>OZ017742.1:124254431-125624431 GCA_963969285.1 Odontomyia ornata | reverse complement strand
CAACTAGCTAAGACGCTGTGAACAATTAACTATTTTAATCAACCTTTCATTTTTCCATCGGAAGCTATTTTTAACCTATTATTTTATTCTTTTTACCTGTCAAGCATTAGTCACTTGAAAATATCCTTTTCGCAACCAATGTTTTATTGCCCTTGGTAATTAAGAGCTAAAGATAAATCCCTACCTAGGGTTCGGAAAAGGATATTTCCTCAATTAAAGCTCAAAAGCAATTAGTCCCCTTCCATCTCTGTTAGCGCCTTGCTGACCTATATAAGCTAGCGCAAAACATTATTTGGTTAGTTGTGTTTCTCGTGAACACAAAGTTACTTGAAAATGGATCTTGTCAAATCGTTTACCAAGAGTTTGATGGATGGGATTTTTTCGAGTATAAGCAAAAATAGCTCCGATTTCAGCGGTTCCAATTCGGATTCAAGTGGGTCAAGATCAGACGTGAAGGAAGATCCGAAGAAGATAGCGGTGCCAGAGGAAGGAAACAGTAAAGACTCTCCGGAACCATCGGGTATCACAATTCACGAGATTGTAGCTATCAAGCCGAAATGTTCAGTCGCCTCCACCAGTAAGTTGTACCCAGTGGAGCAAACAGCACTATCCAACAAAACAGTAACGTTGATAGATGAGGTTCCTGATGAGCCTCCCGTCAACTATACATTGCCAAATGTGAAAAAATCTCGCATCAGTCGCCTTATTAAGGATGATATCCCAAAACAGATAACACTTGAGAAGGTGCTGGTACAAAAAGGATCAGCAGAAGTTGAAGCTGATACAGAGAAGCCAACAAGCATCGATCCCATAAAATCTTCTTTGAAACGTAGCGCGGCAGAAATGGAGGGCCAAGTGTCACCAGATTCCGGCAACGAAACAGGATCCGATTGTCTTCAACCTCTTGCTAAGGGCAAGATTCGTCGTAAGAAAGGAGCGATATTCAAAGCATGGAGGAAAGGATCCAATGAGAATAAGTTCAGTTCCAGTTCAACTACTTTGAAGGAGTTCAAGAAACATGTTCAAAGCGAGTCGAGATTCCATGGATCTCCTGAGAAAAGGTTGAGAGTAGAAGCTAATATTGCCAAGGATGGAACCTACAATCGGGAAGAGCGCAACCTAAGAAAGCTGAATACCAAGTCCAACTTCAGTGCTCAACAACCAAGCCAGAATCGAGAGCTCTAAAGTGTTTGCAGCAACACCGCTAGGCTTAAGGAGAAGGCTCTCAATCTTTTTGGGGATGACTGTGATGAAAGCGATTGTTTGTTTGAGCAGCCGAAACCAGTTTCTCATATAGCAGCCAAGTTAGAGTCAACCATTATGGAACCCGCAAAATTGGAGTCACTCGAGGGGAACAAACTGAAGGCACAGCGAGCACTTTCTATGACGATTTATAAGGAGTACCGTGAACTTTTCGACTCAATACAAAAGCGAGCGAAACTCCTTGTGGCGCTTGGTGGAATGCTAGAGCAGAAACAAAGGATGGACGACAAACATATGCAAATGGCTTTAAAGGAGAAAATTTTAGCATTACGTGAAGAGCTTAATTCGGAGCGTTTCCAAAAACTGCAGGAAAGGTTGAATTATTTACGAAGTAAATTGAATACATTGAAAATTAGTATTGAGGAAAATTAAGACGAATGTGATTTGATTGATTTGCTAACTTAATATTGTTTCAATAGATAGGTGTGAATTTCAAATGTTGTCTATTTGTATTTGTTTTCCATTGTCGTATGTTTTGGGTTGCATTTGCCAACTATCTAATGGAAGGTCATTTATGATGGGTTGCATATGTGCTGTGCTCATTATGAATTTATTTGAAAAATTATTTAAAAATAATTTTTCGAAACACTTACCTGTATATATTGTAATTCAGTCATTGCTTAAGTAAATGTTTGGTGGCTCTATAAACGCAAATTACTGCAAAAAAAGTTTGCGTACATACAAATAAAGATTTATGCAGAATTCATTTAATACAAAATTGTATTTATTATTAGTCAAATATCCTTTACGCTGAAGAAATTTTACTCCATCCCTCTAGTATTACATTTTTTAGCATTTTTTCAGAGAAGTGTGGTGTTGGTGGATCTGACGCTCTAAAAAAATCCCCAAGATGCTTAATGGGATTGAAGTCTGGTGATTGTGGCCGCGTACTTGATTGTTTTGGTACGTTGTAAAGTATCCAAAGCTGAACAATTTCAGCCTAGTGCTTGAGATCATTGCCATGTTGAAACAAAAAGCTATTCTCCACCCCAGTTTTGTTGCACTTTGCTTAAAATTTACGATAAGTATACCTATCTAGATAAACGCTCTTGCCGATTGTTGATTCAATAAATACGATATTACCTTCCCTACCCATACACCCCCAGACCATGACACCACCTCCACCATGTTTCATTATTGGCGTGAGAGTTTTTTTATTGAATGCAGTATTCGCTTTTCTCCATACCAACTTATGGCCTTTCATTCCAAAAATATTTTGGTACGAAAAAATAACCTATTTCCAGGATCCTGGTGGTTCATTGATATGTTCGTGAGCGAATGCAATTCATTTTTGCCTTTTGGTTAATGCATGCAACTCGGCTACAATAACCATCTTTCTTCAAAAATTTACACACTGTATCGCTAGAAATTGATTTATTAAATCTTTCCTAGATGTATTTTGCAAGCTCAGTAGCCTTAAGTCTTGGTTTTTTCTCTGCTTTTCTCTTTTAAATGATTTACAGGCGCGGTAATAAAAAATGCCTTATGACCAATAGTAACTATAATACTGAAAAGCAAAAATCTTGAACAATATATATACTTATAGCACAATACGAGCCTACCAAATTTATAGAAGCCATACCAATTCCTGCCAAAGAAGCCAACTTAATAGCTAACATAATAGTCGAAAACATTATCCTGAGATACGGTCACTTTGAAACAGTTAAAACAGATAGAGTTACTCAATACGTCAATGAGCTATGCAACAACATTTGTAAAACCTTAAATATAGAACATAAAACATCTGCCCCATATCACCATGTAAGCTTAGGTTCCCTCCAACGTTCTCGTAATCTTCTCTAGATTCGTTAGGTTTATTAATTACCTTTTATTTTTTATTTTGTGCTAACTATGTCAGCTGGGTGGTATCGCTCTGCATGGCTTGATTGGGGGTCATTGTAATTGTTGAATGGTACCTATTATTATAATTATCAACTGATCTATACATTTTCTGAACCATACTTAAAACTAAATTACGCATTGAAACGAGTTTCTCCTGTAATGTACTGTATAACCTGTTTATATCACTGTTACCCGTGTGTGTATTATGAGTAGTTAGGGGAATCTTTACTTCCTGTTCTTTTAGATAATCTAATAAGTTCTAGGGAACTAAATACATTTTCAGATACAAGCTTTCTTGGCTTTCCAAACTTTGAGAAATGTTCTTCCAGTATTTACATTTTTTTTAAGTCCAATGTCTATTTGGCATATGGTAGACATACGCTTTCTTTGTCAGCTTGTCAATTAAGGGAAGAAAAGGTTATTTTTTGAAGTAATATACATCTATATGAAGGATTTGATTAACCTTTGTAGGTATTTCACTGGTTTTATATTTTAGTTTGTCGGTCGACAAGAACACTCTTGGAGGCTAGAATTCTTTGGGGAGTTCCGCCCCCACGTACCCGAGGAAATTCCCGCAGGAGGAATGCCGATCGACAAGAGCACTCTTGGAGGCTAGCATTCTTTGGGGAGCGCCGCCCCCACAGACCCGGGGATATGGGGAGCGCCGTGAGGTTACCTCCTGGGATGACAAGTAACGACCCTGATTGGATCTGGACTACGCTTTGGATAACGAACTGGAATTGATGCTTTGGGCTGGCGGATGTGATGGTTTGGACCTAGTTGCTTTGCACAGTAGCGCCGATGCGAAACTCGTGTGTGAACGGCTCCAATTCAACTATCATACCGTCTCCGTCCCGGAGTACGTTCGAAGTTCGCACCATTGGGTTGGTGGTGTAGGTTCGGTTGAGATTGACTCCCGATTAGCGCTGGTCTGGCTCTGAGCACTTGTCTCCATAAGGGCTTGTGCCAACCCTCGCACGACCTCCCTGCTCTGCAAAGATAGCCATGGGACCAAAAAAGCGACTACACACACGAACGGAGATAGCGGCTCCGAGGGAGGACCCAACAAAACTGGAGCAAACAAAACCAAAAGACCAAAAACATCCAAAAAGAGAAACAAATAATAACAACGACGACGCAACCAGCGGTTGCAGCCACGATTTTAACAGTACATCGAGAGCGGTACTAACCACGACAAAAACGAAAAATAAAACAATGACAGTGAAGGCAGACGAAGAACGGAGAATAGCAGACAGTCTGGTTCAGACTGAGATTCCTGCGGCATTCGGGCGCAGCAAAAAAATGATGCGAACGCCAGAGCGTCCTATTAAGGAAAAGCGGGAAACTCTGCAGGACGCTTTAGGTGTTCGAGCAGCGGAAGATAATATAAAGAGCACCGAAAATTCGATTGTCACTGCCGTGATCGTTACCGAAGCGACCGATGCAAGGGTCGCAAATCCTGACATTGCAACGAAAAATCCAGAAGCCAACAAGGAGACTACGGCACGAAAAGCAACGAGTGACCAGACACCGCGTGATTGCACCGCCAACGTCGAAAATGTGGCGGAAGTACTGCACTCGGCAACAGAACGCGATAACTTCTCCCAAGGATGGTTGCAAGGTACAATTGTGGCCCAGCGATACGAAGAAGAAAGGTACTCCAAAAAGCGGGAGATGTTCTGAAAAGAATACAATCTGCATGCAACTCCCCAAAAACCAGCGAAGCAGCAAAGGTGGGGCTCCTTGAACTAGAGGAGCTCCTATATTGCACAGGGCACTATTGGACGAGCTAGTTAAGGGCCGAAGACGAAGGCTAAAGAGGCTCTTGGGGCGAAATCTAAAGGTGACATGCAGATAGCTCCACCATCAAAAGTCAATAAAAGAATGGCGTCTACCCCAACCGAAGGAGATCGAGAAAAAAGAAGGAAGGAAGAGGCACTTGATGGGTGTGGAGCACCAGATCACGGGTTCTAGACAGTGCTTACAAAAGGAGCGAAGAAAGCCGCGAAGAAACTCCTTCAAAAAAAGCCAGAAAGTAAAGTTCGCACGGACGCCCAATTTGAAAAAGGACCTGATCCAAAACAGGAGAGGCAGAAGCCCCGATGAAGACCCCGGCAGCAGGCACTGCTCGTAAAGCCCCAAGATGGCCGATCCTACGGGACATCAGGGGAAACGTAACCTGATCTTGGACACGTCTTGGGATCAGAAAATGCCGCGTGTTACAGAAAGCCCTAGCCAAGGCAAAATCAGAACTTCGATGACCCGCATCCTGCAGCTAAACCTACTTCGCAGTTCAACCACCTAAAATCTACTTGAGCAGTTTACGAGGGACATGAAAGCCGACTTCTTCAGGCTTCAGGCTTTGGAGGGTGCTGTCTCGAACGCAGAGGGTAAAGTGCTCGTTGAGGGCGACTTCAACGCCAAAGCAATCGAATGGGGCATGCCTCAGACAGATCCGCGGGGAAAACGAATCCTGGAAATGGTGGCCAGGACGGCCCTCGTCATACTAAACTCCAGAAACATGCCGATTTCCACCGTGTTGGCTGTGAGGGAGCCATACCGGACGTGACATTCGCCTCGGAGTCCTTAGAACGGAGGATACACAACTGGAAAGTATTAGAGGACTACTCAGCCAGTGATCATCAATGCATTCTGCTTGAGATAAGTGATGCTGTCTCCCGACGTCCGTGCTCTCGGCCTTCTGCAACTGGATGGAACATCGGAAGGATGGACGTCGAGAGGTTCGTCGAGGTGCTCACAGCAGTTGAGCCGCTGCAGGGAGCTTCGGAGGGGACGGAAGAACTGGCAGCTCAAGACGTGGTGAACTCTACCATAAGTATCATTACGACTGCTTGCTGCGCTTCTATGCCCCGTCGAAGACCCCGGCACGGCAAGCCCCCAGTGTACTGGTGGTCAACTGAAATCGCTGAAAAGCGAAGGGAGTGTCACAAGCTTCAACATGAGGCTTAACGGGCGTGTAACGGTGACGAGGCATGCAACTGCATATAAGTTGGCCAGGAAATGCCTTCGCACAGTAGCAAGGCTCGCTGCTGGCAAGACCTAGTGGACAATGTGAACAAGGATCCGTGGGGCCTTGGCTACAAGCTGGTCATGCGGAAGCTTGGTGCCCTACGGAAGCCTTGTATACATGACGCGGAAAGATGGACGTGATCGTGCGGGGGCTCTTCCCCGCCCATCCCATCCATGTTGACGCTGTCCATGGTGAAACAGCAGTCGAGTGCCCACTCTTCACATGGCTGGAACTGGAGGAGGCAGTCCTCTCCCTGAAAGCGTTGTCCTGACTTGCTGCTCACCACATTCAACGCTTGCCTACGGGACGGGGTTTCCCGGTACGATGGAAGGTGGTGAGGCTCGTACTGATCAGCAAGGGGAAGGTGAGTTCCGGATCACCGTCTGCATACAGCCCGTTATGCATGCTAGACACAGCTGGGAAAGTGCTAGAGAAACTCATCAAGGGAAGACTCACTGACGCGATTCGTGCTGCTGGGGACCTATCTCCTCGGCAGTATAGCTTTAGAGCAGGACGTTCTACCATTGATGCGATTGCAGAGGTGGTGAACGCGGTCCAAAAGGCAGAGACATATAGTCGCGCCAAGCGACGGATCGTCCTGTTCGTGACACTCGACGTCAGGAATGCCTTCCACTCCGCTAGATGGGTGGATATTCTGGATACGCTGGAAAACTCTTTTCAAGTTCCAGAATGTCTAATGCGGCTTTTGAAGATCTACCTAAACGACCGAAGCTTGCTTTACGACACGACAAAGGGACAACGAAGGATGGAAATTACATCGGGCTACTGAGACGGGCTACTGAGACTTGAGATGCCAGATGAGTCACGCTTGGTTGGCTATGCGGATGATGTGGTGGCTCTGGCCGCTAGACGCACCGTTGAACATGCGCAACTTAGGCTAGGTATGCTAGTGCGCCGAGTGAGGGACTGGATGACTGCTCGCGGGCTCAGTTTAGCACTGGAGAAAACCAAAGTGGTCATCTTGACAAAAAAGAGAATCCCTAGAGTAAGGATGATCAGTATTGGCGACTTACGAATCGAATCGAAGCCAGCGGTGAAGTACCTGGGGCTACTGATTGACTCGAAGATGAGTTTCTCTGAGCAAATCAGGGGAAAGGCTGAGAAGGCTGCTTCCGGATGGTTGTCCGCGTAGAGACAGCACTCGCTCAACGATTGGCAGCAGTCTTGGGTGAATTGCACGAAGGAAAGGTGGACTGCGTGCCTCATTCCGGATTGACCGTGGCTCAATCGAAGGCATGGTGAGACTGACTTCTATCTGACCCAGCTTTTGAGCGGGCACGGGTGTTTTCAGTCTTACCTGCAAAAGATCCGTAAGTCACGGCCTTTCGATTGTCGGTTTTGCCCAGGAGAGGAGGACAATGCCTGTCACACATTTTTTGCGTGCACCAAACGGGTCAGGCTGTAAAGGAAACTCTACAGGGAGACGGGAGAGCTCACCCCGGATAATATAATTGCGGTGATGCTCGAATCGGTTGACAAATGGAACCAGGTCGCACATTATGCTCGGGCAGTCCTAAGATATAAAAGGGACTCACAGCAGCTGGGGGCACTGGGGCTGGGGGATCGCTCTTCTGGCACTTCCTCTTCACCTCTCCCCTCCCGCTAGGAAAGGGACTCCCCAGCTTGAAGGCGCCCCACGGCGTAACAAAACGAGACCTGGCCCGAAGTAATGTGTCAAGCGGTTCCAGGCTGGGTTCTCCGGTTGACAGGGGAGGTGTTTAGTGGGTAGTCCAGTCGCGCATGGGAGTCCTACACTCTAAACAAGTTGGGTAAACAGAACTACGCTCATGTCAGAAGGGTTTTGTATTCAATTTTCAAAATGCAGTCACCAGATTGAATAAAGTCAAGAAGCATGTCAATGACGATTTTATTGGAGAAACTATGAAATTCGAAGACCATACTATTATTAACAAAGTTGAAAGAATTTAGACTTCTGAGGTTTTTGTTATTGTTCTACTCATAAATATCTCCCTTGATAATTATTTCAGATGTCCATTCGCGAGGGAGGAAACACATTTTTCATGTATTTCCCCCCTGTGCCCCCACTGAAGCAAAAACTGACAGTTTAAGAACTGTTTTGAAAAGCTCCCATGAAAGCTATCATTTCATACTCATATCGGCTACGTTTGATGAATTTTTTTTTAGGGGCCACTCTCCTGTACTGTTATTATCGATTAATAGCCAATTTTTTCGCATCCTAGAGTTGTTACAAAGCCCTTTTGTTAGAAGCTCCCTCCCGCCTCCTTGACTTGTTTCACTTATGAGTATTAATTGTAGGTACTCAGCTTCAGTCACTCATTAAATTGAATCAAGTGTTCAAAGCATGCACCTTAAACGTTGAAGTTGGGAAAAAATAACTCAAAGTTATTCAATCTTCGCATTTAAAACAGCCACTATTTTGTTTTACGATTACTGATACCACTAGCTGAGCTGATTCTCAAAGTTATTCATGACACCTATCATTCCTGAAATTTTCATGCAAATACTAGCAAAACTGTAGTGTCTGAGTCGGTAAAAAGCGCATGATGTTCCATAGCCATATGTTGCCATAGTAATACATGCAGCGCATATTGTTCCATAGTAATTCAGGAAAATTCAAACCGCTATAACTTCGCTGAATATGATGCAATATTTATGAAACTTGCAGGGTTGATCAATCTTATAAATAGGCATCTGTGTACTGAATTTCGTTGAATTTAAGGGTACCGTCAAGATTTTATTCAAGAAAACATAAAATGGATAAATCATACTATTACTAACAAAGTTGAGTGGATTGCGACTTCTCACGTATTTGTTGTTGTTGTACTCATCAAGGCCTACATTCGTGATTTTTTTCAGATTTTTCGGATGGAAGGTGTCCAATCGCGAGGGGGGGGGGACACAAATTTTTCGTGTATTTCCCCTCCTTGTGCGCCCCTCGAAGCAAACTTTGCCAAACTAAGACCTGTTTTGAAAAGTTCTAATCTAGACCTTTCATTTGATACCCATATCGGCTACCTTCAATGAAATTTTTTTTCGGGGGGTCACTCCCCTACATGGGGAGACCCCCCTTAAATACCTTACAAAATTTTTTAGTAGTTGAACTTTGAAGAGATCACCACTTTACACCTATATACAAAATTTGATGCTTCTAGCTTAAGTAGTTTCCGAGAAAAACTGCTGTGACACACGGACGGACGGACGGACAGACAGACAGACGGACAGACGGACAGACAGGACGCGATTTTAGAAGGGTTTTGTAAAATTATTTTACAAAACCCTAAAAAAGGAATAGTACGTGTGACAATTCCACTAGAAGGCTTTCTTGAGTGTGGTAAAGGGATATATTTCTTTGTGCTTTTTCTAAAGTTTGCATCTCGGTTGCCCTTAGAGTGGCTTAAATAAACTTAATTTTGTTTTGCTCACTGAAAAAATCTATCAATAGCTGTTTTTTTTTTGTTATATTCATGATATGATAGCTCCGTGTACATTCCGATACGTCCGGGTGTAGTATAATTTTTTCAGCAATCCTATACATAGCTCTCGACCTTTCGTCATGTCAATATAGACGAGTTTTCTGTTATGGAGTTTTTCAAATGCATTCTTTACACTGTAGGCCAAAATCAGTTGGGTTTTATACTTGGTATATGGTCGAATTGCTGTTCCTCTCGAGAATGCATTTTAGTATTATCTGTTAATGTATTTACTGATTTATTATCTGTATGGTTTTCATCTTTAATGTCCGGGATTCTACTCAAAAAATCGGTGACCTTTTTCTTTTTACCTTTCAAATATTCTATGTCGAATTGGTATTCCTGCAGTTTATGCAACTATCTTTGATTTCTTTGACTGAATTCTTTTCCAGTACAGTTTTTTGTTCAAATAATTAATGGGCAAATAGTCAGTAATGATTTTGAACTAATTAGCCCACAGATAGGGTCGAAAATAAGTCACTATCCACACGATGGATTTCAGTAATGTAACTATGGGGCCTACAATCTTCGCGTAATATCTCACGAATTTCCCGTAAAACTCTGTAACACCCAAGAAGCCTTTAAGTTGTTTGTCAGTTTTTAGTAAAGGATATTCCTGTACACATTTAATCTTATTAGGGTTAGGTTTCATGCCTTCGAGAGTTAAGACATATCCCAAAAATTCTATATTTTTGTTAAATTGTATTTTTAAACCATGCTCACCAAGTCTTTTAAGGATTAAAGTTAAAAAGTTAATATGATCTTGTAGGCTTGTTGAAAACACCAATATAGCGTCTAGAGAAACGAAACAAATTTTATTGATATAGTCGCAGAGTATGTCATTCATAAGCCTTTGGAACGTCGCTGGCGCATTTTTTAAGCCAAAAGGCATCCTGAGATACTCGTATAATCCACACGGCGTTACAAATGCTCTTTTTTGGAATATCATTAGGATTAACTTTGGATTGGTGGTATCCGTGGGTTGAGCAAATCGAACAGAAATATCGGGTTCTTCCAACTTTATCCAGAATACTGTCTATGTTTGGAAGGGGATACTTGTCGTCAATCGTGATTTCGTTTAATTTACTATAATCTACACAAATACGAAACTTCTGCCGGCGAAGCGTATTTGCTGTTTGTTGCCCGGATTATACAGTGGTGCTCCATTTCTTGGATCTGCTTCCTAACTTATTCTTCATGTTTGAAAGGAAGCCTGTTAAGTTTACCGTGGATGGGTTGATCGGTAGTTGGTTTGATTTCATGGCAAATGGAATCGGTATTGGTCAATACCCAAGTAGGTCTCTGGTATGCCGTTCTTCTTTCGAATTCAAATGGCTTAAATATATTTCTTTATAATCGGACTCAAGTTCAAAACAGTCAAAATTTATCTTGCTGTCAAACGAAAACCAATTAAGATATCGTATGGTTAACCATCTAAACTGCGCTTATACCATATGGTCGCACCTTTTGGACTATGATTGAATTCTGACGGTATACTCGTTACAATGCGGTCGACAAATTCAATAGTTATATTATTTATAGTCTGTTATTTCATTTTTAATCGTTCAACCACTTTAAATTTGCTACAATAAACTCTATTAGAGTTTATTATGCTCATAGTAGAGCCTGTGTCAATGAGTCATAAGTACAGGGTTATCCATTTCGTGATAGGAAAGTATAACCCTGCCATTTGACATCTGTCAGAATTAAATGTCATCCAAAGCGTGTTTTTTTAGTTGAATCTTTGCCATTTCAAAATATGGATCGTTAAACAGTCGAAGAATGCGTTAAAAATTAAATTTTATTATAAAAATGGTGATTCTGCTGTATCAACATTTAGGGCTTTATGAGCCAATTACGGTCGACATAATCGACCTACACAGCAAACAATTTTCAGTGAGAAAATTTGAAGAGACTGGATCGGTTATTGATATTGCAAGGCCTGTGCATCATCGCATCATTCGTTCTGCTGAAAATGTCGCTGTCGTTGCTCAAAGTGTGGAGGAAGACCAGAATTTGTCGATTCCTCGGCGTGCTCAACATTTGGGCTTGTCTTACGACTCATTATGACGGATTTTGCATTTGGATTTGCATCTCCATCCGTACAAAATCCAACTCACTTAAGAACTTAAGCCTCAAGGCCATACACAACGCATAATGTATGCGAATTGGGTGATTGAACAACAAGACATAGATAACGATTTTTCGAACAAAATTTTCTTTAGTGATGAGTTACGTAAATAAACAGAATTGCCGCATATGCGGCTCTCAAAATCCTCAGGTGATTGCAAAAAGGCCTTTGCATCTGGAAAAAAACCGTTTGGTGTGCATTATGGTCTGATGGTGTTATTGGTCCGTATTTTTTTAAAAACGATCAAGGAAGAGCCATTACAGTCAATTTTGACCGCTATGGACGGATGTTAACCGATTATTTTTGCAGAAAAATTGAACATTATGATCTGGAAAACATGTGATTCCAACAGGACGGAGCCACAAGCCACAAACATCTGAACATTTCATGTGTTTTCTTTAGCTTTACTTTCCCAAGCGTAAAATGGATAACCCTATATTTGATGCTCTCTATGGTTAAATACGCAAAGATTTTTGTTCCGTGCCAAGTTGCGAAAAAACTAGGGCTCGATACTTTCAACTTCTTCCGTTTGGATGTCTCCTGTCGTGTTTTTGTCAATTTATCCCATTTTCATCGGTTTGGCTCGTCGATGAGCGTTGCTAAATTAATCGGACGTATTAAGAGTAAAATGCCGATATTGACCAGGAGAATAATTTCGTTCTTGTCTGTACTGATTTTGATTAATTTGTCGATTTTCTGCAGCATGAGGTTTTATATGTCTGAACTGATCAGAATTATTGTTGTATTTCCTAAACTGCATTGAAACAGGATTATCCTTGTGAAAGTAGCCATTTCTGTATGAGTCGTTAGTATCAGTTGGATGTTTAGTATTTTGTTGGGACTTAACGTTTTTGTTAGGGCGGCTATTATTATGTCTATCGAGTACTAAACGAATGCCCACTTACTTTCCTCGAAGGCAACAAATAGCACAATCATATCTATTTTAACACGTTCGCATATAAAAGTACACCCCATAGTGAAACAAATTATTCACCTTCTAAGTTAGTTTACCAGAAGACGAAAGTAATCAACACCAGTGTTGAACTATATCCTACGGAGGATCTCTACCAACATGCCAGAGACAAGGGGCAACAAATCAATATCAGCATCTGCTACAGTGAGAGACGATAAGGGAACATCGTCGATTACGGTCACACAGTACGACAACTTTTGCAACATTGCGAGGCTGAAGAAGAAATCTTCCCGAAGTTAGCAAGGATCGCCATAACGTTGGCTATTTTGAGACGAGGTTGCAACGGCTGCAGGAACTATGGAAAGCATGTCAGGAGCAGCATACTCTTATGCTCGACCAGACGGCCAACAATCCTGAGCGGTGCAACTCGTATCTTGAAGATTTAGAGACCAGCGAGAACCACTAATTGAACCTGCTAGGGGCAGTCAAAGGTGACATCAGGCTGCATAAGGATGGATCGATCACTTTCATTAGTGAGCTTGCTTCGTTGGGAGCTAGAGAGGTTCAGCTTGTATGATTAGTAATTCCCAAGTTCGACGGGAGTTACAGGCAATGGCGGAGTTCATCGATTTGCTCACCTCGATGATGCATGATAACGAGTCATTATCTTCGGTAGAGAAGATGCAGTATTTAAAGACTCACCTGACTGAAGAGGCGACTCGTGTCATCCAGCATATGAATATCAACAGCGAGAATCATGAAGTTGCATTAAAAATCTTCGTAAATGATACGACAACAAACGATCTATAGCGTGGAGCTATCTGCATACTACCGGCAGCCAAGGAGGAACGTGACTCGAACATTAAGCAGTTCATGGACACTACGGCAGAACTCATTGCCAATATGAAGAGCATTGGTGTACACACTGGGCATTGGAACATATTGATAATTTATTCGGTGTTACAAAGACTAGACCATGAAACACGAAGATTAGGGGAAACATCTATTGGAGCATCGTCAGAGAAACCTACTCTAGTAACGTTCATAGAGTTTCTAACAAGTCGTTTCAGGACATTAGAAGCATTGAATTGTCCTAGGAAACCTCAAAAGGTGCATGCAGTTACTGTTCGTGACATACCAACTTGCAGCACTAGCAGTAAAAGTCATCACATAAACCAATGCGATACGTTCAAGGCAATGAAGTTAGAGCAGCGGCAAGAGGCTGTGAAACGGCATAAACTATGTTTCAACTGCTTGAGGAAAGGACATGTCATCAATAAATGTCCATCTAACTCGTCGTACATGCTCAAAACAGCACCACACATCGCTCTACGTCAGCAATACAATAAAGCTCTACGACAGCAATACAATAAAGCCTATGATATTATTTACCGACGCGAAGCCATTTATACCAACAACCCATTCCCTTTTTTTCCAGAGAAAATCATCTTTGCCAGCCAGTGTTATTGGCCACAGCCCGAATCAAGGTTGAAAACGATTCATTGGAGCTGGTAACGTTGAGAGCACTTGCTGATTTTGGTTGACATCGGTCTTTTATTATAAAATCAGCTGCTGAATTGCTTGGACTGAAGCGCGAATATGCTAAAGTTGAGATTCATGATCTGGGAGCAACCTCAAAGGTTCAAATAAATGGGAGCGTGCTGCTGAATATCAACCCAAGATTTATAGACAATGTGTCAGCCGTGTCAGCCTTGGTGATACCTAACATCACTAATCTATGTCCTTCAATAGTCACTGAAGTGAAGCTTCCAAAGGCATTGTACCATGATGACTTAGCGGACCCGTTACGTGGGACACTATCACGTATTGATGTTTTGCTTGGTGTAGACGTTTATTATTCTGTAGTCCTTCCGGGATTCAAAAAAGGATCTCCTTGCGCTGTCAATACTATATTCGGATGGACTCTACTTGGGCCGACAACTATGGCATCGACGTCGAATTCTTTGGCAGGATTTGTATCATTGGTCAATACTGAAGAAGAAACAGACCAACTGGTTAAACGTTTCTGGGATCTTACAGAAGCACCAGTTAACTCTATCTTAAAGCCCGAAAAAACTGCTGCTGTGGAAGATACATTATAAGACTTCCATTTAAGGAGAACGTTGAGCCTGCAAAAACGCTACACGATTCTCAACGAAACGCACATGTTAGATTTTCACAGCTAGAAAGAAAAGAACCTAATGATGAAAAGCTACGAAAGGAGCACATAGATTTCATGGAAGAATACATGAGATGAGAGCACATGGTAGAAGTACCTGTTAAAGAGAAATACTCGAAGTACAATTATTATTTGCCGCATCACACTGTGTTTAAGGTGGAGAGCACAACTGCAAAACTGAGAGTAGTCTTCAATGCGTTTGCAAAAACGCCATCAGGAAAATCACTTAATGCCACACTCTTAACTTTGCCAAGCTACCAAAATAACTTCATTCACATACTCATGAATGGAGGACATACAAATATGTGGTAGCAGCTAATATCAAAAAGATGTACAGACAGATAGTCATAGGCCAACGAGATAAAGACTATCAGCGATTTCTCTGACGAAGTCATCCTTCACATCCAATGAAGCACTACAAATTGACAACGGTTACGTATGGAATAGCTAGTGCTCCATTTTTGGCTATGCAGACATTACATCAACTCGCTGATGACGAGAAGTTCAGGCGTGTCATTCAATAAAATACGGTTTCTTCGAAGACAATGTACTTACCGGCAAAGATACGGTTGATCAAGTGAAAGGCCTTCAACAAAACTTAATCACAGTGTTACGTAAAGGAGGTTTCAACTTGTTGAGGTGGACTGCTAGTCACGATATTCTTTTGAGTGCAATTCCCGTTGTTGACCGAGAAACCAAAGCACCGCTTAGTATTCACGGGGATACTCATATTAAGACACTTAGTTTGCGATGGCATCCAGCCAGAGACTCGTTTTCATTTAAAGTGAACCTTGAACCAATGAGTGATGATCCACCAACTAAATGACAGCTTCTGTCAGAGATAGCCAAATTCTTCGAGCCAGTGGGATGGTAGCAGCCCTGCATCATTTTCGAAAAAATCATCATGCAAGAACTGTGGCTTGAAGGAACGGATTGAGACGAGCCCGTACCAAGCCAACTCGAAGAAAAATGGCTGAATTTTCATGCTCAGCTGTCGGCAATTAAAGAGATTTCAATTCCCCATTGGCTCAATTATACCAACATTGAGTCGGTTCAGATTCATGGATTCAAAATCAGCATACGCAGGAACCATTTACTCACGTGTTCAAGAGGTTGGTGGAAAATCACTGGTTAAACTTATTGCGGCAAAATTGAAGGTGGCGAACTGTGTGGCGCAGCCTCGTTGTGCGAACTAATGAACAGCACTCCGAACGCGCATGGATAGGATTGTATCAGACCTTACTACTCTGTACGGACTCCACAATTGTGTTGCAACACTTAAGTCAGCTGACAACTAAATGGAAAGCCGAACAGAGTAGGAGAAATACAACCACACTCAGAGCCAAAACAGTGGAGAAATGTGGGTAGCAAATCAAATCCTGCAGACATCGCATCCCCTGGAGCACCGCTTCAGGCTCTTGTCGATGACAAGTTGTGGTGGAACGGGCCAGACTGATTGAGTGAGGACCCCAGTAAATGGGCAAGAGAGTATTAGGTTACCAATAGTGCTATGATTGACATTGAAAGGCAGTACATTTGGAATTAGTGAGTGGCTTAACGGCAATAAGCAGATTTATTCCTAGAACGGGCATGTGTCACACATTGATAAGTTGCTGAAAGAAGTCACCAAAGAATTGATTAAGGATGTGCAACAAACACTCGTTGTCAATAATATTGACTGAAATTCATCCCACCGGGAAGTCTGCAGTTTAAAGGAATTTGGGAGAAAGCGGTGAAATTGATGAAGCGGTATTTAACGAAAGTAATAGGATCCCACTTACTCAATGCCCAAGAGATGTATACATTGATTACCCAGATTGAGGCCTGCTTAAATTCACGACCATTCACACCAATAAGCACTGACTCGAACGATCTAGCTGCTTTAACGCCTGGGCATTTTTCAACCGGAGGAAACTTATTCGAATTACCTGACAGAAATACAGAAGATAACCCGACTAAGAAATGGCAACACGTCAAAAAACTTAAACAACAGTTTCGACAACGATGGAGTTTAGAATATCTGACGCAGCTACAACAACGTGCAAAGTAGTTTACTGAAAACAGAAACTTAAAGGTTGATGACCTTTTGCTTGACAAGGTTGAAAATTGTGCTGCTATCCAATGGCCTCTGGGTAGAATTATGGCTGTCCTTCCCAGAGAGGATGGACCAGTGAGGGTTGTAACAATAGAAACGAAGGACAGAATTATGAAGCGACCCATATCCAAAATTTGTCCGCTACCAAAAGATGAAGGACACAAAGCGCCTACAATATCCCAACACTCCACTATCGCATCTCATTCTTTTGCAAGGGAGCGAAAACCTGGTACTCTGTCAAAAATTATGGTCAGCTTACTTGCAATTCTAGTTTGCATAACACCAACCAAAGCAAACTTCACTATAAAACATCCCGAGGCTGGTCTTTTCATAGAGCATATCGGTCAAGTACACTTGATGAAAGGACAAATATGAATGGACATTCACATTTTCCCTGAAGAAATCAAGCAGGACCTATCCTATCTTCAACAATTACGTTGGAATACAACTTACATTTGCGATGAAGGTGTTCAACTTCATCAGAATACACGATGCAAGGAGCTATTGGAGCGGCTGAGCCAGGGAGTCAATAGTACGTTTGAATCAATCGCCTCATGGATCCAAAATCGATCTCGGCGTGGAATACTGTGAAACATACTGCAAGGTATATTTGGAGGGAACGATGAAGTCTACACAGATATCTACAAACTAGATGAAAACCAGAGACATCGTCTTGATACCATGCAACATCAAGGGCATTTGTTGTTAACCACGACTGCTAGAGTCAATGATAATCAACATGTATTAACAAAAAACTAAATGCCATTACTGAGAAATTCAATCAACTTTCCAAGGTATTGACTAAAATGGCCTCATGGTACAGATCCATCGACCAGAACTGAATCAGCATTGATTTCTTAACGACATATTAATTAGCCTTTGAAGGGCTAGAGCATATTCAGAATCGGTACAACAGCTTGTATAAGATCAATAAGGAATTGGAAGTCTTGCAGAAATATGCTCGCCAACCACCATGCACAAAACACTGGCCCTAGTGCAGCCAAAGTTAGCAAAGGGATTATTCATCGAACCGAGGTAGGTAAGGAGGACACCAATTAAAAAAATTGAAACGGTATAATCATATCAGGGTTCTTTCCAATAGTCGAACTTATATCTTACATTTTACTGGCATTCCACACAGTTTATACGGTAGAAATTATTCAGTTCCTGACGTCTCCATGAATAACATTGGAGTAAACTACGATGACCAACTTTATTTTGAGCTAAGTCCTAAACAATTTGACCAATGTGAAAAAGTTTCAAACGAAAGGCGCCATTGCTCAGTGAGCATACTTCAGAGCATTAGCGAGAATCCTAACTGCATCTTAGATGAGATTTATGAGCGAACAAATAAGATGCCTTGCCCACTCAACTTATTACACGTTAAGAATTTGCTATGGAAGCAGCTAACCTGAACCAACAACTGGTTGTTCTTATCCTCTACAGTGCAATCAATTGCCATAACATGCAGTGGACATCGACAAGATGTCAAGGAGAGGATATCATTGAAATGGGTTCTCATTGGAGCATCAAAAGTCCAACAGCCATACTATGCGCTAACTCCCAAATATCAGAAACCGTAAATGTACAGTCAACCTATATTAAGCCCATACGATTGATGCGAGACAACGCTACAAACACTAATTTGTCATACCTTTACATCACCACAGAACCACTTCTCAAACAGGACGATAAATTTGTCCACAAAACACAACAGCAACAAGCTTTCAGGCGATCCGAGTTTCTGGCAACTAATTGGCATCATCAGGTGCGACATCATACAATTCTTCTGGATACAAGTGTCGGTCTCACCTTCTTAGCTGCATCCATCATCATCTGCGTCATAATTTAGGGATTGCGGAGACCAACAGTTACCGACAAGTCCGAAGACGAGATGGTACGAAGGATAGCAGACTAGCATTATTAGAAGCACCAGTGGCTCTTGGTGGGCAGAATGTTAAGAATTATGATATTACTATTAACATACATAAACCTCGAAAAGTGCATTGAAGCATTCTATACAATTCATTGAAATCTAATTTGTTAGCATGTTCATTTTTCATAAGTAAGCACTTTGCGTTTCATTGAACTTTATTGAAGCAACTGAAAATGCGTGAAATGTATCTATGCGACAATAAACATATTTTGCCTGTTTATTGAACTCTGTCCAAGTAGTTGTAATTCGATTGTAAGTTTGATGATTAAGATGTATTGTGTTATGAATAAGAAAAACATGGAAATAAAGGGTCTATTCAGTGATCAGTAGCAGAACCGCACAGTGTGATTTGTTCCCACAGTTTGGGTGTTGAGTTTTTTTTCGGGCGGAAGCATATCTGCAATAACAGGGCGTAAGTTGATATGGACAAAAGCCGGTACTACATTCAATAAACAAAATCTCGCACCAATAGTGAAATATGGTGGTGGTGGTGTCATGGTCTGGGGACGTATGGCTAGTAACGGGGTGGGTAATATCGTGTTTGTTGAGTTAACAATGGTAAATTCATAAGCAAAGTGCAACAAAAATAGGCTGAGAGTATAGCAATTTGCTTCAACATGACAATGACCCCAAACACACTCCAGAAATTGTTAAGCTTTGGCTCCCATTGAGTATCTTTGGGATTTATTAGAGCGTCGGATCCAACACCACATTTCTCCAAAAAAGATGCTTAAAATATATAACACTAGAGGAATGGAGTAAAATTTCAACTGAGGAGACATCAAATCCATCAATTCAATGCCAAACGTTTGAGAGAGAGTAAAGGATATCTGAATAGTTATTAATAAAAATAATTTTTATATTAAATGCACATTGAATAAAGTTTTATGTGTTTGCACGCAAATTTTTCTGAAATAATTTCCGTTTGTATTTTGTTGTCAAAGGCTGCCTAACATTTACTTAAACAAAGATTGAATTGCAATATGTACCGGTAAACAGAGTTCGAATTTATGTTTGGAAAAATTATTTTTAAATCATTTTTTAAATAGATTCACAGTGAGCACAGCTTGTACGCAAACTTTTACTGAGTAGTGTATATGCAACCCATCACAAATGATCTTCCAATAGATAGTTGGCATATGCAACCTAAACATACGACATCAAAAACGAAATACAAATAGACAACATATGAAATTTACACATATTTATTTAAACAATATTAAGTTAGCACATCATTCAAATCACATTCATCTTTTATTTTCCTCAATACTAGTTTTCAACATGTTTAATTTATTTACTAAATATTTCAACCTTTCCTGCTGTTTTTGGGAACGCTCCGAATTAAGTTCCTCACCTAATGCTAAAATTTCCTCCTTTAAAGCCATTTGCATATGTTTATCGCCCGTCCTTTGTTCCTGCTCTAGCATTTCACCAAGCTCCACAATGAGTTTCGCTCGGTTTTGTATCGTATGGAAAAGTTCATGGTACTCCTTAAAAATCGTCCTGAAGAGTGCTGTCGGCTTATGCTCCTTGATTTTTGACTCCAATTTTGAGGGTGTAGGTTTCGTAGTTGTTGACTTGAATTTTGAGGGCTTAGGTTCCATCATGGTTGACTCTAATTCACTGGCTGCTATACGAGAAACTGGTTTCGGCTGCTCTAACAAACAATCTTTTTCATCATAGTCATCCCCAAAAGGATTGAGAAACTTCTCCTCAAGCCTGGCGGTCTTGCAGCAAATACTTTTAAGCTCTCGATTCTGGCTTGGTTGTTGAGCACTGAAGTTGGACTTGGTATTCAGCTTTCTTGAGTTTTGCTCTTCACCAATGTAGGTTCCATCTTTGGTAACACCAGCTTCTACTCTCAACATTTTCTCAGGAGGTTTTTGAAGCCTCGACTCCTTCAAAGTAGTTGAACTGGAACTGAACTTATTCTCATTGGATCCTTTCCTCGATGCTTTGAATATGGGTCCTTCATCACGACCGATCTTGCCCATATCAATAGATTCAAGATCATTGGATCCTGTTTCATTGCCGGAATCTGGCGAAGCTTGACCCTCCATTATTGCTGCACTACGTTTCAAAGAAGACTTCATGCGGTCGATGCTTGTTAGCTTCCGTGCATCAGCTTCAACTTCTGTAGTTCCTTTTTGTACCAACATATTCCCAACTGTTATCTGGTTTGGGATACCATCCTTATTAACGAGACTGATGCGAGATTTTTCCACATTTGACAATTCATAGTTGACGGGAGGCTCTTCAGGAACGCCATCTATCTCCCTTTCCGTTTTGTTGGACAATGCTGTTTGCTCCACTGGGCATAACTTACTGGTGGAGGCGACTGAACATTTCGGCTTGATGACTACCATTTCATGAATTATGATACCCGATGGTTTCGGAGAGTCTTTACGTTGTACTTCTTCTGGGACCGCTATCTTCCTCGGATCTGCCTTCACGTCTGATCTTGAGTCGCTTGAATCCGAACTGGAACCACTGAAATCAGAGTTATTTTTACTTATACTCGAATAAATCATATCCATCAAACTTTTGATTGGCAATTTGGTGCTCTCATTGGTTCTTATTGGGATTGAATCTGATTTTCTTGCATCAACTGATTCGACCATCGGTAAGCTGGATAATCCGCTAATAAAACCAGCTTCATGGTTTTTGCTACCACTCTCAGCTCGACATTTCCTTCCCAGATTCCTCGAGCTCGTCAAAGACCTTTCCTTGCTGATGTTAATCGGACTCCTATACTTGCTCATCTCGTTTTCTGAATTTCCGCTCAAAGCTAAATCCAGGGATACATTATTTACCATCAGCGGTTGGCTGCTACTAGTTTCCTCCTCTATTGTTCGCATCGCTTCTTTGGTTAACATTTTGAAGAGAACTATTTTGAATAAACTTTGTATTCATCAGAATCACAACTAATCAAATAACATAATGCGCTAGCTTATATAGGTCAGGAAGGTGCTAACAGAGATGAGGAGGGCCTAATTGCTTTTGAGCTTTAATTGAGGAAATATCCTTTTCCGAACCCTAGGTAGAGATTTATCTTTAGCTCTTAATTACCAAGGGCAATAAAACACTGGTTGTTAAAAGGATATTTCCAAGTGGATTACAGGTAATAAAGTACTTTCAAGGATATTTTCTAGGAATCCTTAATGCTTGACAGGTAAAAAGAATATAATAATAGGTAGGGCGGGTCAAAAATAGCTTCCACTGGAAAAATTAAAAGTTGATTAAAATAGTTAAGTCTCAGCTAGTTGAATCTTTTGAAGGAATCAATTTGCCATCAAACGGGATTATTCACATTTGTAGCAATTTAGATACAATATTTTTATTGTTATCTAATGGAATGAATAAAATTTTAACAAATTTTTTTCCTTCGGCATTATTTTGTTGAATGTCAGAAACTATTAGCAATGATCGGGAAGAATTTAATCAAATGTCAAATTATCTTCATATTTATATATCTAATTTTAATAAGACCTTTAGAACCTTATAGTTCTTGGTACTTGAACTTTCTTTCATTGTCTCATGTTTTGGGTTGATTTTGCCATCTATCTATTAAAATGTTAACTCCGCCATCGACCATCCCAAGCCCGTTTGAGAAAGGAGGAGGGAACCCTTTGTTTCCCCAATCCATAGCTTCCATGATTCCTCATCCCAAATCCCCCATTAAATGGTAGTAAATGCTCTCGGGGTGCACATTGGGTTTACTGGTTCCCCAATAATGCAACATTAAATGTCCAGAAATGCAGTCCAGGAACCGAATTGGACTGGAAACGACATTCAAGACATGAGATCGCACACATTATTTAAAAGTGGGAAGCCTACTGGAAAACGAGAATTCGGAGTGGCCTTCATTGTGGGTAGGGAGTTCAAATCGCGCGTTATTGATTTTAAGGCAGTCAATGAACGGTTGTGTGCGATCCGTATAAAAGCGGAATTCTTCAAAATTTGGCTGATTAATGTTCACGCTCAGACTAAAGAAAAGGACGAAGAAACGAAGGAGTTCTTTTAAAATCACCTGGAAAGACTGGTTGACTCATTGCCCACAAATGACACAAAAATTATCCTGGGTGATTTCAACACTAATGTAGTAATCGAGCTGTCCCACCAGCAAACTGCTCGAAAACGTTCCTACCCTTTAACCGAAATTTTAATTGTAATTCATAAAATTTTTTTTCTCCTTCTCTTATTATTATTAAAGGTAATTTTTATATCAATTTTCTTTATCTCAAATTTAAGTTTTATTACTATTTGAAATCCTTTGCATTTTTCTTTTTACTTCAGTTAATTTTTGGTTTTCGAGCAGCCACAATACCAAACTGCTCGGAAACCCTCCTATCTCCTATCAAAATTTAAATTTATAGCAACCCATAATTGAGCAACGAGAACAGTTGGGGAAACTGTGGGGGAGTGACAGGAGGACGTGGAAGGTTCGCGAAGTGAAATGGAAGGTGGCTGTGTTCGGAGCTGAAACTAATTTTAACTTTTGTTAGTTAAATGGAAGTAAGATTGTTTTAAATTGTCTCGAAATTTTTTTTTTGAAGAAGCCACAAGTGATGGCACGGTGAAACTGTTAGATTCAAAATGTGTAGCAAGGAGCTTTGGTCCAGCTAATCGGATGCTAACAGCATTTGTCTCAACTATGATAGCGGTTCATTGCAATACTTCTAATCCAACAATGTGGCCTCGTGATTACGGAGAAGTGGCGTTAAATTAGGGTGCGAAAGAAATAAGGGGTGATTGGATCTGGCTCAATGGGATCAGTCGTCGCAGGACGTCTTGCAGAAAATCCTCATAATAGAGTTCTATAAATTGAAGCTGGATCGAAATTTAAAAACTAATGGATCGGAACGAGCGCCATTAATTAAGGTATCACAGATCAACCCATATAATGCGAGGAATGCAAATCAATTCGTCATACCTTTTGCCAGAACGGATCGACTAAAGAACGATGCAACGAATGATGCTTTGCGTATATATAACAATCTACCAGAAATTGTTGAGGAAGCAAACTCACTTTTGGTATTTAAGAAAAGACTAAGGGAGCATTTAATGAGTACTGATTGAAGCGTGGACCTGTAATTCTGCTTTTATGAGCCCAGTATCTTAGGGCGTTCTTTTTGACCCTATCGGCGAGATACTGAAGTGACAGTTACTCAGAGTTTTTTTTGAATGCGTCGTATGATATTGAATTTTTTTTATCTCTGAGAGCTGATCATGATTTTTTGGACTAGATGTTCACGAAAAGGACTAGTTCACATTATATTGTGTGCCCCCTTATACCGATGTGTTAAACATTGTCTGGGTGGCACAAAGGACCAAGCGACGTAATGTGAATGCAGATCGCACGAACGTTGTGCGACGAAGAAAGAGTGATGGAGAGAGTGGTAGGGAATGGAGGTATAAAAAAAAAAAGGTGCCTGGTTCATTATGGCACTCAGTAAACAGCGACATTGACTGGCAATATCCAATTTTCCCTAACTCCAGATCCTGTCTTGGACAAGAATATGAAACATGTACCATAACAAAAGGTAATATACTTGGTGGATCACCCGCAATAACCTCAATGATATACCTTCATGGTCCTCCGCGTGACTACGACGAATGGGAAGAACAAAGGAACCCAACTTGGTCTTGGGATAAAATTCTGTACTACCTCAAGAAAACTGAGAATTTTAAAGGAGAAAATCCAAATAAAGAACGAGGTATTCATAGTCCAATGAACACTGAACCATCTCAGGCCCCTAGATTAGGCCAATACATTCTGGTGAAAGCTGCGCGAGAATTAAGCTACAAACGCGTTGAGGACTTTGTTGATGGTAATTATATTGGTTTCGGTAGAGTTTATGGGTACTTTACAAGACGGAAGACGTATGAGCACAGCAAAAAAATGTCTAACCCAACCAAAACGTAATTAACATGTGATTAAACATGCTGTAGTTACAAAAATTTTGTTTTCTGAGAGCAAACCGACGTCCGACGTGAGAGAACAATTGCATTGCAATGGACGGCAAAGCGTGAATTCTACTGATTACAAGTACATTTTCATTTTTTTTTTTTAAACACGGACAGCACAGCAAGAAATATATACGAGACAGTTCCCAAAGAGGACGAACAGTACCTACCCAAGGAATATACGATAATTCACTTTTTTTTTTTATTTACCTCCATTCGCTACCACTCTCTCCATCACTCTTTCTTCGTCGCACAACGCTCGTGCGATCTGCATTCACATTACGTCGCTTGGTCCTTTGTGCCACCCAGACAATGTTTAACACATCGGTATGAGGGGGCACACAATATAATGTGATCTAGTCCTTTTCGTGAACATCTAGTCCAAAAAATCATGATCAGCTCGTATTCTACGTCTAGCACTCGTTGCGTGTAGACATATTTTTAATTCGCTCCTGTCAAGAATTTTTAAATTAAAATAATTTTTAAAAACGTCAATTACAAAGTAATTTTATAAAGAAACTTATTACATCGTCGAACAATTTATCGAGTAGCTTGACGTCGGGCGAGGAGCTGCTTCTTAAAATCTACCAGAAACTTGAATCACTTTCAGACAGAATTAATAAGAAAGACCAAAAAATCAATTTCATTTTTCAACGTTTAGGCCAACATGCTCCAAAATAGTTTGTCAACCAGTCACATTCCCATGGATAGGATTCGTCTCATCTCATTCAACGTCAACTCCATTGTTACTATACATCGGCGTGATTATCTCCTTGAGTTCATTGTTAAGCAAAAGCCTGACATCATGCTTCTCACCGAAACCCACCTCAATTCATGGCACTCCATGACATTCAAGGATTTTGAATTCGTAAGAAACGATAGGTTAATAGGTGATGGGGGAGGTGGCACCGGGATATTGGTTCGAAGACCCTATCGTTTCCAAAATATTGAAAAAGTCGAATTCAAAAGCTTTGAATCCGTTATCAAAATTTCACTGCCAGGTGGGGATAATCTCTTCGTTATCTCTGCCTATGCAACTGGTGGAACTGTTCTCAGGCTCAAGGAGGAACTCAATACCTTGTTTGAAATACTCGAATTGAACAGGCTTCATAATTATTATATTCTTGCTGGTGACCTGAACGCCAAGCATACATCTAGCTGAACGCCAACAATAATCCAAGGGGTGTATTCCTGAAATCGTGGATAACAGAGAACCAGATTGAATACAGGTGCAATCTATATGGGTCGGAGTTCCCAACATACCCTAGGACAAATTCATATTTGGACCTCTGCATTGCTGACGCAAGACTCGAATTCAACTTTAATAGTCCTCAATGGAAACTGCAGGTGCTTCCTTATGATAGCGACCATAACGCAATCGTAATGGAAATCAATCATCAAAGGGATGATTTCTTCCTCATTCCAGTTCAACACGAAAATCATCGGTTGAACTTCAAAAAAACAGACTCGGGAAAGTTCAAAAGAAGTTTAATCGGGAGTACCAGAAGCAATGTCCCCCTTCTGATGGTGGCAACTCTTGCTCAATGGTTCCTAATGACAGGAATCTAACTAACGATGAAATAGATGTCTATTTGTCGAAGTTAGAGAAGCTGACGTTGGAAACATTGAGAAAGTAGTTCCCAAGATTAAACTTCGAAACAATATGGAAGGATATGAAACACCAACCATCGCAAGGTTGAAAAGATTGAAAAGCCTTCTTCTCACACGCGTCAACAATATTTATCGACGATTTTTGGATTACAACCATCCCTCGTTGGCTTTGTTGAAATTACATCTGAAGAATGTCCGGAACTTAATCCGGTCATACTTCAGGAGTGAGGTCAGCAATCAATGGGCGGAAAAATTGAGGGGTATTAGCCCACAGGACCCAGACGGTGTGTTCACGAAAGTGAATAGCATATTCCGCAAGAAGTCTCGAGTGAAGGTATCGAATCTTGAAGTCACTAGTGATGAGATAAACCTTCTCGATAGGGCTGGTATCGAAATTGATACTACGACTCCGGATAGAAATGGAAACAGGATCATTTGTGAAGGATTAGATAAAATTGCCCTGATTGGAACACATTTTGAATTGGTTCATCTACCAAACCCTGAGAGAGGGAATGAAATAGTTTCAGAGATCGTTGAAGCAAAAGTTTCCGACTTCAAGTCAAGCCTGAACGGCCAATCAATTCTTCATTTCAATGAAACATTAACATCTGACCTCATACCGAACTTGAATCTTATTGATTATTTTGTCAGCTATGAAGACTTGTGTTTCATATTTCGCAGGATAAACAACAAGAAATCATGTGGTACTGATGGTATTCCAAATGTAGTTCTCCGACATTTGCCGGAGGTTGCTATTAGGAATTATTGCATATTGTTCAACAACATGTTGAGCAATTCATATTTCCCAAATCAGTGGAAAAAGGCTAAGGCTAAGAATCTTCATGCCCGAAAAGCTATCGCCCAATCAGCTTGCTGCCTAACATCAGCAAGGTGTTTGAAGTGATACTCAACAGAGCATTAAACGCCCACATTGAGGAAAATGAGTTGATGCCGAATTGCCAATTTGGTTTTCGTGCCAGGCATTCGACGACACATGCAATAACGAAAGTAACCTCAGACATCTGTTGGAAACTAAATGATAGACAATGTGTTGGAGCATGTCTCATTGATATGGAGAAAGCCTTCGATAAGGTGTGGTTAGATGGACTAATTTTTAAACTCCTTCAGGACAAGTTCCCCAGACACCTTGTCGCCATGATGTGTAATATGTTATATGGGAAACCGTTTGTCGTAACTGATGGAAATCTGACAACAATGCGCGAGTTCAAGGTCTTGTATGGTCTACAGCAGGGAACAGTTACTGCGCCTCTGCTCTTTTCAATCTTTATTCGCAAGCTAGGCTTTGATTTTAACGTCTCGCCTACGCGATCATTGGTAGCGTTTGCTGATGATCTGATCATCTATACGGCAGACCGAAAAGCTACAATAGTTCAGAGAAATCTCCAAAAAAAGTTCAATGATGTACAGCTGTACACTGACAATTGGCGAATGAAAATCAATGTGCAGAAGTGTGAAACAATCTTATTTCGGACAACGCTGCGGGGGGTCAGTCAAGACCTGAAACGTTATTGGAAAGATTTCCACATCATGGCTGGTGAGGGTAGTCTTGAACGGGTTCCACATAAATCCTGCGTTCGGTACCTCGGTGTTTATCTCGATCAGTATCTGTACTATACTGAACATGTGAAAATCATGCTCAGTAAGGCACTTAAAGTAGTCATGGCCCTTCGAAAACTCTTTCATTCCAGATACATTGATCGAAAGGTCAAAATTATCTGTTACAAGACACTGGTTAGACCAGTTTTGACATATGGATGTCAGATCTGGTACAACCAGAGTGCTAGTACTATGGAAAAATTACGAGTTTTCGAAAGGAAATGTCTTCGTGCATATACTGGTTTGAACAGAAAGCCTGAGACGGATTGGAAACATTATATATCGAATAGAAGAATTTATCAAACTGCTGAAGTGACTAGAGTCGATATTTTCATATTGAAACTTCTTCGGAATCATATCGCAAGATCTGTGACTGTGAGTGAAAACCCTTGGATTTCACAGCCGTTCCACCCTACAGACGGGTATATAGCGACTTGCCTCGCTACTGGCTTCATTCCTCCAGAAGCATTCGTGTATTTGGACATGAATCGATATGTTTTTGATTCTGACGGCGTCCCAGTCATATATCACATATATCGACGGGCCACCGATAAGAAGATAAAATATCCTCCGAACTTGAGTTCATGAGACCAACAATTCCAATGGAGATACTCATTTGCTAGATTCGTTGAGGCTGATCGAGTTGAGACGGGGCAATCCAGGTATTGGTGGCTGAATGACAATGTCTAAATTATTCGTGTTTATTTTCAGTTTTGGTGTTTTTCGTTATTTAGTTTTTGAGTTTCAGCTCATTATTGCTACATTTAGTGTTATTGTTTATTTTTGTTAAAAATTAGGTATAGGTTAGGTTTATATTATGTTTATTATATTAGGTTAGAGATAAGGTAAAACGCTTAGGTTAAGAACATTGTTATAGATTTTTTTAGTATGAGATAATGTTTTTGATTGCATTTATTAGAATTAAGTTAAAACATATTAGGTGTAGGATCAAAGTTCACTGTAGTGTTAAGACGATAAATAATTTTAGAATAGTGTTGGTTGGTTTTTTCTCCTTTTTCCAATTGAATTTTAAAAATATGTAACAATCTTCATTGATTTGAATTTGCTATAGTTTTTTTTTTTTTTTTTAATGTGTTTAATGATAAGGTACAAATTTAGAGAGCCATTTGGGCCATTAAGTTTTTTATTGTTATTGTTTGGATTTTGCTTTATATTCTTTTAAAATTTATAACCATTAGTATTAAATAAAGCGCTTTTGACTTTGACTTTGATCATGATCAGCTCTCAGAGATAAAAAAAATTCAATATCATACGACGCATTCAAAAAAAACTCTGAGTAACTGTCACTTCAGTATCTCGCCGATAGGATCAAAAAGAACACCGTAAGATACTGAGCTCATAAAATCAAAATTACAGGTCCACGCTTCAATCAGTGCTCATTAAATGCGCCCTTAGTCTTTTCTTAAATACCAAAAGTGAGTTTGCTTCCTTAACAATTTCTGGTAGATTGTTATATATACGCAGAGCATCATTCGTTGCATCGTTCTTTAGTCGATCCGTTCTGGCAAAAGGTATTACGAATTGATTTGCATTCCTCGCATTATATGGGTTGATCTGTGATACCTTAATTAATAGCGCTCGTTCCGATCCATTAGTTTTTAAATTTCTGTAGATAAACTTCGCTTTCTCCATAATAATAATTTGACTAAAGGTTAATGATTTTGCCAATTGGTAAACCAAACTAGTTTGAGTAAGCATTGGCAGCTTCAGAATGTTTTTATACGCTTTGGTCAGCAGCCTGGATATACTGTTTAAATGTTGCTTCGCTGATTGACTCCAAATAAGTACTCCATAATGCAATTTCGCCAGGACAAACGCATTTAGAACAAGTTTCTTGATGTGCATTGGAAAATCCTCATATGTTCTTAACAATCCTATTATTGGGGCTAATTGCCTTCTTAAGCTATTTATGTGTGGTAACCAGGTCATACGATGGTCTATGATAAGACCAAGATATTTCATTTCTAGCACTCTTTGCAATTTTTCGCCGTTAATATTTAGTTCGACATCTATGTCTCCTTTGTTCTTTTGCTTAAAAACAATATATTTTGTCTTTGATGTGTTCAATACTAGTTTGTTTCCAATTAACCACTGATGGAATTTTCCTAGATCGTCGTTGATAGTGTACTCAATGGCAGTTTTGTCTCGTCCTGAATAAAGTAGAACTGTGTCATCAGCATATAATGTGTGATATCCCGCCAGCCCACATGTATTTAGATTATTTGTGTATAGCAGGAACAAAGTTGGGCCCAGTATTGAGCCTTGGGGAACTCCTGTTTCCGTAGGTGCATGGTCGCTCAGGACATTGTTGATTAAAGTTCTCTGCGATCTTCCCTCCAAGTAACTCTTAAACAACTGCTTAGGACTACCCTGAATACCATACGATTCAAGTTTACGAAGCAAGAGATCATGATCAACTGTATCAAATGCTTTTTTCAAATCCACAAAAATTGCGATGATATAATCACCTCTGTCAAGTCCTAAATTGATGAAACGTGTGACAGAATGTAGGGCATCGAAAGTACTCTTGTTCTTTTGAAAACCAAACTGATGTTGGCTTATGATAGAGTTTTCAACTAAGAATGCTGTTAATCGATTGTTTAGATATTTTTGCAAATATCTTACTAAATCCCGTCAGCAGCGCAATCGGGCGATAGTTATTCGGGTCAAGATGATCACCACACCAATTGGGCTTTTTCAGACGCAGCGTTAAAAGTGAGCGTTAAACAGGTTATATGGGCAAGAAGAGTGAGAGGCATTGAGGGGACCTGATGGTAAAAACAAGCCAACATTTTGTAGGGTGAACGAGCGTAACGCACATACACAAACGCATTTTGTTGATCATTTGGTGGGGGAAATTTATACAAACGCCGGTAATCATTCCGAATTGAACATTCGGTGAAGAAGGTAGTCATCATGAAACGATTGCCTTTCTTTAATTTGCATGCAAAAACGGATGCGTGCACGCGAGAAGCTACGCGTTATTCAATAAATTTATAAAAGCGGAGGCCATGTTCAATTTCAGGAAACAACACGACGAATATCTCGATTTCAATAAAGTTAAATTGCCTATTGTAAATCCATAGAAAATTAACAGTACGCATAATCTTTATAGAATCGCATTATAATATGCCAGTTGACAACACAACAAGAAAAATGTGCGACTAAAAGCATATTCAAATTTGGAATATATATTTCCGAAAGCGGAAAAACACGGAGGTTCTAATAAATCCAGTAGAAGTTTGAATCGACAAACTTTAACAATCATAAAATACATTTTTCATTCCAGTTTTTGTTACCTCGTGCACAATTCAAGGCTAAAACATCAATTCTCAATCGCTTATCTCTCTGTCTTCGCTTTCATGTTGTCCGCACGACGTTTAACGATCAAATGATCCTTTTGACACATACACTCGCAAGACGTGTATCGTATACAAAAATAGGTTGGCTGAACTATGCAACGTGTAAACATAAGGGCGCAAGCGCGAAACCTGTTTGGATATGGGTTTTTACCATTCCCGTGTGAAAGAGCCCATTGTTGATAATCTGGCACCGGTACAAACGCATTCTGGTGGCATATATGAAGGAATCTACAGGACATTTTCACCTAATTTCGATATTGCAATATATAGATTTTATCATCTTTCAGCCTAATCACATTGCGGCAAAGGATATCAAACTTTTGTTACTTGACGCACTCATAAGGACATTTTTTTTTCTGCCACGATTCCGGGTGCGATTGTCAGCTGGGTTGGTTGACTTAAACAGCCTTGAAACGGACAATATACGTATGCTATTTGTGAGAGTTAATCGCGAAGCATACATTCGCATATACGTTGGAGTTACGATAAATAGGCCAACGTCGTCCACAGCATTAGCAATAACACAAGCGCTTTAGGTGGTGGAGTATCAGTTTATACGCGATCATCGCATGCATCACAATCCGATATAGAGTTTCTGAAACTTACTTGTAGTAATAGTTGAACTAGTTGACCAAGCGCTAATATAGTTTGTGTTTAGTAAGGAATTCGGGTTCCGGTGATTATTTGAAAGTGAACCATAACTGTCACTGTACCCAGTATACATAATTTTAAAAAAAGCCATTCGTAATGCCTTAAAATTAACCGAAACCGAATTTTCACTATCAAAATTCGTATTTTAATGCTATAATAATTATTCTATGGAGGAAAAAAGAAAGGGGGAAAAATGTAGGCAGCTATTTGGCATGAGTTTGTTGGTGTTTCGACTAATCACATGTTTTTGCTTTAATCAGTTTTGCATGGATTCAAGAATAATTTTTTTTCCCCTCTTCTTCATCTTCTACTTATTTTATGTAAACTTCACACTCTTTTTAAAATCTATTGAACAAGATTCAATTTAAGTTTAATTAAAAATCATTCGCCAAATAGACTGCATATTGACAAGACACAGGACCAAAGACAGACTGACAAACATGAGAATGATCGGATGGGATTAATCTGTTTGGGTATATGTACATATTTTAAAAATAATTAAACTCAATTTAGAATCATTCCAACTGCCAGCATCACTTTTCCCTCGCACATTTTTAGGTGTAATTGTAACACATACATCTACACCAGGCACGATCTTTTTTTTCCGTAAACGTCAAATCTTTACATTTCATACTCATACGAACCTAAGAGTTAATTAAACTTAAAAGATCAATTTACGAGAATTGCTCGAATTTTTTTTATTTGAGCTCATTTTATTAAAAAAAAAAAGGAGATTTAAAGCATTGCTAATGCTCTTATGTTCATTTCTCATGCCTACATTGGGTGCAGATATTAGAATCCTTTTATCAAGATAATTATTGTAAATCCTAGAATGAAGTCATTGATACCGGAAAGTCAAATGTTTGTTTCTCGAGTAAATTTAAACGCGTTTGTGTTGAAAGAGGATGCTTATAAGTCAAAATAGCTTAACACATCCCTAAATCTTAGAGCTAGTTCATTAGATAAAAAGCAGTTATAAATGTTTTACCATGTGAATGATATTGTTAGCTGGATAAATTAGTAGATGTCATCAAGGTTTTCATTTACATGAATCTATACAAGAAATATAAAAAAACAAACGTAAACGAAATCTTTTCGATATAGTTCATAGAATCAAATACAGAGAAAAGTTGTTATAGGTAGTTTAATTAAATAAAATATATAAAAGCACATGATAAAGGAAATGTAGTGCGGAAGTTTTATCAATCCATATCAAGTCGGGAGCATTAAATATCTTTATTTGATTTATATTCGACGTTAAAATCTTTAAATGATAAATAGATAAAAAGACAGAAAACAATAAATGAAATCAGCATGTATATTGAAGATCGACATGTAGTTCTTGTTACGTTAATAAGCACCATGAATTGTTATTCGTACAACTTCGGTCTTTTCATTTTAGCTCCTTCTAACCGGGTACAGGACCCGGCACGGTGCAAGGCCTTTTCCAAAGAAAAATGAGTTAGCATCGGGTGCGCTCCCAAATGTTTTTTTTTTAGGGACTCTCGTGGTTTGAGTGGCCTCGAGCAAGGTGACTTTTTATGGCATTGGGTAATGTAATTCGCTCACATAACTTTATGATATAAATTGGTCACCGGTATATTTCTTTTCAGATGGGAAGGCTCATACAAGTTATGTTGTATGAGTTTTCCACTCAGAAGGGAAATATATGGCCACTGCAACGTTAATGGATCTTGATCCGGTTGGGCGGGTGCGAGGGAGCACCACCACCATCCGGATGTCCCACTCTTGTTTGTGAGCCATGAGAATCGCCGGATAACGACGAGGTTTCCCTATGTCCGTCTGTTTTCACTCGTTCAACTTGTTCTCTGAACAAGTCATTTTCTGTCTTTGTAGTTTCCTACAATTTTTCGACTTCAGTCGCCTTTCTTTTGGGACCCAAGAATTCGTGAATGCGAAATTCTTTTGTTGTGGGTCCTTGTGCTGGGGGAATGAACCCGCCCCACGACACCGCAATGCAAGCCTGCCAGCGCATTTACGCGTCCCCAGACAAGTGCATCCTCGGCGGATATCAACATCTTTCTTCGCTGAGGCAGCAAACCATCGCTGCAGTCCTTCACGGACATCATTGATAACTATTATTCACGACACTAAGGTTGGCAATGAGCTACTACATCGGGGAACGACTGGAGGATATAGCCTCCACGATGAAACAAATGACAACGGCCAGTGCCTGATCGACTTGGCATGTAGCAAAAATCTAGTCATTCGTTCGACTTGCTTCCCACATCGACGTATTCATAAAATGACCTGGGTATCACAAAATGGCAACACACAAAACCAGATCGATCATGTTCTGATCCAACAACGTTGGGCTTCGAGCATACTTGTCGTCCGTACATACCAAGGAGCCAATTGTAACTCAGATCATTACTTGATCCAATTAACCTATCGATGTGGTATGTCAAAGGCATATTCAGCGAGAACCAGCCCGCTACCAAAATTTGACATCGAAAGGCTCCAAGCGGCGTCTGTGGCCAAAAATTTCACGCAGACTCTCGACAACCAGCTGGCTCCCATCTTATCAGACACATCGTTAAAGACGAGCAACGGGCTCTGGATGGATGGATTAGGACCGTGGCAAAACAGACGGTCGGACATCAAGCCCGGCGCAAGAGGAATGATTGGTTCGATGATGAGTGCCAGAATGCGTTAGATAAAAAAAATCAGGCATACAGAGAATACGTAGGTAGGGAAACCAGGATGAAGAGAGAACACTGAAAATCTCAGCTACTCTTCTGAGAACAAGATAATTAGGATTATGAAAAGAAACTACTATGGCCACCAATTGAGAAGTATAGATGTAAGTTTAGCGAGAAATACAAAGCATACAAAGTAGTGAAAAGCCTGAAACGTGGTTATCAGCTCAAAACCACGCTCTGTCGTGATAACAGTGGCAATATAATCGCTGATTAAATCAAGATTAAGGAAAGATGGGCATCATATTTCAAGAACCTCCTTAATCCTTCGCACAGCTCCAGAAAATCGGAGCCTATAGATGTCTGCGGAGAGCTTCCATTGGCCCCATCAACTCTGGATGAAGTTTGTTCCATCACGAAAGCCCAAGAGAATAATAAAATGCCGGGCATAGATGAGATTCCAGTGGAGCTCATCAAAAATGGTGGCAATAGTGTTCATCAAGCTATTCACAAAGTCATCCAGTACATTTGGCAACAAGAACATATGCCGAAAGAGTGGAGCCAATCAATTATATCCCCTATCCACAAAAAAGGTGACAAGCTACAGTGCGAAAATTATAGAGGCATATCAGTACTTTGTACGGCGTACAAATTGTTTTCTAAAATCGTAGAAAATAAAATCGGATCATACGCCAACAGTATTATTGAGGAGTATCGAGATGGTTTTAGGGCAGGTAGATCAACAACAGACCAATTGTTCACAGTCAAGCAGGTACTTGAAAAGTGCTAGGAGTTCGACAGAAACATACACTAAATTTTCGTTAACTTCAAGCAACCACACGAAAAATTATGTAGGTTTTGGCATCCCAACCAAATCAGTCCGTCTTACCAAAATGACAATGACGTCGACAACCTCCCAAGTCCGCATCAATAACCAACTCACCGATACCTTTGACACAAATATCGGACTAAAGCAGGGAGATGGGCTGGCCCCATTGCTATTCAATTTGTATGAAATTTTTGACAAACCGGATATCTCAAGGATTGTAAGACTGCGGAAGCTGCAAAAGGCTGGACACACGAATCGTATGGACGAACAATAGATGCCCAAGAAGGTATTCGTTGGGAGCACTCAAGGCTGGCGGCCAGTGGGAAAACCGACAAAACGTTGGTCTGACTCGGTCGACGAAGATAATAACGCAGCTCGGGTTTCAGAATCAACGGACCGAGACAGTTGGAGGCGCTGTTTCTAGGAAGCGAAGGCCCGAAAGGGGTCGTAGTGCTAAGAAGAAGAAGATTAAAATATTATTTGTGATGGGTTGCGTATAAGTCATCATCGCATGTTACCCTTATCTTTTGCTCCCTTAATTTTGAATATCTTCTGCAGTCGATGTGGCGTCATTGGTTTCTCTATTTTCACATGGATATTCTAGATTCCGCTTTTGACCAAGTGATCATCTTTCAGCAAGATGTTTGTATCATGATCAAGATCGCAGCCAGAGAGTGTTAGGGGGCCAGTATCCCCCCGACATATCTACAAAAATTAATTACAGGGTAACTCAGTGTCAAGTTATTTATTTTAGGTAAAACTTAATAAGTGGTGTTCCATATGGTCCATAAAATCGAGATCCCCCTATTTTAGAATAGAGTACAAAGGACAAATTATAAAAAGACTATTAAAAAATCTATTGATAAGGAGAAATTAATGTAAGCAATTCTTATCATTCTACTTTCACTCGTTCATACCTGACTGGAATGAAAATTTTCTGTCACGTGTCATTTCCATAAATTTGCTAGAAACCTGCATGAAATCAACTCACCTATTTGTTAACATTAGTTTCTTTTTGACATTGAATTTTCCGACCAAAGGATGGCGAAAGAAGGAAGATGTGGAGCACACGACGCAAATCAAACTTAGCAATATTGCGTCATTTGTATTTTCACTTTTGATATTCGCGGTATTCAATCAAGGATTCTGGACTGAAAGTGCAAGAAAACTGTGTTTGTGTAAGAAGTGCAATACTTTTAATAATACAGTGTAACCCGCTTATAGTGAAATTCGGTCGATTGCGTATTAAGGTTACTATTTCCGAGAGCTAGGTACATCGGAAATTATCACTATCATGTTGTGAAAGGTAACCTTTCAGAGTATATTTTTATGTTTTCAATGAGTAAATACTACAACTAATACTCTTTTTGCGGTCGGGTACCTAGCCATATTTTGCTGTTTCGCTACAAAGGCCGTCCATCAGGAGCTAGTCAGCGATCTAAGCACAGAGGCTGTTACGTTAAAAGTGATGCTGGGCGCTACGCCGCATGAACGATTGTGGTTGGGGGCCTTGGGGTCCCGACTAGCCCGTGGAGACAGGGTAGGTAGCGCCACTCGCCAACCCTAAAATTGCCCCCAGGAGCCAATTGGCGAGCTTGCGGCTCCCCGGAATGATCCTCCTACTACCACTAACTTCCACAAGAAAAATCACTGCCTAAAAAATCATAAAAAAAAGAACCCTGAGGGGACCTATCGCAGCTTGAGGTCCTAGACGGAAGGACCCTAACACACTCTGGACTAAGCTTTCTGTCAACACTGCGCGCTCCACGCACAAAAATACTGCTGTAACACTGTCACGACACCAAAAATTTTATATAAAACGAAATCAACTCTACCGCAAGTAATTAACGCAAATATTATTCTTTCGCAACAATTTTAATACAAGATTGATAATCAGAAAAAGGAATTTATGGAAACTTAGCACTTACTCTACGTTGGAGGCCCCACCGATGGACGAAGTCCTCGCTTTCCATCAATCTTCTGTTCTCATTCCAAACTTCAGTTGTCTCGCGCAGTTTACCTACTCCTCTTCTGCTAATGCGTTGATGAATCCCAGATGTATGCAAAATTAGCGTCCTCCTCTTGGGAATAAGTTGTACGCTGCCTGTCGGTTTGATGGTCGTTCTTCGTTTCCCAGGAATCCGTGCGAAAAAAGACCGTTTCCATGGTCGCTGGCTCTTTTATTGACTTGGTCCAACGGCTCTTTTACTTGAGTTGAAGAACCCAAGTTCACGGCCACAACATTCATCACGGCTGCTCAACCTTGCAGCGTTTATCTCAGGTGCAAACCCAGTTTTTTTTTACTTGGTGGCCATCTTTCTTTCGCGCACTGTACTGTATTATCAATAACAACCTTACCGATTGTTTTGATTAGAATGTCAGTCGTGATAATACTTGTTATTCCGTGCGCGCATGTTTACGTTCAGCGCGAGTGAAATTTAAGTGATTATGTCCGTCTTAATTGTGTCCGCGAAGGGATGTGTTGGGCGATCAGCCGAGAATCACGTAAGTATATTACATCGCAATCTTTAACATGAGTGTTTGGTCCTACAATATGTTCATCTTGTTTAACATTTTCCAGATAACATCATCGGCTCCCTTAAATCTCTTTAATTGCATTCTTTGGTTTATTGCCTCCGTGATGCTTTTGAATTTCACAATACCAATGATCGTCTCTGCCGCATATACAAATGTCACGTCAGGATCATCAGGAGTTTGTCCAAGTATCGACATACGTAACAGAACACAACAGCTTAAACTCTAACAGGATGTCGAGTGATTGAAGGAGTCTTGGTGGTAACTTTGATGAATGGATTGAATCAAACGGATTTCGAGAATCATGCATTTCCGGAGTTGACGGAAATCACCGATTTCCTAATGCTATATCAGGTTAGTGGTATTCGATCCTTGGCGAAACTTTTTCCACATTTCCAAGTGATTCGTGGCAATACGTTGTTTGAGGGATTTGCATTGATCACATTTGAAAATGCCAATATTGAGGAAATCGGTTTAACATCACTTGTGACAATCAATCGTGGTGGAGCCGAAAAAAATCCAATTTTATGTTTTATCACTATTGATTGGAATCGTATTGCTATGAATGCAACGCTGGAGGCACTAATATTTAAGCACAACAAAGCTACTAACGAATGCCCATTGTGTGGTTTTAGGGGGAATAAAAGGTAATGTTAACAGCGGTGATTGTCCTGTCTTCGGTAACAAACGCTTCTGCTGGAATCAAGATCACTGCCAAAAAGTATGCCCGTCGGAATGTTAATTGTTGGATGTATGCTTGGAATACTTCTGGATTTGATTCAATCTGCTTCACAATACCAATCATTCGTGTTCCCACCTCGCTCAATGGTTTCACCACGTCCACTTGGAACGCAGTAGCAATTATGCTGACGATTCGGGGAAGATTTGAATAGTTCACTCCTAGAATAGCGGGATTTGTCTGTATTAGACCTCATAAGTAGCCGTAAACATGAGGTGCTTCATCGTCGTCTTCAACAACTGGGAGCCATGAGAGCCATAAATTCAGGATTTCATCCTTGTTGAGAATGGCGGAGCTATTGTATTTGAGTATTTTAGTTACAGCTGAGAAAGCATTTTCTGTGGGATTGACATTCTCTGGATCACGACTTTTCGTTGCATTAATCACTTCCACTAAAAGAGAAATTGCTTGCACTCGTGTTACTGACGTTGAGGGACTTGGTTGTGTGTCGTGTGTGTCTCTCGATAAATACTTGACAACTTTCAAAAGGAATTAGTTTAGGTGTAGTTACATAAAAGTGTTTTTGGGAAAATATGCCCGTCGGAATGTGGAAGTCGTACCTGTAATAGTCAAGGAAAATGTTTTAACGGAACTGCCTTGGTAGTTGTTTAAATGATGGAAATACATGTTCCATTTGTCGAAATTTAGTTGCTTATGGTAAAGATGGTGAGAAATTTTTTTATAAATGAAAAAGAATATATTTATGTTTGGATATTAGTGTTAGTGTCCCTCCAGCTTGATGTCTATATATTTTCCATTCGATTTTTTTAAGTTTGTTTATAACACTGAATCAATGTTGCAATGATGCAAATATCTTGATTTGGAATCCGGACGTCAACTACTAACACTTTTTCATGACTTTATCGACTGCGATATAATTTATATGCTGATTTTGATGTTTTTACGACAATTCAGTCCAATAGAATTCAATTAAAATATCCTTTCTTCCAAGGACCGTAACAGGAAAGACAACTGCTGACTTAGTTTTGTTTGACACTCATGTAGGTTGCATTTGCATACGTATCCTTCTTTTTCTGCTTAATACTAAATCTGTAGCATTACTTAATGCTAATGATTTACATCTTTTATCCTAACCTTACTTTAATCCTTCTCACCAGTACTTCCCCGCGTGGAGTGGTTCCTTGGTAATCTTCCGGATAAAAAGTTGGAGTGCAAGGAATCCTTTCCTTCTAGGAATGGTTTCGGGGCTTAATTTATATTTCGTAACAAGGCATTCCTCTGTGCTCTCAAACGTTTCACTGCCAAAACCTATTTCGCGACAACGCCACCAACTTGGTGGAAGCTCACAACCAGCTATCAGAATTGTCGTCCTCATTATATTCCAACGAAGCGCGTTAAGATGTAACAACGGCGTGAATTTCATCCCTCCACGCGTGTCTCATTTTGGTGGCTTGTGGGAGGTGGTGGTCAAATTAGCCAAAATTTGATCCGTTGAGGCATTTTATCGGCGGCTCTCACCTACGAAGAGCTGCATACCTTGGTGGTTGAGGTGGAGGCTATCTTCAATTCTAGACCACTGACTCTGATGTCAAACGATCCCAATGATTTGGCAGCCTTAACTCCAGCACACTTTCTCATCGGAGAAACCCTCACAGCCATGGCGGATGGTCACGCAGAACCAGTCACCGGAGGTCTCCATGCTCGGTGGAAGCAAATCAATTACCTCAAACTGGAATTCTGGAGACGATGGTTGCACGAGCACTAGGCGCAGTTGTAGCATCGTGTCAAGTGGAAGCAGTCACATCCCAATGCAATCCCGGAAACAGTGGTCATCATAAGCGAAGATAACACCCCATCGATGAACTGGCCACTGGGGCGAATTATCAAAAAGTACGAAGTTGCCGATCGTTTCGTACGAGTTCCTGATGTCAAATCTGCCTCTAGAACTTTGAAAAGGACAATGCACAAACTGGCTCCGTTACCAGTACTCGACGACGCACAGTCCAACGAAGAACCATCACGAGCAAGTTCCCCCCACTTGACGACGGAAGGGTCCCAAATCAGTGGCGACGACATTCCGAGGACAAGATGGCAGTCGATGCAAACCGGCAAGCCAATTATGGCGCTCCTCTTGATATTCCTGCTAGCTCCCATAGCCCACGCCTCCCCAACACAAGGCTCAACAACTAGACCCCATACGGGCTTGTATTTTCAACCATGAGGTCGAGTCTACTTATCTTTCATCGAGTGAAAGTTGCTCATTTATTCCGATTTGGGACCGTATTGGTGGGGATTGGATGTTCCACAGAACGGAACGAATTTCGTGGACTCTTTCAACGACTCCACTCATTTCACTGAGTCTGCATCTAAGATCGAGGAACTGCGACGACAACTACAAGCGCAAGGTGTTTCATGGACCGATATAATATAACTTGACACTGAGTTACCCCGTAATTAATTTTTGTAAAAATGTTGGGGGGATACTGGCCCCCTAACACTCTCTGGCTGCGGTCTTGATCATGACACAAATATCTTGCTGGAAGATGATCACTTGGTCAAAAGTGGAATCTAAAATATCCATGTGAAAATAGAAAAACCAATGACGCTGCATCGACTGCAGAAGATATTCTAATATTAAGGGAGCAAAAGATACGGGTGATATGCGATGATGACTTATACGCAACCCATCACAAATAAAATTTTAATCTTCTTCTTCTTAGCACTACAGCCCTCTCTAGGGCCTTCGCTTCCTGCAAACAGCGCCTCCAACTGTCTCGGTTTGTTGACCACGTCTTCCAATTCCGAAACCCGAGCAGGGATGAACTGTCTTCGTCGACCGAGTCAGACCAGCGTTTCCTCGATTTCCCCACTGGCCGCCGGCATTTAGTTCTCCCAACGAATACCTTCTTGGGTATCTGTTGTTCGTCCATACGATTCATGTGTCCAGCCTATTGCAGCTTCCGCAGTCTTGCAATCCTTGAGACCTCCGGTTCGTCAAAAATTTCATACAGCTCATGGTTGTATTGAATTCACCATTGGTCCCCGTCTAGCTTCGCTCCGATTATTCGCCTCAGGACCCGTCACTCAAAAGCGTTCAATATATTTGCGGATGCTTGAGTTAGGGTCCATGTTTCACACCCATAGCATAACACAAGTCTTATCACAGATTTGTATACTTGGAGCTTTGTTTTCCTGTGTATGCAGCTGGTCTTCAAGATCGTTAATACTGAATAAAATATTTTATTTTTTTTGCGAGCTATATTCTTCGGCGTTTTTCGTCTCTTTCATTTTAGCGCCTAGATACACAAATTCGCTAACATTTTCGATACTGTATTCGCTAAGTGTGATATTTTGTGTATTTGAGGTATTTTTCCTCGACTGCGTCATGAGCTTTGTTTTATTTTCATTGATTTGTAGCCCTACTAGTTTCTCTTCGCTGTCAAGTTTCAGGAAGAGTTCTTTGGCAGTTGTTAATGACCGTGACACAATGTTGATGTCGTCCGCATAGGCCACTGCTTGGCTCGACTTGTATAGTAATGTCCTCGCGTATCGACAGGTAGCTTCCGTATGACGTACTCCAGAGCCAAATTGAACAGCAATGGGGCCAGCCCATCTCCCTGCTTTAGTCCGACATTTGTGTCAAAGGCATCGGTGAGCTGGTTGTTGATGCGGACTTGGGAAGTCATCGATGTCATTGTCATTTTGGTAAGACGGACTAATTTGGCTGGGATGCCAAAACCAAGCATAATTTGGTACAGTACATTACGATCAATACTGTCATATGCTTGCTTGAAGTCAACGAAAATTTGATGTAGGTTTATGTTGAACTCCTAGCACTTTTCAAGTAAATGCTTGACTGTGAACACTTGGTCTGTTGTTGATCTACCTGCCCTAAGACCACTTTGATACTCCCCAATAATACTGCTGGCGTATGATCCGATTTTATTTTCTAAGATTTTATAAAACATTTTGTACGCCGTACAAAGTAGTGATATGCCTCTATAATTTTCGCACTGTACCTTGTCACCTTTTTTGTGGATAGGGGATATAATTGATTGGCTCCACTCTTTCGGCATATGTTCTTGTTGCCAAATGTACTGCGTGACTTTGTGAATAGCTTGATGAACACTATTGCCACCATATTTGATGAGCTCCACTGGAATCTCATCTATGCCCGGCATTTTATTATTCTCTTGGGCTTTCGTGATGGAACAAACTTCATCCAGAGTTGATGGGGCCAATGATAGCTCTCCGCAGAGATCTATAGGCTCCGGTGCTCTGGAGCTGTGCGGAGGATTAAGGAGGTTCTTGAAATATGATGCCCATCTTTCCTTAATCTTGATTTCGTCAGCGATTATATTGCCATTGTCATCACGACAGAGCGTGGTTTTGAGCTGATAACCACGCTTCAGGCATTTCACAACTTTGTATGCTTTGTGTTGCTCGCTAAACTTACATCTATACTTCTCAATTGGTCGTCATAGTAGTTTCTTTTCTTAATCCTAATTATCTTATTCGCTACTTTTCTGAGAATTTCATAGAGTTCTCTCTTCGTCCTGGTTTTCCTACCTACGTTTTCTTTGTACGCCTGATTCTTTTTATGTAACGCATTCTGGCACTCATCATCGAACCAATCATTCCTCTTGCGCCGGGCTTGATGTCCGATCGGCTGTTCTGCCACGGTCCTAATAGCCGCTTTCACTTCCATCCAGAGCCCGTTGCTCGTCTTTAACGATGCGTCTGATAAGATGGAAGCCAACTGGTTGTCAAGGGTCTCCGTGAAATTTTAGGCCACAGACGCCTTTTGGAGCCTTGTAGTAATTGAAGAGGTCAAGAATGTGATAGCTTTAAATACATTTCTATTTCAAAGATTGTTCCTCAATTTTCTTTATCATTGTAATGACTTCTATGAATTTGAGCTTTTTCGTTTTGTGCTACTATCTTGAAATTTTGTTTTTTTTTATATTTATCATAATGAAAGTTAATACTCCATTCGCTTCCAAAATAATAAAAAACAAATGCATATCGGTCCATTATAATGAACTTTTTTTTAAACACAACTTCTAATGCACTCGAGACAAACAATAATTTTTATCACACCAGTTTAAATTGGAAGTGAGCGTAAATAAATGGTTAAATACTAAGTGAAACTGATGTAACGATAAATTGGAAAGAAAGAAAGAAAGAGTTTTAGGAATTTGAAAGGAGAAATAATAAAACGCAGACCTAGAAGTGCCGATAAATAAAATCATTATTTTTACGTACCGCAAGAGCCTGCCTTGCGCGATATTGAATTGGGAATAAATTAAACGAATGCAACATTTTCCTTCTGCACTTCAGAGCAGTAAATCAAGTCTTTCCACATCTACGCCAACAACTGATTGTGATAAGCAAAAGTATAGTTTAATAGAGAGTACAAGTTCGAGGACGTACGAATCCAATCCTAATGATGATCCGTTGGGCGAGATTTCCAAAGAGCAGTTACTAGAACTTGAAGAGAAATTTTCTGAATAGAATCTCAGCTCAAAGTCTACGAAACAAACGGAAAAAGTAGAGGAAGATGATACTGAAGCTGTGCATGAGTTACAGAAAAATGACATTGTATTTCAATTGGATTATCCCGTTGATGCTGTGAAATATGGAGAGAAAATCGCTGAAACAGTATTACCGGAGGGTTTAGAAGATGCTAACTGGTTTGGTGTTTTTATTGCAGAGGTTCATAATCCTTTTAAATTCTGGTTTCATGTGTACAAAGATAATCACGAGTTGGATACATTGATGCAACACATTGAAAATATATATACAAAATTACCTCCGAATGACTTGCAATTGCATAAATCATGTTATAAACCTGGACAAGTATGTTGCGCTATGTATATGGGATTATGGCATCGAGCTCAGATATTAGAGATTCATGAGAATAAGAGTGTCAAAGTATTTTTCGTCGATTACGGTACTGTATCAAACGTAGCGCTCCAAGAAGTTAAATACTTACGATCAGATTTCTCTTCATTACCGTGTCAGGCGCTTAGAGGTTCCCAAGCTCACATTAAACCGGTTGGGGTTGCTGGTGCTGCCGTGAAGAGATGGGGAGTCGAGTTGCAACCGCGAACGCGCGTGGACGCGAGGAGTGAAAGTAAATTGCAAGAAAAAACGGGCATTCTTAGACCTTCTCGCTTATATTTTTTTATGAAACGTGCCAATAATTGCAGTAAGTAGCGAGACTATATGCAAAGTGAATAACTGAATGTGTAAACAACTTGTTAGCGCGCAAGCAGTGATTAATATCGGATGAGTGAAAGTACAGCGATCACCAAGAACAACGGGTTCATTGCAGTGCTCTATTTCGGTGATATTTGAGAAAAACGTTAGTGTGAATAGCGTTTGCATTATTTTTGCCCAAAACGCTTGCAAAGTCCAACGAAATAAGAGTGTGTAGCTTGCTTGCGAAGTGAAGGATGCAATTCTGAGTTTTGTGGTGCCCGGCTGCTTTGTGTGCGGAAATTGCGAGATTTCCAAGTGTACGCTCCGTGCTTTAATTGCCATACACATTTCGTGAAGTTCGCATGGATGTTGCAACCACTTTTCCTTTCTCATTGGCTACCACGCACCCTATGATTGCTTTCGCAGCCTTGGGACTTCATCGCGTAACAACGGCCGGTAATTAGTAGTTGAACAATTCATTCGACTGACATTTGATTTGTTCACTTGATCAGAATAAACCATAAGGGATTGAGAGTTGAGTTACGGTGTTTTGAAGTGGATTTTACGCGTGGGAAATTGCAAGTTTGAATCGTTTAAACATCAAACAGCGACACAGTGCAATAATTTACTCGGCCTAATTTTTAATTGATTGAGAATTTGTGACTTTCCTAGCATTTCGGCTAATTAATTTCCTCGTGAACCTAAACTAGGTAAAAACAATTTTGTAGCAATTTTCCACGTATTCGTGGATTGTGCAGCACGTTTCCTATTTCACACGCGTTTGTGCATTTTGATCGGCGCCAAAAGATTTTCCGTCTTTCCTACACTCGAATTTCGAAGTGTTTATGTTTCGTGTGGGTGCGAAAATAGAGCCACGTGCATCCTATTAGACTTGATTCTAACCTGGCGTGTCCGAGAGAAAGGAGGATATTTTTTTTCGTAATATTTAAATAATCGAGGAAAAAGAATTTTCTTTATATCAACGTATTGAAAACGACCTAAATAAATTTTACATTTAAAAATTATTAATGAATGTTTCAGTGGACCCCCGCATTCTTCATCGAGCGCTCGGAGGACCCTGCGGGTAAGTGCCTTCTTTCTTTCTCATATTTTTGATTTGAATTAGCTTTCTTTTTCTAAATTTGTTTTTTAAATTAAAATTTTTTTTCTATTATTTATTCTATCTCTATTTGTAAAGAAAAAGGAGGGTTGTTAAAGTTATTATTATATGAAAAAAAAAATCTTATTTTTGATTAAATTATATTAATACATTGATTCAACTTTAAGGATTGTGCAAGTATAAATTCAATGCAGGAAAAAGGAAAGGGATATTTGTGATATATATGGGAAAAAAAAAATAAAATGAATTAATACCCCGTAATTTTTGGTCTTTCCTTCCCGAAGATTCTAACCGGGTATAGGACCCGGAACGGTGGCAGGCTTCCACCTCAAAACATGAGCCAGCCACCGGGTACGCATTAATCCATCTTCTGTTTCAGGTGATGTCGCGGGTTGAGTGGTCCAAGCAGAATGCCTCTTTATGGCATAGAGTTATGCAATCAAATTGTATAATTCTATGGCATAAATTGGTCACCGGGGTACTCCCCTTCTGATGGGAAAGTTCATGCAATTCAAGTTGTATGAGTTTTCCACTCAGAAGAGGAATACCTGGCCACTGCAACAGAATATATATGGATTTATTCCGGTTGGGTGGGTGCGAAGGGGCTCCACCATCACCCGTTTGCCCCTCTTTCATTTGTGGGCCATGAACTTTGTCGGGTAATGACGAGGTCTCCCCAAGTCCGCCTTTCTTTTCATGTTCCACTTGTTCTCGTAACAAGCTCTAATTCCCTCGGTGTAGTTATCTACACTTTTTGCGACTTCGGTCGCCTCTTGATCTCCAGCAGTCCAATTCGTGAATGCGACATTTTTTTGTAGTGGGTCCTCGTGCTGGGGAAATGAACCCGCCCCACGACACCGCAATGCTAGCCTGCCAGCGCATTCACGCGTCTCCAGACGAGGGCATTCTCGGCAGATACCTCCATCTTCTTCTGCCGGGGCAGCAGAACATCGCTGCGGTCCTTTACGGACAATATGAACATTCTTATTCACTACAGCCTTTCGATGTCAAATTTTTGTAGCGAGCTTGTCTTCGCTTAATATGCCTTTGACATACCACATCGATAGGTTAATTTGATCAAGTATGAGTTAAAATTGGGTCCTCGATATGTACGGACGTCAAGTATGCTCGAAGCCCAACGTTGTTGGATCAGAACATGATCGATCTGGTTTTGTGTGTTGCCGTTTGGTGATACCCATGTCATTTTATGAGTGCGTCGATGTGGGAAGCAAGTCGAACGTATGACTAGATTTCTGCAATATGCAAAGTCAATCAGGCGCTGACAGTTGTCATTTGTTTCATCGTGGAGGCTACATCCTCCAGTCGTTCCCCGATGTGGTAGCTCATTGCCAACCTTAGCGTTGAAATAACCCAGGATAATTTTTGTGTCATTTGTGGCCAATGAGTCGACCAATCTTTCCAGGTGATTATAAAACGATTTCTTCGTTTTTCGTCCTTTTCTTTGGTCGGAGCGTGAAGCGAGAATTCCGCTTTTAAACGGATCACACACAACCTTTCATTGACTGCCTTAAAATCAATAACGTGCAATTTGAACTCCCTATCCACAATGAAGGCCACTCCGAATTCTCTTTTTCCAGTAGGCTTCCCACTTTTAAATATTGTGTGCGATCTCATGTCTTGAATGTCGTTTCCAGTCCAATTCGTTTCCTGGACTGCCAGTATTTTTAATTGAAATTGACTGGCCTGTTGTAACAGGTTCTTAACAGCGCCAGGGTAATTGAGTTGTCTGACATTCCAGGATCCAGTGCCATAGTCTTTTTTTCGTTTGCGAGGCCGTTGCCGTGTGTCCAATCCATTCCGAGGCCCATCTGCAGGTTTTGACAAAATTCAACACTTCCAGGGACGGGGAGTTAGCTCGTCGCAAAACCTCCATTCCGGCGGCATGGTTATTACGTCGATTCCGTTATCAGGTGCGGAAGATTCGCCTTCACCCTCTTACGTCCTCACAAAGGAGGTTTCAGTAGGATTTAGTAGCAGAGCTGTAGATGTATTTATAGTTATAAGCATTTCTCGACATTTAATGTTACATTATTGGGGAACCAGTAAACCCAATGTGCACCCCGAGAGCATTTACTACCATTTAATGAGGGGTTTGAGATGAGGAATTATGGAAGCTATGGGTTGGGGACACAAGGGGTCCCCTCCTCCTTTTTCAAACGGGCTTGGGACCGTCTATGGCGGAGTTAACATTATAATAGTAGATGGCAAAATCAACCCACAACATGCGACAATGAAAGAAAGTTCAAGTACTAGAACTATAAGGTTTTAAGGTCTTATTAAAATTAGATCTAGAAATATGAAGATGATTTGACACTTGATCAAATTCTTCCCGATCATTGCTAATAGTTTCTGACATCCAAAAAAATAATTTCGACAGAAGAAATTTTGTTCATTCCATTAGATAACAATAAAAATATTGTATCTAAATTGCTACAAATGTGAATAATCCCGTTTGGTGGCAAATTGATCCCTTCAAAAGATTTGTTCGGCTTCAACTAGCTGAGACTTCAATTTTCTGTGGAAAATTAACTATTTTAATCAACTTTTAATTTTTCCAGTGGAAGCTATTTTTGACCCGCCCTACCTATTATTATATTCTTTTTACCTGTCAAGCATTAAGCATTCCTAGAAAATATCCTTGAAAGTACTTTATTACCTGTAATCCACTTGCAAATATCCTTTTAGCAACCAGTGTTTTATAACCCTTGGTAATTAAGAGCTAAAGATAAATCTCTACCTAGGGTTCGGAAAAGGATATTTCCTTAATAAAAGCTCAAAAGCAATTAGTACCTCCTCATCTCTTTTAGCACCTTCCTGACCTATATAAGCTAGCGCATTATGTTATTTGGTTAGTTGTGATTCTGATGAATACAAAGTTAATTCAAAATAGTTCTCTTCAAAATGTTAACCAAAGAAGCGATGCGAGCAATAGAGGAGGAAACTAGTAACAGCCAACCGCTGATGGTTAATGATTTATCCCTGGATTTAGCTTTGAGCGGAAATTCAGAAAACGAGATGTGCAAGTATAGGAGTCCAATTAACATCAGCAAGGAAAGGTCTTTGACGAGCTCGAGGAATCTGGGAAGGAAATGTCGAGCTGAGAGTGGTAGCAAAAACCATGAAGCTGGTTTTATTAGCGGATTATCCAGCTTACCGATGGTCGAATCAGTTGATGCAAGAAAATCAGATTCAATCCCAATAAGAACCAATGAGAGCACCAAATTGCCAATCAAAAGTTTGATGGATATGATTTATTCGAGTATAAGTAAAAATAACTCTGATTTCAGTGGTTCCAGTTCGGATTCAAGCGACTCAAGATCAGACGTGAAGGAAGATCCGAGGAAGATAGCGGCGCCAGAAGAAGTGAAATGTAAAGACTCTCCGAAATCAGCGGGTATCATGATTCACGAAATCGTAGTCATCAAGCCGAAATCTTCAGTCGCCTCCACAAGTAAGTTATGCCCAGTGGAGCAAACAGCATTGTCCAACGAAACGAAAAGGGAGATAGATGGCGTTCCTGATGAGCCTCCCGTCAGTCACGTTACCCAGGATGGTATCCCAAACCAGATACCACTTGGGAATATGTTGGTACAAAAAGGAACTACAGAAGTTGAAGCTAATGCATGGAAGCTAACAAGCATCGATCGAATAAAGACTTCTTTGAAACGTATTGCAGCAGGAATGGAGGGTCAAGCGTCGCCAGATTTTGGCAATGAAACAGGATCCGATGATCTTGAATGTATTGATATGGGCAAGGTCAACAAGCTAACAAGCATCGATCGCATAAAGTCTTCTTTGAAACGTAGTGCAGCAGGAATGGAGGGTCAAGCTTCGCCAGATTCTGGCAATGAAACAGGATCCGATGATCTTGAATCTGTTGATATGGGCAAGATCGGTCGTAATGAAGGACCCATATTCAAAGCATCGAGGAAAGGATCCAATGTGAATAAGTTCAGTTCCAGTTCAACTACTTTGATGGAGTCGAGGCTTCAAGAACCTCCTGAAAAAATATTGAGGGTAGAAGCTGGTGTTACCAAGGATGGAGCCTACATTCGGGAAGAGCACAACTCAAGAAAGCTGAATACCAAGTCCAACTTCAGTGCTCAACAACCAAGCCAGAATCGAGAGCTTAAAAGTATTTCCTGCAAGACCGCCAGGCTTGAGGAGAAGTTTCTCAATCCTTTTGGGGATGACTGTGATGAAAAAGATTGTTTGTTAGAGCAGCCGAAACCAGTTTCTCGTATAGCAGCCAGTAAATTAGAGTCAACCATTATGGAACCTAAGCCATCAAAATTTAAGTCAACCACTGCGAAACCAACATCCTCAAAATTGGAGTCAAAAAGCAAGGAGCATAAGCCGACAGCACTTTTCCTGACGATTTTTAAGGAGTACCATGAACTTTTCGACACGATACAAAATCGAGCGAAACTCATTGTGGAGCTTGGTGAAATGCTAGAGCAGGAGCAAAGGACGGGCAATAAACATATGCAAATGGCTTTAAAGGAGGAAATTTTAGCATTAGGTGAGGAACTTAATTCGGAGCGTTCCCAAAAACAGCAGGAAAGGTTGAAATATTTAGTAAATAAATTGAACATGTTGAAAATTTGTATTGAGGAAAATAAAAGATGAATGTGATTTGAATGATGTGCTAACTTAATATTGTTTGAATAAATATGTGTAAATTTCATATGTTGTCTATTTGTATTTCTTTTTCGTTGTCGTATGTTTATGGTTGTATTTGCCAACTATCTGTTGGAAGGTCATTTGTGATGGGTTGCATATACACTGCTCAGTAAAATTTTGTGTGAAAGCTGTGGTCATTGTGAACCCATTTATAAATAATTTTTCCAAACACAAATTCGAACTCTGTTTACCCGTACATATTGCACTTCAGTCTTTGTTTGAGTAAATGTTAGGCAGCCTTTGACAACAAAATATAAACAGAAATTTGCGTACAAACAAATAAAACTTTATTCAATGTTCATGTAATATAAAAATTGTATTTATTAATATCCTTTACTTTCTCTCAAACGTTTGGCATCGATTTGATGGATTTGATGTCTCTTCAGTTGAAATTTACATACCTCACGATGATCTCCAGGGCTGTGGATAATTCATCACTTGTGGGCGCTTGATTTGTCAGCTGAGATTGCTTGACTGCCGGCTTGAGACCACAGATAAATCGCATTATGTAGGCCACTATGCGCTGCAGCCTCTTGAAGGAGTTGCCGTGTTGGATCTGCTGAATATAGTATGCTGCTACCATAGCGGTCTTTCGCCACGCACAACTCCAGACACGGAACAGTAAGTGTTTTGATCGGGGCCACCCTTAACTTGGCACACAGCAACCTGACGACGACTTGACCCTCCTCAAGGCTGACTGTATGTATATCGCTGTGCCATATGCCTTCTCGAAGGCATCGCAAAAGGTGTGCAACTGTACTTGAACGGGTTTCTCGACTGTAGTGATGTGACGAGAAAATCGGGCCTACTGCGATGATAGCAGGCTACTGCGGAAATCGGACCACTGGGTGTGGATCCCCACTGGTAATGCTGCATTCCAGTCCAATTCCAATCGCCATAATTCCTGCAGGAATAGTTTGCTACCACTATGACAGGAGCCACAATGCCCAAGGGATCGAACATTCTGGCTATATCAGATGCCGTTTTCTTGGAGAGCTTCACATCGGTTGGATCCAGGTTGATGTGGATCTGGAACTCGCCAGCCTTTGGATGCAAGATGACTCCTAACGTCTTAATATAGTCCTCGTGTAAACTATTGAAGTCCAGCTTGACCTGATGGTTCTCAAAAATGCTGGCTTCAAAAATAGAGGTTGGTTGGCACACCATTTGCGCAAACGCGGATGGACAGGCAGGACGCCTGGCAGGATTAGTAGGGTATTGTAAAATGAATTTACAATACCCTAAAAAAGGAATATATGACTGGGAAGTACTGTGCACTATTTGTTCTGCATATATTTCTATTGCAAATAAAGGTCTTTCCGCCGTTAAAGAGCACCTGAACACACAGAAGCACAAAGCTTATTCAAAAGACCAAGTAAGCAGTTCCAATATCATGGCTTTCTTCGAAAAATGTAAGCCTAATTCAGAAGAAACCCTTATTCGAGTAGCCGAAGATGCAATAGCTTATCTGACAGCTAACCTGACTGCAGTAATTGCCTCAGCCGAGTGATGTTTTCGGAGTCAAATATAGCAAAAAGTATGACATGTAATCGCACAAAAGCTACAGCTATTGTGAATAACGTATTGAGCCCATTTTCAATTGCCGAACTCATATATGTTGAATTTATAAGTGTATCTACCGATGCTAGTTATCACGGCAGTATAAAATTATTTCCCATCGTATAACAGTATTTTGATAACAAATAAGTTGGGTAGACGGACCTACACTCATGTCAGAAGGGTTTTGTACTCAACTTCTCAGAAATGCAATCACCAGCAATGAATAAAGTCAAGAAATATGTCAAAGAGATGTGCACGTTTTGAAGAAAATCCATTGGTTTTCTATTTTCAACGGTCGCCGTTTTGTTGCAAACTACCAAAAATCACTCAAATCATGGATTCGTAATAATACTAATGTTATTGAACTTATTCGAAAACTTCAAGAAGATCAATTAAAAACTGCAGTGACTGATTCGATAGAAAGTCCATAAAATACTAAAATCCTGTGTTATTGTCATTGTAATTGGAGAAACTTCATATGGCTATAACTTCCGTGTGTATCATTCAATTTTCATTAAACTTACATAGTTGAAGGACCCTTTGTAGGACTACTCAAACATCGGATTTCGTTCAGTTTAGGGGTACATATACGATTTTATCGGGGAAAATGTGAAATTCGAATATCATACTATTATTCACAAAGTTGAGCGAATTTTGACCCTTAAGGTGTATGTTGTTGTTGTACTCAAACACTTACGTCCATAATTTTTTTTCAGGTTTTTCCGATCACAGGTGTCCCATCGCGAGGAGGGGGGACACACATTTTTCGTTTATTTCCCCTCACGGTGCACCCCTCGAAGCAAAAAGTGTCAAACTTAGACCTGTGCTGAGTTCCTGACACCCCTGAGTGCCCACCACGGCCTGATCTGGCAACATCAACGCTTAGTTATTTAAGGTTAATTCACCGTAGTAATTAGCTCATTTGTAATCAACTCGATTGATTTATCGTTGTAGTTGATCGATTGATCAATCATTCACTGTTCCCTTTAAGAACAATTGAATTTGCCTTTCGCCGGCATTTCACCCAAATTCAATAATTCTATTCAATTCAAATATTTTAATTCAATTCAATATTCATTAATACTAAATTTTGCCACACACTGTAATTCCATTTGCTATTTTTCATTCCCAGCCAAATTGCTGACCATACAGATTCATCTAGTGCATTTGTCTATGAAATGGATCCGTAATCGAAGAGATTGGACTACGTTTCATGGACAAAGGCAGACGTGCCAGCGAAAAGAAGCAAATTCAGCGTTCTTTCTCTGGCGCGTTTGTCTGGTCAGCAAATTGCGTTAGAAATTGAACGTGGGTAAAATGCTCGGCCGGCTCAGTCGTTGAAGTAAGGCAAACGAGCGCGGATAAAGTAAACATAAGTAAAATCAAATAATCTTGCCAAAGTGTATACAACTCGCCTATTACTTTCTTTTAATAAATTCTAAAAATAGTTACTTTGCATTTGATATGTATTTTCTATATTTACGAGAAATAATTTTATCTTTATTCAAAGCTATTAAATTAGTTGAAATAAAGAAGTTAAATAATAATTGCCCTTGCTGTCTACGATTATCAAAAAATATATAAAATCAAAGGTCGAGACAAAAGAGTTGCGACTCAATAACCTGTTTTGAAAAGTTCTCATCAAGACCTTTCATTTGATACCCATATCCGCTATCTTGATAAAAAAAAATTTTCGGGAGCCACTCCCCTATATAGGGAGACCCCCTCAGATACCTTATAAAATTTTTTGTAGTTGAATTTTGAAGAGAGCACCACTTTACACCTGCATACAAAATTTGATGTTTCTAGCTTAAGTAGTTTGCGACAAAAGGTGTTGTGACACACGGACGGGATTTTAGTAGTGTTTTGTAAAAAAATAGTACCACATCAAAGCTTCTTGAAATCGTATCTACTGAAAATGAGACATCTGATACAATAGTTGAGATTATTATGAAACAACTTCAGGAGCATAATCTTCTATCGAAATGTATAGCATTTCTGGTGACAACTGCAACACAAGTATTGGTGGGTGCAGTAGATCAGGAACAAATATCGTCTTTTACAAGCTGCGAAGTAAACTTATTCCTAACATTGTTGGTGTAGGATGTTCTGCACATATACTTCATAACGGTGTGCACCATGGATGTTACCTACTTTCTGTTGACGTTCAGATGACGGTATTGAAAATTTACAACTTTTCCTCAATTTATACAGTTCGAACAGAAACTCTAAAAGGATTCTACATGACCACTGAATTGGAATACCAGCAACTTTTATCCACTCAAAAACACGCTGGCTAAGCCTTTTTCCCCGCTATCGAGTGGTTTATAAAAATTTATGATCCATTGAAAACTACTTTGAAAGCTTAGATAGACCATCCGTATCGGTTCTTCGGAGATCCACTATCAGAAGCATACTTGTTTCTCATTCATTCAGAGATGTACTGTTTCCACAGAAAAATCGAAATGTTACGAAAAAGCGATAACTCAGTTATCGAAACCAGAAACATATTGACATCTCTAAATAAAATGATCGACGACAGAATAAAAGAAAACTTTGTGCCGATGAAGGTTCAAAGTATTTTGAACAAACTAGATGAAAATAGAGTTAAAAAAATTGTTAAAATTTTTACTCAGAAATGAAATCCTACATAGAAAAGTGGGAAAAGCCAATGAAAAACTTTGACAAGTTCGACTGGGTAATTTTGCCAAACATCACTGAGAGCACTCCATGGTTTGATATTGAAAAAGCAGTTTTTTTTCTTAAAAAGATTAATATAGAAATCAATGACACGAAGTTGATTGACGAATGGGCAAATTTAAAAGCATTTTGTATGAATCTTAGTGATGGAGATAAGTTGTTAACCGCAAACTAGCTGTAGCTGAATATTTTTAAAACGCCGAGTGCTCCTTTATATTCTGAGCTGCTCAAAATTGTCCAGTATTATTTTTGTAAACCAGCTCATAATGCGAACGTGAAAAGAGTTTTTTCCGATAGTCTCGCAGCAGTGGGCGAAGGAGGGAAACTCACTAAACACACATTCAGTTTCTCCTCTGCTCAAAATAAAATACAATTTCAAGGACCTGAGTTGCTCCAACTTTTACAGATGCCCTTTGGAAAGGAAAGATATTTTATAGCAAATTGGAATGTCTGAAAAATACCAAAATACGTAAAAAAATTACCAAAATATAAAGGACTCGATCTCGTTAAAAGTAAAACATGTTACTTGCTCTTAATTTACATTTAATAAATAACATAGTTTATCTACCTAACCGAAGTCTAGAATGTATAGTATCTAGAATGTATAGTTTATTTGATTATATAAAGAACTAAAAATTATAAGTTCATATAATTTGGTGCCTAAAAGGAGAGTGCTCCTGATTATTTTTGTTACCAGATAAGAAAGAGAAGAATGTTTAATTTTATTTGAGTATTATATTTGCTACGCTATAGTTTGGATCGCAAACAAGCAGCATAAATGAATAATATAATGAAAATGTAAACGATGTTGTTGTTTTAACGCTGTGATATTGTTTTTCAGTGGCGTGTTGTGATCGAGCAGTCATACTAGCAAACTGCTCGAAAACCCTCCTATGTCCTATCCAAAATTGTAATGGGAGATTTAAAAAAAATAATTATTTATTTCCATTGTAGTTGTAATTTGTAGAAAAATTTTTCTTCTTATTTTTATATTAAATGTAGCGTTATATCAAATTTTCCTCTATATCAAAATTTAAATGATTTCCTTTAATTATATTTTCCATGAAATTTAATTTTTATTACTATTTAAAAGTTTCATTTTCTTACTACAGTTAAATTTCTTCACTTCATTTAAATTTTCTTTGCTTCATTTAAATTTCCTTACATCATTTAAATTTCTTTAGTTCATTTAACATTTCCCTACTGCAGTTAAATTTTGTTTTTAAAAAATTTAAAACTGCCCATTTCGATTTAGGATGTGGAAACAATGATTTAGTGCATTACATGAAAAAATGCATTCGAGTTCAGATGAGTGGTCAGCTGATGGAATTTTACCGGTAGCGACACGGGAAAAAGAGGAGAGACGAGCTTTGGTAACGGATCGGGGAGTCTGCTATTCACCTTCACGGCGGTCACTTGGCGACGCGAAAGAAAGAAAGTTTTCGGGGAGAATTTGGCATTCCGCCGGGCGTTGCAAAATTAGAGCGGAAAAATGAGTGAAGTGATTCTCACCGAATTGTGCTTTTCGAAAGTGAAAGAAATTTATAAGGAAAATAAATATTGGGGTGTAACGATTGTACATTGCCCTCCAGCAATGTACGCTTGTGTTATGTGTTTGAACTGAGTTCGTTTGAGCGGTTTAGTTCAGTTTTCTCGCATAAATCATGCGCAAGAGCTTCAGGAACGCTAACTGACTGCTAATACTTAATGATTCATGCATCGATTAAAGTTATTATTTTCACGGAAACTAAACGTCGAGTAGATCACATTTCGCGTTGTATTCGGAGCTTTGGTCAGCGAAGTGGTGCTATACACGGCGACAAATCTCAATTCGAATATGACTTTGTTTTGCGGGAGTTTCGAACGGTTGAAGCTCTACGGAATCTTATAGGATAGTTTTGGAAACACCGTTAATTATATGCGGTGAAGTACATGGGCATTGATTATTCTGAAGAAATCATAAATGTTATTCTTGTTTGGGACCCAAATTGATTGAATACAGAAGTATAAGAAATTATTGTAATGGACGTTATCATGCATTGATGCCAATGGTTCAATAATACAGAAGTTTTGGAGGAGTTTCCTGGCATTGTTTTGCCACTTTTCAAACTAGAGTTGTGGCGCTCAATGCAAGGAGACGTTGAAGGAAGACCTATGGGCAGTAATTGTGTGTTTAAAGCTACTCAATTTACTACAACTATTAGAGCGAAATAGATGCGTTATGTTTTACATTGTGAAGCAAACTCAAAAGCCACTTAGGACATAGATGACTTTATAACACAGCAATTGTGTATTGTTAATCTAGGAAACCTACAAGTGTTTCAAATGATTACATTCGTGCTTTTTTCGGCCATTAACTCAAAACAAGAACTAATCAGCATTGATATTGAATTAAGAGAGAACGATAGAAACAAGAATCTCCTTGAAAAGGCCAACAATGTTAAAATAAAATCTGTTTCTAATGTTGGAGTTGAATGGGGCGTTTGCAACGCGATAAATGATCTTCGATATTCGCCACTTGGAAAATACATTTTAAATCCATTTGAGTAAGTACAGCATACCCAACCAGATGTTACAAAAATTAAGTATACAGGTTGCCATGAACTCAATTCAAACCAACGCGCAATTTTACTTGAAGCCTATCTAAGATGCATTGACTATGAGAAGAACTATTCAAAATTGAATTAAGAGGAGAGACTACCTACAAAAGTTAAAAGAAAATACCAATTTTTTTCTACATGCTTTCAAGTTTACTTAGTATAGTCACGAGTGTTGTTGTGTTCTTAATTTCTTCATTCAGCAATCTCACCACATCACCAGCGGGCGCCCGGTGTGGATGTAGGTGAGTACCCGTTTGCTTTTTGTTTTACCTTTTTTATAAAAAAGTTTTTCACTATATTATATAAAATATTATTTCGGTCATTCACTATATTATATAAAATATTATTTCGGCTATTCAAAAAAAAACTTTTTTTTTATTTCCACAAAGGAAAAAATTTGATATAAAAATCTGTTTCCAATTTTATCCCATATAGATTGCAAGTATGTAATTGAAAGGTATTAGTAGCGAAAAGTAGGTTACTTTTTTTCTATTTTCTTGATTAAAAAGCTTTGTAAGTTTGCGCGTATGTTTTTATTTCATGCAAACCTATCAAATTAAAACGCCACGTATCACTTGATAGCGCTCGTGGAGTTGTAGAAAAATGTGATTTAGACCAAAATATTACAGCAAGACACATTCTATGTTAAATTACATATTTAAATAATAACAAAGTAAAATTAATATAAGTAAAATACAAAAACGAAAATTTTTGTACTTTTAGTCGACAAAAGAAAATTAGAAAAGCTTATTGCCACTTTTGTTAAACACTTTTAGGGAATAAAAATGTATTGTTAAATATACCTTCGGTCTTTCCATTTTGTCCTGTCTGACCGGGTATAGGACCCGCCCCGATGGAAGGTTTTCCGCATGACATGGGCTAGCCATCGGGCGCGCTTCATCTATTTTGTCGTTTTCAGGGGCTCTTGCCGGGTTGAGTGCCCTTCCACTCACGTGCCCGTTTTATGACATAGAGTTATGTGACCCGATCACATATTTCTATGACATAAATCGGTCACACCCATATTTGCCGTTGATAGGAGGGCTCATACAGAGGAAGTTGGTGCGAGTTTTCCGCTCAAACGGGAGATGTACGGCCACGTCAACATTTGGATCTTGATCCGGTTGGGCGGGTGCGAGGGGGCACCACATCCATCCGGTTGCCTCACTCTTATTTGTGGGCCATAAGAATCGTTGGGTTACGACAAAGTCTCCACAAGTCCGTCTGTTTTTACCCGTTTCAACTTGTTCTCTGAGCAAGCAATTTTCCCCTTCGTTAGTACCTACATTTTTCGACTTCGGTCGACCTTTCTTTTGAGACCCAAGAATTCGTGAATGCGAAATTCTTTTTAATGGGTCCTTATGCTGGGGGATGAACCCACCCCGAGACATCGCAACGCTAGCCTGCCAGCGCATTCGCGCGTCCCCAGACAAGGGACATTACCATCCTCTTTCGCCGAGGCAGCAGACCATCGCTGCAGTCCTTTACGGACATTTTTATACCTACTTTTCACTACAGGCATCCCGGGAAAAAACTAGATTTCACCCATTTGTCCGTGGTTTTTAAAATTTTTGCCCGGAACCGGCCATTTAGGTGATGACAGCCCTAGGTGAAATTAAACTTTATTTGCATCTCCAGTTCAAGCAGTAACACTTGAAGTTTGGGTTGCGAGGAGGAAATTATTAAGCAATGCGAAGCGCGGGAGGGAAAGTGAGAAACAACAAAAATAAAGAAATGCAATAAGAAAATGATCGAATTGCGCACAAATATGCGGGGCAGCCTTTACGATAGAATTGTCAGGGCAAGTCATGCTCATGAGTATGGCGAAGAAACGTATAACGAAGAAGATGATACCTACACTCATACTTGTGTTGATTGTGGATTTGTTGAGGCGATTGAAAAAATGTAAATCATTTCAATATTCCTGAAACGCCAACACGTCATCACTACCGCACCGATTCAATTTCTGGAAAAGCAGATATTTTCTCAATGTTGTTCGAATAAAATTTTAAATTGTTCTCGATAATATTGTAGCAACCACGGAAGTCACCGCAGTTGCAGAAATTAAGTTATAGCAGAGGGGTGCGTAGCCTTGAGTGGCATTCTGAGACCAGTGAGGACTGTTAAACATAAAATTCAGCAAGGTGGGTGCCGCTGCAACTGCGTCGAACTCCTTATCAAAAATCTATACAAAATCAAAAATCATCCAACATAGTAAGTAAAACTTCCGATTTTACAATCCAACAAAACAAATAATTTCCCTGGAATGCCTAGACCACTATTCAAGTCAGGCACTCCATGTGCTCAGTCCAACAAATCTTACAATTTGAAAAATTTTAAAAATAATGAAAAACAACAGAATTCAAGCAAAAACCATAACTTGGAGGGCAGACATTGAGTTATAGCAGAGGGGTGTGGCCTGGGGTGGCATTATGAAGCCGGCTAGCGCTCAGTCGTGTCATGGGTCTTCCAGGATACCCTCGGCTCATGCTGAGCCACCCTACACATAAAACCTAACACAAAAGGAAACGGACGCGAGAGGTGAGGGTCATAATGAGAAATTAAAACTTTTATGTTTAGTAATTCATGATCTTATATTTTTACAAAACTTAATTTCAACATAACTGTTCGAAAAAAATAATGAAAATGCAAAAATTCAATTATATAGAGCCCCTTTTTTGTAAAACCAATTTTGCTCAAACTCAAGGCTGATATTATTAAAATTGAAATCAATCGATAATAATCAACTATGAAGCAAATAATTTACCAAAAAAAATTAATTCATGAGTAACAGAAGAAATAGAGAAAGTGAAAAAACAACGATTCTATATTACTCACTGTTTGTACGACTGTGGAGTGTTCTGCAAGTGGAAGGGGAACGGGTAGCTGCTAAAATTTATAAAACTTATTAAATTGATCTGCTTTTATTATATTATTTTTTTAATCGTTTATACCCTTTAAGCACAAGCCGTTATAGTTATTAATATCTTTTTGAAGTACTTCAGAGGAGATGTGTACTATTGTCACTCAATGAAGGGGCACAACAAGATTTATTCACAATAAATAACTGATAATCCAAAAATTCTCCCCGTCCACATCTTCACCCACTTTAAGCACAAGTTGTTATAATTATTAGCATCTTTTTCAAGTATTTCAGAGCATGTGTGCACTATTGTTACTCCATGAAGAGGCACAACAATATTTATTCACAATAAGTTACTAATAATCCACGAATTCTCCTCTTCAACATCTTCACCCACCCAAACCTTCTTGCTCCCTCTACTAATTCCCAATCAAAAATCTTTTCTGTGAATTAACAATCCCAAATCACCCTGACACCGCAAAAACCCACCCCTATCCAATTCTCAATTCAAATTCAAATTAACTAACTCAAAACACCAATCCCGCAATCCTTTTTCCCCAATTCCAGCTGCCGTACCGAGGTAACGTAATCGAAGATCAATAAACTTCGATTCCATCTCCCACACATCTTTTCCATCTCGACAAGTACAACAATTTCCATTTGCAAACATGGTGATTTGCATAACCATGATAGCGTTTAGTTATATGCAAATCGTTCTACACACGGAAACAATTGCTTTTGCCGATATCAACAAAAGTGTTCCTGCGCTCGGGGGAACTTGAACCTAGGGTCCACGACACTTACACTGGAGCCACCTTCTGATAATCTTCCATTCATCCGATTAGCAACTTCAACTATGCAATGAATAAAATTAGTTGGTTTGACAGAAGAAATTAGGTTTTGTTAGTGAAAAGATACAGAATGAAATTTTGTTAATGGGAAGTAATAAATCGACTTTTGTTAGTGGGACAGATAAGATTATTATAATTTTTTTATTTTTGTTGTTGAAAATAGGATAGGAAAGGTAGAATTAATATGACATGGAATAAAAAAGTGAAGGTAAATGGTTAAATGTTAAAAAAAAAATTAATAAACAAAGAAAAAGGCATGTGTGCCCAAAAGAAAGTGGAGATGTTACGGAGGCAGTTTGAAGTTGCAAATGGGAGAATGCCGATACTGCCGGAATTTGTAACAATCGTGGGGACAACCCAGACCCTGAGAGTTTCATTCAGCCAGGCAACGAAGGAATGTCGGTAGGGGTAATTAGGAGTCTGATCAAATGTCCTTAGCGTGGATTCATCCTGAAGTTCATATGAAACTTGCCCAGTACGGTGACGAACCAATACAGGAATAAATCGTGGAGCAAATTTAGCCGTAAATCCATCGACTGCATGGCTTACAGCAAAATTTCACAGGAAAACTTTCTGACCTTGTATTAGTATTTGGAGGCAAGCCCAAAGGTTGTAACGTTGCGCTCACTTGTGATAAGCTTCTTCCAACTTAGCTCGGATGCGATCTTGTATAGCTTGCACACGATCACTATTTGCACCTAACTGTACATCTCCATCCTCAAAAGCATTCAAAATTCTAAGGAGGGCGTACTCAGAGCCATGCTAGATAGGCTGAAAACAGGGCGAAAATACCGTGGATTCATGACTCACTTTGCGAAAAGCAAAACATCATTCCGAAAGATTCTCGTCCCACCTGCTATGGTTGGACTTTATGTAGGCTCTGATGGTGTTCAATGGCAACTAGTTTGACCTCTCCGAGCCATTCACTCATAAGCTTATCGAATACCTTAGCAACCATTCGGGAGCTTCAAAGGTCAAGAAGATTTCACGCTCCAAATACCGCACGACAATTGAGTATTTCTTGATTTTGAACAGGGGTATGAGCCCATGAAGTCCACAAACAGGCGCTGCATAGGTTTCGCCGAGTCTCATGATGAGCCCATCGGGGGTCTCAAGGTAGAATTCGAAGGCTTGACCTATTTGCATGTCGAGCAGCTTTGGATGTGCCGAATCACATCTTGATGCAAAGGAGGCCAATAGTAGTATCTTTGTTAGACTTTGGTTGTCTATGCGTTCCCACAATGTGAGCTCCGGGGATCCTCATGAGCTCGTACTATAAGAGCCTATTGATGACCCTCAGGAACCCATATTTTTTTTCGGGGGATATCCAAAGTCAGCGTTACATGAGATCCAGTACTGATGTACACTTGACCATCAGCAAAGTGCAAATTTTGAAACTTGTCAGGTTGCTTCAGGGTTTGCCCCTTGAGGTGTTCGTACTCAGGCTCCTAAATCGTAGTCTCCAGAGTCAAACCATCAATATGTCTGTGCTCCAGGAGGCAAGCAATAAGCCAGGGTACACGCTCATCTTACAAGCAAGATCTCCACAACGCATCTAGTACAACATTAAAGATACCTCTTCGGTGTTCAATTTGGAAATTGAACCCTTGCAATTTCAGGCCCCAGCGAGCCAATTGACCAGAAAGGTCTAACTGCTGCATGAGCAATTTCAGGCTAGTATGGGCGGTAATGATGGTGGAATCTCTTGACACTGCAAAGCAGTTAAGCATTCTACTTCGGAAGTACTATAGTTGCTTTGCGCATCGTTGAGCTTCATCGACATATATGCGATTGTATGCCCTCCACCCTCATTGTCTTGCTGGAACAAAACAATTCCAATACCCACTGTACTTGCGCCACATTGGATTTAGAAGTGCTTTGTAAAATCGCGATTGGCCCACACTGCAGCGGAAACAAGCAACTGCTTCAATTTATTGAAAGTAATGTTGGCAGTAATAGACTCTTTGAAGGCGCGTTTACCCTTAAGTAAATTCGTTAGATGAGCGGTAACTGACGCAAAGTTCAGAATAAAATGTCTGTACCATCCTGCCATGCCTATGAACCATCTCACGTCCTTAGTTGTACGGGGTTCAGGATAGGCAACTATGCCTGAAACCCTCTTTGAGTCGGTGTGCAGAATAGGACCACTTACGACGAAGCCAAGATATTTGATTTCCTTCTTGACGAACTTGCTCTTTTCAAAATTAATGGTCAAGTTGGCGTCCCTGAGCAGTTTTGCAACAGCACTCAGGAGCTCCAAGTGCCCATCAAATGTTGAACTTGTAACAAGCAGATCATCTAGGTAAATGAATACCCTGTCCTGCAGCTCATGCTGTATTTCTTTATGCATCAACCGACACATTGTTTGGGGAGCATTCTATAAACCAAACGGCATGACCTTGAAATGGTACAAGGGCCGGCAAGGAACAGTTAAGGCCATTTTTTCCTTATATACGGCATCAAGGGGAATTTGCCAAAAGGCATCCTTCAGGTCTTAGGTGGTAGTGAACCTATTGCTCTGCAACCGTGCCAAAAGACCTTCAATCAGCGGCAACGGATGGACATCCTTAACGATCACCACGTTGAGGTGCCTAGCGTCAAGAAATAAACGTATCTCGCCAGGTTTTCTGGCAAGGGCCACGGGAGGGCACCAAGAACTTTGACTTTCTTCTATTAGTCCCAAAGACAACATACGATCAAGGTCATCATACAACAAGACTGGTCCTAACCAAGCCTTTCTCATTATACGACGGAAACAGTTGTTTGGCGAATTCCAGTCGTTGCTGATCTTTTGGAGAAAACAGCTAGAATTCAGGGCGCTGAGGCTCTATGGCTACTTCAATATCATTGACCTGCATTGGTGCTATTTTGAAGAGATCGCAGAAGTCAATTCCATGATACATTGCGTGCGTCAAGGAAGGGACAACTAGAAGTCTCATCAATTCGCTGGCATTGTTAAATCTCACCAATTTGGTACGTTTCCCAGAACTGGATCCTTCAGCCCTTATGCAGTCTGGACTTGGGCTTGCATGGTATGCATATACAGACCCAAGTACAACAGTACATCCAAGGCTCTGGCTCCGAGGATACTGACACTAGTTCTATTATCAAGCGAGCCCGTCAATTTGCGGCCCTTGCCGAAAATCTCAGCGTAGGGCCTGTTGCCGCCAGGAGCTACAATAATTGACTTCACGCTGGCACGCCTCAAGCGACGCGAAGTGAAGAAATACCTCCAGCATCTCCGAAAGTGATCCCAGAAGGAACGTGCCCTTAAACAGGCGGGTAGTTCTCATTTCATTTCTTTCGATGAAGTTCGGTGCACCACTCGGGGTAATCATATCGCGAGAAAATGATGGTAAAATGGACATACGAGGCAAAGTGGATAAACTTGTGGATACGCACTGGTCTGGTTATTCATTGGCTGATGATTTTCCTAGAAGTAAGAAGGAATCTCACTGGGGGGCCAACTATGAAAGCGTACATTATATCTTGCTGCAGATCTCGCTTGAGGGTCACATCAGGAATTCTCCAACTTATCAACCACGTCAATGTTAGGAGGATGCGTACTGCGATGATTAACCACAGGCCTACTTGCAGGATACCACACAGCTTTAACTCAAGCGCAGTGACGAACTTACTCTTTTACCGTTGCGAATTCTTAGCCTGCCAAGTGATTCGTCATTCGTTCGTCTATGTTTCGCAATAGGATGGCCTACATATAAAAAATCGGATAACCGATTTTTAATATGCGATGCCATCTCTATTATCGAGCCGTGAAACTCACGGAAAGCTTCATCTGGGATGTGGTCAGTCCAATGAGATCCATAACACTCCTCAAACGCAGCTTCCAAATCCGGCCACGTAAAGTTGGGGTTGAGCTGCTGGAATAACCAATACCATTCTTCTGCTGGTCCAGTTCTTCCAAGTAAATGTTGTAGTTTCTTGCCAAGGTGATGGCCCAAAACAGGAACTAATCGAGGTCTAGGCTAGCAGAAAAGCCGTCAACATTGACGCTCCACTTGTGCACTGGCAGAAGGGAATATAAATTGTCGTCCGAGCCGTTGGAACTGGATTTTGTGGAGTAAGAGGTATTATGTGATCCGTGGGGCCTTGGCTACAAGCTGGTCATGGGGAAACTTGGTGCCCTACGGAAGCCTTGTATACATGACGCGGAAAAGATGGACGCGATAGTGCGGGGACTCTTCCCCGCCCACCCCGTCTGTGTTGACGCTGTCCGTGGTGAAACAGCGGTCGAGTGCCCACTCTTCACACAGCTGGAACTGGAGGAGGCAATCCTCTCCCTGAAAGCGAGGAAGGCTCCAGGTCCAGATGGTGTTCCAGCTGAGGTTTTGCAGCTCGTCTATCACCATTGTCCTGACTTGCTGCTCAGCACATTCAACGCTTGCCTACGGGACGGGGTTTTCCCGGTACGATGAAAGGTGGCGAGGCTCGTGCTGGTCAGCAAGGGGAATGGAAATCCCGAATCGCCATCTGCATACCGCCCGTTATGCATGCTAGACACGGCTGGGAAAGTGCTAGAGAAACTCATCAAGGGAGGACTCACTGACGCGATTCGTGCTGCTGGGGACCTATCTCCTCGGCAGTACGGCTTTAGAGCAGGACGTTTTACCATTGATGCGATTGCAGAGGTGGTGAACGCGGTCCAAAAGGCAGAGGCATATAGTCGCACCAAGCGACGGATCGTCCTGTTGGTGACACTCGACGTCAGGAATGCCTTCAACTCCGCTAGATGGGTGGATATTCTGGACACGCTGGAAAACTCTTTTCAAGTTCCAGAATATCTAATGCGGCTTTTGAGGAACTACCTAAAAGACCGAAGCCTGCTCTACGACACGACACAGGGCCAACGAAGGATGGAAATTACATCGGGTGTTGCCCAGGGATCTATCCTTGGTCCGGACCTGTGGAACGTGTCTTACGACGGGCTACTAAGACTGAAGATGCCAGATGAGTCGCGCTTGGTCGGCTATGCGGATGATGTTGCGGCTCTGGTCGCCGGACGCACCGTTGAATAAGCGCAACTTAGGCTAGGTATGCTAATGCGCCGAGTGAGGGACAGGATGACAGCTCGCGGGCTCAGTTTAGCACTGGAGAAAACCGAAGTGGTCATCTTGACAAAAAAGAGAATCCCTAAAGTAAGGATGATCAGTATTGGAGAAAGACAGGTCGAATCGAAGCCAGCAGTGAAGTACCTGGGGCTACTGATCGACTCGAAGATGAGTTTCCCTGAGCAAATCAGGGCAACGGCTGAGATATCGGCCCTGAGTCGACTTATGGCCAACGTAGGGGGACCCAGCCCATCAAGAAGACGCCTCTTGATGAGTGCTGTAGGGTCAGTGCTACTGTACGGAGCAGAGGCATGGGGCGACGCTCTCAGCAAGGAGGTATACTGAAAACGATTGGCACAGGTACAGAGAAGAGGAGCATTGACAATTGCGTCTCCGACTCGGCGGTGAGAGTGATTGCAGGCGTGATACCTGTCGCCCTCCTTGCTAGAGAGCGCCGCGCTATTTACCAGCGCCGAAACGAGGATGCGAGGGAGATGGTTGTCCGCAACGAGAGACAACGCTCGCTCAACGATTGGCAGCAGTCTTGGAGGAATTGCACGAAGGGAAGGTGGACTGCGCGCCTCATCCTGGATGTGAGACCGTGGCTAAATCGAAGGCATGGTGAGACTGACTTCTATCTGACCCAGCTCTTGAGCGGGCACGGGTGTTTTCAGTCTTACCTGCACAAGATCGGTAAGTCACGGTCTCCCAGTTGTCGGTTATGCCTAGGAGAGGAGGACAATGCCTGTCACACATTTTTTGCGTGTACCAAATGGGCCAGGCTGCGAAGGGAACTCTACAGGGAGACGGGAGAGCTCACCCCGGATAATATAGTTGCGGTGATGCTCGAATCGGTTGACAAATGGAACCAGGTGGCACATTATGCTCGGGCAGTCCTAAAAGATAAAAGGGACTCACAGCAGCCGGAGGTGCTGGGGCTGGGGGATCGCTCTTCTGGCATTTCCTCTTCCCCTCTCCCCTACCGCTAGGAAAGGGACTCCCCAGCTTGAAGGCGCCCCACGGCGTAACAAAACGAGACCTGGCCCGAAGTAATGTGTCAAACGGTTCCAGGCTAGGTTCTCAGATTGACAGGGGAGATGTTTAGTGGGTAGTCCAAGGGTATCCTCCATGGGAGTCCCACACTGCCAGACTCGGCGGGCGTAAATGCCTTCACCTCCCTACCACAAAAAAAAAAAAAAAAACAAATTATGTGATGCCATGATTTAAAATAAGTATAATAAATACTGGACAATAAAATAGCAAAATCAATAAATTAAATACAAATTAATGGACGAACATACCGATAAAATCAGCAAAATCAATAAGCTGCAGATGGATAATACAGACAACTGAAAAAAAATAATTTAACAAATAAAAGACAGACAAACAAGCGATTTAATAAAAATAAATTAGAAATTAAGTAGCAGACAAACTAACCGACAATGAAAGAAATATATGAAATTATACACCTAAAATAAAAATCAATTCGAATTTCTTAAAATACACTTTAAACTAGTCCAAACCAAAACCTAACTTACTACCTTAACCTAAACTCAATTAATAAAACAACATAAAATTATTCAAAACTAAAAACTGACTAAACCAAACTCAAAACTAACAATAACTTTAAAACTAACTATCTCAAATATTGTCCTGACTTGCTGCTCAGCACATTCAACGTTTGCCTACGGGGCGGGGTTTTCTTGGTGTGATGGAAGGTGGCGAGGCTCGTGCTGATCAGCAAGGGGAAGGGAAATCCCGAATCACCGTCTGCATACCGACCGTTATGCATGCTAGACACGGCTGGGAAAGTGCTAGAGAAACTCATCAAGGGAAGACTCACTGACGCGATTCGTGCTGCTGGGGACCTATCTCCTCGGCAGTACGGCTTTAGAGCAGGACGTTTTACCATTGATGCGATTGCAGAGGTGGTGAACGCGGTCCAAAAGGCAGAGGCATATAGTCGTGCCAAGCGACGGATCCTCCTGTTGGTGACACTCGATGTCAGGAATGCCTTCAACTCCGCTAGATGGGTGGATATTCTGGATACGCTGGAAAACTCTGTTCAAGTTCCAGAATATCTAATGCGGCTTTTGAGGAACTACCTTAAGGACCGAAGCCTGCTCTACGACACGACACAGGGCCAACGAAGGATGGAAATTACATTGGGTGTTGCCCATGGATTTATCCTTGGTCCGGACCTGTGGAACGTGTCTTGCGACGGGCTACTGAGACTTGAGATGCCAGATGAGTCGCGCTTGGTTGGCTATGCGGATGATGTGGCGGCTCTGGTCGCTGGACGCACCGTTGAACAAGCGCAACTTAGGCTAGGTATGCTAATGCGCCAAGTAAAGGAGTGGATGACTGCCCGCGGGCTCAGTTTAGCATTGGAGAAAACCGAAGTGGTGATCTTGACAAAAAAAAGAGTCCCTAGAGTAAGGATGATCAGTATTGGAGACATACAAATCGAATCGAAGCCAGCGGTGAAGTACCTGGGGCTACTGATCGACTCGAAGATGAGTTTTTCTGAGCAAGTCAGGGCAACGGCTGAGAAGGCTTGTTCGGAAATATCGGCTCTGAGTCGACTTATGGCCAACGTAGGGGGACCCAGCCCATCAAGAAGACGCCTCTTGATGAGTGCTGTAGCGTCGGTACTACTGTACGAAGCAAAGGTATGGGGCGATGCTCTCAGCAAGGAGGTATACTGAAAACGTTTAGCACAGGTACAGAGAAGAGGAGCACTGAGAATTGCATCTTCATATCCAACAGTCTCTGACTCGGCGGTGAGAGTTATTGCAGGCGTGATACCTATCGCCCTCCTTGCTAGAGAGCGCTGCGCTATTTACCTGCGCCGAAACGAGGATGCGAGTGAGATGGTTGTCCGCGAGGAGAGACAGCACTTGCTCAACGATTGCCAGCAGTCTTGGGCCTCATCCCGGATGTGAAACCGTGGCTGAATCGAAGGCATGGTGAGCCTGACTTCTATCTGACCCAGCTTTTGAGCGGGGATGGGTTGTTTTAGTCTTACCTGCACAAGATCGGTAAGCCACGGTCCGCCGATTGTCGGTTTTGCCCAGGAGAGGAGGACAATGCCTGTCATACATTTTTTGAGTGTACAAAATGGGTCAGGCTGCGAAGGGAACTCTGCACGGAGGCGGGCGAGCTCACCCCGGATAATATAGTTGTGGTGATGAACCAGGTGGCACATTATGCTCGGGCAGTCCTAAAATATAAAAGGGACTCACAGCAGCCGGGGGCGCTGGGGCTGGGGGATCGCTTTGCTGGCACTTCCTCTTCCCCTCTCCCCTCCCGCTAGGAAAGGGATCCACCAGCTTGAAGGTGCCTCACGGCGTAACAAAACGAGACCTGGCCCGAAGTAATGTGTCAAACGGTTCCAGGCTGGGTTCTTAGGTTGAAAGGGGAGGTGTTTAGTGGGTAGTCCAGTTGCGCATGGGAGCTCCACACTCACTGCATAAATGGTATTCACCTCCCTACAACAAAAAAAACTATCTCAAATACCAAATAACTCACAAAGAAAAATTAAAAACTAACTAACTAAAACTAATCTAAATTAAAACCCAAAGTAAAACTCAGTAATTTATAATTAAACTAAACCTAAATTCAATAACTTTAAAATGAACCACGTAAACTAACACTAACTATTAAACAATCAATAATAAATCGTAAACTTTCAATGATAAAATGATATGGTTAAATAGAAAGAATATATAATAAGAGCCAAGTGGAATGAGTGCATGCATGCTAGTGGTAAGTTGAACTATAAAAAAAATTACTTATGCCTTCATTTCTCGAAATGACCTTCCATAAAAGGAGAACATTATAAGAAAGGTTTATGAAATGGGATGGAGGGTAAAATTTAGACATAACACAAAGCAGACAAACCGCCACAGTGCCTGGCATAGCAATGGGACTTGAAGGTGGACTCCGCTCAAATTGTCACCACAAAGGGACGACTACGAGACCATCACGAAATACTACCGACTTCATAATGGCTCGGACAAGAGCCGCACAAATCCCAAAGCTAAAACCAGATGGATGGTAGAAGGGCCGAAAACGTTGGCTAATCCCAAGTGTTAGATCCAAGTCCAACTATCCCGTGCGGGGAGATATAGCCAACGACTCGAAATTTGGTTGATCTCAACCAATTTGTAGTCTTATAAATTATAAAATATTTTTTTTATTAAAAATATAAATTTTATATTATCTTTTTTCCCTATATTAAATTTAAATTTTTCTTTATAATTATATTCCTTATGATATTTCCCTTTTTTTATCATCATTTAAATTTTTCTATGTTATTATTGTTTTATTTTATTAATTTAATAATTCAAACCTACAATTAAAATTCGGACATCTTCTTCTTTGCACTACAGCCCCTTTCGAGCCTTCGCTTCCTGCAAACAGCGCCTCCAACTGCCTCGGTCCGTTGACCGCCTCATCCAATTCCGAAGTCCGAGCAGCGATGAACTGTCTTCGTCGACCGAGTCAGACCAGCGTTTCCTCGGTTTCCCCACTGGCCGCCGGCCTTTAGTTCTCCCAACGAATACCTTCTTGGGTATCCGTTGTTCGTCCATACGACTCATGTGTCCAGCCCATTGCAGCTTCCGCAGTCTTACAATCCTTGAGAACTCCGGTTCGTCAAAAATTTCATACAGCTCATGGTTGTATCGTATTCGCCATTGGTTCCCGTCTAGCTTCGCTCCGATTATTCGCCTCAGGACTCGTCGCTCAAAGGCGTTCAATATATTTGCGGATGCTTGAGTTAGGGTCCATGTTTCACACCCATAGCATAACACAGGTCTTATCACAGATTTGTATACTTGGAGCTTTGTTTTCCTGTGTATGCAGCTGGTCTTCAAAATCGTCAATACTGAATACAATATTTTATTTACGAGCTGTATTCTTCGGCGTATTTCGTCTCTTTCGTTGCCCGTTTTCGCTATTTTGACGCCTTAATACACAAATTCGCTAGCATTTTCGATACTGTATTTGCCAAGTGTGATATTTTGTATTTTTGGGTATTTTTCCTCGACTGCGTCATGAGCTTTGTTTTATTTTCGTTGATTTGAAGCCCTGCTAGTTTTGCTTCGCTGTCGAGTTTCAGGAAGAGTTCTTTGGCAGTTGTTAGTGACCGTGACACAATGTTGATGTCGTCCGCATAGGCCACAACCTGGCTCGACTTGTATAGTAATGTACCTCGTGTATCGACAGGTAGCTTCCGTATGACGTACTCCAGAGCCAAATTGACTAGCAATGGGGCCAGCCCATCTCCCTGCTTTAGTCCGATATTTGTGTCAAAGGCATCGGTGAGTTGGTTATTGATGCGAACTTGGGAGGTTGTCGACGTCATTGTCATTTTGGTAAGACGGACTAATTTGGCTGGGATGTCAAAACCAAGCATTATTTGGTACAGTACGTTACGATCAATACTGTCGTATGCTTGCTTGAAGTCAACGAAAATTTGGTACGTATATGTTGAACTCCCAGCATTTTTCAAGCACCTGCTTGATTGTGAACAATTGGTCTGTTGTGGATCTACCTGCCCTAAAACCACCTTGATAATCCCCAATCATACCGTTGGCGTATGATCCAATTTTATTTTCTAAGATTTTAGAAAATGTTGGTGCTTACAATAGTACATTTATTTGAGTTTATAAAATTGAAAAGCTATGTGTTTGATTCAAAACTATTTTGTTATGAGTTATTATTATAAATTGAATTCATTTATCATTACTAACACTTTGTTTTTAAATTATCACTGTCAGGATAATTCTAGGTGTATCACCAAGATCACTTATAGAAATGTGTAAAGGTCTTAAACCAACACGCTTAAAATTAGGGTTAACTCAACTTATTATTCACTTAATTTATTTAAGTTTATTACATGGGGATTAATCTTGGTGTATCACCAAGACTAAATTAAGAAGATGTGTAAAGGTCTTAGACTAATACACTAAGATAAATTAAATTAATGTTCACACCGCGGATGTTCGTTAACAACTGAACTAAAATTCTGTATTCACTAACAATGTTTGTACAAAACAATAATTACATTCCATCGTGGAAACACACTACAATTTGGATTCACAAGTGTTTCAATGCAAAAGATGATGCCTTAGCTCAGGTGACGAGCTAGTATACGCTATATGATGCGACAAGTGCATGAAAGCCTTGTGAGAATTGATGACGGTTCTAAATGGTTTTAAATTCTTTGCATGTTCGTATTTAGATGAAAATGTTCTGATTTTAACTTGAATCTGATTTTATGTAAAACAAAATCTTTATTTTACTTTAACTTCTATCGCTTTCTGGTCTCTCTGCATTATATTAATTGTTGCATCGAGAATTGAAGTTTGATTTTGTAGTAATTCCGTTATGTGATCTTCGTTCTGCCAGATTGATTCTATAGTTATTGACATGTCTTCCTTATACTTTGAATCAAGGACGCCGAACATGGTGCTTGCTATGTTACCGACAATGTTTAACGCTCCGCGTTTTTGTCTTGAGGGCGACTGCAACTTCAAAGATGATTGGTTTGCTCAAGCTCATTTAGGACATGTTGGATTTGCTTAACGATATTGGCGTAGGTGTTCCGATTCTGAATAGCTGCCGATATATTGTCGACGATCGAACTGCAGTTATGCAAAAGTTCGAATTCCATGTCGTAGTACGCTATGAGATTCCACTCACTAGCCATTATGTTGGTAGGGCCTATGTTTTCAAAGAAGATTCCAGGATTTGTTTTGAAAGGCGATATCATATTTGAGCTGACACTAGGTGCCGGTAGCATGAAGCACGATAATAGTGCGGTGGTTATTGCGGCGCCTAGTGGAAGGTGAGCCCTTTTTGAAGGATTATTGGTCTTGTCTTCTCTGTCCTTTCTTAACTCGTGTGATCACTATCCCTTGAGCTGGGTGATAGACTGGAATCTTTCTCCTCCACCGGAAGAGGGGCCAATCAAGGGATTGGTCACCGAAGTATGTTATGTGCGGTTTTGACCTTGACAACTCGCACCAGACCGTCTTTGCCCTTAATGACATTGCAAATGCGCCCAAGAGGCCACTTCAAAGGGGGTAGATTATCGTCCTTGATTATAACCATTGTACCTGGCTTAACGTTATCGCACTGCTGCTTCCACTTGTAGTGATGCTGCAGGTTCTTCAGGTACTCGTTTGACCATCTCTTCCAAAACTCGTTCTTAATGTGTTGGATGAGTTTCCAGCGAGTCAACAAATTTGATCTTAGTGGTTCTGCTCGCGGATCGACCGAGGATCTTAATGTATCACCTATTAGCAAATGAGCAGGCGTAAAGGCTGGCAAATTATTGGGATCTGATGAGATTGGCGTTATTGGACGGGAATTGAGTCTGGCCTCTGCTTCAATGACCACAGTTTCCATCTCCTCATATGTTCACGAGGCTGAAGCTAGGCTATGTTGCAGCAAATGTTTGGCTGATTTGATTGCAGCTTCCCAGAGCCCGCCAAAATGCGAAGCTCTTGTTGGGATAAATAGGAACTCTATTCCCTTGTTGCAAAACTCTGATGCAACTCTTTCTTTGGAAGTTTTGTAGTTGAAAATATCCTGGAGTTCATTCAGTTGGTTTCGAGCTCCAACAAAATTAGTGGCATTGTCACAATATATCCTTTGACAATGGCTCCGTCTTTCCATAAAGGGTCGCAGTGCTCCAATAAAGCCTTCTGTTGAAAGGTCGCTGACTAGCTCTAGGTGGACAGCTTTAGAAGCGAAACAACAGAAAACCGCAATATACACTTTCTGTGGGCGCATTCCTCTTGTTTTGTAGTGAGTAAAAACTGGACCGCAAAAATCAACTGCTGCATTGACAAATGGGCGAGCTGGTTGGCCGCGATCAGCTAGTAAATTACCCATGAGTTACGTAAATAATTTTGGTTTCGCCTTTGAACACTGAACACAATGTTGTACTACAGCACGAGCAATATGTTTTCCCTTTATAGGCCAAAATGTTTGTCTTGCAATAGCTAGTAACGTTTGAGGGGCTGCATGCATGTTTTCTCTATGTAGGTCATCAATGATCATTTTGGTAAACGGATGTGAATATGGTATCAGAGCAGGATGTTTGGCATTATAGCTTAGATTTGATGCCTCGAGCCGTCCACCAACCCGTAGAACCCCTCTGTCATCTATAAAGGGCGATAAGGTGCTAATATCTCTAGATTTCGCTAATTCTTTGTATTTAAGAATATTTTTAATGTCCTCACTGAATTCGTGTTGCTGCATATACAGGGTTATCCATTTCGTGGTAGGAAAGTATAACCCTGCCATTTGATATCTGTCAGAATTAAATGTCATCCAAAGCGTGTTTTTTTAGTTGAAGGTTTGTCGAAGAACGCGTTAAAATTATTAAATTTTATTATAAAAATGGTGATTCTGCTGTATCAATATTTAGGGCCTTACGAGCCGATTACGGTCGACATAAACGACCTACATAGCAAACAATTTCGAACACAGTGAGAAAATTTGAAGAGACTGGATCGGTTATTGATGTTGCAGGGCCTGTGCATCATCGCAACATTCGTTCTGCTGAAAATGTCGCTGTCGTTGCTCAAAGTGTGGAGGAAGACCCGAATTTGTAGATTCCTCGACGCGCTCAACATTTAGGCTTGTCTTACGGCTCATTGTGGCGGATTTTGCATTTGGATTTGCATCTCCATCCGTACAAAATCCAACTCAATCAAGAACTTAAGCGTCAAGACCATACACAACGCAGAATGTATGCGAATTGGGTGATTGAACAACAAGCCATTGATAACGATTTTTCAAACAAAATTTTCGTTGGTGATGATGCTCATTTTTCGCTCAGTGGTTATGTAAATAAACAGAATTGCCGCATATGCGGCTCTCAAAATCTTCAGATGATCGCAGAAAGGCCTTGGCATCCGGAAAAAGTGACCGTTTGGTGTGCATTATGGTCTGGTGGTGTTATTGACCCGTATTTTTTTGAAAACGATCAAGGAAGAGCCATTACAGCCAATTCTGACCGCTATGGACGGATGTTCACCGATTATTTTTGGAGAAAAATTGAAGATTATGATCTGGAAAACATGTGGTTCCAACAGAACGGAGCCACAAGCCACACAACTCAGGCTAATCGAGCACTTTTGCAAGAGAAATTTCTAGGACGCGCAATTTCGAGATAGAATGATGTCAATTGGCCCGCAAGATCCTGCGACCTAACACCTTTGGATTTCTTTTTATGGGGCTATGTGAAATATCGTGCTTACGCAAACAATCCTCAAAACCTTGAGCAATTGAAAATCAACATTCGTGAAGTTATGGCCGAGATATTGCCGGAAATGTGCCGAACAGTCATTGAAAATTACCTCAAAAGGATTGAGGCCTGTAAAAGGTCCCGTGGAAGAGATTTGAATGATGTTGTATTTCACGTATAATGGCAAAGTTCAGTCTTTATATTAAATAAAAAATTTTGTTACCATCTGAATCTTTTATGTGGTTTCTTTAGCTTTACTTTCCCAAGCGTAAAATGAATAACCCTATACTTGATTACGATCGTTTGGGCATTGTATAGTTCTTTAACGCTTAGTGAGGCTTCAGTTTCAGCTTCGGGATGCCTTGCTGTTTTGTTTGCAAATCGCAGAATATATGCAACAAATCGCTTCCGATGATCAATGATTTCAATAAAATTAGTCGCCTTATTACTCGCTATTCCTCTACATACCGCTCGTGGTTTCTCTTTTATCTCTAGTGTTACTTCTGAGACCTTGGTGTGGGGCTTAGGCCATAGGCTCTCGTTTCCATGCAAAAGCCTAGGTCCATAAAACCAAAGATTATTTTCGGTCAGTTTTTCGGTAGGAACACCCCTTGATAGCACATCAGCTGGGTTTTCTGTGGATTTGATGTGTCTCTATTGATCAGCAATGGGTAGCTGTTGGATAGTCGATATTCTGTTGGCCACAAACGTGTGGTAGTTAGAAGATTCGGCGTTAATCCAATCAAGGACGATCATTGAATCAGTCCGCAAAACGTTTGTGTCTCTTGTAACTTGAGGCCCCTTTGAATGCAAACCAAGAGCTGAGCTGCTAACTTAGCTAATCGTGGAAGAGTGATTTGCTTTAGAAGAGCAACCTTTGATTTTGAGGCCAATAAACGGACGACGATAATATTGTTCCGACTTAGAGCCCCTATATACGCTGCTACTCCATATGCTCGTTCTGAGGCGTCTGCAAACACGTGCAGTTGTATACCTTAAGGTGGGTGATGAGCGAAGACGTGTCGGGGAAAATTGATTTCTCCTAAGGATTCCAAGCCTTCTCGAAATTTTGACCATGTGGTATTTAAATGTTGCGGTAGTGCTGCATCTCAGTCGAGCTTAACATAAGTTCCCAAAGCCGCTGGAGGAACAGTTGGGCCGTAATTACAACTGCTCCTAAAATGCTCAACGGGTCAAATATATGGGCTATGTCAGATGAAGCCGTTCTCTTGGCTATTCTAGTGTGGAAACTCAGTGTTATTTTTACAGCAAAGGAGTCATTTGTTGGTTGCCAGGTTATACCCATTGTTTTTATACTGTCCCGCGAGTGATGTGCAAAATTTAATTCAATCGTTTGCTGGGATGAGCTAATATTTCTTAGTAGTTGTGGATGGTTTGCACATCATTTGTGGAGCTTGAATCCAGCAGTTTTTAAGGCTACAATCAACTCAGCTTACTTTTTCATGGCTACCGTCAAGTTGTCTGAGCCTGACATAACGTCATCAACGTAAAAATCATGTTTAAGAGCTTGCGATGCCAGTGGATATGGACATGCCACTTCATCGGCCAGTTTATGGAGGTTTGTAGTAATCGAGTAGGTATGGCTCAAAAAGCCAGCGTGCGAGAGTTTGAAAGATGGTTCCCCGGCAAATTCGATATTTGGTTTCAATCCCATCAAATATTTCTTGGGTTGGTGATTGCAGCTGCCTTCGTACATTATCACGGTATCACAGAAATGGCGATGTATCGCGTGACGGTTGGCGAATGCACGGTTCCTCATCCAGCCATTGCCTTCTAGAAGTAGCCAAATTAATGCAAATTGCATAACCCAAAATTGTCAGCAACAGCAGAGTAGTTAATGTTGATTGAATCGATAAAAAAATAACCCGTTAAACCCCCTAACATACAAACAACAAGCTCTAATTCCCTCGGTGTAGTTATCTACACTTTTTGCGACTTCGGTCGCCTCTTGATCTCCAGCGGTCCAATTCGTGAATGCGAAATTTTTTTGTAGTGGGTCCTCGTGCTGGGGAAATGAACCCGCCCCACGACACCGCAATGCTAGCCTGCCAGCGCATTCACGCGTCTCCAGACGAGGGCATTCTCGGCAGATACCGACACCTTCTTCCGCCGAGGCAGCAGACAATCGCTGCAGTCCTTCACGGACATATTGAAACTCTTCTTATTCACTACAAATGGCGCCCAACGTGGGACCCGAAATGCCCGGCTGTATCATCAGTCGTGAGCACGAGACAGTCCATCGTCTCTAGGTGTCCCCACAAGGTGTTAGTATTTTTGGCGGGTAGGTAACTCCCGAGGGTTTTTGCACTAATCGTGCCCCAGCAACTTAATAACTTTCGGACGTGTGTTGCCTTTGGACATCAATATCGTTTGGTCCTGCTTTTGATTTATACTTTGGCGGTTTACCACCATTGTATAACTAGTAAGGCCAAATGATATTAGAGTCCCTTTTTGTGTTCGGAAGTTATTATCCCAACAGCTATTTTGCGGAGGATTCTGATCCGCTCCCCAAACCAGCGGTGCCTAGGTGTCTTAAATTACATGGATTTTGATTTCAAGTGATTGGCTGATTAGCTAATCCATGACTATCCATGACAAGACACGCGCTGCTTATGGATTAGAATCCAACCCTGGGCTGACAAGTGGTAACTTGAAAAACTTGCGGATGAGGGATCACTTCTGAACCCTGATTTTCATGGTGTCACAAGAGAGTTGTCCCTGAAACGCTATAGAAGGATTGTGCCATGGGTGTCCTTGCTTGGGAAGAAGGACAGAAAGGAAAGACCGATTATTTTTTTTGATAAAGTAAAATTTGTTTGATAACTTTTGATATCGTCAATTAGAAAATTTCTTCATACCTTTTTTTTTTGAGGTTCTGATATAGTTCGCCACTGACGGCCACATAAGAATTTTATAGTTCGCATTAACTCTTTTCACATTTTCTTTCATTATTTATGTATATTTATTTAGGTATTTAGTTAGAAAAATTAAATTGCAGTTAGCATGTCGACCAAACGCACGCCAGACAAGCGCAGGTTGCGTTCGGAAGCGAGGCCCACGGCATTATGCGTCATCTGCCAGCAGGCGCGAAATGATGGAACGTCCGTACAAACGTTGGCGTGCGGACATGAATTTCATGAAGCCTGTGTGACCCAGCATTTATTAGTTAGCCGTACTTGCCCTTTATGCCAACAACCAGCCACCTCAGCGCATCGACCTTCCAGCCACCTAGAGCTTCCAGCTGCTCAAGGGGCGGTGCCCAAACCAAAGGACCGGCGGGAGCAGGTTCCAACAGCGGCTGATGAGCCTGACTTAATGGGCCGAGCCGAAGCAGTGCCGCCTGCTGAAGAGCCGAGACCTACTGTGGCTGTGGAGGCGACAGTCCTACAAGACTTAATGGCGCTCATGCAGGACCTGACCACCCGGGTAGCCTCGCTGGAAAGCCAGAAGGAGAATCCAGTACCACCTCGGCCAAGAACGCCTCCGATGTGGGATTCGGACCCAAATCCGTGGGATTTTCCGATAGACTCGCGGCGCGATCACGAACGAATCCGGCCCGGTGCGGCAATGAATCCGTTGGCTCCGGTGTACCGGCCCCGACTGAGCCAAGCACCGCCACCAACTCAGGCTCCAGTGATTCCGCCGGACCAACGCATCCATCCACACGCTACGTATCGGCTGAAGCCGACGCAGATCCCCAGCATCATCCAGGGCTGGAATCTGCATTTCAGCGGGGAACCCAACACTATAACTGTGGAAGTTTTCATTGGTCGGGTGGAGTCGCTGATTGAGCAAATGCTAGCAGGAGACCACACGGCGCTCGCAGGATATTTGCCAATGCTGCTTAGGGGAGCAGCACTTGAGTCATATTGGCGAATACATTTGGCCCCACCATCAATACGCTGGTCACGGTTGAAGGAGGTACTCCGCATGGAATACCCTACGGTAGACATGGACGAATTAGTACTGGACAAGATGAAAGCTAGATGGCAGCGTCCGGACGAGTCTTTCCATCAATATCGAGCCGATATCCTTCGGCTGAATGACCAGTTGTCAGAGCCGATGTCTTCTACCCAATTGCTGCGGTTGCTAAAGCGCAATCTAAGACCGGAGCTCCGGCGCCATATCGTGAACTCCGATCCACAGAGTATGGAGGCACTGCTGAGAACTGTGCGTCGCCTAGAAGGGTTTGAGGAAGACCTCCGGGACCGGCCCTACTTGCTAGCTAGGACGGGTCCTCCTCGACGAGGAATCGCGAAATTGGCCCCAGATTATACCACCATGGGTCTGGAGGAAGATTTGGACCAGGACCAGCTTGCTGTAGCAGCAGTGGGAAGTCTTACGACCTGCTGGAATTGCCATCAAACCAGACACCGGTTCATTTCATGCCGAGCAGAGCGTAAGGTTTTCTGCTGCGTTTGCGGCAAGCCGGACACATACTTCCCGGACTGCCCTGAATGTGCCGCGCAAAAAAACGGCCGAAGGAGTACCCGACCACCTCAGCGGTACTCGAAGCCCCCGCAGTAGCTCCTCAGCCAGCTGCTCACCCCAATAACCCTGACGTTAACGGATGTTCACTCTCTTCCGGAGACCTCGCCAACGACCATAATGAAGCGACCACCGCAGTCACTGCCAGAAGAACCCCGGCAGCCTCAAATACGCACTCTAAAACCTTATCATGTTCGACTGCAGGAATATCGGGTGGCTCGAGAGCGAATATTTGCTTCCGAAGTAGTCACTTCCCGCCCGCGCACGACAAAATGGTCAACCCGTCGTTGGCGGAATTTCCGCAAGAGAGTGCGCACCTGCCATCAAACCCTAAACTCTTGTAACATCTCGGAGGTTGCTGAGAATGAGATCAGACCTTATCATCCAATTAAAGTGTTGGGCGAGACCGTGTTTGCATTGATCGACACGGGTGCCAGTATCAGTTGTTTTGCCTCGAGCTTTGGTTCGAAGGTGCGCCAAGACTATCCGAACTTGATTAAATCCTGGCGCACTGAAATCAGTACAGCTGATGGCACCAAACACCCTATACGAGGTAAACTAACCACACCCGTGACGTTCAGGGGTCAGACGAAGGAAATTACTTTCTACATTATTCCGTCTTTGACTCAGAATGTGTACCTTGGCGTCGATTTCGTCCTTCGCTTTGGACTGGCCTCCGATTTATTCACAGATTTGACTTTAAATACCAGATATGTCAACGAAATCACTTCTATTCCCGATAGGCATGACCTGACGCCTAACCAACGCCTGGAAGCATCCATCGCTGCTTTCCCATCTTACGCTACCCAAGGCCTTGGCCGCACCACCCTAGTCTCACACGCCATCGACGTTGGCGATAGTAAACCGATTAAGCGGAGACACTACGCCATCTCACCGGCCATGGAGAAATTGGTGTATGCGGAGCTGGATAGGATGCTCGAGTTGGGGGTCATAGAGGAGTCACAAAGTGCCTGGTCATCACCGGTAACCTTGGTGGTGAAGCCAGGTAAAGACCGCCTCTGTCTTGATGCCCGTAAGGTAAACGCGGTTACCATCAAGGACGCGTACCCTCTTCCACTCATCGATGGAATACTAGGGAGACTGCCGAAAGCCAATTATATCACCAGTCTCGACCTAAAAAGACGCCTTCTGGCAAATTCCACTCGATGAGGGGTCGAGGGACAAGACCGCCTCCACAGTGCCTGGACGACCATTATATCAGTTCGTTACAATGCCCTTTGGCCTGTGTAACGCGCCGCAAACGATGACTCGGTTCATGGACAAGGTCATCCCACCTCACCTGAAACACCAAGTGTTCGTGTACCTTGATGATCTGTTACTCATCACGGGAACGTTCAATCAACACCTCCTACTTCTACAAGAAGTAGCCCTGCACATCAGTAAGGCGGGACTCACCATCAACGTACAGAAAAGTAAGTTTGTCATGAAAGAAGTCCGATACCTAGGACATGTCATAGGACATGGCACTATCAAAACGGATCCAGACAAAACTCGTGCGATTGATGAGTTCCCCTTACCAAAAACAGTGAAGCAGCTACGACGTTTCCTTGGTGTGTGCGGTTGGTACCGAAGGTTTGTTCGGAATTACGCAACAGTTTCAGCGCCCCTGTCCGACATGCTGCGGAAAGGGAAGTTTATTTGGACCGAACTCAGCCGAAAGGCATTTGAAGAGCTAAAACAAGCCCTCACATCAGCTCCTGTCTTGCACAGCCCCGACTTCACGAAGCCCTTCTCCATTCATTGTGACGCAAGTCAACATGGAGTAGGAGCCGTGCTGGTGCAATTGACCGATGAAGGAGAGGAAGCTCCCATCGCCTTCATGTCCAATAAGCTGAATTCGGCCCAAAGAAACTATACTGTGTCCGAGCAGGAATGTTTGGCAGCGGTAATGGCTGTGAAGAAATTCCGAGCTTATATCGAGGGCCACCCATTCGAGATCATCACGGACCACGCTTCACTACAATGGTTGATGAACCAGGCAGATTTACATGGACGCCTAGTAAGATGGGCTCTTAAACTGCAAGGGTTCAAGTTTTCCATCAAACATCGGAAAGGGACCCAGAACATCGTACCCGACACTCTCTCACGGATGTTTTCCCCAGAGGGAGCCGAATTGACAATAAATGACGAGGACCCCATCGAAATAGATTTGGACAGCCCACATTTCGAATCAGACAGCTACAAAGAGTTGAGGCAAACCATAGCGACCCAACAATCGCAGCTGCCTGATTTGAAGGTAATAGACGGCTACGTGTATAGACGAAATGAATACGCCACGGGTGATCCATGGCAGGAAGAAGAGTCCTGGAAACTCTGGGTACCGGAGGAAATGACACAACATCTGATCCTCCGCGCACATGACCATCCTTTAAGTGCCCACGGAGGTTACGGTCGGACGTTACGGCGACTCAAGAAATACTTCTTTTGGTCTAAAATGGCATCGCAGGTCAAAGACTACGTGAGCGCCTGTGAGACCTGTAAAGGCACCAAAGCGCCCAACCAGCCTCTTCGACCTCCTATGGGTCAACTCAACGTCCCAGAACGCGTATTCCAACGTCTATACATCGATCTACTCGGTCCATATCCTCGGTCTTCCATGGGACACATCGGAGCTGTAGTCGTCCTAGACCAGCTTTCGAAATTCCCACTGGTGGAACCTATCCGTAAATTCACAACTCCATCTATCGTGAAATTCTTAGAGAACCGGGTATTCCATGTGTTCGGGGTTCCAGAGAGTGTGTACTCAGACAACGGAGTACAGTTCTGGCCTCGGCAGTTTAAGGGCCTACTTGAGCAGTATGGCGTTGAACACCAACTGACGCCCATATACTCTCCTCAGTCTAACGCCTCCGAACGGTTGAACCGCACCCTATTGGCCGCGATCCGTTCCTACGTCCACCCATCTCAAAAAGATTGGGACCGGCGATTGTCTGTCATCACATGCGCCCTGCGATCCTCGTATCATTCCGTCACTGGTGTCGCCCCTTACCTTGCCGCCTTTGGACAGCACATGATTTGCCACGGTAAATCATACCGGCTGTTACGGCAACTAAAGTGTTTGGGAGACCCCGTCGTTGCGCTGGAGCCCCACGAACGTCTAGGAGACCTCCGCCAACAAATTGGACGGAAGATTAAGGCCGCAGGAAGTGCAAATGAGGCGCAGTACAATCTCAGGTCACGATCTGCTAATTTCAAAGAAGGAGATGAAGTTTTCCGGCGAAATTTCCGGCAAAGTGACGCCGCGGGGCATTACAACGCCAAATTGGACAGGCGATTCTTGAAAAGCCGCATAAAGCAGGTAATGGGACCTAACCGTTACTTGTTAACGGACCCATCGGGAAAAGAAGTGGGGATATACCACGCGAAAGACCTGCGCCGATAGATAATTAGTTACGTCTGTTTGGTCCGTCCGCATATATTTTCAAAAACGCACAAGGGTTGTATACTTCCGGCCAAACATAAACAGAAGTCAGTCCGTCCGTCTGTCAATTGTGTTTTTTCTTTTATTGTTCGTCATTTCTAGTCCCGACGCCGAAGACAACCCATGGTACACAGAAAGATCCTTCAGCTCCTTTTTAGCAATCCGCATCGCCTTGGGATCGCGAGAAAATTAGCTGCCCTGTCGTAATCGAGTAGGTATGGCTCAAAAAGCCAGCGTGCGAGAGTTTGAAAGATGGTTCCCCGGCAAATTCGATATTTGGTTTCAATCCCATCAAATATTTCTTGGGTTGGTGATTGCAGCTGCCTATCACGGTATCACAGAAATGGCGATGTATCGCGTGACGGTTGGCGAATGCACGGCTCCTCATCCAGCCATTGCCTTCTAGAAGTAGCCAAATTAATGCAAATTGCATGACCCAAGATTGTCAGCAACAGCAGAGTAGTTAATGTTGATTGAATCGATAAAAAATAACCCGTTAAACCCCCTAAGATACAAACAACCAGCTCTAATTCCCTCGGTGTAGTTATCTACACTTTTTGCGACTTCGGTCGCCTCTTGATCTCCAGCAGTCCAATTTGTGAATGCGAATTTTTTTTGTAGTGGGTCCTCGTGCTGGGGAAATGAACCCGCCCCACGACACCGCAATGCTAGCCTGTTAGCGCATTCACGCGTCTCCAGACGAGGGCATTCTCGGCAGATACCGACACCTTCTTCTGCCGAGGCAGCAGACCATCGCTGCAGTCCTTCACGGACATATTGAAACTCTTCTTATTCACTACAGGTTTCCCGTCGCAAAATAGGATGCAGGTGTGGTACCATAAATGACAGTTCTCAGTTGGTAGCACTTGAGCGGTAAATTTGCATCATTTTGCCACCAAATCAGCTGGTATTTCCCATCAGACTCATCAACCTGGACCTGCCGATACATTTTTTCTATATCCGCGGTAAATACGAACCGAGGAAGGCGGAATCTTAGCAAAATTATGAAGACGTCATCCTGAATGGTGAGGCCAGTTGCCAAGATGTCATTCAAAGAAAAGTTTGATGGGGTTTTCGCAGAGCCATCGAGAATGACGCGAAGCTTTGTAGTGGCGCTCTCCGGTTTTACCATGTAGTGGTGTAGTAGAAAAAATACGGTTCTTGTATCACTTTAAGGCACACTTCTTCCATGTGACCAAGGTCAACATATTCCTTCATGAGCTGTACATAAAGCTCCTTAATTGCTTGATCTCGCGATGATTTCGTTCAAGCCATCTCACTAGACTCGCCCAATTTTCCAGGATCTGATTTAAATGACAATTTAACCACAAAACATCGATTATCATCTCTTGTAGTAGTTTGTGAGAAGAGTGTTACACAGCGATTTTCCACAGTAGTGAAATTTTTCGTTTGCTCTTCGGCTTCTTCAAGTTGCCAAAATTTCTCTATATGCTTATCAAGCGATTCATCTTCACTGCATATGCCACAATATGGAGTGTTTTGTATGTGATTGATGTTTTGGGTTCTTCCAGAAACTGTCCAGCCAAATACAGTATTCTGTAGTACAGTTAAACCATCTCCTGAATTAATTTGGCCTATCGCTAATGTAGCATAAAATAATTCAGCACCATTCAAGAGGTCAATGGGACCCGGTTGATGAAACAGCGGATCAGCTAGTTTAATATTCTTTGAAATCGACCAAGAAGATGTATCAATTTGTTGTGACAGTTGCGGCGACACAATTTTCGTCAACACTTGTGCCTCAATACAAGCTTTAAATGCTGTTGTTTGTGAGTAGATTTCCACATTCACACGTTTTTGGGTCTCTCTTTTGCTTTGCCCAATGCCTTCGATGCTCATTGAATGTTTTGTACTACGAAGGCCTAGTTTTTTCAGCAACTTGTCAGCGATAAAATTTAATTGTGAACCGGAATCTAATATTGCTCTCACTTCAATTTGATTTCCTGATGCATCTGTTAGTTTGATGATGGCTGCGCTGAGTAAAACATAGGAACGGTTGATAGAAGAGGTGTTGGTGCTGAGAGACGTTATCTTGTCAGTTTTCTGACCGGAGTTTGATGCGCTTCCTCCGGGCCTTGCATATGTTTCAAAACTAAATGGCTATAGATTATTCGATTTTCCGGGCGGTTCTTGCTTGGTTTTTGTTTCCAAGTGAAGCAATGTATTATGCTTCTTAGAACACTTCAAACAATGTCTAGATTTGCATTCACTAGAGCGATGGCCAAATTTTAACCAATTCACACAATGTTTTGCTTGTTGAATTATTCGCAGCCTTTTCTCAGGATTCATTTGCAGGAACGCTCGACAATTGGAACAGCTGGTGATTTTTCTTACAGAGAATGCAATTGGGCCCTTCCGTAGATGTGACTAAAACCTTTGGCTCTGGGTTTGTCTTTGACCGCTTTTCTTCCTTGCTATACTTTATGGTCGAGTTCGAGAGAGATTACAGCGATTGGAAGTGGGTTTCGATAAATTTCAGTAAATCCTCTAGTGATTGGAGATCTCTTGGACTTTTTAAACTTTGCTCATAGAGCATATGCGTTCCTGCATCTACTTTTTGGATTAGTAGATAAAATAGTAGTAGGTCCCAAAGTTCGGTTGGCATACTGATATTCTTTAAACCAAATAAGCCACTCTTTAGTGGTGTCGTGAAGAGCCTTTATTGATGGTGCGGATCCTGTATGCGTAGAGGGTATTGCCAGTAACTTATTCAATAAAGCAGTTACTAATAGTCTGACATTGTTGTATTGTTCGTTTAGCATTTCCCAGACGCTCAGATAATTATCATCAGACAATGTGAGATGCTGGATAAGCCTTTCAGCTTCACCACTCAAACTTGTTTTTAGATACCATATTTTTTATGCATTGCCTATTTTTTGTTGGTGGACCATTTGGTCAAATAGATCATGAAATTGGGTCCATTTGAGATAATTGCCATCAAATGTTGGTATCGAAATTAATGGGAGTTTCATCTGCGGTTCGATGCTGGTCACCTTTTGTGGTGAGGAAATCGCATTGATTTTCTCTTGAAGCAGGATTGTTGCTTCTCGCACACTCATTTCGAGGTTTCAGTATTCTTCCTCATCAAAACCTGGGGTCACCGGGTCATGCAATTCTATCCATAATTTTTGTTGCAAAGTTTCCACGTTTATCCATAGCCGCTCAATATTGCGCAGATTAACTTGACAAGATGTGTAGGTTTCAGTCATTTGTGGAATTATATTGCTGCCTCCGTTTGGCGTATGGAAGGATGTATTTGCGACGGCAAGGCAAACGACCGGATTTTGGACGTACCTGCTTGATCTAACACCACCTTTTTCAACTGCAGACGACTTTGTTTGACATCCTGAATGAACAAGTTGTATCCTACTTCAATATTAGAGTAGTATTCCTTCGCAAAATACGGGTGTTGTATCTGATCAGCGTTTTTGCTATTGATTTCATAATCAACGTCTTGGAATCTTTTCCAATGATGGGTTACATCTTGCTCCTGTCATTCAAATAAAACAATGTTTTTCTATCCGGTGAGTCCTTCTTGTAATTCCGGATTAGCAGTCCAATTTTGGCTCCGCTTTCACTTTGTTGGTTCGCTAGTTTCTCCAAACTCATGTTGAGCTGCTTTGATAGCTGGCAAGAAAAGGAAAACCTGGAACTGGTTATGCCACACGAAATTCAAATTGATCGCGTTGAATCTTAACGTAGTTTGAATGCGTTTAATCGTTGACCACGTAAAAAAGACGGTCGATCGTATTAAAAATTCGCGTAAACTGCGTCAACCGCGATTATATTGTTTCGATACTTCGATATATCACGTCGGGGTCACCTATGTTTGATTCAAAACTATTTTTTGAATTATTATTATAAATTGAATTAATTCATCGTCACTTACACTTTGTTTTTAAATTATCACTTTCAGGATTAATCCATGTGTATCACCAAGATCACTTATGAAAATGTTTAAAGGTCTTAAACCAATACACTAAAAATTAGGGTTAACTCAACTTATTATTCATTTAATTTATTTAGGTTTATTACATGAGCATTAAACTTGGTGTATCACCAAGACTAAATTAAGGAGATGTGTTAAGGTCTTAGACCAATACACTAAGATAAATTAAATTAATGTTCGCACCGCGGATGTTCGTTAACAGCTGAACTAAAATTCTTTATTCACTAACAATATTTGTACAAAACAATAATTACATTCAATCGTGGGAACACACTATAATTTGGATTCACAAGTCTTTCAATGCGAAAGATGATGCCTTAGCTTAGGTGACGAGCTAGCAGACGCAATATGATGCGACAAGTGCATGAAAGACTTGTGAGAATTGATGACGGTTCTAAATGGTTTTAAATTTGTAATGATTTTCTCTTTCAGCTCGATCGCGGAACCGACCTCTCATCGGTTCTAGACGTTAAGTCTGAGTAGTGCCAACGGATGGTACCAACAGGTCAACCAATCCGTGCACCGTAATCCATTCACGCGGTGACTGCTTGTCGGCCAGCTAGTTCGGAGAGGATTTCGGTCGCGGGTCTCCGAATGGATTACGCTCAATTACAATATTTCAGTCACCTGAACTTGCCCGTTTTTCAAACGCGTCAACAATTACTCATCCAGAACGAGAAACCTACATTACGTTAGTTCTGGATGTGATCTATCCACAGATCTCAAATCAAAAACGCTACAAAATCCCACAGGCGCGTTACCGATTCACCGACGCGGTACCGAAAAATATACTACTCGAACTTAAACCGAAGAAAACTACTCTAAAGAAATGGCGAAACAAGCAAAGGTACCGCGTACCGCGCGCGACGCGAAACCGACTTCAGCGGATTTGTCGAAACCCTAACCTCGCGACGGCATACCTACCCTGCACTTCCCTTTCACGCTGAAAAAAAAAAACGAGCCACTGAAAAGGAAAGTCGTTAGTTGCTTAGCAATTCATGTTATTTTTTTATTTAGGTCCTACACATCGATATAATTTTTCTATCAATATTTCTATTTTTATCTATCCTTATCCTGTAAGCTACTTTAATTAAATATCCTATTTTGTCGTAATCGGTATGAGAATTTTATACAATTAATCATTCGTGTTTAATATTAGGTTTAATGATTATTGAAAAATACGGTTAATAGCTATTTTACTAATCCTTGTTCAAATTTGTTGAAATTGATTTTCTCCTTAATAATTCAAAGGTTAAAAGAGTGTGGAACTAAGGTAACATAATGAAGCTAAAGTAAAGTAAACTAAGATAATGCAAATTATCGTGTTGTGGTTGGTTGGTTGTCATGTGTTCATATTATTAGTAAAGGATTTTTGCTTCATCTAAATACAAAATTAGGCTCAGTCGTTTGTTGCTCGAACAAATCCGCCTTGTTGTGTATTTAAATTAAGTGCTTTCTCTGTCGGTGTGCTGTCTACTTTTCGTTCCAGCTTGCCGTTTACGCGTTCTCTTGACAGTTGTTACGGTTGTTAATTCTGTGGTGTTAATGTAATAATCGATACATAAACTAAAGTTAAATCTTTACATGCTTCTAAATCCTGCAATACATTTAAATTGATGTTATTAACTTAAGTCTGAAATTCTACCGTTTTGTTTGTTTTTATCTAGTGTAATTAAATTTAAGTTGCATATATTGTATCGTTATCCTTTATACTTAAATTAGCTAAATAGATTTATCGTTTCTGTTTGATAAAATTTCGTTCTCTTATTTATCGTGTTTTCTTAAATGGGTTAGTTGTAGGGTTTCTAGATTATTTGTGTATTATTATTACTAAGTGTTTGTTTTGCTCTAGGTGTTTATTTTAAATGGGTTTATGTTTGTTGTAATTAACGATTACGTCCGGCAATTTTGGAACTTATTCCATAAAAATATTTCTTAATATTTTTGGGCCGAATGACTAGGAGAACTTCTGATTTTCTTTAATTCTTACTTTTTTTTTCAGATTCAATAAAAACAAACCCCAGCCCACAACACTCAACTTTCAATAAATATTTAGAACTATATTAACTTGTTGTTAAAATCTTTTTCTACAGCTAACATTTCTGCATCCTATTTAGGTATATGACTATGTTTCTACTAAGCCTTCTGAATCGATGCAAACGGAATGCTTATTCGCATAAAATTTACTATATTATTAACAGAATTTGAGTTTATGTACAAAATGATATCAACTGTGGCGCCATAACATGAAATTTTGCTTATATTTATGACAAAATAATTAATTTAATTAATCTTTGATAGTTACAAAATTCGCTCAGCCTTATTTCATTAAGTTGTAAATATTCAAATGTACAAGCAAATCTTTTCTTTAAGCCAATCACCTTGATATCACGTTTAAATCTCGAATGTAAATATCGTGCAGTTTTATCTAACTATTTTTCTTAAATGGAAACCAGCTGACTCTGAGATAAATCCTGATTTCATGTTATGACATCCAGAGTTTAAAAATAGGTAACGAGTGATATTAGAAACTGTAACCTGAATTGTCCTCCTTTGGTGTTACAATTTCTTCCTCTATAGGTATATATTGTGCGTCTCTGATTTGTATTAAGTGTTGGCGAGATGTTTCACATTTTTCCAGAAAATTGTACGATTGATGGATATCGTCAAGGCATCTGATGCATATTTGGTCGGGTAAATCATTATTCTCGCTGACTAACAACTTTGAAAATAAGTTCCATAATTCAACAACGCTCCTGCAAGTAACATTAATTCGTGGTGCTATGGATTTAGCAATATGATGCATTTCCTTTACGCTTTAGTTCAATTCCAGCCGTCGATACATTAGTTGTGTCCACTGGTGCTAGTTTCAGAAATTGTTCCAGCATGTCTATTTCATTTGCCAAATCGAATGCATCGTAGTCTCCACAATATTCATCTTCATAGAAAATTTGTGGCGGCAGAGGATGACGAGGATTAGGATCGCTCACTGTGGCACCATGACTTGTTGATTTTGACTGCATTAAATCCTTTTCAGTTTCTTTGCCAGGTTCTGTGATATCAATTGTTTCATATTTAATATTTTTGCTGTCCAGGATCATCAGGACGCGCTGTTGACGTTTTTTTCTTCTACCTCCTTAATTCCGGACATGCCACTAACAAATACTCGTAATACCATTTTTGATTTTCAGCAATCCGCTAGGGTGGCACTTGATCGAAGAAATACTTTACCAAGTCTGAATAATTCTCACGAAAGTTGATCAAAATTATACTTTGGATGTCGGACTAACTGGCTGCATCAAATTCGCGCACGCAAAATAAATTAACAAATTACGCCTTTAACGAAATTCTGATGGACTCAGCCTTTGAGGAACGGAACAAATGGAGAGACTATGCTCATATAAGCTCCATAGAGAATGATGCGACCACCTTCTGAGCATGCTTGTCATTTCTTATACTTAATAATGATACTTAGCTGGCAAATATGATCCTCCACCGCCTCCTTGAGTTTTCCTCCACATCCTTCCTATATGCGAACAGCCCAAATGGTTCACTCCTTCCAAGAATGCTTCGACCATCAGCTGTGAGCCGATCCAGCAGGAACTGTTTGGTTCGGCAGCCGACGACCGTCTTGGAGCGAAGAAGTCCCTCTCGCCAGACAAGCTGAATGCCTGATGCTTCTGCGTGTCCGCAATCCAATTCATGGGATTTTCTATCAAGAATGAGGTTAGAGACGGAACTCGGGAGATATCCGTTAGCAGACTTACCTTTCTATAGATTTTCGGCACAAACGAGCGCGAATACCGTAATCTGCCGCACCCCACAATTAGCAGCTGCTATTCCCGATTGCTTTCGATATTTCGCGACAATGGACACTAATAGAAGACGACAGCCACGAAAAACCAAGCCGACATGTGGCTGTCAAAAATTTCAGTTGTCACCTCGGACAAAACATCTGTGTGTGGAATGGCACTTCATATGGCGGCAATGTGCCTCTCCAGATGTCGCCAGTGGCATAGTTTTCTCGATGGCCATGGTGGAGGGGCATTTCCAGATGGCTATGTCTCGAAATGTGCCGGGGTTGGATTAATTCTATATTTCGAATATTTATATCCACGGGTCTAAATATTTGGACAGAAAAAAAAATATTTTCTGCACAACGATATCCGCACAACAGATGAAGTCCGCTGGCACTTCGAGGACATATCCATCTGGCCGGTTACAAGGGTTCGGGATCGGAATCACTTCGATTCCTGGGCGTAGGCGTCACATTACAAATTCTTTGCGTGTTCGTGTTTGATTTTTATGTGAAATAGAAAATGTTCTGATTTTGATTTTTATCTGATTTTATGTAAAACAAAACCTTTATTTTACAGGTACTGAATTAAACGGTAAGACTGATAAGTTTGATTTACGTATTAATTATAAATTAAAAAAAGATTAATTTATAGAACGAAAACTAATTTACGATTTTAAACACTATGATCATTTTTTGTATATGAAGGACAAGCCCTTGGTGGGCGGTTATGTACGATCGAAAACTGTGTAGTGAGCTGTTTACGCATAGCGCTTTAGGCATCACATACTAAATGGCGGTGTGCGTCTTTAAGAAGTCGCCACCAACTTTTCAATCAAAAAATAATGAGGGTTAGCTATGATCAAATTGTGAGAGTTTTTCTGGTAAAATAAATCAATTGTGTGATGAAAAGTGGCTTAATTAAAGATCAAAGTTCCTCGTTTTAGTTAGTGATTGAACAAAAACGACCCGGTGGCTCAGCACGAGCAGAGGGTGCCCGGATTACCCGCGACACGACTGAGCACTAGCCGACCTCAGTATGCCACCCCGGGTTATGCATCCCTTGCTACAAATTAATGTCTGCGTGGTAGTAGGCTGATATCCTTTAACTGTTTCGCTACTTTGCAGGCATGTCTCGAACTGTTGCTCGCTCGATTTTCATTTAACCGCATCAATTAATTGTTGATTTTTCTCATTTAATGCATTATAATATTCATCATAAAACCATTCGTTTGTTCTGCGCCGGAGTACATATACATTTGATTTTCCTAAATTTTAATCACACCCTTCCATTCGGATTTTGTTGCTTGCGACATGTTTTCTAGGATAAGAGTTAAACTTGTTTCGAGAGGGACGTGAAAATCTTTAGTAGCTGAAGACTTTAGGACCTTTTCGATGTCAAGCTTTTGTAGAGGGCTGGTCTTCGTGTAAAATGTCTTTGAAGGCCGATACAGAAACGTTGATTTTACCAAGTAATCGTCCGAGTCACAATTTGCTCTGCAGAATGCTCGGACGTCCAGTATACTAGATACCCGACTCTATTGAACAAGCACTTGGTCGATTTCATTAAAAGTATTGTTATCTGTTGGTGCCCAATTATTTTATGAGCCCATCTTTGTAGAAAGTATATTGTACTAATAATTATATTTCAACTGTTTGTAAAGATGATCAGGCTTTGGTCATTGTCTTTACTGCTATCGTGAAGGCTATGACCTCCAGTTGTTGCCCAATGTGTATCTTCATTGTCAATCTTCGCGTTGAGATTAGCTAAATTAATTTGTTTGTGAGCAATGTCAAAGAAGCGTTCTAGGTGATTATAAAGACATCCTCCACTTCTCTCTTCCGTCTGGGTGTAAACATTTATCAGCCACATTTTAAAGAATTTTGTTTAACACGCATTGCACACATTCTCCCATTTTTTGACTTGATAACGTGTGATTTGAATTTTTATAATTGTTGCAAAATTTGCCTGGCAGGGAAATAACAAGAATTACATTCCGAATAGGAAAGAAACCCATTATAAATCGACTAAAATAACAAATTTCAAAAATAGCATGACTTCTCAAAATTAATGGAGCTCCAATTGGGATATGTGGGAACAGAGATGTGCGACCTTTATTGTACATGGTTAAACGAAAGAGTGCACACAGCTGTTGTCTGAACAAACTTTAAAGTAAACCAAATACCTAATAATATAACCGTTGAGAAAACTCAGACAGTGTGCAACAAATGGTAAATGGTAACTCTGGATACTATGTGTGTACTATACTGAGGAGTTATAGGGCAAAACATTTGGAATCTCATTGCTAAGGATAGCCGTAATTCACTATCATGTAGATACAAAAGCTTTAGACGAAGATAGCATACAATACAAACATGTCTACTGGCGTCCAAAAAGAAAAGACAAACACAAGTTACTGTTGGAAGTGACGCACACTTTGTTTCTACTTGACCTACGCAACTGAATAAGGGTTTGGTCATCATAATTTAGTAAGCACTAGAACCAATAGTGGAACAGGACAGTATGAAATACTGTAAGCTGACGTATGAACACAAGTCAACATATACATTTTTATCTATATTTCCGCTAGAACCGGTTTACGAAGTTTAAATTGCCCACTTCTGAATTTGACTCCATGTGACGTGCACGACTTCCAATCAAATATGTAAAGTACTGTGTGAACTGCGCAAATTATTTTTCTCCATCGAGTTAATCATCATTTTTCTTCTTCGATTTGCCCAAATTCCATAGCAAAGTAAATATTACAAATCACTGTAAATTCGACGGCTTTTATTTTTTTAATACAAAAATTAACGCGTACTTATGGGACAAGCATTTATCTCCTTCAAATTAAATTTATAACAAGACACACATGTCGTCTACGACATTCATGCAATCAATTCTAGATCTTATTGAAGGCAGCGATATCCACTGATTGTACATGGTCTTCATCTTCTTGGATTTTCTCTTGCAACAAATCAATTGAAACTTTGTCATCTTCAATTACGCAGCAAATTTGCAATTTGTTGATGCCATAGCCCACGGGCACAAATTTTGAGGCACCCCATAAAAGCCCATCCATTTCGATTTTCCGGACTCCCGCTTCCAATACCTTCATGTCCGTCTCATCATCCCATGGCTTAACGTCGAGGATGATTGAAGATTTGGCGATGAGTGCAGGTTTCTTTGATTTCTTAGCATTGTATTCGGCTAGACGTTGTTCACGAACACGGGCAGCTTCCTCACTTTCTTCTTCGTCATCTGAACCGAATAGATCGACATCATCTGAAACGATAAAAAACAAATATGAAGAAGTTAAACAAAAACAAATTAGTCATTATCAAAATTGGAAATAATCAAAAAAACATAAAATAAAAGAATTTAAATAAAGTATTTAACCATAGGGAAAATTAATAAAATTAATATACCATCTTCTTCAGCAGCAGGTTTGGCAGGGGCAGCTTGAGCAGGAGCAGCTGGTGCAGCGCCTTCACCGCCCCAACTGGCTTTTTCGGCATCGCTGTAGGAACCAATGTGACGATACCACCTCACCACACTTGGGAATTTTGGTGCAGGTGCTTTGCCAAGTGCATTGAACACAGTTAGGTCAGCCTTGGATGGTTGGTATCTGAAAATAGAAATTCCGCATTTAAATATAGTACAAAGGGAAACACCTCATCACTTTCGCATTCAAACTATCACAATCCTAACCTAAACCGGTCTTGGTGAATTTCCAAATAGATTTTGCATGCAAACAATATTTACCCTTCAATGTAGCTGTGTTCGAGAAGGTACTTGTTCAATTCTTGAACGCCCTTGTCTGTTTTCAAGTCGCCGAATTGCATTTTGACTGCGAGTATTTAACGAAAACCGCGACTACTTGGCAAAATGTGACAACTCTTTTAAAGGTTGACAACCGGAAAGAGACGATGAAAAGACTGTCATTAAGTGGAGACTATTCCGTATGAACTGTGTCGAATTGTATATGGTAGCATTGGTATCTTATTCTACTTTAACCGTCACGTTGTTTGAGGAATAATTGTCCATATGCGTTTTCATAAAACGGTTATTATTGCAAAGATTGTCAAATTCGTGTAGATTAATGCCTTTACGCTCCAAAAAGCAGGCAGAAAGTATCGAAATAACACTTTTTTTTTGAAAAACGGGATTAAAAGTAAATATACTGGTAGAATCAACTCCAATTATATTTTTAACCCTTGTGTGGACACACAAGCAACCTAAGCCACCCTATCTTGAACAGCCATCATACCTGGGAATGTTTATTTTTCCTATTGCCATTTTATTCTCATCAATTTGCGCGACCTTGCATATCGATCTGCTCTGGTGAAAGGCTTTGGAAAGCAATCGTCATGGCACTCGATGGGCTCTTTCACACGGGAATGGTAAAAACCCATATCCAAACAGGTTTCGCGCTTACGCCCTTATGTTTACACGTTGCATAGTTCAGCCAACCTATTTTTGTATACGATACACGTCTTGCGAGTGTATGTGTCAAAGGGATCATTTGATCATTAAACATCGTGCGGACAACATGAAACTGAAGACAGAGAGATAAGCGATTGAGAATAATGTTTTAGCCTTGAATTGTGCACGATGTAATAAAAACTGGAATGAAAAATGTATTTTGATTGTTAAAGCTTGTCGATTCAAACTTCTATTGGATTTATTTGAATCCTCCGTGTTTTCCGCTTTCTGAAAAATATATTCCAAATTTGAACATCCTTTTTAGTCGCATATTTTTCTTGTTGTGTTGTCAACTGGCTTATTATAATGTGATTCTATGAAGATTATGCGTACTGTTAATTTTCCATAGATTTACGATAGGCAATTTATCTTCATTGAAATTGTGATATTCGTCGTGTTGTTTCCTAAAATTGAACATGGCCTCCGCTTTTATAAATTTATTAAATAACGCGTAGCTTCTTGCGTCCACGCATCCATTTTTGCACGCAAATTAAAGAAAGGCAATCGTTTCATGACGACTACCTTCTCCACCGAATGTTCAATTCGGAATGATTACCGGCGTTTGTATAAAATTTCCCCCACCAAATGATCAACAAAATGCGTTTGTGTATGTGCGTTACGCTCGTTCACCCTAAAAAATGTTGGCCTGTTTTTACCATCAGGTCCCCTCAATGCCTCTCACTCTTCTTGCCCATATAACCTGTTTAACGCTCACTTTTAACGCTGCGTCTGAAAAAGCCCGATGAGTGCTAATCGTTGTAAGTGGTTCTGTGTAGTGAAAATTTAATCTTGGTTGTTGTTAATCTGGAGGAAATGGATTTCGATTGAGTACTTTCTGCTGCACTAGCAACATTGTCATATGAAGACAAAAGTAGATAGTTTGAAAAGCTATTGCGCACCACGGTGTCATCGATAGCAAAGGTAAGAAAAATATTGGATAGTATCCTATCATCTGCTTCATAAATTCAAGTTGTGTTTTTCATAACGCTAGAATTCTGATAATGAAAATGAGCCAGTGCATGAACTTGAAATAGGCGAATTGTATGAGTTAGAAAATTAGAAAACAGCTGATAGCTGCTCTGATGAGGAGCAAGAAAATAAAGCAATAGAAATAAATGAAGATATGGATGATGAGGAGAGCGAAGAAGAAATAGATGCCAAAGGCGCTGCAAATGACCCTTTGTGATGATTTTGATTTAAAGCAACAACTACTGGATCTTCGAGATTTCTCGAAGGAAATCTGAACCCACCTCTCATCGGTTCTAGACGCGAAGTCTGAATCGTGCAAACGAATGGTACCAATCGATCAACCAGTTAGTGCACTCGTAATCCATTTCGCGGTGGCTGCTTGTCGGCCACCTAGTTCAGAGAGGATTTCAGTCGCAGGTCTTTTAAATGAATTACACTCGATTACTTTATTTCAGCCACCATTATGTTGTGAATAGATAACTTCAAAGTCCGTAAAGGACTGCAGAGATGGTCTGTTGCCTTGGCAGAAGAAGATGCAAGTATCTGCCGAGAATGCCCTTGTCTGGGGACGCGTGAGTGCGCTGGCAGGCTAGTATTGCGGTGTCATGGGGCGAGTTCATTCCCCAGCACAAGGACCCACTACAAAAGAATTTTGCATTCACGAATTTCTGGGGTCAAAAAAGAAAGGCGACCGAAGTCGCAAAAATTGTAGGCAACCATACCGAGAGAAAATGACTTGTTCAGAGAACAAGTGAAACCAATAAAAATGGGCGAACTTAGGGTAACTTCGTCTTTACCCGAAGAGACTCATGGCCCACAAATAAGAGAGGGGCCACTGGGTGGTGATGGAGCCCCCGCGCAACCGCCCAATCGGATCAAAATCCATAAATGTTGCAGTGGCCAGGTATTTCTCTTCTGAGTGGAAAACTCAAACAACTTAACTTGCATGAGCCTTCCCATTAGAGGACAAGTACCCTGGTGACCAATTTATGCCATAGAATTATGCAATTCGATTACATAACCCTATGCCATAAAAAGGCACCTTACTCGGGCCGCTCAACCCGCGAAGTCACCTGAAACAAAAAGAGGTTAGTTAGTGCCCGATGGCTGGCTCATTTCTAGCGTGGAGAGCCTACCATCGTACCGGGTCCTATACCCGGTCAGGGGGGACAAAATAGAAAGACCGAAGGGTGAGTTTAATTAATTCATCTTGTATTAAGTTTATGCTTGGATACAATGATTACAATAGCACCATATTATTCTCATTACCAAGATGCTAATCAAACTAGCTTCTCTAGAAAATGTAAGAAATTAATCAAATAATATTACTATTAGTTTAAGAGACCACAATAATGTACTTAACTTTTGGCGCAGAAGTTGAACTAAATTTTACTATTCTGTTTAAATTCCAATATATATGAATATTTAGCAAAACAAATATTTAATACACAATTATAAAAAAATCAGAAACTAAAAGGGTACTTACCCACATGGTCCGTCGAGCACTCGATGACGATGCAGGTTTCAAATTGATTATTGCCATATAATTCAAATAGATATACAAGTTTAGAACCCGTTAAAGCAATACGATTTTAAGACACTACTGATAATGCACACTTATAGCCCGCATAACTATTTACTTTCATGCTAGATACTATTTTCACGGTAAAGAAATCTATTTTAACTAGTTATCCCTAAAGTTAATTTTTCCTTAGCATAACTGATCTTTGCAATGTATTCTGCATTTGGGAATCTGTCCTTCTGATCTGGTAAACAAATCATCGGAATCACATGAGAGATAGTATTCCCATCGTTGCTGGTAAAGAATAAAGTTTTTGATATTTCATCAAATTCAAAATCCCAACTTGTAGAGTGATGGTGTCGTTTGAAAAATAAATCACTTTTGACATCCCAAATGCAAACATATGAATCTTCTTCAGCTGATATATGGAAAGGTTTATCAGGATTTTCTACAATTTTGCTTTGAAACTCTTGCGTTATTGCGGTAAACACTGCGAACATGCAAATTTTGTGCTGTTTCGAAGTTTGAAAAGGTCTTTTTTTTTCTGGTCTTTGATCTTCCAAAATCGTATATAATCTCACTGATCTATCATCTGACGTTGTTGTTATGAGTGAATGCTGCGAAAACCGTCGTCTCAAAGAGTATTATCCCCACTTTTGTTGGGCAATATATTGTCATTTTGTCAATCTATGAGTATCGCCCCTCTAATAGTATTTTTTTTCAAATCAGACAACCTCAATTTCAACGCTACACTATGTCCGGTAATAAATAATATTTCCAGCGTGCTTGCATTGGATAGTTGGTCACTACTTATTCAATCTAATATTTTGCTTTTGCATACAAGTCTCTAACTGTTCTAATATCATACACTCTCGTTCTCCATATACTAATATAAAAGAGTCCGCAACATCTAAGCCATGTATCTTGTTTTTAAGTTTCCATTCTAGAATTGTACCGGTACTATTTCTTCCCCAAAAGTGCTCTAACTCATTACCAACACCTACGTTTACGCTTCTTCTTGACAGAAGTTTTATTGGAATTTTAAGCACTTTTTATTATACGTTCAATTGAGTACCGGATGGATGCGTGGACGAGCCGATTGAAAACTTGAACACACGCGCTGTTCCTTAGCAATTCCAAACGAAGTGAAAAGCCAACTCCGAAAACTGTTAGACTCGCAGCGTTGAATTGTTACCAATCAAATCCTAACTGTCCAGTCTAGACAAATAAACCGATTTCACCAGATTCACTGGAAAACGAAAACCGTATTGCTTTTCGCCGAGTTTCTCACGATTACCCCTTCTTCGAGAATTCACCGCGAATATGTAAGTCGATATAGTATTCAAGTTTTTTCGTGAATGACAAATAGAGTGAATGGATTCGCGAAAACACAAATTCACATTCAGGTTCAAATTTGAAACCATGCAAACTGCACCATGATTAAACGAGTTGGCACAAGAGTAAGAACACTCATCCACTCCCCCAATCGCGAGGTCTTCTTAGTACTTTCGCAAGATTTGCACCGGACTACGACACACGTCCAGTGCAAGAACTCTCGTCCTTTCGTAAGTTCGAGCACACGAAAAGGTGAAATGCAATTTGAATTACGATGGCCAAGTGAATTTGGCTACTTTCAATGGATTTAAACTTGGTTTTCTCCCGAAATGGCACTGTTCTTTGCCTGCGCGTATTTTGCGACGTGCGCAATGCGTGGCGTTCTCCCCAAGACTCCCCGTTCCGTTGGATCGAACATTTTCGTTCTCTGCTCGATACAAACTCACCCAAATGTATAGAGGCAGGTTGTTGAGCTTAAATGATTTGTGCGACGCGCCTGAATGTAAATGTGCATCCGCTGATGGGATGCATGGAGTACCAAGTTGCGTTGAGTAGATTGTTCACTGATAAGAGTTGTTACTAACAATTCTATGAGTGTAAATGTATATTTTGTATGTCTAGGATTACGATGAGCTGGGTGAGAGAATATGTGTTTTACATACTTTCAAGTCATAGTAGGAATTTCCAGATGGAAATGATTTGCTGGTTGTGTAGTGAATTAGTAGATCTGGTCTATATTATGCATGAAATTTCTTTAACCCTTTGCCTGCGCCGAATTCGAATCGAGCATTTTTATTTATAGCCACATATTTGGTTGTTGAAAATTTTAAAGAAGACATTGGATATTTAAAGAAATTCTAAACTGCATAATCATTAATGTCTACTTGATTACCATGCTGTAGGGATGAAGGAGATAGGAAAGTTTTAGAGCAGTTTGAAAGGGTAACTGCTCTATTACTACAATAACGTGCCCGTTTCAAACGCGTCTACAATACAACCATATGGAAACGAAACCTATCTCTACTTTATTCCGTATTTCTTCCATTCATTCAGCCAACAACAAAAAACTGTATCTAATTCCGCGTTCCGAATATCACCGACGTGGTACTGAAAAATATGCTACTCTAACCCGAACTTCGAAACAACCTACTCTTACAAAAACCTCAAGGCAAACTATGGTACCGCGTACCGAACGCGAAGCAAAACCGGCCATCCGCGGATTACACGAACCCTACCCTCGCAACGGCATACTCACCGTTCACTGACATTTCTGCTGGAAAATAAAGGCTAGCTAGAAAGGAAAGACGTTTGTTCGATTAAGCAATTCATTGGATTGCTATCAACTTCAAACTACTTCAGGTTTAAAAATATTAAATATTCAAAAACTTATAGTTCATAATGTCATGTTTGCACATTAACTTTAGCATGAATTTTCTTATAAAATATGCCTGAAGAATTGAACCTGATCTTTAAGAGATTCAATTATGCTCCTATTAAATTTTAATCTTATACATAATGAATTATTAAATATTAAATGGCGTATCATTCTTTATTTTATGAAATTAAGAATTTTTTTTAGAAAATTATGTTGAAATAAACTTGAAAATACCTTTAACTTTTTCACTTACTATTTTTTTCTTTGCAGTGTAATATAATTGTACTATGCAGATAGAAATTTAAAAAAAATAGTAGTTTTTTATGATTTGATACATACATATAAATATTGGCTGGTTTATACTTGGGAGTTACTTTATATACTAAAAATGGTGTTCCGATTAATGTTGTAAGTACGTTTCTCCTGATTGCAATATTTGTTTTGATGATTTTTTTATTAATAAACCCAATCTTATTGCAGGGAAAGTCGAATGAAAAATAATTTTTAATTTATTTGAAGAAAAAATCTATTTGCCAGTATCCCTTGGATTGGACAGAAATTGTCATGTGTTTAAGGCTAGTTAAGACTGTATTCATTTAGCAAATTTTTTTGTGATTGGATGGATGGTAATTATTGCATGCTCCATGCGAGCTTGATTTGATTAGACCTCTCGATTAGATTGTGTATAAAATCACGAAAAAATATGTATCTATGTGATTTTATTTCTTTCGGTTATAAGGGCTTACTTAAAAATAAATTTATTTTGAAAATGCTTTTGTCCACAATTACAATCACAAATTATGACTTACTCGAATCCTTATCTGATGATGCATTATTTAACTACAAATTGTACAAAATTTAGCTACACAAACGTATTCCACTATACTTATTTTCATGTCTGTATTGTCGTTGTTGTTATCGAGTATTTTTTTTCGGGTTCGCTTTCGAGAATTGAAACGTCTATTGTAGGAAGTAACACAACTTTTTCACATTTGCCAATAACCACAAATATTTCATTCTGTGTCCACTCTTCCGTCCATTTGTCAAGGTGTTTCAGCAGTCTTTCTCCAACATATAGGAGCTACGGCCATCAACATTTTTCGGAAAAGGACGAAACTGACGATTTTTGAAAATTATGGATGGAAAATAAATCAGAGAATATTAAGAGGGTATCCCCATATAGAAAGGGGGCGGTGATCTTAAATTTTTAAGAAAATTTTGTTTGAGGATTGCTGGTTGTCCTAAGTGAAAGAACTACATTGTTCTTTCACCCGAGCATTTTAGCTATCAACATAATAGCATTATTCGCTCGATGGACTTCAGCTGGTTCCAGCATATAGGCTGGTTCCATTAAAAATCTCGCAGTTTCGTACGAGGTGACCGATATACTCCTCAGGAGCTGCCACATCAGTCACCTCGGGGCAGCTCGACTGCGGGGTTCCAGATGACCACGAACCCATATATATATATATATGTTGCAGCATGGCAGTGCTGCAAGCTCTATCGAGCAGTAATTTCCACATTTACGCAGTGGTGCTATTATGTTGATAGCTAAAATGCTCGGGTGAAAGAACAATGTAGTTCTTTCACTTAGGACAACCAGCAATCCTCAAAGAAAATTTTCTTATAAGTTCGCCACCACTGCGTAAATGTGGAAATTACTGCTCGATAGAGCTTGCAGCACTGCCATGCTGCAACATATATATATATATATATATATATATATATATATATATATATATATATATATATATATATATATATATATGGGTTCGTGGTCATCTGGAACCCCGCAGTCAAGCTGCCCCAAGGTGACTGATGTGGCAGCTCCTGAGGAGTATATCGGTAACCTCGTACGAAACTGCGAGATACTTAAATTTTTGTTTTTCATCAAAGGTAATTTACATTTATGTCATAAAAGGTCTAAATGAGATCTTTTCAAAGCAGGTCTTACAATGTCAAGGTGTGCAGTAGGGGGAAATTTATGAATTTTGTGCGTAGTTCGTCTTTGCACCTTTTTTAATCCACAAAATCTCAGAAGTCGATATTCGCCCGATTCTATTGGTAATACTCCTATGTTGTATGATTTATCAATTTTTATTTCCTAAATCATTTAAATTTTATATACGAATTTATGGTTGACCAACTCTGCGAATTTCAGAAGGATCTAATAATATTTTACGAAGTTATAATGGTTTGAATTTTTTGAATTACTATGCCACGAATTTCATTTCCCTGATCCGATAAGATTTTGTCGCCATGTGAAAAAGTGTTTAGTTTTCGGGAATATCAAAGAATAAAAATCCGCGTTAGCAATAACAGGTAATGTATTAATTTCCGAATCCAAATTTTTTTCACGAATTCTACGTCGAATGGCTTGATAGGATTTAACACGGATATTGGATTATTTCCAGATTCAACAGTTATGGATTTGATTAACGCCTTCGTGGGATTTAAATGAATTAACTCCTTAATTTCAATGAATTTTGGTGAGTTCACCTTTTGCTTCTTATTTTGGTAGGTGATCAGAACTTATTTTGAATCTAATTCGTCTGCACTGATTTGACTTGCTGAATCAGTGTCGAACATGTAATTCTGGTTTTCGGGATGTGGTTGAATTAAACCGTCTTGGATAAAGTTTCTGGACCCTTCCATGGCGTTATATGTTGACTCAGATAATTCATTGTAATGGGTTAAAATATGCCTCTTATCAGTTATATTTGTCTTAAATGATTTCATACAGTACAGGCAGGCATAAAGTCGGACAGAGCTATGCATTGCTTTATGGCTTTTCAATTCCGTATTCGAATGGGATCTTACACCACATTCATCGCATTGTTTAGTCTTGGGACCCGAATGGATTTTCTGATGTGTATTCCCAAGAACTTCTAGCTATAAATTGCCTTTTACAGGTCAAACACTGAAAGGGCTTCACCCCGAATGATTAATCTCATGCTGTGAAAGATGTGAAAATCGTTTGAATTTCAATCCACAGATAGAACAATGAAATCTTCGGTCATCCACTATATTTTTGTGCTCATTTGAAAAATCGTCTTTCCTGATTGGTGATTCTAAACGGCTCAAAAGCTCCTTCTTTTTTCTGTTATCGTACCGATGAGTGTATATATGAACACGAAAATTATTGTTGCTGCGGAAATGTTTTCCGCACTGATAGAGAAATTGGAGAAGGTACGCCATTTAATTTTTATCGCACGATTCGAATAACCTTAAATTCTAGACATGTGAAAGTTACAAAAAAAAACATTTACAATTTGTTGTTCAAATTATGCCTGAACTGGTCAAACTTTGACGATGACATTCCCTCGGATGATATTTTACACTTGCACTCAATTTTATTACTTCTAAATAAGATTTTATTTCTTATTAAACCGGACTTTCTCACGTTCACTCGCTAACGTTTTCTATTCAACTGTCAAAACGCGATTCAGTGCCAGTAGTTAAAGGGTCGCTCCTGAACCGTCGACGTCAATAACGACCTGCGGATTGTTGCCAGTGGCGTAGGGCTGATTTATTACACCTTCGTAGCCACAAGAGCATGAGGAAGGGTAATTTATTGCTCACGATTCCACCAAATGGAATAAACATTGCTCATCGCCGCAATTGGGGTGGCAATAGTGATCACAGTAGAAAAAAACTGGTCACTTGTCATCGAGGAGTCAAGTCTAAGCTCACGAAGCTTATTTTGTAATAGCAAAGGATAATAAATTATTCAATATATATTTTAACTAGTCTTATATCATTATCTGCTGACGAGACAGGACTACAACAGTGGTGATGAAATCCAAATTCACGTATGAACTAAAGGCAAATGCCATAACCTGGAAAGTGAAATACAACTTTTATGTGCGCGTCTTGCTGAAAGGAATCGATATGGACTTGAATGCTGTTAAGGCGTTAATTACAGAAATGGCTGAGCAACAAAGCAAGTTCGGATGCTCAGCAAAACAAATTTTGCCAACCAATGGCTGAGCAGCAAAGCAAAACGGATATTACAATCGCGTTGTTCATCCAACAATTGACTCAGCATCAGCCATCAGCAGCTCCAGCGGTGACTCAGCATCAGCCATTGGCAGCCCCAGTAAGTACGTCGTTGCACAACAATCTGGCGGATAGTATGGAGAAATTTTCGTACAGTGCGGAAGATGACTTGACGTTTGACTTGTGGTACGCGCGTTATGAGTCCATTTTCGTGACGGCAGCTGCCAAAATGACAAACTCAGCTAGAGTTGACCTACTTACAAAAAAATTATCAAAATCAGATTGCCAGAGGTTAGCAAACACTAGTCTCCCACAGACGAATGCAACGATCCCCTTCGATGACGCTGACAAGGAGCTTAAGCAAATTTTTGGTCGTCAAGAGTCACGATTTGCGCTTAGGTATAAATGTCTGAAGACTGAGAAAGATGTGAGTGAACGTTTTTCACAATATGCTACGTGAGTCAACGTAAGGTGTACAAAATTCAAGTGCAGTCCGCACAACTATAAGGGTCTTATGCTCATGGAGGGATTAAATAAAACAACGAGGCTCATTGGTCTTGGACAAATTGTTGGCAAAATTAGAGCAGGAGGAGTTGGCGGGAGAATTCGCTAACGTAGAATCAAATGGTAGTGTCAAGCTTAAACTTCACAATTGTGTCAACATTACAAACTAGCTGAGTGACTTAAAAGCTGAAAAGTTCATGGTTTTGTGCCCCAACAGCATATCTAAGAGTGAGATATTGACAGTTCAGGGGAAACAGAAGGAGGATGCGAACAAGCTTCGAACAAAAGAAGGAGCAAGAAGCATGCAGTAGACCGACGCTGTAAAAGCAAGATTTCCGTGCCGTAAGTGTGGAGATATCCATTTCTACCGAGACTGTCCTTCCGAGAGAAAGATTGCCCCGACTGCAGAAGAGTCTGACCATAAAAAAGGATACTGTACGTCAGCATCAACAAATGCAAGAGACTCAAAGTTAAATCGATGGCTACTTCGACGTGCATGTTTATTAAGCCTGCGATTGAAAACATGAAGCTAAAATTACAACTTGGTTCGAATTCCAATTGGACGATTATCTCTTAAACAAATTGGAAGCTATTAGGATCACCGACCTTAGCCGTATGCAAGGAGCAAGCCGTGAGTGCATCGGGAGATCCAGTGAAGATTCTGGGTAAGTTCAACACACGATTAAAATTGCACCGTAGAGAGAGAGAGAGAGCAGCGGCATCGTCTACGTTTCACAATGAAGTTTGAATGTACTTAGAAATGACTGGATGGAAGCGCTTGACTTATAGAATGTGCCTATTGATAAACTTTGCAGCACAATTGGGCAAGCATCTGCTGCTGCAGTGCCATAAGCCGGCGAACTTAAGCAGCTGCAACTGTTGGGGGTGATTAGCCCTGTAGATTACTCAGAGTATGCAGCACCAATCGTTGCCGATAAAAAGAAGGATGGCAGCGTAAGAATTTGTGCCGATTATTCGACGGGTCTGAATGGCTTGCTTGAACTGAACCAGCACCCACTGCCAACACCCGAAGATATCTTCTCGAAACTGTCCTAATATTGGGTGTTCAGTATAATTGACCTTTTGGATGCATTTCTGCATCCGAAGAAAATGATGACAATCAACACACACTGTAGCCTCTTTTGAGCCAATTGCGTTCAACCTGGCATCAAAATCGCTCCAGGCATTTTCTAGCAACTAGTCGACACAATGATGAGCGAAGCAAAAGGTGCATTCTCCTTCATTGACAACTTTATCTTGGAGCGGGCTAATGAGGCCGACCGTCGTGAAAATCTATTGAAAGTATTGAGACATATCCAAAGCTATGGATTTCACCTCAAGATGGAGAAGTGCTCATTTGGTCAAAAGAAATTGCAATTCCTGGGGCACATAATCGACGAAAACAGTTTTACGTTCAACAATTGCAAGCTTTCCTTGGAGCCGTTGCATGGTACGGTAAATTCATTCATCAGCTGAGGGAGCTTTGTGGTCCGCTGGACATGTTGCTGCATAAGGATGTCAAGTTCGAGTGGAAGCAATTACACCAAGAGATGTTCGAGAAGCTCAAGAATATACTTTCCTTGGATCTTGTATTAACCCACTATGACCCAAAGAAGAAAATTATCGTGGCTGCAGATGCATCAAGTTCTTTGCATGAGATGCCGGATAGCACTTAGTGACCGATAATGCACGTGGCGCGAACATTCAAAAGTGCCGAGAAGAACTACCCACAAGTTCATCGAGAAGCCTTGGTGTTGACATTTGCATTGTCCAAGATTCATCGTTATATCTATGGTCACAAGCTCGAGGTTTAGTCCGATCATAAGCCGTTGTTGGCAATTTTCGGTGCAAAGAAAGGTATACCTATCTACACAGCCAGCCGTCTACAAAGATACACACTAATGATGCTTGCTTACAATTTCCAAATCAAATACATTAATACGGAAAGTTTTACTTATGCAAACCTCATCTCGCAGCTTATAGTAAAACAAGAGAAGTCTAACGAAGATGTTGTTATCGGTAGGATGGAGAATTGCTCTATAGCTTGGTTTAATATCGGTGCAGCACGAATGTTGCCCATAACATTTGAAGCTCTCAAACAAGAAGCAAGTAGATGCCAAACAATGAGGGAAATGGAAGGTAACATCAGAAATGGGTGGCCACGAACTTCGAAGCAGATCGATAACGCGGACGTTGTGGAATTTTCGCCCAACGAGAATCACTCACTAGCATTCAAGGGTGCATCTTTTATGGACATCGCATAGTTGTGCCAGCTTGTTATCGGGGGAAAATATTGAAATGTATCAAGGCCATCCGGGCATCGCTTGGATGAAACTGTTGGCAAAGTTTACTGGCCATCTATTGACGGTGTTATCGATAGGCTGGTGAAAAGATCTGGAAGTCAGAGGTATACAAAGAGTTTGTGCAGAGAAAACGGTATCGATCATATCAAAACTGCACCTTTTCACCCCAATTATATGGTTAAGATGAGAAATTTGTCGACTCGCTGAAAACTGGATTAAAAAAGCTTGAGGGAGAATGGAATGCCGATCAGACGCAAGCTCTTGCTATGCTATCATTACACACCATCGGCAGCCTTTGGAACGATGTCACTCTTCCAGGTCATCACCGATCGTACTATGAAGACTAGGTTGGGTTTATTGAAACTAGAGCATGACCGTTCTTGCAAGCGTAAGAGGAATATGGAGCAGCAATTTAATCAGCATCACGGAACAAAATGGAGAGAATTTGATGTCGGCGAAGAAGTCTTTATCAAAACGTGCACCGCCAACAAATGGAAATGGTTGCCAGCAACTATTGTGAAAAGGTGCGGTACAGTTAATTACTTGGCGCTTACGGATGGTCTGTCGGGTGATCGCAAAGTCGACATTCATGCAAACCAAATCAAAAAGTGGTTTACTTTCTTCGATAACGGAAGAAACATTCTTCTTGATAGTCTTGATATCCTTGTGCCGCAAACCCTCAGAGAAGTGGTGACTGGGTTCCAACCGAGTTCAGAACCTGCAAAGCCTGCCAACAAACAACCAGTGGACCAAGCAGCGGTGCAAAGAGACAAATGTGCTGAAGATCTGCAACTCTGTTGAGCTTAACGAACCAATGCAGGAGTCCTAGTGCAACGCTATAAGGACTATGAAAATTATGTATCTTTGCTTATAAAATATGTATGTAATTTTAAGTTTGTCAAGTAAGCATTAATTTTGTATTCAAAGATTGGAATTGTTAGAAATAAATGAGAGTTTTAACTGATACCAACGTGTTTTATTAGTAAAATCAACTCTTCTAATAACTTGAAGTATAGTTTCCTACTATTTAGCTAATATCCCTTGCTACACCAAATCATTAGAAGCACAGAAATCCTACTTTCTAGTATTTGCAAGTAGACAAACCCTATTCTTGAATTCTTTTAAGCGACATATTATAAGTAGACAAATCCTACTTTCTAGTATTTTCGAGGAGTGAAATTGAATTCTTGAACTCTTGTCAATCGTTGACTCATATAGATTACTTATTACGCCCACGGTCAAAGACATTATTCTTGGAAACAGGAATAGGAGAACGAAAGAATTCTACGAAAGTTGGAATGAAATACATCCTAGACATCCACCACATTTTTGAAAGCCTATAGACGAAAGAGAACTTGCCGGGGTAACAAAGATAATAACTTTATTCACTGATTATAAAGTAACAAAACTTAATAGAAACTCAAGATGGATTTATGTTAATAGGTTAAAGAGTAAATTTGGTACTTCCAGACTCGACTAGATGCAGATGAAGAGAGAGTTGACTTTGACAGCAATTCTGCAACACCGTTGCTGTGGTCAGTGACATCTACATGTCGTATATATCGTGACCGCCACAGTACTTCTCCCTAGTAATATCTTTGTGGAAACAGAATATCACGAACAAACACGATATGGTATGGCGGCCTGTGATGACGCTTGTGGATGCGGTGGCATGCGGTTGGGGTAATGAAGGGATGATGCTGCGGTGATGTCTGTTGATCGGATGCGGGTTGGGGCGGCAATGGGTCGTTGCATCGTAAATGTCGCTGCTCGGTCTGTGGCCTAGTGCGAGGTCGTGCATGTGACCATAGTGCGAGGTCGGGCATGTGAATGTAGTGCGAGGTCGGGCATTCAAATGGAAGCGAGCATGCAATCCATGACTGTAGCGCGAGGTTGGGCATGCAAATGCAACTGCGCTGTCGGACACGTGATGCGACATTACCAGGATCATCAATATCGGGGTATCGAAAATAATAACTTTATTCAATTCAAGATGGCTGGTGCCATTTATGTAAATAGATTACGGAGTAAATTCGGTACGTTCAGACTCAACTAGATGTAGATGAAGAGTGAGTTGACTTTGGCAACGGTTCTGCAACACCGTTATTATGGTCAGTGGCATCTAATTGTCGTATATGTCGTGACAGCCACAAACTCAATGCTTATATTGGCATTGTTCTCAGAGTAAGCCGCTCAAATCACGAACACATCATAGAGCTGTTCAAGACTGATTTACATCTCTTTTGCCGAGCTGCAATAGGGATACGTCAATTCCAATCAATCTTGAGGTTTGTTCGTGTTAACAACAGTAATACCAGAGCAGAATATTTGGTTAGTGACAAAACCACTCCTATTTCTTATAAACGGCTATTGCTGAATAGTAACTTGTAGTCCAGTTAATCACCCGGATGAGATAAACGCGATCCCGTGATCGATATTCTGCAGAGGTCTGTTACCCCTATATATAAATTTCCCAATCAGCTGATAAGGGCGGATGACAGGTCTCTGTGACTGAAGGCCACTGATGTTGACGGGTAGTGAATGAATTAAACAACGGACGGATCTCTGTGACTGAACGGCACTAACGTCAACGGGGGGTGAATGAATTGAAAAACTGAGATCTCTGCAACTGCACCGCAACGTCGGCGAGAAGTGGATAACAGTGGTCGTATATATATATATAACTGAATTCTTCTTTTAGCTATTGTCACTATTTAAGTTTTGCAGTGGTGATCCGTACTAGTCTTGAAGCATCGTTATTTAAAGGTGTAAGTGTAATTTGCAGAGTGTAAAATACACGACGTTCTAAAATTGAATTTTTCCATCGTCGAATGTTTTCAGTATTAAAAAGTGACAAGCGAAGATCTTTGCCGTGCAGACGTGCATTATAGCCTTAACAGTGGAAGGATGAAATCGGCAATGTACATAATTCATGAATGTGAATTCTTTCTGTGAGAAAGGTGATTGGATTTAAGTAACAGTGTATAATATATTATTTGAAAGGGAGTGATATAATAGAGATTTAAATGTCTCGATGGGAAATGGCTCAATGTGTGATGAGTCCGAATTGCGGCAATACCACACCCACTGCCGGACTACAAAACAATTTCTTCACCAGCAACCAAAATATTTGCATCCCCAACACAAATTTCATTGGATGGGCCGCAGTCCTATGTGAGATTAATGTTTATCAGATCGTTGTGACGACAGTTGTGATACCAGCATCTTTTGTAGCAGAATCAAGTAACATTGTTCCAGCTGGCTCGGAGATAGTTGTATCTGCATTAGATATCGTTGGGACGATTACGCTCATTGTGGTTAATTACTTCACGTAGAGCTTCACCGCACTCAGTTTGTGAGTAGAAACAAATTGATATTTGATAAGTGATAAGGAAGTGCCAGAAAAGCTTTGCATCCATGCAATGAAGAGCGAAAGTTGAGACGACTCATAGTGCTCACTTATGTGAAAATCTATAAATAGTGTTATCTACATGTACTGCTTTTGCATACTAACACTTTTCAGCGTTATGCAAATACCATTTAATGTGAAAAATTATTATTTTTTTAATTTCAGCATATTTCTTTGAGTGTTTATATTCAGTGTATTATGTTTGAATAGTGTGAATCTCGCTAAACTCCTGTTTCTAGGAAAATAGGCCTGCGTAAATTTAAGGGCTGATAAAGACTGAACCTGAACTTGCGCATCTTTTAATTCTCTCAGATCGCAATTTGTGTATGATGAGATTTACATAGCATCGTCAATTTGTAGTGAATATAGAGATTTTCATATGTCCGTGAAGGACTGCAGCGATGGTCTGCTGCCCCGGCAGAAGAAGATGGAGGTAACTGCCGAGAATGCCCTCGTCCGGAGACGCGTGAATGCGCTGGCAGGCTAGCATTGCGGTGTCGTGGGGCGGGTTCGTTTCCCCAGCACGAGGACCCACTACAAAACAATTTCGCATTCACGAATTTGTCGATAGCTCAAGAGGCGACTGAAGTCACAAAAACTGTAGATAACCTCACCGAAGGAGATGTACTTGTTACAAGAACAAGTGAAACCTGAGAAGAAAGGCGAACTTGGGGTGACCTCGTCGTTACCCAACGAAGTTCATGGCCCACAAATGAAAGAGGGGCAACCGGGTGGTGGTGGAGCCCCTTCATACCCACCCAACCGGAATAAATCCAAAGATAGCTTGTTGAAGTGGCCAGGTATTCCTCTTCTGAGTGGAAAACTTATACAACTTGAATTGTATGAACCTTCCCATCAGAAGGGGAGTACCCCAGTGACCAATTTATGTCATAGAATTATACAATTGGATTGCATAAATCTATGCCATAAAAAGGCACTCTGCTTGGGCCACTCAACCCATAACGTCACCTGAAACAAAAGAAGGAATTAGATTGTACCCGGTGGCTGGCTCATGTTTTGAGGTGGAAGCCTGCCACCGTACCGGGTCCTATACCCGATTAGAAATAAAGGAAAGGAAAGACCCTCGGGTACGTTATTACTTCATTTTTTTATTTAATCTATCATCCCATAAATTTTTCAATTTTTAAGTAATTTGTATATTTCCAAAAAAAAAACTAAAATTTAATAATTATTTTATGAAATTTGAACGGTAAACACAAAAAAAAATCTAACGCAAAAAAAAATTTAAATGGATATCTGAAGTGATTAATTTAGAAAAAAGAATTTAGACTCAAATATAGAAACGTATACAAAAAAAAAATGTAAAAAAAGTAGCTATGAATAACAAAATTGTATTAAGCAAAAATATATATAGATAAAGAACAAAATGCAAGGGTACTCACCCGCATGGTCTTCCGAGCGCTCGACGACGATGCAGATGGCCCTGAAATGTAATAAAACTTTTTTTTTTTTGTCGGTGAATGCTAAAACGCGCACGTGGTAATGAAGTTCATACAAATTAAAACGTTTTTCTTTGGATCTCAATTCTTCCATATACTTTCGGATGTTTCCACGACAGTAGTCACACAGTTGGCTCAGAACAATTTTCCATTCGTCGCTGCTCTTGGTCCACTCCAAATCGGATTTTTTTGTCCGCAAAGCGGCAGATAATCAACAATGACTCATAGGAAAAAAAAATCGAAGATGAACGCAAAGACTTCTCGCTCTTGCAGCACGGCCACCACTGTCTCGCTAGCCACTATCAATGCCTAATTTCACTCTACATCTTCAAGATTTATCGTAAAAGCGTGGAGTTGTATTCAATGCCATTCCAAGAAACCAAATTACTCTCCTTTTCACATTCGCATTTGTATTTTGTTAGTTCGATAGTCACGGCGAAACCCCGCAACAATTTCACTCGTTCTCAATCACTTTCCGCTTGTTTTCATGTTCCCGCTTTTGTCACTGCCCTCGCGGCTCAATTAATTTGAATTATAGAAACACCAGCAAAACTACCGCCGAGGTGCCCAAGAAACACAATATACTATTTTATTCCCGATCAAGGCGTTTCTTTGGCAAATTTTCACATGCAAAAGTTTGCAACATATCAAAATTCACTCGCATGGCCGGCATCGAAATTAATGATAACAAATCTATAAATTCTTCCCTCGTTACCATTCAACAGAATCTCCCCGGGGAGTCTCTCGTCTATCGCTCACTGTTATGCGCGTATAGAAGGTTCCAATTACGTTTATCTATTTCTTTCTTCTCGTCTGGCGAGAAACTCAATTAAACTTATTCGCGAAACTTCACCGCCGTCGCTTGGACGCGAATGAATGCACTTGGAATAAATTTTCTCTGCAGCTCGAAGGAATCAAATGGTTGGGAACACGATTTTCAGATGTAGCCCGGCAACTATCCAATTAGGTTTGATGGCAAGATCGACAACTATGTACGCGGAATAAGCGGTAAACTGGTAATTTTTGTTTCACAAGTGGAACCTTCCCCTGTCGGTTTCCGACACACGAAAAGAAAATTAAACTCCCTCCACGAAAATCTCCTATCTCCTTCAGCTATATTTAACACCTTATCCCGTCGTCAAAAGTTTTGTAATCCTTTTGGCTAACAGTCTCTCACGCTCCCGTTGGGGACCATTGATCGAATGCCTTTTGTTCTATCGCAGAAAATACAGTTGAATTTCACTCTTGACAGACAATTCGTGATAACAGTATATAGGTATGTTCCATTGCCTTTAACAGTCTTTACTGCCGCCGCTTTTTAATTGAACGATGCAGGGGTAGTTAAGAGGCTCAAACTATAGTACTTAAATACCGTACAAGGGTTTGCACATTTAATAGATTCTCTTTTATAGTAGCAACCTTTCACCGTATCGAGTTATTTTCAATTGATATCGCGTAATGGAAAAAACATCAAGCAAGACCAATGCACATAAGTATAGGAACCATGAACCAGGCGCTTTTCAAGACAGATCTGTAGTCTAACTAGGCAACCACTTCGAATTTTAGCATGAAAACTAACTGAAAGCCGGTTGTGTGGTTTTATCAACAATTAAACTGTTTCCTTAATGATACACAGAAATAAAGTTGCACGTTAATCAAGCTCCACTCGTAAAAATGCGCAATCATATCCACGTTCTGCGTGCGTTTTTCGTGATTCCCCCCCGGCTAGACTTCGCGAAATCCAATTTCTATAGCGGGATCGCTACTCAAATCGCTTTAACAGGATTATTCCAAAACAACACCCAGATGTAACGACGGAGCATGCGATGGAGCGATGGCACGCCGGAGTAACTGTCACTGAGGTGACGTTATGTCTATGTGCATATTTTGTTTTTCATCACACACGACTCTAACACAAATGCAAGATCCCGAACGATATTCGCGATGGCTTGGATCAAGAACTCCACTTCCTGACGACAACGCGGAAAAAGCCAAGCGAACCCGTGTAACTCGCGCTTGCGCGTTCTTACTTTTTCTCCACTCAATAATGTCCATTTGTGTTTAACACACCACGCAAGTCTCGTTGCCCCGGCACACTCCCCTTAACTCTCTTCAATCTCTTTTCAGTCGCAACGGAAGAGTCCATCGCTTCCTCACGCCATGGAAAATTCGAATGCACTCCTCGTAGCTCCGTCTCTGATCGATCCCAACTCGACGATGCACTTCTACGATTTCTCGATCGATGAAGCGTACTCTGGTGGATCCCCGATGGTGATAATGCACACTCGTTTCGGTTGTTTTTAAAATTTACGTCGTCCCTCGTAGATTCGATTACGACAAGAATTTCTCTTTTGTTGTTTTATAGATTGCATCGTAATCAGCAGTGCTTAATTTCTTTCTTGTTGAGCTAGTTCTGTTGCTTTGAACTAGATTACTTTGCCCTGAAATCAGCCGTGCTGAGCTCCCGTTGATTGATGCTCTCATTACACTGGCGTGTGTAGTGATCCCACAGCAAATTGGTTTCGGTATCATTCCCGACATATGAATTTCAATTGTTGGTTAGTAAATTGAGGAAAAGACAAGCCGTTAACTGCGAGTTTTAGCGATATTCTCTGTAAAACATCTCTTATTCGTAAGTAAAGATATTAGCGAAAGTTTGAAAGCTTCATAATTTGTAAATATTTTATTCGAATAGCACACACCGCGCCAGTCACTCTGCAAGCACTGTCGAAAATCGGCGACGACGAGCTCCGCTTGAGAAGTCATCTGAATGGTTTGGTCTGCATTTCGGTTGCGCTCAGTCCCAGTGCGGAAATGAATGTCTCAGTGCTTTCAATCACAGAGTAATGTGAGAACCATATGCTAGTTCACTTTTACTTTTAATTTCGATTTTGAAGAAGACAATTCTCGGCTTCCTACAGTTTTATGTAAAGTATCAAAGAACGTAATAGAACCGTTTCGAAAATTGATTTTTCTTCGCAATAAAACATTGGAAGAAGTAATTTTTATTCAACCATCTCAGGGGCAAATCAACTTGTTCTCGCTCAAAGTCGTATTAATTGTGAACCTTATTCGCCAAACATTCGTTACAAATCACTGAAATTGAACATATAAATATACTATATAATGTCACCAACATAAAAGTTTGAAATGTGATCTTTAGCAGTAAAGCGCTGCTGCATTTTTAGTCGACTAACTTAGACCTGTTGCTTGTAAAGATTGTCTTGTTATGGTCGACAAACTGTGTCCAATGCACTTAAAAATAGCGAGTCATTCTCAAAAACATCAGCTATCAACTTTTGATATTTTTGATGCACCTTCAACATATTCTCGACAAATTGAATGTGAATATTTTCACCTTTCAGCGTAGATATTGTTTCAATGCCCTCATTTTTGATATGATCGAGGAACGTTTGTTTGAGCATATCCTGCAATCGATCTGGTATGGGTTTCAGGATGACATACATATTCCGTAGATCTTTTCGTTTCTCTTGTGATACCATTTCTTTGCATTCAGAATAGAGGAAATCAAGATGATCATTTATAAATCGCTCTTCACACTCCTGACCTCTTCAATTACTACAAATTGGCTGAGTTAAATTGAAAATAAGATTCCGATCGCGACCCGCAATTCCTGTTGGTGATCGGCGAAGTTCGATTATATGCGAGACAAAAATTCCAAACCATTTGCAAATAACTTCTAACATACTAATTCGTCTGTCGAATACCTTTCTAGTTTTTCATTGTGCTCGTCTTACCAACAACTTTGTGCGGACTATCTTCAGAAGAATTGATCTTAGTTTAATGAATTGTATGAGGTTTCTTGTGTAGCGAATTGATACCAGCTGTAAGCTAAATAATTCAGAATATGAATTATTTAGATTTGATAAGTGGTCAAGTGAAACATAACGAAAGGGTCAAACAAAATAGCTAATTTTGTTGCAAAATGTGCATAAAATACTCTGAAGATATTAAGTGCTTGACTGCTTAATAGACAGGAGTCGAAAGTAACAGTTGAAAGTGTGTCATGCGGTTTTCTTGCTCTATGACATCCAAAGATAACGTATTTTCTTTGCATCAAGAGACACAAGTTATTTAATAAAAAAATCAACAACAGCTGGTGAAAAATAACTAAAATCAGTTTTCCATTCCGTTTTCAATGTATGTATTTAGTTAGAGTGCGATTTTTTTCTCGTTTTCTTTTATTACATTTTGACTCGACATACAAGCACACATTCAAATGCACTTCTATCTCGTTCCAATCCGTTATTACAGTTACAGTTATGAAAATGTTATTTTTTGCCTGTGTGCTGCACTGAAGCTCAAAGGTACATATTTTTTGCATTTGATTGACTAATTAACGGTAGAACTCTTCATTTTTATTTTGAATGGCTTCTTCATTTCCATTGCTAACATCTTGTTTTCCCCTTATATGATTCTATTGTTTGTTGCCTTGGCAATCCGCCGGATGGTAAGGAGATTAAAGCGTCTGGTTGTTGAAAAGCAAGAACTTTTATTCTAACCTGTTGACCGTTTTTAAAACGATTCTATTTTTTTACCATTTTATTATTTTAAATATTATCTTTTCCCCTTGATTTCTTAAGGTTAGTTTAAATTTCTAAGACTTTATATTAACATCCTCAGTGCAATTTATTTATTGGGTCATTGTATATAGAATGTTCAGAGTCTGCACTATGAAGATTATATTATTTACAGCTTTATTTTGTTTTGACTTGCGTTCATAGCCAATGGTGTATGATGAGTTATTTTGTCTCACTGCCAATACTCCAAGCCTTATACCTTACCTTTACGTATCCACTCCCAACTTTGCATTTCTTAGAGTCTCAGGAATTCGTTTTCTCGCACCCATTGTTTAATGTTTCCGATTAAATACTTGGATTATCGTCAGCTCATGGGCCGGCCTTAGTTGATAACTCGCTGAATGCCAAAATACCCTCCTAGTGACCACCATGTTCATTTGAATTGAGTTTGCAATTGCATTTGAAATTCTTAAAGGTTGAATAGTTGAAAAAACAGTCAAAGGAAGTCGACATTAATTAAAAACGTTTAAACTATGATAAAAAATCGTTCAGTTGGAAGCTACTATTTAATACCACAATTACCATACCATTTGATTTTTTATGTAGGGTTTAGGTAATCCACGAATGGTCTTTTTCGCATTGTGGTCGTTACGCGGTGCTATATTTTGAGTTTTGTGTTTTTTGTTAGATTAGATTTTTTCGGTTTTGAATTCGAGTAGGTTATTTCGGGCACCGTGTCGGTAATATTCGGAAGCGCGTATTTTTTTTGTCCTTTGCTCCGGATGAAGGTAACCTAATTTGAACTAGAATCTTTGGAAGTTGCTCGACGTGTTTTAAATCGGGCATTTCAACCGGTGGCTGATGTTTGTACTAAGACATAGTCTGTTAGTGTAAGACCTGTGACTGAAATTCCTCTCCGAACTAGCTAGCCAGCCCGTAGCCACGTTGAAGTAGACTAAGAGTGTCCGGACTTCTCGACCTGATGGGTACATTCCGTTGTCACATTCCAAGACTTCACGTCTACAACCAATGAGCGGGCCGGTTTAGATTTCCTTCGGAAAATCTCTTGAGCGAACGAGATCTATAAATCACTAAACGGACTCGATATAACGATTGACGAGCAATTATTTCCGTTTAAAGGATGCACGTGCTTCAACTAGTATATCCCATCAAAGCCGGCCAAATATGGGATAAAAATTCGGTGGGTATATGATGCCAACACATCATATCCTCCAAAAGGCCAAATATATACCGGAGGTTCAATATCTCGGCAACGAAAAATTAACCAAGACGAGTGGGTTGTAAAGAAGCTTGCTGCAGACTGAGGATTGCGCTGCAATGTCATTTGTGACAGTATCTTATGAGGCTGAAAGTAGTAAAGACATTAATGTTAGAAAATAAGCTTTCACTATTGGGCACTGCGAATAAAAAACGTCAGTTAATCTCCAAAGAATTTCTTATTGTAAAAGAGTAGCCTCAAGCAGCTCTTTCAAGTGATTTTAGTTTTACGGACAATGTTACATTATGCTCATATTTAACCAAAAAATGGTGCTGCGCTTTTATCAACAAGCATTATACAAATTAAGTACCTATGATTGCAAAAAACAGTCTTAATTTGTGACTATAACAAAACAAAGGGTGGTGATAATATTGTATTAACCTCCGATCCCGTGGAGCGATACATGACAGAGATCGGTCATCCCTACACGATTGCGATCATCTTGCAAGTGTTGAATGACAGATCTCTGCAACTGAACCTCCAATTGACTTCGGGAGTGTGGTGAGTTGATTAACACCTTAACCTCCCAATTTTCGTATGTTTTCATAATATCTGTATAATTTATTACTAAAGTGACTTGAAACCACTTAAGTGATTCAGTGTAAACGTGACGTGAAAATTTTAGTGCAGGCATTCATCACAATATAAAAACGAGTCCTACCACATGGCTATTCAATAGCACTTGTCACTTAGTGCCGCTCAAAAAGGACGCAAAAGCAAGTTCAAACAGCCGAAAATGGCGACAAAAAAGAAGGAAAATGCAAGAGGAAGAGGACATGAAGTTGTATCCACTTCGATTGCCGTTGCCTAATTAGTGGGAGGACTTGTATCGGGTGCACCAGTCAGTTCCATCATACTGGCGCTAAAATACAATTCCAGAGTCTTTTTGGAGATATCAATCATTATCAATTCTTCGCTTGTTTCTGGTTCGATTGACAACATAACTCAACGCCTTGGGTTTCCCTCTCAGAGTTCACTATTCTTCTTCCACACGGTCTTCAGGGGGGCTTAGTGCAACATTCAATACAATGGAAATAGGTTGGAAATGTCTTGTGTATGAGAAGATTGTCACGATAGAATCATTATCCGCGATGTCAGCAAGATGTGTAGCTTGTGGAGAGGACCACAACCCCCAAGAATGCCCAAGAAAGGACATTGACAAACCAAGTAATCCACTATTCTGTGTCCACTGCAAAGAGAAAGGCCACCCATCGAAATTCTCCGCATGCCCGGAAAGGAGAAGATTGGTAGAGAAGATAGCGCTTTTAAAAAATAAAAGAACAACCTCCATTTCAACCCCATTTTTCGGATATATCCAAACCCCAATAGCAACAGCCACGTCTGCACAATCAGTACCTTTATACTCGGAAGTCACCAGTGGAAGAAATTCAACTATGCCCTGGAACGCAGTACCACAAGAGAACTCCCTTCAAGGCTTCACTACGAAATAGCCCAAGTTTCAGGAGTGTCACGAGGGGAACTCCTAAAAAAGGTTGCCCAATTCTTGTCGAAATACGATGGCACGCCAACACAGGACAAGCCAGTTTTGCTCATTGAGCTATACCTTAACCTGTATGGAGGTAAATAATCTAATTACAATCTGCCTCAACATAAACTCTCTAAATGTGAAACTCCTCATGTATAAAACCCTAATTTTCCCATTATCACATACTCCTTCCCAGCTTGGCTGACAATTTCACCAACAGTAGCCGAAGAATTGCAAATATTGGAGAGGAGGATACTCCGAAAATATATATCGAAATACCGACGCCCCAATTAAAAATACTGTATACTGCTCTTTATTAAGAAACTAAAGTGCCTCCAAACTGCAATATATCCTCGAAACATGCAAAAAGCGAAAAGCTAAATGGCAGATGGATGAATCAAAGCTAATCCGGGGTCTCTTCAATAGTACGCCCATCTCTGAAAACCCATATTATCTCTCACCCATAACCATTCTACAAGACTTCCAGATTAACACCGAACTTTAACCAAACCTCCTAAAATCCATTTTCCATTATATACCGTCCCCCCAATACCTACAGGGGCTAAAGCAACTTTAATTTCCATTTGGAAAAAATAAAAATCAAATAAACAATAATTAAGAAACCGATTAAGTAAATAAAAAAAATAACTTCTGCATATCCCTAAAGTTCAGGTCGGTAAGAACTGTGCCTCTTCTGAAACGCGATTTTGGATGTAACGCTTGAAGAGAACACACGACCAATGAAAACTACGAAGAAGAGTTACAAAGTGATTAGGCTACGGATAGAATAAGTTAGGTTAGCTTAGGTAGGCTGTAAATATGCAACTAAAAGACAATAACCGTAAGAGCAAACGGAATAGAATAAATAACATTAGCGTTTCAAAACTGTAAAGCATAGGCTCAGGTCGTATAAAGAAGCTAAGGATATTTGACAAAAGTGTCACTGTCAAATGAATCGTAACATTAAAAGTAGGTTAAGTAACATACAGTCTTCCACAAAAGTCAAGGTACAGAGAATCGGTAACTGAAAATTTTATTACTGAATCAATATTTTTATTTGAAAACCAAAAGTTATGAAATGGTAATAATACGAGTTCTGTTGAATTTAAGTTTTCATAAATTTAAAGGGATTCGGCAATAATGATCATTGAAGACAATCATTTTTTGTTGGCAATGTCTCTTTTCTACTCCACAAAAGTCTTGGTACAGTTGCAGAAAATGCCCTGTTATTTGTAAAAAGGGGAATCCCCCAAGTTCATATTATCAGAGTGAGTTAACAACCGTAGGCCGCTGTCTTTAATATCGCGTCCGTATTCGTGGTGTATCTTTTATTTAATAAAATTTTTAAAAAATGAGTCGAGAGGAGTTGAGTATTAAGGAGTGTGAAATAATTATTAATCTGCATTCAAATCAGAGCAAATCATATTCTGAAATAGCTGAACTAGTGTTGCGAAGTCGGTCAACCATTCAAAAAGTGATAAATCGATTTAAGAAGGAAAATAGAGTGGAAAATGTGCCCCGAACAGGTCGTCCATCTAAACTAAGTGCAAAGGACAAGAGAAAAATTTCGCGAATGGTAAAACAAGATCCATTTCTAAGCTGTAGAAAAATCTGCGATGTTCTTGGAATTAATGATAAGAAGGAGGTTAGCGCAGAAACTGTGCGTAGAGCTGTCGTAGAAGCTGGATTTTCATCTCGTACGCCTAGAAGAAAACCTCTTGTAAGTTCCATAAACCAACAAAAAAGAATAACATTTGCAAAAGCATAACCAATAACGTTTTGGGATAATGTTTTATTTTCGGATGAGTCTAAATTTTGTATATTTGGTGTAAATGGGCATAAGAGGGTCTGGCGAAAAGTAGGAGAAGCATTTAATCCCAAGAACACTATTAAACCAGTAAAACATGGAGGCGGTGGTGTTATGGTTTGGGGTTGCATGGCTGCTGCTGGAGTTGGAAATCTGACATTCATCGAAAATACTATGGATCAGAACTCTTATTTGGAGATTCTACGAAACAACATGAAACAAAGTGCAGCCAAATTAAGTATGCGAGAAGATTTCTTGTTTCAACAGGACAATGACCCTAAGCACACTGCGCATAAAGTTCGAATGTGGCTATTGTACAATACTCGCATGCTTGCTACACCGCCTCAAAGCCCTGATTTGAACCCTATAGAGCATCTTTGGAATGAGCTTAAGACAAAAATCCGAAAAAGAGTGATATCAAGCAAGGCGCAGCTTAAGGATATTATATTGGAGGAGTGGGCCAGAATCAGCAGCGAATTTACTAAAAAATTGGTATATTCTATGCCTAAAAGACTGAAGTCAGTAATTCAGATGAAAGGATATCCGACAAAATATTAAGAAAAGTATAATTCAAATAACTATGCAAGACTATAATTACAATTTGTATCATTTTTCTTTAGGTGTACCATGACTTTTGTGGACTTCATTCATTGACTTTCCAACACATCATATGTAATAATATATTAATACGACAGAATTTTCGTTTTGTTTTACATGAATTTAAAGTGTAATGATTATAGTTGAAGTAATACCAAAAAATTTTTATCACTATAGGTTTTTTAAATAAAAATATCAAACAATTTTCATGATATTTATCACTGTACCTTGACTTTTGTGGAAGACTGTATGTGAAAAGAAAAGTCTCAATAAAGTACTACTACTACTACTATCATTATCCGCCAGTATCCATCCCACTACTAATAGCAACCAACACAGATACTCCGGCTAAGGACATTATCTAGGCAACAAGGATTTCAATGTATCTGTAAATAGATGAACGCAAAAGATACTTTAAATTCAGTTAATTAACACGGAGTGTAGAATAGAGAATTAAAGAAGTCGTTTTATGAAAATTGTAGCAAGTAAAAAGGTAATTTGGTTGTTTCCTTGAATTATTTATTGGTGAGAGCCTCATCGCATTCATGTACTGTTTCCAACTATTTGCAAATCTGATTTAAAAGACAAAAGTAAATGAATTGATCAGACTAGTGACCGTGAAATCTTGCTTTGGAAATTATTTATGATACGGATTTCTTACATTATTATTAACCCATATTCACTACTGTATAACAGTCTTTTTGAAAGTGGCCTATGCTAAATATATATTTTTGAGAAAAATTTGCATTTGAACACAAATTGTAGTGGTAGTAGAAGTTGTAACAACTTAGCGCATGCACCTAGTAACTGGTAAAACCACTTAAAGTAGTACTTACAATTAGTAAAACATGTTGAAACATTCCTAATTTGTGTATCCCAATATAGTTAAAATATTATGTAGCTCTTATTTTTACATTAGTTAGGTATTTATGTTTATTTTTTTATACAGTCAAATTTTATACAAAGTGAATTATATTGAGCTTTTTGTATGCTTATTATTAAACTTGATTGTATCATCGGCCTACTCGTAAATGAAATACACATCCTTTTCAATTATAATTTTTACACGAAGGTACTACACATTTCACTTTGAAATTGTAAATTAATTTCACCGTGTCAAACTTTAAAGTCATTCGAATCACAGAGCACAATAGAATGTTTAAACACTTGGAATGAATTCAGATAGCGAACATTTTCCACAGTTTAAATATCGGATAAAATTCGCGACGAAACTTGCGATTTGGCCAATGTATCGTGCAATTTGGATCAGTCAACGTGGCCGTGAGATCTAGTCCAGTGAGCTTCTGGAACAAGAAAGTGAGTGGCAAGAAGCAGACGGAGAGGAAATTACAGACAGATCCCTTGGAAGAGAGCAGAAACCGGTCGGATGCTCTGCTATGCGTTTTATATGAGCTTAGCCCATCCAGTTCTTATTGATCTGAGTTTTCTATCGGTTTTCATTTCTTCCCTCCTCGCGCCCCTCACTTTGGTGGATTGTGGGAGGCGGCCATCAAATTAGCCAAGAACCTGCTTCATCGAGGCGCTTCATCAGCCACACTCACGTACGAAGAACTGTAGACCCTGGTGGTCAGGTGGAGGCCACCCTCAACTCCGGGCCTCTAACTGCGATTTCCGACGACCCCAAAGATCTAGCAGCGTTGACTCCAGGACACTTCTTCATCGGCGAACCCCGCACAGCCATGGTGTAGCTCGGGCGAAGCCTGTCACTAGCGCACTTCATGCTCGATAGAAGTGGATAAATTATTTGAAGGAGGAGTTTTGGCGACGATGGCCCCGCGATTATTCGAACCAACTGCAACATCGCGTTAAGTGGCGACAAGGTCAACCAAACGCTACCCGGGGAACCATCGTCATCATCAAGGACGATAACCTACCAACTATGAAATGGCTCCTGGGACGAATCATAGAAACACATCAAGGGACTGACGGCTTTGTCAGAGCCATAGATGTGAAGACAGCCACTGGAATAGTAAGAAGGCCCATCCATCGTCTAGTGCTGCTACCAGTGATTGAGAACACGATACCCTTCTGGTATCTCTCTGCTGCTCTCGAGGCGAATACACAAATCAGACCCGAGGCACAGCATCAGGCAGATACGCCCAGCAATTATCACAAGGGGCTTCACTCCAGGAGCAGAAGGATACCACTCCTATCGCTCCTTCTGGTCTGAATACTAATCCCCCTGACAGTGGCCAATTCATCTACTGGACCACATCGAGGACTGCATTTTCAATGATTAGGAAATGCCTTCTTGTCAACAAGCGAGTGGAAACTCTTGGTCTACTATGATCTGGAGGCCAATTGGATGGAGCTGGCCACGCTGCACAACGGCACGATCTGGCTGCAACAACTATGTGATCATGGTCCTCGGCACATCGACTGCTCACATCTGCATGAGCAGTTCCGTCACTTAACCGACCAGCTTTCAAGCGCAAAACAGGTGCTGAGAATCAGGTCAAGGCGAGGAGCAATAAACGCAGTGGGCGGACTGGTCAGGTCATTTTTTGGGGTTCTGGACGAGGAGTACGCTAACCAAATGGCTCAGATTATTTGGATGATGCAAGGAGATTAGAACAAGCTGCACTCCCTACTCAAAAATCAAACATCAATCATCGACTTGACATTAAATCTCCTCGGCAAAATGGAACAGATGGCTCAAATACGTTTCGCCTCCATTGAGCACGAACTGGCAAAACTCTCCAATGAGATCAAGGGTCCGCAACTCAAAAGCACCACAGCTTGAGTTCCAAACTTAATTTCAATGCTATCCTTACAGATGACCTTGGCGACTTTCAACCTGCAACGTATTCAATCCAGCATCTTAGACGTGATCACGGCAATGACAGACATCAGGGATCACCTGCCAGAGAATCAGCGTCTTTCTGTTGAACGAGAAGACTTTCTAAAATTATTCGGGTTGACATCTATCAAAACCAAGGCAAATGCGGACTTCATCTTTTTGAGCTCAGGATGCCACTCATCGATGTATCAACTTTCGAGCTATATCGAATCCTACCAATACCAACGGGGAAACGTAACCACCTCATCGCCATACAGCCTACCGTTCCTTATCTGATCATCAGCCCACATCGCGACGTATACTATCCGCTCAACGAGATGGGCTACGCAGCCTATAACTGGATGGAGACAAACATCCAGCTATGCTGACAGTCTCATCTGTTGTATCACAGGGACGCCAATGTGAGCACTTGCGAGGTAACGCTGCTAAAGGGGACGCCAACGACGACCAACTGTCCCCTGGTTGAGCTGCCTACATCCTTCTTGTGAACAAAAATCTGTAGTGAAAGGTAGGTATCAATATGTCCGTACAGGACTGCAGCGATGGTCTGCTGCCTCTGTGAAGGAAAATGTTGATATCCACCGAGAATGACCTTGCCTACGGACGCATGAATGCGCTGGCAGGCTAGCATTGCGGTGTCGTGGGGCGGGCTCATTCCCCTAGCACAAGGACCCACTACAAAAAGAATTTCGCATTCACGAATTCTTGGGTCTCAGAAGAACGGGCGACCGAAGTCCAAAAATTGTAGGTAACTACCGAAGGGAAAATGATTTGCTCAGAGAACAAGTTGAACGAGTGAAAACAGACGGACTTAGGGAAACCTCGTCGTTACCCGACGATTCTTATGGCCCATAAATAAGAGTGGGACAACCGGATGGTTTTGTGGCAATCGCTCTAATTACTGCCACATTTGTTCCATGCTGGCAACCAATTCCTGCATGGTGTCTAGCAGTTGTGACATTTTAGTGTTATCTTGATCGAAAACAAAAATAATTTAAATTTAAAAACGAAGTGGCCGTTAGTGGTGAACTATCAATGAACCTCACAAAAAAACAAAAATATAAGACAGATAATTAAGTATGATCAAATAAATATTAAAATTGTAGTTATAGATAGTCTAAAAAAAGGTAGGGATTTTATTTTTAAATTTTTCAGAAACGATTCGCGTTATCAAAAATTACGTGATCATAAAAATTTAGGTCTTTCCATTTCGCTCTTTCTTCACAGGCAAGGACACCAATGGCACACTCCTCCTGCTGCGTCACAGGGACTACTCTCTTGCGGCACCATAAGAATCAGGGTTCGGAGGTGCTCCCTCCTCCGCAAGTTTTCACAAGTTACAACTTGTCAGCCCAGGGTCGAACTCTGACCCACAAGCAGCGCGTGTCCCGTCATGTATAGTCATGGATTAGCTATGCAGCCAATCACACGAAATCAAGATCCATGTAGTGTAAGACACTTAGGCACCGCTTGGTTTAGGGTGCAGGTCAGAATTCTCCGCAAATAAGGTGTTGGGCTAATAGCTGCTGAATACACATAGGGACTCTTATATCATTTGGCCTTACTAGTCATACAATGGTGGTAAACCAACAAAGTGTGATTCAAAACCAGGACCAAACAATATTGATGTCCGAGGACAACACACGTCCGGAAGTTATTAGATGCTAGGGCACGATTAGTGCAATTGCCCTGAGTAGTTACTTCACGCCAATAATCTTGACACCTTGTTGGGACACCTAGAGACGATGTATTGTCTGGTGCTCACGACTGATGATACAGCCAGGCATTTCGAGCCCCACGTTGGGTGCCATTTTGTAGTGATAAGTAGGTATCAAAATGTCCGTACAGGACTGCAGCGATGGTCTGCTGCATCGGCGAAGGAAAATGTTGATATCCGCCGAGAATGCCCTTGTGCTGGGTGAATGAACCCGCCTCAGAACACCGCAATGCTAGCCTGCCAGTGCATTCACGCGTCCCCAGACAAAGGCATTCTCGGTGGATATCAATATCTTCCTTCGCCGAGGCAGCAGACCATCGCTACAGTCCTGTACGGATATTTTGATACCTACCTTTCACGACACATCCGACAATCCAATAAGTGGATCTATGCCTTCACAATTCAGGTGGTGGCCAAGCTTGTGTGCAGTGGCAACACATCCACCCTGACACTGCAGGGCTCCGGAATTTGGCAGCTGGCTCCCGACTGCACGCTCAAGTCCGATGCAGTGACTATCCAAGGTCACCGCATATACGAGTCCTCAATCAAAGTGACTTATCCAAGGGCCCATTATTCCACTGCTGACGACAATCGGGACCATGTACAACAGCACATTGCACCCACACCTTTCCGGGCGGACGCCTCGGAGATAAACGACCTGTGAAACCAACTCAAACCAACAACCGAGACCAGTTCCACTGCCCAGACGTCACAACCTGCCACACACATTGGAGGAGGTTGAACAGACCGTTTAATGGGGGGGATGTTAATGCCCACTCAACCAGCAGCGAGAATCTTAATTTAGATTAAATTTTAATTTCCTTAAATTCAGTTAATCAACGTAGCTTTAACTTAATTTTGTATATTTGTAAATTCAGTTCAAACATTGGTAAATTTCGATGTACAATTAATTTTGTCACCTTATGTGATTCTAAAACTTTTGGAAGCCACTGTATGCTAAGTTAAAATTTCTTAGCTGATGCGTACGAGTCAGCAAAATATTGTTCAGATCTTATCTTGTGTATCAGATACCATGCAATGTGAAGTCAAAGTCAAAAGCGCTTTATTTATTACTAATCAATATAAATTTTAAAAGAATATAAAGCAAAATCTAAACAATAACAACAAAAAACTTAATGGCCCAAATGGCTCTCTAAATTTGTACGTTATCATTAAACACATTAAAAAAAAACTATAGCAAATTCAAATCAATGGATTATTACATATTTTTAAAATTCAATTGGAAAAAGGAGAAAAAACCAACCAACACTATTCTAAAATTATTTATAATCTTAACACTACAGTGAACTTTAATCCTACACCTAATATGTTTTAACTTAATTCTAATAAATGCAATCAAAAACTTTATCTTATACTTAAAATAATCTATAACAATGTTCCTAACCTAAGCGTTGTACCTTATCTCTAACCTAATATAATAAACATAATATAAACCTAACCTATACCTAATTTTTAACAAAAATAAACAACAACACTAAATGTAGCAATAATGAGCTGAAACTAAAAAAAACGAAATAACGAAAAACACCAGAACTGAAAAATAAACACGAATAATTTAGACATTGTCATTCAGCCACCAATACCTGGATTGCGCCGTCTCAACTCGATCAGCTTCAACGAATCTAGCAAATGAGTATCTCCATTGAAATCGTTGGTCTCGTGAACTCAAATTAGGAGGATATTTTATCTTCTTATCGGTGGCCCGTCGATATATGTGATATATGACTGGGACGCCGTCAGAATCAAAAACATATCGATTCATGTCCAAATACACGAATGCTTCTGGAGGAATGAAGCCAGTAGCGAGGCAAGTCGCTATATACCCGTCTGTAGGGTGAAACGGCTGTGAAATCCAAGGGTTTTCACTCACAGTCACAGATCTTGCAATATGATTCCGAAGAAGTTTCAATACGAAGATATCGACCCTCGTCACTTCAGCAGTTTGATAAATTCTTCTATTCGATATATAATGTTTCCAATCCGTCTCAGGCTTTCTGTACAAACCAGTACATGCACAAAGACATTTCCTTTCGAAAACTCTTAATTTTTCCATAGTACTAGCGCTCTGGTTGTACCAGATCTGACATCCATATGTCAAAACTGGTCTAACCAGTGTCTTGTAACAGATAATTTTGACCTTTTGATCAATGTATCTGGAATGAAAGAGTTTTCGAAGGGCCATGACTACTTTTAATGACTTACTGAGCATGATTTTCACATGTTCAGTATAGTACAGATACTGATCGAGATAAACACCGAGGTATCGAACACAGGATTTATGTGGAACCCGTTCTAGACTACTCTCACAAGCCATGATGTCGAAATCTTTCCAATTACGTTTCAGGTCTTGACTGACCCCCTGCAGCGTTGTCCGAAACAAGATTGTTTCACACTTCTGCGCATTGATTTTCATTCGCCAATTGTCAGTGTACAGCTGCACATCATTGAACATTTTTTGGAGATTGCTCTGAACTATTGTAGCTTTTCGGTCTGCCGTATAGATGATCAGATCATCAGCTAACGCTACCAATGATTGCGTTGGCGAGACGTTAAAATCAAAGCCGTTCAAAAGCTTGCGAATGAAGATTGAGAAGAGCAGAGGCGCAGTAACTGTTCCCTGCTGTAGACCATTCAAGACCTTGAACTCGCGCATTGTTGTCAGTTTTCCATCAGTTACAACAAACGATTTCCCGTATAACATATTACACATCATGGCGACAAGGTGTCTGGGGAACTTGTCCTGAAAGAGTTTAAAAATTAGTCCATCTAACCATACCGTATCAAACGCTTTCTCCATATCAATGAGACATGCTCCAACACATTGTCTATCATTTAGTTTCCTACAGATGTCTCAGGTTACTTTCGTTATTGCATGTGTGGTCGAATGCCTGGCACGAAAACCAAATTGGCAATTCGGCATCAACTCATTTTCCTCAATGTGGGCGTTTAATGCTCTGTTGAGTATCACTTCAAACACGTTGCTGATGTTAGGCAGCAAGCTGATTGGGCGATAGCTTTTGGAGCATGAAGATTCTTTTCCTTTCTTCAAGATCGGAAATGCCTTAGCTTTTTTCCACTCATTTGGAAAATATGAATTGCTCAACATGTTGTTGAACAATATGCAATAGTTCCTAATAGCAACCTCAGGCAAATGTCGGAGAACTACATTTGGAATACCATCAGTACCACATGATTTCTTGTTGTTTATCTTGCGAAATTTGAAACACAAGTCTTCATAGCTGACAAAATAATCAATAAGATTCAAGCTCGGTATGAGGTCATATGTTAATGTTTCATTGAAATGAAGAATTGATTGGCCGTTCAGGCTTGATTTGAAGTCGGAAACTTTTGCTTCAACGACCTCTGAAAAAATTTCACTCCCTCTTTCAGGGTTTGGTAGATGAACCAATTCAAAATGTGTTCCAATCAGGGCAATTTTATCCAATCCTTCACAAATAATCCTGTTTCCATTTCTATCCGGAGTCGTACTATCAGTTTCTACTATCAGTTTCGATACCAGCCCTATCGAGAATATTTATCTCATCACTAGTGACTTCAAGATTCGATACCTTCACTCGAGACTTCTTGCGGAATATGCTATTCACTTTCGTGAACACGCCGTCTGGGCCCTGTGGGCTAATACCCCTCAATTTTTCCGCCCATTGATTGCTGACCTCACTCCTGAAGTATGACCGGATTAAGTTCCGGACATTCTTCAGATGTAATTTCAACAAAGACAATGAGGGATGGTTGTAGTCCAAAAACCGTCGATAAATATTGTTGACGCGTGTGAAAAGGAGGCTTTTCAATCTTTTCAACCTTGCGATCGTTGGTGTTTCATATCCTTCCATATTGTTTCGATGTTTAATCTTGGAAACTACTTTCTCAATCGTTTCCAACGTCAGCTTCTCTAACTTCGACAAATAGACATCTATTTCATCGTTAGTTAGATTCCTGTCATTAGGAACCATTGAGCAAGAGTTGCCACCATCAGAAGGGGGACATTGCTTCTGGTACTCCCGATTAAACTTCTTTTGAAACTTTCCCCAGTCTGTTTTTTTTGAAATTCAACCGATAATTTTCATGTTGAACTGGGATGAGGAAGAAATCATCCCTGTGATGATTAATTTCCATTACGATTGCGTTATGGTCGCTATCATAAGGAAGTACCTGCAGTTTCCGTTGAGGACTATTAAAGTTGAATTCGAGTCTTGCGTCAGCAATGCAAAGGTGCAAATATGAATTTGTCCTAGGGTATGTTGGGAGCTCCGACCCATATAGATTGCACATGTATTCAATTTGGTTCTCAGTTATCCATGATTTCAGGAATACACCTCTTGGATTATTGGTGGCGTTCAGTCATGATGTATGCTTGGCGTTCAGATCACCAGCAAGAATATAATAGCTATGCAGCCTGTTCAATTCGAGTATTTCAAACAAGGAATTGAGTTCCTCCTTGAGCTTGAGAACAGTTTCACCAGTTGCATAGGCAGAGATAACGAAGAGGTTATCCCCACCTGGCAGTGAGATTTTGATAACGGGCACTTCAAGAGATTCAAAGCTTTTGAATTCGACTTTTTCAATATTTTGGAAACGATAGGGTCTTGGAACCAATATCCCAGTGCCACCTCCCCCATCACCTATTACCCTATCGTTTCTTACGAATTCAAAATCCTTGAATGTCATGGAGTGCCATGAATTGAGGTGGGTTTCTGTTAGAAGCAGGATGTCAGGCTTTTGTCTGGCAATGAATTCAAGGAGATAATCACGCCGATGTAAAGTAACAATGGAGTTGACGTTGATCGAGATGAGACGAATCCTATCCATGGGAATGTGGCTGGATGACAACTTATTTTGAGGCATTTGAAACCCCTAGACGATGAAAAACAAGATTAATTTTTGTATCTTGCTTATCGATTCTTTCCGATAGAGAATTTAATTGCTGTAAAATTTTGAGAAACAGATCATTATTGCCACTTACATTATTTACACTATTTTCCGCATTTTCTGCTGGTCCTCTAGCGGCTTGTGCTAATGATACTCCGGGCTTGACGAAGTTCGGAGCTAAGACACTGCGGTGTATTTGTGTTTGCTTTGGGACAGATTTTAATCTTGCATCCTGATATCGGGAGCATCCTCGATATGATGCCGGGTGACCAAAAACACCGCAGTTCACACAATATAATTTCTCTTTTGGCTCCGTCTGAGCCAATTTGCACTCACCGGGAGCATGCACGTCTTTGCATTTAACGCATTGGTAATGCATGGCGCAGTTGGCAGCCGAATGCCCAAATCGTTGGCAGCGATAGCACTGGTTGATTTCTCGTTTCTGGAGGCGTTCCCACCTCACCACTCAAAAATTTAAATATCTGATTTGCTGAGGAGCGCTTGGACTGCTCTTATTTGTTATTTGTACTAAATAAAGTGGTAAATTTTTTTTTTTTTCTACCGTCGACCTTCTTGTCGCGAATGTTTTAACTGAGATAAACTCGATTTGTGGTGCTGTTTCCTTGAGAACCTGAAGAAGATCGACGGTATCTTCTCCGCAGTCCAAGCCCTTCAGCAAGAACGTCTGGTTCTTCTCGCTTTTGGGGGTATAAGTGAAGTGCGGAACCTCCCCAGAATTCAAAGCATTTTTCGCTGATTTGAAATCAACCAGTGATTTCGTTCTAATTGATAGCTTCTCGGAATTTATTCGTTTGATTTCGAAATTTGTTAATTTGTTTTCGGCTGCCAACAGCCGAACCATGTCCTTTCCGCTTTGACCGAAGACATTAATTGGTGGAACTTTCTCGGTATTCTTGGCTACATTTTGAGGAGGACCAGCAGAACTACGGGCTGGTTTCTTCTTCTTATTTCTATTTTCATTATTTTTATTTTTTAAATAGATTATAAAATTATCATCTTTATTACCTTCGTCTACCTCCATATCCTGTTGGAGTCCATCCAGCGCTGCAAAGTAGTTCTGCCTTTCGTTGGTGCCACCAGCACTTAATACTTCTTCAGTGATTATTGAATTTGCAGCTTTCTTCTGTTTTGCGTGCTTATCTGTTTTTCGTATCGGTTCACTCTCTTGAACTTTTTTTGCTGTCTTCGTACGTTTGAATTCTTGCTTTTAACTCTTCGATTTCGCTTCGAAGGCGACACACCTCCTGTCTATCCTCGAGCACTTGTGTTTTACGGCCGCCATCTGCGGTATCCTGGGTGCTCATGTGTCTCCGCTTGTTGACACTTGCCGCTTATTTCACACCGTCACTCTCCCCGGGGCCCCCCAATGGAGGGAAGCCGTCGGGCTCCTCCATACAGCAGTCCCAAGTTTTCTTTGGTTTGGCCTTTTCTTAATTTATGGATATGGTTGGTCGATGCCTTCGACGATAAATTCTTCCCCAATAAAATCAAAACTTGCTTTTGACTGGCTCGTAAAAAATTATTTCAATTTTTTGAAACTGACTTTTGTGAAAAATTAATTAATTTTTAAAATTAATGACAGGAGCTATTAAAAACACGTCTACACGCAACGAGTGCTAGACGTAGAATCCATGCAATGTGAATCCCCACACCAGACGCGAGCGTCAGCGGTTTCCATGCGAGAGACGCTTATGAACGCTCACGAGTCAGCGTTTTCTTGCATGGAAACTGCTGACGCTTGTCAGAAGATAAACACTAATGTGTTTAGTTTTAATGAAGCTTGAAGATTATAAAATGTTTTCAATTAAGTAGCCTGGGCTCAGCCTTTGATTGGAAATGGTGTTTTAAATAATACGATTGTTTAATGGTATTTTAAATAATTTCAATGTATTAATTAAAGAAGATTTTAAGTAGAATAAAATTAAATTGAAAGAGAAAAGTCGTGCTATTATTAAAGAACATTTTAAGTAAAGTAAAATTAAATTGAAAGTGAAAAGTCGTGCTTTTAACCTTTGAAGAACTTGATTGCAGCTCAAGTGGAAGCGATAAACGAGAGGCCAGGACAAAGAGTGCTACGCAAACATTTTTTGGTATTTTTTTGAAATTAAATTTAAATAGCAATTTTTGGAGCATAGAGAAGGAATGGGTTGCAGCTCAAGTAGAAAGGATAAAGGAGAGGGCAGGATAAAAGAGTCCTGACGCAAACAACGCTAATGTCTACTATAAAGTTAAGTCCATCTCATCAACTTAGCTGCAAGAGGAAAATAAAAGAAATATCGGACTGAATGCCAAAATCTATGCTGATAATCATAAATTATCTTGCGTTTAAAACGAATTTTATCATTTCATCACCATTTTATTTTCGTTTTATTACTTGTAAAAGCCACACAACTGACTTGAAAAAAAAATCTTTAACGCTTCATGGAAATGTTAAACTGAAGATTATATATATTAATAAAATTAAATCACTGAAAAAAATTGAGACTGCTTGGAATACGAAAACCTACTACATTAAAAATCTCTAAGAAAAATTGGATTTAGAAAAACTTAATAAAATATGCTCGGGAATATGCCGATTGAATCTTGAATGCAAAGTGTGAAAACTTTTTTTCTAAATTAAGTTTAAAATGAAAAATTTATTTTTATACAATTTATTCGAATGCAGAAAAATATTTTGATAATTTCAACTCCAAATAATAAAGTATGACGAGCCAAATTGATGTTCCAAATTGATTTTTTTCTATTACATAAATGTAGGTCCTAAGATGTATCTTGTAATTTCAACTGGAAAATTAATTTTAAAGAACGCTATAGCGACGGGTCCTGAGGCGAATAATCGGAGCGAAGCTACACGGGGACCAATGGCGAATTCGATGCAACCATGAGTTGTATGAAACGATTATAAGACTGCGGAAGCTGCAATGCTCTGGCCACATGAATCGTATGGACAAACAACGGATACCCAAAAAGGTATTCGTTGGGAGAACTGAAGGCCGGAGGCCAGTGGAGAAACTGAGAAAACGCTGGTTGGATTCTGTTGACGAAGATAGTCTACCGCTGCTCGGATTTCGGAATTGGTGGACGTGGTCAATGGACCGAGACACTTGGAGATACTATTTGAAGGAAGCGAAGGCCCGAGAGGGGTTGTAGTGCTAGGAAGAAAAGAAAAATAATATAGTTTTCCCTAGAAAATAGTAGAAGAAAGCATTAGAATTGTAATTCTATATTATTAAATTGATTACGTATATAATAAAATACAATAAAACAAATAAAATAAATTGCTAGGCTAACCGAGTCTTTCTTTTTCAGCGAAACCGTTCTTTTCTAGCAGGAAATGCGAGTGAGAGGTGAGTATGCCACCGAGGAGTAGGGTTCCCGTAATCCGCGAATGATTGTTTTCGCGTTGCGGTCAGTGGTTACCACAGTTCGTATTTGTGTGTTTTTATTAGCGTAGATTGTTTCGGTTTTGCCTTCGAGTAGTATATTTCGGGCACCGCGTCGGTGATATTCGGTAGCGCGTATTTTCATTAATTTCCTTCGGGATGAAGAGATGCATTATAGAGTAGAGTCGATGGAATTCGTTCGACGGGTTTAAATCGGGCATGTGAACCGAGCAAGACCCGCGACCATAACTCCTCTCCGAACCAGCTAGCTAACCAGCAGCCACCTCAGAGTAGACTAAGAGTGTTTGGACTTGTTGACCTGATTGGTACATTCCGTTCTCACGTTCCAAGACTTCACGTCTAAAACCGATGAGATGTCGGTTTAGATTTCCTTCAGGAAATCTCGATGCTCTAGACGTGTGTTTCAAATCATTACATAACTAACTTTATTTTAATTTACCGCTATGTTATAACCTGAATAAATAATTAAGAATCAAAATCAAAAGCTTTAAATAAAAAAAATTTTAGTTAAAAAAACCTATATTTTTTAAAAATTTGTTTGTGTTGTTGCACGAGGCCCCGGGCGATTGCCCTTTCCACCACCCCTGAAACCAACGCTATTCAAGGAAGCTCCTTTGTCGTCTGGAATTTCTGTTTTCGACAATCGTCGAAAAATTTAAACAAAAACCAAACAATAATTATAGAGAAAGTTGGAACTATTAAATCCCAAAACTTAAAAACTTTGACTAGAACAAAACACATCTATTCAATGCAACCGTTGCAAAGCCTTCTCAGTATCTAATTTGATTCCATTATCCGTTGCGTAAAAAAAATAAAAACAAGGATTTAAGAATACTGCTTTCATTATATGGAGCTATTTGAATGTTGAGACTTGATTAAGCGCAACATTTAAGGTTTATATTTCCTTATTAGCTTCTCCATATTATGTTATACTATGCTCCATCCTTCAAACATTTTTCAACTACCCAAATAGTAGAACAAATTGTCCAAAAGTTCATGAGAAATGAATAAATTCAACTGAAAATATATTTTATTTCCGTTTAAACTCAACTCTCCACACAACGAATACATTCTCCGGCGCAATAACACCAACCCAACAAACTCAACATCTCAACTGAAATCTGCAGCACTAGTGTCATCTAGGCATGGACATATGATTTTCCATCCTCTTGTCGTTTTTCTTTGACTCCATTTGTTCGATAAAGACAACTAGTCTGACATCGGACGAACAAATGTAGCCAAGCAGAGCAAAAGTTTTGGTTTCCGCGCTCCCCTCGTTCTAAAATTACACATCACCCTTCACTCCTCTCGTCTATTACTGTTAACTCTGCGAGAGGAGAACCCACGAAGGAAGAAATCTTGTGCCGCGGAACGTGTACGGCGAGAAAAATTTTAAATTTCGTTTGAATTCGCGAGTTATTGCATCTGTTTAGTGCAAAAAGTGGCAAGAATATCATTCGGAGCAGAGACGGGAGGAAAAACGACAAAACTAATACGGAGTGAAAAACTAGAATCGAATTGAATGGGAAACGTTCAGAAGAAGTCGCGCAACAAATCCACGGCGACCGCGACGACGATAAAAACGGAGACGGAGACAACAAGCAAACGCGAAAATAATCGCGGAATTTGTTTACCAAATAAATAAATACAGACCGGAAAAATCGCGAAGTGATTGGAGTGCAGTGACGAGAACGAGGAAATCTCGGAGTAGTGCTTGAAGAAGATTTCATCGGAAGCGGCTAAAGGAAAAATCTGATCTAATTATTAGGAGTCGATTCGTATTTTTTGTGCCGCGAGTCTTTGTTAGTGCAAAAGGAAAGTTTGGTGCGATTGTCATTTGTTTGAGACATCATCCGCCAAGTCACCAGCCACGGCTCTACCTCCCGTCGCGTTTTTTCCTGTTCGAAACTCCACAGGAGATGCCTGTCACCTCGTGAATTGCGACCGGAGTCGCTTCTATGCCGAGTTATCCCATTGGGCAAAGTAAAATCTTTTTGGTTCTCCGCTTAAAGCCTTGAGCCCTTCAGGGTATCGCATTTCGAATTGTGTGAAAAGTGGCGACGAAATCAAGTACAAGCTGTGAAGTTCGAAAAGTAGGAAAAGGAAGTGTAGAGTAGTTAAGTGTGTGCAGTGCGTGTGCGCGGAAAATCCATTTTGATACAGAAATAAAAAGAAAAAGGAAAATTTTGACACGACTCGAGAACGCGAGGGTGATCTGTAGGGAGGAAGGCAACAAAATCGACTGAAAATTGCGAAATCGGCGGCGTTGGGACGCGAATCGGAGCTGTTTAGACACAGCGGCAGCCCTTCCAGCAAACCTGGAACCAAGTCTGTATCCTAACTACGAAGCTGTCTTGTCTACAAGGAAATTCACTATTCAATAATGAAGAGACGAAATGCCGATTGTGGCAAAATACGACGACCGATAAAACGTAACAAAATCGCCGAAGGAATGTACGGAAGGTAAATATGTCCTTTTTGAATAGAGTGTCATATAATTTAACAGAATGCTCCGGATGGCAGCAATCCGGAGGTCCTTAGTAATATTTGTCCTCGGCGGACCACGCGATGCTGGTGCCTGCACATGTTTGACAGAGGGAAGGAGCGAGATAACTCGATTTCCTCATCCGACAACAGGCACAGGCAACGAGGAGGCCATTCAAGTGCCTCCCAACTACCCCCTGTCGTCATTGCTTCGTGTCCGCTACTCGATATAGCTCCCTGCACTTTTTGCCATTGGCCTCCCTCGTCCCATCCCAACCCAATAGCCAACGTGATGCGTCCTGAACCGTTTACATCTTGAATTGTGATCCTGTCATCTCCATTCATTTCCTGGGATGAAGTACGTACAAAATGGCGACTACTTTGTATTAACAAGGATATGGACCAACAGCTGTACGTATCGATGAGCATGAGTGCTGGGAATAGTGTAGTGGCCGTGAGGAAACCTCCGCGCTCGTGTGCAGCATCCGTTGTCCTTGAGATTGTCTATGCATATTCATGCATCCGTTGCCATGCAAATCGAGCAATGACTATTTTCATTTCCTTCACGAACTAGTCATTGCAACGCGTTCATCCGAGCGAAACATCTGCGGCTGTACGTAACAGACGAGCACGTTTGTGCATCTGAGGACCACATTTGGCGCTGCCGAGCCAAGAACTCCACACAACTCCGCGAAGCAGCACCAAGTCTTTCGCGTGTAGTGCATTGCAATGACATGTCGAAGCATGAACACCATCTTTCCTATACCCACATCTGTTTACTGGAGTTGGCTCCCCTCCGGACGCATAAGTGCGCTTGAGAATCGTGAAAACCAGAAACAGTCGTTGGAACCGCAACAGGCTGCAAGATTGCCGATCCGACCGCTGTTCTGGAGCCCCGTCCGACCAGAAGTTGTTGCTTGCTGTTGACCTCCATTGTTCGCGGCTGCTACCATTGAAAGCCCCGAACTGGGCTCGTCTTGGCCATCACTCCGTACGTGGAAATGCACTGTTTTGATAATTATAACATTAAGCTGTTCTGCTTTGTTGTGACTATCCCTAGCGCTCAGGTGTTCCGTTACAGCTGCTATTAGTTCTAATGGCTTTAATTTCGCAATTGTTGCCGCTTATGGAAGTAATGAACACGTTGCAGATCTTAGAACGATCCTCAATTAGCAGTAGGTTGGATAGAGGTGAAACGCTTTGCCAATTTGTCGACTTGACCTTCCTCGTAATTTGGCTGCAAATTGTTGCATAAAATATTGGAATTCTGAACTTCGGATGTTTTAAGGAGTTTTTTTCTATCTTGATCACCGGAACCCTCATGAAAGGATCCGGTTTCTCACAGTGCATTTATTCCCGACACCTGGCGCGCGCACGCAACAGTTTGTAACCCGATAATGGCTAATATATTGTATATTTTTCACGGTTCTCCGATTTTCAGCAGGAGCACTCGCTCAATTGCACACAGCTGGAAATTATATATTGGTCCTGGTTGAATAATAAAGGAGTATGCATTTTTTTTTTCGTTTTAATTCAGACAGCACCGCCTTGGAAAAACTAACAAGACATCAATTACTTCTGAATGTTATACGGATATGAAATAAGGAAAATAGTGGCAAGGATTAAAAATAAAGTACCCTGAGATTCGCTGGAGTGTATTTGATGAGCTTTGTTTTGAGCTTGAACAATGTACAGTTTATGGCATTTTTTCTAATTAAATTATGCAAAATCTCTATCTTTTCAGTTTCTATAGATTAAATCCTACAGGCATAATATACGATTTGGAATGATAATTTCGAACTAATAGCGCCTAAAATCAAATAAATAAACTAAATTAAATTTTCCAATTAAAAAGCGCTATTTATTATAATTTAATAATCCAAATACTCTAGTACTAGTTATCTTCTTTATCAGTGGAAATGCAATGCTTATTTGACCTTTAACCGTTTTTATACGGCTAACGATAAGTTCCAAAATCGAGTAAACATCTTGGGGTAATTAGCAATAACAAACAAGTTGGATAGACAAAACTACACTCATATCAGAAGGGTTTTGTACTTAACTCTCAATATATAGGTAGATATGTAGAATGATTTAATTCAAGAAAAACTGGTTAGAGCACTCTTTTATCGAATGGTTACCGCTGCACCGATTGCGTTCAAATTTTGTATTCCGGATCACTTTTTAATTCTAAAACCGATAAGCTGAGGAAAAATCCGATCCAAAACCTTTTTCAATATAATTTTATTAATTTTAGTATCGAACTGACACATGAGCACTACATTTATTCGTCAATTGACAACCTACACATTTATTCAATTGTAATCAGATGTTATATAACACAATTGAAGAAAATAACTTCTAAAAACTAGGGGGGTGCCCTTGACAAGAAAAGAAGGGTGCTCTTTCAAAGAATAGAAGGTTACCCTTCTAAAGAATAGAAGCGCACCCTTCTGTTCTCAAGAGGAGCACCTTTCTATTCTATAGAAGGATACTCTTCAAATGAATAGAAGGGTATCATAAAGTATAGAAGGGTACCCTTCTATAGAGTAGAAGGAGAAGTACAAGAATGCTTCCCTAGAGAATAGAAGGATGCCCTTCTATAGAATACACACCTAAAGAATAGAAGGTTGCTCCTCTAGAGAATAGAAGAGCGCTCCTCTAGAGAATAGAAGGGTGCCCTTCTAGAGAAAAGAAGGCTGCTCTTCTAAAACCCGTCCTTGCACAATATATTACAGCAGCATTGGGGATCTGCCATTTCAAATATAATTTAATGCCTTAAATTCCACCAAATGTTGAAATTGTTGTTCCCATCCCATTTTCTTCAATTGTGTTATACGACAACATCTGATCACAATTGAATAAATGTGTGGGTTGTCAATTGACAAATAAATGAAGTGCTTCTCATCTGTCAGTTCGATACTAAAATTAATAAAATTATATTGAAAAAGGTTTTGAATCGGATTTTTCCTTACTTTATCGGTTTTAGAATTAAAAAGTGCTCCAGAATACAAAATTTGAAAGCAATCGGTGCAGCGGAAACCATTCGATAAAAGAGTGCTCGAACCAGAAGGGTGTCCTAAAAAATAGACGGGTGCGCTTCTAAGAATAGTTAACATCAAATGTCTCCTCACCTTGATACAAGTATATTTGCCACAAACTATTTCAGCGCCATTGGGCTTCTGGTAGTATATATAAGGTGAGGAGACATTCGATGTAAATTATTCTACTTTAGAAGAGCTCCCGTTTATTTTGTAGAAGGGTGTCCATTTTTTTTGTAGAAAGATACTCTTTTACAGGAAATTAATTTGGGAGCTGCAAACTGACGAAAGACTGTGGTGCTTATGTGTCATGCCAAAACTAAAATACACTAAATTTAATTGAAAAAATGCTTACATCTAATTTTTCCTCACCTCATCGGTTTTGTGATCGAAAAGTGCTCGGGAATATAAAGTTTCAGCCCAATCGGTCCAGCGGTAGCTATTCGATAAAACAGTGCTCCAACCGAAAAACTTTCATGACATGCACAAAAAATATTTCTTGCTTTAAAAGAACTCCATTTTAACCAGCCAACATTCCGGACACCAAAATCTTAAATGCATTTTGTTATTCATCTTATCTGAAAATTTGGAGAGGATCCAATCAAAAAACATTTAGGAAAAAAAAAGAAAACCGACTTCAAAATACCCTAAAAAGGATGAAATAAATTTTATGGAAGCGGTGCCATATCTGTTTTTCCTGTTTCTTTTGTGATGGTGCACATGTTGGAAGTTTTCATGTTGAAATGGAGAAATTGGTTTGGCACCGCTTTTACAAAATTTATTTCATCCTTTTTAGGGTATTTTGAAGTTGGTATTCTTTTTTTTTTTCTAAAAGTTTTTTTATTTCACCCTTTTTAATGGCAAATTTTTTTCATTTCCAATCTTTTAAAACTCAGTTTCTTGAATACGTTGTACCATGTATGTAAAGGATGAACAATAAAACAATTTTTATTCGTTGAAAAGGTTTGTTACAAAATTCAGTATTTAGGAAGAACGAATTCAGTAATTAAGAAGAACGAAACGATGTCACGTCTGCTCGCGGCACGCTCTCGTAGTCGAACCCCTTCGATCATGTTGCAGGCGACGATCTCTCCGCCGTCAGTGTTGACACCCGACGTGGCCCTTCCTGATTGTCAACCGACCCGGATGAAGTGCCTGGCCATGCCTTCATTTTGTCCGCTACCGAATATGTCTGGATTGGTCCTTCACGATCTCCCTGCTTGCTGAGTCGATAGCGATCATGAGCAAGGATTTCTTGGACTCGATACAGTCCCAAATACTTCGATTTCATCTTTTGTCCAATTCCAAACTGGGTCTTTTCTATCGCCACGAACGCTCCAACATCATACTGCCGGCAAGGTTTTCTACGCAAGTTGTATCGCCCTCGATTTTCCGCTTGCCGCTGCGCTATTTCAGTTCTCGCTCGTTCACGCAATTCTCTTCGCTTATCGGTAAAATTTCTTCGCAATTCTTTTTCGACAATCTCCGTCAATTCGATGTCTTCACGATGCTTTATCTTTACGCCGGTCAGCAACTCGAAAGGTGTTGTATTGATACTGCGATGAAATGTACTATTCAAATATCTTTGAGTTTTCTCGACATGTTTGAACCACTCAGCAGATCTTTCTCTCGACAGCTTCGCTAAGACAGGAATAATAACGCCGTTGACTCTTTCGCATTGCCCATTTCCCCGAGGGACGCCGGTACATATCAAATGAAGCTCGATGTTGTTGTCCGCGCAATATCTCTTGGACAAATTGGATGTGAAAGCGGGTCCTCTATCCCCAATAAATCTTCTCGCATTTCCGAACACGGTTAATAATATTTCTAAATTCTTGATGGTCTTCTCCGTTGATGTTGACTTCACGAGAAAAAGCCAGGTGAACTTCGTAAATGCATCCACGACCGTTAAAATGTAATTGTAGCACTTTCGCGTTGATGGCATTGGTCCAAGGTGATCTAGGTGGAGCGTATCGAGAGGTACTTCCCTCTTAGCAATACGATGAAGGACGCCTTCCTGCTTCCCTGTCTTCCTAGTCGATACGATGCACTCTATACAATTTTCGATACACCGTTGAATTTTCCGTTCAATCCGTGATATGAAGAACTCATTGTCTATCAATTCTCTGACTCTTTTGATTCCAAAATGCCCTGGTGCATGGAAATATTTTATTACGTCTGCTTGCATATTTTCAGGTACTACCATTCTTCTGTTTCCTTCGTCCTCCATGAACAATGTATCGCCGTGATATATGTAATTCTTGTACGCCCCCGCTTCATGTGCCTGTTTAATTGCATTGATACCTTCATCGCCGTGTTGAGCCGCACTTACCTTACTGGCGACCTCGTTGGCTATCATCATTACTATTGCTCGAGATAAGGCGTCCACGTGTACCATTAGTTGGGTCGATGCTCCACTGTGTACGTAACTTCTGATAGACTAATGACCCATCGTGCAATCTTAGGATGAATTTCCTTCTTTGCTACTGTTAGCTTAACCGCCGAACAATCCGTAATGATTTTGACTTTGACTCCCAGCAGATACACCCTAAATTTTTTGACCGCTTCAATTATCGCTAGAAACTCCAATTCGTACGAATGGTATCTTTTTTCAGCGTCATTGTTAGTACGGCTATAATAATAACATGGGTGCATCTTTCGATCGCTTGGCCGTCTCTGTAGTAGGAAAGCAGCTAGACATTCCTTGCTCGCAACTGTGTGAAGTTTCGTCTCAGCGCAGGGGTGGTACAGACTCTGCACCAGGCTACTGGACAGCGCAACCTTAATGTCGTCGAACGCCGCTACCTGCTCTTCTCCGAACTCGAATATAGCTCCCTTTTTCAGCGTCAAACTATTTCTACGTCTAGCACTCGTTGCATGTAGACGTGTTTTTAATTCGCTCCTGTCAATAATTTTTATGAATTAAAATAATTTTTTAAAAACGTCAAAAAGAAAGTAATTTTCAAAAAAAAAACATTACATCGTCGAACTATTCGAACAATTTATCGACTATCTGGCTTTTACTTGCGAGAAAGTTTCAAAACAGAAGAAAAGTTTTTGACCGGGGGGATGGAGGAGCCCGACGGCTTCCCACCGCTTCCCGCCAGGCATTTCTAATACGTCGAATGATGAAATCATGAAGCGGAAAAACGATCAAGACAGCTGTGAGCATGGCAAGCGTATTACGCTTTCAAATGAAGAATACGAAAGAGTAACCCGGGAAAACGCAAAGATTACTAAACAAAAGTATGAGTTGAAACTCCGTGTACAAAGTTTGGAGGATATGGTCCGGACATTAACAAATTCAAACAAAACAACAGTGATGAAGCCACAGAATACGTCCGGCAAAGAAGAATGGATAACAAATAAGAAGAATGAGAAAAAGGAAACTACAACAAGCAAGACCAACGAAAAAACAGCACCAACGCAAAAGACTCAAATATATAAAGCAAAATTGCACGATGCGAGCAAGACATCAATCCATGATGCTGAAAACATCCTAAGCGCAGGAGAAGCGAACGACAGCGCCAATTACTATGCGGTGCTGTCTGCGATGAATGACGAAATGGACATCGAGATGGACTGCCACGATAGCTTAGGTAATATTGATAGTAGTAATAATTTCATTGAATATTTAAAATCAAAAAATAAGGAGAAGGGGAAGAAGCCAAGCGGTGTGTCTGCTGGTTCTCCTATTAAAAATAATAAGGTAAATGAGAAAGTTCCTCCAATTAACGTTTTTGGGCAGCGTGGAGGAGATTTGGTTCGGTTATTGGCAGCCGAACATAAAATCGATAACTTTGAAGCTAACAGAGTGACCGCTGATAAACTCACAATCAAGACAAAAACACTGGCTGATTTCAAAAAGGCGAAAGATGCTCTCAGTAGTGTAAAAGCTCCCCACTTCACATACACGCCAAAGGCGGAAAAAATCAGACCTTCCTGTTGAAGGGCTTGGACTGTGGGGAGAATACAGTTGATCTCCTTGAAATGTTGCAGCAAGCAGCACCAGCTGTTAAATTACTTTTTATGGAATTGTTTGCAGCTACAAATGGGTTGCATATTTTGAATAATAATTTTCCTGAAAAATTATTAGAGAAGAAAAATGTTAGAAGAAGGTGGTTTCGACGTGTGCACTAATTCTCCACAGGCCATCACTCTTAGATACACACCAATTAAAAAAGTTTAGCTAATACAAGTACTTACAAGAGAAATTTACCTTGAATATAACTTGCAGATACAAAAACATATTGAGTTTGCATAAGTAGAAAAATTAAAAATTAACTCCCTCACCTCTGAGCATGGTGGTCGCCATCACCGTTGTGTATCTAAGAGTGATGGCCTGAGGAGAATTAGTACACACGTCGAAACCACCCTCTTCTAACATTTTTCTTCTCTAATAATTTTTCAGAAAAAATTATTATTCAAAATATGCAACTGATTTATATGTAGCTGCAAACAATTCCATAAAAAGTAATTTAAAAAGCTATCGGAGCCATCCGAAAGAGTGATCGATATCCGCGCGACGTTAGATAAGCTTCAATGTAGAGCAAATTTGTCGTATAGATTTACATTAAGTTGATGTGAAAAGGGTGAAATGATCCAATTAAAAAAGTTTAGCTAATACCAGCTGTTAAGTTCATCAGTGTGAAAAATCTTACTACAAGGAGATCAACCGTTGAAGGTAAAATATTATCATATTAACTGTTCCAAATTTCTAACGATAGCAGTCCGAGTGCCCTCCAACAGGTAAGGTACTTAAACTTTAGAGTTGTGAGGTGGGAACGCCTCCAAAAAACTGAGGTCAACCAGTGTTACAGGTGCCAAAGATTCGGTCATTCGGCTGCCAATTGTGTTAAATGCAAAGATATTCACGCCCCCGGTGAATGCAAATTGGCTCAGATGGAGCCAAAAGAAAAATTATACTGTGTTAATTGCGGTATATTTGGTCATCCAGCATCATATCGAGGATGCCCTCGGTATCAAGATGCAAGAGTTAAATTTTCCTCAAAGTAAATCACAATTTGTTACCTCCCAACTTCGTCAAACCCGGGGTATCATTTGCACTTGCTGCTAAAGGACCAGCAGACAACAATGTAAATAAAATAAATAATGTAAGTGGCAATAATGAGCTGCTTCTCAAAATCTACCAACAGCTTGAATCTCTTTCAGATAAAATAAAAAAACAAGACCAAAAAATCATGTTGGCCTAAACGTTTTTCAACGTTTAGGCCAACATGCTTCATAAATGTTTGTCATTCAGTCACATTCCCATGGATTGGATTCGTCTCATCTCGATCAACGTCAACGCCATTTTTATTGTGACTATCTCCTTGAATACATTGTTAAGCAAAAGCCCGACATCATGCTTCTCAACCACCCACCTCAGTTCATGGCACTCCATGACATTCAAGGATTTTGAATTTGTAAGAAACGATACGGTAATAGGTGATAGGGAGGTGGCACCGGGATATTGGTTCGAAGACCCTATTGTTTCCAAAATATTGAAAAAGTCGAATTCAAAAGCTTTGAATCTCTTGAAGTGTCCGTTATCAAAATTTCACTTCCAGGTGGGGATAACCTCTTCGTTATCTCTGCCTATGCAACTGGTGGAACTGTTCTTAAGCTCAAGGAGGAGCTCAATTCCTTGTTTGAAATACTCGAATTGAACAGGCTGCATAATTATTATATTCTTGCTGGTGACCTGAACGCCAAGCGTACATCATGGCTGAACGCCAGAAATAATCCAAAAGGTGTATTCCTGAAATCGTGGATAACAGAGAATCAGGTGCAATCTATATGGGTCGGAGTTCCCAACATATGCTAGGACAAATTCATATTTGGACCTCTGCATTGCTGACACAAGACTTGAATTCAACTTTAATAGTCTTCAACGGAAACTGCAGGTGCTTCCTTATGATAGCGACCATAACGCAATCGTAATGGAAATCAATCATCAAAGGGATGATTTCTTCCTCATTCCAGTTCAACACGAAAAGCATCGGTTGAATTTCAAAAAACAGACTGGGGAAAGTTTCAAAAGAAGTTTAATCGCGAGTACCAGAAGCAATGTCCCCCTTCTGATGATGGCAACTCCTGCTCAATGGTTCCTAATGACAGGAATCTAACTAACGATGAAATAGATGTCTATTTGTCGAACTTAGAGAAGCTGACGTTGAAAACGATTGAGAAAGTAGTTCCCAAGATTAAACATCGAAACAATATGGAAGGATATGAAACACCAACGATCGCAAGGTTGAAAAGATTGAAAAGCCTTCTTCTTACGCGCGTCAACAATATTTATCGACGATTTTTGGACTACAACCATCCCTCGTTGGCTTTGTTGAAATTACATCTGAAGAATATCCGGAACTTAATCCGTTCATACTTCAGGAGTGAGGTCAGCAATCAATGAGCGGAAAAATTGAGGGGTATTAGCCCACAGGGCCCAGACGGCGTTTTCGTGAAAGTGAATAGCTTATTCCGCAAGAAGTCTCAAGTGAAGGTATCGAATCTTGAAGTCACTAGTGATGAGATAAATCTTGTAGGTAGAGCTGGTATCGAAATTGATAGTACGACTACGGATAGAAATGGAAACAGGATTATATGTGAGGGATTGCATAAACTTGCCCTGATTGGAACACATTTTGAATTGGTTCATCTACCCAACCCTGAGAGAGGGAATGAAATATTTTCAGAGGTCGTTGAAGCAAAAGTTTCCGATTTCAATTCAAGCCTGAACGTTTAATCAATTCTTCATTTCAATGAAACATTAACATCTGACCTCATACCGAGCTTGAATCTTATTGATTGTTTTGTCAGCTATGAATCTGTCTTGTCCACTTGTTTATCTGTCTTGTCCGTCCTATCCTTGAATATTGCTCTGTACTTTGGTCTCCTCGACACTCCTACTTCATTGACTCGTTAGAGAATGTCCAGCGAAAATTTATTGTTTTACAAATTCAAAGTCCCATATCAACCCTATGACTGTCGTTTATCCTTCTTACGTTTGCCTACTCTGTCGTCCTGTCGCATGTATCTAGATCAGTGTTTTCTATATCAACTCTGCCACAATCAAATTTCATCTACATTGTATGCAGACTTACGTTTTCGCCAATCATCGCGTTCTTCTCGGGTAAACAATTTTTTCGTAGCACCGTATGCCCGTACAAATTTATTTTTCATTCTACCATTATACGAATGGTAAGAAATCATGACAAGATTGAGCTTGGTCCTTTTTCCGACTCATACCTTGTTTTTAAAAATGAGATTAAGAATCCTGATTCTTACAACCCACTCGGAGTAAATATTAGACTTTTTGTACTTTAATTTAATTTTACATGCGTATTTGACTAAGTACTTACTATTGTTCATATCATTGAATTTCTTTTTACATTAATTTTTCTAATTTTCATTAATTTCCTTTTCTGGTGGTTTTGTTTCATTTTGTAATTGGATTAAGTTTAATTTGTTAAATGAAATTTAAATAAATAAATAAAGACTTGCGGTTCATATTTCGCAGGATAAACAACAAGAAACCATGTGGTACTGATGGTATTCCAAAGGTAGTTCTCCGACATCTGCCTGAGGTTGCTATCAGGAATTATTGCATATTGTTCAACAACATGTTGAGAAATTCATTATTTCCAAATGAGGGGAAAAAGGCTGAGCTATTTCCGATCTTGAAGAAAGGAAAAGAATCTTCATGCTCTAAAAGCTATCGCCCAATCAGCTTGCTGCCTAACATCAGCAAGGTGTTTGAAGTAATACTTAACAAAGCATTAAACGCCCACATTGAGAAATATGAGTTGAAGCCGAATCGCCAATTTGGTTTTCGTGCCAGGCATTCGACCATACACGCGGTAACGAAAGTAACCTCAGACATCTGTTGGAAACTAAACAACAGAGAATGTGTTGGAGCATGTCTCATTGACATGGAGAAAGGCTTCGATACGGTGTGGTTAGATGGACTAATTTTTAAACTCCTTCAGAACAGGTTCCCCTAACACCTTGTCGCCATGATGTGTAATATGTTACACGGGAAATTATTTATTGTAACTGATAGAAATCTGACGACAATGCGCGACTTCAAGCTCTTGAATGTTCTACAGCAGAGAACAGTTACTGCGCCTGTGCTTTTCTCAATATTCATTCGCAAGCTATTGAACGGGTTTTATTTTAACGTCTCGCCAATGAGATCATTGGTAGCGTTTGCTGATGATCTGATCATATATAACTATACGACCGAAAAGCTACAAGAGTTCAGAACAATCTAAAAAATGTTCAATGATGTGCAGCTGTACACTGACTATTGAAGAATGCAAGTCAATGCGCAGAAATGCGAAACAATCTTGTTTCGGACGACGCTGCAGGGTGTCAGTCAATATCTGAAACGTAATTGGAACTATTTCCACATCATGGCTGGCGAGGGTAATTCAGAACGGGTTCCACATAAACCCAGTGTTCGATACCTCGGTGTTCATCTCGATCAGTATCTGTACTGTACTGAACATGTCAAAATCATGCTCAGTAAAGCACAAAAAGTAGTCATGGCCCTACGAAAACTCTTTCATTTCAGAAACATTGATCAAAAGGTCAAAATTATCTGTTACAAGACCCTGGTTAGACGAGACATATGGATGTCAGATCTGGTACAACCAGACTGCTAGTACTATGGATGCATGTACTGGTTTGTACAGAAAGCCTGAGACGGATTGGAAGCATTATATATCGAATAGAAGAATTTATCAAACTGCTCAAGTGACAAGAGTCGATATCTTCATATTGAAACTTCTTCGGAATCATATCGCAAGAACTGTAACTGTCAGTGAAAATCCTTCATAGCCGTTCCACCCTACAGACGGGTATATTGCGACGCTACTGGCTTCGTTCCTCCAGAAGCATTCGTGTATTTGGACATGAATTGATATGTTTTTGATTCTGACGACGTCCCAAGTCATATATCACATATATAGCCGGGCCACCGATAAGAAGACAAAATATCCTCCGAATTTGAGATCACGAGGAAGAAAACTCCAGTTCGATAAAACCTGACCATAGGCGACTACAATCTTCAAAATGTGGATAACTTTATTTACCTTTGAGCCAACCTGAATAGAAAAGGCGCTGAAAAGCACGAGATAGGACGCCGCATAAACGCCGAAAGTAAAACATATTACTCCGTATTTCCCATTTTAAGGTCCTACATGGTGCACAGGCAAATAAGCTCCTCATTTACAAATCACATGTCAAACCTGTGCTGTCATATGAAAGTGAAACATGGACCCTGATGAGAGAATCCAAAAAGGCGTATTTGAACGCACAGTGTTCCGGAAAATCTACGGCCCAGTTAAACAAGGAACAGAGTGGAGACTACGTTGCAAAGATACGTTGTATGCAATATTTGGCGTTCCACCTGTTTCTTGTTGCATAAAGTTACGTGAATTGCAACCCAAAAGAACATTGACGGGTAGACGGGAAGACCGAGGACTCGATGAGAAGCCACGATAGAAGCTGACAGCAGATCGCGCGGAACCCTGATGATTGGAAGAGAATAATCCTGGAGGCCAAAGCCCGTCTTGGGTTGTCGCACCATAGATGATGATGATGACTTGATTCTGGGTAAGCAAGGGTTAGATACGTCTAGTTTTCTGATATCACCAATCACCCTTCTTGATTCCTTGAGGGCTTTTTTGACTCTTTTTATTGAATCCGGAAGAGGGTCTGTTCTCAGCTCGTGGTAATTACCGTTGTTCAGTATTTCGAACAATATTTCATCGTGACTGTTTCTTATCCATCACCACTATTAAATTCTCTTTGTTAGTCCTAAGGTAGTATACTAGATTTTCTTTTATTTCATTCAACACCTTCCATTCTAAACTCCTCCCAGCTTTTTCTAGACGACCTGCCTCGATAATTTTTGCTGTTCTCTTCCGAATCAACTTTTTATCTTCGACTCCCATAAAACGTACCGTGACGGACCAAAGTCTACGACAATTCCTTATATTGAGATACCGGTTAATTGGAAGCTTTAAACAAAAATCCATTGAAGTGCATTTTTCAGTAACGTAAATATATTTATAAAAAAATAAAGATAAAAACTTTTCATACCAGAAGTAAGAAGGAAGTCCTAAAAACATAAAAAATTGAATGGACAAAAGTCTACGACAGTCAGTGTTGACTCAGTTATACACAAAAAATTTCCAACTAAACGTAACCAAATGTCATCAATATTTGTTTACTTTATATTATTATCATTCCGTATATGTGGTGCTGCAATTCTGTTTTAGTTTTATCGTTAGGATCTAACTGTAAGGACATCGCGAAAAGAAATCTTAGTGATATCCGAAATTTGGACGTACAGTATAAAAAAGACAATTAATCTTGCTCGGGCATCCTGAAACCACTAGGACTTAAACGAACTTCACAATCATCAAAAACTTTGAAAACATTGGTTCCATTGAATATAAGCCGCGAACTGGCCGACCGAAAAAGTTGTCACGCAGAGACATTAGTTTTATTCTAAAAGAAGTGAACAATAATCTAAAAATAAGTGCTCCAGATTTGGCGAAACAAGTGGCTACGGAAAGGAAAAAGGATGTCCATGCAAAAACCATCACGAGAGCATAAAATATGAAGGGTTTCAAAGTAGAACTCCAACCAAAAGCCATTAATATCCGCCAAAAACCGACTTCTTCTTTTGGAATCGCGTCCTTTTCACAGATGAGTCCAAATTCAACATTTTCGGAAGTGATGGTTGCAGTAAAGTATAGAGGAAAAGGAACACGGCTTTAGAGACCAACAATTTGATTCCTACTGTTAAGCACAGTGGAGGTAATATGATAGTTTGGGGAGCCATCGCTGTATCTGGGGTTGGCAGATTGGCTTTTATTGAAACTACGATGGACCGTTATGTTTACAAGAACCTGTTAGAACAACATTTGCAGCCATCAGTGGAGAAGTTGGATCTTGGAGAGAGATGGATTTTCCTGCAAGACAATGATCCAAAACATACAGCACATTTCGTCAAGAACTGGTTGTTGTGCTGCGCTCCCATGCAACTTAATACGCCTTCTCAAAGTTCAGATTTAAACCCAATAGAGCATGTATCGGAGCTTTTGGAATGTAAAACTCGAAAATGTCACATTAAAAATAAAAATTTGTTGAAGGAAGCACTTGTTACAGAATGGGAGAAAATCATATCTGTAGAAACCGCTAATTTAGTTGCCTCGATGCACCAAAGACTGCAAGCAGTAATTGATGCGAAAGGGGGTCCAACCAAATATTAAGCCAGCAAAAATTTTTAAAATTTCCAATACGTTTAGTTGAAAATATTTTCAGTACAAGTCAGCCAGCACTGACTGTCGTAGACTTTTGTCCATTCATTTTTTTATGTATTTACGAATTTCTCCTTAAGTTTGTTATGAAATGTTTTTGTCTTTGTTTTTTGATAAATATATTTCTGTTACTGAAAAATGAGCATCAATGGGTTTTTGTTTAAAGCTTCCAATTAACCAGAATCTCGATATAAGGAGTTGTCGTAGAATTTTGTCCGCCACTGTATACTGGCCTCAATATCAAGTATAATCTCCTCCGCTGGAAAGTTTTTGCTACTAACTGGATTTTTCAGTCCCTAGTTCTAAAGTTCAGTCTGATCCTGTGTGAAATTTTCAGAAGAATTGTTAATGACATAATTCTCAATGAAATCAATATTTTTCATCCAGACCCGTTTTACGTTATTATAACATCTTAACGTTTGTAGTTTTGTACATCTGATGAAAATGACAGCACATCGTTTTGCATTCCATTCTAGTGCCAATGCATGGCAATATTTGCCGATGCAATATCTTTCTTACATTTCCCCATGAAAGCGTTTGCGAACGCTTATACGTACTCAAATTGATATTTGAAGGTTGAATACCGTTAGGTTGGGAATTTGTTCAATGTGAATTCGCTTGATAGTTCATACGGTATAACCTAGTTGTCCTGTCTTTAAATTGAGTTTACGTAATCGTATTTCGTTTGAGTTTCATTTAATAAGGTCATTAAAGGACACATTTTCGGAATCAAACGCACTTTTCCGGTGAACTTTTTTTATTACCGCTGCTTGTAAAGAAGTGTAATTTTAATATGGTATGGATCTTCTTCTTAGCACTACAGCCCCTTTCGGGCCTTCGCTTCCTGCAAACAGCGCCTTCAACTGTCTCGGTCCGTTGACCGCGTCTTCCAATTCCGAAATCCCAGCAGCGATGAACTGTCTTCGTCCACCGAGTCAAGACCAGCGTTTCCTCGGTTTCCCCACTGGCCGCCGGCCTTCAGTTCTCCCTACGAATACCTCCTTGGGTATCCGTTGTTCGTCCATACGATTCATGTGTCCAGCCCATTGCAGCTTCCGCAGTCTTACAATCCTTGAGACCTCCGGTTCGTCAAAAATTTCATACAGCTCATGGTTGTATCGAATTCGCCATTGGTCCCCGTCTAGCTTCGCTCCGATTATTCGCCTCAGGACCTGTCGCTCAAAGGCGTTCAATATATTTGCGGATGCTTGGGTTAGGGTCCATGTTTCACATCCATAGCATAACACAGGTCTTATCACAGATTTGTATACTTGGAGCTTTGTTTTTCTGTGTATGCAGCTGGTCTTCAATATCGTCAATACTGAATAAAATATTTTATTTGCGAGCTGTATTCTTCGGCGTATTTCGTCTCTTTCATTGCCCGATACTGTATTCTGTATATCACACTTTGCGAATGGTATGGATATCACGCTAAATGTTTTGAGTAACTGTAAATTTTTAAATTTTTCACAACTGGCAATTAATTATATTTCAATGGCAAATTGATTTTTGCTTTATATAATTTATAGTGGCAAGAAAATACAGTAGAGAATAAAGATGTAAATGTAATTAGATATTAAATGCAATGTATTTTAATTAAACACTAAAAGTAATGCTTGTACCGTCACAAATTCATTGTACATGTAGGAAATCGTTCAAATATATCCGAAAAATCGAGACTTTAATAATTTTTGTGAAGGCTCGGCCGTAATAATTTTTGTGAAGGCTCGGCCAATTATACATATTCAATTTAAACACTATTCTTGAAATTTTAATGAAAATGCAAAGAAAATTTTAGTGTCTAGTCTGATTTGAAATACAAATATATTAACTACGAACACGTGTTGTAATTCCATATAATTGATATGGCTATATGTCACTATTTATAAATCACTTGTCAAATCTATTCTAACATATATGGCAGTAAAACATGAACCCTGACGAGCGAATCCGAATAGGCAGTGGACATATTTGAACGCAAAGTGCACCGAAAAATCGACGGCCCAGTGAAACAAAGAACAGAGTGGAGACTATGCTCCAACAATGAGTTTAATTAATGAACTACCTGTATCTACTTGCGTAAAGTTACCCAAATCGCAATAGGCAGGCAATGTGAAAAGAATGGAAGAAAGTCGGCTAACTTAAAGAACATTAAAGGGCAGAGCACAACGTAGACGTCCAGTGGGAAGACCGAGGACTCCACGGGAAGACACGATAGAAACCGATAGAACCGAAGTCACAGAACCGTGATGATTGGAGGATATTATTCCTGGAACCCATAACCCGACTTGGGCTGTCGTGCCATAGATGATGATGACTTCACACTTGATTATTTTCCAATTTAATTGAAATTTTGTAGACACGAGAACCTTATATCAATCTATATAATTATGAAATTTTAGGTAGTTTAATGGTATTTTTTCAATTTAATGGGGGAAAACGTGAAATATTACTAACAACGTTGAGTGAATTTCGATTTCTCACTTATTTGTTGCCCTTTTGCTCATAAATATATACTCCCGTGATTTTTTCAGATTTTTCGGCGCAAAGTTGGATACCTTTGCGCGAAGGAACCCCTGACGTGTCATCTAACGTTTTTGTTCCACACACGAATAAAAATTTGTGGTAAGGAACTTCAGCACATAAGGGGCCTGCCCTTAAAACTTTCTATATGGAAAGACATGGCGCGAAATTAGTATTTGTAAAATTTGTTGCCTTAAATTGCTTTTTGGTAGTGACTGCGATGCTACTCAACCACACGCAGTATTTTTTGCATGGCGATTTTTAATGTTTTCTTCCTCATTCGAGATTTCCCCAAGGAAATCTAAAGCAACCTCTCATCGGTCATAGACGTGAAGTCTTGGAATGTGTCAATGGAGTGTACCCAACAGGTCAACAAGTGCGGACACGTTTAGTCTACTCCGAGGTCGCTGCTGGCAGGCTAGTTAGTTCAGAGAGGAATTTCGGTCGCCGGTCTTCCGCGAGAAGACCATGTCCGAATACAATGTATCAGCCACCGATTCAAATGCCCGATTTAAAGCGCATCAAAAACAACTTCCATCAAGGCGATCCTAGTTTACTTCACTAATTCATTTTCATATCTTTCAGGCTGTACGCACAGTCCAAAAAAGAGAAAACAGAAAGAGACAACACCAATCCAAAACCACGTGTTCCCAATTATTCACCGACGCGGTGCCAGTAACTAACTATTCGAATCCAAAACCGAATCAATCTACTCTAACTAAAAACGCAAAACCAAATTACCGAACCGCTCAGTCGCGGAATACTAAAACACAATCCACTTGGCGGCATCTTCATCTCCTCCTGAAAAAGGAACGACTACATACTGAAAAGGAAATTGTTTAGCAATTCATTTTAGTTTCTGTTTGAAAGTGACAGCAATACCAGTAAATTTCATATTATCTCGCAAATTTTGTTCTTAATTACTAGAAATCTTAAATTTTTTCGTAAAGCAAATATTTATACAATTTTGTCACTCATTGTTCATTCTATAGAAATTCATGAATTCCATCTTCATTTTTTCTACGATTGAAACATAAATATGTGGTTGCGTATATTTATATAAGATTAATTTTTCATCTTAAAAAATAGCTTTATGAGTAACCTATTTCTTCATCATCGTTTTCGTTTCACATTTTAACAGTTAGTCTCTCTTTATATTTTATTAAAACACAGTTTATGTTTTTTTAAGTATTCTATCCACTTCCTTCAACGTCACTAATGTATAAACTTAATACGCGCATCAGGATTTGTATTGGAAAACACTATAAAATTATTTAGGGTACGAACTATAGAAAAGATTAAGAATTGAAAAATCCTCCCTACCTGTATTCACATACTTAATTGAATTTATCTGGAGTGTTTATTTCGTTCACTAGACTTAATTATATTTGTTATTCTTGTTTGGTAAGGTACTTTTAAATTAATATTTCCTAATCAATCCATTTTATGGTGAATATCAGCGCAGGTGTACTTATGATAGCATCGTTGGCGACAAAATCCTCCATAGTGCTAAGTTTTCCTAGCATATACAAGGTGTGTTCCAAAATAAACGAGACTGAGCTAAAATAGAAACGACAGAAGCTTTGTTCGGATAAATTCGAGTTTATTTATTCAAAATAGTCTCCTCCGGCCTCGATACACTGTTTTACGCGATCCAAAGCTTTTCGAAAGAGTGTTTCAGGTCATTGACCGGAATGTCCTTCACGATGTCGGTACAAGTCTTTTGGATGCTCTCTACGGACGCAAAGCGTTTTCCTTTCACGGCCAAATGCAATTTTCCGAATAGGTAGAAGTCACAGCGAGCCATATCAGGCGAATACGGTGAGTGATTGATGGTTAAATGCGATTTCTAGTCAAAAAATCAGTCACAAGAGTGGATCGATGAGATGGTGCACTATCATGCAATAAGCGCCAGCTTCCTCCTTAGCGCTATTCGGGTCGAATTCGACGAATGCGGTGCAACAAACGCTTCAAAACGCCAAGATAGAAAATTGCATTGATGGTTTGGCCCGTTGGCACGAACTCCTTGTGGACAATTCCCTTGGAATCGTAAAAACAAATTAGCATCGACTTGATTTTTGACTTCTCCAAACACGAGTTTTTGGGTGGTGGCTCGTCTGGGGCCTTCTACTCGGCACTTTGACGCTTGGTTTCGGGTTCATACCGGAAACACCACGTTTCATCACCAGTAACAATGTTGTAAAGGAAGTTCTCGTCTTTTCTCGCCTCTTTAATGATGTCTTTCGAATGTTGAATTCTGAGCAATTTTTGGTCATCAGTTAAATTGTGCGGAACAAAACGTACACAGACCTTCCGTAAGCCTAAATGATCCGTTAAAATGCGATAAATCGATGTTTTGGAGAGATTCAACTCCGATTCCATTAATTTCAACGATGATTTCGGCTCATTTTTGATAAATTCACGCACAATTTCGATGGAGTTTTCGGTGATCACTAATTTTGGGCGGTCCGTATGTTCATCGTCATTTATGTCCTCACGACCATCTCTGAAACGTGTAAACCACTCATGGACTCTAGCACGAGATAGACAATCATCGGTATAAACTTTTTTCGTCAATTCAAATGTTTCGGTAAACGTTTTACCGATTTTAAAACAAAACTTGATATTAGCTCTTTATTCGAAACTCATTTTTGTACCGATGACACAAACATACTGTCACTTTAGACGCAATAGCTTCGCTTCCACTGAACCGAATGTCACCAAACTTTTACTGAAAGTTAGGGAGGGAGGTAACTTTCCAACGCACTATCTCATTCATAGATGGCGCCACCAAATGACAAAAGTCTCGTGTAGTGAACGCACCTTGTATGACGACAGAGAATCACTGATATGACCCTAATTTTCCCGGTACTAACTAAAAGGGAACCCTAAACAGGTCTTAATCGCAAACAAAATTTACTTTTCACTGATTGAACGAAGGCGTAGCTGTTCTGATTATAATATCAAATTTCTTAATAGGAATGATACAGAAGTTAAATAGCGCATGAATTAATACAGAAGTTAAATAGCGCTTTTAAATTTGTACATGCAAAGCCAATTGTTATATGACTCGGAAATCGGATCCATTACTCCCTTTTTAAGGTCATGTGTATGCAATATTTGATTATTGATACGTAAAATACAGAATCAGTTTCTATTGAAACTAAAAATGCTTTAAATTCTGGGAAGGTTCCACACTTCACATATGCCCCGAAAAGTGAGAAGAACCAGACCTTCTTGTTGGAGAGCTTGGACTGCGGAGAAGATACCGACGATCTTCTTCAGGTGCTCAAGGAAGCAGCACCAGAAAAAGAATTTATCTTCGTCAAAACGTTCGCGACAAGAAGGTCGACGGTAGAAAAAACAATTTACCACTTTATTTATTGCAAAGGACTCGTCTCATCTCGATCAACGTCAACTCCATTGTTACTTTACATCGACGTGATTATCTCCTTGAATTCATTGTTAACCAAAAGCCTCACATCATGCTTCTCACTGAAACCCACCTCAATTCATGGCATTCATGGCCATTCAAGGATTTGGAATTCGTAAGAAACGATAGGTGATAGGGGAGGTGGCACCGGGATACTGGTTCGAAGACCCTATTGTTTCCAAAATATTGAAAAAGTTGAATTCAAAAGCTTTGAATCTCTTGAAGTGTCCGTTATCAAAATCTCACTGCTAGGTGGGGATAACTTCTTCGTTATATCTGCCTATGCAACTGGTCGAAATTTTCTCAAGTTTAAGGAGGAACTCAATTCCTTGTTTGAAATACTCGAATTGAACAGGCCGCATAATCATTATATTCTTGCTGGTGACCTGAATGCCAAGCATACATCATGGCTGAACGCCACCAATAATCCAAAAGGTGTATTCCTGAAATCGTGTTTAACAGAGAGCCAAATTGAATACAGGTGTAATCTATATGGGTCGGAGTTCCCAACATACCCTAGGACAAATTCATATTTGGACCTGTGCATTGCTGACGCACGCAACATCATCCGCATAGCCGACCAAGCGCGACTCATCTGGCATCTCGAGTCTCAGTAGCCCGTCGTAAGACACGTTCCACAGGTCCGGACCAAGGATAGATCCCTGGGCAACACCCGATGTCATTTCCATCCTTCGATCGCCCTGTGTTGTTTCGTAGAGCAGGCTTCGGTCCTTTAGGTAGTTCCTCAAAAGCCGCATTAGATATTCTGGAACTTGAAAAGGGCGTTCCTAACATCGAATGTCACCAACAAGACGATCCGTTGCTTGGTGCGACTATATGCCTCTGCATTTTGGACCGCGTTCACTACCTCGGCAATCGCATCAATGGTAGAACGTCCTACTCTAAAGCCGTACTGCTAAGGAGATAGGTCCCCATCAGCACGAATCGCGTCAGTGAGTCTTCCCTTGATGAGTTTGGCTAGCACTTTCCCAGCCGCGTCTAGCATGCATAACGAGCGGTTGCAGTTGGCGATTCGAGATTTCCCTTCCCCTTGCTGATCAGCACGAGCGTCGCCACCTTCCATCGTACCGGGAAAATCCCGTCCCGCAGGCAAGCGTTGAATGTGCTGAGCAGCAAGTCAGGACAATGGTGATGGACAAGCCGCAACACCTCAGCTGGAACACCATCTGGACCTGGAGACTTCCTCGCTTTCAACGAAAAGCCTGCCTCTTCCAGTCCCGGCTGTGTGAAGAGTGGACACTCGACTGCTGTTTCACCATGGACAGCGTCAACACGGACGGGATGGGCGGGAAAGAGTGCCCGCACTATCTCGTCCATCTTTTCCGCATCATGTATACAAGGTTTCCGTAGGGCACCAAGCTTCCGCATAACTAGCTTGTAGCCGAGGCCCTACGTATCCTAGTTCACATTGTCCACTAGATGTTGCCAGCAGTGAGCCTTGTTGTTGTTGATCAATTTGCGAAGGCATTTCCTGGTGGTTGCTTGCCTCGTCACGGTTCCGCGCCCGTTGAGCCTCACGCCGAAGCTAGTGACACTCCCTTCGTTTTTCAGCGATTTCAGTTGACCACCAATACACTGGGGGCTTGCCGGCCGGGGTTTTCGACGGGGCATAGAAGCACAGCAGGCAGTCGTAATGATACACATAGTTAAGTTCACCACGTCTTGAACTGCTAATTCTTCCGACCCCTGCGAATCTCCCTGTAAGGGAGCACCTGCTGTGAACATCTCGACGAACCTCTCGACGTCCACCCTTTCGATGTTCCACCCAATTGCAGATGGTCGAGAGCACGGACGACGGGAGACAACATCACTGATCTCAAGCAGAATGCTATGGTGATCACTGGCTGAGTAGTCCTCTAATACTCTCCAATTGTGTATCCTCCGTACTAAGGGCTCCGAGGTGAATGTCAAGTTCGGTATGGCTCCTTTGCAGCCAATACGGTGGAAAGTCGGCGTATTTCCGGTGTTTAATACGACGAGCGCCGTCCTGGCCGCCATTTCTAGAATCCGTTTTCCCCGCGGATCTGTTTGAGGCATGCCCCATTCGATTACTTTAGCGTTGAAGTCTCCCCCGACGAACACGTTGCCGTGCAAAGCATTAAGCTTGTCTTGGAAAGATGATACAGAACTTTTATCATGATGTTGTTCACTCAGCAGCAAGAGTCGACTTTCATGTCCCTCGCAAACTGCTGAAGAAGGTTTTGGGCGGTTGAATTGCGGCGTAGGTTTAGTTGCAGGATGCGGGTCATAAGAGTTCTGAATTTGCCTTGACTAGGATTTCCTGGAAAACCCCACATTTCCCTAATCCCTAGACGTGCCCAAGATCCGGTCTTGGATCACCGCATTTGTAACATAGGAGACTCCTATCGGGTCCTTTGCATACTTGTACGGTGTGACCATAGCCAAGATATTTGAAGCATTGAAGAGGCATGGCCGTACCCTGCAGACAACCCACCCTTTTCTTACTTTGCCCTTATTCAGAAATTGTTTGGCGTCCTTTTCGGTCAAGGCAATGATGGTCATGCGTTGTCCCCTATGATTTTCTGGTGTCAGCCTCACTTTGATCCTGCCCACGCTAGGAAACTTCCTTTTGATGGCCTCTTCTACCTCGGCCAGGTCCGTTACGCATTCAATGTCTTATTTCAATCGTTGCCATCGGCTCAAGCGAGGCTGTAGTTGCGCTTTTGCCGAAGACTTTCTTTACTGCGTAGCAGAATGCGTCTTTATTGTCGACCTCTGCTCCGAATTCGACCAGTATATGGCCCGACCACGTTGGTCGTACTGCTTTAATGGCAGTGCTGGTGTCTTCGGGCCTTACATTACTCCTGATACCCCGCAGCATTTCTGTGTAGGATCGGCCATCTTGGGGGTTTTACGAGCAGTGCCTGCTGCCGGGGTCTTCATCGGGGCTTCTTTCTCTCCTGTTTTACATCAGGTTCTTTTTTCTTGTTGGGCGTCCGTGTTTAAACTTAAATTCAAGGTCTACAAGGACCAACTCTTCATTCCCATTCACATAAACGCGTTACAAATGACTCCATTTCGCTTAGATCAATAGAAAAAAACACTGTTTAAGGTCATATTGTTGAGCGCATTGTTTCGCCATGGCATCCAAATAGGGCTCCTTATTATTGAAAGTTTATTGTATCGGTTCTGCCAATTAATTGTTGTCATCATTATTTATTCACCTCTAGTTCTCTAGTGCAAAGCACAGCGGTTATGATAAAGTCAGCAGCAGCCCTTAAAGGGAACATTCTCTCAGAACAAGGCCATAGTTAATCGGGAGTGCTTTTAAATGGAACCTAAAGAAACAACTCAATTATGCGAACTTCGAACGTACTCCGAGGCCGACTAAGGTTTAACCCAGACGGAGATGGTATGTTTGTAGCTTTTTGCGCGTGAGAAGAGTTAAATATGTACTTTCCTTTTTCAATCTGGAACGTAACGCGAAGAAATTAAAATCACAATCCTATCCTTGCATTTAGAAGCAAAAATATGAAGGAAAATGAAATTCAATATAAAAATGAATAATTTAAAAATTGCTATCAAATTTATTGAAAAAACTCCGAGCGAGAATACATGACTTTAAGGTTCTGTTTTTCATAGCAGCTCCATAAATGTGACTTGATTAAGTGCTGACATTTAAATTTTGCTACACGTATCGCAAGAAATAAATCATTTCTGTTCTAGCTCGACTTTAGATATGGTCATTTAACAATCTCATACTGACTGAATGGAATCAATGGTTTTCCTTTTAAAGTAAATGGCTTTTAGTTGAAGCAAGCATCGATTTTTCTATTTTAGTTGTAAATGGGCTGCATGTTGTCACATAATGCTCTTCTATTTAAGGCATTAAGGAACGGCCGTGTAGTTGCTAGGCTTGGTCACAAAATGAACCTAAAGAAACATTCACACTACCACCAAGAAGATCAAGCAAATAATCTACGCATTAATTTTAAAGATAGCTTGAGCCAATGACGGCCACCCACAATTCGCCGGGTGGAAAGTTTCGTTGGCAGCTTATAATTGTGACAAAATTCCTTAAATGCCATGCAATAACGAGTAATATTTTTGGCATTGCCCTTACGAGTGCAGCATGCGGTGCTGCAGAAATATTTCGTTTGCCATGCTTCGACTGTGTCCCCAACTCATAGTTTTTGGCAAGGTCATTGTTATGCGAATTCCCGGCGGCTGGTTGTGGTTCTTCTGGCGAATTCGCTATGAATGGTCTCTTACTTAATGTTTTCATTGCTTTTGATTTTCTTCGGAGATGCTCAGATGTTTTTATTTTAATCGCATCGTTCATACGACAGTCCGAGTGCTAGAAGCTATCAATGCCTCTGTACCAAATCTGCAGTTATTTTTAGACGGTTTTCACACAAAACAAAAACACAAAATACTACCATTTCTGATTTCCTTCCACCGCTGAGGAGCGCTCAACATATGGCTGTAGGGTAGTGTAAAACGAGAAATCTATTCCGAATAGCGACCAGTCGTTTGTTGAACTGGCTCTCGTGGCATGGATTTGGTACACTGGTCTGTTAGGCCCAAGCTGAGAAAAACATTCACACCATTCAACCTGCTTTTTGCCTCAAATATCGCGAATCTGTTGACGTCGTGGTTGTTGTCGACATCAAATGAACTGAAAACTCGCTGAATTGAACCGAGCCGCTGATAGCAGCTTACGAATAGAACGAATCGCCGACAGTACGAGTATACGGCGCACGATTTTTCCCCATTCTTAAAAAAGCGCGTCATAAAATTATATTAACGCCAGAAAGCGTACAGCGCAGAATAATGTTCTCCAAATGATATTTCCGAGTGCAGAACTACGGAATTGCAGGTGGGTAGAAAGCAAGACCACTTGCATATGTAAATTAGTTCGAGATGTGACTGTGGCACTATCAAATGATAAATCAGCTTGAATTTCGTCGATTCCCGTCACATATTTATGAGCATACGTTAGCGATAGTCGAGGCACATTGACGGACCGATTCACATCGAAAATGCAAAATGTTTTTTAATCAGAATTTCAGACTAAATACTTGAAGATTTCCCAGATCCGGTTCGATGGCTTCAGCGTATAGATGACATGGTAATTACTTTTTACCAAAAGACACTTGTTGTATGTGGAGGAAATTTCAAAGATAAGCATTTCGCATGTGAGGGTTTCTGTTTGTTTTAAACCGGCACTTAAATATTCAATGAGCCTCGCAATATGAAAATACATACATATAAGTTGCTGGCCTTTTCAAGCTTTGGAAGCAGTTTTTGTTTTAGTTCTAACTTAATGAGCTATTATGGCTCGAAGCAATTATAGTATTGGCGCTCTGACAGCCAAATGCTGTATTACCTGTTCTATGCGGGTCAGCTCTAGTTTTTTAGAATAGTAGCTCTGGTCTCCTTTTCAATATCGCCAAGAATAAAAGAATTTCTATGGTTCATATGGGTGAAAAATAGGAAGGATAGAAGCATACGTTACTTCAAGTAAGTTTGGAAAATTGTTCATCATTTTTTGCAGTCAGTAATTGACTCCAAGTACCCCTTCCGACTTTTTTAAACAACAAGCAGCAGGAGAGTGAGAAGTGTTTTGTAAACAAATTAATAATTCAAAAATGTCTTCTGAATGTTATAGAAAAATTATTTAACACATGGCAAAAGTTTGCTAACTTGCTGACGTGCCTGCCGTTCGGTCAAGACCATAGTATACTCAACGTCAAGACTAGCCTGCCATGAAGTCCTTTCATATCTCCGTATCCTCGCATGCCTAAATTTCCTACTTTTATTATTTACGCAAGTGCACAGCCAACAACAATACTGGAAGGGTAAAACGACCACACATGATCTATTAATTGCACAGGCGAGTGTAGATTATACATCCTGCAAAATAATTATATAGGCAGTAAATTTTTTCGCAATTTTAACAAAAACTTAAAAGCATTGCACTTTGAATATATTGGAGTTTATTTAAAAATAAGAAAGAATTAAAGTTAACGATAAATAATATATATACAGTTAGACAAAAAAGTCTCCGTACGGTGCTTATTTTTATTATTTATTAAAAACTTATCCATTCGTTTCGATATAGTAGTTCAAACTGGTAAATTTATCAACATTTAACATCAAAAAAGTCTCCGTACGATATTACATCTTAATAAAATTATAAGAAAAAGGAATTTCGTAAAAAAAATTTTAGTACTTAGTAGGATTCCCCTTAGCTTTGATGACTGCTGTCAAACATCTGGGCATCGAAGAGACTAGTTTGGATGTTATTTCGGATCCTATAGAGTTCCATTCTTCCTGGAGTGTAGCTTAAAGCTGTTGCCTGTTTTTTATTGCGTGTTTGCGTACTCTACGCTCCAATTCATCCCACAAATGTTCTATTGGGTTTAAGTCGGGTGATTGTGGTGGACTGTGTATTTGCTTGGGTACATTATATAGTAGCCATTCCTTAACAAGCATTGATGTATGCCTAGGATCGTTGTCTTGTTGGAAAATCAAATCACTTTCCATGCCTAAAGCTGATATGCTTTCGCGCAAACTCGTTCTAAAAATGTTTAGGTAATCCCACCCGGTCCATTGTGCTCTCAATGAAGTGCAATTTTCCAACTCCTGAAGCTGCCATACACCCCCAAACCATTACATTACCACCGTCATGCTTGACTGTTGGAATTAAATTTTTGCAATTGAATTCCTCATTTGCTTTGCGCTAAACAATCAGTCAGATTGCCTTGCGCAATCTGATCCAAATATGTTGAATTTACTCTCGTCGGAAAATACAACTCGATTCCAGAAATTAGCGTCCTTATTTTGGTGCATTTTCGCAGAGGCTAATCTCTTCTTGCGATTAAGTTTTGAGACCAATGGCTTTCGCCTTGGCTTTCGACCATGGAAATTACTTTCCGTAGAACATTCCTAATGGTTTCATCACTTACCGTTAAATAAAAGTCTTTTCTGACCTCATCTGATATTTTACATGCGCTGGTTCTAGGATTATCTTTTATTTTTCTTACTATTGACCGTCGTGCTATATCGCTTAAATTTTTTGGCCGTCCCGAATGGGGCTTACTTTTGAACGAACCGGTTTCTCCATATTGCTTCATAACATATTGGACACTTGACTTAGGTCCACCAATTACTTTCGAAATTTTATCCATCGACTTGCCTTCGCAATAAAGCTTTATGATCAATTTCCTCGTATCTACACAAATTTCTTTACTCAACGCAGAATATTGGATTTTCTGAAGTTGATACAAATCTGCACGCGGCTGAAACTATACTAGCTGTACTCCAGGAAAAATTCTGAACTCTTGTTTGTGCAAAGCATTTTTTACATAACTATGTAAACAATGCAAAGCATTGTTTAAAAAATTTCGTACGGAGACTTTTTTTATATAAAATTTTGTAAAATTCACTAAATTGAATTACTATATATTAAGAAATGGATAAATTCCTGCATTTATTCCTGAACTATATATATATATTGCGTTCATTAAAGTAAAAAAATATTGAATTACATGAGAGATGTTCATAAAAATCAAGAAAAAGTAGCGTCGGACGGAGACTTTTTTGTCTATATATATATATATATATATATATATATATATATATATATATATGTGTGTGTGTGTGTGTGTGTGTGTGTGTGTGTGTGTGTGTGTGTGTGTGTAGGAAAATAAATCAATGGAAAAATGAAATGGGCACCAGTAAATAAAAATACTTAGTTATGTCTTAGTTGTGTACTTTATTTCTGTTTATTGTAACCACGTGCGCTGACGGCCAGATCGAGACTGTCCCGATTCCCGTGTTGCGGTCGACCGCGTCATCTCTATATCTCTTTCTTTCCTACACTCGGCCTTTCTTTCCCCGATACATACTTCCTCCTCGGACGATAATTCCTCGAATGAAATCTCAACGGTCATGCCTGCATCTTGACATTCTGGATATAGCTTCATATGATCAGCTGTCTTCGTAGTCTCCTTGGGTCCTATGTGGTCATCGATTTTTTCAACTCCGTACCGTTCATTAGGCTTAACTGTCATAACCCGATAAGGGCCCAAAAACTTCCTCTGGACTTTTAGACTTCCTCCAAACTGAGTCCTTTTAATAGTTACGATATCGCCGATATTATACGGGCTTGCGTGTTTACGCCGTCGATTGAACGTTTTGCGATTTTCTTCTTGAACTTTCTTCATGTTGTCCATAGCTCTGCTACTCAGTTCCGATCGTTCCTTCTGAAAGATTTCTACGATTTCAGCTTCAATTATTTCACGCAGCTTCAAGTCGTCTTTCGTACGTATAGCTGTTCCAATCAGTATCTCGAATGGTGAAATTCCAATACTACGATTAAACGAAGAATTAATGCTCTGTTGGACTTAGTCACCGAACTTAAACCACTCTGCTGGATTTTCTATAGACAGCTTCGTCAACACTGGGATAATCACTCGGTTTAGCCTCTCTACTTTACCATTACCACGTGGCACACCCGTCGTGATGGGAATGTGTTATATTCCCTCGTCTCTGCAATATTCGGCGAAAGCATTCGAAGTGAATCCAGTCTCTCGGTCTGAAACAATTCTACGTGGGTTTCCGAAAACAGTGGCTTGTTTCTGCAACAGCGATATAACTTCCTCTGTTGTCGTTGACTTCGTTGGATACAGCCACACAAATTTAGTGAATGCATCCGTAACAGTGAATGTGTTTGAAACACTTCGTGGTCGACGGCATCGGTCCAAGATGATCAACATGATAGGTATCTAGTGGCCCACCACCTTTGTCAATCGGATGTAACAAGCCCTCCAGCTTTCCGTGTTTCTTCTCGGCTAATATACAGACTACGCATGTATTGATGAATTTCCTTATGCGGGCTTGCATGTGCGGGAACCAAAATTCCTGTCGAACATATTCGGCTTTCCTCACGCCGAAATGACCACCATCGTGCGCACTTCTTTTAACGTCATATTGCATTGCCTTGGGTACAACCACTAGAAGATCTCCTCGTTCTTCGGGGTAAAGAATTCCTTGTCGTAGTTGGAAGTCCTTTTGTTTCTCGTCATTTATATCTTGAATGATTTTTTGTAGTTCGCTATCGTTCTGCTGGGCTCGGTGCACAGTTCCATTAATGCGTCTACTCTCTTCTCGATAAGATATACAGGGTGCGTACGGCATTTGATGACAACTTGAGAGTAAAATTAATTAGCTTGTATTTTTAACAAAATTTAATGAAATTTCAAGAATTTTTTATGCAACGTTAAATTAATATATGGCTATAAAGTTATTCAATAAAATCTCCGTTAGCAGCGATCCTGGTTCGGAAACGATTACATGCCCGAATCAAATGCTCCTTGTTCATCAACACCATAACGGCATTAATAGCAGTCCTCAGCGAAGAAGTGGTATTATGGGGACGCTTATTGGTCTCACGCTCAACTACGCCCCATACGTAATAATCCAAAGGGTTAAGGTCTGGGGAGCTAGGTGGCCATCGGTTCGGTGTTATGTGGTCATGAAAATTTTCGGCCATCCAATTTTGTGTCGCCATCACTTTATGTGAAGGAGCAGAGTCTTGTTGAAAAATGTATGGTCTGCCTCCGCTTACATTGTCTATCCAGGGTTTCACTACCGTCTCCAAAACCTCGAGGTATGCAGCAGAGTTCACTCGAAGCCCTTGAGTAAAAAAGTGTGGTGGCATAACATGTCCTTCGTTGCTGACAACACCTAAAACCATAACAGTGGCTGGAGATTTTGTGTGCATAACAACAGGAACCTCCGTAGGATTTGAACGTAGCCATCTGTCATTTCTGCGGAAAAAAACCATAACATTTTGGGCGCCTCAGGGTGTTTGATATTGTTTAAAAGACGTTTTGATCGGAGAACTCTCTGTTCCCGTGTTCGTTCCTACATGAACTGTCCTCTGCGCATCACGTAAGACTTATACCGAAGGTCTTTGTGGACAACTCTACGAATAAGGCGCTCAGAAACATGAGGCTCACTCGCAACGACCCTCATTGATTTTGAAGGGTCCTCGTCTATGATCGCTTGCACTTGCTCTATAAATTCTGCAGATCGGACAGTGTCAGAACGTTGTTCGTGCTTTTTGCGTTTTGCAACCGATTCTGTATCGCCTCCTGATGCTTCCAATTCACGGCAAACCTTATGCACGAATGAACGGGCGCAATTAAGAAAATTAGGGATCTCTAAGTCTGTATGGTTCGCACATATAGCGACGATGACAGCATTTCTCTTCATTTCTTGAGTGATGTTGTAGTCCGCCATTTCTTATCTGGAAAGGAAAAAAAATTTTAAAAAAAATTCGAGAAGTTACAGGTATAGTCACATTTATGCATGTCCTCAAATACCGAACGCAACATGTACTGATGCCGGATATTGGCTTAAAGCATCCAAGTGCTTCATAGCCCTGCCAGGTCGATGTTCAAAGTTATAATTAAATTCGTCGATTAACAACGCCCAACGTGCCACTCTTAAGGACGTCTCCCTTTTTGCCATGGTTAGGGCAAGAGCTTGACAGTCTGTAACAATCGTCACCGGGTTACCCAACAAATAAACGCGAAACTTATTCAATGCTTTCTCCAATTCATAGCTCGTATACTTCTCCTCTGCAGGCGTCGTCTTCCAACTCGCGTAGTAAACTGGATGTAACTTTCCATCTTGATAGTCTCTCTACAAAAGTATGGCACCGAGTCCTTGCTTAGACGCGTCCGTATGTAATTCTGTTTCGGATCCGACTCGATGTAACTTGAGAACGGGACCATGTGCAGGTATGTCCTTTAGCTGTTGAAACGCTTTAGCCTGGTCTTCTCCGAATTCAAACTTTATTTCGTCTTTCAACAAATTAGAGAGACGACGAGCTATAGTCGAAAACCCTTTGATAAACTTACGGAAATAGCTGGTCAGCCCTAAAAAACTTTGTACGTCCTTCGCTGTTTTTGGTCGTTTGAACTCTGTTACAGCCATCGTTTTTTCCTTTCCTGGCATAATAGGCCCGTTTTCGACAATGTATCCTAAGTACTCCACTCTCTTTTCCAGGAATATACACTTTCCCCAGTTAAATGCTACTTATTTATGTATTTATTTCTATTTAACAAAAAAAAATTCGAATAACAAAATAGATAAAATAATAGTATAGCAAAATGAATTAAATAATAGCACAGCATGTAAAAAGCAAGATAAAAGTAATAAAAAAAGCAAAAACTAGGAGAAAATAAATAAGGAAAATTACTGAAAGCTGAAAAGAAGACAGTTGACAAAATCTTTTATAAACTGAATACGAAAGGGGTAAGGGCCCAAGCTGAAGGTCATCATGGTTACGAGGTAATTTGAGCATGGGTGAGTGAAAATACACCAAACTACGTGCAACTGGAACATCAACGATATTCGACAATCTTGTAGAACGCATAACGCGCCTCACAGGAACCTGGTTGACAAGGCGAGTATCGAGCAAACCACGACAAAGCGTGTAAAGGAAACATTCATCAAGGTAGAGTCGACGCATTTCCAGCGAAGGAATATTGAGGATAGCTAAGCGTGATTCGTAAAAAATGTAGGGAACCTGGAATTTCAAGAAGACGATCCTGGTAAATCTTTTTTGTACAGCTTCTAGCGTGAACTTCAAAGGCTTCAAATAAGGCGACCAAACTGGCGAACAGTACTCAAGGATAGGACGAACCAAACTAGAATATAATTTAACACACGATAAAGGATCGGAAAAAAATACAGGAATTTCTTAAGACCAAGCCAGAAATGCGTACTTTAAAAGTAATTTCAAAAATATGAACATCGAACTTTAATTTAGAGTCAAAAGTGACACCCAAGTCCCTGAAATGTGTCGCCGTACATATGTACGAATTATTTAACGTAAACTGAAAGCTGATAGGGCAAGGGTGATTAGAAAATGGAAGATGGATGCACTTAGAAACATTTAGTGTACATAAGTTGGCTATAAGAACTCCAAGATAAAATGGCATTCAAACCATCTTGAAGCAAAGCACTGTCATCGATTGACGATACTACTTTGAAAACTTTGACGTCATCTGCATAAAGAAGGCAGGAGGAGTTGATGACAACGGATGGTAAGTCATTTATAAACAGAGTGAACAATAGTGTGCCCAGAATGGATCCTTGAGGAACACCAGAAGACCGATGGAAGGGAGTAGAAAGACAGCCTTGACAGCCTGACTGACACGATTGGATAAGTAAGAGGATAACCAGTGAAGCAAATAATCAGGAACGTTAAGAAATTTAAGTTTGCTAAACAACATATTGTGATTTACTGAGTTGAAGGCTTCCAAATCCAAATACAAGGTTTCGACTTGTAAACGGTCCTCCATGGCTTTTGAAGTAACGGTCATGAATTCTAACAAATTCGTTAAGGTCGATCGCCCTTTGATAAAACCATGTTGTTCAGGAACGAACAACTCGTGAGTAACTGAAGAAAGGTGCAAGTACACGATTTTCTCCAGTAGTTTGGAGAAGCAGGGTAATAAGGAGATAGGCCGATAATTGGCAACGTCTGAGGTACTACCTTTTTTAAAAATAGGAGTAACAAAGGATCGTTACGTTGTGTTCACTTGCGACCTTGACCACTCTTTGAAGTTTCTCTAAATCATCTCGTTCATCTTTGGCCGGAATTGCCAAATCATCTAAATAACACAGTACGGTTCCATCCGCCAACAGGTCTCTAAATACTGCTCTGATGTGTCGCTGAAAAACTGCCGGTGGGTTGCAGATACCAAAAGGAACGCGCAAGAATTCGAACTGTCCATCCGCTGTAACGAACGCCGTATACTTTACGCTGTTCTTTTCAACTGGCACATGATAGAATCCATTTTCTAAATCCAGAGTAGTGAATACGGTGGCGTCCTGCAATTTGTCCAGCTAGTCCTCGATCAAAGGCAACGGAAAACGGGTCATTATTATCTTCTTGTTTAGTAGACGATAGTCTACACATATTATAATCTTTCCGTTTTTTTCGTTGCTATTACTATTGGGCTAGAATATTCTGACGTACTAGGTCTCACCACGCCCTTTTCGATCAAATCATTGACTAGATCGCTCACGATATCGCGCTGCTCCGCCGACAAGCGTCTTGGATTTTGTTGTATTGGAATATCGTCCATTAGGATAATTTTCATTTCCACGCCGGTATTCTTTGTCGGTCGCGGTTTATAGCTTTCAATCAAATCTCTTAATGCACGGTCTATGGTTCGGTCTTTAATGTGCGGCAACTGCATACTGGGCCCTTCAACGACGTTTATGCGCATAATCTCCTTCACTGCGTCTTGGAAGATGTCCTTTGCTTCGAGCTTATCCGTATAAAGTTCAGCGTTGAGCTCTACCAATATAGCATTGCCATTTCTTAGACGTACTTCAACGGAGTATGTCAGCTCTGCTCCGAGCAAAATATCGCATCCCACATAATCGTCCGGAACAACTTGCATCTGCAAAACAAAATTAAATCCATCCACACATACCGGTGCAGTGAAGCTACAATTTATGCCTGCGAAGAATACTGTCGACGCCTTCAAATCAGGTGCATCCAGACTTTCGTAGGTGCTGCTCGTCATTAATTGAATATCACTGCCAGAGTCGAACATAACCTGAATATCCTTTCCGCACACCTTCACTATTTTGTACGCTTTCCTGTCCGATGTATTTAATACATTACAGTGTTTTCTATCTGCCTTCCATTCAATTCCTTGTTGTGCTCCTTGGCATTGTGCTTTAGTGTGTTCTCGTTGTCGTCGCATTATAATTTAATTTGTTCGGCGATAAAACATCTTCTTCAATTCCCGTAAAAGTTCGTCAGGGGACAACGCAATATACTCCGCCTTGGAGTGAAACCACTCCATTGTTTTCCCCTTTAGCCGATTCCTATCAATCTCGTCGGATCATCGTCGAGTTTATATGCCCGTCATAAAACAAAACGTGCTTCTCCCATTTTCCGTAGATATCCGTCTTACCATCGAAAACATTGAGAAGGTCTGCTAGCGTCGCAACATTTATTTTGGGTGTAGTGACAAACGGAAGCATGGTACTGACCAAACCAACTTCCGAAAAATTCAATACGGTCATGAAAATGAGATACTCTTACTATCTCTAAGCGAAGGCACGAGAGGGGCTGTAGTGCTAAAAAGAAGAAGAAGAAGTGTGCACCACCGAACTCGAGCGCACTACCCGCGAATGCTCTATGGCCGCATGCACGTCTGCATTGTTCTCGGTACGACTACCACTGTCGCCACTTACACTATCATCAACTGATTGGCTTCGCCGTAACATCTCTTATTTCGCGACGCACTAAGGCGAGTTCCCGTTCGGCTAACTGTTTCTCGCGCTTATATAAAACGGTTTCGCGCTAACGGACAGTCTCCACCACTAACACACTTGAACTAATATCCTCCCCGCCCGACGCACCGTTCTCGAAATTCCACCATCCACTGTCCCGACGGATTTGATGTGGCAATGCGTTTCACTAATTCGGCTTTATTTCTCGATAGACTTAGGTCTTTTGCTTTTAATATTTCTTTTAACTGCGGCACCACTTCGCTCATATTCCGTGATTTTTCAACAAAGTTGGCGACCCTGTTTTTTTCTTGCCGTGTCGAACACTTGTTAATTTTCACATAAAACTTCTCAATATCCCGGTTGAGCCCCCATGTAGGAAAATAGGTTTATGGAAAAATGAAATGGTCACCAGTAAATAAAAACACTTAGTTATGTCTTTGTTGTATACTTTATTTCTGTTTGTTGTATACTTTATTTCTGTTTGTTGTAACCACGCGCGCTGACGGTCAGATTGAGACTGTCCCGATTCCCGTATATATATATATATATATATATATATATATATATATATATATATATATATATATATATATATATATATATAGTTAGACAAAAAAAGTCTCCGTACGACGCTACTTTTTCTTGATTTTTATGAACATCTCTCATGTAATTCAATATTTTTTTACTTTAATGATCGCAATGTTTTCTACAGCTCTTTTGTAACAAAGTTCAGGGATAAATGCAGGAATTTACCCATTTCTTAATATATATATATAGTAATTCAATTTAGTGAATTTTACAAAATTTTATATCAAAAAAGTCTCCGTACGAAATGTTTTAAACAATGCTTTGTAATTGGTAGACCTAAGTCAAGTGTCCAATTTGTTATTAAGCAATATGGAGAAACCGGTTCTTCCAAAAGTAAGCCCCGTTCGGGACGGCCAAAAAGCTTAAGCGATATAGCGCGGCGGTCAATAGTAAGAAAAATAAAAGATAATCCTAGAACCATCGCATGTAAAATGGCAGACGAGGTCAGAAAAGACTTTAATTTAACGTTAAGTGATGAAACCATTAGAAATGTTCTACGGGAAAGTAATTTCCATAGTCGAAAGCCAAGGCGAAAGCCATTGTTCTCAAAACTTAATCGCAAGAAGAGATTAGACTTTGCGAAAATGCACTAAAATAAGGACGCTAATTTCTGGAATCGAGTTGTATTTTCCGACGAGAGTAAATTCAACATATTTGGATCAGATGACAAGGGAAAAGTTTGGCGCAAAGCAAATGAGGAATTCAATTGCAAAAATGTAATTCTAACAGTCAAGCATGGCGGTGGTAATGTAATGATTTGGGGGTGTATGGCAACTTCAGGAGTTGAAAAATTGCACTTCATTGAGAGCACAATGGACCGGTGGGATTACGTAAACATTCTTAGAACGAGTTTGCGCGAAAGCATATCAGCTTTAGGCATGGAAAGTGATTTCATTTTCCAGCAAGGCAACGATCCTTAGCATACATCAATGATTGTTAAGGAATGTATAATGTACCCAAGCAACTACACAGTCCACCACAATCACTCGACCTAAACCCAATAGAACATTTATGGGATGAATTGGGGCGTAGAGTACGCAAACACGCAATAAAAAACAGGCAACAGCTTAAAGCTAAACTCCAGGAAGAATGGAACTCTATAGGATCCGAAATAACATCCAAACTAGTCTCTTCGATGCCCAGATGATTGACAGCAGTCTCAAGGCTAAGGGGAATCCTACTAAGTACTAAAAATTTTTTTTACAAAATTCCTTTTTCTTATAATTTTATTAAGATGTAATATCGTTCGGAGACTTTTTTGATGTTAAATGTTGATAAATTTACCAGTTTGAACTACTATATCGAAACGAATGGATAAGTTTTTATTTTTTTGTTGTACCTTGTAATTATAAGTTTACAGAAAACATATGAATTACTAAAATAAAAAAATATTGATATATCTGAACGGTATTATTACTTATACAGAAAAATAAGCACCGTACGGAGACTTTTTTGTCTAACTGTATGTAAATATATATATAAATATATATATATATATATATATATATATATATATATATATATATATATATATATATAAAACCGGTCACTGTTATCAATAAAAGAAAACTCTGCAGATGGCGGATGCATACTACAAATAATAGCTGACAATGAAGGAATGAGTCCTTTCAGGGATGACAATTCAATGCATGTTTTAAAAAAATTTTAATATGTTACTTTTTTGTTGAAGCCCCTTTTAAAAGAAATTAATTTTTTTAGAGAGTTTTGTTTTGCTTTAGCACACTACAACCCCTTTCAGGCCTTTGCTTAGAGATAGAGTATCTCATTATCTTGATCGAATGTGTCAGCACTCGGAAGGTGATATGGTTAGTACTACGCTTTGGTCGTGTAGCCGTTCATCCAGCTCCGATACCTGCTGATTTTAAAACAGTACTTATCATAACTAAACGGGCTTATATTCCGTCAAAGAATCACTCACCAATTTCGTTCGGCTTACGGGGTGATTGCTTTAACCATTACACCACGCATATAGGTTCAGATGGGTTGAAATATTGATTTTTTTTTATTCCATAAACTTTTAATAGAACTATTCAAAAATATATATATCAGGAGCGATTAAATTTAGTACTACTGTAGAAGCTTTTTCAGTAATACTTTTGCAAAACGCTACTTTTTAGAAATGATGTTTTTTTTTAACTTTTGAGCACTTGCTTCAAAATTTTTTAGCTAATAATTTTGAAAATATGCTATTAGCTTCTACATATAATGTGAACCTAAAATCGGAATAACATTTTAAGGTTTTTGTAAAAATTTTTTTTACAAAGGCCTACTAGTTTTTTAATGGGGGTGTCCCCCCTTATAACGAATTGGCCCTAAAAATTTTTTTTAATCAAAGGTAGTCGAGTGGGGTATCAAATGAAAGGTCTTCATTAGAACTTTTAGAATCTGAAATCAAAAAAATATTTTATGAATTAGGGGCCCAGGGGAAGGCAAAATGAACCAAAAATTTGTGAAACAGCATAAACATCCTAGGGTTTCTAACCCTAGGATGTTTACAAAGACCTTCTGATAGGAGCACTCTCCTGCTTACTCAACTTGTTGTTTTAAGTATGTGTGCTTTGTTTTGGAAAGAATATTTTAAAAATCTCAAAAATTAACCCTTTTTTTCTCAAATGCCTTTAAAAAAATTCAATTTTTTAGTTGTTTTTTTTTTTGTTTGCTTTAGCACACTACAACTTCTTTCACTTATAAATAGTTAGAGCATCTCATTATCTTGATCGAATGTGTCGGCACTCAGGAAGGTGATATGGTCAGTACTACACTTTGGTCGTGTGTCCGTCCACGCAGCTGCGATACGTTATGATTTTACACCAGTACGTATCATGACTAAACGGGCTTATTGTTCGTCCGAAGAATCACTAGAAACAAATCTCGTCGCCAACGGAATTCGAACCACTACACTGGGCAGACTACATTAGCGACCTTTAACAAGAATTTATTTAAATGTTCAAAATTGGGGCTCCGTCTAAAAACCGAATACATTTTTTTTTTTAACATCAAAACTCTTACCCCGTAGTTCCTATAGTTTCCGAGAAACCTGGTATGTCGTGCGGATGGATGAATAGAAACGTGGTAAAGCGTTTGGGATTATGGTAGCGTCTTTGTAAAATTATTTTACAAAGCTAGTAAAAAAAATTATGTTCCTCTCTGGGGTTTCTTAAGGAACCTCTCGTTTTTTTTAGAGTTTGTAAAACCCCGCCGTAGACGGTTACCAAGATATGCATGATGGTACCCTTCATCAAAATAAATAATTTGACAGGAATGTAAGCTACTAATGCTGAAGTTTATCCAGTAGTCAAGCCGAAGTCATTAGAAAGGCATAGATTTTCATATTGGGAGCTGAAACGAAATTAGCCGAATCGGTGAGGGGAAAATTGAAACTTGTCAAAATGGGACGCTCACGTATAATCACGTACCTCTCTGCATAGGAAGGACAACATGGAACCTAACGACCAAATACAAAAAGCGGCGCATCTGCAAAACCACACACTCAAGCCTGATGCTATGAAAGGAGCCAGATTTAACATCTAAAAAGACCTGATATATATAAACATACAAAGACAGGCGGTAACATAATCAACTAACAACTTATGAAATATTCCGGCGCAATTTTCTCAGTACTAGACCACATCCTCCGACGAAAGCGGAAGCGAGACAAACAGAACAGAATAAACGGACATTCAACAACACAAGAAACAAAAACTTAATATCCTTGATAACCTTCTACCTGTCCTGTCCTAGGGCCTACCTGCTTAACGCACCCTACATTTATATAAAGCCATTTCCTTCCGCACATCCTTTAGACACTGAAGATGGTTCAAGCGCCTCGAAACGCGTCTTCTTATCAAAATGAGCAGGGCCCGACGGTTTTGCAAGATAAAAAAAACCGATTATCTTTATAAGTTACCAACATCGGGATAGCTTAGTTGCAGTTCCGATAAATTCACCAAACCTTGCAACGCAGTATCTCTATCGCAAATGTTGAACATTTACATCTGAATTCGCAGGATATTCTATCTTCTCGTTGGTGGCTACCTACATACATATATTCATGATATACAGTCTTCCACAAAAGTCAAGGTACAGAGAATCGGTAACTGAAAATTGTATTACTGAATCAATATTTTTATTTGAAAACCAAAAGTTATGAAATGGTAATAATACGAGTTCTGTTGAATTTAAGTTTTCATAAATTTAAAGGGATTCGGCAATAATGATCATTGAAGACAATAATTTTTTGTTGGCAATGTCTCTTTTCTACTCCACAAAAGTCTTGGTACAGTTGCAGAAAATGCCCTGTTATTTGTAAAAAGGGGAATCCCCCAAGTTCATATTATCAGAGTGAGTTAACAACCGTAGGCCGCTGTCTTTAATATCACGTCCGTATTCGTGGTGTATCTTTTATTCAATAAAATTTTTAAAAAATGAGTCGAAAGGAGTTGAGTATTAAGGAGCGTGAAATAATTATTAATCTGCATTCAAATCAGAGCAAATCATATTCTGAAATAGCTGAACTAGTGTTGCGAAGTCGGTCAACCATTCAAAAAGTGATAAATGGATTTAAGAAGGAAAATAGAGTGGAAAATGTGCCCCGAACAGGTCGTCCATCTAAACTAAGTGCAAAGGACAAGAGAAAAATTTCGCGAAAGGTAAAACAAGATCCATTTCTAAGCTGTAGAAAAATCTGCGATGTTCTTGGAATTAATGATAAGAAGGAGGTTAGCGCAGAAACTGTGCGTAGAGCTGTCGTAGAAGCTGGATTTTCATCTCGTACGCCTAGAAGAAAACCTCTTGTAAGTTCCATAAACAAACAAAAAAGAATAACATTTGCAAAAGCATATATTGACAAACCAATAACGTTTTGGGATAATGTTTTATTTTCGGATGAGTCTAAATTTTGTATGTTTGGTGTAAATGGGCATAAGAGGGTCTGGCGAAAAGTAGGAGAAGCATTTAATCCCAAGAACACTATTAAAACAGTAAAACATGGAGGCGGTGGTGTTATGGTTTGGGGTTGCATGGCTGCTGCTGGAGTTGGAAATCTGACATTCATCGAAAATACTATGGATCAGAACTCTTATTTAGAGATTCTACGAAACAACATGAAACAAAGTGCAGCCAAATTAGGTATGCGAGAAGATTTCTTGTTTCAACAGGACAATGACCCTAAGCACACTGCGCATAAAGTTCGAATGTGGCTATTGTACAATACTCGCATGCTTGCTACACCGCCTCAAAGCCCTGATTTGAACCCTATAGAGCATCTTTGGAATGAGCTTGAGACAAAAATCCGAAAAAGAGTGATATCAAGCAAGGCGCAGCTTAAGGATGTTAGATTGGAGGAGTGGGCCAGAATCAGCAGCGAATTTACTAAAAAATTGGTATATTCTATGCCTAAAAACTGAAGTCAGTAATTCAGATGAAAGGATATCCGACAAAATATTAAGAAAAGTATAATTCAAATAACTATGCAAGACTATAATTACAATTTGTATCATTTTTCTTTAGGTGTACCATGACTTTTGTGGACTTCATTCATTGACTTTCCAACACATCACATGTAATAATATATTAATACGACAGATTTTCGTTTTGTTTTACATGAATTTAAAGTGTAATGATTATAGTTGAAGTAATACCAAAAAAATTTTATCACTATAGGTTTTTTAAATAAAAATATCAAACAATTTTCATGATATTTATCACTGTACCTTGACTTTTGTGGAAGACTGTACATACAGTCTTCCACAAAAGTCAAGGTACAGAGAATCGGTAACTGAAAATTGTATTACTGAATCAATATTTTTATTTGAAAACCAAAAGTTATGAAATGGTAATAATACGAGTTCTGTTGAATTTAAGTTTTCATAAATTTAAAGGGATTCGGCAATAATGATCATTGAAGACAATAATTTTTTGTTGGCAATGTCTCTTTTCTACTCCACAAAAGTCTTGGTACAGTTGCAGAAAATGCCCTGTTATTTGTAAAAAGGGGAATCCCCCAAGTTCATATTATCAGAGTGAGTTAACAACCGTAGACCGCTGTCTTTAATATCGCGTCCGTATTCGTGGTGTATCTTTTATTTAATAAAATTTTTAAAAAATGAGTCGAAAGGAGTTGAGTATTAAGAAGCGTGAAATAATTATTAATCTGCATTCAAATCAGAGCAAATCATATTCTGAAATAGCTGAACTAGTGTTACGAAGTCGGTCAACCATTCAAAAAGTGATAAATCGATTTAAGAAGGAAAATAGAGTGGAAAATGTGCCTCGAACAGGTCGTCCATCTAAACTAAGTGCAAAGGACAAGAGAAAAATTTCGCGAATGGTAAAACAAGATCCATTTCTAAGCTGTAGAAAAATCTGCAATGTTCTTGGAATTAATGATAAGAAGGAGGTTAGCGCAGAAACTGTGCGTAGAGCTGTCGTAGAAGCTGGATTTTCATCTCGTACGCCTAGAAGAAAACCTCTTGTAAGTTCCATAAACAAACAAAAAAGAATAACATTTGCAAAAGCATAACCAATAACGTTTTGGGATAATGTTTTATTTTCGGATGAGTCTAAATTTTGTATATTTGGTGTAAATGGGCATAAGAGGGTCTGGCGAAAAGTAGGAGAAGCATTTAATCCCAAGAACACTATTAAAACAGTAAAACATGGAGGCGGTGGTGTTATGGTTTGGGGTTGCATGGCTGCTGCTGGAGTTGGAAATCTGACATTCATCGAAAATACTATGGATCAGAACTCTTATTTAGAGATTCTACGAAACAACATGAAACAAAGTGCAGCCAAATTAGGTATGCGAGAAGATTTCTTGTTTCAACAGGACAATGACCCTAAGCACACTGCGCATAAAGTTCGAATTTGGCTATTGTACAAAACTCGCATGCTTGCTACACCGCCTCAAAGCCCTGATTTGAACCCTATAGAGCATCTTTGGAATGAGCTTGAGACAAAAATCCGAAAAAGAGTGATATCAAGCAAGGCGCAGCTTAAGGATGCTATATTGGAGGAGTGGGCCAGAACCAGCAGCGAATTTACTAAAAAATTGGTATATTCTATGCCTAAAAGACTGAAGTCAGTAATTCAGATGAAAGGATATCCGACAAAATATTAAGAAAAGTATAATTCAAATAACTATGCAAGACTATAATTACAATTTGTATCATTTTTCTTTAGGTGTACCATGACTTTTGTGGACTTCATTCATTGACTTTCCAACACATCATATGTAATAATATATTAATACGACAGATTTTCGTTTTGTTTTACATGAATTTAAAGTGTAATGATTATAGTTGAAGTAATACCAAAAAAATTTTATCACTATAGGTTTTTTAAATAAAAATATCAAACAATTTTCATGATATTTATCACTGTACCTTGACTTTTGTGGAAGACTGTATTATCGGAACGATGTCCGAATCAAAAACATAATCATTCTTATCTAAATACACAAACGCTTCAGAAAAAATGAAGCCAGTTGAGAGATGTCTAAACGAACGGAACAGCTGCTAAACCCAGGGATGTTTGCACTCAGAGAATTCGCATATGGTTTCAAATAAACCTCAATATGAATGTATCCATTCTCGGTACATTTACGGCTTGATAAACTCAATTCAGTGAGATGAGATTTTACTCAGCGGAGGGATGGCATTGGAGGGACAACACTTCTCAGAATCATTACGCCTTATTAATTTCAGCCTGAGGCCAATTTAAAAATATTGCAATTTCTAATCCAAGAGAAGTGGAAATTATATATTTTATTCAAAACTCCAGAAGTGCTCTTTTAACGATAAACTAGTTCACTTAAATAAAAGTATAATGAATATCCATTGTGAATACTGTTATGCATAAATCAAAAATCCACTATTAACTAACAGTAACTTAAGAAGCAAGCAATTCATTAATTATAGAATTATTAATTAATCATTCTAATGACATCGATCAATTAAAATACACTAGAAGAACTGACCATTGTCAACACGATACGCATTCAGATAAGCTCGATAGTAAGCACCACAATCCGAGTACATATGGCAAAGTCACACCTCAATAAAAGCCAATGCTTTGATTACATTATTATCCCCCTATCGTAATTCAAACAAATGCCGCAAGTTGATGATATTCTAGACAATTATTTATTTTTAAGTTTTATTCGAGTGATTGTTTTTCTTTTCATTTACCTTCAATTCAATTCGTCCCACTGCCGCGCCGCGCCGCCTTCTTGGGTATGCGTTCGCCAAGTTCTTTAAATAATTGTGTGTGTAATGCGATTTGATACGATTCAATTTGATTTTCAAGCGATTCGACATTTTTTGCTTGCTTACTTCAAACTAAACAAACAATTTGAAATTGATAAAGTAGTGTAAACAATGCGTTCGATTGAGGTAAATATTGCGGAAAATGTGTGTGGATATATACTGGAAAAATGAAACATCTGGTCGAGGTGGCATAAAGATTGAAATATCGTTCCATGTTTTGGTGGTATGTCCGACCAAGTGTTCTAAGGGGATGAATATCAACATTAGAACGAGTCACTTTTGTGGTCAGCATAGGTTATTCTTATTTTAAATTATAAATGTGGTTTTATACGCATGTGATGCATTAAATTTTCCAGTTGCGGTATTTGTACTCTCCAAAATTTCGGAGTCTTATCTCATCATTTAATTAGAATAACGTGATTGGTATCGTGGATTTTGTTGTGGTAGATAAGATATGGTAATACTATCGAAATTGATATTCTCGTAAATCAGATTTGGAACTTGATGAGTTATATTTAAACCCCAACTGAAAGATTAAACACAGAACTACAGTTGATTGTTTCGGGTAATAATAATTTGACGGTGAAATCGTAAGATGTACTATACGAGAAACTATAGTATATTTTTGTCACATGTAACACTTGCCATGCTTTCTTTTTTGGGGAGACCCCCTTCTTCTTCTTCTTCGTAACACTACAGCCCCTCTCGGATCTTCGCTTCCTGCAACAAGCGCCTCCATCTGTCGCGGTTGCGTGACCGCGTCCTCCAATTCCGAAATCTGAGCAGCGATGAACTGTCTTCGTCGACCGAGTCAGACTAGCATTTCCTCGGTTTCCCCACTGGTCTCCGGCCTTCAGTTCTCCCAACGAATACCTTTTTGGGTATCCGCTGTTCGTCCATACGATTCATGTGGCCAGCCCATTGCAGCTTCCGCAGTATTACAATATAATTGTTGAGACCTCCGGTTCGTCCAAAATTTCATACAACTCATGGTTGTATCGAATTCGCCATTGTTCCCCTTCTAGCTTCGCTCCGATTATTCGCCTCAGGACCCGTCGCTCAAAGGCGTTCAATATATTTGCGGATGCTTGGGTCAGGGTCCATGTTTCACACCCATAGCGTAACACATGTCTTATCACAGGTTTGTATACTTGGAGCTTTGTTTTCTTGTGTATGCAACTGGTCTTCAAGATCGTCAATACTGAATAAAATATTTTATTTTCGAGCTGTATTCTTCGGCGTATTTCGTCTCTTTCATTACTGGTTTTCGTTATTTTGGCGCCTAAATACACAAATTTGCCCACACTTTTGATATTGTACGCCAAGTATATTTTATTTATTTGAGGTATTTTCCTTGACTGCATCGTGAGTTTTGTTTTATTTTCATTGATTTGTAGCCCTACTAGTTTTGCTTCGCTATCAAGTTTCAGGAAAAGTTGTTTGGCGATTGTTAACGGCCGTGACAAAATGTTGATGTCGTCCGCAAAGGCTCCCACTTGGCTCGACTTATATAATAACGTACCTCTTGTACCGGCAGGTAGCTTGTTTATGACATATTCCAGAGCCAAATCGATTAGCAATAGGGCCAGCCCATCTCCCTGCTTTAGTCCGATATTTGTGTCAAAGGCGTCTTGAGATGTTGTCGACGTCATTTTCATTTTGGTAAGTAATTTGGCTGGGATGCCAAAGCAAAGCATTATGTGGTCGTATGCTTGCGTAGAGTCAATAACAATTTGGTGTACGTCTATGTTGAACTCTCAGCATTTCTCAAATCCCTGCTTGACTGTAAAAAATTGGTCCATCGTCGATCTAGCTACTCCAAAGCGACCTTGATACTCTCCAATAAAACTGTTGGCGTATGATCTGACTTTGTTTTCTAAGATAGCAGTGATATTCCTCTATATAGTTTTCGCACTGTAATTTGTCACTTTTTTTGTAAAAAGGGAGTATCATTGATTGGCCCACTCGTTCCGTATATGTTCTTGCTGCTAAATGTGCTGGATGACTTTGTGAATAGCTTTCTGAACACTGCTGCCACTATATTTAATGAGCTCCACTGGAATATCATCGATGGCCAGTGCTTTATTATTCTTTTGGGCTTTGATAATGGAACAAACTTCTTCCAGAGTAGGTGGAGCCAATGGAAGCTCTCCGGAAACATCTATAGGCCCCGATTTTTTGGAGCTGTACGGAGAATTTGGTAGGTTCTTGAAATATGATGCCCATCTTTCCTTAATCCTGTTTTCATCAACGATGATATTGCCGATGTCATCACGGCAGAGCTTGGTTTTTGGCTGATAACATCATTAAAACACATAACTACTCCCACTACAATGAAACTTATTTTTTGCATATGCGTATTTCGAGGGCGAATTACCCCCTTCAGTACAATAGCTACTACTATCTTATACTCCGTGGGTCTAAGGTTAAAAATATGAATAAACACTATTATATACGAGGGTGGTTCAAATATGATGGAGACAAACGCTGTACTCGTACATGGCACGCATGTATGATTTGAAGGTTGTGACTTGAGTATGTGATAGCTGGGTCCCTTACGAACAGTGTGGCATAGTTTTCTACGAGAGTGCATGTTTCACGCGCGTGCTACGACCACAAGTGAACGTCAAGTGCTGGCCGCCATTGCGCAACGTATTTTCATTCGTTTTTTAGTGTGGGAAGGCGTTAAAAACACGGACATTTTTCTGCGTTTGCGAAATCAGTTCGGTAGTGGTACTCGCAAGGTAAAAAATGCGGACTGTGGGGGGGGGGGGGGTGTTCCGGTACCTTCCACCCCAAATTCCGATATTGTATCGAACGTGAGACACGCGGTATGAGGATGCGCGTTATCCTGGGGAAGCATTGCACTTCGTGCTGGAATGCTCCTCCGTTTCGAGCGATGAGCGGCTTTCACGTGTGTTTTCAGAAGTTTAGAGTAGTATGCAGCACGCCCCGCCGGTCCCAGAACACAGTACACATAACCATACCCGCGGACCTGGTTGTCTTCGCTTTAACTGGCACCCCTTCCTCCTTCTTCCTCCACTCTTTAGACGACACTTTGCTTTCGGGAGTGGGATAGTGTACCCATGTATCGTCTGTAGTGAAGGTTCGCGTTAAAAAACCGTCCCCCTCCACCTCGTATCGCGTCAGCAAGCGGCGACAAATTTCCAACCACATGAATTTTTGTTCGTAGCTCAACAGCTTAGGAACCCATCGCGCCGTTATTTTGCGATATTGAAGGTGTTCGTGGATGATAGACTCTACACTACCAATACTGATGCTGAGTTCAGCCGAAATGTCTCGAACATTCATCCTACGGTCCTCCAAAATGAGTTGTTCTACGCGGCAAATGTTGTCTGATGTGATGCTGGTTCGTGGTAGACGATCATGCGGCTCATTCTCGACGGTTTCGCGACCATCCTTGAATGCTTTGGCCCATTTAAACACAGCAGCCCTACTCAGTCACTCACTACCGAACTGATTTCGCAAACGCAGAAAAATGTCCGTGTTTTTAACGCCTTCCCACACTAAAAAACGAATGACAATACGTTGCGAAACGGCGGTGGGCATGGTCGTAGCACGCGCGTGAAACCTGCACTCCCGACGAAAACAATGCCACACTGTTCGTAAGGGACCCAGCTATTTCATACTCAAGCCTCGACCTTCAAAACATACATACGCGCCATCGACAGCGTTTGTCTCCACCATATTTGAACCGCCCTCGTTCATCAATAAAAGGTAGTTAGAGAAGACAATTTAAACAAGTTGGGTAGACAGACCTACACTCATATCAGAAGGGCTTTGCACCCAACTTTTCAGAAATGCAGTCACCGGCAACGAATAAAGTCAAGAAATATGTCAAAGAGATGTGCACGTTTAAAAGAAAATCCATTGTTTTTCTGTTTTCAACGGTCGCCATTTTGTTGCAAACCAACACAAATCACTCAAATCAAAACTGCAGTGACTAATTCGATGGAAAGTCCATAAAATATCAAAATAATGTGTTATTGTTATTGTAATTGGAGAAATTTCAAACGGCTACTACTTCCGTGTATGTCATTCGATTTTCATCAAACTTACAAAGTTTAAGGATCTTTTGTAGGACTACTTAAATGTCAAATGTTTTGCTGCGACACACGGACGGACAGACAGGATGCGATTTTGGTAGGGTTTTGTAAAATTAGTATACAAAGGGGGTAGGATTTTGTAAAATTATTTTACAAAACCCTAAAAAGCACAAAAATAAATGAACTTATTATTATATACATCAATAAAAAGTAATTAGAGAGGATTAGATCGATATGTTTTTCTACCGAGTTTAATTATTTTTGCGGCACAGTTTCCTTGATCAGTATTTACATGATTTTCGGAATTTTGTCGGATTATGGAGAGGCTTTCCCAAATATCCAATGTTTAGGGTCGCTTGACGTACTTAACAAGCTTTAAATTGTCTTCGCCGCCGCTAATCGTACTGTGTTGAGACTTCGTTTATTTCCGCTAATGCTCTTGGAAACACGTTTTGATTTACTTTTTTGTTTGCGCGATGTAACAATGTTCGCAATCATTGCAACTAATCATGTAGATCCCACACATTTCCGCCATTTTTAGGGTATCTTTCTCGCTATGTAGGCGGTGTTTAAGATTACTGTTTCTGGTGGATACTACGACGCTGATATCAAAATGCCTAAGGTGAGATTTAATTTTATAAAAAGAGTCACTCATACGAATACTTATCCATTTTTTATTCTCTAAACTATTTTGCGTAAAGAAGGTAGTATATTGGTTTTTGAAAGCTTGGTATTGCTTTTTAGTTATCAGTCGATATATAATATTCGGTTTGTATCCATTTTTAATGACGATGTCGACGATATATGATTTCTCTTTATTGAAGCCATTTGGTGTTAGTGGATAAGTAACGAGGCGATGTACCATGGAATTGTTTGCAGCCAATTTTTGCGTGGTCGGATGTGCTGATTTGGCCATTATGGTCCTTTGTGTAGCGGTGGGTTTACGATCGATTTCAAACTCGAGTTGACCACAATTATTGATAACAAGCAGGTCGAGAAACGGTAATGTTCCGTTATTTTCCTGTTCCATGGTGAATTCTATCAAAGGATGTACCTTGTTAATTGCGTTGAGATTATCGTGTATTTGGTCTGTCTGCACTATGGCGAAAATGTCATCAACATATCTTAGCCAGACTTTCGGCATTATTCCTCTTTGCTCGATCACTGATTCGATATATTCCATATAAGAATAATGCCAAATGTCTGGTTCAGATATGTTGATGATATTTTCGCCATAGCGCAGAAAAATCAAATACATAATATATTGGCTGCAAACAATTCCATGGTACATTGCCTCGTTACTATCCACTAACGACAAATGGAAATTATATATCGTCGACATCGCTATTAAAAATGGATACAACCCGAAATCATAGATACGAAGCTTTAAAAGCCAACATACTACCTTGTTTATGCAAAATAGTTTAGAGAATAAAAAATGATTAAGTATACCCACGACCGACTTTTTTTATCAAATTAAACCTCTCCTTAGGCATTTTGATATCCGCGTCGAAGCATCCACCAGAAGCAGTACCCTTAAACACCGACTACATAGCGAAAAGGATCCCCTAAAAATGGCGGAAATGATCTACAAGATTAGCTGCAATGATTGCGAAGAATGTTACATCGGGCAAACAAAAAGGTTAATCAAAACGCGTTACCAAGAGCACATGAACGAAGTAATTAGTGGAAATAAACGAGGTCTCAACACAGCACGATCAGCGGTGGCGATGCGCATAATTGAGAAGGACCATACTATCGATGAAGACAATTTAAAGCTTGTTAAGTACGTCAATCGACCCTACACATTGGATGCTTGGAAAAGCCTCTTGGTAATCCGAAAATTTTTTAAATGCCGATCAAGGAAACTGTGCTTCAAAAATAATTAAACTTATAGCAGAAAAATCATATCGACCTAACCCTCTCTAATTACCTTTTATTAATTTATACAGGGTTTGTCAACAAAATCCGGAAAGAACATGCAGTTTATAATAATTATTTATTACTTATAAACTAACATTTACCACAAAAGTTATTATATCTTAACTCTACGTATTCTCCTTAAATTTATAACTCAATGTAACCCCCGCTTGCTTCAATCACCGCTTGAATTCTTCGCCTGAAACGAGAGCACGTCTTTTTAACTGCTCTCATTGTAAATTGATGAATGCTGCTCCAACAGCGGCCTGTAGGAATGCCATATTAGGATATCTGCATTTGTTAGTAACCCGCTCAATAACGCTCCACACGTAATAGTCCAGGGGGCTTAAATCTGGGCTGTTGGGAGGCCAGGATTCTTTGGAGCAAAACATGTCCAAATTATCTCAGAGCCAATTTTGCACTAAATGGTTCGTGTGAGCTGGAGCGCTGTCCTACTGAAAAATGTACGGCCTTCCGTCAGTCACTGTTTCAATCCACGGCTTCACAGTCGTCATTGGAACCCGTAGGTAGACCTCCTTTCTGAGTGTTTCTCCCAGGATCCTCGGAAATGAGGTCTTGGGCCCTTCGAAAAATTTCCGGGTTCTTCCCGTCTTCTCCTTCACATGAGTTTTCCTTGCTGGACTAGAACTATCCTCACGATTCTCCGCGGCCGCGTATTTCTGAGCAATATCGTAAAAACCCTATTGTTTCTGTTGGCGACCGTCCAGCGCGAACCGCCGCTCTTCGATTGGATTCGGCACTCGGCACTAGCTTCGCCATTTAGAATTAACGCACGAATGCACACACGTCTACTCAATTGAAATGACAAAAAATTACTGCTGTCGTTGAGATCCACTACAGCAACAAATTAATGCGGAATTTCTCCGGATTTTGCTGACGCATCCTGTATAGTAAAAAGTTCATTCATATTTGTACTTATTTAAATTGGCTTCTCTAATTACCTTTTATTTATGCATATAGTAATAAGTTCATTCATATTTTTAACTTAAACCCGTAGAGTATTTATAAGATTGAAAAATTGTAGATGAAATAGTAGCTAATGTATTGAGGAAGGGAGTAAGTCGCCCCGCCAAATGCGCATATGCAAAAAATAAATTTTATTGTAATAGGAGTAGCTCCGTGTTTTAATAAGTTCACAACACTACAAGTTTCGGAAAAAATCATAAGTTCTAATAACCTCGTTTCAGGCTTTTCACTACTTTGTATGCTTGTCTTGTGTTGTTGCTCGCTAGACTTCCATCGATATTTCCCAATTAGCCGTCATAAACGAGACTGTGTTAAAATAGAAACGACAGGAGCTTTGTTCTGATAAATTCGAGTATATTTATTCAAAATAGTCTCCTCTGGCCTCGATACACTGTTTTGCGCGATCCAAAAGTTTTTCGAAAGAGTGTTGTTTCTTTGCATGGCCAAATGCAATTTTCCGAATAGGTAGAAGTCACAGGGAGCCATATCAGGCGAATACGGTGAGTGATTCAGAGTTAAAATGCGATTTCTAGTCAAATTATCAGTCACAAGAGTAGATTTTTATGGCAAAAGTCTCGTTTATTTTAGAACAAAACTTGCACAGACCTTTCGTAAGCCCAAATGATCGGTTAAGATGCGATAAATCGATGTTTGGAGATATTCAACTCCGATTCCATGAATTTCAACGATGATTTCGGCTCATTTTTTATAAATTCACGCACAATTTCGATGGAGCTTTCGGTGATCACTGATTTTGGGCGGCCCGTATGTTCATCGTCATTTATGTCCTCACGACAATCTCTGAAACGTGTAAACCACTCATGAACCCTTTTTCCTTAAGAATAGAAAATAATGATATAAACGCCTTATTTACTTCCTTAAACTTTTAAGTATACTAGTCTTCGCCCAGTGGTCCAAATTCGCTGCGCACTTGCTGCAATTGCACAGGCCTCCGCCAATAAGGTGTTTGGCATCATTCTGAGTGTCTCATAGTGTTTAGTTCAAGGTCCAAACAATTTAATTTCTGTTTCCTCTTCCGTCTTAGGTCGTTTCGGTTACCACTGGATTGCATGGGGTTCTATTATGTGTAGGATTCAGAACTCCAATCCCTCTGGTTGCCCTCAGTAAAAGAAATTTTTTTGTTAAAGCTGAACTGAACTAGATGAAGGGTTGATAAACTTAGTATATTTTCGAGTGCAGGTTTGACAACCGATTAAGTGCTTTGAGGTGGGGGGTTACGTGGAACTAGTGTGATTTAGTACTTTTGCTCCATTTCTATCTGTGGATATCTTTGTACCCAACTGGACTATAGCAAAAAATACAACTAGATTATGTCAGTCCTGTATCACAATTTTATTGACCTGAGACTAGGGTAGGTGAGCCTCTGTTCGTTATTGGTTGGTCCTAGGGGATTCAGAGTACTGTTAGGGTGCTCATCTATGCTGTCAAACACTTTTAGTGCGCGATCTAGTATGTATTTGTCATCGATGATGAGTGGCCAAATTGTTGACAGATATGACACATAGCTTGTCCGCTAGGTGGTTTCATCGATTCGACTTGGCAGATGAGATGACAGATAGATCTAACGTTGTAGATTTCAGTTTCTGCTTTCGGCAGAAGGACTTTTAATAGTTTAGAGGGGCCGGATTGAAGTTTTACATAGAAACCTTCAATGGGGTGGAAACCTTGCTGCTGGAGATCTTATTTAATATCCTCCACCGATAGTCCGTGAAGGCCGCGAATTATCACATTCAATTTTTATCCTCAGGGAGGAAGTATGTGTGATACTGCCATTTTTGTCCAGTTAACAAGTTGGTTATTATCCTGTGATCCGTGGAGAGTTGGGGTATAATCTGGATGCGCAGACATACGCGTTTGGCAGAGTCGTACTTTATATTTAACTGCTACATAAGTGTAGCCAGCTTTGTCCATTTCTCCGGCTCGCGGAGGATAATGGAGAAAGTTTTTGGGCGAGTCTCATCGGGAACATCCGAATGTTTTTGTGGTTCACTCTGTTTAGGAGGTGAGACCGATGTCGATAGTGTGGGGAGGAAAACTTGTGGGGTTTATTTTTTGGTTGTCATTTCTGGGAACGAAACGGTCGGTTTCGGAGATGGCAGAGCCGGGAAATCTTGAGAATTTTCGTTTGAGTCAACCATATCCTGGTCAGATTGTGGCTTCTTCCGAAGACGGTCAGTTCTGAGGGATGGAGAACCTATGATCTTCCTCTTTCTCCAACTGTCTCGGTCCATTGACCGCGTCCTCCAATTCCAAAATTCGAGCAGCAATGAACTGTTTTCGTCGACCGAGTCAGACCAGCGTTTTCTCGGTTTCTCCACTGGCCTTCGGCCTTCAGTTCTCCCAACGAATACCTTCTTGTGTATCCGTTGTTCGTCCATACGATTCTTGTGACCAGCCCATTGCAACTCCCTTTCCACATTGATTTTGATCTTGATGAATCTAAACTATTCACCAAGAGCTTAGCCATGAGCTCGTCATTCTTCTGACATTGCTCTTTCAACTCATTTTGGGTCTCTCTGAGCTGTTGATGTCTTTGTCGCAGCTCAGTGAGGACTTTCTTCAATTGCTTTTGGATCGCATTTGCCTGATTGGTTTGCTCAATCAGGAGCGCGATCCGTCGATCCTTTTCGTCCATCCCTTCGTGGAAACACCAAAGGTTGGGCGCCAAAGTGGGAAGTTTTGAAATATTTCTAACAAATATTGAATAACAAGAAATAACAAGTCAACGTCGTTCGTCTCTAGTTGTACTGCTTTGTAAATATAAATATGCCAGTTGAGCAGAAAAACACTCACCCAGAAATATGTAGTTGGAACGCATCCGTTCTTCTAGATTCTCACACTTTTAGTTCTGTCTTCTGAAGTCCCCTCTTCTTCCTTCTCACAGTTTCGTCCCACATTTACTTTCACAATTATTTTTTTTTAAGTCCGCACTGATGCACGGCATTCACTTTTTCTTTCTTTGTCTCACTTTCCGTCAGCACTTCCACTCCTCCGCCTCGTTGATCTCCTGTTATGATAATCCCGATTAAGTGCGTTCCACATTGTACGCTTCTTAACCTTTTCCACCTAGACAAGTTAAAGGCCTCACCATCGTATGCATCCATTGCAGAATCGTTGGGCTGCAACCCCAAGACATACCTATAGGGTTCCTGCACACCATCAGGGCTTTAGTAGCCTTTGCTACCCCAATACAAGTAAAGTCAGGGGAAAACAATAATTGGAAAAAGACAACAGCCAAGGAGAAGCATTCGACAACGGGAAGTAGGGAATTCATGGAACCAAATCAGCTCCATCATAGTCTCCACGGAATTAACACATACCACAGTACGCAAAAAAAATTGAGGAAATGAATTTCATGAAATTAAGCATGGGCTAGCTTGGGTAGTATGATGGCTGGTATTACAATGAATACCGGTCGACTAGTCTGCTCGTGGCCCGACCCACCTTTGACCTGAATAATCTGAAAAAAATCACAGAGATGTAACTTTAGAAGTACAAGGACAACAAATACGTCAGAAGTCCAAATTCAATCAACTTTGTTAATAATAGTACGTTTAATAAATTTTACATTTTTGCCTATAAAATTTAAGTTTTTTTAAAGTAATTGTATGTATTCCGAAAATTTCACAATAATCGAACAATAAACAGCTAAGTTACAGCCGATTGAATATTTAACAATTACAACAACATCAACACGTGATATTAGGGAGATACACGTTTGCAACGGACCTAGACACTACAAATATGTAGGAATTTTTATAAAAATTTTAGAAATGGTTTGTAATATTGATGTTTTATCATGACTAATCAAGCGACGGAGTCAAAACACTTGAAATAATATGGTGGCGAGTTTAAAATCATAGTAATTTTTCGAACTCAATTTATGGAATCTGTTTATTAGTCCAGTTTTGATGTGCAGAATATATTGTTTGATTTACTAATTATTTTACAATACCCTTCTGGCCGGAGCACTCTCCTGCTACTTCGACTTGTTTTTTTTTCTTTGTTGCAGCAATAAAACTGCATCCTCGGGATAAAGTCTACATTACTACACAATTTTCAAGTCGACCAATCACTGAAAATGTCGATGAAATCTTACTAAAAATTGAAGAAGACCGACACATAGGCAGCCATGACGTTGCTAAGGAACTGAATTCCATCACCAAACAGTTTTGAACCTTTTGCGTAAGGCTGGATACACAAAGAAGCTCGATGTTTGGATGCCGCATGAAATAACACAAAAAAATTTGATCGTCCGAATGTCCATTTGCGAAATGCTAATAAAACGCAACGAAATCGGAACATTTTTGAAGCAAATCATTACGAACGATGAAAAATGGGTAAGATACGAGAATGTTGTTCGTAAAAGATCATGGTCAAAAAAAGGTGAATCATCACAAACGACTTCAAAGCCAGGATTGACACCAAATAAGGTTGTACTGTGTGTATCGTGGGATTGGAAGGGAACTGTTTATCATGAGGTGCTAGAACCTGGTCAAACACTCAATTCGGCTCTGTACTGTCAGCAGTTAATCAGATTACAACAAGCAATTCAGAAAAAAACTGGCCAGAATTGATCAATAGAAATGGCATTGTCTTCCATCATGACAATGCCAGACCACACACATCTTTGATGACAAAAATTGACAGAGCTTGGCTGGAAAGTTTTGATGCATCCACCGTATAATCCAGATCTTGCACCATCAGATTACCATTTGTTTCGGTTTCTGCAAAACTTACTTAATGAAAATAAATTCACTTCAAAAAGGGACTTTGAAAATCACTTGGCCAAGTTGTTCGCCGATAAACCACAGAAGTTCTACACAAATGGAATAATGGCTCCACCCAAAAAATGGTAAAAGGTGATCTATAATATTGGACAATATGTACTTAAATAAAAGAAATATTCAATCGAAAAATAACAAAAAGGCTCAATACTTTTTAGACTTACCAATATATAAATGTTGGAAAAAATCAAAACTATAGCGTTTTATTGAAACAAATTATCAAAGAAGCGCTAAACATGGGGAAATACTTACAGTATGAAACAGTTCAAATTTTAAAGCACTCATCGGATTAACTATTAAATAAATTTCAGAGGACTGATTGAAAAATCTTCATGAAGTTCCCTCAACTTCATATCGCCTAAACATAATCGATCATGCTGTCGCAGCAAGTGAATTGTGTGTTTCAAGTAAAACACAAAGAAATTGCATAATCATTTATTCCAACCAAATTAAATTTTACTTGCATGATGAAAATAAAACAAGTTGGGTAGACAGACCTATGCTCATGTCAGAAGGGTTTTGTACTCAACTTACAAAATGCCGTAACCAGCAACGAATAAAATTAAGAAACACGTCATGTTCGAGGATCATACTATTATTAACTAAGTTGAAAGAATTTTTTAATTCTGAGGTATTTGTTAAAGTTATACCCATAAATATCTCGCTTGATAATTTTTTCAGATTTTTTTAGATCACGGGTGTCCATTTACGAGGGAGAAAACACATTTTTCATGTATATCCCCCCTCTGTGCCCCCACTGAAGCAAAAACGGTCAGTTTAAGAACTGTTTTGAAAAGCTCTCATAGAGAACTTTCATTTGATACTCATATCGGCTACCTTTCATGAATTTTTTTTCAGGGGCCACTCCTCTGTACTGTAAGCATCGATTCATGGCCTATTTTTTCGAATTCTAGAATGGCTACAAAGCCCTTTTGCTAGGAGCTCTCTCATGCCTCTTCGACTTGTTTCAATCATATGTACTCATCCTCATGATATCTATCATCCCTGAAATTTTCATGCAAATCCTAGCAAAGCTGTAGTGTCTAAGTCGGTAAAAAGCGCATATGGCTACATAGCCATATGTTTCCATAGTAATACAGGGCACATTGTTCCATAGTAATACAGGAAAATTCAAATCGCTATAACTTCGGTACATACTATTTGATCTTTATGAAACTTGCAGAAAAGATTAATCTTATAAATAGTCATCTGTTTGCTAAATTTTATTGAATTTAAGGTTACCATTTAGATTTTATTCAAGAAAACATAAAATCGATAAATCATACTATTACTAACAAAGTTGAGTGAATTTCGACTTCTCATGTATTTGTTGTTGTTGTACTCATGAAGGCCTACATTCATGATTTTTTTCAGATTTTTCGGATTGAAGGTGTCCAATCGCGAGGGGGGGGTACGCAAAAAGTTCGTACATTTCCCCTTCCCCTGCCCCCCTCGGTACTTATAAGGCAATTTTAAGACCTGTTTTGAAAAGATCTCATTCAGACCTTTCCAATGACACCCTACTCGACTACCAATGGTCAAAATTTTTTTTGAGGGGTCAACTCCCTATATGGGGAGACCCCCCTTAAACCCCTTTGAAAATTTTTTTCACCCTTGAACTTTTAAGAGGTCACCACTTCTGACCTTTCTACAAAGTTTCATGGCTGTAGCTTCTATAGTTTCGGAGAAAAAGTGCTGTGACATACAGACGGACGGACGGACGGACGGACGGACGGACGGACGGACGGACGGACGGACGGACGGACGGACAGACGGACACAGGTCGTGATTGCAATAGGGTTTTGTATTTTAGTACAAAACCCTAAAAACATTGAGCCAAAGTCCATTTCTTTCATGGAAATAGTTATTTGGTTTATTTAATTTGCACACCTAGTTTCAAATATTCAACTGACGTTACCAGGAATTATTTGGACTATTTTTTTTTTCTTTGTTGCAACAATAAAACTGCATACTCGGGATAAAGTCGTCATTACTACACTATTTTCGTGTGAAGTCATAAACAATGTTTGAATTGCCTCACATAAATTATAAGCTATTATTCTTATGGAAAATTGTGTGACCATATTTTTGCGGGGAATTCCCTAGAATCAATTAATTCTTCATACAAATAATCAAATCTCGTACTCCTCCCAAGTAAGTTTGTTAAAAATCCTACTCACAAAAATTAACCATATTTACACGTTAAGGTGGTATCAATTCATCGAATTTACCATTTCCTTCTTACGACAAACAATTTTTTGCTAAAGGTATTATATTTCAAGGGAAATCATTATTTTTTCCAATTTATATTTCCTTCTTCCGTAATACATCACCGGATAATATTCCATAATTATTAACTTTACTTTCTCTTTTTCTTTCCAGCACCACAATTCTGTACATGAAATTTTTGATTCTCTGGGCCATTGTGATAACAGCCGACTTCATGTTTATGTTCCGTTTTGAATTCTTATGGCCATTTTGGCTGCTCCTACGTTCAGTTCATGACTCATTTAAATATAAGGGATTGGTAAGTTATTACAATACGTACTTCTTTTTAATTTTCAATTTCAATAAATTCTTTTCATCCATTGATATCGTCATAGAATAAATGTCATTGTTTGATTTATTGTCTTTGTTGTGCAGGCATTTTCAGTGCTATTTGTATGTATAGCCATCACATCAGATTTGGTCTGTTTATTCTTTATACCAGTGCATTGGCTACTGTTTGCCGCTAGCACATACGTTTGGGTACAATATGTTTGGCATACAGGTAAGGGAGTTGTATCGTCGCATGGATGGTTATGAATTTAATATTCTGATTGCAATGTTGTATTTGTTTTATTAGATAAGGGTATATGCCTGCCAACAATAATTCTGTGGATGCTATTTGTATACTTAGAAGCTGGCATTCGGTGGAAGGACAGTAGACACATGCCACATTTAGACTTGTGTCGACCTTTTGCAGCGCATTGGTGAGTATGCGGAAGATTGCTTGCGGTGCAATTTCTACAATAGGCAGATTTACGTACTAATGGCTTTTTATCCAATTTCAGTATTGGCTACCCAGTCGTGACGCTGGGTTTCGGTTTCAAAAGTTACGTTGGGTACCGAATGCGACAGCGAAAGCAACGGGAAGTTGCGAAAGAAAATGAATTTTATATGCAGCTCCTGCAACAGGCGCTGCCGCAGGACGAAGCGCTGGACGATCTGCAGAATCTTTCAGTAAATGGTAGTGTCGTAGTTTCAACGGCAACATCGGGCTCGACTTCAGGGCCTGGCGCAGCACAAACTGTTCATGCTAATTCCATAGCAGCCGATCATCATGGCGACGATAAAAATCACATAGGACATTTGAATTCAAATCAAACGACAGCAATACAGCATCAAACGTCGTTGCCTAATAATCATCATCAGCACCATCATCATAATTTTAATAATAGTTCTAGTGGTAGTTCTAATAGAAACGCTCAAACAAATAGTAGAATAAATCATATAAGTAATTCAGTTTCGACAGCGGCCACAGCTAATGGCCATGTCGGGAACAGTCTGATTGTCAATGTGACTTCTGTAAATAGTAGTAGAAGTCAAAGACGAAGTGTTGATAAAGATAAAAGCGACTCCAATCAACAGCAGGCAAACAGTTCGAATAATTCGAACTCTAATAGCAGCAAATCAGCAAACAACAACCACATTTCGAATAGCGCCAGCACCGGGGAAGCAAATGTAAACAACAGCTCCAATAGCACATCGAAATCTACTTCGATGTCAAATGCATCATATCTTAACCCGTTGTCGATAAATAGTGCTCAGAAAGACTCTAAGGAAAAAGACAGTTGGGATAATTGTTCTTCGTCCACGGCGTCTTCAGGGTCTTCAAACAGCTCGGTAAATTCGTCGAAAGATAAAGCCTTCGTGGTAAATAGTTATGAAATGACAAATGGGAACTATTCATCTTCGTCTACAAATTCTGACAAGAAGCAACCAAATGGAAACGTTGCACACTATGAAGTGGAAGAAGTAATAGCGGAACCAATTGAAAAAGTTAAAAGTGAGTTTTCAATTAAGTTTGATAATCATATTATGAACCTTTTATTTACATTTGCTTAAAGGCCGGCGCAACCGAAGTAAAAGAGATACACAAGGATCTTCCAAAGACAATCATTCAAATCACATTACTGGAAGCAGTTTTCCATCCCATCAACAAAACAACCATCATAATCATCAAAACAACAGTCAGCAGCAACACAAAGACTCCACAACAAGTTTAGATTCAAGTACTTCTTCCACCTCATCCTTGTCATCCTCGGCGTCAGCTGCGGCCGCTACGATCTCAAACGTTGCCTCGCAAATTGTTTCAAAAGTCTGTGAAACATGTCTTCGATTGGAAGCCGAAATTAAAAAGTACCGAAACGAAATAAGTCATATGAAACAAATCGAAAATGAACTACGTCAAAAGATGGAATCAAATGCCATTAATAAGTCCTGTTTGCAGGCCAAACAGCGTGAAAATGACGAAATGGAAAAACGTATCCAAGAGTTGACCTCATGTCGACAAGCGGATATGATGAATCTACAAAACGTTGAACGTCGCTTAACCGACGAGAGGCGAACGCGACAATCGCTTGAAGCGCAACTGAATAATGAAAAGAAGGCACGAAAATTAGCTGAAGAAAAGGCTAATCGTGCTGAATGTAGTGAACAGTGTAAACAACGTAAAATGCAGTTGGAGCAAGAAATTAAACAGTTGCGACGTGAACTTAAAGCAAATGAAGACGCTAAGCAAGTTGCTGAACAGCAGGGTCGTAAATTCGAACAGGAAGTAAGTTATTCATTTTCAAAGGAATCGCAATTAATACCTACATCTATGTTCCGTATTTTTTTGCAGTTGCGAATGTTTGAAGTGGAAGTACGAAACCGAGAGGCACAACAAGGAAAAGAGGTTCTAATGTCTGCCTTGGCTGCAATGCAGGACAAGAACAGTACGCTGGAAAAAAATTTATCGGCAGAGACGAGGGTCAAGCTGGACTTGTTCTCGGCTTTAGGCGAAGCGAAACGGCAGTTGGAAATTAAAGATAGTGAGTATCCATTTTTCGCGATTCATCAATGATTCATTCTCCGCGTGACAATTCATATGGAGTAATACAGTAATGAATTTTTTTTCGCTTGTGTACAAATGAATTATCCCTTGTGTTAAACAGTTCCCAGGGGCGATACAAAAATGATTTTCCAAATCAATTTCAAGCCTCTCTTGAAAAATTTAAGCTACACCTGGTAAGCTTGGAAAAACTTCCCATTCTTACATTTCTCACCCTATATATATAAAATTTTTTTAGGAAAGCCTCTTAAAATCAAAAATTTTACACAGCTTAAAATCACGTTCGTTTGTCATTCGCATGATCCTGTAGATACAAATACTAAAACTACCCACACGAGCCTGACGCTACGGCAAACTCTATGACACTGTTACACAAAAAAGCAAAAGACAGATACATGATACCCTAGAAAGACTTGAAATATATAAACATAGAAAGACAGATGGTAGCATTATCAACGACGCAATTTTCTCAGTACTAGACCATACCCTCCGACGAAAACGGAAGCGACACGAACCAGAACAAACGGACATCTAACAACCCAAAAGACAAAAACCTAATATCCCTATACCTGATCTAACCTAGGGCCTGCCTGCTTAACCCACCCTACACCTGTATAAATTAATAAAAATTTATCCGGGTTCTTTAAAAAAATATAATTACTTTATTCATTCAATATACAATAAGACTGAACTTAATACTAGAATCGATACTTTCTTTTATGCGATAGTTCTGCCGACGATGTGTCGATGGTTGTTGTCATTGATTGTTACCGATGCAATTTTACCTGGGCGCGTGTTGGCTGTGTTTGCGATATTGTGTCGTTAACTCTTCCCCCTTTAGAAACGATAGTCCACTCTCGTCAAAAATACTGAAGGATGTTGAACCTGAGCGAATGTTGGTTAGCGGATACGGGTGGACAGCTTATTACTGATGGTAGCGGAGAAGATGATATTTTGACTTCTGGTGTAGGTGAAATGATTGTTGTAGGTTTGCTTTTTTTTAAGACAAATTTTCAGGGGCAGCTAAGCTGATACTAGAGTTGCCAAAGAGATAATTAGACCATACCTCGTGTATTGGTGTATGTATCTTATTTTCGGATTGTAACATTTCTATCTTTTGGTATTATTGATTCGTATTTCATCCAATATTTCGAGTGAAAGGTGTTCTTCATGTATTTTCCCTTCGGGCGTACGTTGAAGGATTGCAGGGAGTGCATGAATAGTCGAAATTTCATGCGATTCGTAGCTTTGTCCGTTAATTCTAATTGATGTATTATGAAATTTTACTAGATATGTTCCATTCAAATTGTGTGTTGAGTCTTCTGCTTCCAGTTGACCGGAGAACGCATTTAACAACAAATTACCAGGTGAAATTTCTTCTATAGTCGGGATGAGTAAGCCGCTGATCTTGTTGCAGGTGGCGTTTGAGCTTAGTAGCCATTTCGGAATACATGCAGCTAGGCTAATATCTATTATTTCTGATTCCCTACATATGAACAGTTGGTTGAAATATTTACAATCCTTTTTATTCCATAAAATTTTTCATTATTCTTTAAAATTTTGTTAAATAAAATTTGTGTCACAATATTTCATTTTTTATGGGTTTTATTAGCAATATTTCATAGATTTCTTTTCTTGTAATTGGAATGTTAATTATATACAGAATAGTTTCTTGGTTAGTGCTAAGTTTAATATCGGCAAGCTCTAGGGCTTATTCTATGGTTGAGAAAGGCAATAATTCTTTAATATATCAATGGCTAATTTAACGTCTTTGTTTGATAATATAACTGAATTAATAATTCCCATTTTGGCCCAATGTATGGCATAATTTATATTTTTCAGTTCTTCTTTGACTATTTTCATTCTATACTGTACATCCGAAAAAAAAATGATTATTTACTTTCTTTTCTTCAAGTAATGATTTCTGAATATCATTTGTTATTTTTGTAATTTTATTTATTTGCTGGTTATACAATTCGTTGATGACAACTTGCTTGTTGCTATTGTTAAGGACATTGGTTATCTTCTCCTGTATGGTTATTAGGTCTTCGTGCTCGGGACTTCCGGCAAGCCATTTCCAAGTCGAGTCTATAAAGTCCAGTGATCTTTTCACCTTCCGGGGTTTCAGATTGTGAATTAATGTCTCGATTTGGTGGAATTCATGCATTAGATATTGGGAGAGTGGGTTGTGCTGAACAATTGACAGGTTCAAAATAGGGTGAATGTCCGTAATGAATCGTTCGTATTGGTCCATGCTTATAACGTGAATAATTTTAAAGTTTCCGTCCTTAATTCTTGTTTGTCCGAGGTGAAAGGAAATTATCTGTGAGTTGGTTAGTTCAAAATTCGTACGTTCGCGTTGATCGCATGGATGATGAACCTGGAAAGTTAATTACGTATTTTATCTTTGTGTATTATCTTACCAGATTCAGTTAGTATTGTCGTATTTCTGTTTTCTTTCACAATTTCCTGTCTGCATCTTGGATTTAGTTTTGTCCCTATTCGTTTATTTTGTTTAACATAAATAACCTGTCCTGTGTCGTATGTCTTTATAGGTTGTCGGTTTTTGTTGTGGTTGTTCATGTCGAGGAGCTGTTTACGCCTGATCTTCTCTATGTTGCTCAGACGCGCATTCTCTAGTTCTCCAGGGGTTAGATTGGATATTCGGCCTAGATACATTTCCACCGGCTTTTTACCCGTAGTCGAGTGAATGGTGAAATTGTACTCGTTCACTGTACGTTCAAGGAGTTCTTCAAATGGGCGAGGGGGTCCTTCTCGTTTCAAGCATATCATAACCTCTATGAGGGTGGAGTGCCAACGTTCGATCTGACCGTTCACCTCACTCTTATCAGGTGGAGTTCGGTAAAGCTTAATTTTGAGTTCGTCTTCTATCATGGACTCCAAAGACGCAGATCTGAGTGCGCCCTCGTTATCAATCACTATCACTTCAGGAATACAGAAGAAAAATAGCATATCCCGTAGGAGCCTCTTGACGTCTTCTGAAGACTTAGTTGGAATTACCTTAGCTTGTACAAATTTTGTAAATTTGTCGATTGCAGTGAGTACGCGTTTCTTTTCGGTCATGAATATGTCAATATGTACTATGTGTCCAGGATATTGGGGAATGGGTGTCGGTTGTAGGTATGGTTTGTTGGGATGGCTGTCATATTTGTTTTCCTTACAAACATTGCAAAGTTTAACCTAATTCTTGATTTTGGAAGTCATTTTGGGAAAATAGAAATTTTCTAGAATTTGTAAACGATTTTCTTCCGCATTACGATGTGTTCCCTTATACGTGCGAAGAATTCGTTCTTCTTGCTCTGCCTCGGTTGGTATGTCCTCTACCAAATTTTCTTGTAACGCGGACTTTGTAATCTTTGAAATGATGAGGGTAAATAGCTTGAATTAAACCCAAAGTAAGTCCGTCAGTAAGGAGCCCATTTATGACGTGTGGGTTTAAGTATCTTCTGAAAATATTTACTACATCACGTGCGGAATAACTTGGTTGAATGATAATGTTCCTGGTGTAATTTTCGAAAGGGTTCAGGATTTGATAGCTATTTTCTTCTCCTATTTTTAGAAGGAGTTGATGCATTGACTGAAGTTTCTACGGATGTAATTAAATTTTGCCCTGAACTTTCGTCGCTGTGTTCCGTAGGTGTCATAGAGTTGATTTCGTTCGTGTCGTGTGTTTCAGTTGTCAAGGAATTGATTGGTTGAGGAGGTCTCGAAAGGTAGTCAGCAACAACATTTGCCTTACCCGGTTTGTATCGTAATTCATGATTGTATTCTTCAAGGATGTCTTTCCAACGTTTTAATTTAATAGTTGTGTTTTTTGAGCTGAGTGCATATGTCAGTGGTTGATGGGCTGTGAAAATCCGTATGTACATGACTGGAACCGTATAGGTAGTTTCGAAGAGAATGTAATGCCCAAATAATTGCTAACATCTCCTTTTCATTCGTCGCGTAATTTTCCTCAGTTTTACTGACAGTCCTTAACAAGAACGAAATAGGCTTGTTTTTTGAAGTCTGGATGTGAAAGGACTACATCTCGTGAAATCAAAGTGTTTTTAAGTTTCTCATATGCTGCTGCTTCTTTATCTAGAAAGATTGATTTATTTTTGGATGAGTTCTTTGATACTCGTCCATCCTCCCCTCTTAAAAGGGATGTCAGGGGTTTAGCGATTTTGGCGTAGTCTATTATAAATCGTCGGTAGTACCCTGACATACCAAGGAATGAACGCAAATCTGTGAGAGTTTTTGGAGGGGGGAATGAAGCGATTGCTTCGACCTTTTTCGGATTTGTCTTAGTGCCATCTACGCTGACTACAAATCCCAAGAACTCTACTTCCTTTTTGAGAAATTCGCACTTGTCAAGGTTAATGTTCATATTGGCATCTTTTAGAGTTTTGAAGACTATATCAACATTTTCAAAGTGCTCCTTTTCGGTTTTACCAAAGACTTTGATATCGTCTATATAGATGCGGCAGCGTTTTCCGATATGTTCTTGAAGAATGTAGTCGAGTGTTTTTTGAAAGATGGCTGGACCATTTTTAAGTCCAAATGGGAGACGGACAAACTCGTATTTTCCATTGTAGATGGCGAAAGCGATTTTTTCGATATCGCGCTCCCTCAGGGGAATTTGATGAAACCCGCTTTTCGGGTCTATGGTGGAAAAATATTGGTTTTCTCCGAGATTGGAAAGGACGTCATTGATGTCGGGAAAAGGGTATGCATCGTTGATTGTAATAGAGTTTAGTTTTCGGTAGTCAATTACCATCCGAAATTTCTTCTCTCCTGATACATCCTCTTTCTTTTTGACTATCCATACTAGAGCATTGTATGGTGATTTGAAAAGACGTATTATGTTGTCTTTAAGGAGTTGCTGGATTTCTTTCTCGACTTCGTCTTTTAATGCCATTGGGTATGGATATGATTTCGCATAGACGGGGTCGCTTGTCGTTGTGCGGATTTCTCCTTTGATTGTGGTAGCGAAGGTTAGACTTCTGTTTGGTTCCGATGATAAATTCGGGTATTTCTCAAGAATTTGTTTTAGTCTTTTAATCTGGGACTCGGACATATGGTCAGTTCTTAAATTTAAATGATTGTCTTACCTGCACAAGATCGGTAAGTCACGTTCTCCCGATTGTGGGTTTTGCCCAGGAGAGGAGGACAATGTCTGTCACACATTTTTTGCGTGCACAAAATGGGTCAGGCTGCGAAGGGAACTCTACAGGGAGACGGGAGAGCTCACCCCGGATAATATAGTTGCGGTGATGCTCGAATCGGTTGACAAATGGAACCAGGTGGCACATTCTGCTCGGGCAGTCCTAAAATATAAAAGGGACTTACAGCAGCCGGGGGCGTTGGGGCTGGGGGATCGCTCTTCTGGCATTTCCTCTTCCCCTCTCCCCTCCCGCTAGGAAAGGGACTCCCCAGCTTGAAGGCGCCCCACGGCGTAACAAAACGAGACCTGGCCCGAAGTAATGTGTCAAACGGTTCCAGGCTGGGTTCTCAAGTTGACAGGGGAGGTGTTTAGTGGGTAGTCCAGTCGCGCATGGGAGTCCCACACTCTGTGCATAAATAGCATTCACCTCCCTACCACAAAAAAAAAAATTTAAATGATTAACTGTTTGGGACGCGTGTTGCTTAAGGGGAATTAGTATACTCCGTTTGATTGCCATAAGATTGTTATCTGTATGTATGACAGCCTGAAGAGCTTTCAGGCTATCATTACCAGTATTTCCTGCAAATGTTTCCAAAGGAGGTAAAATGAAGAATTTAATTTTCTCAGTTTCATGTCCAAATAAGGGAATAAAAGCGTGGTGTGTAACCCTGATAGATCCACCGCCAGAGTTTACCTTAAAGGGTTTTTCGTTTGCTATGGGGTTTCGTGTGAACCGCGGCTGAATGTAGTTTTTGTTTGGATCCTGTGTCGATAAGAAATTTGAGGTTTTCTCCGCTCTTCGCAGCATATTCCAAGTAGGGAAGCGAAGAGCTCAACAGTCTAAAAAATGAACATCGTCGTGTTCTTTGTCGTGACTATGATCAGGGGTGTCTGAAGTCGTGTTGTCATATTCGGTAGGTAGGTCGACCTGTGGATTGTTAGTCGTTTCCTCGTGATTCTAGTATTGTTCGAATGGTTCGTTGTCATAAATCTCGTCGTTATCACCGTTATTTGATTCCATGTTGTAAATTCTTTGTAATTTGTTTGGTACTTGAACCATTTGCGATGTTGGTCGCTTTTCGGGAGAGTTTTGATGCTGTTTTTGGGGACGATTCTGGTAATTAATAGCTCTTGATCTGATTGATTGGTCAACGTCCATTGGTTCGTATTGTCTCGGTTCTGGGGGTAATTGCCCGAAATTTTGATTAGGTGCGAATGGCTTAAAATTCGCATGGAAGGGATTGAATTGAGGAGGATGCCGACGGAATTATGGAGGTTGTGGAACCGTAGGGTTGTGCAGTAGTTCTGGGTGGAAGTTTTTCCCAGAGTTATTGTTCTGCATTGGTGGATAGCGCGGGTTGTTCCTTTTGGGTGGTTATGGAGGTGGTGTATTAGGTTTGGTTCTTTTAGTTCGGTTGCGAGCTCAAAGCGTGTTGAGCCCTGAAGTCTACATTTTGAAGTTTTAGACAAAGGTGAAGTGCCTGTGGGAGATCGACGAGCTCTCGAATACTTAGAAAGCGCGGGAGATCTCCTTTGAGGCCACGTACAAAGGTATCTAATGCTTTATCTCTGCAGCATTGCGTCATATTTCTCTAGGATTCTTTTCCCATGTCCATGGAAGATAACTTATTAAGGATAAGAGACAAGTGGTGATACACGATATGGTAAAATTCGTGACAAGAGTTGTCATTTGGTACTCAAGGGTACCTATGTCGCGTTTATCCGCGTAATGGAGTGTTAAACACTTCGAAATTCTTGGCCAATTCAAAGGGGTATTGTAGGACTCGAGTGCGATGTCCGCTTGTCCCACAATTTTGTTAGGGATCACGGAGAGGATGCCGTAATATTTCTGTGATCCTTGTAGGTGTCTGTAAATGGCAAGATTTCTTTCGACGCCTTTTTTCCATGAGCAAAATTCGCTTGGATCGCCGGAGAAGGTTCGTAGGCTTTTTACGACATCTGGGATTTTATCCATGTCGGATAAATCCCTTCCATCGTCTACATTTATAGGCACGTCTCGATCCTGTCTTGGATCGGAGGTAAGATTTATGAAAGAGTCAAACATTTGCCTTCCTTGAATTCTTCGTGTCTCGGACACTAGTCGCGTGATTGTAGCGACAAGATCTTCATTATTTTGAACGTTTGGGGGGTTTTCAAGCACTGGCGCTAGTCCACCTTTTTCGGGCACTGGCGGAATATCACTTAGGTTAAGACGCGCGGGTCTGATTAAATTATTGTGATGAGCCATTACTCGAAATTTTATGTAGCTGATTCAAGATGTAATGGAAGTCACAGTTGAGATAAAGAGTTCAGTTTTTTGGGAAACAAAGGTCACGAGGAGGCTAAAGGGATTAATTCAGAGATAACCAATTTGAATTGACAATAAAGAATTTCTTTTTTCTGGAATTCCTTACAATTGTGCTTCTATAATTTACTTTAATTTCAATTCAAGTCTTTGATTCACAAGTTAAGGATATTAACAAAAAAATTAATCAGATTTGGTTTTAAATTCAGTCAGATATGATCAAGTAAATCTTTCATTCATTAAATTCGTTCTAAATTCACTTTTAGGTTTTAATATTTTAACTTTGGCTAATAGGTTTGGAATTTCTCGCAAATAACTTTGACTATAATTCTTAATCTAAAACTTATGAAATTTCTACTAGCTTTGATTGCGTAACTTTCATTTTGCTGCGTCCAGAGATTCCTTGGGGATACTTATGTCCGCTTTTTGTAGATATCCGTGTGGTTGCTGCATATGTTTGCACCTTCTTCGCGATTGCTGCTACTAGGGGGAATTTTTCCCACAAAACAACACCGGGTTCGTAATAGTAAGTAGTAAGGATATTAAATTTGGCTCACTTCTCCAGTCTCAGGCAAGTGATTTAACGATCTTTATTACGGCTTATCGATCGACCAATATCCTTTCGCGAAGTACTTACTGTACTTTTACTGTTCGGTTCGATGATGTCGCGAAGAGTTCCCTGCTCGGGCGCCAGTTAAAAGAAATTTATCCGGGTTCTTTAAAAACATATAATTACTTTATTCATTCAATATACAATAAGACCGAACTTAATACTAGAATCGATACTTTCTTTTATGCGATAGTTCTGCTGAAGATGCGTCTATGGTTGTTGCCATTGATTGTTACCGATTCCTTTTTACCTGGGCGCGTGTTTGCTGTGTTTGGGGGAACGTGGCATTAACTTATATAGTCATTTCCTTCCATTCGTTCTTGAGACAGTGAAGATAACTCAAAGGCGTCGAAACGCGTCTGCTCACCCAAAGTAAGGCCGGATGGCTTTTCAAGGAAAAAACAAATACTTCTATCCGATATCCATGAAACGTTTACTATAGACTTGCATACTAGCTTATAGTTATCGGCTTATGGCCTTATCCATGAATTTTATCATGCTAAAATGCAATTCATTTAATTTATGCTTAAAACTAATAACTGTTTCAGTGCGCTTTGCAAATATCCCGCCAATGACTATTGTCCGCGAGTCTAAAAATAAAAGAGAAAAGGTGAAACTATGAGTTCGAAACAGAATATCAAAATGCGGTAAACAAAAGAAACCAGACACATAAAATACAACTAAAGACCAACTTGGGCGAAAAAGGAGCAATACATCCCCAGTAAAATATCTTAGCATCTTATGCCGAAGGAAAAAACGAAAAATCAAACACATCAATAAACAAATGACCTTAAAGCTTCGAGAGCGATGCAGATTAGGTTTAGTTTTTGTGAAAGTCTGAGCCTCACAAACACCCTCGGATCTTATAGCGATACCATTTTATATTTACACTTAATTTTGTGGCGGTGATTTCCTTGTTAAGCTCCTATGTGCTAGTGATAAACACGAACTTTAGGATTAACCTCGTATCGCATTCATAGGCCTCGTTTAGATCGCTATGCCTGACGTTTCGGGTGCCTTCTGTCCCCTCTGGGGAAGAGTTAGATATCGACATAGGATGTACTCTACCATCTCCCTTTTCTCTGCTAGCTCACACTTTCCGCACATGCCACTTGTTACAATTCAAAGTCTGTACGCATGCGCTCCTACGAGACCGTGATCGGTGTGAATCCTTATCAGCAGTGTACTGTGTAATCTTGTCAGCTTCATAAGGAAATCATTTTTCTTTTTATCATACCTTTTCCATTGTGTTTTGGTACTAGCAAGGCAGTTAAACACTTTCATCTAGTTTGGCTGAGGTTATTAACTTCTTATTCAAGATGTCCATTACTATGTGTATAACTTTTGGTATATCCCTCATCGGCTTTTGCTCGCAAGGTCAACATAATCCAGTGAGTTACTCGGCAGTGTTGACAGAGATTTTGGCTTCCCAACTGAACTCATCCGCAGGATTAAATTTGTTCGTGAAAACCGGATCTCAGGTCAAAGTCAACAGAGAACAAACTGACCTGTGGAACGTGTCTTACGACGGGCTAATGAGACTGGAGATGCCAGATGAGTCGCGCTTGATCGTCTATGCGGATGATGTTGCGGCTCTGGTTGCTGGACGCACCGTTGAACAAGCGCAACTTAGGCTAGGTATGTTAATGCGCCGAGTGAGAGACTGGATGACTGCTTGCAGGTTCAATTTAGCACTGGAAAAAACTGTAGTGGTCATCTTGACAAAAAAGAGAATCCCTAGAGTGAGGATGATCAGTATTGGAGACATACTAATTGAATCGAAGCCAGCGGTGAAATACCTGGGGCTACTGATCGACTCGAATATAAGTTTCTCTGAGCAAATCAGGGCAACGGATGAGAAGGCTGCTCGTTAGTATCGGCTCTGAGTGGACTTATGGCCAACGTAGGGGGATCCAACACACCAAGAAGACGCCTCTTGATGAATGCTGTAGGGTCAGTGCTACAGTACGGAGCAGAAATATGGGGCGACACTCTCAGTAAGGAGGTGTACCGAAAACACTTGGCACAAGTACAGAGAAGAAGAGCACTGAGGATTGCAACTTCATGTCCGAAAGTCGCTGATTCGGCGGTGAGAGTTATTGCAGGCGTGATACCTGTCGCCCTCCTTGCTAGAGAGCGCCGCGCTATTTACCTGCGTCGAAACGAGGATGCGAGGAAGACGGTTGTCCGTGAGGAGAGACGCGCTCACTCAACGATCGGGAGCAGTCTTGGGTGGATTGCACGATGGGAATGTGCGCGCCTATCCCGGAAGTGTGACACCATGGCTAAATCGAAGGCATGGTGAGACTGACTTCTATCTGACCCAGCTTTTGGGCGGGCAAGAGTGTTTTCAGTCTTACCAGCACAAGATTAGTAAGTCAGTCCCCCGATTGTCGGTTATGCCCAGGAGAGGAAGACGATGCCTGGCACACATTTTTATGCGTGCAAAAAAATGGGACAGGCTGCGAAAGGACCCCTACAGCGAGACCTAAAATATAAAAGGGATTCACAGCAGCCGGGGGCGTTTGGGCTGGGGGATCGCTTGTTCGGCACTCCGTCTTCCCCTCCCCCCAGAAGAAAGATTCCCCAGCTTGAAGGCGCTTCACGGCGTAACAAAACGAGAGCTGGCTCGAATTAATGTGTCAAACGATCCCACGCTAGGTTCTCTGGTTGACAGGGGAGTTGTTTAGTGGGTAGTCCAGGCGCTTTCTTGCAAGCATAGGAGTCTCAAACTCTGGGCGTAAATGACATTCACCTCCCAACCACAAAAAAACGGTTGAGAGAGGCTAGACTGATCTTCATTCCAAAGAGACGCCACCAACCCAAAGGCCTGCAGACCAATCAGCCAAACATTGTTTATACTCAAAAAGATGGAGAAAGTAGTGGACAATTATATGAGGACAACGACACTTGCGAATTATCCACTACACCCCAATCAACATGCATACAGAACGGGTAAATCTACAAAGACCGTACTCTATGCACTAACAAGGATCAAAGAGTCCTTGGAGCACAAAGAAATTGCAGTAGGTACAGTTTTTGACATTGAAGGGGCATTCGACCATGTATGTCATGTAGCGGTGAGGCGAGCACTACTGAATAGGCCGGTAAATCCTATTCTATCTCACTGCCTGACTAAATCCATGCATATAAGGTGAGAACTAGAGCCATCAATCAAAATACACAGGGATGTCCATAGAGGACGTCTTGTCACCTGTACTGTGGACACTCGTGGCCGATGATATTCTGAAAAGGCTATCTGAAAGTGATACGCATACGCAGATGTTTATATCGCCATTTTAGTCCGAGGAAAATACGAAAGAACACTGTGCGACATCATGCAGGGAGCACTTCGTATTTTAGTAATTGGTGCCAACAAATTGGTTTGAGCCTTAACCCTGCCAAAATCACGCTGATACCATTTACAAACAAGCGGAAACTGGAAAAACCACACCATAAGCTTTAATGGAGTGGAGATAGAACTCAAGAAAAAAAATAAGTATCTTGGAATCCATCTGGCTCACGTCGAACCGACATATTGAAGTGGCGACAACAAAGACCACAAGTGCCCTGATGGCGTGCAGGAAGATGGCAGGCAAATCTTAGGGATGGAGTCCAACCATACTGCGATGGATGTACACTATGATGGTGAGACCAATCATCACCTCCGGAGCTATTGTCTTGGCGGCAAAGGTTCAAGAGCGCACAACGAGGCAAACACTAAATCGTGTTCAACGTCTGGCCTGTGCCTGCATCACGGGAGCTATGACATCGTGGTCAACCGTGGCACTCGAAAAAATATTAAATCTATGACCCCTGGACCTAATGATAAAGCAGATATCAATGTCCACAATGATCAAGATATTCTATTGGGTGTATAACTTACCGGAATTTGACGCTAGATGTCCGTACTAACAAATATCGTGAAAGCTCGAACTTTATATATATATATGTCATTTTGAAGGTACATTTGACAGCTATCAAAATCAGTCAACAAAACAATTTTATCTTGTATGCATCGTTATTATTTTTCACTATGAACAACTTCGAAAATCGGAGAAAAAGACAACATTTGCGGGAGGTTCTGTTGGGTCATTTTTTTGCAAAGAAAACTGCTGCGGAAAGTCATCGTTTGCTTGTAGAAGTTTATGGCCACGAAGCTTTAGCGAAAACACAGTGTTTTGAATGGTTTCAACGGTTCAAAAGTGACGATTTTGACATTAAAGACAAAGAACGCCCAGAACAGCCAAAAAAGTTTGGAGACGAAGAATTGGAGACGCTACTCGATGAGGATTCGTGTCAAACGCAAGAGAACTTGCCAAATCGTTGAGAGTGACTCAGCAAGCCATTTCGAAACGTTTGAAAGCCGCCAGATACATTCAGAAGCAAGGTAATTGGGTCCCCTATGAGTTGAAGCCGAGAGACGTTGAACGGCGCTTCTGTATGTCTGAAATGCTGGTTGAGCGCCATAAAAAGAAATCATTTTTGCATCGGATCGTGACTGGGGATGAAAAATGGATCCATTATGACAATCCCAAGCGCAAAAAGTCATACGTGAAGCCCGGCCAACCAGCCAAATCAACGGCGAAGCCAAATATCCATGGCGCCAAGGTTATGCTGTGTATTTGGTGGGATCAGAAGGGGCCGTTATATTATGAGTTGTAGAAATCGGGCCAGACAATCAAAGGAGACCTGTATCGAACACAGTTAATACGTTTGAAGCGTGCCATCATCGAAAAACGCCCGGAATATGCGACCAGACACCAGGCTACCATTGTTCAACATGACAACGCTCGGCCGCATGTTGAAAGACCCGTGAAAAACTATCTGGAAAATAGTGGATGGGATGTTTTGGCCCACCCGCCTTATAGTCCGGACCTTGCTCCGTCTGACTCATTTATTTCGCTCGATGCAAAACGCCCTCACCGGAATACGCTTCACTTCAGAGCAAGGTATCCGAAATTGGATAGAGATTCGTTTTTGGCCGCCAAGCCGGCGCAATTTTTTGGGGATGGAATTCATAAATTACCTGAAAGATGGGGACATGCTGCAGCTTCCGATGGACAATACTTTGAATAAAATATACTGTAAGATTTTTTCACAATAAAGCATCAAATTTCGCTAAAAAAAATTTCAGTTAAGTTGTACACCCAATATCACGAAAGGGAGAGTGGCTTTTGGATTGAGCATAACGACCAAGTTAAGTTATCCAAACACCGTTTGACGGCATAACGACTCAGTTCATGTTTTACAAAAAGTTTTGTACGAAGTTGAGCAACAAGAAGGAATGGTGCTCTGAATCCAATATACACCTAATAGAGCCACATGCTATCAAGTGGTACATAGACGAATCAAAGACCGCAGAGGGAGCAGGAATTGGAGTGTTTGGGCCGGACATAAACCACTCCTGGCGGAGGTCAGTGCAATTGCAGTAAGTGCACAGCGTTGCATTGACAAAAGATACAAGGGCAAAACGATAGCCATCTTGACTAACAGCCAATTAGCTATTGAAGTCCTTGAATCATCAACGATAAAATCGAAGATGGTTCAAGAATGTTGTACAAAACTCACTAAGCTGGGTGAGAACAGCAAGGCTACTATGTGCTGGGTGCCAAGGCACGTAGTGGTTGAAGGTAACGAAAAAACAGACCTCTTAACGAGAAAAGGATCATCGAGAGCGTTCGTTGGTCCTTAACCCTTCAGTGGGGTCGAGATGCACTTTGTGCGGAGACACCTGATGAATGTAGAAACTAAACACAAGAAACACTGGAGTAGTTATCCAGAACTTAAAACTTCGAAACCGTTCCTTAGCACCTATGATGAGAAACGATACAAATCGTGCATCAAATTAGGCAAGACTCAACTAAGGATTCTTACAGGGTTCTTCACGGGGCACTGTAAACTCGGAGGACACCTTAAGAAAATGGGTCTTAAAGAGAACGGCGAGTGCAGGTTTGTAGATGAAACACCAGAACATCTTCTGATGTGCTACGAAGCTCTGTACCGGAGAAGGAGACATTCTGGGAATTTACTGTCTAGCGAGGAGCAGCTTGGACTCTTGGAGACAATGAAGATTATCCAGTTTTGCGCGACGTCGGTCTGTTGATGGAACTCTAGGCACTCCAATGATAATGGGGCCATAATAAATCGGTCAAAGATTGAAGTGCAGGACACCCATTTCACACAATGTAACAACAAAACGTATTTACTTTATTTGGGAATTTAATGTTACAAATTATCAACTTGTGTTACCATACTACTGAAATATACTTAGCATATCATCTCCATCTATAAAATTACTACGAAATTACCATTGGGGTGACCATATAAATGACATATTTAAAAATTTTACACAGCGGTCGAAATATAAAACACTACACATTTTTATTTTGGAAGACGCCCATTTGCGCGCCTGTGTAGTATATCTTCTTTTTATTAAACTGGATCTTCCTAATTAGTTTAAAACGTAGTAGCTACGAAATTGAATACGAATAAGTGGCGACACTTTTAATCATACATGTTTATGTATAGTACATATATATGTAACCCATGTATTGATTTTAAGATTGTGCCCATATATGTAAATCCCCGTTTATAAAGCAATCATTTTCATTAATATTCAACGATTTATTCTCTTTTAGGTCTGATTCGAAATAAAGATGAAGAAGTTGTCGACTTAAAAGCAAAAATCGCTCAACTACTAGCTGTAATGCCAACTGACTCGCTGTGTCTACCGCAATGTTCTAATTCATCTTCAATGTTACGTATGAATGATACGCCACCTCTACAAGGTCCTTCGAGCCCAATAATGAGTCTGGGAGGTCCAACACATCAACAACTTATGGCAGCAGCAGCAGCGGCAGCACATCAGCAACAACTCAATTCAAGAGGAGGTCCTGGAATGGTATCAAACGTCGTGACAGTAGTAACATCAGCAAATTGTGTTACAAACGCTGTGACAAGTTCTGGGAATGGTAATGCAAACAATGTTCTCACACAAACCTCGTCCAATTTAGATCCAAATGCAACTGCATATACTCCCAAAAATTCTTCTTTGGTCGGTGGAGCAGAAGCCTGACATAAGCGCAGACAGGTTTGAAGTTATTGTCAGAGTCATCATCATAGCAACCTACAGCGCCAACAGTATCATCACAACAACCAACAACATCATGGTATTCGCCATCATGGCAGCAATGGAAGCCACAATAGTGAAATCCATCAATCAAAGCATTATTTAGGTAATAAAGCAAGTCGAAACTTTCATTGCCATCATTTTGACAACAGTAACAATCATCAAACGCAACATCACTACATACAGCCCAAAAAAAATCAACATCAATATCAACAACCAGACAAAGAGCCGCAGGATCATGATCAAACGAAATCACAATCGTACGAGAATGGCAGTCGTTTATCGCTGCCAAAACCGCAATTTTACCAATTTTAATATGCTTTTGAATCTGATTTCTTGGCTTCTTTTTTTTGAAGGCGTGTGGGTGGCTCAGATGTTAATGGTTATCCTAGACTCTCGTTCAAACTTGATTTCTGACTTATGGTTCCTTGATAAACACTTACCAGCCAACTTTGTGCTTCTTTAATCTTGAGCAGGTCCAATTACATAATCAAACGAATAATAGTTACATTATTTGCAAGTTAAAGCAACCTGATTTACTATTTCTAGTTTGATTTCTGAAGCAAGCATTAAACCTCGACACACCTGAGCTACTAAAACTAAAAACATCCTCCTCGAATCTATCCTACTGTGAACCTCTTCCTTTTTGGTAGAAGAAAAATAAATTTTGATTCTAAACTATATTAATATAATTATAATTTTCTGCTAGATTGAAATGAATTCAAATATTAATTGTAATCAAACTCTCTTATATCTTTCTGCATTGAAATTTTAAATGCTTTGTAAAATAATTCTTCTCGTATTATGTAAGATTGAATTTCTTTTGTTGAATTGGAACTATCAATTTTCTTCTCTCAGAGTAGATTATGCACAGAGTTCATTCGACTTCTTTAGAGCAAACTTTGGAATGCAGTGGATCGTTCTGAACTAAAGTAATTGACAACGTTTTTATTACATATTCGAACGATGACTTCGCATTGATTTTCTAGTATCTAATTTACTCATTCATTTTGAAGTCGGTTATGTGAAAACTTAAAAACGTATTTGGGATCCGTTTGCGCTGATTGCATAATCTTAAGCTGAAATTCTAAAACAGAAATTGATGTAAAATTTAAATAAAGCACAGAAGTGGAAGTGGTTGAAAGAAGTGATTTTTTAAAACCAGTTAACAATGTGATGATATACAGAGGAAGAGATTGAACGGAAAATGTACTAAACATATAAAATAGAAAACTGACTGATTTTTTAATTTTTATCATAATGTATACATTTTTTGTGTTAATTTTCAAAATATAATTTTGTATTGTCCATTGAATTGCAACATAAATTAGTTCTGAATAATAATCTTAATGCATACCTACCTATACTAGCCTGTAACTATGAAATATCTTGAAATGTAAAGTGAGTTTCTTTTTATTTTTTTTTTAAATATTAATTAATAATTCAAACTGATCTTCATGTGAATAATTCAAAAAATGATTGATGCGGCTTTGTTTAATGCAATTAACATGTTGTGCATGTTTCAGCATTATTGATAAAGAAGTCGATTTAGTTTGTTTTCTCCTCGAATTGTTTTAAATTATGTTTTTATTGTACGCTCGTATTTTGTACTTTTGAGATAACTCTTATTTTTGTCCGAAGGAACGAAATTTTGCAAGAAAATGATTTTTTGTTTTGTTAAAACGACTGTGAGAAAAATGAAAGAACAGTTTATTTAAACGAAAAAAATGTGGTTTTTGTTTGTTTGTCAATTCATCCCGATTTTCTGTGATGTGGGCCTAATTTTTCATATTTTTGTTTTTATCATTTCCGAATTTTGATTGGTGTTTGAAACTTTGGGTGCTGTGAACAGCACTCGGCGAGTATGATAGCTATTTAGCTAAATTTGGAAAATACAAAATCGAGAATCTTTGAAAACACTGTTTACACGAGATATTGAAAGTATATTTGAAAACAAAAAATGAGTAAAAAGAGAAACGGCGAAAAATTCGTAAGAAAATACTCAAATAAAAAATAGCATTTGAAAAACGGATAATTGTGTTTATTTTTGTATATTAAGGTTAACACATATAATTCACAATAAATGTATTACCGCTTATCTAAATTAGGAGTTTTTACACTCGCAGCATTATTTTGATATGCTTTTGCGGATGGTGTATAAGTAACAATCAAATTTGGGTCATAATTTTGCGCCATCTCTGCTAACGCCACAATCAACTCTATTGACGGATACTACACCTTCTGGCAATACCGCCGAAATCAACCGTGGTCTCAGCAACGTTGGCCACACTAAAATAAAACAAACGTCAGTCGAACAAAGAGTCAACGCGTCATAAGTTCGAGTTGTCATCTACGGTCTGTAATGATCTGAATTCCTTCGTATGTTGCTCGATTAATAAATAACGTAATCATGATTGCCTAAGTTTCTCGAGTTTAATTATACACGTCGCCACATTGTTTGGATCTTTCGATAGTTCGCATTGTAGAAGTACGCCAGTGTCGTACATCTTTTTGTGAAAATACCAAGAAACAGAAAAGGCCGAGCCGCCAAAGCGTGTACGTAGTGGATCTGAGGTGAACGTGCTCATAGGATTGTGGTTTAAATGCAAGCATTTCTGCTCTTAGTCGCTCAATTCGCGAAATATGTGATCAAAATAGCGAAAGTTTAAATGCACTACGCACAGATATCGAAAAATATTTTAGTCACGTCTCGGACAAGTTAGAACACGTCTCGAAAGAATTAACGGAGCAGTGTCAAGTGAAAAACCCACTGAGGCATCCCGTACAATCGACATACACTCTAGGCAGAAAAAGTCTGCGTTCACTTGCGTGCAATCAAATTATGTTTGAACATCGAAGCAAAATAAAATAATTCCAGATTTGGTTTAAGGGGCTATTCTACTTTAGAACCCTATAAAAATGCTAATTTTTGCGATTTTTTTTTTGAGGAGTCATTACATGTATCGTTATAAATCTTTCTGGCATTGAATAAACTCTTGAACTTCCCAAAAAAAAATTTTTTATTTATACATATCTATATATATAGTCATGACGCATACATTCTTGACATGTCATAAAAAAAAGGGTTGCACTTGTCCCTAAGATTTCTCAGCAACGGAGAATCTGAAACACAAAATTCAAAAAGATTCTTAATTTGTATAATAGCGGCTATGGCTCGTACTAGAATCATAAAGTTTTATGCAAAATCAACAAATTGGCGACTGTTTGAAAAATTTTTTCTAAAAAACCGGTTTTTAGGTCTTTGTAAAAAATTTTTTACAAAGACCTACTAGTTTCGCGACCTGTCTGTCCGTGCGTCACAGCTAATTTCCTCAGAAACTATTGAAGCTAGAATGCTCAAACTTTGTGAAAAGGTCAGAAGTTAAGGCCTTGACAAAAATTTAAAATTTTTTTAAGGGGGGTCTCCCCCATAGATATAGAGAGTACTGGATCCGCAACCGGCCGTGAGAGCCGAAGCAATTGGCAACCTGCACTAAAGTTGTGTGAAGTTGAGGTTTGAGGCGATATGCTTTTAATTTAGCACTCTATTCACGGCGAAACACGTTCACATTTAAAAAGTTTTTAATTTTAAAGATCGCGCGTACGTAATCGGAACTTTAATTCACAGTTTTAATTAAAAATTTACGAAATTTCCATCCGCTTTGACACATGAGTTTTCCCGCGTGGTTCGCGCTCTTTTCGATTTTCTTTTGCTTTGACGTTCGAGTTTTCCGTGAGAGTTGTTTATTGTTTATACTCAAACTGAAATGAAATTTCGTTGGTGTGGGCGGGTGTCAGTGGGGGAAGCGATTCTTCTGAAGAGAGAAAAGAAAAACCTGTCTGGAAAAAAAGGGGAAGGAGAAGCAGAGGGAATCATATAGTTTCGAGAGCGTAAGTTATTTATAACTTATTTATGTGGCAAATTTGCTTCTCACATGGACGAGTACACAGATTCTCGTTGCTCGTCCATTTGTTTATATGTCTTTGGTCTCCCCTAATAACGAATTGGCCCTTAAAAATTTTTTTTAATCAAAGGTAGTCGAGTGGGGTATCAAATGAAAGGTCTTGATTAGAACTTTTAGGATCTGGAATAAAAAAATCATTTTATGAATTAGGGGGTCCAGGGGAAGGCAGAACGTACCAAAAATTTGTGTTACCCCTCTCGCGATTGGACACCTTTCAACCGAAAAATCTGAAAATTATCACGAACGTGGGCCTTTATGAGTACAAGGGCAACAAATACCTCAGAAATCGAAATTCGCTCAACTTTGTTGATAATAGTATGATTTGCAGATTTTACATTTTTGCCCATAAAATCAAAACGGCACCTTTAAACTTTTTGAAATTTTGCAATTATATAGATTGATATGAGTTTTATATGTTCACAAAATTTAATTGAGATCGAATCATAATCAAGGGAGTTATAGCCATTTCAATTATATGGAATTACAACAACAATAACACATGTTTATGGTTGATATGGGGTTTTCCAATAAGAGGTGTTATTTTGATATTAAAAGAAAAATGTCATTTTTTAATACGGTATGCCGTTTATTGTGACTGGGTGATGAAAGTGACTAGTTGGTATGATGAGACAATAATAATACACACGTTAATTGATACATATTTGTATTGAACACAATAGACATGTTACATCGGGAAAGGCCGATACGAGACTGACTGTCAAAGGAACGGCACATAGAAAATAACGATTCACAATAGTTTCCCCCACTTAATTAAAACATATAGAAATATAATTTTAATTCTATTATTCGGTGACATAATCTTTCAAGAAGTTTGGAGGACATCGTTGACGAGCAGATCTGCGTGGTGGTAGCGTCGGGTTGTTTGTGTTCCCGTCTGCTGGTGTCTGTTGGTCAGGAGTGCCATTAAGTGTTTCTGGCTGATTGACACCTGGCGCAGTCAATGGCGTAGGCTGTGTGTCCATTGGTGGTAACTCATCAGCTGGCCTGTGTCGATATGGAACACCTGGGCTTGGGGCTGGTCTTTGCTGAGATGAGAAGGTGACTTGTTTCTTCGCGACCATTGTTGAAATTAGTTGGTCGATGTGTCTTTTTATAGTTCGGCCTGAGTCTAAGTCAATGATATAATGGTACTGACCCAGTTTTTGTTCGACAGTCCCAAATTGCCAGCTATCTTGATTGTTCAGGTGCATTCTTGCCTGAACTCTCTCTCCCATTTGGAATCTATCAAGTTGACTGTAATTGCATTCAGCTTGGGTCAAAACTCGAGAGGCATAAGCAATAGGCTTTTCATGACCTTCCACTTCATGACTCAAAACAGCTGCAATACCGGTCGGGCTGGCGTCTGTTGTGAGGATCAAGGGTTTTCCTGGATCAAAAGGTGTTAATACCCTTTCGCTACACAACTCCGACTTTAGGTTTAAGAAAGCAGCTTCAGTGGAGGCTGACCAAACGAATTTTCCATCTTTTTTGAGTAGGCGTCGTAGATGAAAAGATTTTGTGGAGAAATCAGGAATGAATTTTGCATAATATGTCACCATACCCAAAAATCGTCTTAATTCCTCTACATTTTGAGGACGTGGCATGTTGAAGACGGCTTGAATTTTCACAGGTGACATTTCAACTTTATTAAATGAGACTATGTGACCAAGATAGCTGATACTTTCTTTGAAGAAGGAACACTTATTTTTATTTAGATGGAGATCGTTTTCCTTGAGTCGTTCTAAACAAGCAATCAGGTTTCTTGTACATTCTTCCATTGATAAGCCATGGCAGATAATGTCATAAAAATATGCTTCAACGTTTGATAGGCCTTTGAGAATTTGTGAGAGTATTCTATTGAATTCAGATGGTGCTGTTTTGATACCAAAACTGAGACGATTCATTTAAAATGTGCCCTTGTGTGTCGTGATTGTTTGGATTTTCTGTCCTTCCGCATCCACTTTGAAGTGTAAATATGCCTTGTACAGGTCGAGTTTGCAGAAGTACTTTGAATTTCTGAGGCTGTGCAAGACTTCATCAATGCGACGAATTGGATGATTAGCTGAGACTAATTTTGCGTTGACTCCACATTTGTAATCAACACATAAACGAACCCCTCCATCAGGTTTAGGTATTACGACGAGTGGTGATCCCCAGTCGCTTGAGGATACTGGAGTAATAATACCTTGTGACTCAAGAGTTGCAAGTTCTTCCTCAACTCGCTGGCGCAGTGCAAAAGGGACATCGCGTTCCCTAGTAAAGATGGGTTTTACTCCTTCCCTGAGCTGAAGTTTTATTTCTAGGTTTGGCACACAACCTATGCGTTCTTCGAAAATAGTTGCGTATTGTCTGAGTATGTCTTCAAGAGGAGTGACAGCGTTGATTGTAACTACATGATCCGAAGTGAGCCGTTCTTTATCGATTTCTTTGAGATCAATTCCGAGAGTGCGAATCCATATTCGACCCAGAAGTTCATCAAATCCTGCAGGAACAATGAATAGGTCCGCATCAATTTCTCTATTTTTATATTTTACCGACAGTGAGACTTTCCCTAAGGGCTTTATTATATGAGCTGAGTAAGAGCGGAATGATACCTGTGTTGGTTGTAGTGTAGCATTGAGACCAAGACGTTTGAATGCTGTCTCTGATAGAAGTGAGAATTTGGCTCCTGAATCGACTTCAAATGCCAGTGGCTTGCCATTGAGAAACACTTTGACGATAAATTTATCAGAACCTGGGCTGAGCTCGTATAAGTCTTCAGTGCAGTGAATGTGACCAATACCATATTCTGAGTCAGAGTTTTGATAATTCTGAGAAGACTGTGTTGCGATGGCATGTGTCTTTGAATTTCGAAGAATGATGGTGATACAGACCTTGGACACATGACCAATTTTCCTGCAGGAAGTGCATTTAAGCACGTTGCGGTCGATTTTGCATTGATTTGCCTTGTGGTTTGCCCTACCACATTTGAGACAGAGTCCATCAACCCCCAAAGAACGATAGTCAACCCGTGTCATGTGTTGGGACTGTGAGCGTTGGTGTGAACTAGGACTTGTATTTCGACTTTGGTTGGGTTGTGATTTCCTATGTGACCTGTTGACCCTTGAGACATTGTTTGTGTCACTACTGAGATTGGTGAAATTATCTGGGATTTTGGTAAACTGGTGGCTTTCAAAACGTGATGCTTCCAATGCTGTGGCTTTGTTGAGCAGCTCATCGAAATTTTTGAACGCATAGTGTTGTAAGGGCTGTTCTCGAATCCAGTTGTCTTTTACTCCTCTAACAAATTGGGCACATAAAAAGGTGTCAGCAATGGAAATCACTGATTTGCATTTACATTCAACATAAAAATTACAATCTTTCGATTTCTCCTTCAGGGATGCAACGAATTCTGAGATTGATTGTGTTGGCTGCTGAGTAACATTTAGGAAATAATGCTGAGCGACTACAGTTGAGACAGGCGGTGACAACATATTTTTGAAAAGTTTGATTAGCTCAACAAATGGAATATCTTTCATGGGTTTCTCAGGACCCAATAATGCAGCTAAGTTGTTATAATCTGTAGAGCCAATTGATGCACACAACAATTGAGACATTGTGATAGGGGAATCCACATTTTTGAGACTACAGTAATTGTCAAAACGTTCTAAATAAGAAGTAAATCTTTCCTTCTTGGCGTCATATGATTCGAATGGTGAGACTTGGGGAGCTGAACCGGATCCACTTGTCCCCAATGCGGCAGTGAAGACTGAGAGATGTTGTTCGAATTGTTGTTGATCCATTTTCCCAGCTGGAGCTGTCTCGGAAACGACACGAAAATAATGGCGGCTGAAAACGTGGCGGCTACGTGGCGGAATCTAACTGTTTCACTGTGTCACACTGGTTTTCACTGGCAGTTGCAAACGTTTTAATCCTCGTCGCCAACTTATTGTGACTGGGTGATGAAAGTGACTAGTTGGTATGATGAGACAATAATAATACACACGTTAATTGATACATATTTGTATTGAACACAATAGACATGTTACATCGGGAAAGGCCGATACGAGACTGACTGTCAAAGGAACGGCACATAGAAAATAACGATTCACAATACCGTTAATAACGAAGAATAACATCAGGCTAATAACCACCACGACACGCTTACAGGACCATATCCTTTTCATGAAATTTTCCAAAACCAAATCGCAAAGTGGCTGTCCTATATCCTCGATAACCTCACGAATTCCATCTTTGAGGTCTTGAATCGACGCTGGACCTCTTATTGGAAAACCCTATATATATTTAAAATTGACTTAAGAACTTTTATTTTCTTTCAATTTTCATGAAAATTTAAGGAATAGTGTTTAACTTGAACATGTTCAATCGGCCGAGCATTCAGAAAAATCATTTAAGCTAGATTAAAGTGGCGGCTGCACTGTGCTTATGAAAGAAAATGTGCATCCTTTGTATAAATTTGAACGATTTCATATCCAAGTATTGGATGAATAATTCAAGTTATCGATTCACGCCATTAGAAAACTTGTTTCTAACCCTAGGATGTATACAAAGACCTTCTGGTAGGAGCACTCTCCTGCTTACTCAACTTGTTTTTACCGATTTTTTGTTGAAAAAAAAATAGAAAAAACCAATATTTTGACACGTTTCTAGTACCAGCCTTAGCTGTATGTTTGACAAATATGTGGTTAAAAATTTCAGGAGGATCAGTTCATTAGTTGTATAAAAATTATACTTATACCTAATCAGTGACCCCTACTCATCATTCTGAAATTTTAATATGATATTCTTGAGATCATATACTTTCAAAAACCGGAAAAACAAAAAAGTCGATTTTTTGAAATTGACAAAGTAGAATAGCCCCTTAATACATTTATTAGTTGCTTAAAAGACTATCTTCAAGCAGAATTTCATTAGTTTTACTTTAATATTTTTTAAGCAAATAGTTATTTTCGCAAAATACGGACAAAATCAAGTCGGAAAAAGTCTGCGTTCGCATTTAATAAACGTTTTCAAATGACTGATAATTAAAGTTCTGAAGCCAACCAATAACTTGTAGGATATCCTCGATCCTTTATGACTTCTTGAAATCTTTAAGGCATCGAATGGACGTGCTTCGCTATCTCTTCTGGTGATGCTTTCTCCCACTCTTCTCGGAGAATATTTTTGAGCATTTCTTTGCTCGTTATCGTATTTTGTCGAATTCTTCTCTCGAGCGAGTCCCATAAGTGCTCAATGGGATTAAGGTCTGGAAATTGCGGTGGCGTATGTAGCAGTTTTAGGGTATTATAAAGTAGCCTGAGCCTCACAATTTCGGCTATATGCTTGAGGTTATTATCTTGCTGAAAGTGATAATCATTACCCAAGATGAGGTTTCGCACACTGCTCTAAATTATTTCTTAAAATCTTCAGGTAACTGAATTTAACATATTCATTGTCGACTCAATGAGCTTTAGGTTACCAACGCCAGCAGCCGTCATGTATCCCCAAACCATTACTCTACCACTACCATGTTTTACAGTGGGTAGCAAATGTTCTTTTGTAGTGCTGTTCCTGATTTTCTCCAGATTATTTTGCAGAATTTGCTTTCGCTCGAAAAAAGCACATTATTCCGAAATTTTTGATGTTAGTTTAAGTACTCCTTAGCCCGCTTTCCCTGATTAATCCGGGAAATGAATGGTTTTCGTCGTGCGACTCGTCCATGGAACTCAGCCATTTTTAGAATTTTCCTGGTGGTATCAGGACAAATTTGTTTCCGGAACTTTTGCTTAATTTCTGCTGCTATTTCCCTTGTAGTCAAACGTGGATTTTTTTTTACCATTTGTGAAAATATTTCACTTTTCTCTCGGGGACAGCTTCGAAGGACGACCAGAACGGGGTTTCGAGGTGAGTACTTTTGTCAATTTGAAATTGTTTACAACTCTTCGAATTTACGAAAATTGTCTTCCAACGACTTTTCCTATAATTGAAAATCTTTTTCACTCCTTCCACAGTTTCGCAATGATTTTCCTTTCATTCACATCAATTTTTTTTTAATTTGTCATTGCAAAAATAACATGTTTTTTCACTATGCAAACTTTACAATTTCTTACTAAACACTTGCCCAAATAAAACTCAATAAATTACTGATACAAGACAAAATTAGGAAAGTGCGCTTGAAAAGTTATTTTTGGGGGAATCCCCTAATTTGATGAGTGAACCCAGACTTTTTCTGTCTCGGTTTTGTATGTTTCCCGCAAAAAGTTCAGTTATCTCAAAAATCGTTCGGAGGAAATTGGTGAAAGTCTGGGTGCTTAGTGATAAACAAATTGTTCATCGACAGGCGAAACAAAATCTAGAAAATATTCGATACGTTTCGTTTTGTGGATTTTGAAAACTAAATGGCATCACGTTATCGCAGACTTTTTCTTCCTAGCGTACATCTTCATTACTGCCAACACAAGAGCAGATGGTCACCAATGATGGATTCAATACCACCGCCATGGTTGCCGCCAGTATTGTTATCAACGACATCATACCGAATATTGTCCCAAATACAGTTTTTGGGCTGCCACCGGGAGGAGAAAGAGTGGCATCTCAGCCGGTTGCATCTTCGTCTGCGACATTTCCAAATCACTCATTTCCTCTATATACTGAATATGGAAGTGGTTTACATTCATTGCCACCATTCATTCGACGGGCAATCAGAGGAATGGCCATTATTTCTCAATGCCTTCAATGAAACAATTATGGAGTTTCAATACGGAAATAAGCAGAATATTATTCGCTTACAAAGAGCATTAAAGGGCGACGCCAGGCAAATGGTCGCGTCAATGCTCATATTCCCCGATGACATGCCCAAAGTCATTGAAGAACTATAATTCAACATTGGAAGACCAGCTTGTTAGATCACAAATTGAGAAGATAAATGAAATTACGCTAATCAAGGATGATAGGATTAATTTGGTGTTGCCATTATCAAATCAAGTTCGTAACATGGTCGCACTTTTCAAGTCAGCTCATTGTGAGCAGCATTTATTAAATACAACATTACCAGAAAGGCTAGTGTCAAAGCTGCCGCCGTCAAAGCAGTATGAGTGGACAAAGGATGCCGCTACAATACAATCATTCCCCACTGTGGATTCCTTCTCGGAATGGGTTACTGCATTGGCAAGAATTGTTAGCATCATGCCAACGCACACAGAGCACATATTGAACAATGAAGCTCGACAAACTAATGCAAACACAAACCGTCAGATATTGCACAAGCCAGTTGCCCGAAGAATATTGCATAGTGGTGAGAACACTCCCGAAACGTAAGCGTGCAGTGTGGAAAGAATCATTTTGTCTCAAACTGGGAGAGGTTTCATTCACTGACGGTAGATAAAAGATGGAATTTAGTACAAAGACATCATCTTTGTTTCTCATGTTTGAGAAAAGGGCATAGCTTAGCCATTTGTCGTAAAAAAGGAACCTATTTAATTAACAACTGTAGTAGGATGCATCATACACTACTGCATTAGTCCACCGCATCAACACCTAAACTGGAACATGTTTTAAATTGCCGTCAAAAAATTCAAGGCCACCAACTGTTTAAAGTATTGCCAGTGATTTTGGGTGGACCATCGAAAAATGTATCGAATATGCAATTCTAGATGAAGGATTATCTGTTTTCCTCATGGAGGAAGATAATGCAAACGCTTCAGCCGATGAAACTTACACTACAATGGTATGAAGATAGAAAAAAGACAGAAAAATTAATCAGAGCTTTACTAACAATAAAAGGAGATTTTTTGAACACTTCACGCCTTAAAAAACGTAAATACTGCCAGAGATCTAGGTCTTCCACTCCAAACGTTCGAGCGTGACAGATTTGTCGTACAAAGTCGTTGGCTGTGACTAGCTATTACAATTTCAGACCGATCCTTTTATTGGGTTTGGATAACTCAACTTTGGGCGTATATCAAAACATAGTCGAAAGTGAACCTCACCAACGGATTGCAGCAGGTGGGTAGTTTTCTGGCCTGTAAGTCAAACCATGGATATGGTGGCCACTGTGCTACAAGGGATGTCAGCCATCAACAAAAATATCCAAGCTAGTCGAGGAATATTTATCAATAGAAAATTTTGGGGTGTGAAGTACAGATTTAGTTCTAGAATCTGATGAATGCACTCGAGCCAGACTGATATTAGAGAATACCACAAGGTACAAGGAAGTTTGTTTTGAAACCGGACTCTTATGGAATAAGGACAAAATTCAGTTTTCTCCTGGTTATGAGATGGTTGAACGTCGCCTAAGGGAAATTGAGATCTCCTGGTTATGAGATGGTTGAACGTCGCCTAAGAGAAATTGAGATCAAAATTCAGAAAAATGCCAAGGTTGCCGATAAATATAAACAGGAGACAATAAAGTGTATTGAAAAAGGTATGCGAGACTGCTTTCGCCTGAAGAAGCAAACGTTAGCGATCCAAGAGCTTAGTACCTGCCACATTTTGGAGTCTCTAATCCTAACAGGCCGGATAAGCTACGCATAGTATTCGATGCCATGACTACTGCCTCAAACGTATCACCTAATTCAGTATTGCTGAAGGGATCGGAGCGTGCACAGTTGTTAACACCTATATTATTCAAATTTCGACAAGGTATTATTGCAGTTGTCGGAGATATCCAAGAGATATTTTCCCAAGTACAAATGCAGCTAGCTGATCAGAATGCACAGCGCTTTCTTTGGTGTGAATGAAATGCCGATGGGCCAGAAGAAACATATGCCATGGTTTCAATGATATTTAGAACAGCCTGCTCACCATTCTGTACCAAGTATGTGAAAAACTTAAATGCTAGTAGCTACGAAACCTCAATGCCGCGGGGTTCTGAAGTACTTATAAACAACACATATGTCGATGATCTTGTCGTCAGCTTCTAGAGTGAGCGAGATGTAGAAGAAATCATAGCAGAAGTAATAAGAATAAATGCTAGCGCCAGCTTCAAACTACGAAAATTTGTGTCTAACTCTCACCTTACAAGAAAGCTTGAACGGCCATAAACTACATAACAATCGTTCAGCCAGCCTGGAACGCCAGAAATCGTTTGACAAAATATTAGAACTCTTCTGGGCTTCTGCATCAGATATAAACTTTAGAGTTTATTTCGAGTTTCAAAAAATTCCATCAGATGTCATGCAATTACAACGACCACCAACTAAGCGCGAGATGTTGGGTTAATGGTGTCTATATTTAATCTGTTCGGTCTGTTAGCTAACATAACGATTAGAGCGAAAATTCTGCTGCAAGTGGTATGGAGTACGAGTTGGATCGGTATCTAATATCGATGTCGCCCTTGTTGCTGCAAAGAGCAGATGTGCTCCATTGAAAGCTGTGACAGCACCCCGCCTCGAATTACAAGCCACCGTTTTGGGACCTAATTCTTCAAAGTCTGGAAATTATAATCCATAAAGTTATATTCTGGCGTGACTCCAAAACTGTCGCCGTGTGGATCAGATCAAGCACATGAAATTGCAAACAATTTGTAGCCAACCGAATTTCAGAAATGTTATCATCTTCAAAGTCAAAGTCAAAAGCGCTTTATTTAATACTAATCGTTATAAATTTTAAAAGAATATAAAGCAAAATCGAAACAATAACAATAAAAAACTTAATGGCCCAAATGGCTCTCTAAATTTGTACGTTATCATTAAACACATTTAAAAAAAAAAAAACTCTAGCGAATTAAAATCAATGAAAATTGTTACATATTTTTAAAATTAAATTGGAAAATGGAGAAAAAACCAACCAACACTATTCTAAAATTATTTATCATCTTAACACTACAGTGAACTTTGATCCTACACCTAATATGTTTTAACTTAATTCCAAAATGCAATCAAAAACTTTATCTTATACTAAAATAATCTATAACTATGTTCCTAACCTAAGCGTTTTACCTTATCTCGAACCTAATATAATAAACATAATATAAACCTAACCTATCCCTAATTTTCAACAAAAATAAACAATAACACTAAATGTAACAATAATGAGCTGAAACTCAAAAATTAAATAACGAAAAACACCAAAATTGAAAATAAACACGAATAATTTAGACATTGTTATTCAGCCACCAATACCTAGATTGCCCCGTCTCAACTCGATCAGCCTCAACGAATCTAGCAAATGAGTATCTCCATTGGAAGTGTTGGTCTCGTGAACTCAAGTTCGGAGGATATTTTATCTTCTTATCGGTGGCCCGTCGATATATGTGATATATGACTGGGGCGCCGTCAGAATCAAAAACATATCGATTCATGTCCAAATACACGAATGCTTCTGGAGGAATGAAGCCAGTAGCGAGGCAAGTCGCAATATACCCGTCTGTGGGGTGGAACGGCTGTGAAATCCAAGGGTTTTCACTCACAGTCACAGATCTTGCGATATGATTCCGAAGAAGTTTCAATATGAAAATATCGACTCTAGTCACTTCAGCAGTTTGATAAATTCTTCTATTCGATATATAATGTTTCCAATCCGTCTCAGGCTTTCTGTACAAACCAGTACATGCACGAAGACATTTCCTTTCGAAAACTCTTAATTTTTCCATTGAACTAGCACTCTGGTTGTACCAGATCTGACATCCATGTGTCAAAACTGGTCTAACCAGTGTATTGTAACAGATAATTTTGACCTTTTGATCAATGTATCTGGAATGAAAGAGTTTTCGAAGGGCCATGACTACTTTAAGTGCCTTACTGAGCATGATTTTCACATGTTCAGTATAGTACAGATACTGATCGAGATAAACACCGAGGTATCGAACACAGGATTTATGTGGAACCCGTTCAAGACTACCCTCACCAGCCATGATGTGGAAATCTTTCCAATTACGTTTCAGATCTTGACTGACCCCCTGCAGCGTTGTCCGAAACAAGATTGTTTCACACTTTTGCGCATTGATTTTCATTCGCCAATTGTCAGTGTACAGCTGTACATCATTGAACATTTTCTGGAGATTGCTCTGAACTATTGTAGCTTTTCGGTCTGCCGTATAGATGATCAGATCATCAGCAAACGCTACCAATGATCGCGTTGGCGAGACGTTAAAATCAAAGCCGTTCAATAGCTTGCGAATGAATATTGAGAAGAGCAGAGGCGCAGTAACTGTTCCCTGCTGTAGACCATTCAAGACCTTGAACTCGCGCATTGTTGTCAGATTTCCATCAGTTACAACAAACGATTTCCCGTATAACATATTACACATCATGGCGACAAGGTGTCTGGGGAACTTGTCCTGAAGGAGTTTAAAAATTAGTCCATCTAACCATACCGTATCAAACGCTTTCTCCATATCAATGAGACATGCTCCAACACATTGTCTATCATTTAGTTTCCAACAGATGTCTGAGGTTACTTTCGTTATTGCATGTGTGGTCGAATGCCTGGCACGAAAACCAAATTGACAATTCGGCATCAACTCATATTCCTCAATGTGGGCGTTTAATGCTCTGTTGAGTATCACTTCAAACACCTTGCTGATGTTAGGCAGCAAGCTGATTGGGCGATAGCTTTTCGGGCATGAAGATTCTTTTCCTTTCTTCAAGATCGGAAATACCTTAGCCTTTTTCCACTCATTTGGGAAATATGAATTGCTCAACATGTTGTTGAACAATATGCAATAGTTCCTAATAGCAACCTCAGGCAAATGTCGGAGAACTACATTTGGAATACCATCAGTACCACATGATTTCTTATTGTTTATCCTGCCAAATATGAAACACAAGTCTTCATAGCTGACAAAATAATCAATAAGATTCAAGCTCGGTATGAGGTCAGATGTTAATGTTTCATTGAAATGAAGAATTGATTGGCCGTTCAAGCTTGATTTGAAGTCAGAAACTTTTGCTTCAACGACCTCTGAAAATATTTCATTCCCTCTCTCGGGGTTTGGTAGATGAACCAATTCAAAATGTGTTCCAATCAGGGCAAGTTTATCCAATCCTTCACGAATAATCCTGTTTCCATTTCTATCCGGAGTCGTACTATCAATTTCGATACCAGCCCTATCGAGAAGATTTATCTCATCACTAGTGACTTCAAGATTCGATACCTTCACTCGAGACTTCTTGCGGAATATGCTATTCACTTTCGCAAACACGCCGTCTGGGTCCTGTGGGCTAATACCCCTCAATTTTTCCGCCCATTGATTGCTGACCTCACTCCTGAAGTATGACCGGATTAAGTTCCGGACATTCTTCAGATGTAATTTCAACAAAGCCAACGAGGGATGGTTGTAATCCAAAAATCGCCGATAAATATTGTTGACGCGTGTGAGAAGAAGGCTTTTCAATCTTTTCAACCTTGTGATGGTTGGTGTTTCATATCCTTCCATATTGTTTCGATGTTTTATCTTGGGAACTACTTTCTCCATCGTTTCCAACGTCAGCATCTCTAACTTCGACAAATAGACATCTATTTCATCGTTAGTTAGATTCCTGTCATTAGGAACCATTGAGCAAGAGTTGCCACCATCAGAAGGGGGACATTGCTTCTGGTACTCACGATTAAACTTCTTTTGAAACTTTCCCCAGTCTGTTTTTTTGAAATTCAACCGATGATTTTCATGTTGAACTGGAATGAGGAAGAAATCATCGCTGTGATGATTGATTTCCATTACGATTGCGTTATGGTCGCTATCATAAGGAAGCACCTGCAGTTTCCGTTGAGGACTATTAAAGCTGAATTCAAGTCTTGCGTCAGCAATGCAAAGGTCCAAATATGAATTTGTCCTAGGGTATGTTGGGAACTCCGACCCATATAGATTGCACCTGTATTCAATTTGGTTCTCTGTTATCCACGATTTCAGGAATACACCTCTTGGATTATTGGTGGCGTTCAGCCATGATGTATGCTTGGCGTTCAGGTCACCAGCAAGAATATAATAGTTATGCAGCCTGTTCAATTCGAGTATTTCGAACAAGGAATTGAGCTCCTCCTTGAGCTTGAGAACAGTTCCACCAGTTGCATAGGCAGAGATAACGAAGAGGTTATCCCCACCTGGCAGTGAGATTTTGATAACGGACACTTCAAGAGATTCAAAGCTTTTGAATTCGACTTTTTCAATATTTTGGAAACAATAGGGTCTTCGAACCAATATCCCGGTGCCACCTCCCCCATCACCTATTACCCTATCGTTTCTTACGAATTCGAAATCCTTGAATGTCATGGAGTGCCATGAATTGAGGTGGGTTTCGGTTAGAAGCAGGATGTCAGGCTTTTGTCTGGCAATGAATTCAAGGAGATAATCACGCCGATGTATTATAACAATGGAGTTGACGTTGATCGAGATGAGACGAATCCTATCCATGGGAATGTGGCTGGATGACAACTTATTCTGAGGCATTTGAAACCGCTAAACGCTGAAAAACAATGTTAATTTTCGAATCTTGTTTATCGATTCGCTCTGATAAGGAATTTAATTGCTGTAAAATTTTGAGAAGCAACTCATTATTGCCACTTACATTATTTACACTATTTTCCGCATTTTCTGCTGGTCCTCTAGCGGCTTGTGCAAATGATACTCCGGGCTTGACGAATTTCGGAGCTGAGACACTGCGGTGTATTTGTGTTTGCTTTGGGGCAGATTTCAATCTTGCATCCTGATATCGGGAGCATCCTCGATATGATGCCGGGTGACCAAAAACACCGCAGTTCACACAATATAATTTCTCTTTTGGCTCCGTCTGAGCCAATTTGCACTCACCGGGAGCATGCACGTCTTTGCATTTAACGCATCGGTAATGCATGGCGCAGTTGGCAGCCGAATGCCCAAATCGTTGGCAGCGATAGCACTGGTTGATTTCTCGTTTCTGGAGGCGTTCCCACCTCACCACTCGAAAATTTAAATACCTGATTTGCTGAAGAGCGCTTGGACTGCTCTTATTTGTTATTTGTACCAAATAAAGTGGTAAATTTTTTTTTCTACCGTCGACTTTCTTGTCGCGAATGTTTTAACTGAGATAAACTCGATTTGTGGTGCTGTTTCCTTGAGAACCTGAAGAAGATCGACGGTATCTTCTCCGCAGTCCAAGCCCTTCAGCAAGAACGTCTGATGTTATCATCTTCTACTTCAACCTAATGGTACTAGCTGCCTAGTGCCATGAATGTCGCAGACGATGCTACGAGAATTAAAGATACCAGGTGGAAAACAGGTCCAAGATTTCATCGCAACGATGAGAATTAATGGCCGAAGGAGCCTGATGACATGTCTTTCGAATATAGCAGTAAAGAGGAGCTTCCATTTCGAGTTTTTATTACATCTGACGAACAAAGGTCAGTTATACCATATGAAAATTACTCATCATTGTTGACATAAACAATAAATATTCTAGATTATTTGTTGACCGAAATTTAATGTTCGCAATATTTTCTTTGAATCGATAAACAACAATAATTAATGTAAAGTAAACATTTTTCAGTTTCAGAATTTTTTTGCTTTTGTCTATGCGACACTCGGCCGCCAATTCATGTATTACTAATTTATATACTGCTTATGTATTTTCATATTTGCATTATTGGCATTTCATTTCATTTTTCAATTTTAATTTAATTCTTGTTCAAGCGCTAAAACAGTTCACACTAAATATTGCATTTGCCATGCAGCATACATCGTTCTGTTTTATTTCATTCATTCTTGATTCCAGTTCGCTTTGTTCATGCGCATGAGTGCCAACAGGATATGGGCCAAGTGAAAGAATGAGTGATATTCGGTACGAAATAAAACAAGTAAAACTAGAAATTTTTTGGCGAAATTTGAATGTGATTACGCATACGTTCGAAATGGCAGAATCAACAACTAGCTGAACAATGACAATTATTTCATGTGGAAATATAAAATGGAATTGCTGCTCAGGAAGAGAAATTGTGGAGTATTTTGAGTGAAGCAAAACGGATTTTGGCTGCAAACAATGCCAATGCAGAAGCTATCACCAATTGGCAAGTTCGTGGTTTATCTATACTAAATAAACGAAAATCTTCCTTTTTATTAGGTGAATATTAGATTTTTATTGAATTGCATACGCGCGTTTCGAAAGGAACGTCCTTTCTTCTTCAGTGCCTCGAGGAAAAGGTTGACCAGGTTGAGGAAAAGGTTTACCAGGTCGAGGAAAAGGTCAGCCAGGTCGAGAAGAGAATCAACAATGAGATGGGAAAAGTGAAAAAGGGCTTGGAAGCAGCGAGGGTAGTAGTAACCACCTCACCAGCCCCGCTTACAACCGCAGCGCAAAGCTCATCCAGAAATGTGCAAGCACCAATATTCGACAGGCAAACGGTCTGGAGCATTTACAAAACCCAGTTTGAAGCCACCGCTAGGGCAAATCACTGGAGTGAGTAGGAACGAGCAACTGCAGCTGCCGAGCTTTTGCAGATGATCCCCGTTGAGTTGCACTCAAACCCGGCTGCTATAATGATAATGAATCTCGTACATTGGCGAATTACCTGGAATATTCGAGCAATTCTGAATAGAAGCAGTGACGTCACTTTCAGATGTTGATCATGCTTGGTCGATTCTTGTGCTTTCGAGTACATTCGTTTGTTGATCATGATGTCATTGATAGTTGCGACAGTAGCTCGCAGAAATTTTCGGACATGTAAAAATATCTATACCATTCATGTGGGACCAATCAAAATGGTTAAAACCGTTTAAGATTTTGCAGAATTAAAACCTATTTTTTTGAGAGAAGTAGGCTTTTGGCATTTCGAAAAAAAGTTAAAGGAAACGAATTTAACTTGAATAGGAGTTAAACTTTTATAACGTACCTATCTATGTATACATTTGCTACTTGCTATTGATTTCAAATGTCAATAATTCAATACAAGCAATACTGGTATACTAAAATGTAAGAAATGTAATGTTATATCATAAATGCTTTTTAATCGTTTAATCGAATATATAGTTTTTTTTTGTGGTAGGGAGATGAATGCTATTTATGCACAGAGTGTGGGACTCCCATGCGCGACTGGACTACCCACTAAACACCTCCCCTGTCAACCTGAGCACCCAGCCTGGAACAGTTTGACACATTACTTCGGGACAAGTCTCGTTTTGTTACGCCGTGCAGAGCCTTCAAGCTGGGGAGTCCCTTTCCTAGCGGGAGGGGAGGAGGATTTGCCAGAAGAGCGATCCCCCAGCCCCAGCGCCCCCGGCTGCTGTGAGCCCCTTTTATATTTTAGGACTGCCCGAGCATAATGTACCACCTGGTTCCATTTGTCAACCGATTCGAGCATCACCGCGACTATATTATCCGGGGTGAGCTCTCCCGTCTCCCTGTGAAGTTCTCTTCGCAGCCTGACCCATTTTGTACACGCAAAAAATGTGTGACAGGCATGGTCCTCCTCTCCTGGGCAAAAACGACAATCGGGGGACCGTGACTTACCGATCTTGTGCAGGTAAGACTGAAAACGCCCGTGCCCGCTCAAAAGCTGGGTCAGATAGAAGTCAGTCTCACCATGCCTTCGATTTAGCCACGGTCTCACATCCAGGATGAGGCGCGCAGTCCACCTTCCCTTCGTGCAATTCACCCAAGACTGCTGCCAATCGTTGAGTGAGCGCTGTTTCTCTTCGCGGAAAACTATCTCCCTCGCATCCTCGTTTCGGCGCAGGTAAATAGCGCGGCGCTCTCTAGCAAGGAGGGCGACAGGTATCACGCCTGCAATCACTCTCGCGGCCGAGTGAGAGACTGTTGGATACGAAGATGCAATTCTCAGTGCTCCTCTTCTCTGCACCCGTGCCAAACGTTTCCGGTATACCTCCTTGCTGAGAGCGTCGCCCCATACCTCTGCTCCGTACAGTAGCCCTGACCCTACAGCACTCATCAAGAGGCGTCTTCTTGATGGACTGGGCCCCCCTACGTTGGCCATAAGTCGACTCAGAGCCGATATTCCCGAAGCAGCCTTCTCAGCCGTTGCCCTGATTTGCTCAGAGAAACTCATCTTCGAGTCGATCAGTAGCCCCAGGTACTTCACCGCTGGCTTCGATTCGATTTGTATGTCTCCAATACTGATCATCCTTACTTTAGGGATTCTTTTTTTTGTCAAGATGACCACTTCGGTTTTCTCCAGTGCTAAACTCAGCCCGCGAGCAGTCATCCAGTCCCTCACTCGGCGCATTAGCATACCTAGCCTAAGTTGCGCTTGTTCAACGGTGCGTCCTTTGACCAGAGCCGCAACATCATCCGCATAGCCGACCAAGCGCGACTCATCTGGCATCTCAAGTCTCAGTAGCCCATCGTAAGACATGTTCTACAGGTCCGGACCAAGGATAGATCCCTGGGCAACACCCGATGTAATTTCCATCCTTCGTTGGCCCTGTGTCGTGTCGTAGAGCAGGCTTCGGTCCTTAAGGTAGTTCCTCAAAAGCCGCATTAGATATTCTGGAACTTCAAAAGAGTTTTCCAGCGTATCCAGAATATCCACCCATCTAGCGGAGTTGAAGGCATTCCTGACGTCGAGTGTCACCAACAGGACGATCCGTCGCTTGGTGCGACTATATGCCTCTGCCTTTTGGACCGCGCTCATCACCTCTGCAATCGCATCAATGGTAGAACGTCCTGCTCTAAAGCCGTACTGCCGAGGAGATAGGTCCCAAGCAGCACGAATAAAAATAAACAGCAAAAACAAACGGTCAAAATCGTACATATAGTAGTAAGTAGATTAATCAAAATCTATGAAGGATGAATAGAAGTTGAAACAAAAATAAAGGAACTTTTTGAGGAAACTTGACTGCCAAATCATAAACATACATTTAAGCATAAAGAGTCGACTCGGCAGTGCTATTATCCTATAGTTGAGTTTCATTGTACTAATTTAGCATATCCATAGCTGTTAATTTGGGGCGTTTTCTAATATTTCACTAGTTTATGATGATCCAATTGTATATTATGGCAATGAACAACGATTTAGAGTAAAGAAAATGGAAAATATGAAGTCGATTTAGTCCTTAAAAACTCATTTATACCATTTCGATACGTTACCGGACCAACAAAAAAAAAACCTAGAATTCTTTTTACTAACGTACACGGCAAAGCATAACACATATATCCATACCTTTTTGTATTCAGCTAAAATAATCTTAAAGTAAAATTTCGCCCCATACATATTAGTGCATAATCAGTTTGTATTTCGGTTTCGGTTCGTGTAGGATTCGATTCAATTGGTCGAAACTAAATAATATAATAATAAATTGATGAATGATCATTGTACAAATCGAAGAGAAAATTTTTACCTTATCGAGGTTCTTGTGAAAAAAAAGTAAAAACAAAAGTATGTTACAATATTGTAAAAAGCAGTATGAAAAATAACATGAACTGCTAATCTCAATATGACTTTCCTTTCCATGTAATGAATCGGCCCTACGCCACTGGCGACCAATACACATGCACATAGCTACCATATGGCTTCCCGTCTCACGGCAGTTGTGACGACCCATCCCACGTAAGTTTTGTCGGGGGATGTCAAAGTCGAGTTTGACGCTGAAACATGGTGAGTGGCAGATGGAGAATAAGTGCAGGCGTTGAAGCAACAATTTCAAATCAAACTTCAGCGACGACAGGCACATCTGAGGATTTTGCAACAGCCACAGCAACCTCATTAAGAAGGCACGAGTAAAGTGATTGGTTTCAGAAGAACGTTCAAAACAAAACAAGGAGACAGTGGATGGAAGAAACCAGAGAGAAACCAGAGTTTGGTCATGTTTTGGCAATAGAGCAGGACCCGGATCGAAATGTATTATGGTGAAACCTCTTCTAGCAGACATGCAGGTAAGTGTCTCTATGATACGCATGCTCAGTTTAGGAGTGGATATATAAGTTTAGATGGAAATATTGATGCAGCATATAATCTGCCGCCAGGATTGATGCATTTTTGGAACTCTTCGGTCGTGAAAGACTGACACACATATGGACTGAGTCGAAGGGAAAAATCATGCTAGCGCTGAGTCCACCTGAAAGTCCAAATAGTTCAGTGAAAGGTTTCCCTGGTCCTATTGCCGGAACGACAAATTGGCTTCTGGCTTTCTTGGTAACCAAAACCTTCGTCAACCTATTGGACACTCTTGATACTGCACAAACATTCTGGCTATTCTCGGGAATAACGATAGTGAGCGTTTTCTTTGCATTCTTCGCTGGACCCGAAACCAAGGGTAAGTCACTTGCTGAAATCCAAACAATTCTCGGAGAACAAGACAACCGAACAGAAGAAAGAAGAAGGATGAGCTGAATGGAAAATGGAGTGAATTTTATCAAAAGATAACTTACTAAGGAAAAATACTGGAGAACGAAAAAAAAATGTTTTGCTATAAGATTTAAGTGTGTCTAAACACATTTTAATTTTCTTTTAATCGCGACACTTGGGTTCAGCATCATCACAATGTGTTTTATTTGTTTTTTTGTTTTTAAAGAAATTGTTTAGCTGAATAAGAAACAAAATAACGCTTGACTAGAGTTATTATATAAGCAAAACAACTGGCTCCCTTATAAAGTGAAACCCAGATAACAGTAACGCCGAGTAAAAAAAATAAAATTTAATATTTAAAAATGAACAGAAACAAAGAAATGATAAGCAGAGCAAAATACTAAATGATTAAAAAAGAAAATACTTGTAAAAAGTTGTTGAAATATTTATGCGCGCTATTGTAATGTAGGATTTTTGGTTAAATCTAGACGATAGAATTAGTTGTAATTTGTATAATTTATTTAAAAGCAAATGGTTTTTAATAAGCTTTATTGCATAGTAGAAAAAAGGAACAGATGAGATTCGTGACAGGATAACAAATTACAAAATAATTTTTTTGTAAGCAAAACAATACAATACACTAAGAAGGGAAACGAAAGATTCTACGTCTAGCACTCGTTGCGTGGAGACGTGTTTTTAATCGCTCCTGTCATTAATTTCAAAAATTAATTAATTTTTCACAAAAGTCAGTTTCAAAAATTTGAAATAATTTTTTAACGAATCAGTCAAAAGCATATTTTGATTTTATTGGGAAAGCATTTATCGTCAAAGGCATCGACCAACAGAATCAATAAATCGTAAAAAGGAAATAAACTGAAGACTAACTCGGGACTGCTGTATGGAGGGCCCCGGGGAGAATAACAATGCGAGATTGGCGGCAAGCGTCAATAAACGAAGACACATGAGCACCCAGGAATCTGCAGATGGTGGGCGTGACTCAAGTAGTCGAAGATAAGCAAGAAGTGAGTCGACTTCAAGCTGAAATCCAAGAATTTTAAATAAGACTGAAAACTTACGAAGATATGTTCGAGAAAGTGAAGAAAGTTCAAGATACTGAACCGGTACGATAAATCAATACGCAAGCAGAAGAAAGCTGTTAAACAAGTCATCCCAGAAGAAGTATTAAGTGCTGGAGGCACTAACAACAGCCAGAATTACTATGCAGCGCTGGATGGACTCCAACAAGAAATGGAGGTTGATGAAAATATTGGAGGTAATGTTAGTCAAGATAATGATAATTTTATACTTTATTTAAAAAAAAATAATAAGGAGAAGAAACCAGCCCGTAATTCTGCTGGTCCTCCTCAAAAAGTAGCCAATAATACAGAAAAAGTTCCGCCAATTAATGTGTTCGGTCAAAGCGGAAAGGACATGGTTCGGCTATTGGCAGCCGAAAACAAATTAACAAATTTCGAGATTAAACGAATCAATTCCAAAAAGTTGACTATCAGAACGAAATCACTGATCGATTTCAAATCAACAAAACATGTTCTAAATTCTGGGGAGGTTCCACACTTCACATATACCCCGAAAAGCGAGAAGAACCAGACCTTCTTGTTGAAGGGATTGGACTGCGGAGAAGATACCGTCGATCTTCTTCAGGTGCTCAAGAAAGCAGCACGAGAAATGGAATTTATCTCAGTCAAAACATTCGCGACAAGAAGATCGACGGTAGAAAAAAAATTTACCACTTCATTCAGTGCAGATATCAAATAAGAGCAGTCCAAGTGCTCTTCAACAAATCAGGTACTTGAATTTCCGAGTGGTGAGGTGGGAACGCCTCCAGAAACGAGAAATCAACCAGTGTTATCGCTGTCAACGATTTGGGCATTTGGCTGCCAACTGTGCCATGCATTACCGATGCTTCAAATGCAAGAACGTGCATGCTCCCGATGAGTGCAAATCGGCTCAGACGGAGCCAAAAGAGAAATTATACTGTGTTAACTGCGGTGTTTTTGGTCACCCGGCATCACATCGAGGATGCTCCCGATATCAAGATGCGAGAGTTAAATTTGTACCAAAGCAAATACAACTACACCGCAGTGTCTTAGCTCCGAACTTCGTCAAGCCCAGAGTATCATTTGCACAAGCCGCTAGAGGACCAGCAGAAAATGCGGTAAATAGTGTAAATAATGTAAGTGGCGATAATGAGCTGCTTCTCAAAATTTCACAGCAATTAAATTCTCTATCGGAGAGAATCGATAAACAAGATTCGAAAATTAATCTTGTTTTTCATCGTTTAGCGGTTTCAAATGCCTCAAAATAATTTGGCATCCAGTCACATTCCCATGGATAGGATTCATCTCATCTCGATCAACGTCAACTCCATTGTTATTATACATCAGCGTGATTATGTCCTTGAATTCATTGTTAAACAAAAGCCTGACATCATGCTTCTCACTGAAAAAGACATCAATTCATGGTACTCTATGACACTGAAGGATTTTGAATTCGCAAGAAACGATAAGGTAATAGGGGATGGGGGAGTTCGCACCGGGATATTGGTTCGAAGGCCCTATTGTTTCAAAAATATTGAAAAATAATTTAATAGTCCTCAACGAAAACTGCAGATGCTTCCTTATGATAGCGACCATAACGCAATCGTAATCGAAATCAATCATCAAAGGGATTATTTCTTCCTCATTCCAGTTCAACATGAAAATTATCGGTTAAATTTCAAAAAAACAGACTGGGAAAAGTTTCAAAAGGAGTTTAATCGGGAGTACCAGAATCAATGAGTTGGTGGCAACTCTTGCTCAATGACTCCTAATGACAGAAATCTAACTAACGATGAAATATATATCTATTTCTCAAAGTTAGAGAGGCTGACGTTGGAAACAATTGAGAAAGTCGTTCCTAAGATTAAACATCGAAACAATATGGAAAGATACGAAACACCAACCATCGCAAGGTTGAAAAGATTGAAAAGCCTTCTTCTCACGCGCGTCAACAATATTTATCGACGATTTTTGGACTACAACCATCCCTCGTTGGCTTTGTTGAAATTACACCTGAAGAATGACCGGAACTTAATCCGTTCATACTTCAGGAGTGGGGTCAGCAATCAATGGGCGGAAAAACAGAGGGGTATTAGCCCACAGGACCCAGATGGCGTTTTCGCGAAAGTGAATAGCATATTCCGCAAGAAGTCTCGAGTGAAGGTATCGAATCTTGGTCACTGGTGATGAGATAAATCTTCTCGATAGGGCTGGTATCGAAATTGATAGTACGACTCCGGATAGAAATGGAAACAGGATTATTTATGAGGGATTGGACAAACTTACCCTGATTGGAACACATTTTGAATTGGTTCGTCTACCAAACCCTGAGAGAGGGAATGAAATATTTTCAGAGGTTGTTGAAGCAAAAGTTTTTGACTTCAAATCAAGCCTGAACGACCAATCAATTTTTCATTTCAATGAAACATTAACATCTGACCTCATCCCGAGCTTGAATCTTATTGATTATTTTGTCAGCTATGAAGACTTGTGTTTCATATTTGGCAGGATAAACAACAAGAAATCATGTGGTACTGATGGTATTCCGAATGTAGTTCTCCGACATTTGCCTGAGGTTGCTATCAGGAATTATGGCATATCGTTCAACAACATGTTGAGCCATTCATATTTCCCAAATGAGTGGAAAAAGGCTGAGGTATTTCCGATCTTGAAGAAAGGAAAAGAATCTTCATGCCCCAAAAGCTATCGCCCAATCAGCTTGCTGCCATACATCAGCAAGGTGTTTGAAGTGATACTCAACAGAGCATTAAACGCCCACATTGAGGAAAATGAGTTGATGCCGAATTGCCAATTTGGTTTTCGTGCCAGGCATTCGACCACACATGCAATAACGAAAGTAACCTCAGACATCTGTTGGAAAATAAATGATAGAGAATGTGTTGGAGCATGTCTCATTGCTATGGAGAAAGCCTTCGATACTGTGTGGTTAGATGGACTAGTTTTTAAACTCTTTCAGGACAAGTTCCCCAGACACCTTGACATGATTTTAAGTCTACGTGCGAATGTTCTACGTAAGCCAAGAAAGATGCAAGTATCAATTTAACCTAAAAAAAATGATTTCAACCAAAGAACTAATTAGAAAAAGGTTACGGTTACTAACAGTAACTACAGTGTTGCAATTGCTTTCAAACACATCAATTTATGTTTGTTTTTCATTGAATAATTATTCTCAAAACACTGTCCTAAGACACAATGTTAAAATTAATCGGAAACCCTCTAGATCTTGAGTCCTTTTATTCTATTCTGCCTAAACTTATATAGGGGTTCATAAAGGTACCTATTCATCTTCTATTTCAGATCACAAAAAAAACTATAATGCTCCCATTGTTTTGTTTTCTTTTTAATTTTTTTATCTGAACGGTTGGTCGACCAGGTTCAAAAGGGAATCTGTACCATACATTTCTCTTAGTCGCTGTTTGGGATGCCTCAATATATATATTTATATATATATATATATATATATATATATATATATATATATATATATATATATATATATATATATATATATATATATATATATATATATATACTATAATCGCAATACTATAAATTTTTTGCTTTGTATTTTCCCGTGACTTCAATCTGTAGAACTTATACCTGCTCTACCTTCAGTTGCCTTAATCTAAATTATCTTGGAAATTCACTTTAATATATCCAGGGGAGCCGTCTAGACGTGTCACACAAAGGGACAAACTGCTGGTCCTAATTCTAACTGTTAATGATAACATACTATGGGGATTGGTCTTGTTATACAACTTTGAATTCACTATTCTGTTTGATCGGTATGTTTGATGTACATAATTTATAGAAATTTTTCATTGATTTCCTTTAAGGCAAAAGGGTATTTTCGTTAATTTCTTCTCACTTTTTTGATCAATCTGTACCTGGAGTAGCTCGAGGGTGGAAGATACGAAGCAAAACAAAAATCATCGACATTTAATTTGCTATGCCCCTCAAGCCAAATGTAATGATGGCATTTGATTCAATAGTGTGAAAGATTATTCAGGATATGTTCGATGCAAAGCGATAAAACAAAAATTATCCACATAGTTGCAGTCATATATTTTGAAAAATAGGCGAGCAAATTAATTCATAGTTGGGAGATTATTTTTGGCTAAACAGACTAGTTTGCACTGTTGCATTTGCGAGAATTACCCAGACCGACATATGCAGCGTCATATTTTTAAGCACGCTGTTCGACAGTTCTACATTAATTAATTATGTTGTATTCAGTTAAAAGGCCTTATAAAAATTTCAATCGGTAGGGACACCTTTTTATCATAGAAGCAAAACAATTTGCGGATATCCCTTTTCTTGAAGAATCTTGAAAATGCAACGTTAAAATTATATTTTCTCAGTTATAAATATTTGCATGGCTACTTTGTTACTACCCACAACCAAGTATTAATTTGACTCGAATTTTGAAGTCAAGTCTCACTTTGCTGTCATCCTATCGTCACTTTCTATCAAACGGTATTTACACCACCACATGCGATTTGAGATGCTCCATCTTTTTGAATACTTATCATCTACCCTAGCTTTTGGGAACAGCTTGCAGAACTAGATTTAATTTTATGCACGAAATTACTGGCGAGATTGTATGCAAACCGTATCTTGCTCCGGAACTTATTCCATTAAATTACTGACGTGGGCACTGCCGGTTTGTCATCTTAAAACTTACTTGTTAGCCTCCAACCCCTTCTATATATTTATCCATAACTATGTCACCTTCCTCGACAAGGCATCCTCCATCACTTGGTTATCGTGGGGCTCTTTGTTCCGTTCAACGTCCTTTACACATGCCAGCCATATTTCAACACGAGAGATATGACACAAGTAATAATTCGATTGAAAATTTGCAGTTTAATCAATTTAGAAATAAATGCCAGATGACATTTAAGATTCCTCATGGCAGTACAGTCATTTTACCTGGGCTCTTCAGCTCTCTGAGGTGCGTGAGTGGTTCCAAATCGCTCAACTCCTGACTATTACTCCCAGCAAGAACTACTAACTCCACATTGGGGATACATTCCGTCAGGCAATCGCCCATTCGTATTGTCCGGTTGTTGTTTAATGCGGCACTTTAATCTAGGCAAATACGGACATCCATCGCATTTGCGTATCCCTGCATGGATTGATTGCTGATATCCGCGGTTAACCTAAACATCACAGAACGTTATTTTAACTCGAAGCGGAAAAACAAACTTTGCATTCGCCGACTTACCAATTCCAATTTCTGATACCTTTACTACTTTTGAATAGTCGATGGACATCAGTGATGACCTATTTGTGGGAGAGTTCTTCTTCCTGTCAATCCTAAGCCCTTTTGCTGCTTGTTGGCAACCTCCGGGACTTCTTCCTGAGTAACGGCCACCACTTCCACACCTTCCTCCCATGTGGCTGTCAAATCTTCTTGACATCCCACGAAAAAATTGATGTGGGATGTGCGCTCGTCGCAACCAACTTGAAATGACAAGCCACCTGGCAGCAAAGTGTGTTAGTAGTGGTCGCCAGCGGCGTCGCATGATTCATTACAACCTTGTCGCCATGATGTGCAATATGTTATACGGAAAATCATTTGTTGTAACTGATGGAAATCTAACAACAATGCGCAAATTCAAGGTCTTGAATGGTCTACAGCAGGGAACAGTTACTGCGCCTCTGCTCTTCTCAATCTTCATTCGCAAGCTATTGAACGACTTTGATTTTAACGTCTCGCCAACGCGATCATTGGTAGCGCTTGCTGATGATCTAATCATCTATACGGCAGACCAAAAAGCTACAATGGTTCAGAGCAATCTCCAGAAAATGTTCAATGATGTGCAGCTGTACACTGACAATTGGCGAATGAAAATCAATGCGCAGAAGTGTGAAATAATCTTGTTTCGGACAACGCTGCAGGGGGTCAGTCAAGACCTGAAACGTAATTGGAAAGATTTGCACATCATGGCTGGCGAGGGTAGTTTAGAACGGGTTCCACATAAATCCTGTGTTCGATACCTCGGTGTTTAACTCGATCAGTATCTGTACTATACTGAACATGTGAAAATCATGCTCAGTAAGGCACTAAACGTAGTCATGGCCCTACGAAGACTCTTTCATTCCAGATACATTGATCAAAAGGTCAAAATTATCTGTTACAAGACCCTGGTTAGGCCAGTTTTGACATACGGATGCCAGATCTGGTACATCCAGAGTGCTAGTACAATGGAAAGATTAAGAGTTTTCGAAAGGAAATGTCTTCGTGCATGTACTGGTTTGTACAGAAAGCCTGAGACGGATTGGAAACATTATATATCGAATAGAAGAATTTATCAAACTGCTGAAGTGACTAGAGTCGATATTTTCATATTGAAACTTCTTCGGAATCATATCGCAAGATCTGTGACTGTGAGTGAAAACCCTTGGATTTCACAGCCGTTCCACCCCACAGACGGGTATATAGCGACTTGCCTCGCTACTGGCTTCGTTCCTCCAGAAGCATTCGTGTATTTGGACATGAATCGATATTTTTTTGATTCTGACGGCGTCCCAGTCATATATCACATATATATCGACAGGCCACCGATAAGAAGATAAAATATCCTCCGAGTTTGAGTTCACGAGACCAATAACTCCAACGGAGATACTCATTTGCTAGATTCTTTGAAGCTGATCGAGTTGAGACGGCGCAATCTAGGTATTGGTGGCTGAATGACAATGTCTAAATTATTCGTGTTTATTTTTTAATTTTGGTGTTTTTGTTACTTAGTTTTTGAGTTTCAGCTCATTATTGCTTCATTTAGTGTTGTTGTTTATTTGTGTTAAAAATTAGGGATAGGTTAAGTATATGTTATGTTTGTTTTATTGATTAGAGATAAGATTAAACGCTTAGGTTAGGAATATTGAGATAGAATTTTTTAGTATAAGATAAAGTTTTTTGATTGAATTTTATTAGAATTAGGTTATTACATATTAGGTGTAGGATTAAAGTTCACTGTTTTGTTTAAATTATAAATAATTTAAAATAGGGTAAGTTGGTTTTTTCTCTTTTTTCCAATCAAATAATAGTATATTTAATAATCTTTATTAATTTGAATTTGTATAGTTTTTTTTGATGAAATGTGTTTAATGATAACGTATAAATTTAGAGAGCCATTTGCGCCATTAAGTTTTTTTTAATTATTATTGTTCAGAATTTGCTTTATATTCTTTTAAAATTTATAACGATTAGTATTAAATAAAGCGCTTTTGACTTTGACTTTGAAGGGAAACGAAATATACTATTCAAGTGATCATACACCAATAACGCAAAAAAAAAATTTTGTAAACATCAAAAACAAAAAAATATTTTTTTGAAACGATAATTTTTATGTTCTAATAACAGAACGAAAAAATTCTTTTATACACGCACTAATATTTTTAACTTTATAGTAAAAATTTTACCACTCAACAAAACTTTTGCACAAATATTTTTTTTTGCGAAATTTGTCGTTTAAAGCAGCGGTCCTACGGATAGAACAAACATATTTATTTTAAACTTTATACCATCCAGAATATTTTACCCTTAAACGTTGTATGTGGATTCCTCCCAAAAAATTTATCTATCCTAATATCACATTAAAAAGGAAAACAATTTCATTCTCTCTCTCCCTCTCTCTATAACAGTCCCAAAATACTATTTCCCTGAAAATTTCTCTCATTTTAAAAGTTAGTCTTATGAATCAGTTGCATCAAGCAAAAAGAAAAATTTATTTAAGGCATGCTTTGAGGCAAATTAAAACCCATAACAGAAAATCCAAATCATTGAATAGCGCGTATATATTGATTGAATCCAAACTTTATCAAAATTTTTAATATTTTAAGAGGCACAAAAGTTACGAATATAAATGTTAACATACATTGCATTTGCATACATTATTATATGTGCATATTGAATAAAAATATTAACTATATATTATTCCTCCTCTTCACAAAAAAAAAAATAAAAGCGATTTTCAAATCGACAAAGTCGAGAAGAAAAAGAAATGAATTATATTAAAAAAGATTTATTGAAAAAGTGCGAAAACTCTTATATTAATGCGTTTCGTTTCTCTTTTTGGATAAATTTAATTTTTTTATATACTGTTGCGAATTCCGGCGTACCAACTTCCTCCCATTCGCAACTTCAAATTGCCGCCGTAACATCTCCACCTTCCTTTGGGCATTTATACCTTTTTCCCTGTTCTTTATTTAATTTTATTAAAATTTTTAAAATTTCCCTATAATTTTTACCTCCCCATCATCACAATCCTACCCTCTTTCCTTATTTCCAACTAAAATAATATAATATATACTAATAATTTCAATTTTCCCACTAACAACATTCCATTCATTAATTCCCACTAACAAAACTTCATTCAATACCTCTTCCCTAACAAAATCTAATTCCTTCCTTCATACTAAATAATTCTATTCACTAGTTCCCACTAACAAATTTTATTTTTTATACTAACAAAAATTAATTCACGTTTCCCTACTAACAAAATTCAATCTCATACCCAAATGCATCGTTGAAGTTGGTTATGAGATGAATGGGAGATCGACAGTACATGGCATCATTGGCTGCGTCGCGAGTTCTCGACCGGGGGTCTGCTGAAACCCTGGGTTCAAGTTCCTCCGGGCGCAGGGAAGCACTCTTTTTGGGGTATCGGCAAAATCAATAGTTTCCGTAATGTATATGTGACACTTTTCATTCAATCAAGCGATTCTTGGATGATATAAATTGCTACTATTGTGTTCGTCGATACGGGAAAAAAGATGTGTGGGTAGCGGAATCGAAGTGTAATGAACTTCTATTACGTTACCCAAAGGCGACAGCGGTAATTGAAAATGAAAAAAAAGATTACGGAATCGGATTGAATGGGAGGGAGAAATGCGGGATTAAGTTGTTGGGATAGGGGCAGTCAGTTTTTGGCTTTTGTAGGAGTGAAATTCGTTGGCGGTTTTGCAAAAATTTTTTTTGGTAAGCTCGGGGAATAAAAGGTGGTTGAAGTCAAGGTGTGAATTTTAATGTATTGATTAAATACGTTGGAATGCAGTGGAATTTTTGAGAGTTAAACAAGGAAATAGTTGAGTGAAGAAAAGATTTTGATAGCAGAACGGTTTCTTCCTAGTGGTTGTGATACGGATGAAAAAGTAATTAGTGGATACACGTAGTGGAAAGAAAAACTCAACACAACAAAGAAAAAAGGAAACGAGAATTAGATAGTGTGAATTGTGATAAGTGATAGATTTGATCACCTTCTGATCCTAACGTGAAGTTAGGAATTGAAGTTTTCTCGTGGGCAATACAAATTTGTATAAAAAAAAAGGTTTACGTATGCAATAAGTGTGAATTACCTGTGGGGACTAACTTATGCGAATTACTAGGGACTAACTTATGCGAATTACTAGATGAAGTTACGATAAATTAAGACGGTATTAACGGGAAATCACGGGCGAGTTGAAAATTATGATGAAGTTGCCGCTTATCAGTATTTGATGTGTTTGAAATTAAAGTCAATTATATTTTGCAGTGACCCCACCTCTTTATTTTTGCGTCCTTCGCCGAGCGCTCGGAGATCCACGGAAAAAGAAGACGGTAAGTAGTAATCAATATTTTTTTCCTTGTTTCTTTTTTTCACGTCCTTTTATTTATTACGTATTTTTTTCCAGCTTATTGAAATTGGCTAGTTTTTTTTTTCTTTTGATTAATATCGCATTTAACTTGTTTTGCATAACAAAAAAAAATTATTGAGGGTCTGTTTGCTTTTGTTTTGATTACTATCTTTCTTTTTGTTGAATTTGTAAGTTTCTTTTTTTTTAATTAAATAAACGGCCATGTTTTACTAAGCTTTTAATTTTGCATTTCTCAAAATAACCTCCCCCTTTCTCATCCTTTTCCCTTTGTGCTAGTTTTTATGTAAGGTGGCTCAGCAAGAGCAGAGGGTGTCCCGGAAGTCCCACGACACGACTGAGCGCTAGCCGGCCTCAGTATGCCACCCCGGGCAACACATCCCTCTGCCAAAACTTAATGTCTGCAACTGTGGTGACTTCCGTGGTTGCAACAATTCATATGTAACTAAAAAAAAGAGAATCAATCATGCATTACAACAAAATACATAATTGCTAATTGCTAAGTAATAACACGACTTTCCTTTCCAGCCTGTCCTTCTTTTTCAGCGGGAGTGAGAACGAACGGTAAGTATACCCTCGGGTTGTAAAAATCCGCGGATGGCCGGTTTCGCGTCGCGTGCGGTACGCGGTACCATCGGTTTTTTGCATTTTTCTTAGAGTAGGGTTTCGTTGGCACAACTCAGACTTCACGTCTAGAACCGATGAGAGGTCGGTTCTGACTTCGTTCGAGCGGATGTAAACAAAAATCATTACAACCAGCAAGCCCTTCTTTTTCCATTAGGAATGGCAACGATCGGTAAGTATGCCGTTACAAGGGTAGGGTTTTAGAAATCCGCGGATGGCCGGTTTTGCGTCGTGCTAGGTACGCGGTACCATAATTTGCTTTGCGTTTTTAATAGGGTAGGGTTTTTCAGGTACGGATTAGAGTAGGATATTTTTCGGTATCGTGTTGGTGATATTTGGGAACGTGGAATTATACATATTTTTTTGTAGTTGTCTGAATGTACGAAAGGAATATGGAATAAAGTAAAGTAGGGTTCCTTTCTGTACATTAATGTTTTCGACGCGTTATTAAATCGGGCATGTGAACAAGTGGCTGAATTTTTGTATTTCGGACTTAGTCTGCTCGCGTAAGACCTGTGACGGAACACCTCTCCGAACTAGCTAGCTAGCCAGCAGCCACCTCAGAGTAGACTAAGGGTGTCCGGAATTGTTGACCTGAAGGGTATAGTCCGTTGTCACGTCCCGAGGCTTCACGTCTAGAACCGCTAAGACGTCGGTTCAGATTCCGTTCGAGCGATATTCAAACAGAAAAGCAATACACTTTCGGTCTTTCCATGTCGATTTACCTGACCGAGTATAGGACTCGCATCGATGGAAGGCTCCTCCACCAGCATGGGCTAGCCATTGGGCGCGCCCCTCCGTCTGCTCGCGTGCCCTTTTATGATATAGGGTTATGTGATTTCATTGCATAACGCTATAGCATAAATCGGTTACGTTCGTATTTCTCCTTTGAGGCAAAGAGTCATACAAAGTACTTTTGTATGAGTTTTTCCCTCAAATGGGAAATGCATGGCCACATCTACGTTTGGATCTTGATCCGGTTGGGAGAGTGGGAGGGGGCAACACTTGCATCTGGATGACCCACTTTTATTTGTGGGCCATAAGAATCGTCGGTAACGACGAAGTCCTCTTAAGCCCGTCTGTCTTCTCCAGGTCTAGTTTGTCCTTTGAGTCAGCAATTTCCTTTGACCCTTAGTCGGTTACCTCCTTTTCGACTTCGGTCGACATTTCTTTGACCCCGGAATTCGTGGATGCAAAATTCTTTTTGCAGTGGGTCCTTGTGCTGGGGGGAAAGAACTCGCTCCACGACAGCGCAATGCTAGCCTGCCAGCGCATTCCCAGACAAGGCCAATCTCGGCGGACCTTAACATTCTCTTCCGCCGAGGCAGCAGACCATCGCTGCAGTCTGAAATCATGTAGTGAAAATAGGTAGTTTATATATCCGTAAAGGACTGCAGGGATTTTTGTTTTTGTTTATGATATATGTATGCAGAAATTCAATCTATTGCAACAGTATTATGCGATGATGGACCATCACTGCAGTCCTTTACAGATATATAAACTACCTATTTTCACTACATGATTTCATCGCATAATACTGTTGTAATAGATTGAACTCCTATATACATATTTGTATATCATAAACAAAAACAACAATCGTAATATATTAACATATATAAACATATCTACACATGTTCAATTGTAAATCATTCAATTCATTTGCTTACTAATAAAAGTCATTTGCTTACTAACAAAAGTCCAACCTAAACAAACAAAAAAAGACATTCATGAAATATCAATCCTATTGCATGGCTACATGTAAGCAAACCAATTGCATAATCATTCAATGCAATTTCTTTTAATTTCTTCTGCACTCATTCTAAATATCGAGTGTACCCATGTCACGTTACATTTCATTCGTAACTGATCACGTGTGGAAGTATTCCCTGGTCACACTCAATGCACGCTAATTATCTTACTCATCAAGGGGTTAGCGACCATACCCAATTGATGCATACGAACATGGGTTGTTGACATATGAGTGCATGTATAATGTATGGAATATGGACATCTATCCATCAAACGGATTAAATGCATGTGAACGTAATAAGAGCGCTTGAACTATAAGATTGAAATGTTCGGACTTTGGAAATATTGAAACGCGTGAGTTTTTGTTTACGAGGCAATAAATCAATTTATTGGAAAGTATAAGTGGAAATTTGTCAAGTAATAAATTTCCGCTTGCACTTTAAAAAAAAAGAGAAAAACAAATTAGCTGCGTAAGACATAGGTTACGCGAAAGAAAATTATATCAATACCAAAGTAGAATTGAATAAAGTTAAGAATTATAATTAACCCATCTTCGCGTTTAGTCTTTAGCGTTTCTTTGCAAATCTTCCTTCCGCGAAGCTATATTTGTGGACTTAGAAATTGCGGCGTCGTGGACAATGTCCTCGCCATGTTCACTGCGGGGCGATTCTCCGCTTGCGTAGGTGAAGATAAATAGTTCTAACAATTTAATAACCGTTTTCTTACCCTAGTGACGAAATACAAAGTAGTAGTAACATAACATTTCACTGTAACAGAAATTGGCCACGTTTGTATTTCTCATTTGATGAAAAAATTCATGCAAATTATGTTTGTATGAGTTTTTCACTCAAATGGGAAATATATGGCCACGTCTACATTTGGATCTTGATTCGGTTGGGAGGGTGCGAGGGGGCACCGCTTCCACCTGGATGCCCGACTCGTATTTGTGGGCTATAGGAATCGTCAGTAACGATGAAGTCTCTCAAGTCCATCCGTTTTTCCAGGCCCAATTTGTTCTTTTAACAAGCAATTTCAACACTTAGTAGATTACCTCGGCCTCAACCCCAGTCGATCGGCATTCGACCCTCTGTAATTCGTGAATGCGAAATTCTTTTGTAGTGTGTCCTGGTGCTGGGGAAAAGAACCCGCCCCATGACACCGCAACGCTAGCCTGCCAGTGCATTCACGCGTCCAATCTCGGCGGATACTACCATCCTCTTACGCCAAGGCAGCAGACCATTGCTGCAGTCCTTGGCGGACATTTGATCAACGCATATCCCTACAAAACCATGTGGCTACGAGCGTTTTTCAACGAAACAGAAGGAGGGGCAACATTACCAACGAAGTTTGTGATCGACAACCAAAGTACCTTGAATTTAGTGACAAAGCATATAGATGTGAAATATCACTACATGTGTCAGCAAATGCAAAATAATGTGATTGAAACAGTGTATGTACCATCTAATGAGCAATTAGCAGACTTTTTGACAAAACCGTTGTCACGTGAAAAATTTAATGTAAATTGTAAAATGTTGTCAATTTGTTCAGGTGCGAATTATGTAAAAGATGCCTAAAATAAAGTGGGAATGTAGAAAATAATATGTTTAGTTTAGAAACTTTATTCAGTTTTAATTTCAATATAAAACTATTATGTTTTGTTTTGCCATGGTTGGCCGCATTGTAAGAGATAGATGTGACTAGTTGTTCTTATGGTCAACTACCAAACAAGGGTGTATTCTTAGTTCTTGTAAAACTAGCATTGTGGGTAGTTCAATGTAAAGTTGCTAACTAAGTTTAAATAAGAATTATCTGTTTTTTTTTTTTTAAATATCTTCTTCAATTCAATATCTTTTCAATTCACACTCTAAGGAACAATCACAATCTTCCAACACACATTATTGAAAGTATTCATATTACAGTAGAACTCCAATTATTGGAACCCCAATCATCTGAATACCCAATTATCCGAATCGACGATTTTCGGCGAAATAATAAATATTTAAAAATACAACGTGGGCGAGGCGGGCGAATAGTGTACAGGCAATGCCTACGTGTCGTTACTATAGCAACGACGCATACACTATCCACTGCTCTCATCCTGGTTGGTTAAGTCCACCGGCGCCTGTCCTCCAGAGTATCTATCCATATTTAAGCAACCGACCGCTGCACTATTCTTTCAGTCCAGTTCGTGTTCGTTCGTGTTGACATTGCGTTTAGCATTTACTGCAGGATTAAGTGTCCGAAATGAGTGCAAAACGTAAACGTGTTGTGCTTTTACTGAGTGATAAAGTGGAAATTATCAATCAGTTAAATAAAAGTGTGTCTGGAAAACAGCTGGCAGAGAGATTTGGCATCGGAGCCGCTACAAGATTGGGCATTAAAACTAACAGCGCTAAAATTTCAAGTTTTGTAAGTGCATTACATAGATAGTGTGGATGAATGTTCAGCTAGGAAAGTGATGAAAAAAGCTAAAAATGAACAGCTTGAGAATGCGGGTTTCACGTGGTATCTACAACAACGTTCAATTGGACAACTGATTTGAGGTCCAATTCTATGTGAAAGAGCACTGATATTTAGTGAAAAAATGGGAATGGTTGATTTTAAAGCAAGCCAAGGTTGGCTCCGCAATTTTAAATCTAGGCATGATATTCGGGAGTTAGATGCAGCGGGAGAAAACCCTTCTGCCGATCGTGAAGCTGCCAAATTGCTTTCTGGAAACTTTTAAAAAGGAAACTAAAGACTACGATCCGGATCTTGTTTACAATGCCGTTGAAACTGGTTTAAATCGGAAGGCTTTGCCTAGGAAAACATTGGCAATTAAAAGAGGGGAAAGTGCTCCAGGGTATAAGGTCAGTAAGGAACGCGTCACCATTCTTGTTTGTGCTAGCTCTACAGGCAACTATCGGCTACCTTTGCTAATGATTGGCAAAGCAAAAAAGCTAAGAACTTTTAAAAATGTTAACAACTTGCCAGTGACTTACACAAACCAAAAAAGTGCATGGCTGGATTCGAGTATATTTCTCGAACGTTATAACAAAACCTTCATCCCTGATTTAAAAAAATTTTAAAATGAAGCCGCGAAGAGAGGAAATTTTCTACTCATCATCGACAATGCGCCAACTCATCCACCAGTTGAGCTCCTTGAGAGTGAAAACGGCGAGTTTAAATGCCTATTCCTGCCGCCTAATGTCACTTTTCTACTGCAGCTCATGGATCAGGGCGTGACTGAGTGCACCAAATGGCACTACCGACGCCAGTTGCTCTGAAAATTGTTATTGGCTGAAGAGAAAAACGAAGAAATAGTTTTGCATTCATGTACAAAAATTAATTTGAAAAACAGTTGCTATATGATTGCCGATTCCTGGAATATGGTGAAAAGTGTTTCACTTAAACGAGCTTGGAATAGAATAAACGGCACATCACAAAGGAACAACTGGAAGCCGAAAACTGAAGTAAACAATAACAACAGCAAACAACAGCTGCCGTTGATGAACAGGAACATGGTCTGTCTGTGGTAGATTTTGTTAACATTGCCAAGGAAATTGTGGGCTGTTCAGAACGCGATGTTGATGATGTGGAGGAGTGGCTTCAATGACCAAGGATATCAGATGATGAGATTGCAGAGAGTGTCATAAACGAACAACAAGATGATGCCAACGACAACGATGAAACTGGGGAAGAAACCGAGGATGAAAATATTCCCACCCACGTAGAAGCGTTTATGTGTTTTGAAAACGCCTTAAAGTGGATGGAGCGCCAACCAAAATGTGACACAGTACAACTTTTACTGCTGTGCTACAATCAACATAATACAAAATAAGGAACGTTAAGTTACGTAGCGCTCACATATGTAGTTCGCCTACATACGATTCGCGCTTATGTGATGTTGACAGATACGAAGAAGTGTCATTGTGGCAAAAGTTCTTGAAGAAAATGGATGATTTTGAATTGATTTTGATGTTTATGTTTTTAATAATGCGTTATAATTTTGTTGATGAAAGTCGTCAACGGCATAGAAGAAATATTAAATTAAATATTTCAATACTGGAGTGGAATTGTGCTTAACAGATGAAAACACCTGTTTTCTGCATAATTCCTTACAGCTGGATAAAATTTTAATCACCCAAACAACAATGTATCATTGTCACTTAAAGTAGACAATGTATTTGACATACTGACATAAAAAGTTGGTTCGATTTAAACTTTTCGTGTTGCGTATGTCAGCGTTATGTCAAATGTACTCAATGCCTTATAAAATATTCGGACTCAACTTTTTTGACATTTGCTTTATGTCTGCTTATGTTCATTGTAGTTCAGTCTTTAGCCGTCAAGCGCCTGCGGGACCTCGACCAGAGCATATATACTAACTAGCACCTGCAATCGAGGACCTGTCAAAATGAAAAGAGAGGCAAATAAACGTATAAAAGATGGATTAAAGTTTACCATGTGTTGGTTCAATTGCTTGCAAATTCAAGTTTTTGTTTACCATACATATGCACTTTTAGTCTAATTCTCTCTACTCTATAAGTACCGTACGAAATAAAATTTGTTCTAATTGCAGCTGCTATTTAGTAGATATGCTCTGCCTCGACGCTTGGAAACATTCTACTACGTCAAGGCAACCTGATCTCCTCGAAATGTTCAAAAAATAAAATCCTGTAACCACAGTATTTTTTCAAGAAAAGTACATATTATAGTATGGAGTTATGTATGTAACACTTATCATTTAACATTTTATGTACTGTAGCGTTCATATATATTCTTTACGTTGTTTGCAGTGTAGTTATACTAGAGTAATTAATCATAATGCCTACAGTACCGAAAACAAGCTCTTTTTCTTTAAAATATACCCTTTTTCATAAGAAAATCTAATTATCTGATTTTTTGGTGATCCGAATGGGGTCCGGCCCCAATTAATTCGGATAATTGGTGTTCTACTGTATTTAGAAATTAGTAAATATTTAATTTTGCGATGATAGCGTTGTTTGCGGATTTAACACTTTTATCGAACAATACCAAATGGACTAAAATTGCACCAAGCAATTTGGACATTTCAACTCCTCGTGCTTCTTTTCGTGAAAGTCCCTCGAGCAGTTTGCCTACGTGGACTTCTCGATTACTACAATAGGGAATATAATTAATTGGTTTCATTCGCTTGGCATATTTTCTTGTTGCCAAATGTACTATGACTTTATCGATGGCTTTCTGAATACCGCTACCACCATATTAATAAATTATTAATTTCCTATGGACGTTTTAATGTACTACTCAATTTTTAAAATTAATGCTAGCTACAAATTCAAACACATTTGAACACCACGAATGTTAGACTTAGATTAAGAGCAGCCAATTGTAAACTTCACCTATTGTTGGCTTTGTCTGGATTAAACCAAATAGTATTGACAAATTCCTTTCATACTATCGTTGGAGAACATTTGGCAATCTTCATTTAAAAAATTTAACCGACATTCACCCTCGCTTTCAATGTTAGCTATGCCGCAAAAAAAGAAAAAAAACGAAGCAAAAGTTCAATGGTCTTTGATTTCTTAGGGATCGTATTTGCTGGTTGAAGAGTTAGAACCTGCACACGCAATATGTATGTAATTTCTGATACCATGGTTACAATACTAGAAACGGAAAAAACAATTACATGTATCCAAAGCGTAACATACTCGTAGTTCAAACGGTGGGTTCCCTGCTTAGCAATTTCACGTAATAAGCTTGAGCGAGTCTCAGCCATTTTTATGATCTACGAGTACCCGAAGTAACAGAAATAAAACAGGACAAGAGGTATCATCGAAACGAAGTTTGCTTCGGCTTTATTGCGAACTTCACAACAGAAAAGTACAAATTACTGACTCTAGTGTATATGTAAATGCAATTTGATCAAGAACGCTGCATGCGACTTGGACAATTTTTCATAACTTATTCCTATTCATCTATCTCAAATGCTTCGAGTAGAAAGAACACTTAAATAATAAGACAGACGACGAGCCAAGTGGCCCGCCACAATTTAACTATTTGATTTTCAGCTTCGTGTAGCCATTCCAAATACTCGGCTACATCAAAATGAGGTTCGGAGATGTTGATGGTACTTATTTGGAAAAAGCGCCGAGCATACGATATTCTACTCTACTTTCAGTAGTTCTACGTCGAAGGTTAGCGTGGCATTAGGAGGAATTACGCCCGGATGACCGCGACTTCCGTACGCATAATCGGGACTGCACACGAGCTTCGCCCTTTGACCTACGGAAAGTTTTGCAACTCCTTCATCCCATCCGCGGATCACCTCGCCTTGGCCAATGGTGAATTTGAACGGCTTCCCACGGGTCCGTGATGAGTCAAAGACTTCTCCGTTGGACAGCGTGCCGGTGTAGTGTACGACGGCAACCTGGCCATTTTTGGGAAATGTGCGACCTGAAACACGAGAATTATAAATTTCACATTTTCGTCACGCGCACACATTTCGGACACTTACCATCTCCGGGAGAAATTGGAATAATATCTACGCCCATTTCAATAGCAGATAATTATTGAAAATTCCGCAAAAAACCAACAAACACGAAATCACGAACCGTACTTGCTACAGGCGGGGATAAGTGATTTTAATGGTGGACCTTGTGTGAAAATTTCGAAAATCTAGTACAATATCACAATCGACTCTCGAACCGATTTCGGTGGGTATTGCAGTTCAAAATGATGATTTTGTGTTTTTAGGTCAGGAATAAAGTACAAATTGAGATATGCGTAAATGTCCATAGGATGCAAATCTGATGTTTTTAATTTTCTTGTATTTAAACATCTACTCATAGTTGATGTACAGTCGTTGAGCAATGCTCAATTCTTGTTAGAATGGGCTCGAACCGCGCCCTCTCGGTAAAGAAGAAAGTAATAAAGTGGACAGCCCTGAGGTTTTAGAACATGAGGAATTCTTATTTACCTGTAAGAAGTGACGTAATACTCTCGCTCAAATATGGCGTTGTCAAAGTAAGGAGTAGTCGGTCGTTACTGGGTAAATGTCGAGTGTTTTCACAAATTGTGTCGTCGGAAAAACGCATTCTTAGCAGATCTAGCGAACACGTCGAGATAGGTGCAATAGTTACTGTTGGTGAACGTGGAGTTTGTGTAAAGTGCCCGCAAGAACAGAAATTAGGACTGGATACAAATCGTTCGTGAGAAGTGTACTCTTCGCCAGCAACAACACAAGAGGAACCACTTTGGTGACGCAAGCAAAAGGGTAAGGAAATCGTGCCTTATTTGGTGGAAATTGTTTTGAATGGTTGCGCAGGGCGCTCGTATGCAGTGGAACGCGTATTCTGGTTGGCAGGATAGTATCCACGAAGTTTCAGACAGTGAGCTTGACTCGGGTGTGCGTGAAGTAATTTGGGGCTATTGTTTTGGAAGTTGGGGAGTTGGCCGTGGGTACGATGACGTCAGTGCGATTTACGGCTTGTTCTAAAAGTGCGAAATCAATGTTTTATTCAGGTGCGCGACCACTTAAGCAACAGGCATTGTCCCTCGAGATGGTTTAGCGGGTTGTGCTGAAATCTGTTCTGCTTCATGCACTTTAGCCAAAACAATCCGCGCCCTAGAGAAAGCTGCATCTGTAATTAACCGCCTAATGGCATTGCTTCACTAGAAAACTTTCTTGGGCTTGTGGCAGTTGTGCCCTCTGTCGAATGCCTCGACGGATTGTCTCAACGTGTTTTTAGAGTTTACAACTATTTGGACTCCAAAAGTGCACTACAGCATCCGCTTCCCTATTCTGTCTGTCGAGGATATGTTAGGATTCTTAAATTTGCGCCCACTTAAGGAAACAGTATCCGAAACTGAACATTGAATCCACTCCTCTTAAACGTCTATTTCAGGAAATGCTTCCATAAAAATTATGTTGCTGCGAGCTTCCTATGCAGAACAAGTGATTATGACACTTGTGCAAAAATATTTGCCCAGCTCCACCCGTTTTTAATGATGATGTTTGTAAATACCGCTCCCGCTTAGCAGTCTTTGGGGACTCGCAGAGTGCGAGTTCACTCAAAGCGCCCAAGCAAGCCAAAGCATCCAAAGTTTAGTTTATCGTCGCCGTGGGGCCGCGAATTGCTCCAAAATCGAAACAAGCTGAGCTGAGTGCGAAGAGCTTCGACCATGTATCGACTCATCAGTCGAGGGGAGTCAGTCGCTTGTGCGGAACGTTTCTAGCGCGAAAATCAATTGCGTGTTGTCGCCGACTAACAGTCGCCACGGTCGCCGCCCAAAAGTGAAAAGTGAGAGCAAGTGAAGGTTAGAGGGAAAATTTGATTCTTCCCCCTTAGGAAAAGTGTTCCGCGAAACTCGGGAAGCAAATTAACTTGTGTGTTATGTGCAGTGTGGGTTAGGTGTCGCAGATTTCGATCCTAGTGAATGGTTTTATTGCCCCACGTTTGGTACAAAGAAGCAACTGTGTGGACTGGATCCTCGTGGAATTTGCTCTTCAAAGACATTTGAGAGAATTCACTTTTCAAGTCGCGTTGGATCAATCCGCGGATTAAAGGTAGGCATCTTTGATTTGAAACCTGCTATCATGGTTCGCTCGCACCAGTTTGGATATCAAGTTTTTCATGCTCGTCTCTGATCAGGTCGATACCATGACGTCACCTTCCATCAGTTGTGGCTCTAGCGTGCAGATAGAATGCTCGCAAGAAATCTTGGATTATCTTCGATGTGTGAATTGTAGCAGATTGCTTTTATCGAGCTGATTCCTATGGTCCCATTCGTTAATTCTGCTCCTCAGCACGTTTTGCGGTTAATTTGCATTTGCCTGCTCCCATCGAAACTACTTTTTGAACTACATTCGAGCTGTATAGTCGCTTAGGGTCGACTCTGTGTGGTTTGCGGTCGCAGAAACCTAAGATTCTCGTCTTGAATGAGCAGATGTATAAATAGATGGCTAAGAAAATGAATTGTCTATTGGCAACCATCGCAACGACTAACAATAAATGAAATACGCTTCTTCCATTGACTGGAGCTTCAGTTGAGTTGTCGATAATCTATTTATTCCGCTAACAAGACCAAAGGGCTTGTTAGTTTGTGTTTAACCCGTTCAATTCCAGCCAGCGTTCATTCCATCTCAATGTTATTTTGATGGAAACAAAAAGCGTTTGTTGGTTGGTATTTTTCATTTTTAATCTAAATTTAATTTTTCCTTTCTTGAAGCTTTAATTAGCTGTTGATGTTAAGTCAAACCATCTTAGGCATGTAAATTGCAAAAGCATGATTTTTGCTGATGCGATTTTGCTGTCTTTTGATCGGGCTGGGAACGATTTCCATTTCGGGCCCTTCGTTTGTCATAAAATAAAGATAGATTATATTCTGATCTCATATCACCATCATTACTTTTTTAATCATCACGATTCTACGGACGGTTTAACACCCCTAGTAGAGATCTGTTGACAGCTTCCACTGAGCCTTCCCAACGTTACTTTGGCTTCAATATTGAACCTTTAACATGTGCTGTGGTAGGCGGTGTCCTTAACACCTACCAACCCATTTCAATTTGTATAGCTTATCACACGGACATAGGTGGATCGTTATACGTATATTCGTCAAAGTAACGAAGTCTCCACTTATTCCAGACTTCACTGAGCCTAAGATTCTCCTAATCACATTGCGAATAAACATATCCAGGCTTTTGAAATCACTTTTTAGGTTTTGTTTGTGGTTGGGAGCTATTTATGGCCTGAGTGTTGGGCTCCCAGATGCGCTAAACGTCTGTATTACCCATTACTTCGGGCTTAGCCTCATTTTGCTACGCTTTGGGGTGCCTTCAACCTGGGTGATCCCTCCTCTCGCGGGAGGGGAAGGAGGAAGAAAAGCTCTTTTTATCTTTTAGGACTGCTCGAATTTAATGTGCCGAATGGTTCCATTTGTCAACCGATCTAAGTATCTCTCCGATCCGGGGAAAGCTCTCCTATTTTCTTGTGGAGGTTCCGTCGAAGGCTGTCCTATCTTTTACATGCAAAAAAAATTGTGGTAGGCATCGTCTTCCTCTGTGCAAGTAAGACTGGAAACATCCTTGCCCGCTCAAGAGCTAAGTAAAGTAGAAGTCAGTCTACCCGTGCGTTTCCTTGAGCCACGGTCCCGAATCAGGGATGAGGGGCGCAGTCTCTCTTCCCTTCGGGCTGTTCATCCAGAACTGCTGCCAATCATTGAGTGATCGTCACTGTCTCACTCGTGACTTAGTTTCGACGCAGGTAGATAGTACGGCGCTCTCTAACAAGGAGGGCGATAGGTATCACGTCAGTGAAGACTAGCACCGCCAAATCAGAGACTATTGGATATTAAGATGCATTTCTTAGTGCCACGAGCCGTCATCCAGTCCCTCACACGGCGCATTGTAGTGGTTTTGGTGTTTATAGGACCCGTGAAGGACGACATCGATGTTAACTGCGTCAGTGAGCTAAGAGTTCGGGCTTCGCTGGAATTACCTTGCCTGACGACGCGTACGCGTGCGTCCTTTTCGTCAGCGCAAAATCACATTACATATTTTAGATATAACGCGGTCTGACGGAAACCAAAGGGGAGTCTTGTGTTTTCCTGTCCAACCTACTGATGACACGTCATTTTTCAGGGGGCCTATTAACCCATGGCGTGAAAGCCTCTTAAGCCAACGGTAAGAACTTGACACGGTCAATAGTCACATTTGAGAATTATTTGATTTTTTAGAGCGTCCTTTGTATTGGCTATTGAATGATTTAATAGATAAATGCATCGGATCACTGGGACGGGTGCAATTTTTTGAAAGTTTCCCGAGCAGTTCACCTTTACGGACTGCTCGATTACTACAGCATTAGCATACCAAATCTAAGTTGCGCCTATTCGATGGTGCGTCTAGCAACTATTGCCGCTACATCATCCGCATAGCCGGTCAAGCGTGACTCATCCGGTAGCTCTAGTCTCAGTAACCCGTCCTACGTTATGTTCCACAGGTCTGGACCAAGGATAGATCCTTAAGCAACATCTGATATAAGTTCCATTCTTCATAAAGCCATGTAAGATATTCTGGAACTTAAAAAGGGGTTTTCAGCGTATTCAGAATATCCATCCATCTAACGGAGTTGAAGGTGTTCCGAACATCAAGTGCCACCAACCATCGTTTGGTACGGCTATCTGCTTCCGCCTTTTGGAGCGCGCTTACCACCTTGCGATTGCCTGAATGGTAAAGCGTCCTGTTCTAAAGCCGTACTGCCAAATAGATAGAACCCGAGCAGCACGAATTACGCCAGTGTCTTCCCTTGATAAGTTTCTCTAGCACTTTCGCAGCCGTGTCTAGCATGCATAACGGGTGGTATGTAGACGGTAACCCGGGACTCCCCTTTCCCTTGTTGATCAGTACGAGCCTCACTACCTTCCAAAAATCCGCGAAAGTTTCTTCCCGCAAGCACTGAGCAGCAAGTCAGGGCAATAATGAAATAGGACCTGCAACATCTCAGCTTGGGCACCGCCTAATTTTCAAGGCTGGGACTGCCTCTTGCCGTTCCATCCGCGTGAAGATTGGACATTCCTCTGCTGTTTCGTCTTAGACAGCGTCAACACGATCAGGACCGGCGGGAAAAAGTGTCTGTACTGTGTTGTCCATCTTTTCTGCTTCATATCTGCGGAGTTTGCTTAGGACACCAAGCTTCCGCATAAATAGCTTGTAGCCAAGGCCCCACAGATCCCTGTTCACATTGTTGACTAGATCTTGCCAGCAGCGAGCCGCACTACTGTTAATCGTCTTGCGAAGGCATTGCCTGATCAACTTATGTGCTGCTAACCGGTTGTATGCCTCGGTTCCATGCCCGTTGAGTTTCACTTCGAAGCTTGTGACACTCCCTTCGCTTTTCAGTGATTTTAGTCGACCACCAGTATACTGGAGGCTTGTCATGTCGGGATCTCCGCCGGGGCATTAAAGCGTTGCAAGTAGACGTAATGATGCTCACCCTGCAGCAACTGCGCACCTGCCATAAGTACTGCGAGGAACCTGTCGACGTCCATCTTTCCAGTGTTCCACCCAATCGTGGAAGGGCGTTTTGAGACAGCATCATGGATCTCAACCAGAATGTAGTGATGATCACTGGCTGAGTAGTCCTCTAATACTCTCCAATTGTGCACTCTCTGTACTAGAGACTCCGAGGCGAATTTCACGTCGGGTATGGTTCCTTCACATGCCACACGACGAAAAGTCGGCGTATCGTCGGTGTTCAGCACAAAGAGCCCTATCCTGGCCGCCATCTCTAGGACTCGTTTTTCATGCGGATCAGTTTGAGGCATGCACATTCGATTGTTTTAGCATTGAAGTCTCCCCTAATGAGTATGTGGCCATCTGCACTCAAAGGTAATAAGCTTGGCTTGGAAAGATATCGGTTCGTTCTGCGTTATGTACACACTAAAGAATGTAGTCCCTGAGCACCGAACCCGCACGAAATCGTCCCTTCGTTCATAGCTTTCCACTAGGAAATCAGCACTGTTCCGAATCCAGATGGCGGCAGCACCAGTTTCGTCAGGCTGCCTCCCTCGTACATTCTTTTCTTTTATTACCCATGTCGCCACATTTGTAGCATAGGGAACTCTTATCAGGTCCCTTGCATCCCTGTGCGGTATGACCACAACCAAGGCACTTGAAACATTGGAAAGGTACTGCTCTTCGTCGTACCTTGCAGATGACCCACCCTATTCTTACTTTCCCCTTACTCAGAAGTTGTTCAGCGTTCTAGTCAATCAAGTCGATGATGAAAATTGCAGTAAGCGCTCTTAAAGTTGCGACCACCGACTCAGAATTTCGGTAGTAGTTTTTAATAATTTTCAAACGTTGCTGGCTCGTGAACTTTACCATGATGAAAATATTGACTTTAACTAACGTTTTGACATTGACAGTTCATTAAAAAAGTTTAAGGATGCGTTCATATAAAGATATAAAATCGTTATGTCCCTAATGGAAAACCCTGTACTAGATACAAAAAATATTTAAGCTCTTACTAGCTACCAGTTCTCAGGCATAAATTATCGTTTACGATGAATCTTGAAACCAAGATTTTCCCTCACGGTAACATAAGAATACAACACATATTTCACAGCGCAGGCTCTTAGGATTTTGTAAAATAGTTTTTAAAAACCCTACTAAAATCGCCACTTGTCCGTCCGTCCGTCCGCTCGTGCATCCGCTCATCCGTCCGTCCGTGTGACAGCAATTTTTCTCGCAAACAATATAAGCTAGAAACATAAAATTTTTGTTCAAAGCTCCACTACAAAAACATTTTATAAGGTTTTTAAGGGGGTCTCCTCTGAAAATTTTTTTTTTATCAACGGTAGCCAATGTGGGCATCAAATGAAAGGTCTTGATGATAACTTTTCAAAACAGGTGTTAAACTGACATTTTTCCCTTTGAGCGGTGTACAGGGAGAGAAAATACTCGAAAAATGTGTGCCCCCATTGCGATCGGACACCTATGATGTGAAAAATCATGGAGGTTGTGGAGGCAGGTGTTTATGAGTAAAACAACAAAAAATACCTTAGAAGTGGAAATTCGCTTAACTTTGTTAATAATAGTATATGTTCTTCGAATTTCATATTTTCCCTAATAAAATCGTATGGATACCCCTTAAAATCAATAAAATTTGATAGTTTAGTATTCTTACAAAAGGACCTGATACTCTGTAAGTTTAATGTAAATTGAATCATATTCACGGAAGTTATAGCCATTTAATTACAACATCTTTAACACACGATTTTGCGGAATTTTATGGACTTTCCATCGAATCAGCCAATACATTTTGAAATTTCCTGTCAATTGCATAGCTCCGCTTCAATTGATCAAACTTGTCGACAAAGTTCATATTTTCATTGTAATCTTTGATAGTGTAGTGAATTGAACGAATTGTAAATGTCCGTTAAGGACTGCAGCGATGGTCTGCTGCCTCGGCGAACGAAGATATCGGTGCTTGCTGGAATTGGCCTTGTCTGAGGACGCGTAAATGCGCTAGCACGCTAGCATAGCGGTGTGGTGGGGCGGGTTCTTTTCTCCAGCACAAGGGCCGACTACAAAAAAATTTCGCATTCACGTACTCAACGATCGAATGACTCGGTTCGACGGTGTTGAGGCCGAGGTAACCTGCTGAAGGGATGGACTGCTCAAACAAAGCAACAGACTGAGCCTGGTGAACACGTGCAAGACTCTAGAGGATCTCGTCTTTACTTTACTGTGCGAGGCGGTGCCCACTCGTACCCCCCATCCGGATCAAGATCCATCGTAGACGTGGCCGTATATTTTCCATTTAAATGAAAAACTCATACAAACATAATTCGCATGAATTTTTGTACCTGTAACACTTCAACGCAATTCGAAAATTTCACTTTTATCTTTTTTAATTTCATCTCATTTACTAAGATTTAATATTTATTACGAGTATCTACATCTCATCATTTACACTCAAATAACACATTCACTAACTGCAGCAATCAATATTGAATCAAATGCATCACGTTTAATTAAATCTCCAGAGACAAATCATCCCTCCGCTCATTAAACAAAAGCCTGAGCTGCACCATCAGCATCTCCGTTCGCATATATTTTTCAGTACAGGTCAAGAATTTAATAATCTGATGTTTGGTGCTGAAGATTCTACTGAACTGTTTTAACTTTGAGAATTTCATTTGGGATCCATAAGGTAATTGAAAGCACTGCAGAATTTTCATAAGAGTACCCACAGTCGCAAGTGTACTTGGTATCGTTTAAGATGCAAATGGAACTATCACTTCCGGGGTGGGAAGCGTAGTTATGCCAAAAACTTATTAAAATACAAGAGGCAAAAAGAATTTTAAGTAATTTGGCACTCATTATTATACACTTTGAGCATAGGTGTGAAGGTCATGGCAGTATGGGTAAGAAATCACTTTTAGTTCATCATGGCGCATTAAATGTAATTACGCTAATTTTCACTTAATATTAGACACCAACGAGACCCCGCTGAAATCACCGTGAAATGTTCCAAACTCCAATCGACCCTCGATCAATTCAATGTATCCAAATCTATGAAGCCACTTCTGAACTCAATCATTCAATTCAACACAACTCTGCAGAGCAAATCACCAACATGATGGATTCCACCACTTGTTTCAACAAACCACAAATTATTCCCAACAAAACTTCCCTTTTTCGAATCGTCACAATCGTATACCGTAAATCTGCGAAAAAAAAATCCTTCACAACCGAACATTGAAGAATTCTTTTGGCCGACACATATGATACTCAATTCGAATGCACTCATGTCACTTAACTCAACAATGTCTTTTGCATTTTTCCATGCGGTACATTGTACATATCTCGGTACGTGTACTTGCACTATCTCGCGAACACGTTAATTCCAAGTAGCCTGTTCGTTCCAAAGTAGTCGCGAAACGCGACGCCTATTCCGCATGACCTTTCAAATGCCAGTCCCGCTTCAAATCCATACCGCTTCTCTCGACGAGCCTCTTCATGCCGGCAACGGAGGATTCTCGTCGATACAATCTAGCAATTGCTTCGTTAGATTGTGTCGCAAAGGGGGTTGCCATTATCAATTTTTTTTATTTGTAGTTTTATTTAATTTTTTTTATTTTTGCTTGGGAAAAACTTTTTACTGATAATGGTAGTGGCGGGGCTTAGTGCGGGTTAGAAATAACAATGTAAATAAGTTGTGTATCAACTTTTTCCGCTATTATTGCGTTATTTTCATGAGATGGGATTTTCTTCGCAAAGGTCCTTCGAGCAGTTTGCCTAGGTGGGCTGCTCGATTACTACATCACCTGCCGGAAAGGTGACTTCAACAGTATCGCCATTTCTTTCTCGTCTAGTGACTGACGTTGATCATAGAAGTTTGTCAACAAGTAAACGCGCTTATCCTTCCATTTCAAGTACGCGACCAGTTGGTTATTACATATACGGTAATCATATTCACTTCGTTGCAGTTTATTGTTAGCTTTTAATTGCGGCAGCTTTTTATGCGAGTAAATGACTGTTCCACAGGCATAATTTTGCTTTAACTCAGCTTGCAAAAAATAACTATTGCAAGAATTGTCAAAATAAAAACGATGGTATTTTCCTTCAAGCCCATCACAAAACTTCCTAACAATTTTACCTCCTAAGTCTGTCTACTTCATCTCCAACTCTTCCAGAATGGATTTCAAAGTCGAGACAATAGCCAGATGATGATAGACTAAGGTCTATCATCGGTATTCCGTCAATTATATGAGCTTTGTTCGTTTTGAGGTTACAATAGCTGTCTGTACCTCTTCTTCTATTGGTAGCATTGCTAGGACATCTTTTCAGCCCCTAGAATGCTCAGTTTCGATAGTTGTTTTGGGTGCTTTGGGAAGTTTTCAGAAATATGGCTTCCACCTATTTTTAATACCGATAGGGCTGCCTAATACAACTTGTGTGTCTTTGTAGATGCTCGTGCATCCCCCTCGAAAGCTGTTTAAATCTTTTGTAGTGGCTATGGGAAGAAAATTGAAAATTACAGTTTTTATGTGATAGTCCTTAAATAAATCTTTAAACAAACAAAATCAAAATGAAGCAAGATGTACAGTTGATGTCTGAGTGTTTGATTCTACAGTTTATGGTTAAGTGACTGTCCTTGCTGCAGTACAGGCAGAAGCCTTCAACTCCCAGCTGAGCATAATCGATGGAACGTAGTTGGCAGACTTGTCTCTTTTTTCTGAGGGATATATCGGACGAACGGCTTCCACGCCTGTCGTCATCTCGGGCGCTGCATCTTGCCGCTTTATTTATATTCACCTCTTTGGATGGTATGTTCACTGTGAGGTCCTGTGCGTCTACTTCCGAAGCTTCCATAAGCGTCGCCATGGTCAGTAGTTCCTCACACGTCTTGTTTTCAGTTTGTAAGAGTTGTTCTCTGATCTAGTTATCGGTGATCTCTCTGATAAATTAAGCACGTAGAAAGATGACATCCAGTGATTTTTTGCATTCGCATACGAATTCGCAATTAGCAATACCCCTCTTAAGGTCTGTTGCAGTCTGTTATTGATTTGTTACTAGCTTGGTATTTTGACAGAAATCGATCTTGAGCCACGAGAACCTTTTTCTGGGGCGAAGGCTGGTTGTCAAGCAATGCCAGTAACTTGTCATAGATCAAGAGGCATCTTGGGTGCAGGGGGTATAGCCACAGTTATATAGTTTTTAGCGCCGATGGAGTTTAAGAGTAATTTAGCACAATGTAGGTAGATACAGTGTTTATGTCCGTGTAGTTTTTGAATCATTCCTTGTAATTTTTGAATGATTCCTTTGTAGAGTCGAAAGGTTCGAAGTTTTATAAAAACGCACTAGACGATGAAGAGGTAGATATCGTACTTTATTTTAATAAAAATGTCGCCATCATCTCCCCCTGCAGGTTTAAAAATTGCTTGAATTGTTCTGGACAAAAACAAAAAAACAAAACAAAACAGAAAGGCGTTTGACTTCACCAATTTCTAATAATCTCTTACAGTTCATGGTAAAAAAATTAGGAAGACTAAAATTTTTGCAATAATTTACGCTATTGGCCTTGAAATTTTTTTTAAACGACGAAAAAATATGGAAAAAATGTTTTAATATTCCTTGCTATTTCTTAATAACAAATCACATTCAATCATCGGCTAAATACCAATATTTCGTAAGACCACCCTTAGCTTTAATAACCGCTTTAATCCTTGCGGGCATACTGTCAATGCACTTATCAATTATGCCCTTTATTTTTTCGCGGTTTTCCCATAAACAATATTAAAAATATTTTCCCTTTATATACAGGGTGCGCACGGTATTTGAGGACAACTTGAGAGTAAAATTATAAGCTTGTATTTTTAACAAAATTTAATGAAATTTCAGGAATTTTTTATACAACATTAAATTAATATATGGTTATAAAGTTATTCAATAAAATCGCCATTAGCAGCAATAACCTCTTCGATCCGGGTCCGGAAACGATTGCATGCCCGAATCAAATGCTCCTTGTTCATATTGACAATAACGGCATTAATAGCAGTCTTCAGCGAAGCAGTGGTATTATGAGGACGCTTATTGATCTCACGCTCAACTACGCCCCATACGTAATAATCCAAAGGATTAAGGTCTGGGGAGCTAGGTGGCCATATGTTCGATGTTATGTGGTCATGAAAATTTTCGGCCATCCAATCTTGTGTCGCCATCGCTTTATGTGAAGGAGCAGTCTTGTTGAAAAATGTATGGTCTGCCTCCGCTTACATTGTCTATCCAGGGTTTCACTACCGTCTCCTAAACCTCGATGTATGCAGCAGAGTTCACTCGAAGTCCTTGAGTAAAAAAGTGTGGTGGCATAATATGTCCTTCGTTGCTGACAACACCTAAAACCATAACAGTGGCTGGAAATTTTGTGTGCATAACAACTGGAACTTCCGTAGGATTTGAACATAGCCATCTGTCATTTCTGCGATTGGTCTTTTGATCTTGGGCAAAATTTTTTTCGTCGGAAAAAAACCATAACATTTTGGGCGCCTCAGGGTGTTTGATTTTGTTTAAAAGACGTTTTGATCGGAGAACTCTCTGTTCCCGTGTTCGTTCCGACATGAACTGTCCTCTGCGCATCACGTAAGACTTCTACCGAAAGTCTTCGTTGACAACTCTACGAATAAGGCGCTCAGAAACATGAAGCTCACTCGCAAGGACTCTCATTGATTTTGAAGGGTCCACGCCTATAATCGCTTGCACTTGCTCTAAAAATTCTGCAGATCTGACAGTGTCAGAACGTTGTTCGTCCTTTTTGCGTTTTGCAACCGATTTTGTATCGCCTCCTGATACTTCCAATTCACGGCGAACCTTATGCACGAATGAACGGGCGCAATTAAGAAAACTAGAGATCTCTAAATCTGTATGGTTCGCACATATAGCGACGATGACAGCATGTCTCTTCATTTCTTGAGTGATGTTGTGGTCCGTCATTTCTTATCTGAAAAGGAAAAAAAATAAAAAAAAAATTCGCGAAGTTATAGTCACATTTATGCATGTCCTCAAATATCGTACGCACCCTGTATATACAGTGGAATTAGTAGAGGCATAAACTGCGAGTTTGCAGAGTCTCCATGTATTTTCAATAGGGTTCAGGTCGGGGGAATTGCAAGGCCATGGAAGAACAGGGATACTGCCGCCATAAAATATACGAGTATTTCTCACGTACTGGGCAAGATGACATGGAGTACCATCATGCATAAAGGTGGTGCAGGTTCCACTGCATCTCAAAAAATTGAAATATGAAATTAATATGTCTTCCATGACAGAGTACTGGAGAGTATTCATTGTCCCGTTGATAAAATACAGCGGTCCACATCCATCTGCTTAAATGCAAGACCATATTATAACGGCTGGTAGATGCTTGACGATCTTCACAACACAAGCTTGATTGTATCGCTCATGTGGTCTTCTCCGCTCATGCGGTCTTCCCTTACTTTTACTTCACTACTTCCTCGTACTCACTTTTTAAAAGTTTTTCCTTCTTCTTCCTCTGGATTTTCTAAATGTATTCTTTAGTTTTGCTCCGCTGTAATTTTAGGGTCATACACCCATTTCAGTCTCAGTCTGATGAAAAAAAAACAATCGATTTCGAATCATAGCCATTGCTATTATTGGTACTCTCCATTTGTCTGACTACTACATGAATATCTGCGAGTATTGTAATGCAGACATGACCATATTACAATATACCTTCAAACATATATACCTTTATAAACTTTAGATATTTTAATGTCAGTCTCATATATTTTCCTGTTTCCAAAACATGCGTTCCATTGGTACAGCTAACAGTAGTGGTCAGAATGTTGTCATTTATGTATTGATCATAGAATTGGTATCACTCCTATTCCTTTGTAGTTTTTTATATACCCCGGTTGCATTAGATTACTTATTTCAAATTCTAGTCTGACGTGAATCCAATTATTTTTCATGCCAACCTTTATTTGCCTATTTCTAATAGTAATTTGTGGAGTGGATAATTACTGTCAGCTCTCACTTCAGCCAGGGTTACGGCCGCGAAAACGTTCCCGCCCGCGAGCTGAGCTACTGTATCGTCCTTTTAGTGGTAGATATAACGAAGCATTTGACTCAAAACCTGAATAATCTGACTGTGCTGGAGAAGCTACAGAAGTGGTCAACCCTTCCTCATCCAAGTTACTGGATTCACTATTACTATGGCTGCTTTTTCTTTGCTGTGATTCTGGTGGAAGAAATTCTGGATCTTTATGCGAATCGTCCCCAGAAATTCGAATTCGTAGTGATTTAAAACTTTCCTTGTTTATAATTCTGCAACAAACATAAAAAACACAAAATACTGCTCAATGTACTTTGCATAGAACATGGGAATACGTCAATAAAAATATTAATTACATGCTATTGTACATTGCAGGCGTCAGGTCAATGACCTATTATTCAATTTTTCCAGAAAATACAATATTAAGTCGATTCCTTAGACCATTATACTAAATATGTCATTCACCAACAAAAAGTGCATAATTATTGAATAGTTCAACCGATAATCAAAGATTGATTTTCCCTTGCGCTGATGCATGTTTACACGTGGCCCGCCAATGCCACTTTGAAAAAAGTGACAAATGACAGTTGGCGTTTTGCATTTGCTATCATATTACAATGTAGCCAATTAAAATGAAGACTATCGATTTTTTAATTTTTTATGTGCTTTGTATAAAACAAGATGTCGAACCCATTATATCACAGTCACTATATATGCCGCCAATTCCCTCCTGTCAAAATCTACAATACTCGTACAAGTAATTACGAGTAACAGCACATTCTTATGAAATTATTCATCAGAATAATATTCAATTTTTCACATGATACGAGTATACTGATAACTAGCATATCCGGATAGTAAAGACTTCTTGTTCCGATTCATATGAAAACCACGAACACATGGTTTGTAAGCAAAATTTTATGATATGATAGAGAAGATTTAGCCCTTCGTTAAGCTTACTCGCTCATGTTAGTAAATGAGTTCATGAATAAGAATAGTAGCCCACAAGTAAAATTTTTCCCGCACAGTTAAAAATCTCCAGATTTATTTACTTCTATAGTTAAGCGGCCTTCATACTGTTAAGAGGATTTAAATGAAAGTACTATTACAATTCTCTCCATACAAGTTGACGTCATCTCTATCATAACATTAGTGAAAGTCCTTGAGCATCAAACAAGCTTCAGAAAACACTCGTTTTGCCTTCGATTTTATTTTGGATTTTAGCGATTCTCGTAGTTTTAAGATACAGTGGATTTGCGTGTGGAACTTTTGTTTCTATTGCTCACTTAACATATTTTAGAGACGATACGTAGAGCTAAATATATAAATGATCGTCGTGATGTGTAACGACTTTATAGACTAAGGCTAGTCGCTCAGCATGTCTATATCGTTTGACTACTTGGTCGCGCTCTCCGAGATATATTAAGAACTATAAATATACATGGAGCGTTTCGAACAGATTTGCGAGAATTTGATCACTAAAAAATTTCTTAGGAAAATATTGACGTGGTAATAGTAATTATTTGCGAGTATTCAATAGTGGCAATGTTTTTTCAGCGCAAATTATTTGGATCAAATTCCTCATAGTCTATGTGCTAACCATACATTTCCATATAATTAACATGTTTCCTATACTATGCATCGTCATAGTATCTACGCAAACATTCTTTTGTTAATCTGTTTGTGCTTCTGAAATAAATAATCGATATTATGTACTTTATCTGGGGTTTATATTTAGAAAATGTGATGGAATTACTAACTAGTAACAGAAGTTTATTTAGTTCATTTTGTGGTTATACATTCTTCATGTGGTGGTTTGAATGTGGTAATTTGTTTACAGACTATTCAAAAAGTTTTTTGTTGGTATTATTGTAACAGACTTCCCAAGTAGTACTTTACGTGGGTAGCAGACATCCACTGCCAGCCAGTTTCTACCTGGACCTCTTCTTCTGCACAAATCGACGGAAAAGTGATACTGCTCTTCCGAAGTCTGTCCCGAATTTCCTTCAGGCTCAAATTACTGCATACCGGGTATTTGTCTGTTAAGTTATACTTAAATATATCGAAAGTTTATCGGTAAAGGTATGACTATAAATAAACTAATCCTTATAGGTATAAGGACAATCAAATTATCAGCTAGGTCAACAACATACGGAAGCACCGAGTATTTTCACAGCAGGCAGGGCGAAGGTGTTGTAGCCCGGGCAAGAAAGGCTACCTTTAACGAGATGTGCTGTCGCCGCTCCTATGGAGCATGTTGGCCTAATCTCTTTTAATTGGATTCGGGCAACCAATTTGTTACGCACTTGTAATCTGATGACAGCAAGCAGGCTGCAATTGAGTGATATCATGCTTGGCCAGGCAGCAAAGAATTGTGAGTCTGGAGGGCTAGCACGACACCAGGTAGAGCCTTGCTACCCCTTGAAGCCTTCATGAAGGTAGAGATCCTGAAATCTGTCGGTAAGAATTAGGGTGGTATGATACATAGGAAGATTCTCAGGAGGTCATCACAGCATCTTCAAGTTATTGGCGAGCTATGTCCCTATTATAGCTATACCCACTAACGGGATGAGAGTGCTGTTCCAAACTTTTACAGAAGGTTCCATATCAGAATCCCAGATAGGTCCAAGTGGTCAAGTTCGGACTCGTTGTTTGTGGAAGAAGATATGACCTTCTACATATTTGGCTCTAAGACCAACGAATTTGCTGGAGTAAAATGATTCTTAAATCAAGATTTCATGGAATCGATACCACGAGGAATGCTGGTCTCCATGTTGCAAACAGAAATGTTTGGTACACTAGATGTAGTGTCTTGGATCATTGACAATAAATGGACAGGAAGGTAAACCAACATCTGCAGTGGTAGCCAGGCGAAACATCTTGCCCGCTCTGAACGAAAGGTAACATCGAAAACCGTATATGAATATCTGAGCAAACTGAACTCTGTTGGGAGGAACAATTTATTACGATTTTCTGGGTGCCACAACACAAATGTATAAGAACGACGAGAAATCCGACGTTTTAGCGAATGAAGGCTCAGATTCCTTATCCTTTAACCCAGAACTCTGTATAGGTTTCCACAGCTCTCCTATTTACGAAATAAACTGATGAAATATGACGGCTGTAGACTACAAATAATTAATGAAAGGTTCAAGTAATCAGACTTTCTACTTTAATCACCTAAGAAAAGGTGCGGAAATTTGACTGCAATAATGATATGACCTAATGCTTTACGCGCTAATTTGCAAAAAAAGGTATTGCTGGAGATCATATTTTCCAACGGTGTTTAAAAGAGAATGAGACAACCGTACCCTATGTACGTGAATAACTGGCATCTGTCTTTGACAGCTTGTGGATATTTGGTGTTACAGCAATAACCTAAAATACCTAACAATGGTCCTCCTTCTTTCGCGGTTGGTCCTCCTTTTTACGCGGTCTTGACTCGGATACTTGTAACAATTTCTATGATTTCTTAAACGCTGCTATTTCTAACTCGACTCCACTTGTCAGTATGAGAAACTCTTCTGACTGTCCCTGGTTAACTCTTGTGGGACGAGCCTTGATAGCTAAAGGTCGAGCTCGTCAAAGTTTTTCACGTGACGGATCCCCTGAGTAACGTACAGCTTTTTGTCATCTGAGGTCGGTAGCTAAGAAAAAGATGCAGATCGATAAAACTTCTTATTTTCATAGTATTAAAGGCTCTCTAAACTCAAATCATTCAAACCATTTTGGAAATATATACGCTCTCTTAAATCCTCTTCCAGTTTCCCATCCTCGCTTCATTTGAATGGCTGCTTAGGAACTTCACCACTCGAGATTTGTGAACTTTTTAGAACTGAGTTTTCTTCTACTTTTAATGCTACTCCCAGCAATAGCCCTTCGTTCCCAATCATACACGCGCCACCTTCATTCCCTTTTACTTGCTATCCAGAAGATGTTATGAAGCTTATTTTAGAACTTAATGGTTCTGTTAGTTCAGGTCCCGATGGTATTCCTAATCATTTTGTGAAATCATTAGCTACTTCTATTTGTGTCCCCCTTTCCTTTCTCTTCAACTCTAGCTTATCTTCAGGCCCTTTTCCTTCATGTTGGAAAAGATTCTATGTTACTCCTATTTTTAAAAAAGGTAGCACCACAGACGTTGCCAATTATTGGCCTATCTCCTTATTACCCTGTTTCTCCAAACTACTGGAGAAAATCGTGTACTTGCACCTTTCTTCAGTTACTCATGAGTTGTTCGTTCCTGAACAACATGGTTTTATCAAATGGCGATCGGCCTTAACGAATTTGTTAGAATTCATGACCGTTACTTCAAAAGCCATGGAGGACCGTTTACAAGTCGAAACCTTGTATTTGGATTTCTCTAAAGCTTTCGATCCAGTAAATCACAATATTTTGTTTAGCAAACATAAATTTCTTAACGTTCCTGATTATTTGCTCCACTGGTTATCCTCTTACTTATCCAATCGTGTCAGTCAGGTATCTTTTCAAGGCTGTCTTTCTAGTCCCTTCCATCCGTCTTCAGGTGTTCCTCAACGATCCGTTCTGGGCCCACTATTGTTTATAAATGACTTACCATCCGCTGTCATCAACTCCTTTTGCCTTCTTGATGCAGATGACGTCAAAGTTTTCAAAGTAGTGTCGTCAATCGATGACTGTGCCTTGCTTCAAGAAGATTTGAATGCCATTTTATCTTGGAGTTCTTATAACCAACTTACACTAAATGTTTCAAAGTGCATCCATCTTTCTTTTTTTAATAACCCTCGCCCTAAACTATTCGTACCTATGTACGGTGACACACTTCAGGGACTTGGGTGTCATTTTCGACTCTAAATTAAAGTCCGATGTTCATATTTCTGAAACTACTTCTAAAGCCTCTCACATTTCTGGCTTGATCTTCAGAAATTCCTATATTTTTCCGATCCTTTATCGTGTGTTCAATTATATTCTAGTTTGGTTCGTCCCATCCTTGAGTATTGTTCATCAGTTTGGTCGCCTCATTTGAAGTGTTTGAAGTTCACGCTAGAAGCTGTACAAAAAAGATTTTTCAGCATCGTTTTCTTGAAATTCCAGATTCCCTACATTTTTTATGAATCACGATTAGCTATCCTCAATATTCCTTCGTTGAAAATGCGTCGACTCTACCTTGATGAATGTTTCCTTTACAGGCTTTGCCGTGGTTTGCGCGATACTCGCCTTGTCAACCAGGTTCCTGTGAGGCACGTTATGCGTTCTAAAAGATCGTCGAATATCTTTGATGTTCCATTTGGACGTAGTTTGGTGTATTTTCACTCACCCATGCTCAGATTACCTCGTAACCATGTTGACCTTCAGCTTCGGCCCTTCCGCCTCTCGTACTCTTAGTAATTTTTCTTATTTATTTTCTCCCAGTTTTTGCATTTTTATTACTTTCATCTTGTTTTTTGCATGCTGTGCTATTGTTTAATTCATTTTGCTGTACTATTATTTTATCTATTTTGTAATTGGATTTTTTTATGTTAAATAGAAATAAATAAATAAATCTGGAGGGTCTTTGATCGAAGCTCCAAAATAATGAGCCGGGTTTAAACGATGGGGTATTCGAGTGAATTTTTTTTTGTGGTTAGTAGGGGAATGTTATTTACGCCCTGAATGTGAGGCGCCCAGGCGCGCAAGACGTTTGCACTATCCACTGAACACATCCCCTGTCAACCTGAGAATCTAGCTTGAAATCGTTTGACACTACTTTGGGCTAAGCCTTGTTTCGCTACGCCATGGGGCGCCTTCCAGTTGTGAGATCTCTTCTATAGAGGGAGGGGAGGGAGAAAGAGGGATCGCTAGAAAACTAATCCCCCAACCCCGACGTACCCGGATGTTGTGAGCCCTTTTTATCTTTTAGGACTGTCTGAACATGATGTGCAACATGGCTCCATTTATCTATCAATGCAAGTATCTCTCCGATCAAAATATTTGCGGAAAGCTCTCCTGCTTCCTTGTAGAGGTCTCGGCGTAGCCTAGCAAGCAAGGGTCTGCCTTTTGCCTTCTTTCGACGCAGGTAGATAGTACGGCGCCCTCTACTACGGAGGAGGGTATGTATCACGCCTGCGATTACTAGCACCGCCGAATCAGAGACTGTCGGATATGAAGATGCTATCCTTGTACTCCTCTTCTCTGTACGTGTGCCAAGCCTTTTTGGTACAGTTCCTTGCTGAGAACGTCACCCCATATTTCTCCTCCGTACAGTAGCATGGACTCTACGGATCACATCAAAAGCCGCCCTCTTGATGCGTTGAGTCCCCCTACATTGGCCATTAGTTGACTCGAGGCCGATACGCCAAAAGCACTTTATGGATGGTTTCAATTCAACCAGTATTTCCCCAATACTGATCGTCCTCACTCTCACGATTCTCTTTTTTGTCAGGATGACCACTTCGACTTCCTTCAGTGCTAGATTGGACCCAGGAGCAGTCATCCAGTCTCTCATCTGTCGCATTAGCATACCTACTTTAACTTGAGCCTGTTCGATGGTGCGTCTAGCAACTAGTGCCGCAACATAATCCGCATAGCCGATCAAGCGCTAGTCATCCGGCAGCTCTAGTTTGAATAAGCTCATCGTACCTGAATCAAGTATAGATGCTTGAGCAACACCTGATTTAACTTCCATTCTTCGTGGGCCCTGCATCGTGTCATAAAGTAGCCTTCGGTTCTTCAGGTAGTTCCTCAAAGGCTGCATAAGATATTCAGGAACTTGAAAAGGGTTTTCAGCGTCTCCAGAATATCCATCCATATAGCGGATTTGAAGGCGTTCCAAACATCAAGTGTCATCAACAGAACCATCCGTCACTTGGTACGGTTATGTGTTCCGCCTTTTGGACCGCGCTTACCAACTCTGCAATTGCATAATGGTAGAGCGTCCTGCCTTGAAGCCGTACTGCCGCGGAGATAGGTCCCCAGTAGCACAAATCGCGTCAGTGAGCCTTCCCTTGATAAATTTCTCTAGCACTGTCCCAGTCGTTTCTAGAATTTATAACTTGCGGTATGCAGACGGCGACCCGGGCTTCCTCTTTCCCTTGTTGATCAGTACGAGCCTTGCTACGTTTCAACATTTCAGGAAAATACCTCCTCACAGCCAAGGAACATGGTGAAAGACGCATTCGAATACTTCAGCTGGAACGCCGTATGGACCTGGAGCCTTCCTAGGTTTGAATGATAGAACTGCCTCTTCCAGTTCCAGCTGCCTGAAGAGTGAACATTCGACTGCTGTTTGGCCGTGGACAGTGTCAACATGGACGGGATAGGCGGGAAGAGTGCCCGCACGATTTCGTCCATCTTTTCTGCTTCATATATGCAGGACTTGGGTAGGGCACCAAGCTTCTGCATAACTAGCTTGTAGGTAAGGCCCCACGGATCTCTGTTCACATTGTCTACTAGATCTTGCCAGCAGCCAGCCTTACTGCTGTTAATCATTTTGCGAAGGCATTTTCCGGTCAGCTAATATGCTGCCAACCTGTTATATGCCTCGACGCGGATCCGTGTCCGTTGAGCTTCACTTCGAAGCTTGTGATAGTCCCTTCACTTTTCAGGAATTTTAGTCAACTACTACACTGCAGGCTTGCCGTGCCGGGATATCCATTGGGGCATAGAAGCGTTGAAAGAAGACGTGATGATGCTCATAGATGAGTTCGCCACTTATTGAGCTGCCTGCTCTTCAGTCCCTTGTGAATCTCCAAGCAATGACGCACCTGCCGTAAGCACTTCAATGAACCTTTCGACGTACATTCTCTCAATGTTTCACCTAATCGTGGAAGGTCGAGAGCATGGATGTTTTCAGACAGTATCAAGAATCTCAAGCAGAATGTACTGATGTTCACTGACTGAGTAGTCCTCTAATACTCTGTATTTGTGTACCGTCCGTACTAGGGACTCCGAGGCGAATGTGATGTCGGGTGTGGTTCTTTCACAGCCTATACGGCGAAAAGTCGGCATATCGCCAGTGTTCAGCACGACGAGTCCTGTCCTGTGCGCCATCTCTAGGACTCGTTTTCCACGTTTCTCAGTTTGGAGCATGCCCCATTCGATTGCTTTAGCATTGAAGTCTCCCCCAACGATTACGTGGCCATCTGCGTTCGAGACAGCGTCCTCGAAAGCATTAAGCTTGGCTTGAAGAGATATCGGTTCATTCGGAGTTAGGTACACACTAAAGGATGTAGTCCCATACAAAACCATCCTTCCGTCCATAGTCCCCCACTAGCAAATCAGCACTGTTTCGAGTCCAAATGGCGGCAGTACCAGTTCTCAGCAGCAAAAAGTCGGCTTTCATGACCCTCGAAAAATGCTCAAGTAAGTTTGCCTGCAGGATACAGGTCGTCAAAGTTCTGCTTTTACCTTTGCTAGGGCTTCCTGGAAAACCTAACACTTTCCTGATACTAAGGCGTGCTTCAAATCCAGTTTTGGATCAGCTCCCTTGCAAAGCATGTAGTGTGCTTCTCTTGTGAATTCGTTTCTTGTCCATGTCGCCACAATAGTAGCATATGGAACTCTTATCGGGTGTCTTGCATCTCTTTGCAGTATGACCATAACCAAGGCACTTAAGCATTGAAAAGGCAGTGCTCCTGCCCTACCCTGCAGATAACCCACCCTATTTTTACGTTACCCTTACTCAGAAGTTATTCGGCGTCCTTCTCGGTCAAGTCGATGATGGCTTTGTCCCTTATTGTTTTCTGGCGTCAGCCTCGCTTGAACCCTACTTATGCCCTTATGATGGCCTCCTCTACATTGGTCAGGTCCGTATTGCAGTCAACTTCTCTGATTTCGATCATTGCCATCGGCTCGAGTTGTTGTACAGTTGCTTTTTTGCCAAGAACAGAATGCTTCTTTATTATGAGCCTCTGCTCCCAATTCGACTAGTATGTGGTCAGACCAGGTTGGTCACACTGCTTTAATTGCAGTTTTGATCCCCTCCCCCTGCGTAGTATCGGTCATGCTTTCGTATCACGAGCAGTGCGTGCCGCCGAGGTCTTCGTCGTGGCTTTTTCTCTTCTGCCTCACATTAGGTACTTCTTTTTATTGGGCATCTATGAGAATTTTATTTTCTGGGACATTTTTTCGGCGTTTTTGGCAGCTTTCTTGGCTGCCTTTGTTAGCACTGTCTGGAATGCCCAATCCAACGTATCATGCCCAATAAGTGGCTCCTCTTCTCTCCTTCTCGATGTGACTAGAAGCCATTCTTTTGAAGGCGTTTGGTGGTAAAGCTATCTGCGCTTCCTCAGTAGACTTAGCTCTGAGCTGTTATTAGCCTTCTGTTCTATTTCGGCCTTCTGCTCTTCTTCAGCCTTCAACCAGCTTTGCCGGTAATGCCCGATTCGGTCTAGGAGTTCCACTAGCTCGAGAAGCCCGTTCCTTGCACCTTTGCATATGTTTTTTTCTGTGAGTCACATTCAGATTTTATTCTCTTCTGAATGCTTCCTGCTTTTCGAATTAACCTTTCTTTCTGATATTGCTCAACGGCTCTTATATTTCCCATCATTCTCTTCGGAGCGAGGTTTTCTACTTCGGTTTCTAGATACAATGCTTTAGTTACATTTTCGGCAAAGTCAGCAACTTCGCGCAACGGCACTTCGTCGGTCTCCGCACTCTTTTCTTTTTCTGCCGCGGATTGACTTCAAGATGATAATTATACAGCTTCGCGGTAGACTGCCGGTCATTGTCTCATAGACTAACAGTCACAAAAACTTTTAGAAATGATGCAATGTCTCTGCATAGCTATTCACTTCTTGAATGGCAGCCATGCAATGTTAGCCGGTGCATTGTATTGTTGAAACAGCACTCCAGCTCGAAGTTTGCCCACCTCTTATCATTGAAAACTTTCCACAATCTCCTTAATTGGTCTGCATAGTAAGAGCCTGTAATAGTGGCTAGTCGATCAAAGCACTCCACCATCACCATAACAATCCCCCTGGCATATAAAGCGCCATAATCTTTTCCATCAAAGTCACTGCATATTTTTTGTCGGTTAAAACAGTCTTTTACTGGTCAGAAACTGTTCTTTCGTCTCAAAATGAAAGTTATAGATGCAGGTCTTGTCAATGAACATAAATCGCCTTAAATATTTGTAAGCATGAGATTGGTAGTTTTCAAGATTTGCATTTGAAACTTCAACTCGTCTTCATTTGTTCGACGGACGTTCTGGGTATCCAATGCGTCGAAATCATGTTCATGTGAAGCTCGACGTTGAGAATCCTCTAAATGCTGCCATTTGAGATCTTGTTACATCAACTAAATATCGAATGCTCATTTTTCGGATAGCTGACAGAAATCTTAAACTTTTTCACGTTGTCGTCTGTCTAGGTTCCAACAGCATGAAAATGTAGGATACTGAGAAACAGAGTCCCCCATTTTCTTAATAAGTCAGTGTGTATGTATTTGGAAAACATATTTTTTGGGTAGAGGTACTTAAAGGCGGTTTGAATCTCGTTTATCTCCATCCTTGTTTTATAACCTGATTAATTCAAATGAACGTAATTTTCAGGGGTTTCTATGTTTTTATATAAGGTTATTCATCATGAAGGTTTGGTTTTTAATCTCAAATAAAAGCCATAATGGCATGACATTTACTTTTTAAGGATTATCTTGTTTAAATGTTGACCGCGACTACGCCGCAAATGGTTCATGCTGACGGTCCAATTTTGGACGATGCGTTCCAGCATAGCGACTGGTATCTCGTGAATTACACGAGTAATGTCGGCTTTCAAAGCGTCGATTGAAGCTGGCTTATCCCTGAAGACCAGAGACTTCGTGTAACCCCAAAGAAAATAATCCAAAGGTGTGATATCACACGATCTATGCACCTAATTTACTGGTCCGAAACGTGAAATCATGTTCTTACCAAAAAAGGATCGACAATGCACACCATAAGTTGCTCTAAGAACACGAAAAACCTTTCTCATAGAGCGCTGACTTTCGTAATACATTAACAATTTGGATACGTTGTTGCGATGGAAATCTTTTCATGATGATTTGTCAAACAATACTGAATAAAAATTGCATTACAGTTTGACAGGAGTCACGCGTGATCTGTCAAAAAAAGCCGATCGAAAATCAAACCTCATAATGAATCACTTTTACAACTATTATATTATTATTTAGCACTATAGCTCTTTCGGATCTTCGCTTAGAGATAGTTAGATTATCTCATTATCTTGATCGAATGTGTCGGCACTTGGGAAAGTGATATGGTCAGTACCACGCTTTGGCCGTGTGTCCGTCCACCCAGCTACAATATATTCTGATTTTAAACCAGTACGTATCATACTTGAACGGGCTTATAGTCCGCCCGGACAATCATTCGAAACAAATCTCGTTGGCGCCAACGAGATTCGAACCAGGGACCTTCGGCTTATGGGGTGAATGCTCTAACCACTACACCACGCGGACTACCTAATATACGATATATACTCGTAGTAATGTGCTGATCGGTTTTTGAGCTGGTAAGACTGCCGTTTCTCAACCATTTGATTTGCACAGTTTTTGCCGAAGTATCCGTCAAATTTATCAGATCAGAAGAAGTCAATATATGTGAACAATATGCCTCTATTAAACAACTAAGAAACGGCTTCAATCCACAAACAATTCTTTTTAAAAGTTTTTCCAGGAGGCTTTCGAGGTGAACGGTCTGCAATAGACCAAATATTCTCAGTTAAGCAGGTGCTTGAAAAGTGTTGGGAATATAACATCAATGTGCATCAACTCTTTGTAAACTTGAAGCAAGCATATGACAGTGTTGACAGATATGCGCTGTACAAAATAATGCTTGTCTTTGGCACCCCAACAAACTAGTCCACATGGTCAAGGTCACGATGCTAAACACAGTGTCCTAGGTCAAGATAAACGGCGAACTAACGGACAACTTCAAAATGGAATCAGGTTTAAATTAAGGGGATAGGCTTGCTCAAATGCTCGCTGGAACACGTCATCAGGAAAAACATCAGCTGAAACCTCTGGTGCACTAATGTTCAAGTCCACACAATTGGTAGCATATAATGATGTCGTCAATATTATGGCGCGACCAATCTCAGATGCTAAAGGGGCATTTCTGAGCCTAGAATCTGAAGCAAGTCGAATTGGCCTACGAGTTAGTGAAACTTAAACTAAATTCATGATTCAAACGAGGAAGAACACTCCAGTTCGACAAAACCTGACTGTAGGAGACTATAACCTTGAAAGTGTGGATAATTTATTTTTTTTGAACGCAAAGTGCACCCGGAAAATCTACGGCCCAGTGAAACAATGAACAGAGGGGAGACTATGTTTCGACGATGAGTTGTATGAACTATTTGACGAACCACCTGTATCTACCTGCGTAAAATCACGCAAATTGCAATGTGCGTGCCATGTAGAAAGAATGGAAGAAAACCGGCTACCCAAAAGAACATTAAAGGGTAGAGAAAAAGGTAGACGTCCAACGGGAAGACCGAGGGCTCGATGGGAAGACACGATAGAAGTTGACAGCAGGTTCTTGCTGGGAGTGATCAAATGCCGATCGAGGTCGTAGAACCGTGATGCTTGGAGGAGATTAATTGTGGAGGTCAACGCACGACATGGACGGTTGCGTCATAGGTAGTGGATAATTCCCGTCTTTAAGTTGAAAAAATCTGGAAAATTATCATGAAAGTAATGCTTTGTGAGTATAAAACCAATCAATATCTCAGAAGTCAAAATTCGATCAACTTACAATTTATGAATTTCACGTTTGTCTATAAAATTAAGTTTGTCCGAAACTTAGGTGCATTGGTAACAGGTACATTTACTTTAAAAATTTCACAACAATGGAGTCTTAAGCAACAAGTTGCAGCTGATTGAACATTTTACAACTACAACAACATGAGATACTGGGTAGATACATGTTTCCAAATGACCTAAACACTGCAGATAAGAACGCGTTTTCAATAAAACTTCAGAAATGCTTATAACATTGATATGTTATCATAACGGCACAAACAATGAGATTGATACACTGTGAAGAAAATGGCCGTGAATTTATATGCATGATAACCGCATTTAATTGTTTCTAATTTAATTTAAAGAAACTATGTACTGCTGATATTCTCAAGACATTTTGATTTAGAAATTGGTTCAGAAAACCCTTTTGGCAGGAGTATTCTCCAGCTCCGTCAACTTGATTTTCTGATTTACCACTTTCTTGCATATTTGTTTATATTTTATGCAACAATATAGAAAAAAAAACCAAAGTTTGCTTTTTTTGCTTTTTGTTGGTCATAATAAATATTTATCTATGGCATCAATAAGCTTTGAGGAATTTTTTCTGTTTAATTAAAACGGAAACTCAAATGAAAATGAATTAAATCATATCATCATAAATTAGAATAAAATGTTGCATATTAACAGCTTCTTCCTCTTTCTTGCTGGTATAAAAACGTTTTGTAAAAATATGTGTATTATTTATTAGTCAGAGTAAACAATATTAAAAATGCTCTTAATGGTTTGAGTTGTTTTTTTAAATAATTTTTTGACCCCAGCAAATATGTTTATCCCATTTGTTCTTATACGTTTACGATTTCGACTAGTAGATACCGATTACACAGAATTTTTAATGATATCGTCGCTAATTAGTTGAAGATTCTTGTAGTGTTTAGCATTTGACCTTCATCTCGGTTAGTGCTCCCACATGAACGTTATAAATATTTTTACTGTGGCCTAGAAAGATTTCTTCTTCAAATACGAAACGTCCCAAATTAATATATTCATATATTGTTCTTATTTTAATTTCTTATAAAAGTGAAGAAGGCCATCCCTCTTTAGTGAAGTCATGGGTGACCACATCAATTAATTCAGATTTGCTTGCTTTAACTTTAAAACGCCACCTATTGCGATGCGGTTGTGCATAACATCTTGTTATGATCCTGCTAATCATGATTTTCAGACCATCATGATTCACGCAGATGTATCGGCACTATGCGTCATATTTATATAAGCTATTTAGACACCTACAAGGTTTGAAGCACATTGGACTATTTTTCTACTCTCAATAGCTGCTTCACCAACGCAGAGAATCTGCACATTGAGTCATTCTTTTGAAAACAAAGAATGTTTCAACGAAAACTGTACGTATCACTAAATATTCCTCACATGTATAAAATAATTTTCAGTTATTTTCATTATTATCACAAAATACCATTTATTTCACTAACATCATTGAAATAAAGGGTATTTGGTAATAATAAAATTAATTGAACTTTTTCACCACAAAAACCGGAACATCAAAAAGTCAATTTCAGTAATTAATCATTCATTTAAGTTCGAGACTGAAGAGTTTGCTACTGATTGAATTTTTTCCATTTGGAATTTCTGGGCTACACTGATGGTGACAGTGCAACAGGTTATCTGAACGATTGTAATTCTGCGGAACTTCCAATGGGCTGGCTGCATGAATCGTATGGACGAACAATGGGTACCCAAAAAGACATTCGTTGGGAGAACGAAAAACCGGAGACCAGTGGGGAAACCGAGGAAACGCTGGTCTGACTCGGTGGATGAAGACAGTTCATCGCTGGTCCGAATTCGAAACTGGAGGACACGGTCAATGGACCGAGCCGGCCAGAGGCGCTTGTTGCAGGAAGCGAATGCCCGAGAGGATTTGTAGTGCTACTGAGTAGAAAAAGAAGAAGATATGGTTAGAGTAGCTCATGATCTTGATCAAACGTGTCGACAGTTGAGAAGGTGAAATGGTCACTACTAAGCTTTGACCGGACTACCTCTTCGGTTTTCTCTATTGATAGGCTAAAGCCGTTCGCAGTCATCCAGTCCCACACTCGTTGGATTAGCAATCCTAGCCTGAGTTACGCATGTTCGACTGTACCTAAAGCAACTAGCCAGTGAACATCATCCGCATAGCAAATCAAGCATGACTCATCCGGTAGCTTAAGCCTCAATAGCCCCTCATACGAAATGTTCCAAAAATCAGGGGTGAGCATGGAGCGTGAGCACGACTACACGAAGGGCTTGCAGTTCTTTAACACTGAACCCTAACGAAACCGTCTCCTCGATCCAGGCTATGCGCTTGATACCATGTTGGTGAACTTCGTATGTGGTGTTGCAGCAGCAAATCAGCTTTCCTGTCTCTCGCAAACTGCTCAAGTAGATCTTGGGCGAATGTGCTCCGCTGCAAGTTAATTTGTAGGATACGTCTCATTGTAAAAGTGCTTTGTGTTTGGACTTCCTGGAAACCCCGGCATTTCCCCTGTCACGGACAAGTTCCTTCCGAACCGCAGTACTTGCCTCTGCAATGAGTATACAAATTTGTATTAAAATAGGTAGAATCACCCCGAACAGAGGTATTTTTTAAATTTATGCAATTATGACTATGATATACTCATTATAACACCAATTGCAAACATAGCATGTAAGTTAGGACGAAAGCAACCATCTTAACAACCACAACGACCGCAGCAACAACTGGTCCACAACATATGAGGAACACTATGAAGCGAAAAGAACTCGACCTCAAACCTACGTACACGCACAAAAGCAATCGAACATCAATCAATCTAGGCGTGCAATTTAATTGACTGGCTCGTTGAAGCGACTGAAGAGTATTGACTTCAAAATGAAACTTTGTATTGGGCTGTATCATATGAAGATAGATTTTCTGTTCATGGTGGTATTTCAAGTGAAACTACAATATTGGTTGCAGTGAAAGATAAAGAAACCTACCTAGCAGATGATGGCAAAGTTGGGTACAATACGGATGACACCTACATGAAGAAGAAGTCTCATCTTTCTCGTTCGGATCGCTGAAAGACAGAACTTGAAATTAGTTTCGAACATACCATTCATCCCTGCACATGGTGCAATAGGCTAGCTCGAGAAATTAGTCATTGAAATTGGACAACTGTAATAAACATAAGCAGTCGAGCAGCCCCGTAGTGATCAGGAGTGGCTGCTCCTGAAGAGATAAGGTGGTCACCCCGTCGAAACTGCTTAGTTTGTTGTTTTACTAGTGTAAAGTAAACTGCATCCGTCAAGTTTCCATCCTTTAGGTAGAGATGAGTGGTTCACTTCAGCAACTTTAACATCTTTTGGTTTGACATTCCCCTTGTAATGCAACGACCTTCTTCGGTGAAAGTAACGGTTGCTGTTTGTGTAATGTTTGCGTTTGTCTCAAGCCTCCGTGTCCGCTAACTTTAACGAGGCAAAAACATATTGAATTACTGTAGAGTAGCTTAATTGACACTTAATAGAACTTTTCTAAAGACAATAAAAATTGATCGGAGCGTCTTGTAGAGTAGAGTACGCGTGATAAGTATTTTGTAGTGTAGCTTCGTGGCTCGACAAGAACCCGCCTCATATGATCCCGCAAATGCTAGTCGTCAAGCACGCGTACGCGGTCGTTAAGCGAAGCTAGTTAGCTGAGCTCGGTGTTGTTTATAGCTCGCTGACACTTATGCCAGACCATCGGCACCCGTGTCCTACACGGACTTAGACAGAAAATCATTACACAACTATAAATTATAAACAATTACCCCTATAAATCGAGCCGTGTTTAGCAGCCTTCGACAGTAGCTTCAACGAACGCACCAAGGAATCCTGAGCGGAGTGTAATATAAAAGCAGGTTTAATGACCTAGCGCGCTACGATATAGACGATCTAGCTTCTAATACATCAAGCCAGCGATCAACATCGTCAACTCGGAGCTGCCAACAATGAAGAAAGTAAATATAAATAAATATAAACAAACGGAAGGCAATTGACGTTTCGCTCATGCACTGCTACCAACGTTGAAAATAAAACAGAAACCAGCTAAATAAAATACGGGGAAAAAGCTCGTTGTGAACATGCATGTCCGCGGATGCCACGGATAGTCGAAGATCCGAAAGTCCGATGGTGGCGCTGGAATTCACGATTCCAGAAAATTTATGGTTAACTTCGTTGAAATGTTTTTTTAACGGGTCTGGGATCCCACTTGAGGCTAGGACGGACCTAACCATGGAGTAGGAGCTCGCTTCTTTTTGGGACCTCGAGTTGGAAGGAGGTCTCGACTAGAGGAATCGATTATACTTTTGGAGCGCAACAATAATATCTTACGTGCGATTAGCAATTACGGCGTCATCTAGAAGTTGGCAGTGACGGAAAGAAGCATTTGGCTGAGTTTTCGTTTTGATTTCTCCCATCAGTTTTTCCAAAAACAATGGTTTCGATTCCAAAAGGGCACGCCTGACAGAGTCACCATTTATTTGTTCTGATATTCAATCAAACAGAAAATGGAGCACGAAGATCCAACCGTGGTCAGTAAGACATCGAATCGAGCGGTTAGCAATTTTGGCGGAATTCACCTGTGGAGTTGCAAAAATCAATGCGTCCAGCGAGAACGACGATTAGCGGGAAGTTTGCCAGAGGCCCCTGTCGACGAGAGCTGAGAGTTGTATATTTAGGAAATAATTTTCTTCTATTGTCGATTACTTTGTGCGTTGCCATTGTGGGAGTGCCCTTTTTTCTTCGCCAAATGGGGATTTTTTTCTGCAATTCGGGTCAAACCGGCCCAATAATTCGGCATAGTAGAGTCCTGTGACCGTTTTGCTCTTCTCCAGGTAGTCGATGCAGATCACACCTTGTGAATCCCAGAAAACGGTGGCTATCACCTTTCCAGAAGATAGGAGAGTCTTCGCCTTCTTCGGAGCACATTCACCGCGTGAAGTCCATTGTTTCGGCTGCTCCTTGGTGTCTGGTGTGTACCATTGGAGTCGACGGTCATTAACCGAAGCCGAAACTCATTCGGATTGCGCTTAAACAGCGTCAAACACTGGTCTGGAGTGGTCTCACAGTTGCGTTTGTTATCCGGAGTGAGCAAACGCGGCGCCCATCGCGTTGACAGCTTTCTCATGCCCAAAATTTCTTGCAGAATATGGTCCACGCGGTCTTTCGACATGCCTACTGTCTTAGCTGTAGCGGGCACCTTCAATCGGCAGACCTATGCTGTATCCCGTGACTGTGAACCTACGATGGCGACCGTGAGAAATTGGTTTAATGATTTCGCTGCGCGATTTCCCTTCCAAAAACAAGAATCGAATCACGGATCGATATTGCTCTTTCTCCATTTTTCTAAAATCCGCAGGCGCGCCCGCTTCCACACGCGGTCAAAACAAAGCTACGAGTCCGACTCGGCTAAAATTTTGACAGTAGCCGTCTACGAGAATGTACGACACAATTGCGATGATGGCGCCATCGGGTGATGAGGCTAAGTACTTATCGGACCGCCCTCTTCTTTATACACTTGGCTTTATTAGACATCGTTTTCAATGAATGTTTACCTTAGTTAGTTTTTAATAGTCCGCATTAAACTGCATTTATACTCTCATGTCCGTTTTTTGTTCATCGCGTTCTTTGCTGTTATTATTTTAAACGCCTCCAATATCAGCCTTTTGCTATAAATATGTTCCTCCCCCACCACTTTTGTGTGTAGAAAGTCAGGGGTGTGTTCGGTTTGTGCACAGTGCAACGCTAGTGCCGTTTGGTTGCTGTTACCACTCCTCAGGTCCAATTGATGTGCGATATCTTGTTCTTGAGCCATTGCTTTGTCGTGCCGATATATGCCATGGTGCAGTCATCACAGGTGATACTGTAGGTAATGTTCGATTTGCAGTTCTTGTGGTATTTGGTCTTTCCTGGATGTGTGTAATGCGCCTAGCGTGTTTCTCACTTTGTAACCAATCCTGAAGTACCCGCGCCCCTTTATAATTTGGCTGAACTTCTCCGATTATCCTTGGATATATTACATCCTCATGGAGATCGGATGATTTTCCATGTTGTCTTCCCGGACCTGTTATTTATCGTTCGTGTAGTACTATCCTATGAGCTCATTGACCACATTCCATGGAAAGCCGTTGCTCATCAATATATCGATTATTATTTGTTCATTTTTCTCTTTAAAAAAGTCGTCGCTTATATTGAGGATTCGTTCTATTGTGTTGGATGCCGTGTTGCTGATTTGGCGCTTTATGTGGACAAACCTGAAATGGAAAATTTTTTCCTGACGCTGTTTTTTCCGGCACCAGTACACTATGAGTTTTCATTATCCCTGGTTTCTAGTGCATCCAGATATGGTAACTTTTCATCTTCCTCCAGTTCCACCGTGAAGCTCAATCTGCAATGGTAACATCTGATTTTTTTTATGATCACAAAGATGCATATTTTATAATTATCTTCGGTTTTGAACTGGACTTTTATTAGTGTGTTCTCTAATAGAACTTCCATTACAATGCCTGCAATGATGGGTGATAGTGGGCTCCCCATCGGTAAGCCATAAGTTTGTTTGTAGACTATGTTATAGCCGAACACGTTAATATCCGTTATGCAGAAGTGGATAGCTGTCATGAATGTTTTATTGTTGCTGTTGGTGATTCTGTTTATTTCACTCGATCGTTTTGGGTTAAGTCAGTCGCTAAGAAAGTGGGCTCACATCAAATGACACTATCGTCTCCTCGTCTTTCTATTCGTTTTATTTTCTCCCTAAATTCCACTGTGATCTTGATATTGAACGCGGAGCTGGTTCTCCGATTTTTGAGGATGCTTGGCAGGTGCTTCGACAGGTTATACGCTGGACTTCTTCTTCTTAGCACTACAGCCCCTTTCGGGCCTTCGTTTCCTGCAAACAGCGCCTCCAACTGTCTCGGTCCGTTGACCGCGTCATCCAATTCCGAAATCCCAGCAGCGATGAACTGTCTTCGTCGACCGAGTCAGACCAGCGTTTCCTCGGTTTCCCCACTGGCCGCCGGCCTTCAGTTCTCCCTACGAATACTTTCTTGGGTATCCGTTGTTCGTCCATACGATTCATGTGTCCAGCGCATTGCAGCTTCCGCAGTCTTACAATCCTTGAGACCTCCGGTTCGTCAAAAATTTCATACAGCTCATGGTAGTATCGAATTCGCCATTGGCCCCCGTCTAGCTACGCCCCGATTATTCGCCTCAGGACCCGTCGCTCAAAGGCGTTCAATATTTTTGCGGATGCTTGGGTTAGGGTCCATGTTTCACACCCATAGCATAACACATGTCTTATCACAGATTTGTATACTTGGAGCTTTGTTGTTCTGTGTATGCAGCTGGTCTTCAAGATCGTCAATACTGAATAAAATATTTTATTTGCGAGCTGTATTCTTCAGCGTATTTCGTCTCTTTCATTGCCCGTTTTCGTTATTTTGGCGCCTAAATACACAAATTCGCTAACATTCTCGATACTGTATTCGCCAAGTGTGATATTTTGTGTATTTGGGGTATTTTTCCTCGACTGCGTCATGAGCTTTGTTTTATTTTCATTGATTTGTAGCTCTACTAGTTTTGCTTCGCTGTCGAGTTCCAGGAAGAGTTCTTTGGCAGTTGTTAGTGACCGTGACAGAATGTTGATGACGTCCGCATAGGCCACTACCTGGCTCGACTTGTACAGTAATGTAATGTACCATCTCCCTGCTTTAGTCCGATATTTGTGTCAAAGGCATCAGTGAGTTGGTTATTGATGCAGACTTGGGAGGTCGTCGACGTCATTGTCATTTTGGTAAGACCGACTAATTTGGCTGGGATACCAAAACCAAGCATTATTTGGTACAGTACGTTACGATCAATACTGTCGTATGCTTGCTTGAAGTCAACGAATATTTGGAGTACGTCTATGTTGAACTCCCAGCATTTTTCAAGTACTTGCTTGACCGTGAATAATTGGTCTGTTGTTGATCTACCTGCCCTAAAACCACCTTGATACTCCCCAATAATACTGTTGGTGTATGATCCTATTTTATTTTCTAAGATTTTAGAAAATATTTTGTACGCCGTACAACGTAGTGATATGCCTCTATAATTTTCGCACTGTAGCTTGTCACCTTTTTTGTGGATAGGGAATATAATTGATTGGCTCCACTCTTTCGGCATATGTTCTTGTTGCCGAATGTACTGGATGACTTTGTGAATAGCTTGATGAACACTACTGCCACCATATTTGATGAGCTCCACTGGAATCTCATCAATGCCCGGCGCTTTATTATTCTTGTGGGCTTTGATGATGGAACAAACTTCATCCAGAGTTGGTGGGGCCAATGGAAGCTCTCCGCAGACATCTATAGGCTCCGATGTTCTGGAGCTGTACGGAGGATTAAGGAGGTGCTTGAAATATGTTGCCCTTCTTTCCTTAATCTTGATTTCATCAGCGATTATATTGCCGCTGTCATCACGACAGAGCGTGGTTTTGGGCTGATAACCACGTTTCAGGCTTTTCACTACTTTGTATACTTGTCTTGTGTTATTGCTCGCTAAACTTACATCTATACTTCTCAATTGGTCGTCATAGTATTTTCTTTTCTTAATCCTAATTATCTTGTTCGCTACTCTCTTGAGATTTTCATAGTGTTCTCTCTTCATCCTGGTTTTCCTACCTACGTATTCTTTGTACGCCTGATTCTTTTTATCTGACACATTCTGGCACTCATCATCGAACCAATCATTCCTCTTGCGCCGGGCTTGATGTCCGATCGTCTGTTCTGCCACGGTTCTGATAGCCGCTTTCACTTCCATCCAGAGCTCGTTGCTCGTCTTTAACGATGCGTCTGATAAGATGGAAGCCAGCTGGTTGTCGAGCTTCTCCGTGAAATTTTTGGCCACAGACGCCGTTTGGAGCCTTTCGATGTCAAATTTTTGTAGCGGGCTGGTCTTCGCTGAATATGCCTTTGACATACGACATCGATAGTTTAATTTGATCAAGTAATGATCTGAGTTACAATTGGCTCCTCGGTATGTATGGACGTCAAGTATGCTCGAGGCCCAACGTTTTTGGATCAGAACATGATCGATCTGGTTTTGTGTGTTGCCATCCGATGATACCCAGGTCATTTTATGAATGCGTTGATGTGGGAAGCAAGTCGAACGTATGACTAGATTTCTGCTACATGCAAAGTCAATCAGGCGCCGGCCGTTGTCATTTGTTTCATCGTGGAGGCTATATCCTCCAGTCGTTCCCCGATGAGATAGCTCATTGCCAACCTTAGCGTTAAAATCACCCAGAATAATTTTTGTGTCGTTTGTGGGCAATGAGTCGACCAGTCTTTCCAAGTGATTGTAAAACGATTCCTTCGTTTCTTCGTCCTTTTCTTCGGTGGGGGCGTGAACAATCAGCCAGATTTTGAAGAATTTCGCTTTTATACGGATCGCACATAACCGTTCATTGACAGCCTTAAAATCAATAACGTGCGATTTGAACTCCCTATCCACAATGAAGGCCACTCCAAATTCTTGTTTTCCAGTAGGCTTCATACGCTGGACTACCCACGTTGGAAACTATTGGCCTCGTTGGGCAGTCAGGCTTCTGGATTTTCGGCATCCCGTACATCCTTGATACCCATGCAGAGTACGGCCTGAGCTTCAATTTTGCTGTGTCGTCGATTTCTCCATGTTGGGACATTCTTTTCACTATTTCGTTGTTAGTCTGCTGCAGCTTATTAAGTGGATTGATTCTTATAGTTTTATATGTTGTTCTGTCTTCTGCTATGTTTTTTATTTTTAGTTCATACTCCGACTCGTACATTTGCATTAGCCAATCAATAGCGCAAGAGATAGAATGTGATAATTCAACTAAGTTAGTCGTAGTAGAGTGATTAGGGAGAAACCTATGCTGCTTAGCAGCAAAAATATGAGCTAAAGAAAATGCTAGCTAATTTTGAATGTAGTGCTTCAACAGCTTGGAGAAGCAAGAAAATATAGATATATGGGCGGTAATTGCAAATATTACTTGGATCTCCATTCTTCAGAATGTGCAACTTTCCACATTTGAGAGAAAAGTCCATTGGCTAATCTTATATTGAACAGAATGTATCGACACTCGAGGTTATATGATCAGTACCACGCTTTGGAAGTATGTCCGTCCACCCAGCTGCGATACTTTCTGATTTGAAACCAGTCCGTAGCATCACTGAACGGCCTTATAGTCCGTCCAAAGAATCACTTGAAATAAATCTCGTTATCACCAAAGCGATTCGAACCAGGGACCTTCGGCTTACGTAGCGAGCAGTCTAACCATTAGAGTGAGAATTGGAACAATATATGCAACTTTCCATATTTGAGGGAATATTCCATTGACTAAACTTATATTGAATAGAATTGAAGGAGGGGTACACATATATACGAGTATGATTAGTGATTTGATAAATATAACAGAAATCCCATCAGGGCCCGGTCTAATACTACCATTCAACATGCTAGTAAGCAGCTCAATGTCTTAGTAGTTTCAAAATGAGCAGTCAGGGTTGGATATGATGATGTGGGGGAATTATTTGTAGATTCAAAGGAAGTGTCATAAGATTCGGGAAAAAACCTACCAAATAGCTCAGAAGCCTATGGCCCCAAATCTATTCCAGTGAATGATACCTGAAATACGCGAAGAGGCGTTCAAGTATCGGATGAAAGACCAAAAAGGCTTTATCTGATTCAATATAAGAGATTGCTTCAGTGAAAAACAATCACCCATTGCCGATTAAATTCGACCCTTGGCAAGAGTCCGAAGTCTTCGATATGCTGCCCCAGTTTCAAGAGAACCAGTACGTTTGAAGTCTCGAAGTGATTGATCCTTATTTTCCAAGAGTGTGAAATGTCAGCGGTTAACCAGGGTGCAACATTGCATCATCACAAGATAGCGCAGCAAAGAATGAGTTCAAATCGGTTGATTGGAGGTTGTACGCAATACTTGCAAATTCAGATTTACGGAAATTATACCTTGAAGGTTGTTCAATATCCTTGTGCTTCATGTAACAAAGCTCTAAATCAATGCTGCATGGCAGATGATTGGAATCTGATGGAACATAAGCAAAATTAGCAGGTTTCAAGTTTAAATTAGTAGTGAAGCTATTTGAACAAACGAAGTCAAGGATACGTCCATTGAAATTAGTAATATTATTCACTTGATACAGTGGGGAATATGAGTGGAAAGTAGAAAATACGTCAGGAAGACGATTATTCGTATCAATGAAAGGGCAAGAAGTTATGCTCCAAGAAACAGCGGAAGCATTAAAATCAGCACACAGAAAAAAAAATGCCATAAGGGTATTTAGCATTGATGCAGATAGAATGTTCATAAAAAAAATAATATAGGTGATAAGCGGAGACTAACTAGAAGATGAACATTGGGCGAGATGGTAACTCTAACAAGCAGAAGGAGCACTGAGGATTGTATCTTCCTATCCGATAGTCTCTGATTCGGCGGTGAGAGTTATAGCAGGCGTGATAACTATCCTTGCTAGAGAGCGCCGCGCTATTTACCTGCGCCGAAACGAGGATGCAAGGGAGATGGTTGTCCGCGAAGAGAGACAACGCTCACTCAACGATTGGCAGCAGTCTAGGGTGAATTGCACGAAAGGAATGTGGACTGCGCGCCTCATCCCGGATGTGAGACCGTAGCTAAATTGAAGGCATGGTGAGACTGACTTCTATCTGACCCAGCTTTTGAGCGCGCATGGGTGTTTTCAGTCTTACCTGCACAAGATTTGTAAGTCACGGTCCTCCGATTGTCGGTATTGCCCACGATTGTCGGTATTGCCAGGGGAATGCCTGCCAAACATTTTTTTCGTGCACTAAATGGGTCAGGCTGCGAAGAGGCCTCTACAGGGAGACGGGAGAGCTCACCCGGATAATATAGTCGCGGTGATGCTCGAATCGATTGACAAATGGAACCAGGTGGTACATTATGTTCGGGCAGTCCTAAAAGCTAAAAGGGACTCACAGCAGCGGGGGATGTTGGGACTGGGGGATCGCTTATCTGTGCGTAAATGGACATTCACCTCCCAACCACAAAAAAAAATTTCAGCAATTTTTTTCGCATTTGCTGCTATGTAATCCAGGCAGGTACTTGAAGTCAGGCGAGTAATTTTGTCCTTATTGACAATGACCGCTCCATTTGTTCCCAGGTTATCTTTGTACATCCTCGATTCTGGAGATTCTGCAATCACGTCTGTTTGAGTCAGCAACTGTGATTAGATTTTTTTCAGTAGAGTATAATGCATCTATTACTGTGCAGAAGTCCTGCACATTGAGACGATTGGGATAATAGTAAGTACCGAATTTTAGTTTTTTACCTGCAGGAGGAACGGAGCTATATCCCTGAATATTGTAATACTTTGCTTCTTCAGGATAGATATATTTTGTTTAGTATAATCAGATCCGTTTCAGGATTTTGCTGCAGATAAATTTGAATATCACTCAACTTGTGTCGTAGGCTTCTTATATTGGCATAAAAGGTAGTTAATTTGTCGCTTGAAGTTTTGTGATTAACAATCACCATCAAAATTGTATTCAGTACTCCTCCTAGTAATTACAATCCTTCTTTGATACTCTGGGCACTCCCACGAGTCTGCTCTGTGTGAGTGATCAGCATTCTTATTATTACCCATACAATTGTAACAGTTCTCATGTGTTCATAATCAAAAACAAGAATGTATGTCTGTATAAACAATATAAATGTCGATAGGCTATCTACGGCATTGTTGTTCATTTCAAGTAATATATGCGTGCAAACAATAAAATGAGACTAAAAACTCGATCAAAATTTTACTCTTTTGCATATAAAGTCTTTATTGCCTACCAAAACAACTCTTGCGTGTATATCTAAAAGCCGGTAACACGTGATAAAGTTTATGTTCCAATTCAAGCTTCCCCAAATATCCATTTGCGAAATCTACCATTTCCTCTTACCATTTTACTCTTCTCAAGCCGACAATATCATCAAAATGATGTCATGCCACTCCCATTCTCATTTTATTGATCCATTCTACAGAAATCATAAAATCCAATCTAACATCAATTCAAAGATTACCTTACATAATTGCCATCCAGTTCTTTTAATTAATTCACAGCTTCAGGTTTTTACCTGTAGGAGTTGGCGTTTATCGACCAATTGATTCGATTCTTACCAACCATCTGAAAGCTAATATTCACGACTTTTCGAGACATTACTGCATCTATGAAGGTAATCTAATGATGCCATAGCATGGCGTCATGCATTTAATCATGGACACAAGAGACAAGACACAACCAACGGTTATAACGAACATGCTGGATTAAGCTTTTGAATACACAAAACAAGTTTTTATTAACATATTCAATGTGTGAGTGTTGTGAAATTAGAAAGTTAATAAAGTATTTGAGAACCTAACAATCACCTTGGCTATAAAATTATACATCATTGAATTCGGATGCAGGCAAGCTTCGTGTATCCAACATACGAGTACAGTTAACCCTTTACATAAATTGAATACAAGCGTAAGCGCCATTTGGAAGTGTTTTTTCTTCGAGTTAATTTTTTATTTTAAAATTTTATTGATCTACTCTTAAGATATACTGAAATAATGATTTTTGCATTAACTCAGCTGAGTTTTTGCTATTGCAGGACTATGATTTAGTTAAAGATATATAAGTAAAATTTATTTAAAGACTTTAATACTCGGCTCATCGATATTTCTTCGGCATCATAGGACAGTTTAGCATGTGTCATCAGCCATGAAAATATTAATCATCGGTTATAATTAAAAGACCTTACACAATATTAGAATGCACATTGAAGCGTGTTTAATCTGATGGATTGCAAGGTATCGATTCATTTAAAAATCTGGTTTTTACTTGTCAAATGATATCAATCACAGTTGAATATTGACAGCTCTAACATGACGAGTAGCTTGAAATGAGACCTCTTGTTGAAATGCCCTTTGTTAAATTGTAATAGATAAAAAAATGTGTAAATTGCATTAAATACAAGAGAAATTTCATTGGGGAATAAATAAATTTCATAAGTAATGAAATGTGGCTTGGGCAACAAACAAACGATGACATTTTTATTCGATATCCGATTGATTTTTTCTTCATTTAAATATTAGTGTTTTTCATTTTTGTATTTTGAATAACTTTTCAGTCATTTATCAGATAACAAGAGTTATTAATTTAGCAATAGGTCAATCTTCCCAACACGAAACCTACAAAAATACGATTTCCTCATTTTCTAGCTAGTGAGATCACCAATCAAGTTAAATTCTGCGTTGATTAGGGTCAAGACAAGAGGCAAATTCACTTAATTTCATCAAAGCACTTGATATCAAGACCTAGTGTACGAGTATTCTTGGCTACTAAGTAGAAGCAAACAATTGAGTGGGATGTGTTGGGTTTGGCTTTTGATAGTACGTCAGCAGTTTGAAACAATGAATCAAACTTTTCTTGATTGTAGAAGTCATTAAAGTTTAGCAACATATGTATGTACGAGTATGCTGGCGAATTGACATTAACGAAGGGAAGTTCATATGATTCAACTTGAGCTCAATCGGAGGCGAAAGATAAAAATGAAAAGTCTGACAATACAATAATGTATTGCTCCTGATATAAAACTTTTGTACTTGCTCCTACTACCTTATTTTTAATAACCTATCTTTTGATTATTTATGTTAACTATAACAAATTTGAAATTTGATAATGTTCTAAAATTGAGCTTAACGTAGTGTTCTTCCAAGTTTTATTCAATTCTGACCATGAACCGTCCATTTAGATAAGGTACTTTGTGTTTTTTTTTGTTTTCGCAAAGCCTCATGAATTATCGGTGGTTGCAAAATGTTTCGTTATAAATAAACATAGCGAAAAAGTCACGAAATGATATCAAATTCTTAGTCATTCTTGCCTTATCAACTATACAGTAAACATTCTTCTATTTCAAAACAATGTGTTTGTATGAGATCATTTATATAAACGTGTACCATATAAAAATATAAAGCAAACGTCATCAATTATAAATTTTAAAATCAATTGTTAATTGTATCCTTGGGCTTGATTTCTTTTAGTTCTACAAATGAATTATCGTGCAAAATGTAAGAACGTTCAATAATTCCCTGGAAGCACGTTCATTCATTTTATCTATGAAACCGATTTAAAAAATAATACCAATTTATCATATCGTATAAGTTTGCTCTGAGATGTTATATTTAGCAACCGTTTGACATTTTCAAGGAAAATCATAAATTTACTAACGAAGGGCTTGACAAGTTGATGATATATTACCATTTTTAGCTTTAATAATTCTGTGCCACGAGCAAAACTTTTGTTTTTCGTTTAGAATTCTATAAAAGTTGCTTCAAAATCAGCGTAAGCAATATGATTCGATTTCACAAAAATTATGTTCCCCCTTTTTCTGCTCAAATATACATAGGTAACGTGATCGATTTACCAGATTCTTACGTAAGCATGGAAACCGTACGTCAGTACCCTTCATAGAATCATGAAGGCAACTGTTTTGTTTTATCTCGTGACCTGAAAATAAATATTTGTCTCAAGCTCGCCGTGAGGTCACATATGACGAATCATACCCCGATGAGTTGATGGAGCAACTGAAGTTATATTTCTATATAAACTATAAATTCTAACTGGTCTCAAATCTATCTGTTTCAAAATGCAAAAAGATTCAAAGTATCTTAATGAAAATATCGAAGTTTGGAGTATGTTTTTTTTATGAATTTTTGGTTATTAAGAAATTAGATTTACTTTTTGGAACAAAGTTTTCCTCCTAAATTTTTAGAGCTTGAGATTTATTGGGTTGTTCGATAATAAACGGTTTTCCATTAAGGACACAACAATTTTATCTATTAATAAAACCCAAAAATATTTGGGTATTGAGTTCTGATTTATTGTGGGTTTAATGCAAGCATTACATTTTATGAATGAATTTCGATTTCGGTCATGTGACCACCACGAGCCCGTTTGGAGCGGTCGATTCTTAGGACCCGACTTCCCACCACTCTGGCACACATTTCGGCCGGAACGTTGGCAATTTCACGTTGGATGTTGTCTTTCAGCTCGTCTAAAGTTGCTGGCTTGTTGGCATAGACCATTGACTTGATATAGCCCCATAAAAAGAAATCCAATGGCGTTAGATCGAATGAACAAGGCGGCCATTCGACCGGACCATTTCTCGAGATAACACGTTCACTAAATTTGCCTTTCAATAACATAAATCGATTGTGAGGCGTTTTGTGTTGCTAGTGGCGCAGTCTTGTTGAAACCACATATCGTTGATGTCAAGTTCATCCAATTCTGGCTACAAATAATCTTCCAATATAACACAATAGCTGTCTCCTTTGACGGTAACATGACGCCGATTTTCATCCACGAAAAAATACGGCTCAATCACACCAACAGCATGAAAACTACACCGAACAGTGATTGATTGCGGATGCAACGGTGCCTCAAGAAGCACAAGTGGGTTTGTTGCTGACCAATAACGAATATTTTGCTTATTAACAAAGCCATTGAGCCAGAAATTAGCCTCATCGCTGAAGATGATTTTTCGATCAAATTCTCCATTTTCTTCAAGCTTTACCAGAGCCCAATTGGAGAAGTTTCGGCGTTTCGAATGATCAAGTGGCTTTAGTTCTTGAGTCAGTTTAATCTTGTAACCATGTAGGCCAAGATCTTTTCGCAAAATACGCCACAGTGTCGTTTAAGCAATGTCCAATTCTTGAGAACGCGGTGGAATCGACTGATTTGGCTCCCTTGGAATCGGTGCACTTCCTTCCTCTTACCACTACAGCCCCTCTCGGGTCTTCGCTTCCTGCAAATAACGGCTCCAACTGTCTCGGTCCTCCAATTCTGAAATCCGAGGAGCGATGAACAGTCTTCGTCGACCGAGTTAGACCAGCGCTTCCTCGGTTTCCCCACTGCTCTCCGGTCTTCAGTTCTCCCAACGAATACCTTTTTGGGTATCCGTTGTTCGTTAAACGATTCAAGTGGCCAGCTCATTGCAGCTTGCGCAGTCTTATAATCGTTGAGACCTCCGGTTCGTCAAAACTTTCATACAGCTCATGGTTGTCTATCGTTTATCGAAGGCATCCAACATCGATGCACTTACGGCTGCGATATTTCCTTCGTTTGGAGCGGTACGACGTCTTTTTGGCAGCCTGTAGAGTGGGACGATTATTACGGCCAAAAATTGGAGAAAGCGGTCTTAAAATTGCGACCATCGAGCAGAATTTTGGTAGTAATTTTTAATAATTTCCAAACATTGCTGGTCGTGAACTTTACCATGATGAAAATGTTGACTTTAACTAAAGCTTTGACATTGACAGTTCATTAAAAAAGTTTAAGGGTGCGTATTTTCTTCTTCTTCTTAGCACTACAGCCCCTATCGGTCCTACGCTTCCTGCAAAGATCACCTCCAACTGTCTCGGTCCATTGACTACGTCTTCCAATTCAAAAACCCGAGCAGCGATGAACTGTCTTCGTTGACCGAGTCTGACAAGCGTTTCCTCGGTTTCCCCACTGGCCTCTGGCCTTCAGTTCTCCCAACAAATACCTTCTTGGGTATCCGTTGTCCGTCCATACGATTTATGTGTCCAGCCCATTTCAGCTACCGCAGTCTTACAATCGTTGAGACTTCCGAATGGTCAAACATTTCATACAGCTCATAGTTGTATCGAATTCGCCATTGGTCCCCGTCCAGCTTCGCTCCGATTATTTGCCTCAGGACCCGTCGCTCGAAGGCGTTCAATATATTTGCGGATGCTTGGGTTAGGTTCCATGTTTCACACCCATAGCATACCACGTTCATATAAAAATACGAAATTGTTATGTCCCTAATGGAAAACCCTATATTGGTATTCGTTGTCATATATGTGGCAATACTAATCAGATTGAGTCAAACTGATATGGGTTTGAAAGGTGACATTCCAGTCTACAATTTTCATATGGACAGTTTTGTATTTCGTCATTCGTGTCAAAAGCTGTATACTTTTAAAAATGAGTGAAATTCCTGAAAAAATTCGTTATATTTTACAATATCACTACGATCAAGGTGAGAATGCATCGCAGGTTCGTGGAAAAAGTTGTGGTGTCTACGGTCAAGATACTTTATCAAAAATCACAGCCAAGAGATGGTTCGCTCGCTTTCGTTCTGGAAATTTTGATGTCAAAGATGCACCTCGCTCAGGTCGACCAATCACTGAAAAAGTCGATGAAACAAAAAATTAAAGCAGGCTGACACATAAGCAGCCATTTTTGTGGTAGGGAGGTGAATGCCACAGAGTGCGGGACTCCCGTGCTTGCAAGAAGGCGACTGGACTACCCATTAAACACCTCCCCTGTCAACATGAGAACCCAGCCTGGAACTGTTTGAGACGTTATTTCGGGCCAGGTTTCATTTCAAGCTGAGGGATCCCCCTTCTAGCGGGAGGGGAGAGGGAAAGAGGAAGTGTCGGACAAGCGATCCCCCAGCTTCAACACCCCCGGCTGCTGTGAGTCCCTTTTATCTTTTAGGACTGCCCGAACATAGTGTGCCACCTGGTTCCATTTGTCAACCGATTCGAGCATCACGGCGACTATATTATCCGGGGTGAGCTCTGCCGTCTCCCTGTAGAGGTCCCTTCGCAGCCTGTCCCATTTTATGCACGCAAAAAATGTGTGGAAGGTATTATCTTCCGCTCCTGGGCAATACCGACAATCGGGGGACCTTGGCTTACCAATCTTGTGCAGGTAAGACTAAAAACACCCATGCCCGTTCAAAAGCTGGGTCAGATAGAAGTCAGCCCACCATGCCTTCGAAATAGCCACGGTCCCGGAGGCGCGCAGTCCACCTTCCCTTCGTGCAATTCACTCAAGACTGTTGCCAATCGTTGAGTGAGCGCTGTCTCTTTTCGTGGACAACCATCTTCCTTGCATCTTTGATTCGGGGCAGATAAATACAGCGGTGCTATCTAGCAAGGAGGCCGACATGTATCACGCTTGCAATTACTTCCATCGCCGAATCAGAGACTGTCCCCCTCTTCTCTGTACTTGTGCCAGGCGTTTTTGGTAAACCTCCTTACTGAGAGCGTCGCCGCATACTTCTGCTCCGTACAGTAGCACTGACTCAACAGCACTCATCAAGAGGCGTCTTCTTGATATGCTGGGTCCCCCTACGTTGGCCATAAGTCGATTCAGAGCCGATACTCCCGAAGCAGCCTTCTTAGCCGTTGCCCTGATTTGCTCAGAGAAATTAATCTTCGAGTCGATCAGTAGCCCCAGGTACTTCACCGATACAATACAATCCAATACAGATCATCCTTACTCTAGGGATTCTATTTTTTATCAAGATGACCACTTCCGTTTTCTCCAGTGCTAAACCGAACCCGCGAGCAGTCATCCAGTCTCTCACTCAGTGCATTAGCATACCTAGCCTAAGTTGCGCTTGTTCAACGGTGCGTCCAGCGACTAGAGCCGCAACATCATCCGCGTAGCCGATCAAGCGCGACTCATTTGGCATCTCCAGCCTCAGTAGCCCGTCGTAAGACACGTTCCACAGGTCCGGACCAAGGATAGATCCCTGGGCAAGACCCGATGTAACAGCCATCCTTCGTTGGCCCTGTGTCGTGTCGTAGAGCTGGCTTCGGTCCTTTAGGTAGTCCCTCATAAGTCGCATTAGATATTCTGGAACATGAAAAGGATTTTCCAGCGTATGCAAAATATCCACCTATCTAGCGGAGTTGAAGGCGTTTCTGACGTCGAGTGTCACCAACAGGATGATCCGTCGCTTGGTGCGACTATATGCCGCTGCCTTTTGTACCGCGCTCACCACCTCTGCAATCGCATCAATAGTAGAACGTCCTGCTCTGAAGTCGTACTGCCGAGGAGATAGGTCTCCAGCAGCACGAATCGCGTCAGTGAGTGAGATGAGTTTCTCTAGCACTTTCCCAGCCGTGTCTAGCATGCATAACGGGCGGTATGCAGACGGCGATTCGGGATTTCCCTTCCCCTTGCTGATCAGCACGAGCCTCGCCACCTTCCATCGTACCGGGAAAACCCCGTCCCGTAAGCAAGCGTTGAATATGCTGAGCATTAAGTCAGGACAATGATGATAGACAAGCCGCAACTCAAAAGCCGGAACACCATCTGGGCCTTAAACCTTCCTTGCTTTCAACGAAATGACTGCCTCCTCCAGTTCCGGCTGTGTGAAGGGTGGACACTCGACTGCTGTTTCACCATGGACAGCGTCGGGATGGGCGGGAAAGAGTGCCCGCACTATTTCATCCATCTTTTCCGCATCATGTTTGCAAGGCATCCGTAGGGCGCCAAGCTTCTGCATAACTAGCTTGTAGCCAAGGCCCCACTGATCCTTGTTCACATTGTCCACAAGGTCTTGCCAGCAGTGAGCCTTTCTGTTGTTCATCAATTTGCGAAGGCATTTTCTGGCCGGCTTATATGCTGCCACCCGGTTACATGCCTCGTTACGGTTCCGCGCCCGTTGAGCCTCACGTCGAAGCTTGTGACACTCCCTTCACTTTTCAGCGATTTCAGTTGACCTCCAGTACACTGGGGGCTTGTCGTGCCGGGACTTTCGACGGGGTATAGAAGCGCAGGAAGCAGTCGTGATGATGCTCATCGTTGAGTTCACCACGTCTTGAGCTGCCAGTTCCGAGGCAAATGTCACATCCGGTATGGTTCCCTCACAGTCAATAGTCAATAGTACGACGAACGCCGTCCTGGCCGCCATTTCCAGGATTCGTTTTCCCCGCAGATCTGTTAGAGGCATGCCCATTCAATTGCTCCAGCGTTGAAGTCTCCCCCAACGAGCACGTTGCCCTCTGCGTTCGAGACAGCGCCCTCGATAGCATTAAGCTTGGCTTGGAAAGATGATATCGGTTATTCGGCGTTAGGTACACACTAAAGAAGGTGGTCCCTGAACACCGAACCCACTCGAAACCATCCCCCCATCCACAACTCTCCGCTTGGAAATCACTGTTCCGAACCCAGATGGCGGCAGTACCAGTTACGTCAGGATACCATGATGCAGAACTTTTATCATGGTGTTGCTCACTCAGCAGCAAGAAGTCGGCTTTCATGTCCTTCGCAAACTGCTCAAGCAGATTTTGGGCGGTTGAACTGTAGTGTAGGTTAAGCTGCACGATGCGGTTCATTTAAATACTGATTTTACCTTGGCTAGGACTTCCTGGAAAACCCGGCATTTTCCTGATCCCAAGACGTGTCCAAAATCAGGTCTTGGATCAGCATCCTTGCAAAGAATGCAGTGTGCATCCTTCGTACACTCTTTTCTTTTATGTCCCATTTCACCGCATTTGTAACATAGGGAACTCCTATCGGGTCCTTTGCATACTTGTGTGGTGTGACCATAACCAAGGCATTTGAAACATTGAAGAGGCGTTGCTCTTCGCCGTATCCTACAGACAACCCAACTTTGTCCTTGTTCAGAAATTGTTCGGTGTCCTTTTCGGTCAAGTCAACTATGGCCATGCATTGTCCCCTATTGTTTTCTGGTGTCAGTCTCGCTTTGGTCCTTCCCACGCTAGGGAACTCGCTTTTGATGGCCTCTTCTACCTCGGCCAGATCCGTGACGCAGTCAATGTCTCTTATTTCGATCGTTGCCATCGGCTCGAGCGAAGCTATAGTTGGGCTTTTGCCGAGGGCTTTCTTTACTGCGTCGCAGAATGCTTCCTTATTGTCGGCCTCTGCTCCGAATTCGACCAGTGTGTGGCCCGACCACGTTGGTCGTACTGCTTTCATGGCAGTGTTGGTGTCTTCAGGCCTTAGGTTTCCCCTGATTTCCCGCAGCACCTCCGTGTAGAATCGGCCACCTTAGGGTTTTACTAGCAGTGCCTGCTGCCGGGGCCTTCGTGGGGGCTTCTGTCTCTCCTGTTTCGCATCAGGTCTTTTTTCTTGTTGGGCGTCCGTGCGAACTTTACGTTCTGGCACTTTGCGGCTTTCTTCGCTACTTTTGTATTGGGTGTACAGCTTAATAACCGGACGTTAGATGCCCGTACTAACAAATATCGTGAAAGCTCGAACTTTATATATATGTATGCATGTCATTTTGAAGGTACATTTGACAGCTTTCAAAATCAGTCAACAAAACAATTTTATCTTGTGTGCATCCTTATTAATGAATTACTTCGAAAATTGGAGAAAAAGACAGCATTTGCGGGTGGTTCTGTTGGGCCATTTTTTTGCAAAGAAAACTGCTGCGGAAAGTCATCGTTTGCTTGTAGAAGTTTATGGCGACGATGCTTTAGCGGAAGCACAGTGTTTTGAATGGTTTCAACGCTTCAAAAGTGGCGATTTTGAAATCAAAGATAAAGAACGCCCAGGACAGCCAAAAAAGTTTGAAGAAGAAGAATTGGAGACGCTACGCGATGAGGATTCGTGGCAAACGCAAGACGAACTTGCCAAATCGTTGGGAGTGACTCAGCACGCCATTTCGAAACCTGATACATTCAGAAGCAAGGTAATTGGCTCCCCTATGAGTTGAAGCCGAGAGACGTTGAACGGCGGTTCTGTATGTCTGAAATGCTGCTTGAGCGGCATAAAAAGAATCATTTTTGCATCGGATCGTGACTGGGGATGAAAAATGGATCCATTATGACAATCCCAAGCGCAAAAAGTCATACGTGAAGCCCGGCCAACCAGCCAAATCAACGGCGAAGCCAAATATCCATGGCGCCAAGGTTATACTGTGTATTTGGTGGGATCAGAAGGGGCCGTTATAACATATTATGAGTTGAACACAATTAATACGTTTGAAGCGTGCCATCATCGAAAAACGCCCGGAATATGCGACCAGAAACGAGGCTTTCATCATGACAACGCTCGGCCGCATGTTGCAAGACCCGTGAAAAACTATTTGGAAAATAGTGGATGGGAAGTACTGGCCCACCCGCCTTATAGTCCGGACCTTGCTCTATCTGACTTTCATTTATTTCGCTCGATGCAAAACGCCGCCAAGCCGGCGCAATTTTTTTGGGATGGAATTCATAAATTGCCTGATAGATGGGGAAATTTCGCTAAAAAATCCGGTTATTAAGTTGTACACCCAATAAGTACTGTCTGGAACTCCTGATCTGGTGTTCCGCGCCCAGCAAGTGCCTCTTCTTTCCTTCTTTTATCCCGATCTCCCTCGATTGGCCTAGACGCCGTTCTTTTATTGATTTTTTATGGTGGAGCTATCTGCACGTGTCCTTTAAATTTCGTCCCCAGCGCTTCTTTAGCCTTCTGCTCGTCTTCGGTCTTTAACCAGCTCCTCCGACAATGCCCTATGCGGTCTAGGAGCTCCTCTAGTTCAAGGAGCCCAATCTTTATTGGTTTTGCGCTGGAGAGGAAGACGATGCTTACCACACATATTTTGCCTGCAAAAGGTGGGATAGGCTGCACCAGCATCTCTACAGGGAAACAGGAAACCTCTCTCGAATAGTCTAATCGGGGAGATGCTTGCATCGGTTAACAAATGGAACCATATGGCACATTTAGCTCGGGCAGTCATAATAGATAAAAAGGACCCACAGCAGCCGGGGGCGTCGAGGTTGGGGGGTCACTTTGCTAGCAATCCCTCGCCTCAAGGAGGGATCCCCCAACATGAAGGCTTCCCATGGTGTAGCAAAACGAGGCTTAACCCGAAATAGTGTGTCGAACGGTTCTAGACTAGGTTCTCAAGCTGACAGGGGAGGTGTTTAGTGGGTAGTCCAGACGTCTTGCGCATCTGGGAGCCCCATATTCGGGGCGTAAAAAGGCTCCACAATCCAACCAAAAAATAGAGCGAGACTGAGGATGTCGATTTAACATTCTTTACAAAATTTCTCGTCAAATAGCATTCTCTCCACCTTTCCTCTGCTATCAGCTATCTTCGCTGCAACCGTCACGTATCCAAAATCATCGACGCATTTGCTGTGCATTGAAAACGCAATACTTTCGTTAAAACATCTGCTGGCATTTTCTCGGTAGCTAGATAACGTCGTCCCCATTTTCCAAACAGTCTCGAACGAAATGATGATGAATGTCAAACTTTTTCGTGCGGCTGTGAAACACGAGAGTTCTGCATAACTGTTTAACATGATTGTGCCCGGTTGTTTTCCCAGGATTTCTCGTAGAAAGCGCCACAGCTGAATTGTTTCCTTTGCGGAGTCGGCAAGGGCTATATATTAAGCTCCCGTGGTTGACAATGATACCGTTCTTTGTATTCGCGATTCCAAACTGACGGCGGCGGTTCCCATGGGAAATCATATCTCTATATTTTATTAAGTTGCGCAGTTGACTGTATAAAAATTCCAGTCGGTAAATTGGCCTAGGCAAAATTAAAGGCACTGGCCAGCGGATCGGTATTTTATCCCGACTGCAGTGGGACTGATTCACATACTGAGCTTAAAACGGCCACAAGAAAACTTATTAGTAAAAGAGGAGGGTTGAGCGATAGTACTATGTGTTAAAGGACCAGGATAAGGAAGGACCGTGATCCTTTTTTAAGTGTGTAAAAATAAATAGAAATGATTAATTAGGCCAAAAGCCGGAGTGAAATACATGCTAAATCATAAGCCATGATATCATATCCTATCATAACTTAAAGTTATGTAGGGGAGCCATGTGATATTTTCGCTCTATCTAATATATCTCTACAGCCTCTTTTTTGTTCTGATTTAATTCAAGGAAAGTGTATTAATTTAATTTCTAAAAAAACAGCACTGTCTAATTAGTTGACAAAAGCCGCATAATCGCGTTAGACCCGCAAAAATATGGATGTACAGGAAAATTAGAAAATAATCCAGTCGCTTGGCCTACTGATTTTGACCTTATCACTGAAATCAGTGTGGAGGTTATATTAATTGCCAATTAAAACCTTCATAATTGTCGATTGATTGTCGTTCAGTCTGTGTAATATTGCAATCCTTTGTTAATCACCGAATTCCAGTTTGATTAGTTCATAGTGCATCCAGTAATCAAATCTTGCGTAAATATTTTGTTTTGAAACAACCTGCCATCTGATTTGAATTACTATAAATGACATAATTCTTGGACTCTCTCTGTGTAGTCTTTTTACTGTTGTTTAAATTAGCGGACAAGACGGATAAAATTTTTGAAAATATTCATCTTTATTTAAATTGTTTTGGTTTCTCTTGGGCGTGTAGACTGAATCATATTTTATTTATGTCGAAGTAGATTGCTTAATTTTCGCTCTGTCTTGAATTTTTATATTGCGAAATATTGTATGCAGTCTTGTGCTGAAGATCTTATTTGGAATTGACATCAACCAAGAACGCGCACATAGTCCTTAATCATTTTCTTAAATTCTACCCAATTGGTCGCATCCATACATGTGTGGACGGCTACTTGGAATTTGGTCAATGTCGAATTGCCATTTTCATATTAATCCATTTTAGAACGATTACGAATAGTACAAAATGTACATTTGCCGCGACTCGCCACAGCGATTGACTTGATTATTATTTTTGTGTTTTATCATGTTAAATGAAGCGATGACATAATGTCTCCACTTGAAACGATAACGAAATTACATGGAACTGTGCGCGTTATTGTGCGATGCACATATAAGCTTACGCTTGTCGTTATTGAATGAATACGGAAGCTTTAATTACTCAGAGAGTTTATATACTTCATCTAAAATAGAAAATCGATCACGTGAAAAGACCGGTAAACAAAATCACAATATTATTCATACATGAATGTTATGAAGCACCAGTTAAAATGAGTTTCCGGTTGACATAAGAATTAAAATTATTTAGAAACTATCGTGGGAATAAATTTTCTTTAACACTCTGAATGTATTCGTACAACTTTTAAAACTCTTTGTCAATTTCTTATCAATTTAAAGAAATTATCACTACAATTCATATCTTCAGAGAATTTCAATGGTGCATGCCTTTTCAAGGTTAAGAGTAAATTTTTGCAACTAAATCTGAATGTGATAAGAAACTTGGAGAAATAAAGTACAGTTTGGTTTGGCTCTTATCATTCTTTAAGTTGCATTGTTGTGAGTACAATAGAAGTCCCCAAGCAGACTTAACTTAAACAAGAACTGAAGTCATCGCTTTAATTCTTGACCCAGTTCACATGATGACGAATTCGCGTGCGTTTTACCTACATTGAAAGGTAGCGCTGACGATATGGTGTTTTTGAGACTGCAAGTAATGCACTAATTAGATTAAATTTGAACATCCTTCAGCAAATCGGAAAATGTTCTAAAGTAGGTGAGAATATTACACATACACGCTAACAGAATTCATTAGATCGAGAGTCGAAAAGGTGTTGTTACCATGCAATTATGTTTGAAATAAATTGAATACAAATAATTTATTTAAGTTTAAATTAACAACATATGCCGTTGATAGCTTTAGGAAAAATTATTTAGGGAGAGGTATAGTCTTTCTGGAATGAATCCAATTACAAAATAGGTAATGAAATATAATATAAAACATACAACAAAAACAAAGTGAGCAACTTGAATTAGAAAAAAAAAAATATATATAAAATTCGAATAAACTATTAGAAGCTAAGGAGAATATTATGTAATATGCTTTTAAAAGCGTTTGAGGAATTTGACAGGGGACCCACCTGGAGGTCATTGTAACGACGTGATACGCGCACTAAAAACGAATAAAAATAAATATCGATACGACGAAAGGGCACTATGAATAGGTCAGTTGAACGCGTTCCTGAGGTGGGACGTATATAAAGCCTTTCCCGAAGGTTGGATGAAAGAATACCGTGATATAATTTAAATAAGCAACACAGGTCTAAGAACTCTCTCCTTTTTTTGAGTGATGGATTGTTGAGGATCTATAAGAGCCAACGTAGGAGCTGTAATGGAGGCTATATTTGTAGAATAGAGAACGTGTGAATTTACGCGGTACAGTTTCAACAGCATCCGATGGAATAGTATAGTTAGGAGACCATACTTGGGAGGCATACTCAAGGATTGACCGGGCTAGGAGTACAAATAGATGGACGCTGGTTAAGATGTTAAAGGACTTGCTGGAGAATCTGTTGTAATCGAGCAGGTACGGTTGTGAACCCCGTCCAATACGCGACATGCACACTGAAAAATACGCCAGCGCTAGTCCCGAATCGGATTCGCCCAGCGTTACAATGCCCCAGAATGAAACAAACTTAAGGACTACAGAATGCGCTGTCATTGAAAAGCCCAAGTGATATAATCGAAAGGAAACTTTCTAAAAGTCGTATTTGATACATATAATGACGATCGATCAAAATGTTGTAAACATTTCTTGTTGACGACGTGTTACTTCATCACAGCGCATGGAAGTAAAATTCTAATTGTTAAATACATATTTAGTGTGTCTAGGAAAATTTCAGCTGATCTGTGAAGATGGAGACTCCAAAATCGCGCACTAGAATCCGCACGCCACATGTTCCGACTCCAAAAATGTCTGTACGGAAGAAAAATCTTCACGACGACACCAAAACACACTACACCTGTCCACGATCCATCATCGCGAGCTGATGTTGAAATGAATATTCTTGATGGCATGATGCCTTTGGATTTTGAATCGGCAATTCATGTCCAAAATCGATTAAAATCTTGTCTGCGACCAAGGGTCAAGAAGATTCCAGAAAGTGTAACAACTATCCTTAAAACCAGTCGATTCCTTCGCCAGACAGTAAAAGTTCGGACAATAAACAGCCTCGAATTGAAAACAAGTCCCCCGTCACTCCCAAGAGCAATTCAAAATCTAAAGATCCAAATTCAAATACAGACAATCCAAGTACAAATAAGAATTACATTAAATACATCGAAGAATTTTCAATCCCAGCTAAATCATTTTATTCATCTTCGCATAATAAATCACCCATTGCATCGCCACGGTCTACAAGACCTCGTCTCTCATTGCCTGTTGTAAATTTGAACAAGTCAGCACCGTCCGCGAAAAAAACCACAAAAATCCAAGTCTAAGAATGATGTTCGCTTGGCAAAGAACATATCGCATGGGATACGGCGCGCAGTTACACAAACGCTTAGCAAATAAATTCATTCATATAAATATTTCTACGAGTTCCGCAAGGGACGTACAGTGGAAGATTTAAAATTTCTAAAATCAAAACAGCCCGTCGTAGAAGAGGAAGAAGAAGTGTCTGATAAAGAGTGCGAGACGGAAGATTCACTTCAGATGTCCGTTTTGCCACAGTCCGATCGGCGAATTGTGACGAGAAAGGAGAGTCCGCTTCTGACCGGGACCGTGATCACGTCGGGGAGAATGCGATCGGGGGTGCTTATCTGACTGTTCGGCCATTGTTTTTTGTTCCGGCGAGTTCTCGGGGAAAAAACTGCTTGGAGAATGTGAATTTTGCTTGTAGCCTGTTTTTTCCTTGTGGAAATTAGTCGAGTTAATCGTCCGGGGGCCCTGAGAAAATCGATGCCTTCTGGGCTTGGAAAAATGTGATGGCGAATATGCACGTTTCCGTATAATGGGCAAGAGCCTAGAATAAGTTTTGCGCGCGGAAAAACGGATTGTGATAAACTTGATGGAGAAATTTGGAAATAGTGTAACAAGCATCGTGTACTGAAAAGAGTCGCGAAATTCCAAGAACGAATATTCATTTAGAGTGCATGAAAGGGTGAAAGAAGAAGGATCGCAACAATTTATTTTGTCAATTAGACACGTCTTCAGTTTCGCGCGCTATGGTACAATTGACGCTGTAAAACTAACGGTGTCGCGTAAGAGAATGTTCGAGTTTTGTACGCGAAATTGTGAAGTGATCGTCTAGTGAAAATGACCCGATGAAAATTTGTGCCAATCCTGCTCGATTTGGAAGCACCGCTAATTATATGCGGTGATATACATGGACAGTATACAGATTTGTTGCGAGTATCCGAATACGGTGGATTCCCACTAGCAGCCAATTATTTAATTTGGGGTGATTATGTCGATCGAGGAGAACAACCGCTTGAAACAAGTTGGTTGTTGCTTGCCAACAAAATCAAATACCCGGAAAATTTCTTTTTACTACGTGGTAACCACGAATGCGCCAGTATTATTAGAATTGATGGATTCTATGATGAATGCAAGCGACGGTATAATGTAAAATTATGGAAACCATTCACTGATTGTTTCAATTGTTTACCGGTAGCAGCGATTATTGATGAGAAAATATTTTGTTGTCATGGTGGTTTAAGTCCTGATTTACAAGGTATGGAACAAATACGTCGATGTTCCCGACACTGGCTTATGTGGTCTATTATGGAGTGATTCTGATAAAGATGTACAAGGATTTGGATTTAATATGTCGTGCGCATCAGGTCATTAAAGTTGGGTATGAATTCTTTGCGAAAAGACAACTTGTTACATTGTTCTCTGCCAAATTATTGCGATTTTGAAAACATCTGAAAAGATAGCTAAATACTTACATAGCGGCTTAAATTCGGGCCGACCGTCAACGCCTCAACGTATTACACCAACGATAGCAGCCAATAAAAAGAAATAATACCACATTCAACAACTTTCTTATCCATAAACGTTTTTATTTAACTATAATTTTAAAACAAAAAGTGTGCGAAGTCAAAACAAAGCTAAAATAAGAAGTGAACATACTAACTAATGTCGTAGATACGAGAGACTCGAAAGAAAAAAGCAAAGAGTAAACATAAAGTAATTCAGATGATATTTTAAAATATATGAATAAAGTCTAAGAAGAAAACAATATAGATGTTGTAAGAGGTTACATGTTCCCATATAAGAAAAACGATTCAAAATTGGATTTAGAGGAGCGACTACATACAAATCACGAGTGTTATTGTGCTTTCATAATTTCTTCATGTAGGACCATCTGCATCGTCGTCGAGCGCTCGGAGGACCATTCGGATGAGTACCCTTTTATTTTGTTATATATACATATATTTCTTTTTTGCATATTTTGTTATATATATATATTGTTACATGTACAAATAATTTTGCGAGCTACTGTCGCAATTGTTTTCACAACAATGAAGAACACGAATTCACTCGAAGCCACGAGAACGCAACAAGCATGATCAACATCTGCAAGTGACGTCACTCCATTCATTAAATTTTCTCGAATCTACCAGCTACCTCTCGGTAGAACATTCGCCAATAAACGAGAAATGGGTGAATAGGTAGAGACCCTATATAAAGGCGAGCTGAATGAATGGGGGGATCATCATTTCATTCGACCGCGATAAGAACTGCGAAAGTGTGTAGGAAGTGTGTTTCGTAATAGTGAAGTGATTTAGAAGACAATTGCGATAAGAAATTTATGGACAAGTGTTAGATTTTATTTTAATAGTGAAAATTAAAATTAGTGAAAGTGTTAAACTGATTATTGTGCACTTTCTTGAATTAAATAAACTCAACTTAAATTAAAAGACATTGCGTTTTCACTTTCCCGGAACGTTAAAATTATAGGCCGCGAACCAATAACACGCGACAGTGGTGTCGAGAAGTGCGATTGAAATTTTGAAGTGAAAACGTTTAAACAATTTTAAAGTGCACAATTGTGAAAAGTAACTTAAAAAATAGCCGAAACAATAAAAAATGCCAGGAAATTTACATCTTAAAATTAATCAATTGAGCATATCGGAGCTCAAAGAGGAGTTGGAACAACGAAATCTGGCTACACAAGGTACAAAGGCCATACTGATTGCACGCTTGCGTGATGCGATCGAGTCGGAAGGCGTGAATCTGGATTTGGGTGAGCTCTCAGATGCAGAAAAAGGCGCAGAAGGTGGTGAAGCCGGAACACCAAAACCAAAGGAACCAGAAAATGCGCTGATGCAGATGTTGATGCTGATGCAGCAAGAGCAGCGACAACAGTCATCCAATTTAACAGCGAAGTTAAATGAACAATCAGCGAAGCTAAATGAACAATCAGCGAAGCTAAATGAACAATCAGCGCAGCTAAATGAACAATCAGCGAAGCTAGACCAACAAGCGTTCGAAATCAAGGTGGACATCGCACAGAAGCTGGAAAAACAGTCAACCGAAATAAAAGCGGAGCTCAGTAGTCTGAACAGCCAAATTAAATGCGTCGAGGAGAAGGTATACCAGGTCGAGGAGAGAATCAACCTTGAGATCAGCCAGGTCAACCATGAGATGGAAAAAGTGAAAAAGGATTTGGAAGCAGCGAAGGCAATAGTAACCGCCTCACCAGCCCCAATTATAACAGCAGCGCAAAGCTCATCTAGAAATGTGCAAGCACCAATATTCGATGGGCAAACGGTCTGGACTATTTACAAAACCCAGTTCGAAGCAGCCGCTCGCATAAATCACTGGAATGAACAGGAACGAGCAACTGCATTGATTCTTGCTCTAAGAGGCCCAGCTGCCGAGCTGTTGCAGACGATCCCCGTTGAATTGCACTCAAACCCGAATGCTATAATGAATGCGCTCGACATGCGTTATGGAGACGATCATCTAAAGCAGATTTATCGGTCACAGCTAAGGCATCGAATGCAGAAGTCTGGTGAAACCCTACAGCAGCTAGCCCAAGATATTGAGCGACTGGCACTTTTGGCTTATCCAGCCTACGACCCAGAACATCGAGATGATGCAGCGACAGAGGCATTCATCAGCGCACTAAAAGACCCGGAATTGCAACAAGCCGTGCGTTTAGCTCAAAAGCAAACGGTTAAGGACGCATTGGCTTATAGTCTGAACTTTGAGGCAGCGAAAAATGTGACTCATACCACTGCCCGGGTTCGTGAGGTAGTGACAGACGAGTGCAGGTGTGAGCGCGTGGAAATTGAGCGAGACCGGCATGTAAATGGTGCGCCTAGATGCTGGAATTGCGGAGAGAAGGGGCACCTGCAAAGAGACTGCAAGAAGCGAAGAAAACCGAGCTATTGTCCAGGGTGTGCAGCTAGGAGGAGATCCAGACCGAGTCAGGAGCCCAGAATGGAAGCCCTTCAAACAGAGGGGTCGGGAAACATGTAAGAGCCAACTTCGTGGGGCAGAGGTTGGCTAGGAGGATCGACGTCCCCAGCACCACCATCACCGTGTCAAGACTACATCGTGGAGAAGCGGACTTATGCCTTCCGGGTCAAGTTGACGGAGAACACTGCACCATAACAATCGACACTGGTGCAACCCGATCGATTATCCGACCAGACCTAGTTAGACAGCAACAACTTCACAAGGGCAGAATTTTCTCACTACGGACAGCTACGGGAGAAACTGCACCTGTTCATGGAGAGGTCAACCTCCAGATACAGTTGGGAGACCTTGTGTTCCGACATAATTTTCTGGTCGCGAACATTATGGATGACTGCATTCTCGGAATGGATTTTCTGCGACCACATGGAGTCACGTTGGACTTGGGAAAACGTGTCTTGAAATGGCAGAATGTCGAAGTACTGATGGAGGATCCCAGCGTCCAAATCCCCAAGATGAATGTAGTGGTATGTACTGACACTGATGTACCGAATTCTTCCGAAAGCATTGTATGGGCCAAGCTTGATGGTGATTCTGGAGACCACCGATCTTATCTGATAGAGCCAACGAAGACATCCGCATTGCGCAGTTTGATTGTAGGACGAAGCCTTGTAAAATCTTTAAGGAACGGATATGTGCCGGTTAGAGTCCTTAACACCACAGACTCAACCACGAGCATCAAAGCGGGAGAAGTCATCGGCAGCTGCCAGCCTGTTTCCACCATCACCTCTTTGGAAGCTACTCACAACCATCATTGGCAAAGGAGGCAAGACACAGAAAAAGCCCGGGAATCCACGTCTGCAATATTGAAGCAAGTCAAATTGCCGGTGCAGCTATTCAAACGAGCCTCTGATCTGGTCACCAAGTACAGTGACATCTTCTCAACAAGCCCGGATGACCAAGGCCGAACGAGTTTGGTAACTCACGTCATAGACACACAGGGAGCCAAGCCGATTCGACAAGCACCAAGACGTCTCCCTATAGCCAAACAAGGAGAAGTGAGCGCGCTGATCTCGGACATGGAAAAGCAAGGCATTATCGAACCTTCTGTAAGTCCATGGGCCGCGCCTGTAGTTCTAGTAAAGAAAAAGGATGGTAGCACTCGCTTTTGTGTCGACTATAGGCAGCTTAACGACGTCACTAAGAAAGATAGTTACCCGCTCCCACGCATCGATGACATCATGGACACTTTAGCCGACGCAAAATGGTTTTCTACACTCGATCTCAAGAGTGGCTACTGGCAGGTAGAAGTTGACAAGAAGGACCGAGAGAAGACCGCATTTTCAGTTGGGACCGGATTGTGGCAATTTGTGGTGATGCCGTTTGGGCTTTGCAATGCTCCAGCCACTTTCGAACGCTTGATGGAATACGTGCTACGTGGTCTAACCTGGAAAACCTGCTTGGTGTACCTAGATGACATCATCGTCATCGGGAGAACGTTCGAAGAGCATGTGCGGAACTTAGAAGAGGTCTTCTCCCGACTGCGACTGGCAAATTTGAAACTTAGTCCCGACAAGTGTACCCTTTTCGCAGCTGAAGTAAAATACCTGGGACATGTCGTATCAGCTGAAGGGGTCAAAACAGACCCTGAGAAAATTGAAGCCGTGAAAAGCTGGCCAACACCAAACAACAAGCGCCAACTACGAAGTTTCCTGGGCCTGGCAACCTACTATCGAAGATTCGTCAAAGACTTTGCCAAAATAGCTAAGTGTCTTCATCAGCTAACCGAGAAAAATCGTCCGTATGTCTGGAATGAACAATGCCAGACAGCCTTTGAGACCCTGAAGGAAAAGCTATGTGAATCACCCGTACTGGCGTATCCGAAACCCGGAAAAATGTTTGTGGTTGACACCGATGCAAGCAACGGCGGTATTGGAGCTGTACTCTCCCAGCAGATCAATGGCGAAGAAAGAGTCCTCTCGTATTACAGTCGAGTTATTTCAAAAAGTGAGAGGAACTACTGTGTGACCAGGAAGGAGCTATTGGCTATAATAGAGGCCACCAAGCAGTTCCACAAGTACCTATATGGCCAGAAATTTGTTCTTCGAACGGACCATGCATCATTGAGATGGCTACTTAACTTCAAAAGCCCCGAGGGACAAGTTGCGAGATGGATCGAAAGATTGCAGTCATACGACTACGAAATTGTTTATCGAAAGGGCGGAGTTCATGGAAATGCTGACGCCCTATCTCGTCGCCCATGTCCAGCTAACTGCAAGCATTGCCGACGGATTGAGGAAAAGGAACCGCCCGTTGATCTGCGACTGATAACGGCCGAATTCGATGAAGGTTGGTCATCGGAGGAGATTCGAAATGCCCAGCTAGCCGATGAAGACATCGGACCATTGCTCGTATGGAAGGAGACGACTGGGCGACCTGAGTGGAAGGACGTTTCAACGCATGGCGCAACCCTGAAAAGCTATTGGGCACAATGGAACTCCCTTCAGGTGGAGGGTGGTGTACTCAAGCGGAAATGGGAAACGGCAGATGGCAGCTCCTATAGGATGCAAACTATACTACCCAAAAGCCGAATCCACGATGTGGTTAAGGAAATGCATGAAGGATCCTCGGGAGGCCATCTTGGTGTTAACAAAACCTTAGCGAAATTGCGGGAAAGATTCTACTGGCTCCACGCTCGAGAAGACGTAGAGGACTGGTGTCGCAGATGCACCATTTGCGCTTCCGTCAAAGGCCCAAAACGACGACTGAGAGGACAAATGCAAACCTATAACGTAGGCGTGCCATTCGAAAGGATTGCTGTTGACATCGCTGGACCCTTTCCTGAATCTGAATGGGGAAATCGATACACGCTGGTTGTAGCTGATTATTTCAGCAAGTGGCCCGAGGTCTACCCCATTCCCAACCAGGAAGCAACTACGGTAGCCGAACAGCTAGTGTTAAATTGGGTCAGCAGGTACGGCGTGCCTTGTGAACTACATTCGGATCAAGGCCGAAACTTTGAGTCACTAGTTTTTAGCGAAATGTGCGAGCAGCTGGGAATACGGAAAACGAGGACAACACCGCTGCATCCCCAATCCGATGGAATGGTCGAACGTTTCAACGGCACGCTCAATAAACACCTTGCCAAGATGGTTGACGAGAACCAAAGGGACTGGGACCGACATATCCCACTATTTTTAATGGCATATAGAGCCGCGGAACATGCGTCGACGGGCCAAGCCCCAGCCAAAGTCATTTTTGGAAAGACTATTCGTTTGCCAGCCGATATAAAGTTCGGAACACCCCCTGAGAAACCCCAAACGGTTTCGGAGTACGCAAGTGATCTAAGACAACGGTTGAACCAGATACATCGGACAGTGCGAAAACACCTCGAATCGGCTACTGACCGCATGAAGACCAGGTATGATCTAAAGGCTAATTCTACTGGCTTCCAGCAAGATGACTTGGTGTGGCTTTATAACCCGCAACGGCGAAAGGGTAGGTCTCCAAAGTTGCAACATAATTGGGAGGGACCATACCGAGTTACAAAGCGAATCAACGACGTCGTATACCGAATACAGGAACATCGTAAGCCGAGAGCTAAAATGAAAATCGTGCATCTGGACCGTCTTGCCCCATATTACACCCAGGGAGAATTGACTACAACTGGCGACACATCTTTTCGGGGCGAAAAGAACTGAGGTGGGGGCAGTGTTACATGTACAAATAATTTTGCGAGCTACTGTCGCAATTGTTTTCACAACAATGAAGAACACGAATTCACTCGAAGCCACGAGAACGCAACAAGCATGATCAACATCTGCAAGTGACGTCACTCCATTCATTAAATTTTCTCGAATCTACCAGCTACCTCTCGGTAGAACATTCGCCAATAAACGAGAAATGGGTGAATAGGTAGAGACCCTATATAAAGGCGAGCTGAATGAATGGGGGGATCATCATTTCATTCGACCGCGATAAGAACTGCGAAAGTGTGTAGGAAGTGTGTTTCGTAATAGTGAAGTGATTTAGAAGACAATTGCGATAAGAAATTTATGGACAAGTGTTAGATTTTATTTTAATAGTGAAAATTAAAATTAGTGAAAGTGTTAAACTGATTATTGTGCACTTTCTTGAATTAAATAAACTCAACTTAAATTAAAAGACATTGCGTTTTCACTTTCCCGGAACGTTAAAATTATAGGCCGCGAACCAATAACACGCGACAATATTTTTTTTTCAAATTTTGTTTACATATCCATTTTAAATTTTTGCCGTTAATTTTTTTTTGTTTTTACATTTCAAATTTTGCCTTTCGTTCTTCTTACTTATATTTCAAATTTTGCTTTGATTCTTTTTCCGTATATTTCGAATTTTGCTTTAATTTTTCTTATTTCAATATCAAATTTGGCCCTGGAAGCCACTAAAATCCTGTCGCGATATCTAAGCGAGATAATGTTTATAGTTGTATGGGAATCAAATGGATAATATAATGGAGTGCTAATTTTCCCACAAAATCGGTCTTTCCTTTCTTCCGACTCTAACCGGGTATAGGACCCGGTACGGTGGTAGGCTCCCCTCATAAAACATGAGCCAGCCGCCGGGTACAGTTTAATCCTTTGTTTTCTCTTTGTTTCAGGTGATATCGCGGGTTGAGTGGCCTAAGCAGAGTGCCTCTTTATGACATGGCGTTATGCAATCAAATTGTATAATTCTATGGCATAAATTGGTCACCGGGGTACTCCCCTTCTGATGAGAAAGTTCATACAATTCAAGTTGTATGAGTTTTCCACTCAGAAGAGGAATACCTGGCCACTGCAACAAAATATGTATGGATTTATTCCGGTTGGGTGGGTGCGAAGGTGCTCCATCACCACCCGGTTGCCCCTCTTTCATTTGTGGGCCATGAGCTTCGTCGGGTAATGACGAGGTTACCCCAAGTCCGCCTTTCTTTTCAGGTTCCACTTGTTCTCGTAACAAGTTCTATCTCCCTCGGTGTAGTTATCTACACTTTTTGCGACTTCGGTCGCCTCTTGAACTACAACCCAAATTCGTGAGTGCGAAATTTTTTGTAGTGGGTCCTCGTTCTGGGGAAATGAACCCGCCCCACGACACCGCAATGCTAGCCTGCCAGCGCATTCACGCGTCTCCAGACGAGGGCATTCTCGGCAGATATTGTCATCTTCTTCTGCCGAGGCAGCAGAACATCGCTGCAGTCCTTTACGGACTTATTGAAACTCATCATATACACTACAAATCGTGAAATAAAACCAGCGACTTATGAAGCTCTAGTGGTTATGCATGAAATATGGATGTTAAATTTCAAACCTGGGTCAAAAACTACTCCCAAATGTTTAAATTTGTCCACAATAGCGAGCAGCGAACTGTCAGTCGGGTATTCACATAATACTGGATGAACTTTGTTGGTGAATCTCATGTGACAACATTTTGAAATGTTAAGAGGTAGTAAATTACCTTGACACCAATTTTGGAGATTGTCAAGATCATTTTGAAGGTATGAGCAGTCTTTGCTGGAGTTAATGGAATGATAAATTTTTAAATCACCAGCGTAAAAAGATAATTAGAGGACAGGCATTGGGGAAGATCATAATGAAAATGTTGAATAGCAAAGGGCCTAAAATTGATCCTTGAGGAACACCGGATTTCGGGTTAAATGAGTCCGACGAAAAAAAAATTATTCCATGCAACGGTGCAGGAGCAATGGGATAAGAAGGATAAGATCCAAGAGAGGATTGAGTCGGAAACACACAACGATCGGAGTTTGTTAGCCAAGAGGCCGTGATCAACACTGTCAAAGGTTTTAGCAAAGTCGATGTATATGACATAAACTTGTTGGCTCTTGTCAAAAGCAAGAGAGATGGTATTCGTAAGTTCTAACAAATTAGTTATTGTCAAACGACCTTTAATGAAGCCATGTTGTTCATTTGCAAATAGGATACTGTTGGCATCGTACATTCTGTTATGCACAATTCGCTCAAGGACCTTGCCAAGATATGACAGCAAAGAAATTGCACGATCGTTCGAGATTTCACTACGATCTTGTAGTGATCGAGCAGTCACACAAGCAAATTGCTCGAAAACCTTCCTAACCCTTATCCGAAATTTCAATTGCGGATTTAGATAAAAAAGATTTCATTACTTCCATTCATAGTTGTAATTTATAAAATATTTCTTTCTATTATTGTTGTTATTAAATGTAATTTTATATCATTTTTCTTTATATTAAATTTAAACGTTTCCCTTTACCATATTCGTCATGAGATTTAACTTTTATTAGTATTTAAAATCTTTTTCATTTTTCTTTACTTCAGTTAATTTTTTGTAAAATTTTAAATCTGCAAATTGAAATTTCGGACATGGGAACACTGATTCAGTGCATCCCAACGGTGTATTGCATTACCGAATGCATTTGAACTCGGCTGTGGGAGCAGTTGATTCGATTTACCGTGGCGACACGGCGAAGGAAAAAGAAAAGTTTTGGCCGGAGGGCAGTCCACGGGAGATCGTGACGAACCACGGAGAAATTTACGAAATTTTGTTCGAGGATACTCTTTTGGTTAATTCGAAAAGTTTTGTCGCCATTTGGATCGGTGGCGTGTGAATTTATTAACATCGCGTCTTAGTCAATACTTGGTGGGAAGTTTACCCTTTTTTAATTCGATAAGTTTTATCGCGTTTGGATCAGTTTCCATGCAAGTCGAAACATCGGCTCACTGCTAAAAATCACGTTAGCTCTTGTTCCGAAAACTTCGCATAAGTTGTGAGAGTCATTTGCGAAAAAGTGTGTGATTTGCCATTGGAATTTTTCCTAGGTGTTCCACAACATAAGCTGTCAGTAGAGTTCATAAGGGATCTTCTAATCAGCATTAATCGTGCGAGTGGAACACCGCAGATTCACTTAACCTAAACGTGAAACGAGTGGAATTAATCTCATCGATATCGCGGGACGGGCAAATTTCAAGGTTATTCCTGGAATGCTGCAGTAGAGGCTGGCGAAGCAAAACGTGGGTTGACAGTCGTTGGATAGACGGCATATTGCTGGTCAGTCGGGTGAAACACATCAAGTTGTTTTGCAGTCGCGAGTCATCGCTTATGTCACTGTCTTTTTTGCTAGATCTATGAGGTGTTCTCCTACCGAGCTCTCGTTCCCGTCTTGATCGCCTCCTCGCCAAAACAAAACTTGGACATATTTAATATCTCAATTTTTGGAAAACCTGGCTCGCAGTAGTACTTTTATGATCAGTCCGGAGAGGTCAGGTCAGACAGTTTCAATAAATATTACTAACGAAATAATTCGTGTCTGACTATCTCCATTACCAGATAATACATCCAGGTCTCATTAATTTATTCCGCATCGTATGGAAGCTAGTTTTCACACAAAAGTTTCTCCATAATTTACCGACGGTTCGAATAGCAAAACGTTATTTTAGGATTAGAAATGAGAGCAGAAATAGGAAATATGATAAAAATTCTTACTCTTTAAAACAAATTGATTTAAAATATGCAAGCGAATGTTAAAAAATGCCCGATATGGAGGTTTTCTATGATGTGCTTTCATTTAGAAAGCAATCAATTTCCGTTTTCGGAAAATCAAGACTTGAAAGTTCAAATGGTACTCACACATTCTTCTAGTTGCAGAACGAGTGTATTTGTAGCCTATTAAAGATCAATTTTTATATAGAGTAGGGCAATTAGAAATGATACAAACAATCATCTGTGTTAAAAATAATAGTAAGAAATCTTTCTTTGAAACCGAACTCTTACTGTTGCAAGAAAAAATGTGTGAGCAATCTATTTGACAAGAAGATATTTCATATCGCAGTTAAATCATTTCATTCATGTCAAAATATTGATGATTTACCCATTTCAAAATTTTTATCAAATTTCGCCAAGTAAGTTCGCTCATAATCGTTAAATTTTGAATAACACATTGAAAGTTTGACAATTTGGAACATGAATGATATAATTCTCGGTTTATATTAAAAACCGATGTAAGACTTCCTTGAAATGCTCAATCGTTAGAGAGCTAGCATGTTGAAATTTTTTAATCAAGTATCTGCAAGTTAAAAGGTGGAAAAAGTTTGTAATTGGCTTGTCGGTAAATCGAGTTACACATTAATTTTGAGAATCAGTCATAAATCTTGATTGCAAGCCTGTTAATTCACACTCCCAATTTGCTGGACAATTTGTTACGATGGTATAAACTCAAAATGTTGAATTTCAATGAAAAGATGCTTAGTTTTGTTACTTTACCGGATGTTAAATTTTATGTATTTCTTTTATCACACATACAATATAAATATTTCCATACCTATGAAAATTGAATCACTACAAAAAAAGATGTGAATACAATGAGTTATTAAATTTACACCTTCGGTCTTTCCATTTCGTTTGACCTGACCGGGTATAGGAGCCGCATCATTGGCAGGCTCCTCCGCTAAAATGGGCTAGCCATCGGGTGCTCTTTCTTTTTTTTTTTGCTTGACCGGGGCTCTTGCCGGGTAAGGTGGCCTTCCGCTCGCGTGCTTATTTATGGCATAGTGTTATGTGATTCCCTCACATAATCTTCTTCTTCTTTGTAGCCATACAGCCCCTTTCGGGCCTTCGCTTAAATATAGTTAGAGAATCTCATTGTCATGATCGAATGTATCGGCACTCCACAAGGTGATATGATCATTGTCACGCTTTGGCCGTGTGTCCGTCGACCCAGCTGCGATACTTTCTGATTTTAAACCAGCACGTATTATAACTGAACAGGCTTATAGTCCGTCCGAATAACCACTCGAACTAAATCTCGTTGATGCCAACGAGAGTTGAACCAGAGACCTTCGGCTTACGGGCTTAGTGCTCTAACCACTAAGCCACGCGGACTACCCCTCACATAATACTATGACATAAATTTGCCACGTTTATATTTTTCATTTAAAGGAAAAATTCATTCAAATTATGTTTGTATGAGTTTTTCACTTAAATGAAAAATATGGCCACGCTTACATTTGGATCTTGATCCGGTTGGGAGGGTGCGAGTGGGCACCGCTACCATCTGGATGTCCCACTTTTATTTGTGGGCCATAAGTATCGTCGGTAACGACGAAGTCTCCGGAAGTCCGTCCGTTTTATCCCGGCCTAATTTGTTCTTCGAACAAACATTGAAACCCTTAACAGGTTACCTCGGCCTCGACACCAGTCGATCGGCAGTTTTCCATGTTTAATTCGTGAATGTGAAATTCTTTTGTAGTGGGTCCTTGTGCTAGGGGGAAAGAACCCGCCCCACGACACCGCAACGCTAGCCTGCCAGCGCATTCACGCGTCCCCAGACAAGGCCAATCTCGGCGGATCTCAACATCCTCTTCCGCTGAGGCAGCAGACCATCTCTGCACTCCTGAACGGACATAATATCAACCTTTTTCACTATAATTTCTGGACTTGTGGATTGGAAAGATGTTACCATATTTCCAGACGTCGGGAAAGCAGGAGGAAGAAAGGCAAATAATGAAAATAATTGATACTGGGGTAGATAATAAAGAAGATAAATCTTTACGAACAGATTTGGTATTCCAGCAGGACCCGGACCGTCATTAATGTTAAAAGTGAGCAGTACATTTTCCATTTCCGATGGAGAGGTCACGATAGGATGCATAATAGGGGAACGAGAAGGAATCGATGAGTATATAGTGGGGTTTGAAACTTTAAATGTGGAGGAAAAAAATTGAGCAAAAAGGTCAGAGATAGCTTGCTGATCAGAAGCTTGGCAATTATACCAAGAGAAGATATTAGGGCTATGGGATGTTGTTTTCAGGGAACGGACCATTAGATTGCAGAGATGTTTCAATCATATAATAATAAAATCACATTGCGTTCTTAACCGCTTTTTTGGCTTCTCTCCGAAGCAGTCGGTATTTGGTGAGGTCAGTTTCAGAGTTGGAATACTGAAATTTTTTACGCGCCTGGTCCTTCAAATAAAGAGCGTCTGAGACTTCAGCGGAAAACCAGCTGGGGCTTTTTTTCCGAGTAGAACGACAGATAGATACATGATTTATAATTATGCTACTGAGATTTTCGTAGAAAATAGATAGCGCTGAATTGACATCTAGCTTCTGTAGCAATGAATTCCAGTCAATATTATCCAGCTCAAGCTGAATGGCTGCATAGTTGGCTTTGCGGAAATTGAATCTGGGAGAAAAAAGGAGTGCGTTTGGACTGAGGTGCGAGAAAGGATAAACGAACCTCAAGCGGAGGATGATGGGGATCAGGTTTTACATATTCGGAGGAAGATTTTGAGATCGAGGAGATAGAGGCAGGATTAGTAGTAAGGATGATATCGAGAAGTTGGTTATTTGCGTTCGGGATCGTATTTAATTGTGATAGGGAGCAAAGCGATAAAAAAGAAGAAAACAAGATAGAGAGATCATTGAAGGATGTGAGGGTATGAGAGCTTGTTTTCCAACTTAGGTAAGGCATGTTAAAGTCACCACAGATTAAAATATTGTATAGAGGGTTGATGCTGCTGAAATACGAAGAGAATTCAGAAAAAAAAACGGTTGTAAGCGCGGAAAGGAGCTTTGCAAGGGATGTATACGTAAAGCAATACTAAACTCACGTCTTGAGAGATATTAATGAAGACAGTGATGCATTCTACTGGAAGTGAAGGCGAAAAGTCAGAGCAGAGTTTGCTGCCTAAAGCTTTATGAATAGCAATAAGTACTCCATCACCGTCAGATTTACCTGAAACAAAACGATTTCTATCAGTGCGGTAGACCTCATATAGTGTAAAAATCTTACTGCTGTCGATATTAGGAGTCAGCCAGGTTTCTATTAAATAGATGAAATCATCGCCGGAAGTGGAAGAGGCAATTTTAGTAGCCGCCAGCTTGGTTCGCTCTTTACTATCAAAATGTACTACGTACATTTTGATAGTAAAGATTGAAGCTACAGAGGCCCCAAAGGAAGAAGTCGCAAGGTGTTAAATCACAAGATCTCTGTGGCCAATTGTGATTACCCCTTTGAGAGATAACACGGTCCGGAAACTTTTCCCGTAAAAGATCAATGGTTTCGTTGCTTGTGTGGCACGTAGCGCCGTCTTGTTGAAAGTAAACGTTGTCCAGATCAATACCATCCAATTCCGGCCATAAAAAGTCATTAATCATCCCTTGATAGCGCAATCAATTCACCGTAACTGTTGCTCCAGCCTCATTTTCAAAAAAGTAAGGTCCATTGACTCCGCCGGACCATAAACCGCACCAAACAGTCACACGTTGAGGATAGAGAGGCTTTTCAACAATAACTCTTAGGTTTTCCAAGCCCCAGATGCGACAATTGTGCTTGTTGACGATGCCACCGAGGTGGAAATGGGCCTCATCATTCAATCAATATGATTTTTCAATGGAATTCCGGATCATTTTCATGCATTTCAAGGACCCAATCAGCAAAGACACGACGTTGATGATGATCGACCGGCTTGAGTTCTTGTGTTAACTGAACTTTATAAGCCTTAAGACACAAATCTTTATACAAAATACGATGTAATGACGTTTGTGAAATGCCTAATTCCAAAGAACGACGAGGAATGGACAAACCTGGGTTTTCTTCAAAACTTCCGGCTACAGCAATAATATTCTCGGCTGTTCTTGAGTGACGTGCACGGGTTTTATTCTTCACATCACTTAGTTGTCCCAACAGCTCGAATTTTTCCACCAATTTCTGTATTGCGGTCTGACAAGGTGCTTCACGACGACCAAAAAAATGTTCGAGTTTAACGAACCGTCTCTGCCAAATTTTCGCCATTTTTATAGTGAATTTTAATAATTTCAATGCGTTGTTGAAGCGTGTATCGTTCCATTTTTATTAATGTTGTAGTTTCCCTTTGTCAAATGTCAAAAAATGACAGCTTCAAACGGGACATCTACCGAAATAGCGGGCTATTCAAAATTACACCTCTTATTGGAAAATCCTTTAGTAGAAAAATCATTCGTTGTTATTTTTGTTGTAGTTTAAGAAATTTCAAAGAATTAAATATAACTTCTGCAAATATGATTCGATTTATTCGATCCTTATAGAACGGCATAAATACCCAATTTCATCATAGTTGAGGGTATTTACACGATTTTATCTAAGGTATCTATCATTCTTATACTCATAAAAAACGACCTGTATCATTTTCAAATTTTGTGTCAACAGTGTTCAATCCTGAAGGGGCGGGCACACAGTTTTGCTGTATTTCTTCTACGCCTGCTCACGTTGATGCAGCTAACGTTTTTTTTTTAGACCTGCTTTGAAAACCTTTACATCAAAACCTTTCATTTGATATCTCTCATGCTCACATTAGGTAAAAAAAATTGTAAAAATCTTCCCGTATGGGGAGGCCCCCCTTAACAATCTTTAAAAATTGTTTTGCCGCCCGGTGTTTGAAGAGGCTATCACACTTGATCCACTCACTATGTTTGATTTTCATAGCTGCTGTAGTTTCGCAGAAAAACTGCTGTGATACTCAGACGAACGGATGAACAGACAGCCGCGATTTTGATCGGGTTTTGTAAGTAAGTACAAAACCCTAATAAAAAGAAATAAATCGAAATAATCTGTTCAGTAAAAGTCAACAACGCTCAATAAATTTTGGACCCGCAGTCTTCAAGACTTATTTTTCCAAGTATTTTGCTAATTTTACTTTAAACACCTATGAGTATAGCAGTTGCCTGATAGGCAAACAAACGAACTTTATTTTAAATTTGTAATTTGATCGAAGTGGTGACATGAAATTTAATTATTTTCCTCTCTTACAGTTGAAGGATGCCAGCGGAAACAAAAATGGAGGCCTCCGCTGGAACGGAGACACCAACCAAGAAAAAGCCTACCACTCCAACATCGAGTAAAGCGGCCCTCGCACGAATAACACTTTTGGATGGTTCAAATCTTGAAGTGACTATAGATGTATGTTAAATATTTTGTAACGTTGCCCCATGTTTTTATCGTTGTTTTTTCTCCATTTAGAGGAAGGCTAAAGGCCGTGATTTGTTGAATTCTATCTGCGCTGGTTTAAATATATTGGAGAAAGATTACTTCGGACTACTATATGAAACACCTGCCGACCCAAGAGTATGGCTTGATTTAGAAAAGCCAGTTGGTAAATTTTTCAAAACGGATCCATGGATACTATCATTTGCTGTGAAGTTTTACCCACCGGAACCGGCTCAATTGCAAGAAGATATCACGAGATACCATCTGTGTTTGCAGGTAGATTTCTAAATAAATTTAACTTATAAATCTTCCTGAAAGTTCAGCATTATATAAACATAAATCCAATAGTTTTTATTGTGATTCGTGTAATTGCATTTATAACTTATTTCAAAATTGTTTAATACACAGGTCCGCAACGATATCTTGGAAAGCAGACTTCCATGTTCATTTGTTACCCACGCTCTATTGGGATCATATCTTGTTCAATCGGAACTTGGTGACTATGATCCACAAGACATGAAGGATAGAAACTATTTAAAAGATTTCAAATTTGCACCAAATCAAACACCGGAGTTGGTGGACAAAGTAATTGATTTGCATAAGACTCACAGGTACGAAAAAAAGGCACTTGAACCAAAACTTTTATGCTGATTTGATGACTAAATTGCAGAGGTCAATCACCAGCTGAAGCAGAATTGCATTACTTAGAAAATGCAAAGAAACTTGCAATGTATGGAGTTGATTTACATCCAGCTAAGGATTCCGAAGGCGTAGATATAATGTTAGGTGTATGCGCCTCTGGATTGCTGGTATATCGTGACAAGTAAGTTCCTTAATTTGTTTCGATATTTTTAGATAAAGAAAGTTTTTGATGTGCAAAGCTAAATTCAAAAATAAGTAAGTCCTTTTTAAATACAGGGCACGAACCCAGCCTTATTAATTTTTTTTTGTTTCGAAATTAGAAACCTATCGTTTTATTGATTTGTTATGTTCAATCTTCCCACATACCACACCGTTTAATTTATTACAGTTATTCATTCTTGGGGTTTTATAGCTTATGGCTTTTTATTTACTATAGATCCTCTTTCAAATTTGCTAAAATAAAATCGCATGCAGATTCACCATTCGAAAACCTTAGATATCTTTTAGATCACATGTGCTAGAGTCCAATCTCAAATAGATAGAATTGCTCAGGTCTTATTAATGGCTTGTGGAGATGAAGATCTACTTCCGTGTACATGATCTTGGTTATCATGATCCTCTGTACTGACAAAGTTAATCGTTAGCAATGGTTGCCCAGTGTTGAAAACTGACTCAGCTAAAATTGGCAACGTTAGAGAAGCTGGTTTGACCTTTCGTCTACCAAAATATATTGTAATCCGTTTTATCTCCCCATAAACGCGAGCAGATGTGACTAGGATATTAATAAGATCTGATACTGGGCTTTATTGTTAATTCGAATACCTTTTTCGATTGAAATTTTACCAAATGAACCTACCACCTTTCTTTTCTCGCAAATAGTAAACCTCCTTCTTTGTAGCACTATAGTCCCTCTTGGTCCTTCGCTTTTGCTGCAAATAGCGCCTCTAACTGTCTCGGTCCATCGACCGCGTCCTCTAATTTCGAAATCTAAACAGTGATGAATTGTCTTTGTCAACCGAACAGACCAGCGTTTTCCCGGTTTCCTTTGTTCTCCCAACGAATACCTTTTTGAGTATCAGTTGTTCGTCCATACGATTCATGTGGCCAGTCCATTGCAGCTTCCGCAGTCTTACAATCGTTCAGAACTCTGGCTCGTCAAAAATTTCATACAACTCATGGATGTATCGGATTCGCCATTGGTCCCCCTCTAGCTTCGCTCCAATTATTCGCCTCAGGACCCATCTTTCGAAGGTATTCAATATGTTTATGAATGCTTGGGTTAGGTTTCATGTTTCACACCCATAGCGTAACACAAGTCTTATTACAGATTTGTATACTTGGAGCTTTGTTTTCCTGTATATATAGCTGGTCTTCAAGATCGTCAAAACTGAATAAAATAATTTATTTGCAAGCTATTTTTTGGCGCATTTCGTCTCTTTCATTGCCGGTTCTCGTGTTTTTGGTACATAAATGCAGAAATTCGCCCACACTTTCGATATTGTATCCAGTACCAAGCGGAATATTTTGTGTATTTGAGATATTTTTCCTCTCCTGCGTTATGAACCCTACTGGTTTTGCTTCGCTATCGAGTTTCAGGAAAAGTTCTTTGGAGATTGTTAACGACCGTGGCAAAATATTGATGTTGTCCGCATAGGCTACCACTTGGCTCAACTCGTACAGTTAACTTTCTTATAACATATTCCAGAGCCAAATTAAATAGTAATGGGGCCAGCCCATCTCTCCCTGCTTTAGTCCGATATTTATGTCAAAGCCATCGGTGATTTGGTTATTGATGCAGACTTGAGTGATTGTCGACGTCATTGTCATTTTGGTAAGACGCACTAATTTGGCTGCGATACCAAAGCAAAGCAATATTTGATGCAATACGTTGCGGTCAATACTGTTGTGTACTTGCTTAACGTCAACGAAAATTTGGTATACGTCTATGTTAAACTCCAAGCATTTCTTAAGTATCTGCTTGACTATGAACAATTGGTTTATCGTCGATCTACGTGCTCTAAAGCCACCTTGATACTCCCCAATAATACTGTTGGCGTCTGGTCCAGCTTTCCTTATAATCTTCATATCTAGAAATTTCCATCGCCAAGTTTTTTGAAGGTTTTTGTGTATTATTTTTTCAGTTTTTCCATTAACTTATCTGCTTGGTGTGCATCGACGGTTGCAAAAATGCAATTCAGAGAGTGCGAGCTTATCCTTTTGGTGGCAAACCTTTTAATTCGGTGCTATCTTAGAGTTGCCCCATAGAAAAGTAGATTTTCCATAGCTACTTTTCTTGTTTTGAAAAAAAGTAACTCTCTTTGATGCCAATTGTTGTTAACTTTGAGTACAAGTTAGCGTTTGCTTCACGCGAACACTCAGAAAAAGTGACTTTACGTCAAAGGAGATTATAATTTTACCTTCCTTCAGTACCTCCAAGTATTGAACTTTTTAATTAATTCGACACTATTTTTTAATTGATTTTTTGCCTATTTTGTATGGCAACTTTTTGTATTCTTTTGATATTCAATTTGTAATTCTTGAAGTCATTCTGTTTATAGCAACAATAATCTCCCGCATTTCATTGCCTTCCTTATGTATTTTGGATAAACATTGAATTCGTGGATGAATAGGAGAGGTGGCACACTGTAATTAGCCAATTATAAATGGTATTCTGTCAATGGTTTACCTACTCTTTTTAATTGCGTCATTTAGAAGATTTATTCTCCAATCGTTTAAATTGCCTTTGTTTAGTTTATATTGAACAAGTGTGTCGTACTCATATTTGTCCATTATAGCTACTGAATTACAAAATTTACTCTTCTCTTCGGCTGTAATTCATAGTTCAACTACAAACTGCGGTTTCTTTTTGGACGTCGATCTCATCAGTAGCAGAGACCGGGCATCCAAATACGTAGCGCTCCGCTTCTTAACACCGTTAACATTTAAGGTCTTTAGCAAATATCTATTCTGTGTAAATGAAGAGAACAGGAAATTATGCCCTTTAAGTAGAAAGTCAGCTAACTTTTGGTTTGGGTTTTTTGTGGTAGAGAGGTGCAGGCTATTTACGCCCTGAGGGTGGGGCTCCCAAACGCATAAGGCTCCTGGACTACCCGCTAAACACTTTCCCTGTCAACCTGAAAACTTAGCCTGTTTTTTGCTGCGCCAAAATGCAGCAATAATGTGCAGTTGATCAATTTTCTAAGTTTTTTAGCTCGTTTCCATTAGTTGTCTGTCTTCGATTATTTTGCCATATTTGACTTTGCTGCGATATTGGACGTCAGGATTCGATAGGTCTCCCATCAGATACTATGTTGTCTTTACAGTCATTTGCTACGGCTCATTTATTTGGTTTTTTACCGCTATGTTCCCTGTTTCGACGGTGTTCGCGCCAACAACGGTCTTCTCCTGAATGGATTCTCCATGTCAGGTTCATGTTTTGGTTTATACACTTATAGTTGCATTACAGCCTTCACTTCCTTGCCAAGATTCCACCTATTTAGCCTTCATCCAGTAGTCCGCGTGGTGTAGTGGTTAGAGTACTCGCTGCGTAAGCCGAAGGTCCTTGGTTCGAATCCCGTTGTTGTTAACAAGATTTGTTTTGAATGATTCTTCGAATGGACCATTAGCCCGTTTAATTTATAATTAGAACGTATTTCAGCTGGATGGACGGACATACGGCCAAAAGCGTGGTAGTGACCATATCACCTTTTCGAGTGCTGATGCATTCGATCAAGATTACTACTATCTCTAAGCGAAGGCCTGAAAGAGGCTGTAGTGCTAAAGCCTGCATCCAGCTCCTTATGATATGAGAGCTGGGGATACCAATATAGGTTTCTGGGCAACAGGACAACCATTAAGAGCCTTCTTACACTAGAGTGTCGGATTTCTCATTATCCTCGTGTCCTCTGCGCGTTGGCGATCAGAAAAGCCTATCCGTATTGTGGCTCACCATAAAGTTCAGTTTGCTCATCGTCCGGGGAGGGCAAACAGTGCTGCAGATGTTGGTTTGTCTTCCTCTCTACTTATTGTCTATGATCCATGATAGATCCACATGATCTTTTGAAAGTCCCTTGTTATTGAAGACTCCGCCCAGGAAGGTGAAGTTGTTATCCCATTCTATTTTATGGTTGTTTATAGTTATGCTTAATGGGAAGTGTTTGTTAGAGTGGAACTGTGTGACTGAAGATTTATTGGCATTTAAGGTTAGATCTAGATTGTTGCATCCATCAGTTAATTGTTTGCAGGTCGTTGAAGGCATCGTTGAAGGTAGTAGTTTTAGATAATAGTAGGAAGTCGTCTGCAAGTTGGAAGAGTAGGGTTTGTTCGTCTTCAAATGTTGTGTAGGGATTTAGTATAAATATTGAAGGAAAATGGACTGAGTACATCTCCTTGCGGGTGTCCATTTGTGATTGTTTCGGAGTGGTGGTCTTAGTTCTAGGAAGTTTTGGATCCAGGCTATGTAGTGGTTTTTTAAGGTTGATGTCTTTCATGATTTCTATAAGTTTGAGTAATTTCACTCTTTCATTCGCGTTAGATATGTCCAACGTAATTGCCACGTATTTTAGTTTGTTGTCTTTATTAATGCAATGTAGAATTTTATTGATGCAGAGATTGGTAGACTTGCCTTTACTGTAAGCGAAGGTGTTTGCGCTTAGGTTATTGGAGCCTTCAATAAATTTGTTGATTCTGGTTTTTATTAGGTTCTTAACGATTTTTCGTGTTACGTTAAGAAGAGATATTGGTCTGTAGCTATCCATTTGAGGAGGTTTATTCTTTTTGATGATGGGCATAATTCTGATTTTCCTTAAGTTGTAGGTGATTGAGACACTATTGAATGCTTCGTTGATACCGTGTAGAAGTTTTACTTTGTTTAGCTGGGATAGGCTATTTATGATATTGTAGCCTATTTTGTCTGGACCTGGCTATTTATGATATTGTAGCCTATTTTGTCTGGACCTGGGACTGACTTGGTTTTGTGGTTATCGAGGATTGTTTGGAGCTTCCATAATGTGAATTTGTCTTCTAGGGTGATGAACTGTATGTTATTTGTTATATTGTTGCTATTGATGTTGTGTTTGGCTTTTATTTGTTGAAGGAAGGGTTTAACGTTTTCATGGTCCCACATAGATATGGGCATATCAAAGGCGTTGTTTTTTATGTTTTTCAGCAGATTCCAGAATTCTTTATAGTTGACATTTTTTTTTTGGCTTCTCTGAGGAGGTCTTTGCATTCTGCAATCTTACTGTAATTTTCCCAAGATTTGAGGCGATTGAATTTTTTCAATGCTTTCTGTTTTATGTGCCATAGTTTATTTAGGTCTTTGTTCCATCCGCTCTTGGGGGTGAACCGGAAATTAGAGTTCTTGATCGAGTTGTTTGATATGCATGTGCTGATCTGGTCAATGGCAGTCCCAAGGACCACGTTAATTATAAGGTTGATTATGTCATTTACGGTTTTCCAGCGATTGAAGGTTATATACAGTCTTCCACAAAAGTCAAGGTACAGAGAATCGGTAACTGAAAATTGTATTACTGAATCAATATTTTTATTTGAAAACCAAAAGTTATGACATAGTAATAATACGAGTTCTGTTGAATTTAAGTTTTCATAAATTTAAAGGGATTCGGCAATAATGATCATTGAAGACAATAATTTTTTGTTGGCAATGTCTCTTTTCTACTCCACAAAAGTCTTGGTACAGTTGCAGATAATGCCCTGTTATTTGTAAAAAGGGGAATCCCCCAAGTACATATTATCAGAGTGAGTTAACAACCGTAGGCCGCTGTCTTTAATATCGCGTCCGTATTCGTGGTGTATCTTTTATTTAATAAAATTTTTAAAAAATGAGTCGAAAGGAGTTGAGTATTAAGGAGCGTGAAATAATTATTAATCTGCATTCAAACCAGAGCAAATCATATTCTGAAATAGCTGAACTAGTGTTGCGAAGTCGGTCAACCATTCAAAAAGTGATAAATCGATTTAAGAAGGAAAATAGAGTGAAAAATGTGCCCCGAACAGGTCGTCCATCTAAACTAAGTGCAAAGGACAAGAGAAAAATTTCGCGAATGGTAAAACAAGATCCATTTCTAAGCTGTAGAAAAATCTGCGATGTTCTTGGAATTAATGATAAGAAGGAGGTTAGCGCAAAAACTGTGCGTAGAGCTGTCGTAGAAGCTGGATTTTCATCTCGTACGCCTTGAAGAAAACCTCTTGTAAGTTCCATAAACAAACAAAAAAGAATAACATTTGCAAAAGCATATATTGACAAACCAATAACGTTTTGGGATAATGTTTTATTTTCGGATGAGTCTAAATTTTGTATATTTGGTGTAAATGGGCATAAGAGGGTCTGGCGTAAAGTAAGAGAAGCATTTAATCCCAAGAACACTATTAAAACAGTAAAACATGGAGGCGGTGGTGTTATGGTTTGGGGTTGCATGGCTGCTGCTGGAGTTGGAAATCTGACATTCATCGAAAATACTATGGATCAGAACTCTTATTTAGAGATTCTACGAAACAACATGAAACAAAGTGCAGCCAAATTAGGTATGCGAGAAGATTTCTTGTTTCAACAGGACAATGACCCTAAGCACACTGCGCATAAAGTTCGAATGTGGCTATTGTACAATACTCGCATGCTTGCTACACCACCTCAAAGCCCTGATTTGAACCCTATAGAGCATCTTTGGAATGAGCTTGAGACAAAAATCCGAAAAAGAGTGATATCAAGCAAGGCGCAGCTTAAAGGATGTTATATTGGAGGAGTGGGCCAGAATCAGCAGCGAATTTACTAAAAAATTGGTATATTCTATGCCTAAAAGACTGAAGTCAGTAATTCAGATGAAAGGATATCCGACAAAATATTAAGAAAAGTATAATTCAAATAACTATGCAAGACTATAATTACAATTTGTATCATTTTTCTTTAGGTGTACCATGACTTTTGTGGACTTCATTCATCGACTTTCCAACACATCATATGTAATAATATATTAATACGACCGAATTTTCGTTTTGTTTTACATGAATTTAAAGTGTAATGATTATAGTTGAAAAAATACCAAAATAAATTTTATCACTATAGGTTTTTTTAAAAAAATATCAAACAATTTTCATGATATTTATCACTGTACCTTGACTTTTGTGGAAGACTGTATTTATTGTAGAAGAAGTTAATGGTTTGTATTTCGAACGAGATAGCTGAGTGGCCACTGTCCGAGATTTTAATTTTACAGTCCTTCCAGTTGTATTCGGCGTGGGGTAGGTTTGTTAGGGTGACGTCTAGAGCTGAACTCATGATTTTTCCTAAGTTATTTGTTCTATTGAAAGTGGATATCCCTGAGTTCAAGATTTGTAGATGTCGCTTTTTGATTTGATTCTCTTCGCGTTGTTCGTGGTGGTACCGCAAGAGCTGTGCCTAGCATTCAGGTCGCCTCCTATGATGAAGGGTTTACTATTGGTAATTTTTGCGAATAGTGTTTCTAATAAGTTTTTAAAGGAATCAGATTTGACGTTAGGGGGTGTGTAGACGGAGACTATTGTGATGTTTCAATGGTTATGGCTTCAAGGTTGTCTTCTATCTGGAGTATTTTGTATTTTATAGTTTTTTGTTTATTAGAATGGCAACTCCACCTCCATGTCTGTTTCTATGTTTGTAGACGATATTGTGTTTATGGAGGGTGTAGATTCTGTTCTCTGTGTCTGTTAGTGTTTCTTGTTTTAGGGCGAAATCAATATTAAATTTATTGATTGTGACTTCGATGTTGTTTATGTGTTTTAATAAGTGGTTTGTATGTTGAGTTGTAAACAGGATAGTTTTTTAATTTTGGGGAGATTCATAGATTATAATTTTTTGTTATGGTTCTTATTTGATTAGTCTGAGAATTTTGAGTGGAGGGTGTATTGTTAATATTAAAGATGTCCTCACTGATGAGAATGAGTGTGTTTAAGTCAGGGGTGTATGTATAATTGGTATTTGTAGATGCAGAGGGGCCATTGTAGTTGTTTTTAATTTTCTTTAATAAATGTTCTATTTCGCTGGTTTTGTGCTTCTTGAATGATTCTTTATTGAAAACTGAGTTATTATCGTATGCCAGCGGATTTGAGGAGTGATTTGTTATATTATTGTTAGGTGATGGGGGGCTAGAGATTTTGGAGGCAGTTGAGTGCATGGCCGTGATGTGGGCTTGGGAGTATTGCCTTTTTAAAATGATTTTATTCATTGATTTATTAGTGTTCCTAAAGTTATTTCATACTTTGTTATTTATTACTGGGAATACATCATCCATTGACTCGTTGTATTTCAGTAGGTCGAAGAGGTTGTTGTTATACGATGATTTGTTGAGGATGTTTCCTGCCTCGAATACTGTTATGTTCCCTATTGAGCTTAATTTTACTTCATCAGTGTACCTTATCCATTTGGGGCGGTTTTTGTTTGTTGCTATGTGTTCCATGTGTTATTTCGCAAGATCCTTGACAGTCTGTTTTTGTGCATTTGACGCATCTGTTTTCTTTTTGTTTGCTGTTGTGGGTTGTGTGCCCCAGCCGAAAACATTTAGTGCATTGTCTTGGTTTGTATAGGAAATGTTGAACTTTGATTGGTCCCCATGCGAACCGTATGGCATCGGGTAGTATGGTATCTGAGAAGGCTAATTTTAAGGAGTTGGTCTGTAGGAGTCTCTCAGAGTTTTCCGGGTCCCTGCGTTTCAATCTTAAGACGCTTAGTATTCTTACGTTATGAAGTTAGGTCCCTATGGCATTGCAAGGGGTGGCTTCTTTTAGTATTTCTACATCAGTGATGGAAAGGGGTATGTTCCTAATGACACCGGTTCGATATAAGAAGATGTTCGGGATGAACATTTAAACCTTGTGATTAGTTAGGTTTGGGTTATTTGTTGCATTGTTCCCATCGTCAGGATTTTTAAATATGATTTTAAGCTTATATCTACCTATGGCTGTTCGTTAATTATGTTGCGTATTTCTAGAGTTTTATTGATTTCATAGAAATTTAGGACTGTTAATGGGTTGTCAAAGGCATATTCCCTTTCTCTGATACATAAAACATTGAAATTTTTTCTCTTATCGTTAGAGGGAGAAGAGATGTTCACATGGTTAGGTTGAGACGTGTTGTGTCTCATATACGAGTATACTGGATTTGTTTTGGTTTTCATTTTTGGATTCGGAGAGTTGGACTTTTGTTTGTTCTATTTGATTGAAACTGTTTGGTACTACTGATGTACGTGTATGGATTATATTATGTACATCTTCTTCTTCTTCTGTGGTGTTTAAATTTGTTGGTTCGTCGTTATTATCTATGGCCTTGGCTGGCATGGTTTTTGGGGATGTGTTAGTGTGTGTTGTGTCCGTTGAGTGCTCATTTTTTAGCTCACTGTGCCTTCCCATGGTGTCGGCCATTTTGAAGAATCATCGTACTTAGGCGCCGACGTTTGAATTTCTATAGGAGCCGCCTCATGTGGTCCACTGTCATCTGCCATTGCGAGTTTCACTTTTAGTGTAAATGCCGTTGGATCTTGAGATTCACCTTTGGTTTTGTTGTAGTGATACGGGGTCTTTTTTGCCTTTTCATTATCATGTAATCTACCTCTTCTCTTACGAATCTGTTTGATATCTTTGTCTATGTCCATGTACGTGTCTTTGTCGGGGCCCGGGGTTTATATTTGATGATTAATGCATCCTCCAATGCTTCTTCGTTTGATTAAGAATAACTGAACCAAAAATTTAATGAAATGAATACACTTACTTCGAGTAGTGAATTCAGGTGATCACTTCTTCTTCTTCTTAGCACTACAGCCCCTTTCGGGCCTTCGCTTCCTGCAAACAGCGCCTCCAACTGTCTCGGTCTGTTGACCGCGTCATCCAATTCCGAAATCCGAGCAGCGATGAACTGTCTTCGTCGACCGAGTCAGACCAGCATTTCCTCGGTTTCCCCACTGGCGGCCGGCCTTAAGTTCTCCCTACGAATCCCTTCTTGGGTATCCGTTGTTCGTCCATACGATTCATGTGTCCAGCCCATTGCAGCTTCCGCAGTCTTACAATCCTTGAGACCTCCAGTTCGTCAAAAATTTCCTACAGCTCATGGTTGTATCGAATTCGCCATTGGTCCCCGTCTAGCTTCGCTACGATTTTTCGCCTAAGGACCCGTCGCTCAAAAGCGTTCAATATATTTGCGGATGCTTGGGTTAGGGTCCATGTTTCACACCCATAGCATAACACAGGTCTTATCACAGATTTGTATACTTGGAGCTTTTTCTGTGTATGCAGCTGGTCTTCAAAATCGTCAATACTGAATAAAATATTTTATTTGCGAGTTGTATTCTTCGGCGTATTTCGTCTCTTTCATTGCCCGTTTTCGTTATTTTGGCGCCTAAATACACAAATTCGCCAACATTCTCGATACTGTATTCGCCAAGTGTGATATTTTGTGTATTTGGGGTATTTTTCCTCGACTGCGTCATGAGCTTTGTTTTATTTTCGTTGATTTGTAGCCCTACTAATTTTGCTTCGCTGTCGAGTTTCAGGAAGAGTTCTTTGGCAGTTGTTAATGACCGTGACAGAATGTTGATGTCGTCCGCATAGGCCACTACCTGGCTTGACTTGTATAGTAATGTACCTCGCGTATCGACAGGTAGCTTCCGTATGACGTACTCCAGAGCCAAATTGAAAAGCAATGGGGCCAGCCCATCTCCCTGCTTTAGTCCGATATTTGTGTCAAAGGCATCGGTGATTTGGTTATTGATGCGGACTTGGGAGGTCGTCGCTGTTATTGTCATTTTGGTAAGACGGACTAATTTGGCTGGGATGCCAAAACCAAGCATTATTTGGTACAGTACCTTACTATCAATACTGTCGTATGCTTGCTTGAAGTCAACGAAAATTTGGTGTACGTCTATGTTGGACTCCCAGCATTTTTCAAGTACCTGCTTGACCGTGAACAATTGGTCTATTTTTGATCTACCTGCCCTAAAACCACCTTGATACTCCCCAATAATACTGTTGGTGTATGATCCGATTTTATTTTCTAAGATTTTAGAAAATAGTGATATGCCATTATAATTTTCGCACTGTAGCTTGTCACCTTTTTTGTGGATAGGGAATATAATTGATTAGCTCCACTCTTTCGGCATATGATCTTGTTGCCAAATGTACTGGATGACTTTGTGAATAGCTTGATGGACACTACTGCCACCATATTTGATGAGCTCCACTGGAATCTCATCAATGCCCGGCGCTTTATTATTCTTTTGGGCTTTGGTGATAGAACAAACTTCATCCAGAGTTGGTGGGGCCAATGGAAGCTCTCCGCAGACATCTATAGGCTCCGATGTTCTGGAGCTGTGCGGAGGATTAAGGAGGTGCTTGAAATATGATGCCCATCTTTCCTTAATCTTCGTTTCATCACCTGCTTGAAAATACTATGACAAGCAGGTGATCACTTAGCAACTAAAAACGATTATTAGGATTTTTTGAGGTTAACTTTGATTTCTTATTATAGCATACACTTAATCTGCTTCCACTCCCTACGAGGTTTGGGAGAGGGCTGAAATCTCATGTAAAGGGGAGGGGGTCCCATCAAATCTCACTAAGTGGGGGGAGCAGTTCAAATGAAGAGACAACAGTTTAAATTATTAATATATATTACCTGTGATAAAACTCACAAAAAAAATGCCTTAAAGTACAATCATTCAAATAGTCGCGTGAAAGTCATAGGAATCTTGCTTTGTTGTGCGAGCAGACGCGTTTCGACTCCTTTGAGTCATCTTCAGTGTGATCTGTCATCTGAAGATGACTCAAAGGAGTCGAAACGCGTCTGCTCACACAACAAAGCAATGCCCGACGGCTTTTCAAGAAAAAAGTTTATAGGCTTTGAAAAAGATAAAATTAATAAACCAGTTTTATCATCCCACAAATCAACTATTATTTTTCTATATGCCCGCATAATTTAATCAATTAAAATTGAAAAATATTTCCAAAAGGTAATTCAAAAGCTAGTCAAATTTAAATTATTTATGGAAAACATTTTATTTTTCAGATTGAGAATCAACCGTTTTGCCTGGCCAAAAATCTTAAAAATCTCTTACAAACGACACAATTTTTACATTAAAATCCGTCCTGGTGAATTTGAGCAATATGAATCGACAATTGGATTTAAATTGGCCAATCATCGAGCCGCGAAAAAATTATGGAAAGCCTGTGTAGAACATCACACATTTTTCCGTCTTATGACACCAGAACAACCTCAAAAGAGTAGCCTATTCCCGCGTTTTGGCTCCAAGTTCCGCTACTCTGGCCGGACAATGTATGAATCTAGAAAAACACCGGTCGATCGCCCAGCTCCCGCTTTCGAGCGAAGTTTGACAGGCAAACGCTTACAAAGTAGAAGCATGGATGGTATGTGTTAATTTTTGATATTAGGAAATATTATATTTATCTAACTTCATTTTCTTTCATCAGCATTAGCATTGGAGAAAGATCGTGAAAAGGATGCAAATAAGAGACATACTATGTCGCATCCTCCTGATCACATTCCCGACCTAGATTCGCCACGTCAATCACGCAGTCCACTCAAGAAGGAGAAGAAAGATAAGGTAGGTTGTACTGATTAATGGCAATATAATTAATATGGTTAAAGAAATAAAATCTTGAGAAAGTGTAATAACATAAGATTTAATCGATTTGTGTTTAAGAAACTTATATATACACGTATAATGCAATTCGAATTATTTTAAATGTGCTTAACAAGATTTTATTTCACTAACCTATGAATAACTTCTATTCTAAAAGTAGAATAACATTAACAGAATATTTCACTTGTATCACACTAATATTTTTGTCGCTTCACTGTAAAATCCTGGAACACTAATTTGTACGTATTTGCGATCATTTTTTGGTTTGTTTAAATCAGCTGAAGCGCGAATCAAGTACTGGTACAGCTTCAGCATCATCACAGAGTTCACTAGAAGGCGAGTACGAAACAGGGGGTCCTAACATGACTGAACAGGTTATTTAATAAGCAAATACATTTTAAAATTTTTCCATATAGTAATGCATTTTCAATAGCCTTAAAAATTTCGCAAGAGAAGAATGCAGTTTCTTACTATGAGGAAAATTCATAATTCTGTGTGCATTATTATCCTCTTTTTGTTGTTTTTAAAGAGCTCGTCGTTTTAATTTGCACTTTTATTTCGAGGAAGTTATTTTTGCTTTGTTGGGTGTACTTTCTTTTGATCATCTCTGATAATATTTTTGGATTTTGGATTAAACATAAGATGAATCCATGCAAATTGATGAGCAATAAAAATACTTTCAGTCGAGTTTCAATTGGTAATCTTTTTTCAAAGGCAAAAATTCTCCCATTTTCAAGAGTGCTACCTAGTTGTTTTATGCGACTATGTCTTCTTAATGGATTTTTTCATATAAAACATAATTTTGCGAATCAATCCAGTTCGATTCGATAAATGATTTGAAGCAATTGATTTTTCACTTTAAACGACTTTATTCACCTAATAAATTTTTCCACTCAATAAATTTGAATGATTCATGTGCGTAATTTTTCATCAGTAAAATAATATCGTTTGAAACATAAAGTACCGCGTAGCGCTAATAACGGTAATTCCAGTCAGAAGCATTGCATTTTTGTAATTTTATTGATAGAATGTAATCATTTAGTAATGTACATGAGTAGAAGTTTCTTATTAATTATTTGTTCTTTTTTGCTTCATAAACGATTTTCGACCGAAAATTTTCAATTAAATATATTCGAATCGCTTTAAACGATTGGACGATTGCGATTGAGAATTGAATACTGAATGAAGGAAGAGCAATATATTAAAAGGAATCTTTTATTTAAAAAAGATAGAAAAGCAGCCTCTACACAAAATTCTTCATCCGTTTTAATTTAAATTGATTTTACTCTTGAAAAATGAATATCATCTCAACCACAAGTACTCATTCAAGTATTATCCATCTAATGATTTCAAAATGAAGAATGCATTCAGCACATGTTGAACGAAATAAATGCATGTGATTTTAAAAAATCAACATGCTTTGATGGAGAAAATTACAGGCGCAGGTAGAATTTTCAAGTAAAATTAGTTTTAAGAGAGATACAGAATATGTTTCACTTTTTTTTATTCGTTTCATAAAATTGTTCCTCTAAATATTTTATATGAATGAATATCAAAAACGTAATCAGAAATGTGCACATAAACCAAAATGATGAAAGAAAACAGTTCATGGACAAAATTATAAGTGCAGTGAACTTAACTATGCATGCTAGAACTGTTGATATTTAAAAAAAATAATGGGTTCTAAATTTATCGATCGAACAATATATATATCGAGATTAAAATATGAATTCATTGTAGGGTATTATTATTTTTGAAATTTGAACTGCATAGCATAATATAAATCGACCATACTTGTCAATATAAATCTCACGAATTTTTAAAAACATTTTTTAATGAGCTCTACTGTTTGCACTGATTGATGCAACTTTATAGAAAAAATTTTACATTTCAACGCAATTCCCGATATCACAGGAATAAAATACTTGCTGTGTCTCCATTTTAGAGCCTTGAACAATTAGCTTTGTTTTGATGTACCATGTACCAGAAACTTCCGAGTATTCTTTTTTGTTGAATTAAAAATCCTCATTTCAATCCCAAAACCTTGATGTTGGCCCTGATCTGCTTCGAGAATTCTTTTTCAGGAGAATTTTTATCGTTTGCGCTTATAACTAATTTCATTTGAAAGGTCTAATATCGAGTTATTGACTCTCTGAATCCAAGATCCATAAATCCAAGATCCATAAAAATAGCTTCACCCAAAAACATACTCTGTTCTACACCCACTAATCTCTCCTGGATACCGTTCATTAATTCGTTCCTGATCAACACTCGAATATTAGGGAAAGATTTGTTTTTCTCGACCTTCTCCCTTGGAAGCTTTTGCAGTGATTTTAAGATGTTGACAATTTCCGTGAAGGACTGCAGCGGTGTTCAGCGGAATCAGTGCTGGGCTGGACTTGTGAGGGCGCTGGCAAGCTAGCTTTGCAGTATCGTGGGGCGGGTTCTGTTCTCACAGCACAAGGGCCCACTACAAAATATTTTCGCACTTACGAATTAATAGGTGAGCGGCGTCAAAATAACCGATTGGCTGGTGAAAAGGTGGCAACAGCCGAAGTAGCTTGACGAAAGGGATTACGAAGAGAAAAACGCAACGTCGAATAGCTAATTAGTCGTGCGCGATATTTAAAACGATGATCACGGCGCACAAATAAGAGTGGGGCATCCAGGTTGTGGCGGTGCTCCGACGCACCTCTCCCAACCGGATCGAAATCCAAAAAAACCTGCCTGGCCCATATTCGTTGTGGAAGGCCAAGCAGCCCTGCGAGAGCACCTGTAACAATAAAAATAGGGAAGAGCTCCCCCGATGGCTAGCTCATGAGCGGAGGGGCCAGCCAATGTGGCAGGTACCATACGTGGTCGGAGTACAAAAATGGAGAGACCGAGTGATAATGTTTAAGTTGAGATTATTTTTCTTCGTTAATTTTTGTCGTTTAAAAATTCAATGTACTTGTATATTCCACTGCTTTATCTCCTAACCTAACGAAATTTCGTGACTGCACGTTTCGCCCTAGCGCTTTCTCTTTACTTCATATACATTCTAATATATACTATATTTTTTTAATCTTTATTCTCTTCCATTAATTATTTCTTCTCAAGGTATTTTCACATTCGGTGCATTTTGGGTTTCGTGGTCTTTGTATTTGTGGTAGATCTTAGTTTCTCAAAAATTAAAAATATGAAATTTTGTAGATGTTTTTCTTATTTTGCATTTTTGTTTTTCTTAAAAAGTTAAAACAATATAATTATATAAGATTTAAAAAAATATTTAAATATATATTTATGTAATAAAAGAATGTGATAAAAATGTTAAAACAACGCAGGGTACTCACCCACTCCTTCGAAGAGCGCTCGTTGTTGGGGGTGTAAGAGTCCCTGAAATTTTCGTCGATTTTGTTTAATATAGATTCAAAATTTCTTGTATGCAATTTTCTAGTACTTATTAATTGAAAAGATTTCTAATTTAATATTTAACGTTAGCGATTGGAATGTATAAGAACAATAAGATGCACCATAAAATGCTCTATCACACGCACAAATTTTTTTAATTAAATATTTTCTCATACTTTTCTTCTTAATAGTTCTCAAAATTTCAATCACAGATAATATTCTTGATAAAACAGTTCCAACATCATCCAACAGTTTCGCGCTTTTGAATTTAATTAAAGTTGTCTTTGATTAAGAATCGAACGACAGGAAACAATTAAATCAACCTCTGACGAGAATATTTTACCACAAATGAAGTAATTTTACTTGTTTCAAACCGAGCAGAAGTTATACAATCGCATCGAATGATTTCTTTTGCAATTCGTTTTTTTTTTTCTCCTTTTTTCTTTGTACTCAGTTTCCAATTACTTTCACGCGAATTGTTGCTATTATAGAATAATGCTCGACTGTATTTACAATTTCAGCTTTTTTAGGTCTTTGTAAAAACATTTTTTACAAAAACATACTACTTGTGGAATTCTTTGTAGCTACATGAATGAGTTGCATATTTTTAAAGTTTTTCCTGAAAATTATTAGAGAAGAAAAAAATTATTAAAAATATGCAACTCATTCATGTAGGTACAAAGAATTCCATAAGTAATTTAAAAAGCTATCGGAGCCATCCGAAAACGAGATCGGTATCCGCACGACGCAATGAAAGCTTCACTGTAGAGCAAAAATTATCGTATGGATTTACATTAAATTGATGCGAAAAGGGTGAAATGATACATTTAAAGTTTAGCAAAAACATACTAGTTTTGCGACCTGTCTGTCCGTCTGTCCGTGCGTCACAGCAAGTTTTCTCAGAAACTATAGATGCTAGAAAACTCAAACTTTGTGAAAAGGTCAGGAGTGGTAGTCTCTCAAAAGTTTAGGTCTTACCAAACATTTAAAAATTGTTTAAGGGGGGTCCCCCCTTAGAACGAAGTGGCCCTTAAACATTTGTTTAATTAAAGGTATCAAATGAAAGGTTTTGATTCGAGCTTTTAGAATCTGAACTTAAAAATTTCTGCATCAAAGGGCCAAGGGGGAGGGAATAATGTCCCAAAATTTGGTGTCCCCTCCAACCGCGATTGAGCCGAACGAATCACAGAGGTAGGTCTTCATGAATACAGGGGCAACAAATACCGCAGAAATCGAAATTCACTCAACTTTGTTAATAATTTTACATTTTACCCATAAAATCAAAACGATACCTTTAAACTTCTTGAAACTCATCACTTATATAGATTGATATAAGATTTTTACGCTCACAAAATTTTATGAAAATCCAATCATAATCAAGTGAGTTATAGTCATTTCAATTGTATGGTATTACAACAACAATAACAATAACAATGTTGATGGATGATATTTTCTTCCAATTTTCATAAAATTTAAGAAAAATTCAGAAAATTTTTTAAGCGGGAACAAAATGGCAGTTCCAACGTGCTTATGAAGGAAACTGCATCTTTTGCATAAATTTGAACGATTTGTTACCCAAGTATTGGACGAAAAATTCAAGTCATCGATTTACGCAATTAGAAAACTTGTTTCCAACCCAAGGATGGTTACAAAGAACTTTACAATCCCTTGGACGTAGTGTTGATAATTTTGTAAGTTCGATTTCATAATCTATTTAAACCACACTCTCAACGCTAGGTGGATATTTTACGTAGATATGTAGCGAAATTTATGCATAAAGCGGTGTACAGAGATTTCATTATATTTTGATCGCAATCTTCTTCGATTTACTCGTATTTCTCGAACAGTTTTATTTGTTTATTTGGGATGATATTAATCGAACGGTGAAAAACCCAAACTGTAGAAAACTGCACAAGCTTTCGGATAAAAAAAAAAAGTAGCAGCGATAAATCGATTATTAGCAATATTTTCCACCAGTTTTGTATCTTTCGTATTCGAGAGGCTGCGACTTTACAAATATTTGCGGCATCGATTGTTCAGCTTTTAAATTTCGTGTGGACAGGTTGAGGTATAAGTGTCAATTTGCAAGGTCAGAAACACTTCGCGGAAGGAAAATTGATCATTTGAAAATTTCTCAGGGAAGATGGAGATTTTTTTCTTTTTCACTCCTATGATAATCAGAACCTCCGACAATTGGTCGTGTTAACTGTATTCGCGAGCATATAGTAGCTTAGGTCGTTCGCAACACCTTAAATGCTTCTTAGGTAGAATGTTAGCTAAGAGTGAGCTTGAATGACTTCGCGACTAGCGTACATATGTGTGAAAGCTTTAAAAATAACTACATTTTCAAGGGAAAACCAAAGGAAAACAAAAATGCTGATAAACTTTTTGATTTTTTGAACACGTCACGAGCTATCACAGCGACGTCCGAACGCTGGTATTTGCTATCGCGATTCCCTTCCGACTGGCGTTTTCGAAGTAACTCCCCATTGTTGCCCAGCGCACAGCTAACCGTCGTCGCTCAATAACATCACAATCCTTTTGTTCTTTTCTTCTTAATTTTCTTGTGTTTGTGTGCGTTGGAACGTCTGGTAGTAGATTAACTGGTTTAAGCGGCCTCTGCATTGCATTATGCACTGGGGTATTGCTTGCAGAGCTTTCCACGCTTTCAGCATGTGCTGATGGCAGAGGGAGAGTACTTAAAATATTTTCAATCGAACACGATCGCTTCACCGAAGAATGTGATATGCGCAGTGGCAAGAATCAAAATTAAAGCTTTTCTTCAAATGACGTGGCATGGAGTACACCAGATAATATCCTAGCTACAGCCGCAACAAATTTTTGTACTAACAGTTTGGGATCTTTCGAAATTCGGTCGACAAAAGCAATTATTAGTTTATAATGAACATGAACGAACAGCACATACAGTTACGTTTCATAGTATTGAGTCGAATTTTTTATTGTCTGGATCGCAAGATGGGACTATTAAATGTTTTGATCTGCGATTAGATAAGTCGATTAGTCCACATTCTACTAATACGTTTGCGGTAATTTCGGAAAATGGAACGGTTCAGTTGTGGGAGATTAGAAAATTAGATAATTGTACACTGCAATTTACTGCACATAGTAAACCAATTTATATTTCTGATTGACTGATTCAGATCCAAGTTTCAAATTAAAAGAAACAATTACGAGGGCGGTTCCAAAAGTACCCGACCCAACAAAGAAAACTAAAAAATTTGCAAGAATGTTTTTTTATTTTTCAACATATCCTCCTTTCAGCTCAATACACTTTTCCGAACGATGTTCAATAGCTTCGATACCCGCTTTATAATAGGAACCGTCAAGCTCCTCAAAATAGCTATTAACCGCAGACTCTACCTCTTCATTGTTGGCGAATCTTTTGCCACCGAGCAATTTTTTCAAATTCGGAAAAAGAAAATAATCCGAGGGAGCCAGATCTGGCGAATAGGGTGCGTGAGGAAGCAATTCGAACTTCAACTCATTTATTTTAGCCATCGCAATGACGCACGTGTGGACTGGTGGGTTGTCGTGATGAAACAACATTTCGTCAGATGGGGCCGTTTTTTCTTCATTTCATCACTCAAACGCTGGAATAAAGCTGCATAATATGCGCCGTTGATTGTTTTTCCTTTTTCGAGATAATCAATAAATATTATTCCAGAAAACGGATGCCATGACCTTGCCAGCTGACTGAACTGTCTTTGCTTTCTATGTAGCCAGTTTTCCCTTTTCAGTCCACTGTTTTGACTGCTCCTTGGTCTCAGGTGTAAAATGATGGACTCATGTTTCGTCCATGGTTATGAAATGACGTAAAAACTCGGCTTTATTGCTGCGAAACATTGTCAAAAACTCTATGGAAACATCCTCACGTTGCTGTTTGTGCTCTATTGTGAGCAAACGCGGAACCCATCTTGCGCACAGCTTTCTCATGTCCAAATTTTCAGTCAAAATGCGATGCACATCACTTTTTGAAATGCCTACCTTGTCTGCTATCGCGCGCACTTTTAGTCGACGGTCATCCAATACCATTTTGTGGATTTTCTTCACATTTTCTGACTGCGGTGTTCATCTTGGCAGCTCGTACGACCTCGCTTAAACTCAGCTGCCCAATATTTGACCGTTGTAGACGAAGGAGCAGACTTCCCCAGAGTAGAATCCAACTCGGCTTTGATATCGGTTGGACTTGACCTTTCAAATGAAAGTATTGTATCACATAACGATGCCCGATTTTTTCCATATTTACAAATTCACTGAGAGCGTTCACTTGGGATATCTGTAAAAAAATAATAATAAACGTACCGTTGTGAATTTTTCACATTAAGTTGTTGAAAGGTGGTATTGTCAATCGCAGCAATTGTTTTTTTAAACTACCTGTATTTATGAATCAGGTCGGGTACTTTTGGGACTACCCTCGTATGTAGACACTTAGTATTGTTATCCGCTATACACATTCTTATCACAAAAGTAATATGTCTACTAAACCTGTCCTCAGGCTACGCTAGACGTGTTGTATGAACTTATTGTAGAGTTTTTGTTTTTTGTTTATAAAAAATCAACAATTTGTAATGCTACTATGAATTGTAATGTATGTTTCATATCGCTGTTTGGTTACTGCGTCAGATAAATTCGAATCAGAGAATATGGTCAAGCACAATTGCCCATGGCGCTTGTTGAAATTCGCTATGCAACTGATCGCCAACGAAGTAACGGAAGAGTCCTTACTTTTCTCTCATTGAAGAACTTCCGCAAAATGTTTTGCGATAGAGTCAGCAATCGATTTGTCTCCCATGAGCATGTAACCATCATAAGTGAGTACTCCGGGCAGTCTTTTTTTCCCAGTTATCCTATTGATATGAAGAAACATACAAGGACCTGGTTTGATACTTTCTAGGGCCTGTTCGAATTTCTCGTTTGCAAAGGCCGTGGTTCTTATCGAGATCATTCGGTTTAGAGTCGTAATTACTAGATAAATACGCTCATGCTCCCAGTTGACGATATTTGCATTGCGGTGGTAGATTCTTCTGAGTAGCTTTCTAAGCTGACTACGTCTACGGTGAAGCTCTAAGATGTCCTCTGGTAAATCTCGATAGAGGTAATTTGTCGAGTATTTCTTAATGGAGATCTTTGAGATGCCATATGCAGAGTTGAATTCATATAAGCGACTCATTCATCGATTTGAGGAATAGAAAGATTTTTCGATGTATCGATCGAAATTTCCTTTAACTTTCCATCAAAGTCAGCACTAACTACTGCCCGATCGATTCGCTTTTATGGAATGAAAAGTTGAGGATCTGCATTCTCAAGTTTCACACGCTATTTCCCTCGTAAGGTCAGCTCAACCAAAAGATGATCAGACTCGGCGTCCAGAACTTCACACTCTAAATTCCTCCAACTGTGGGAGAGATTTACCAGATTTGCAGGCACGATGAAATGTGTTGCTTTTTTTAGAGTGGTAGATGAATGAGTCCACTTGAAAAATGGTTGGCAGTCAGTGCTCAAAACCGTATTTCGGTCATTCTGTGACTGCTGTAGTTGCTGCATTGAGTGCTGTTTAGGCTGCCGAACAGACTGGGGTGCAGGCTGTTTTTTTGCACGTTGCATAAAACTAAACTAAACTAAAACATATTTTTGATCGAGGCCATGATGAACTCCCTCCTCGCCTTCTTTTTATTTTGGAGATTCTTCCTCCTCTCCTCAACTTCTTGAGATCATCTGAATCTTGCAGGGTGTCCCTTCGCCATTGCAGTTGGCGCAGAAGATCTCCTTTTTCACGTCCTTCGAGATTGGACATTCCAATGACTTGTGTTGCTTATCGCATTTGACACAGCGAAATTTAAGTCCGCAATTAATATCAACGTCACCAAATATTGTAATTAAATCATTGGAAAGCGTTTTTTTTGCAGACGCTCACATTGTATCTTTTGATACAACAAACATTTAATCTCCATCCTTTTCTTCACTGTAAATTCCGGGTTGAACTGGACTAAGAAGGAAGAAAGCGTCCTTTCTTCCCTCCTGGAGGTTATCGTCGAGAACCTCTTAGCTGATAAGATATCTTCTCCAAGATTATCTTTCAGTTCAGCTACGGCATCAGTCTTATTATACGAGCTATATATCTCTTTGGGAAAGAGAGTAAACTTTTTCTCTCCTGGAAGCGTGTAAGTCTAGCAAGCCACTTTACATAGACTGGTGTGATCCTCTGCCGATTTTAGGTAGAGTAAAGCTCGCGATGAAGTGTTCACCGTTACATTAAACTCACGCATGTTTGCCATCTGCCTACTCAATAATTAGACATGCTTGACCGCTTCTTCTCATGCTTAAAGGATGTGCTCCCAATAGGTCAGGTTACGATTTAAAGTCACTTCCATATACTTAACCGACGTGATAGTCTGAGTCTCGATGGAGCCAACTATCTTAGGTATGTCGTTTGATATCTTCCGCTTTATCAACATGAAGATTTTAATTTTTGATACTGCTAGTTGAAGACCATGCTCTGTTATCTACTGTTATACCCTCTTCATGACTTTTGGGGTCTTAATTGAATCATTCCTGTAGTCACCTTGGTTGACCATTAAATTAAAGTCTTCTACAAAGTCTGAATCAAAACTTTTTATTTTAATTTTTTTATGGTTGGGAGGCAAAGGCTATTTATGCCCTGAATGTGGGGCTTCCAGACTGCCTCCCTCGTCAGCCTGAAAACCTAGCCATTATAATTTGGGCTAGGTCTCGTTTTTCAGGTTGCAGGAAGGGAGGGTATAAATTTAAGCCAAGGAGGTAATACGACCGAAAAAGTTGAACCCACTATCAGTTATGCGAATGCATTAAAAAAGCAGAAGATAGCGTTAGTTGCAAAAGATCATTCGAACCGATCTGCTGCATTTTGAATCCATGTCTTCTTAACGCTATTCCTGAAAGCCTTCAGATCAAGCCTATAGCAAACTATAGGGGGCACTCTTTCTCTCTTTTTTTGTTAGCAGCCATGCTTGGCTGCTGGTTTTGTGTTTTCTCTCATTTTTAGGGTTTCGTAAAATAATTTTACAAAACCCTACTAAAATCGTGACCTGTCTGTCCGTCTGTCCGTCCGTGTGTCACAGCAATTTTTCTCGCAAACGATATAAGCTAGAAACATCAAATTTTGTATGTAGATGTCAAATGGTGCCCTCTTTAAAGTTCAATTACAAAAAAAAATTGTAAGGTTTTTAAGGGGGGTCTCCCTATAAAGAAGAGTGGCCCCCAAAAACAAGAATTTCATCAAAGGCAGCCGATATAGGCATCAAATGAAAGGTCTTGACGAGAACTTTTCAAAACAGGTCTTAAATTGACACTTTTGTTTCGAGTGGCGCACAGGGAAGGGAAATATACGAAAAATTTGAATACAGCTCGCAAATAAAATATTTTATTCAGTTTTAACGATCTTGAAAACCAGCTGCATACACAGGAAAACAAAGCTCCAAGTATACAAATCTGTGATAAGACCTATGTTATGCTATGGAAGTGGAACATGGACCCTAACCTAAGCATGCGCAAATATATTGAACGCCTTTGAGCAACGGATCCTGAGGCGAATAATCAGAGCGAAGCTAGACGTGGACCAATGGCGAATTCGATACAACCATGAGCTGTATGAAATTTTTGACGAGTCTGAAGGCTCAACGATTGTCAGACTGCGGAAGCTGCAATGGGCTGGCCACATGAATCGTATGGACGAACAACGGATACCCAAAAAGGTATTCGTTGGGAGAACTGAAGGCCGGAGACCAGTGGGGAAACCGAGGAAACGCTGGTCTGACTCGGTCGACGAAGACAGTTCATCGCTGCTCGGATTTCGAAGTTTCAGGACGCGGTCAATTTACCGAGACATTTGCAGGAAGCGAAGGCCCGAGAGGGTCTTTTCTGCTACAAAGAAGAAGCTTGCAGACGCTGTTGTTGCGACTTTTTTAGTTGGGACAAAACATCTCGTTAACTTCAAAGGGCTTACATATCTTTGAAGTGGAGATGCTATTGGCCTCCTTGTTCCTTCTGGTTTGATAATAATCACACGGTCGTCACCACTGTTCGTGGCCCTCCCTCCCTCATGCATCTCTATATCGCTATATTCTTCTGACAGTTGAAGTTGCATCTTGTAATTAGCAAGCAAATCCAAAATAAACTCCTCCGCGATATTCATCCCGAATCTTGCGAAGAAACGCTGCAATTTTTGTGAGTGGAACAACGACCCTGCTAACTGTTTAATTGAAAAAAACCCAAAGAAAATAATTAAATAATTAAAAAATTAAAAATGCAACAAAGGAAATAAATGCAAAATTCAAACTAATGTATAAACAAAAGTTATATTTACGCCAAAAATCAGCTGCTTACTAAGGTCTTTTAGGCGCCTCTACACATGGCTAAGCACGTATGGGTAGCTCCACTTCAAATCGAGCATGTCTACGCGCCTTCGCACTCGACCAAGCACGCGTGGCCTTCATAATAACTCGAACCTCGCTACTTTCCTATTTCTGTCCTCCTCGATTTTTCGACTCCTGCTTCGACTTCCCTCGCTTTGATCGCATTGCATCTCCTGCACATTTGTCCTATCGACTACTCGACTCGAGCTCTTCGTCTAATTTCAGCTGGTGTTCCCTTCTATTCTAGATCCTTTAAAAGAACTCATTTTGATCTTTTCTAACACAGTGACTTTACTCTCCACGTTTAAAACTCACGAATACTCGTGCGTAATCTCCTCTTTCAGCAAACGAATTGAGAGTACTGGATATCTGTGCAACATAAGTCCACGAACTTGTATGAATTGTTGGTGTTAAGTTTTCAGCGATATTTGTATAGTCCGTGGGTCGGTCGTATTAAAATAAAAAAATTGATTTTTGTGCGCGACAATAATTTTTCTTTCTACTTTGCTCCGTCTAGGTTAGAATAAAGGAAATCTCCATTTGCATCCCTTGGGTACTCAAACTCAACATCATGCTCATTAGAATCGTTAATTTCTTATTGATCTCTAACATTGCAAAATGATCCGAGCAACCTATATATTTCTGCAAGTATAATAAAGGAGCTACAAACATTTGACGTACATAGTTCATGTGAACAACAATTTTTTTAGCGGTAAAAGCCGTTCTACTTTGTAGGACTACAGCCCCTCTGTGATTTTCGCTCCGTACAAATAGCGCCTCCAATTGTCTTTCCCCATCGATCGCGTCCCTACTACAGCCCCTCTGTGATTTTCGCTCCGTACAAATAGCGCCTCCAATTGTCTTTCCCCATCGATCGCGTCTTAGAATTTAAAGTTGCGGCAGCGATGAAGTGTCTTCGTGGATAGAGTCGGACCAAAGTTTTCTTAGCTTTGCCCCTTGTCTCCGCCTTTAAATTCTTAAAATGAATACCTATTTTATCCATACGTACCATACGAGTTAAATCGTCAGCCCATTGTAGCTTTTACAATCTTATCATCGCTGGGCCCTCCGCCTCGTCAAATACTTAAAGTCCTTTGCCACATCTCAATTCCCATGTCTTCCTAATGGAAAGTAATAATAAAAATTATCGCGCACTAATCCAATTCGAACCTAGGCGCTTAGATTTGTTAGGGAATCTCATTTCATGACCGTAACGGTATTCGAGGTACTATGGTCAGCATCACGCTCAACTAAGTCATTAGTACCTGATTTTTTCAATTAGTACCCATACAGCTGCGTAGGTTGATAGTTCGACAGAAGAACCTCAATTACAAACTTGTTGCCGCCAACGTACTTTGAGCTTGGGAATTGCTGCGTAAGCGGTGAGCGCCCTAAGCACTACACCACACGCACTCCTAATGGAAACAAATTAGATCTTAAAATTTTTGGCGAGAAACGACTTCAGCTATTTATATACTTTTAAAGGCAATTAGAAATTAAGCGGTGCCGATAATTATGTATTGTATATTCTGAAAGGTGAAGCAAACTGTATACGTCTGTTTTTTGTTTATGTGTAAATTTTCGTTTACGTTTTTGAAATTCATTAATACAAGATATTATGAGAATTTATTTTGTTAAGAAATTATTAAAATATATTCTGTATTTTCTCTTACAACCAGCTTTACTTGAAAATTCCATACTACTTTTAACTTTATTCATAATTATAGATAGTTTATGACATTGTTGGAAATAAAATAAGCATTTGAGTTTCTGATAGCCTCAGAATTGAGCTAAGCATTGATCGTAAAGTTTTGTGGTCGCGACGTCAAAGCTGCTTATGCTTATAAAAATAAGCAATAGCTCGATTAGAAAATGGAGCTGACTATGCATGCAATATCCGATACTATTCACAACATTAAAATAAGATCAGTTCATATTCATGCACATTTTCCTCCTATTTATGTTGTTTTCTTATGCATGCTGTACATATTCAATAATGAAAACTTGATGATTTATATCAACCAACTACTTCTGTTGCAGAAACCAGTAGGAGGAGTTTCTGTGCTGCCGGGTATCAAACCAAGAAAGGATAAAGAAAAGGAAGGTATATCGAATGGTAAAACTTAACGAAAATGATTAAAAAGCCAAATTATAATGCGAAAATTTAATGTTTTTAGGAAATGAATCCGATGCCGACGAGGAAAAATCGCCAAGCAGGCGCGGGGTATGTATTATAAAGGATGCATGAAAATACGAAATTATATTTACAGTTAGTTCAAATATATGCTAGAAAAGAGCATTTGATTAGAGTATTTTCCAAAGCCACAATAGTAAAGTTGGTTAAAATTTAATTTGGCCGAACCAATTTTTCGTGTTTATTTAATTTAACAATTATTTTATATTTAAGAGCTTAATTTGTGTCTTCTGTTGTTATAATCTTATTTGATTTTATTTTATTTAAAAGGTAAACATTTTCTCGTCTGGCCGTAAATCTCCAAAACGCGATAAAACCACTCCAAAAGATGAGAAACGTAAAATTGCAGTTGGTGTTACCGCAGACGATTCACCCGAGTCAGGAGCAGGAGATAAAAAGAAAGCCAAATATGATAATAAAGGCTTCACCCGCCCTTACGAATATTCAGAAGCTGACTCGGAAACGAGTCCCACCAGGAAAAGCTATACAACAGGTGGTTTCCGCTACGATCAAGATCCTAACGCGAAAGATAGAGATGGCCAAGATGATGGTCAATTAAGTCCAAATTCGCAGGCAAGAAGGGCTACGGGATTGGCATTCAACTATGCTCCAGGCGAAGATGATCGGGTGAAAGAACAAGCGCAACGTAGAAAAGCAGGAGAACTTTCACCTAGAACGCGTGAAAAGTTGAACAAAGGTGAACTCTCTCCGAAAACAAGAGATAAGCTTTTGAAAGAAGGAAATTGGTCGCCTCGGACAAAGGCGAAACTGATTTCACCAGATGTGCAATTTTCCGATGATGGAAGCCCTGTTAAAGGCAGATCTTATTCGCCGAATAGTCGTCCTGGTCAAATTACCGGCACGCCTGGATCTTATAAACCAATTGACCCAACCGGTGCCTTCTTAGATGGAGAGCGCTATAACAGAGAGCGCCCGAGACCATTAAAGAAGCGTATAAAGATCATGATAATAACCTCGAAACTAGACCCAGCTACGAAACGGATTGATGCTGAAAATGGAAATGTTGAACATTTAACAGGTGTTTTGGACACACAAACGGGGTTGATTGATACACAATACGGTTTGATAAATCCTAAAGCGGGAACAGTAGAAATTTATAATCCTCAAACGAATCAAAAAGAAACACACAAAGGACAGGTCGATCCCAAAACGGGCAATATCTACATGACATCAGGAGTTATCGACCGCAAGTCTGGAAAAGTTGACAATTCCCTTGGAGAGGTGATTTGTTTGACGACAGACGACATGCCATTTGTGGAAATAACAACAATCACAGGTCGTGTAGATCCAAAAACGAAAAAGGTCGATACAGTAAATGGTACAGTGGAACATTCAATGGGTATCTTGAATCCCGAGACAGGTATTATTTCTACAAAACATGGCGATATAAATCCACTGACCGGCGAAGTTAAAACCGTTGACCCGAAATCTGGCAAAATAACTACTAAACAAGCTTTAGTAGACCCTATTACAAGCCAAATAACTATAATTGGAGCACCAGACCCTAAAACCGGAAAAACTGATCCAAATCTGGGACAATTGATCGAAATAGGGCAAGCAATAGATCCTTTGGTAGAAGTAACCGCAATTTCAGGAAAGTTCGATACTAAAAAGGGCATCATAGAGCCAGAATCCGCGTCGATGGAGACTTCGGCGGGTCAAATCGATCCGAAAACAGGCAAAATTGATACTAAATATGGTCAGTTGGATTTGCTGAAGCAAACTATTACTTGCATGGATCCTAAAACGGGTAAAGCGGTCGTAAAAGACGCGAAAATTGATCCAGTTACAGGACAAATTATTATTAAAAATCAAATTAATCCAAAAACTGGCAAACCAGACAAAGATTACGGTCGTATAGTCTCCATTCGTATTGTGAAGAAGGTAGTGGATCCAGTAACAGGCGAGGTAATTCCAGAAGCAAGGAACAAAGATATCATTGTCGATCCCAAAACAAACCAAATTTGGATAGCAACCGATAAACGGGATCCTCAAACCAAGGAGGCGATCTACACAACGAGTAATGTTGACCCGAAAACGGGCTATGTGATCCGTATTTACGGTTACCTAGATCCAAAATCCAATGAGATCAAGAAACAAACACATATTGACCTGAATCTTATGAAAGTTGATCCTAAGACTGGCAAAATTTACACAGCCACTGGTGAGATAGACGAAGCAAGTGGTGAACCACTCTATTCGGCCATTCAAGTTGATCCAGACACCGGAGACTTGTACTCGAAAGTTGGTAAGGTGGACCCGAAAACAGGAAAGTTGGTGATTGTCCGTATCTTGCTACTCACCCGTCCAGATGAAAAGGGTCAACCACGACAGCTGGATCCCAACTCATGTGATATCGATCCAGATACAGGCAGAATAACTAAAATTTATGATAAAACAGCATTCATTTACAACATGGTTGACCCTGTTACTGGAGAAGTTGTCCAAGTCGATCCAAATGATCCACGCATTGCCGGTGCAAAATCAACCGTCACACAAACTCTAACTTTAACAGGTGAAATTGATCCGAAAACTGGTAAAATTATAACAGAATATGGTCATATTGACCCTAACACTGGAGATATTGATCCGAAGACCGCTGTCCGCGATCCAATAACAGGAAAATTAATTCTTAACTATGCACAAATTGACCCCAGGCACTTTGGTAAATGAAATATAATTGAAACGCGTTTCAGTTGAGTAATTTGCGTTTGATTTTTTAAAGGAAACAAAAAGGACTCTACCGGTCAAGCGCAAACATCACCGAGTGATGCGAAAGATAAGAGCAAATATACCTCACCTGCTACCGTTGTTCAAACGACAACGAAACAAATTTTGACGAAATCCGGTGACGGTGTTACCCATAACGTTGAAGAGGAAGTAAGAAATCTTGGTACTGGTGAAGTGACTTATAAAACGCAAGAGTCCAAGGTACATTATTTTATAAAAATTTTAATTTTTTAAGTTTCTTTCTTTGCTTGGAACGTATAATTGATTTGTTCCTGTCTTTCTGTCCATCGTTTATTTAATTATCTTGTACTTAATTGTCTTCTGTTACGGCCATTTTCTGTAGTGAATATGATCTTTTAAATTTTAGTTTACTTCAATGTTTCATACACTATATTTTTATGTGTGTGATTTTTGAGCTGCAGACAATTTTTTCTCAGTAATACTAAATACGAGTGTATCAAGCAATGACTCGACGTCGAAGTAATTTAAATGCTAGCAAATGTTTTAGTTCTAATTGATTTGTTGTCTATTTTGTTTACAATTTGGAACTTACTACAAAATCCTAAAAAACTTAAGCTAACCTAAAGAGTTTATTGGCTAACTGGCTAACAAATGCTACAGTGGCAACTATTATCTGCTTTATATGCTTTAGTACTTTTAAAAATAATGATATTCGCAACTCAAGTTTATTAATCATAGTAATATCTATTCTTGAATAAAAATGCTCCATCCTCTGTTTGCTTCGTGAAAGTAGGGTTTAAACGGTTTTATTGAAATCTAAAGTAAAATTGTTTGGTTTTTTTCACATTAAATGAAGAAAATCCCTTCAAATACGTAAGCACGTCCGTTAAACCTTGATGACTTAAAGGACATATGTTTGATCAACGAAACTTTTGTATGGACCCTGCCGATAGAATACTTTTATGAAATGATTTGCAATTATTTCCACAACTTGAAAAGAGAATAATTAGAAGTAAAAAAAATTTGTTTATAAAAGCGGGGGACGGAGCAAAAGCTTCATCATTTAAACTACGTCTTGTCTATGATTAAGCGACCTACGTTACTAGCATACAAAAAACTTTGGTGATGCTACGCGACAACAAGATAGGCCCTTTTTAGTCGTAATATTTCAAACTTTATCTAACACATTATAGTGCAATGTCTCCTTCTATTTCCTTATCTTCCCGAAATAATTCGTTTCTCTCGCAAAACTACCGCTACTGTCTCAATGGTTCCTAAATCGCATGATTCGGCGATATGTGTTCGATGTTGTAGAGATTTTGTAAAATGTGAACTTCCGATAAAGTTTAATGCACGGCAAACAATACAATTAATTTCACAGCCGTGCATTTGCCTTGGCATCTTTATTGATATATCTATGTATATAGGTGATACTGAAATTTGCTAGAAATGGCTAAAAACATATTTTCAAACTAGGCTATCCCAGCAAAGAGTGCAGCTGCACCTTCAGCAAGTCAAACAGAAAAACCACCCCATCTTGATTTAACAGCGGATTTCTTAGAGCGAGAAAGATATGCAAAGGAAATTGCTCGAACAACTCCAACAAAAACGGAGGCCACAAAAATAACACCATCGCCAACGAGCAAAACAGCGGAACAAATTACAGGAAAGCCAACGCCTTCTAAAACCGTGTCACCAACTAAAATACCCACAGCAGCTGGTGTGTCCATGTCTGAAACAGTTTCTGATTTTCTTCCTAGGCCAGATAATTTAAAGCCTGTGAAAATTCTCAGAATTACTGGAAAACTTGACAACAAGCGCATTGACAGTGAAAATGGAACTCTCGAACAATTTGGCGGAGTTCTGCATAGTGAAATCGGAACAATTGAAACCGATTTCGGAATGTTAAATCCCAAAACAGGTACATTGGAAGTGCTTAACTCACAAACAGGAACTAAAGAGATTTTGAAAGGTCAAGTAGATCCAAAAACGGGAAATATCTTGATGTATGGAGTATTTGATCCGCAAAGTGGCAAAACAGATAATACGAAGGGGCAAGTAATAAGTATAATACCTTCGGACACTCCTCTTGTTGCTCTAACAGTAATCACAAGCAAACTAGATGCAGCTACAAATCAAGTTGACACTATCAATGGAAATGTTGAGCATCCACTGGGTGTTTTGGACACAGAATCAGGTATTCTTTACACGAAATTTGGTGAAATAAATACGAAAAATGGTCAAGTCAAGGCTACGGATCCGAAATCTGGTAAGCCAGTGATGAAATCGGCTAAGATCGACCCAAAGACGAGCCAGATAACATTAATTGGGCTGACAGATCCGAAATCGGGCAAGGTTGACAATAGCTACGGTCACTTGATAGAAGTCGGCCACCAACTAGATCCAATTGTACAAGTGGTGACAATAGCCGGTAAAATTGACAAAAAAGGAATTATGGACAGTAAATCAGCAGTAGTTGATGTGTCTGTTGGTCATTTAGATGCGAAGAACGGAAAAGTGAACACCAAGTATGGACAAATAGATCTTGTTAAACAAACAATCGCAATGCAAGACCCGAAATCTGGTAAAACGGCTCTGAAAGAAATCAAAACAGACCCATCCACTGGGCAGATCATTTTGAAAAATCAAGTGAATCCGAAAACCGGTAAAACTGACAAAGACTATGGTAGAATAGTTTGTTTGAAGATCTTACCAGCGAAATCAAAATCAAATGTTCCAACAGTAGAAGAAGCTAAAAATGATGTTTTTGTTGATCCGAAAACTAATCAAATTTGGACGGCAACCGGAAACAAACATCCTAAAACGAAACAACCAATTTATTCATCGAGCAGCGTTGATCCGAAAACGGGCTATGTAATTACGATCTTTGGATACTTGGATCCGAAATCGAATGAAATGAAAAAGCAAGTGAAGGTTGATCCGATAATGCAAAGAGTTGATCCTAGAAGTGGAAAAATTTACACCGCAACCGGAGAGAATGATGAAAAAACAGGTGAACCTCTCTACGCTGCAACTCAAGTTGATGCTGATACTGGCGAAATTTATACGAAAGTTGGCAAGATTGATCCCACAACTGGCAAGTTGATTTTAGTGCGGGTTTATTTAGTATCGAAATCTGACGTCAAAGGTGACACCCAAGAATTGGATCCGAAAGTTTGCGAAATCGATCCTGAAAGCGGAAAAATTCTAAAAGTGTTCAATAAAACAATCTATGTATACAATATGGTTGATCCTGTGACTGGGGAAACGATCGAACTTGACTCAAATGATCCCAGAATCGCAGGTGCTCGCAAAACGATCACACAAACAATGACGTTATCTGGTGAAATAGATCCCGTCACAGGACGTATAAAAACTGAATACGGTCATATCGACCCTGAAACAGGAAATATTGATCCTGCCACTGCAATCAAGGATCCAGTAACAGGAAAGTTGATTTTGAACTATGCGCAAATCGAGCCAAGTCATTTCGGCAAGAAAGTTACAATTACAAAGGAAACTGTGCCAATTACACGCGATCAATTCTTTGATGGTGTTAAAGAGTCGGCTCCGGGCCCAGTTAGTCCACCAAAAACATTAGTCGTCACTCCGACGATGATGACCGAGACAAAAACCAAAACTGTTGTTACCACACCGGCTAGTTCATCCCCTGCAGGAAGTCCCAGCAAAGAAGTAAGCACATCAACAATAACGAAAGTTACGAGTATTGGTGATGGCATCGTTAGAGTATCGGAGCGGGAACTTGGACATACTCAGGTTTAACATTTTGATTTAAGGGATACTTACCGAAAATTCATGTCATTCATCGCTCAAAAACCTGTCAGAGAAAATAAACTTCATGCTATCCATCCCACATAAACGTTACTAACAAAAATATCGTGATTTTTAAGTGCAAAGTGCACGGGATGCCATTTGTCCCAATAGTAATAACTAATGGCATCATCATCTATTTTGCATAGACAAATATTGTAACTTAAGAAATGTTGAGGGTTTTTTTCAGATCCAGGTGGACTAGCAAATATCTTCTCTCCACTTTTTGTGATTAGCAATAATCAGTTTTCTTGCACTCCTGCTCTTTTTGAATTAACTCCCAACACACTCAATATTTTCCTCTTTTGATGTATCTTAAAGATGTTGAATAAAATAGTTGAGGTACACATTCGCTATGTGTACAACTTTTGTATATACAGTTTAAACATTAACCACCAGGATTACTTCTATTAAGAACCGAGTTAAATCTCGATATCTACTGATGGCTTTTTGCGTATGATCTATTGGTTTATTTTTACACTAAGTCTAACTTGCGATTGCTTAATTTTAAAGCTTTTCGCAATAGTTTATACTCTCTTTGCACAGCAATCAATTGCACTGACTTATCACATCTTCGAAGGTTCATTATGGTTTTAACGAACTAGTTTCATTGAATCAGCTAAGAAAATAATTGCATGAAATTAAAACGGACATGTTTGTTATTAATTCGTTATGTATAAAGCACGATTGAACCGTGCTCTTGACAAATATCAATTTACCTATTGTATATATTGTTATTTAGGCTCCAACTGAATCCGCTCCAAGATTTGGTAGTGGTGTAACAACAGATACAGCGCAAAAACAAGTTGATTTAGATTCTACTGCAGCTTTCTTGGCGAACGAACAATATTTGAAGTCGAAACCAGTTGCCGGTGCTGCTAAAGTTGTGTCAACTCCAGTCACTGCAACCAAAGATCCATCTAAAGGTGCCACTACTACTATTCCAATAGTAGCTCGTCCTGCTCACAAAAAACCTGTGAAAATAATGCTAATAACTGCAAAATACGATGCTACAAATAAGCGTGTGGACACTGAAAATGGCGATATAGTCCAGTGTAATGGTGTACTAGATACGAACACTGGCATAATCACTTATAAGAATGGTACAATTGATCCTAAACAGGGTTCAATTGAAATTATTGGCAGCGCGGGAAAAGTGACAACTTTAAAGGGAGAAGTTGATCCGAAGACGGGAAATATACATGTTAATTCAGGTGCTATCGATGCTAAGACGGGCAAACCCGATACGTCACTCGGACAAGTGATTTGCATCGCACCAAATGATAACCCACTTGTGGAGTTGACGGTTATCACTGGCCGCTATGATCCTGCTAAAAAGCAGGTCGACACAATCAACGGCGAAGTAGAATATTCGCTTGGTGTACTAGATCCAGAGTTTGGTAATATATCTACAATGTACGGTGATATCAACACGAAAACAGGTGAGATCAAATCCGTGGATCCAAAAACTGAAAAAGCTGTCCTTAAACAAGCCATTATTAATCCAAAAACAAGTCAAATAATCGTAGTTGGTGTGGCTGATGCCAAGGGAAAAGTTGATCCTAATATGGCACATTTGATAGAAGTTGGAAAACAAATTGACCCAATTGTAGAGGTGACAACAATATCAGGAAAAATGGACAAAAAGGGTTTGATTGATCCTAAATCTGCATCTATCGAAACGTCTATTGGTCAATACGACCCAAAAACGGGCAAAATAAACACAAAATATGGTCAGTTTGATTTGGCTAAACAAACGATCACTTCAGTGGACCCGAAGACAGGAAAAACAGCAGCCAAGGACGTAAAGGTAGATCCGGTTTCGGGTCAGGTGGTTCTCAAAAATCAAGTGAACCCGAAGACAGGAAAACCTGATAAGGAATATGGACGCATTGTATCAATGAGAATTGTTACTTCTCGAGTACACCCGAAGAAAGAACAAGTAAATACAAATGATGGAAAGAATGTCATTATTGATCCCAAGAACAATCAGGTGTGGACAGCTACTGGTGCTGTAGACCCTAAGACCAGAGAACCTGCCTACATTTCTAGTACAGTGGATCCTAGGACAGGCTACGTGATCACCATCTATGGCTATTTAGACCCAAAAACAAATGAAGTGCGACGACAAGTCAAAGTTGATCCTAGTATGATAAAGGTTGATCCCACCAGCGGAAAGGTATACACAGCAACAGGTGAAACTGATGCTTCTGGTGAGCCACTCTATTCTGCTACACAAGTTAACGCTGATACTGGAGAAGTATACACAAGGATTGGTAAAATAGATCCTAAGACGGGAAGATTGGTAATTGTCAAAGTGTACCTAATTTCACGCACCGATGAGGATGGCCGACCACAAGAATTCGATCCTAGCATTTGTGAAATTGACCCCGAGAGTGGTAGAATCTTAAAGGTATTCAACAAAACTGTATATGTATATAATATGATAGATCCTATTACTGGAGAAACGATACAAGTCGATCCAAATGATCCCCGTGTAGCTGGTGCTCGTACGACGGTGACTCAAACCATGACGCTGACAGGTGAAATAGATCCAGTGACTGGAAGGATAAAAACAGAATATGGTCATATCGACCCGAATACTGGTGATATTGACCCGGCCACAGCAGTGCGAGATCCAGTGACTGGAAAATTAATACTCAACTACGCTCAAATCGATCCCAGCCATTTCGGCAAGGAAGTCACTGTTACAAAGGAAACCGTACCCATAACACGCGAACAATTTTTCGAAGGAATCAAGCACATAAGTAAAAAGGGCTTCCGAAGAGACTCGGAAGGAAGCAGTGATGAAGATGTAGCGCAGTACGCCACAGAAAATATTAAAGAAATGCAGAGTGGCTCTAAGTCACCAACCAAATACTCAGGCACTCCCACCGTCGTCAAAACCACCACTAAGCAGATAATTACAAAAAGTGGCGACGGGGTGACGCATAATGTAGAAGAAGAAGTGAGAAATTTAGGAACCGGAGAAGTTACTTTTTCGACGCAAGAACATAAGGTATGCGCTAAAAGCTTATACAAATGCAAGAACAAAATAGAAATGCTAACAATTTAGATTTATGATCATTCCATTATTCACACACACAAAATATCTCATTGCTATTTCATCATTAGAGTTAAGATAGACTATAGACATGTTTTCAGTAGATGAAAAGTGTTGTTAGGAAGGTCAGAACATCAATGGAAAACATTTTCAAAAACATATGAGCGAATGTAGGTATATAAATGTAAAGTGCTTAAAGATTGCAATTGATGTGACTGTAACATTTTGGAAGCATTTTCTGATAAGATTGTGGCGTTAATTACACAAATACATTTTATACATTGAAAGCAGATTAAGGTAAGTATTTGTTGCATTTTCCATGCAATAATCAGATGACAAAATGCTTTAACAATGCATCTAACTCGAAAGTATTCAAAAGTTTGGATTTCAAAGTGCAAGCAATGTTCCTAATGCATCCGTCGCAAGTGTTAAATTGTTTTCATTAGTTAAAAGTATCAACATGTTTTTTGTCCTGGCTTTGAGACGAAGAATAAAATAATGTCAAGCTTATATAAAAAAAATCAACTGAATTCCTTTAAGTGGCTCAATACGTTGATTTTGCGTAGCGCAGATAAACATCAAGATGTTTAGGTTTGTCTGAATGTTAAATAAATGCTAGCTTTTTAATACAGTATAAGAAATAAGCCGCCTTGTAGAAAGCGGCTTTTTCATAATACAATTAGAGGCATTTTAATTTAAAACTTCGAGCGCAAACAAAACTCATAAGGTTACATGAATTTTTGACTCCAGTGTTTGTTCTTACAACTAAACGAAAATGGGAAATGCTAAGATTTGTCTGCTAGGGTTGCATGTGTATGCGTTGTGAAAATTGTTGTTTTTGATTTTTATTTTATAAACCACCGACAAAAAGCTTTATATGGTTATTCAGTTTCTTATTGTTTTATTAACGATAGTCATTTGATTTTGCCATTTTACGTTACCTAACATTATCAAATTAGGCTGATGCTCCGCGAGATGATACAAGTGGTGCGTACATGACTGCAACGGCTGTTACTACACGAACAGCAACGACACATGAAGATCTAGGTACAAATGCGAAAACCGAACAGCTCGAAGAAAAGACAGTAGCAACAACTCGTACACACGATCCTAATCGACAACAACAAAGAGTTGTTACGCAAGAAGTGAAAACCACAGCAACTGTTACTAGTGGCGAACAGGTATTTATCAGAAATTTCATACATTTTGATCTGATATTTCATTTTCATTTACATGATTTAATACTGAAAAGGAAGTCATTGCTACGTTTTATTGTTGTTATTTTTGGATAATTATTGTAATCTACTTACAAATATTCTGCAATGACTTTCTTCGCTATTATATTAATTTATTATTGAAAAGTGTGTCACGCATGAAGCTAGTATTCATATATATAGAGTGCGTGTTATTAATAATTTGATATTTGTTGCATGGCAATTGCAATTGCTTGGTTGTTTGTTTTTAGTTTCAAAGAAGAGATAGTATATCATCAACTAGTTCTGGGGACTCAGGTACACCAATAGACGGTCCATTTGATGATCAGACTCAGGTTTGTATGAGTTTTTCGTAGATTTTTCTATCTCAGATTCTTAATAGCGTAAGATTTATAGAGAATGCTGAAAGAACACTAGAGTTAGTCGCTACCTTTTCAAGAAAAATTACTTTTACAGCCAAAGTCGACGACCCAATACCCTCAAGTTGAACAACGACGTGTTGTACTAGGAGAAGAGGCTCCCGGATATTCAGCACATGGTGAAATAATATCTTCCCAGACAGTTAGTAGTAAGACGAGAACTGTTGAAACAATAACGGTAAGTATTCAAGATATGTTTGGTTTTGGTTAAAATTCTAAAAGAAATTACTTTTAATGGCTGCTAGCAGTAATATTTGTTATAAAAAAAAAACATAAAAAATAAGAAATCCGACTTGCCTTAAAATGCCAACCTAAAATTTCTGGAATTGGTGCTAAATGAGTTTTCCCAGCTTCAGCGGCTTACGCCTAGTGACACCGTATTCACGTAGATAAAATGACTGAACTGGCCCGTGTCATCGGCTTACGCCTAGTGACACTGTATTCACATAGATAACCTGACTGAACTCTCTTCTACCACGACGAGTTTATATTGGTAAAATCAGCGAATGCTGCGTAAACCTCAATCTATAATCCTATAGGGCTCATAGGATCAAAAACCCAATTTCGTAGTGTAATTTTCCGTTTAATCCACATTTCCCTCAATCCATCATTTCATTCCCAATTTCTTAATGCATTACCTCTATTATTTGCTTAATGAAAAATTTACATCGAATCTGCATCTTCATTACTTTCTTGCATATCAGCATTTCCACTAATTACTCCGACTGGCGATCCCCACAGTGTTGTTATGAAATTTGATCGGTTGATTCCCATAGCTGATTCACCTAATTATGTTCTTGGTGTCAATTTTTTCTTACAAGGTGTTACCCTTCCCTCGAGGGCGCTCCGATTGAAGGTTCTGCGGGCCCCGGTTTTGCTCGCCAGAGACGGGCGTGGGCGCCACTCACTTCAACCTTAAACCCTCACGTTAACCGCCAAGCGAGCGGACGGTTTATCGGAGAAATTTAACCGCCGCACCTGAACTGGGAATTTCCAACGCACAAATTTAAACTACACCAGAAACCGACCGCCAAAGGAATTCCACCGACACAACCTATCTACGAAAGCAATTTTCACTAAGCTGGGCGGCAGAAAAAATTATGAGGTGGTATCCCGAAATTTTATAGGGGACCACCTGGAACCAATAATGCTCACTTTTCAGCGTTACCCGCGAGCCAAGTTCACAACACCAGCCAAATCTAAAATTTTCCCGAAGTTCACTAAATTCAAACAAATCTAAAACTTTAACGCAATTCATCAAAAATTCACGCTTCAACTTAGAGGAGAATGTATTTATACTGTTAACAATAATTGAAATTATATAATTTACTTACTAAACATGAATCTACGCACGTAGGGGAGCCCCGGTAATTCCACCGTCGATCAAAAATTATTTCTCGCCGCCTCCGGTGATTTTGCCACCACTTCCAGCTAGTTGCCGGCCACCACCGATTTGAAACTTCTTTTTTTTATGGATCTGACTCCGCAAACTGGCTCGCCGCCGCCAACCTTAATCCTGCCGCTGTCGTCGCTGAGAACTCAATCAATATTATCCGGGTTTGCCTATTTCCGCTCCGTTGCCACCAATTTTCGTTCCGCTAAAGAGGAAGATTTCATTCTTCCCGGGTCCCTCGTCGATTCGTTTCAAACGGGAACCCGTTAAGTTCTTTTCGGGGGAAATGAACTTTGTTGTAGTTGTGTGCAATCTACCAGCGGCACTCAAACTGTGGTGATATTGAGCAATTGACATATAAATTTCCCTCCATCTAGCTCATTCGTGAATGTTTACTTATTTAAATATCGAAGATTGATTTTAAAGCAAAAACGAAAAACTGATGGCATATTCAATCATACGCGGTTATATTCGTAAGTTTGTTTGAATGAGTTTGATCGATGAGTAGAACGAGTGTATTTATTCCTTGAATTCGTATTGATCCTAGCATGATTGCTAGTTGCAGTTGTTGTAGTTATCGTCGCCGTAATCTATGCTGGTACGCCGAAATTGGTCAATTTTGCATCTCTGTGTGCAGGGCGTTCGCTCGGCTTATGTCCCTATGAAATTTTTTTTTTCATCGATTGTAACTACTTCAATCCCTTGTGCGCTTCACGGCACATATGGATGTTTTGTCGTTCTGTTGGTGGACCCGATACTTGGTAGATATCCTGCCTACTGTCACCACCACAATACCCCATAAGATCCAAAATTTCATGACACCGCAAAGCGACCATATGAGTTTCTGTGTCCTGATGTTCAAGGACGCTATAAATTAAAGCTACAAAGTCGGAAGAATCGCAGTCGATGGCCATTTGTCGTCGTTGTTCTGGCGTTCCATGAGAGGAAACTTTTCTTTTTCCTTGTGGAAGTGGATTTATCTTGCAGGCTTACGCACTAGTTACATACATCCGGTTGATTACTTTATTTTAACAGTGTTTTCTTTTTAATTCGAACAACTATCTGAATTTTTCTTTTTCACGAAAATTTCTAACTTTAAACCTTGGCTCGCGGTGGCTAATCCATCTCGGTACTCAAAATAAGTTCTTCATTTTCTTTCGGTCTGGCGTGAATAGTATACGCGAGATTTCCTTCCAGGTGGTCGGGTGGGAAACAAGGGTCACTCGTAACAAAGGTCGCCGCTTGTTTCGTGCCGGCGACATTGGTTTCATTTCATCCATGTAATCTATTGCAATGCAAACGTGTTGTTTTATTTTTGTTAGCAATATGATGCTTCTCAGAGGTTTTCTGTTACGTATTGTTTTTATTTTTTATTTGTCCATACGGTACTTGTCTGTTCTTCTGTTACGAGTTGTTTTGTTTTTTATTAGTCCATGCGGTACTTGTATTACTTTGCTTTATTTCTGTTTTTTGTATGTTGGGTTGCTGATGGACGCTTTTGTTTACGTAATGTTTTTATTTAGCCAAACGATTTTTTTGGTTTTTATGTGGTTTTGCTTGAAGAAGCTTTTCTTTGGCATTTTTATTTAGCCTCGCGGTTTGTTTTAGTTTTTGATGTGGAAATTTTTCTTTTAAGCTTGGCATGTTTGAGAGTTCCTAACATATCTACTTGCGCAAAGCTTCGCAAATTACAATGTGTGGCCCATGTAGACAGAATGGGAGGAAATCGTCTATCTAAAAGAACATTAATGGGTATAGTACAAGGCAGACGTCTAGCGGAAAGGTCGAGGAATCCCACATTTCCTCTGCGATGGGAAGACACAATAGAAGCTGACAGCAGATCTGTAGTAAATATAACAGTCGAGCAGCCCCGTTGTGATCAGGAGGCTGCTCCTAACGAGATATGCTGGTTCTTGTTCTTTTTAGCACTACAGCCCCTCTCGGGCATTTGCTTTCGGCAAATAGCGCCTCTAACTGTCTCGGTCCATTGACCGCGTCCTCCAATTTCGAAATCCGAGCAGCAATGAACTGTCTTCATCGACCGAGTGAGACCAGCGTTTCCTCGGTTTCCCCACTGGTCTCCGGCCTTCAGTTCTCCCAACGAATACCTTTTTGGGTATCCGTTGTTCGTCCATACGATTCATGTGGCTAGCCCATTGCAGCTTCCGCAGTCTGACAATCGTTGAGACCGCCGGTTTGTCAAAAATTTCATACAACTCATGGTTGTATCGAACTCACCATTGGTCCCCGTCTAGCTTCGCTCCGATTATTCGCCTCAGGACCCGTCGCTCAAAGGCGTTCAATATATTTGCGGATGCTTGGGTTAGGGTCCATATTTCACACCTATAGCATAACACAGGTCTTATCATAGATTTGTATACTTGGAGCTTTGTTTTTCTGTGTATGCAGCTGGTCTTCAAGATCGTCAAGACAGAATAAAATATTTTATTTGCGAGCTGTATTCTTCGGCGTATTTCATCTCTTTCATTACCCATTTTCGTTATTTTGGCGCCTAAAAACATAAATTCGCCAACATTCTCGATACTGTGATATTTTGCGTATTTGAGGTATTTTCCCTCGACTGCGTCATGAGCTTTGTTTTATTTTTATTGATTTATAGCCCTAATAGTTTTGCTTCGCTGTCGAGTTTCAAGAAGAGTTCTTTGGTAGTTGTTAATGACCGTGACAAAATGTTGATGTCGTCCGCATAGGCTACTACTTGGCTCGACTTGAATAGTAATGCATCTCGCGTATCGACAGGTAGCTTCCTTATGACGTACTCCAGAGCCAAATTAAATAGCAATGGGGCCAGCCAATCTCCTTGCTTTCGTCCGATAATTGTGTCAAAGGCATCGGTGAGTTGGTTATTAATGCGGACTTGGGAGGTCGTCGACGTCATTGTCATTTTGGTAAAACGGACTAATTTGGCTGGGATGCCGAAGCAAAGCATTATTTGGTACAGTACGTTACGATCAATACTGTCGTATGCTTGCTTGAAGTCAACGAAAATTTGGTGTACGTCTATGTTGAACTCCCAGCATTTTTCAAGTACTTGCTTAACTGTAAATAATTGGTCTATTGTCGATCTACTTGCTCTAAAACCACCTTGATACTCTCCAATAATACTGCTGGCGTATGATCCGATTTTATTTTCTAAGATTTTAGAAAATATTTTGTACGCCGTACAAAGTAGTGATATGCCTCTATAATTTTCGCACTGTAGCTTGTCACCTTTTTTGTGGATAGGGAATATAATAGGCCAATTGAAAAGACCCCGGTGTAATACACAGATGGCGGTGCTAATATTAAATCCATATGATTTTTAGTTAGTAACAACCTTCAAACGATACGTTTCAAATTTCGACAGCAGTCCGGCCATTAGTTTGTGAGATATTGCGTTGTGAGTGTAGTTACTTTTGTTATTTGAAAAAAGATGGGAAAAAAAAAGAATTTCGTGTGCTGATAAAATATTGCTTTTTGAAGGGAAAAAACACAGTTGAAGCAAAATCTTGGCTTATGAAGAGTTTGCGGGGTCTGCACCAGGAAAATCAATCATCATTGATTGGTATGCTAAGTTTGAACGTGGCGAAATGAGCACCGAAGACGGCGAACGAAGTGGACGCCCAAAAGAGGCTGTCACCGACGAAAACATCAACAAAGTTCACAAAATAATTTTGAATCACCGTAAAGTGAAGCAGACATTGTGAAGATATCATCTGAACGTGTATATCATATCAATCACGAATATTTGTACATGAGAAAGCTGTGTGCAAACTGGGTGCCGCGCGAGCTCACAATCGATCAAAAGCAACAACGTGTTAATGATTCTGAGCAGTGTTTAAGCGCAATAAACCTGAATTTTTGCGTCGATATGTGACAATGGATGAAACATGGCTCCATCATTTCACTCCGGAGTCCAATCGACAGGCAGCTTAGTGGACTGCACACGATGAACCGAATCCAAAGCGAGGAAAAACAACAGCCAGCTGGCAAGGGTTATGGCATCAGCATTCTGGGATGCGCAAGGAATGATATTCATTGATTACCTCCAAAAGGGCCAGACCATCAACAGCGATTATTATATAGCGTTATTGGATCGTTTAAAGTATGAAATCGTTAAAAAACGGCCCCGTTTGACCGGGGACTTGTCAATTGGCTTGTTAATTGATTGACTCCACTATTTCGGCATATGTTCTTGTTGCCAAATGTGCTGGATGTCTTTGTGAATAGCTTTATTAACACTACTGTCACCATATTTGATGAACTCCACTAGAATCTCATCGATGCCCGGCGCTTTATTATTCTTTTGGGCTTTGATGATAGAATAAACTTCATCCAGAGCTGGTGGGGCCAATGGAAGCTCTCCGCAGACATCTATAGGCTCCGATGTTCTGGAGCTATGCGGAGGATTAAGGAGGTTCTTGAAATATGATGCCCATCTTTCCTTAATCATGGTTTCATCAGCGATGATATTCCCGATGTTATCACGACAGAGTGTGGTTTTGGGCTGATAACCACATTTCAGGCTTTTCACTACTTTGTATGCTTGTCTAGTGTTGTTGCTCGCTAATTTACATCTATACTTCTCAATTGGTCATCATAGTATTTTCTTTTCTTAATTCTAATTATCTTATTCGCTACTCTTCTGAGATTTTCATACTGTTCTCTCTTCGTCCTGGTTTTCCTACCTACGTATTCTTTGTACGCCTGATTCTTTTTGTTTAGCACATTCTGGCACTCATCATCGAACCAATCATTCCTCTTGCGCCGGGCATGATGTCCGATCGTCTGTTCTGCCACGGTCCTGATAGCCGCCTTCACTTCCATCCAGAGCTCTTTGCTCGTTTTTAACGATGCGTCTGATAAGATGGGAGCCAGCTGGTTGTCGAGGGTCTCCGTGAAATTTTCGGCCACAGACGCCGTTTGGAGCCTTTCGATGTCAATTTTTTGCAGCGGGCTAGTCTTCGCCGAATATGCCTTTGACATACGACATCGATTGGTTAATTTCATCAAGTAATGATCTGAGTTACAATTGGCTCCTCGGTATGTACGGATGTCAAGTATGCTCGAGGCCCGAGGGAAGCAAGTCGAACGTATGACTAGATTTCTGCTACATGCAAAGTCAATCAGGCGCTGGCCGATATCATTTGTTTCATCGTGGAGGCTATATCCTCCAGTCGTTCCCCGATGAGAAAGCTCATTGCCAACCTTAGCATTGAAATCACCCAGAATTATTTTTGTGTCGTTTGTAGGCAATGATTCGATTAGTCTTTCCGGGTGATTGTAAAACTTTCCTTCGTCCTTTTCTTCGGTGGGGGCGTGAAAGTTTATCAGCCGGATTTTGAAAAATTTCGCTTTTATACGGATCGCGCACAACCGTTCTTTTATTGACTTAAAATCAATAACGTGCGATTTGAACTCCCTATCCACAATGAAGGCCACCTCGAATTCTCGTTTTCCAGTAGGCTTCCCACTTTTGAATATTGTGTGCGATCTCATGTCTTGAATGTCATTTCCAGTCCAATTCGTTTCCTGGATTGCCAGTATTTTTAATTGATATTGGCTGGCCTATTGTAAAAGGTCCTTAATAGCGCCAGAGTAATTGAGTGATCTGACATTCCAGGATCCATGCCATTTTTTTCGTTTGCGAGGTCGTTGTCGTGAGTCCAATCCATTCCGGGGCCCATCTGCAGGTTTCGAAACAGTTTAAGGTTTTCTAGGGGCGGAGAGTTAGCCCGTCGCCCAACCTCCATTTCGGTGGCATGGTTATTACGTCAATTCCGTTATCAGGCGCGGAAGATTCGCCTTCACCCAATTACGTCTCCACAAAGGAGGTGTAAGTAGGATTTAGTAGCAGAGCTGTAGATGTATTTACAGTTATTAGCATTTCTCGGGATTTAATGTCCCATTATTGGGAAACCAGTAAACCCAATGTGCGACTCCGAGAGCATTTACTACCATTTAATTGGGGAGTTTGGAATAAGGAACCACGGAGGCTATGGGTTGGGGAAACAGGGAGGTATGCTGGTTACCCCGTTGAAATTGCTTAGCTTCCCAACAAACTCAGGCCTAAAACAGGGGCATGGGCTTGCTCCAATGTTGTTCAATATCACTCGGGAACATGTGGTCAGGAGCTGGAGCAGACACCACGGGCACGCTACTATACAAGTCCACGCAACTAACAGCGTACGCCGACGACGTTAATATTATATCCAGATCAATTCCAGATGCGAAGGAAGTGTTGATACGGCTAAAGTCAGAAGCAAAAAAAGTCGGCCTCCGGTCAATGAAACTAAAACGAATTTATGACCCAAGCAAGAAAAGACATGCTTGACAAAACCTGATCATATTAGACAACAAGCTGGAAAATATGGATAGCTTCGCATACTTAGGAGTCCATTTTGATTTCGATAAAAAGGGCACAGAAAAGAATGAAATGTGGAAAATAAATGCAGCAAACAAAGCCTACTTCTCAGTACTTCCATGCCAGAGATGTTCACCAGAAAACTAAGATTCGCATATACAAGTCACTAATAAGACCTGTTCTTCTGGATAAATGTCAAACGTAGACTTTTACAAATGTTTCTGAAAAGGCCCTGTATTTATTCGAACGCAAAGTGCTCAGGAGGATATATAGCCCAGTAAAGCATGAAGCAGAGTGGAGAGTTTGTTACAACGAGTTTTATAATCTTTATGACGATCCGTCTGTCTCCGCATACGTAAAACTACGCAAACTACAATGGGCAAGACGTGTGGAGAGAATGAAAGAGCATAGGATCAGCAGACGAACTTTGAAGGGTAGAGCGCAAGGGTAACGACCAGTTGGGAAGCCGAGGAAACGATGGAAAAATTCAATCGATGCCAAAGCAGATTTTAATTGGTGGTAATGTCCGTTTAGGACTGCTGCCTCAGCGAGCGAAAAATTAGAGCTCAGCTGGAAATGGCCTTGTCTGGGACGCGTAAGTGCGCTGGCAAACTAGCTTTGTGGTGTCGTGGGGCGGGTTCTCATCCCACAACACAAGGGCCCACTACAAAAATATTTTTCGCTCTTACGGATTTTTCGATGACCAGAGTCAACAAAGCAAAACCGAATGACCGTCGATAGGCGTCGATGGCCTAGGTAACCTACCGAAAGGATTGATGAGAGAAACGCGACGACAATGCTCGGTTAACCGCGCGTGAGACTTGAGGCGATTACATACTTGCCACGAAAATTCACGGCCCACAAATAAGAGTGGGGCACCCAAATGGTGGCGGTGCCCCTCGAACCCCTCCCAGCCGGATCAAGAATCCAAATTGATGCCTTCGCCTATATCTGATGAGGAAGGCCAAGCATCCCGGCGAGAGCCCCTGAAACGCAACAAAAGACGGAGAGCTTATCCGATGGCTAGCTCGTAAGCGGGAGGGCCAGCCAACGTGGCGGGTCCCATACTCGTTTCAGATACGAGTGAAATACTGGATGTTTTTTTGTTCTAAGTGCAACATCTCTTTTATTTCAATTTATTTAAGTTCACAACAAAATATTAAAAAAAAATCTTTTTAAATTCACAACCAAAATATTTTTTTAAAATTAACCGAGAGCCTCAGTTATAGCCGCCAAATATTTAAATATCATTGGTATCCGTTATTTATCTGCAATAAATCCGAATATTACAGTAAAGCCTATTAAATCGCGTATTAAATCGTTTAAATGATCACTAACACATAATTAAGTTGAAGAATAATTCACCATTCAAAGATTACCGCCTTTTCGAAACAACTTCGATTCTTTTACATCACAATTGTGATCACTTAGTCTCTTAATGGCACGGAGGGGATAAATACGGAGGGAACAAATTCAGTAGTGTACGGTCGATAAATAAGTGATTAACACACAAAACGGCAACATTAAAATTATTTCTTTATTTTTCCCTATAAACAATTCGACGTTAAATTTTCTCGAGGGTCAACACTTGGAGTCGTTATCCCTTTCTTTTCCTTGACTTAACTCTTCGTGTTATGGTTAGAAAGGTGCGAGATACCGTTACATTTTTATGTGTTTGCGCGGTGTACAATCAAATTTCTTTTGGAAATTTCCGTACAAGTATAAAAATATCACCTAACTACTTGTGATTGTGATGAACATCGACGGTCATTCCCCATCTCGAACTACGTTTTCGCGAGTTAGCAATTGGCGTTTTGCAATATGGAACCAAACTTTCACACCGGCCGGACTAATTTTTCGAAATTTATATTCTGCACTGACAGAATTGCAGGTCCTCGACAGTTTTCACAGCCATTCGGAAGAAAAGGTAGAATTACAAAGCTGTCTACCACCACACGAAATGTGTCGGGATTTCGTGGCGTTGGATACGTTAATTTGACATGCAATCACTAAAGATTAGTCGAAACATTAAGCAGGCTGCGACTGAAGATTCTCTCTGCGTGACACAAAAACTCCCCAATATTTCCAAGCTGTTGCCCAATTTTGACTTAGCCGGAAGAAAACAATTTATCTACAACTTTGCTCGCTCGGTTTTTAGCCTCGCGACTCAGAAAAATGAATAATTTCTTACAGCATGATACACCAATGTAGATATTTAATTACTTTTTAGGTCTTTGTAAAACATTTTTTTACAAAGACCTACTAGTTCCGCGACCTGTCTGTCCGTCGGTCCGTGCGTCACAGCTAGTTTCCTCAGAAACTATAGAAGCTAGAATGCTCAAACTTTATGAAAAGGTCAGAAGTGATGGTCTCTCAAAAGTTAAGGTCTTAACAAAAATTTAAAAAATTGTTAAGGGGGGTCCCCCCTAATAACGAATGAAACCTTAAAAAAAATTTTAACCAAAGGTAGTCGAGTGGGGTATCAAATGAAAGGTCTTGATTAGGACTTTTAGAATCAGAAATAAAAAAATCATTTTATGAATTAGGGGGTCCAGGGGAAGGCAAAATGTACGCAAAATTTGAGCAGAAAAATCTGAAAATTGTCACGAATGTGGACCTTTATGATTACAAGGGCAACAAATACCTCAGAAATAGAAATTCACTCAACTTTGTTAATAAAAGTATGATTTATAGATTTCAAATTTTCACCCATAAAATCAAAACGGTACCTTTAAACTTTTTGAAATTTTGCAATTATAAAGACTGATATAAGATATGTACGTTCACAAAATTTAATAGAGATCGAATCAAGTGAGTTATAGCGATTTCAATTGTATGGAATCACAACAACAATAACAGGTATTTATGGTTGATACATATTTCAAATCGACCTAGGCACTTTTATTTTCTTACAATTTTCATGAAAATTTAAGGAATGGTGTTGAGCTTGAATATGTTCGATTGGCCGAACATTCAAAACAATCATTTCAGCTAGATCAAAATGGCGGCTACACTGTGCTTATGAAAGAAACTGTGCATTTTTAGTATAAATTTGAACGATTTCATATCCAAGTATTGGATAAATAATTCAAGTCATCGATTCACGCTATTAGAAAACTTGTTTCTAACCCTAGGATGTTTACAAAGACCTTCCGGTAGGAGCACTCTCCTGCTTATTCAACTTGTTAGTTTATAAAACTGATTAAAAAATCCGCGAATTTGCAGTGAAACCAACACGTACGCCCCACATCAGAACCCTCCATTTTGTTTCCGCGTGATTCGCTCTCAAAAGCAAGCGCATTCTATCAATTTCGAGTTAAAAACTAAAACAACTTTCTTTACTTGATTTCCAACCTCCACTGCCTTAACGGTTACACACTTTTCTTCTTCACTTTCCGACCTCTTAAACACAGCTCCCGTTACATTGATTATGTGATCTTAAAACAATCTTCTCGAACACTTTCTATTCTCCTTACAGAAAATTTGCAATATTTGCCTAGATTTGAATTAAACAATCTTCCGACTTATTCACACATTAGCGGTTTTAACGACACTTCTATCTAATTTCAAATTGTTTCAATTTGGTAAAGTGATCAAAGCGATTCCTTAACACTTTTCGGCGAATCACAACACAAAGCACCAATGGCACTCAACCTTCTTTCACGTCTCGTGACTCTACCATCCTTCACAAAAATAAATTCCGAATCTCTTATTGATAATATAATCAATGCACCCAAGAAAAAATGCCGACGTGTATTTAGACGCGTATATAATTGTTCGAATTCGAAAAATCCCATCAGAAAGAAACTGGACGAAATGCCGTCTTGTCTCATCACGGTCCGCTACTCTCCGTGAAGACTCACTCCCAACTCCCGTTCCGCCGACGAAGCAATTCCTTTTCTTTTACAGCGTTGTCAGCGATAATCCCCTTCCCGTTGATCACCGGAACGGGTTCTTTCCAATATCATGGAACTTTTCAAGGGCGACAATTCACGAACATACCTGTATAATCGTTCCGATGTCGTCGAATTTCTATCAGTTATTCGGAAGTTCAATAGACAAAAACTTTTTGATGATGTGAGTCTTGCCCTGTCTTTTAAATCAGCAAATCTTTCTTTCAATTGATAATCCACCGTTAGACCAAACGCAAAATTATTTGAATTGATTTTCTCTCGATGTTCGTTGGCAGGAAATCACCTTTTATCAATTAATATTCGCCAAATCACTTTCCGAACTAATTCATCCATAATCGAAAATGCGAGTCCATCAGTTTAGCGTAGTTTGACGCTACTTCAGCTCGCTCGATTCCGATACATGCTGTGAGTTGCGAAAAACCCACCATTTGTGGCACGACTTGGCCAACCCCTGGTCCGAGATCGATTAACACATCTTCAGCTTTTTCCTCCACTTGTTCGATCATTTGTAAAACCAACTCGTATGAAGTTTCACCGTATACTTCCAGCGAAAACGGTTCATATTGATTTAAGTTGTCAGGATCAGTATATGACGAAGAAGACAGGGCGACGCAAATTTATTTGGTTGTGCCGCGGGCAGTGAATTTCCTTTTTCCAGCTCCCGAATTTGTTCCAAAACTTTATTAAATGTGACCACTAGAGTCGTCATTGTTTTGTGAAACGTCGTGTCGACATCGTTGAACGGAAAGTTTTTGAAAGCTGAATTGGTTTCAAGGATATCCTCGCAAACGAGGCAAATTGTTTTTAAGAATATCTATTCCATTGTTATGGCGATCAGCACCTGATCCAATTTGTAAAGGCCAATTATATGTGATGTCTTCTCCTACCGCAGGAGAACGTAAAAGTAAATCTTTGAGTTGACCAATTGCCATCTTACTATAACATGCTTTGTATCTTTCCTATGAATTTATGCGTGGAATCCATATTGCACATGATTGTTGCGAACCAACATAATTTTTGCGGGAATTTTTCTAAATTATTACTACTCAGACTCATTGCTCGATTTGTATAACTTTTTGCTTAGAACACACTGGCTGGGAAGACGCATCAGATTTTTTCTTCCACGAATTGATTTTTTGTTGCGCCAAACGCAAGAACCCGGCTGCGAAATACTCGATTACGGCCAGCTCCACTCCCACTATCTCCGTTTTGGAATTTCCACGAGGGTCGACCAATTCACGCATTTCAGACACGTTTTTGTGCAGATTTTCACTGGCGGGCGAATGTCGCGTGACCGAAACTCAGACGACAAAACGCTGCAGGGATATCTGCAACTATTCTTTGAGCATTTTGTGCGGAACAGCGGCCAAATTTCGACCTTCTCAAACGCGCGCTCGTACGTCCACGGCCTCCGAGAAGTTCATGTTCGTCTCTAATGGGCAGTGGTATGTGGTTTTGTTTCGTCAATTTGTTGCATATGAGCAAAAGATATAATATTCACTTGTGTGTATTAAACATAAAGAAGAAGTAAGTCTCTAGAATTTATAAATTTGTCTATTTTTCTTGGATTTCGTGTGGATTCAGTGCATCTGGAAGGTTCTCCGAGCACTTTGCACATGCCGACTGCTCGATTAATAAAAGATCCCTGCTTCGAATTTTCAATTGGCAAAGAGGTCGTAGAACCGCGACAATTGGAGGCGGCTACTACTCGTACTGGAGGTGAAGGCCCGAATCAGAGCTGTGCCATTAATGATGGTGTCTGGCCTTCTGACTGAATTAGAAGGAACAAGTTATTCCTGTGGTCTTGAGCTTCCAATACTACATTTTGATTAGCATTAAAATTGCTATGATAGTTGAATTTAAATAGGAACCGTACATATAGTACACTAGCTATGCACAAATCCCAGTAGGAATTGGCCATCAGACTTGTTTGGATTCCCGGCGCAAATAGTGTGCATTCGAAGTGGCACGATTACAGGAATACATCTTCGGAATATTCGTGTCGCTCAGCTTGGTTCTTTGATGCGCGCTCATATCAGATGCAAACATACGAATATAATGGTATTTCGATCTGTTCAGCTCGATCACGTCAAAGTCTGGAATTCATACTCAACCTGGCACTATACGTGGGTTCCCCCCTAATAATCAAGGGGTGTGGTTTCATTTGCTGGGTGACTTTTGCTTGTCCTGCTGCCTCACGCTTTTATCAACAGGGCATTCCCATTACGCTACTAAGCGGCCATGCACCTTCAAATTAACATAATACATTTTATCTCAGTTACTGTTGGGGGTGTATATTGTGGTGGCATGTGCTTGTTTTTGCACTTGCACCGATAAGGCATTTAGTGATAAACTGAAACATTTTTGTACGGCATCGTTCCGAGTTTTCGTTATAATTTGACCCGAAAATCTGATTACAATCGATTAGACTTACTCCAATGAACCCCTGCACTAAATACAAGTGCTCTGATTACCCTCTCTTTTTCATAATCTATTATCGAACCTTCCATTCTACCTATATAGCTTTTTTGAAAAGTTTTAGATTGAATATCGTAAGAAAGTTTCGTTTCGTATCGTAAGAAAGTTGTTTCTAATTCTTTACCAACCGCAGTACATTTATATTTAAACCCAGAATTCAATTGTACGACACAAATATAGTTTAGTAATATTAAATATTTCATTTCTCCTCAGTACAAAACCGAACGGGATGGTATTGTCGAAACGAGAGTGGAACAAAAGATAACAATACAATCTGATGGGGATCCAATCGATCATGATAAAGCTTTGGCTGAAGCAATACAGGTTTGTCGCTTACAAGCAATTTTTGCATTGATTTTTGATCTAATTAATTTTTTTTTATTATGTTGCAGGAAGCCACTGCAATGAACCCAGATATGACGGTCGAAAAAATTGAAATCCAACAACAAACCCAGTAATTTGTTTTTTTAATTTATTTACTGAACAATTCAAATGAGGACTCAGGACCAATATTTTATTTAAAACAAAAAGTGAATCAAATTTCGTGTTTCATTGTAAACAGAATAGCATCAGTGAAATTGTTTTTGTTCAATGGTATAGCACCAAAAGACAGATCAATGGGAAAAATGAATGCATGCTAAATTCAATGCAAAGTGATTTGATTCACAAATAAGTTCATGTTTGCTATAAATTAATATGTAATTTATTAATAAGAACAAATTTCACTTTACGTTTCGATATATTTATACTATTTAGGAAACTAGATGAAAATTTTTTATAAGCTAAAGTTTTTTTGAGAGTAGTAAACAGTTCTAGCTTTTTTATTGTTTGTATACAAAAATACAGCTGCTAAGGAGGTAAAATTGATGTTATTTCCATTATTTAAAAAAGAAAGCATTTACAGTCGTATAAATTCTTGATGGTAAATTAATTGATCGGAGGAAAAGTTAATTTTCTTATAGTTTCTCTCAGGAACCTTTTTGATATGTAAGCATAATTCTGGTTCTGTGTTATTTTGGCAATCTAGACATGCAATCGTCTTTCGCCCCTGAGTTAAATCACAGTACGATGTCTATCAAATTTTCGTTCGGAATGCTTTAGAAGCTATTCCAACTTTTTTTTTTGGTTTTGTCTAACATTCCATTTTCGTTGTGTTCTAAAGATGTAATTTTGTTGGATTTCTTTTTCGATCAAAGATTATTTTTTACTAATTGATGTATGATAAATATTGTTATCAATTAACTTCTGATTTATGTAAACTTTGTGTTTTAAACTTAACAATAAGTAGATCGTTTAATATATATAAAGCATATACATGTATTGAAATGTTTTACAAAGAGAATATGAAACAAAACAAAAAATAACTATTTTATGATATTTCTATATTTGCTAAAGAACAAAAAAAAAATATATGTGAAGACCGTTTTGTATGTTTTATATTGGTAAAGATCTTCTACCGACAATGAGCAAATTCGCATTTAAATTTACAACCTAAATCGAAAAAATGTAATGAAAACTTCTAAAGTTATTAAGATATATACATCACGTTTACATAAAAGATTTATAGCTATTAAGACGCTTTATATATTCATTATTATTCTCATCCCTTAAAATTCGATGTAGCACACCAATTTGAGCCACCTAGTTAAGTATGAATGAAATGAATACCTTTAATATATATAAATATATATATTTTCACAAACACACACAAACGTTTGGCTTAGAAATACTTGACGTGTTTCTTTCCAATTATGTTTTGCCTTGAAAATATAAATTTGATGATACTTGAAAAATTAAAGAAAGTCTTTTGCTATTAAAGTTAATTCTGATTTAAGGAAATTTTTTATGTTCTGAATATGGTAGGCACTCGTGCCGTAGAAGTAGTAGGAGAAACCACTTCTCATCAAAATGTTTAAACAAGTATGGGGGTGTGTAATCTTTCTGAAGTTTATAGAAAGCGCATCTTGCCAGACAGTGTCGAAGGCATTTTTTATGTCCAGTGTCAGCAAACCTACAGACAATGTATTGTACATTGCTACTTTGACGTCCTTCGTAACACGGAAAAGCTGATGCTCTGTCAAATATCTGTTTCAGAGGCCGAATAGGAAATCAGGTAAGATATTATTGCTAGCCACTAAATCATTTAATCTTTTTACGATTACTCTTTCAAAGACTTACCTAAATCTGGTAGTATGCTTATAGGCCTTTAGTCATCGGGAGAGTGCGGATCTCTTCCAAGCTTCAGGATAGGTATAACTCGAGCTTATTTCCAGATGGGTGGAAAGAATGAGAGCCTAAGGCAAGCGTTTAATAGGAGGCATATGAAGACTATTTCTTGTTTATGGTAAATTTTTAAGAACTATATTCGGCAGTCTATCGATACCTGGAGCTTTGTAGTTTTTAACTTTTTTAAGTAACTCTCTTGTTTTTATTAATGCACCAGAAAATAAAGATGTTTCGTTAGGTTGTTGTTCCAAAGCTTTAGCCACCATCGTTTCTGCTAGAAATTTTGGAAATGCTTATCTGCAAGTAAATCTGTTTTTCCTTGATTAGAGTAAATATGCTCTTCGTTTTTATTTATTATCGAATATGGTAACGTATGATAGTTCCGTTTAGAAATTCTACTTGAAAACAAGACTTTCCACGAGTTGTAGTCCAGATTTGTTAGCATGTTGTTCCATCGAAGATTCCGGAGTACCTTAATTTTGTTCTTAATTGCTAGAGTGAGGCTATTAACATTAATTTTAGAGACTTTATGCGAGTTTTTTTGCCATATACGCCACAAGGAATCTCGTTTTCTTATTAGATCCTAGGTTTTTTCGTCGAATTCTAAATTATAAGAAGCTTTTGATTGTTTTGGGACACTACACTCAATAGCTGAGCATTGAGAGATTCTATGGTTCTTTATGTTAAGTTCACTCTAGTATGTTTTTGGTACCTTACTATTACCTCTTGTCGTTTCTAAGGAAAATATTACAGAGAGATGAGGAGATGAGAGGGCTTGCAAGACACTCAACTCAGAGGGAGTAATATTTTGGTCACTAAGAACCAGATCCAGAGTGGAACCAACTCCACGGGGAGAGTAGAATGTGTGGTTCTTTAGGGAAATGCACGTAGATACGAGTATCTGCCTCTGTGGTGCGATTAAATAACATGTGCCCCATTTTGTTGCTTTGTGTGCAATCCCGGTGCCAATGTCTAGCGTTTAGGTCTCCGCAAAGAAGATTCCTTTGGTTAGCCTTGCTAAACCTTTTCAGATCTCTTCTGAAAAGTTCGACTTTTTCCTTGTCTAATTTCATGAAAATTATGTGCCATAGTTACTTGAAAACAAAGGCGATGGCTATCGAATAAGCGTGTACGAGTGATACGGTTAACAAGGATATTTTCAAGTAAATTTCAAGAAATTGATTGCGTAGATAACTTTATGCTTATATATATAAATACAAATATCTATACATATAGATATATACGTGTATATATATATATATATGTATATATATATATATATATATATATATATATATATATATTGCTATCCCCGCTATTTCATGGTGCTCCTTCAAAACCTCCGACTGGGGCCCTTGGACCCGGTAAGCCCACCGAAGAGGGGTCGTGCACCACTCGCTTTGCCAGTGGGTCCCAAGCGAGGACACCAAGCGAGAATGCGAGTCGGAAGGTTCGCACCGGCCTAACTTTTAATTTAATTTTGCGGAGAACCAAACCCTACCTAACCCCGAATAACGTCCTGACTTTGCCCCGTACTGCAGCGTGCTTCGCGCTTCTACCCCACAGATGATGCTCGGGGACACCCCGAAACCTCGTCACTGTCGCACCAACACATCAAAAAACCTCGTGAGCCAGACCTCACAAAGTTCACTAAACACACACTTCTTTTTTTCCACTTATTCTAACAATTTTATTTATTTATGAATATGTAAATTTTCAATATTTATGAATATGTAAATGAATATGTAAATTTTCAATTATTACGAAATTCCAACAAATTAATTACCTACTACCTATCGATTTCCACGTGGTCGAGGGCCCCCAATTTCCCTCGATGGTTGATTTGTCCGCTGTTGATTTGATTCGCGGGTTGATAATCGTGGCAACAACTGTTGATTAGATTGGCGGGTCGAAAATCGTGGCAACAACTGTTGATTTGATTGGCAGGTTGATATTCGTGGCAACAAATACTCGTCGTCCCTCCAAGATTCGCCTCGTGCCAATTCTTCTTCGCCGCGTGCTGACCTGTCGCCGTTTCTCCTTGCCGTCTTGCTCCTTCCAATTGATACGAGAAAAAAGAGCTTTTCCTCATGCTCTGGGGTCTTTTATAGCCTCCGGGGAGACATGGCCCCCTATCGCGCAACAAACTTCCCAATGTTTGTTAAGCTTTGCATCCGGCAATGTGGCAATGCTTCACTGCATTACCGCCCTGTAGCTTCCACATCTATCAGCAGGCAACTCGTGTCGAACTTGCTTTGCTGCTGCACACATACATTGGGAGTGGAACTATGCACACATTGGGACGAAATCGGATTGGTAAAAGAAATATTGATCGAATCCACAATGCATTCCACTCAATGCACTTACGAGTATCCTATGCAATTTGATGATTTTAAGCGCTACTAAAGTCCTCGATCGTAGTTTCGCTTACCATCGTTGTGCACAGTATTTGAATTTAGTGCATTAATTCCCAATACTACACTGAGCGCACAGACAGCTTTTATGGGAGCTGCTTCCCACACACCACTGAATGTATCTGTTTGAGTTTCAACTGCATTCATATTAGCCGCTGGTAGAACATATCTTGCATCGACAATCCTATTGCTATTAATCATATCATCACTGCGTAGTTTTTCCACCGTCCCTGTTGATTTGGATCTTTCAGTTGTAATGTACTTTTCTCAGATATCGAAGATTTATAGTTTTCACAACTTTTCCCTGCATAATGCGAGTTTGAAGAATTTGACGGTTGACCAACAAATTGCTGTCGCAGGCATTGAATATAAGAATAAAGTGTATTGGCTGATATGGTAGATTGATAATCAATTGTCTAGAGTATGGGCGATAAAATGCACCGAACCCTTCGTTTCTATAGATTCCTTTCGCGCATTCTAAAGCTGAATTATATGGCGGATTGTACATTTGCAGTCTATGCTTTATCACGTCTGTTGGATTCGATATGACATCATGTGTAAGTGTCGCGGTATCTTGCCAACGTTTCTTTTGTACTGCAGATAGAATTTTGGTACTATCCTTCCCATTTTCGGATTTAGCACTGTGGACTATGTAACCACCAAACCATCTTCAACGCTGTACTCTTTCTCGAGTTTCTTCAAATCAGGTAGTATATGCATACAATTGATGCAGCAATATGTGAGGAAGTCGAGAACAACTACTTTGCCTTCAAGCAATTCCGTAAATGTTAATCAGTTCCATTTAACCAGTCGTGAACTTCTTTGAATTCTGGAATGGGTCTCGCCTCCGGATCAGCTTCCTCTAAATATTTTCCTCAGCCGTTTTCGCCAATCTCAAATACTTCAAATTCAAATCGGAGTCCTTCATTAGTATTCGAAGCTTGTACGCATCGTTTTATAGAGACACTATGATTTGGAATCCCGCTTAGAATTTACTTAGTCTAGTCATTACATGCACCAAGAAAATTACAGTTGAAAATACAATATTTAATTCAGAAAATTACGTTACCAATTCTACTTCAGTCTGGCTGGCGTGATAAATATTAGCTTTAGCTGGCGGGGGTCTTGCTTGTAGGATCGCGTGTGAAAGGGTCCCGTGACAATATATATATATATATATATATATATATATATATATATATATATATATATATATATATATATATATATATATATATATATGTATATATGTATATATGCATAAATATCCTACAAAGTATTGAGCCTTATTTTGTCATCTTTCGATTGAATATTTCTTTTATTTAAAATGGTTTTTACTTAAGTAGATATTGTCTATTGTTATCCATGACGTTTTGCCATTTATTGGGTAGAGCCATTATTCCATCAGTATAGAAATTCTGTGGCTTATCGGCGAAAAACTTGGCCAAGTGATTTTCACAGACCCTTTTTTAAGTGAATTTCTTTTCGTTAAGGAAGTTTTGCATAGACCAAAACGAATGGTAGTCTGATAGTACAAGGTCTGAACTATACGGTGAATGCATCAAAACTTCCCAGCCAAACTCTGTCAATTTTTGCCGGGTCATCAAAGATGTGTGTGGTCTGGCATTGTCATGATGGAAGACAACGCCCTTTCTATTGATCAATTTTGGCCAGTTTTTTGAATTGCTTGTTGCAATCTGGTTAATTACTGACAGTACAGAGCCGAATTGAGTGTTTGGCCAGGTTCCAGCACCTCATGATAAACCATTCCCTTGTAATACCACCATACACACAGCATAACCTTATTTGGTGTCATTCTTGGGTTTGAAGTCGTTTGTGATGGTTCACCTTTTTTGACCATGTTCTTTTTCGAACGAAATTCTCGTATCTTACCTATTTTTGATCGCCCGTCATGATTTGCTTCAAAAACGGCTCGATTTCGTTGCGTTTTATTAGCATTTCGCAAATGGAAATTCGGTCAATCAAATTTTTTTGTGTTAATTCATGCGGCACCCAAACGTCGAGCTTCTTTGTGTATTCAGCCTTACGCAAATGTTTCAAAACTGTTTGGTGATGGATATTCTGTTCCTTAGCAATGTCATGGCTGCTTATGTGTCGGTTTTCTTCAAATTTTTGTAAGATTTCATCGACTTTTTCAGGTGCATCTTTGACATGAAAATTTCCAGAACGAAAGTGAGCGAACTATCTCTTGGCTGTGGCTTTTGATAAAGTACCTTGACCGTAGACACCACCAATTTTTTCACGAGCCTGCGATGCATTCTCACCTCGATCGTGGTGATATGTAAAATATAACGAATTTTTTCAGAAATTTCACTCATTTTTAAATGAATACAACTTTTGACACGAATGACGAAATACAAAACTGTCTAGATGAAAATTGTAGACTGGAACGTTACCTTTCAAACGCATGCCAGTTTGACTCAATTTGATTAGCATTGCCCGATATATGACAGCGAATAACTGCCCACAGAGGATATTGTGATGGATGTATAAGCGGCCATAAAATATATGCCCATCGAGAAAAAACACCATATTAGAGAAGAAACAAGGAAAATCATCGAATCAAGGGAAAGTAAAATTACCCATCACGGCAGAAACGAAATCAAGCTTAAAGGAAAAACCTGTATATTTTTTATAGGCGGACAAAGGAAATAAAGTAGTCATCATGGACAAGGACCGCTATGATGATTTAGTGTTCGAAAAACTCACGAGTGGGGACTTCTTCGAATTAAAGAATGATCCACTCCCAGACTCAGTGCAAAGGGTCGAGAAAACGTTAAAGGAGTGCAAAGAAATAATTGAGGACGTCAGTAAATTACGAGTTCCCAACCCTGTTTTGTCGAGAATCAAATGCCTTCCGAAGGTCCATAAAGAAGGCAATGACCTACGAGAAATAATAACGTCTACAGATGCTCCGACAACGAAAATTGCCAGTCGGGTACTGGAGGAATGTGGAAAACTAGGTGTAGTTTTGAGCAAGTACTCCATCAGGAATAGAGAAGATTTAGTAAGAAGACTAACAGACAGTCAGAAGATAAACGAAGGAGAACAATTGGTGTCATTTGACGTGAAGTCTCTTTTCCCTAGTGTCCCTGTGAAGCAAGCGTTGACCCTTTTAGAAGACTCGCTGGCAAGAAAAGACCCTTCAATCAACGGAAAAAAGAAAGCTAGAGGCATTACAAAATTAGCAAGAGTCTGCATGGCAGAAAATTATTTTACCTTTAGGGGTCGGTTTTTCAAGCAAAAAACCGGTGCACCTATGGGCAACCCGTTGTCACCTTTACTTAGCGAAGTATTTTTAGAATGGGTGGAGAGCAAAATTGAAGAGCCTGGTTGGATGCCCAGGATTTGGTCTCGTTATGTGGATGACGTGATTGCCGTTATAGAACGGAATGAAGCCCAAAACATATTAAAAAAACTCAACTCCATACATAAAAACTTGACCTTCACAATGGAAGTCGAAACAAATGGCACTATCCGATTTCTAGATGTTAAAATAACAAGGACAACAGGCAGTTTTGAATTCGATATACACCGAAAAAACACCAGCACACAAAGAACGGTATCAGCTACGTCAAATCACAGCTTTTCGCAACAAATGGCATCTTTCCGGACTTGGCTACATCGAATGATTACCGTCCCCTTAAGCCAAGAAAACCGGAAAAAAGAGGAAGATTACATCATGGACACAGCTGTCAAAAATGGATACGACCCCATGTTAGTGAAACGGATGGGGGAAAAATGGAAAAAAGAGCACAAAGACGCAAGCTCACAAAACTGAGTACACTCAAGGACGAACCAACGCAAAGAGCAGTAATGATCATTTCGGAGGTTAGCGGTGCCCTGAATAGAATGATGAGGAAAAACGGTATCCAAGTGGTGACCAGATGCTCACAGTTTCAGCTTAAAACCAACGTAGCGCAAGTCAAAGACATAAGGAGCAAACATGAAAAGCGAGAGATCTACTAGATTAACTGCCAGCAATGCGAAAAAAGTATATATTGGGCAGACAAAAGCAGCGTGAAAGTCCGGTTCAACGAGCATGTTCGAGAAGCACAATCAGCACTAACGAAAAATAAAGTAAAAGACGTTCGATCATCAGTAGCCCGTCACATTTGCGAAGGACACAACGTCAATTGGGAGCAGTTGAATTTTATCAAAGAAAAACGAGATTTGAGGAAACTGGACGCGTACGAGACACTTTGGATTATGCGGCAACCTATGGAAAAACGATTAAATGATGATGTTGGCAATGGAGGCTCACCTCGTTTAAAATTACTTCTAAATAATGAAGTTCAGGTTACAAATTTTTAAAATAATTTAAAATAAATTAAAATAAAACAAGTTGGGTAAACAGACCTACGCTCATGTCAGAAGGGTTTTGTATTCAATTTACAAAATGCAGTCACCAGATCGAATCACATCAAGAAACATGTCAAAGACGATTTTATTGGAGAAAATATGAAATACGAAGATCATACTATTATTAACAAAGTTGAACGAATTTCGACTTCTGAGGTTTTTGGTATTGGTATACTCATAAATATCTCCCTTGATAATTATTTCACATGTCCAGCCGCGACGGAGGAAACACATTTTTCATGTATTTACCCGCTGTGCCCCACTGAAGCAAAAACTGGCAGTTTTACAACTGTTTTGAAAAGCTCCCATGTAAACTTTTATTTCATACTCATATCAGCTACGTTTGATGAATTTTTTTTTCAGGGGCCACTCTCCTGTACTGTTATCATTGATTAATGGCCAATTTTTTCGAATCCTAGAATGGTTACAAAACCCTTTTGCTAGGAGCTCTCTCCCACCTCCTTGACTTGTTTCACTTATAAGCATTAATTGTAGGTCCTGATCTACAGTCATTCATTAAATTGAATCAAGTGATCAAAGCATGCACCTTAAACGTTGAAGTTGGGAAAAAATAACTCAAAATTATTCAATCTTCGCATTTAAAACAGCCACTTTCTTGTTTTACGATTACTGATACCACCAGTTCAACCGATTCTCAAAAATATACATGACACCTATCATTTCTGAAATTTTCATGCAAATCCTAGCAAAACTGTAGTGTCTGAGTCGGTAAAAAGCGCGTGTTGTTCCATAGCCATATGTTGCCATAGTAATAAATGCAGCGCATATTGTTCCATAGTAATACAGGAAAATTCAAACCGCTATAACTTCGCGAAATATAATTCAATCTTTATAAAACTTTCAGAATAGATCAATCTTATTAATAGTCATCTGTGTACTGAATTTCATTGAATTTGAGAGCACCGTTAAGATTTTATTCAAGAAAACATAAAATCAATAAATCATACTATTACTAACAAAGTTGAGTGAATTGCGGCTTCTAACGTATTTGTTGTTGTTGTACTCATCAAGACCTACATTCTTGATTTTTTTCAGATTTTTCGGATCACAGGTGTCCAATCGCGAGGGGGGGGGAGTTTTTATGGCATTTTTGGAGGAGAAGTTAGCACAAGAAGGTAAACTGCCACATCGATGGGTGCGTTATGTAGACGATATCTTCACGATCATCAAAGAGGATCAGGTCCAGCAAACTCTCACGGCGATCAACTCAATACACAACAACATCAGTTTCACCCACGAACTGGAGTCGGAGGGGCGGCTACCATTCCTTGACGTAATGGTATGTAGAGGAGCTAATGGATTGGAATTCGAAATATACCGCAAACCAGCGGACACCATGCGGATAATTCCTTTCACTTCGAACCATTGCCAACAGCAAAAATGGGCGACATTTAGCTGGCTTGTGAATCGAATGCTCACGCTTCCATTGAATAAGGAAGGCCTGAAAAAAGAAACGTCCCACATTTATAAGCTAGCCGAGTGGAATGGATACCCTACGGATGAAGTCACCAAAGTGATAGCCAAACGAACGAAGGAGATCTTCAATAAAAAGTTCACAACGCTAACTGCGGAAGTCGAGCAACGGAAGAGGTTGGTTGTAACGTTTGACTCAAGGACGGAAACAATGAAGAGGGCTATGAAGAACGTAGACATCGACCTAGTTTATACGAGCCGGGCCACAAAAATACAGAACTTGCTAGGATCAACCAAGGACCCCATTCCCAAAATGGAGCGGAGTGGAGTCTACAAGGTATCGTGTACGAAATGTAATGGATGTTACATTGGACAAACGAGGAGATCACTAGGTATCAGATGGAATGAACACTTAAGGGAAGCAGTCAACAAAAACAAAAAGCAGGATGCAAAAAACTTCAAATCAAAAGTAGCGGAACATATAGTCCTTGAAAAACATGACATCACTGCGGACAACGTAAGCATGCTGAAAACGGTTACAAACGGATGGAAGCTTGATGTAGCAGAAAGCTTGGAGATATTCAATCGGAAGACGCAGGACATTTGGAACGGCGACCCAGGTAACGGATACACCTGGCTATTCAAGCTTACAAAATAATGAAGGTAGTTAAGTAGTAATTAAGGGAAAAACAAATTTTTGAATGGTAAAGGATCAGGTAATTAGAGATTAAGTAAAAGTACTTTGAGGGATTAGATGTAATTAGAGATTCATATTAATACGTTAATGAGTTTAGTATAAATATTAGGACACTTATAGTTTAGGGAATAGTAGTACTGAGGAAGTTCTCAAGTAGAGAACGAAACAATTGTATACTAAATTTAAAATAAATAGTAGAATTAAAGGGTATATACTTTCTTTCACTTTTTTTATTTGAAAGTTTTACTAAAGGCGGAATATTTTTAACTAATAAATTAATAGTTCCACTAAAATTCATTTGACCCAAATTTAAAATATACTTTTATGACCTGTTATTACATTGATATGCATCGTTTTGTTAAGTACGGTCATTAATAACTAATTAGCTTTAGCATATATATTGTACATCTTGAGGGTTTCTCTTCGGAAAAATTAGACACTGAAGAAGGGAGAACATTTACTCCCGAAATATATATATATATATATATATATATATATATATATATATATATATATATATATATATATATATATATATTGTCGGAAAACAAATAAATAGCGTTGCTTTTTCCAAATTATATTTTTCTTTTTGTTTAAATTACAGCGCTAAAACATGGAGGTTTTCAATAGATTTAAAGTAGATGATGTTTTAGATGAAAGCCCGTGATTTCTCTTCCGACCAATGTATAGCTCCGATTTGTACCAAAGCTGGTACAAACATTCATTCAAGCGTGTGATAAAGCCCACAATAAAAAATTCAAAGTCGAACCATTTGAAACAAAATGGCGGCCGCTCAAAGGTCGGAAAAAGTATAACAATAAAAAAGCACTTCTGGGTCAGGTCAGAAAGTTTTTTTCGAAATTTGAAAATATCTCGAAGCTACAATTTATATTGTATTTTTACGAAACCTACAATCAAGGTACACGTTGATGAGATTATGTATTAAATGTATCAGAACTATAAATGATTCCTATGAACACTGCATATTTTAGTCGTAGTGGTGTTTGAAATGCAGTTAAAAAATTATATTTGAATATACATGGTACAATGTATTCAAGAAATTGAGTTTTGAAGACAATTTGCCACTAAAAGGGTGAAATAAAAAACTTAAAAAAAAAGAAAACCGTCTTCAAAATGCTCTAAAAAGGATAAAATAAATTTTATGGAAGCGGTGTCAAATCAATTTCCCTATTTCAACATAAATACTTCCAACATCTGCATCATCACAAAAGAATCGGGGAAAAAATGATATGGCATCGCTTCCATAAAATTTATTTCATCCGTTTTAGGGCATTTTGAAGTCGGTTTTCTGTTTTTTTCTAAAAGTTTCGCCTAAAACCTTTCATTATCTTCCCATTTGAGAGCTTTTAAGACGTGAAGGCTTCGCCATACGCATTAACAAAAACTGTTTAATTGCCATCCGAACAAAATGCTTTATTTTGTATCTCTCATAAACTCATTGATGGCATCGAATATGTAATTAGGCAAATTGCGCGGCTGATGTGTTCCTAAGTTTTCGGGTGACGGGCGATTGACTGCTTTGTGGTCAAGTAGAAGCTTTCGACCAACATATCAAATGGACGAGGGGAATTATGGCAAGTACAAATCGATCTAAGTGATTGAACACATTGCGTGCAAGAAGAGATTCGGTCACATGTACACACAAAAGTGTAGTAAAAACATTCAAAAGCCGAAATGCTACTAAATTTGGGCCGTATATGAATAAATGATAGTAATCAATTTGATAGGGTTGTGCTAGATGATATTGATAAAAGCCCAGACAAAAGAAATCAATTCAGTAGCCTAAAAAACGATTTTCTGCAGATTTTGTTTAACTATATACTTTTCAAGCCTCTTATTTTTTATGGTTTCGTTTGTCTATTTCCTTCATTATTTAGCAGATAAGTTTTCTTTGCGTTCGACCTACTCTGCTAGAGTTCTACGATCAAAGCCTCGCTATCAACTCCCATTTGTTATTATTCGGTTAATTTAAAGTTTGGAATTTAATTGAGCACCTTAAATATCCGTAGTCCTTGGTGAGCTCATAAAAAATTCCACCTAGAAGTATAGATTTTCAACTTGGTGGCAAACCGGAAGGGTTCCTGTGTAGGGTGGTTGGACTTGACGAAAAATCGGTTAAAAATTTATTTGTTCCACGATATTCATCACGTAACCACTATCTGTTTAATAGCATTAATATGAACTTTTGGTCAAATTTCTGTCTGTTTTTTGCTGCTTATAGGCTGGTGAAGGGGTGGGAGAATAATGTCCTTTGGCATAGCGTGTATTTATCTTTGTGGAAATTATGTCGACTTGCTAGCTACAGTAGAGCGATGAATTAACTCGTCCGAAATATAGGAAGAAACGGAAAATACTTTTTAAGGGTGGTTTCTTTTAATTATATTTTTTTAATATATTTAATTTTTTCAAGCTTAATAACCCTATATAGCGCATCCAATATGTTGAGTTTCAGGATCAATTCCGTTTGGATAATACAATTCTGAAATTCCAATTCACCATAATTTATGAAGCATCGCTGTAAGAAAATGTGCATGAATTGCTTGACCGCAAGTCCTTGAAATGCGAACGTACTCCCCCGAAGGCGAAAAGACTCTTTGTAGGGCCTCAAAGTTTTTGTGGCTTTTCAATAATTCATATGTGACACACATGTCGGTGTTCCATGAAATTTTCACTTGCACGCAATTTGTCCAATTTCGGCAATCGATTCACTTTTTGTCCACTCATCCTTCTAGGTGATTTCGATGTCTGTTAAGGTAATATACCCTCTGCTTGCTTCGCATTGCCATTGCTATTCGACTATCGCCTTGTGTTCAAAATGTGTATTACTAGAACTCTTCCATACGTTAATTGCAATCTACTCAGTTACTCTACGTATATATAACGAGTGTATACATATATGACTATATGCAGGTTGAATGCTTTTAATGGATGATGTGTTCTAAACAATTATTTTTCAAATTTTGTTTTTTTGTATGTATTTAACACTAACAAATCTTTGAAAAATTTAATTACTGGTTCTTTGGTTTCGAATATATTTTTTTTATATTTTATATTCTTTCCTTAAAAATTTATGGGTGATTTGAAAAAAAAAACAACGAATAAATGAGTTTAGAAGTTTTGTTAAAAATATTGTAATATTGTATCAACTCGGTTGGACTGTAATTCACAACAATGTTTCTTTAAAGCTACAATTTTTTGAAATTTCTAGAGGGAATGCACGAGGTAAAACAAGTCGAAGTAACCGTAGAGTGCTCCTACCAGAAGGATTTTGTAAAATAACTGCAGTGAAAATATGCTTTGACATTTAACAAACATAAAGAAAATTATTATAAAACATAATGACCCCAAAAGAACTCCAAATTCATACAACTTTATTCAAAAAAATTAAAGTTTACATTTTATATTAATATTTTTAGTAAAATTTATAAGAAGAAAGTGCCAAAAGATCAGCCAATCATATAACAAAAATTACATTTAATAGTCTCTAGATTACCCCACTAGGTGTTCAAATTTTGGTGGGTAGGTAACTGTAGTGAAGTAGGTAGATTAAAAATTGTCCGTTCAGGACAGCAGCGATGGTCTGCTACCTCGGCGCAAGCGGGTGTTGACACACGCCGATATTGGCCTTGCCTAGGAACGTGTGAATGCGCTGGCAGGCTAGCCTTGCGGTGTCGTGGGGCGGGTTCTTTCCCCCTAGCACAGGGACCCACTACAAAAAAATTTCACATTCATGAATTAACCATGGTCTAATGCTGATTGACTGGTGTCGAGACCGAGGTAACCTACTAAGGGTTGAAACGTTTTTTCGAAGAACAAATTGGGCCGACGATCCTTGTGGCCCACAAATAAGAGTGGGGCATCCAGATGGTAGCGGTGCCCCCTCGCATTCACCCAACCGGATCAAGATCCAAACGTAGACGTGGCCATGATTTCCCCATTTGAGTGAAAAACTCATACAAAATTACTTTGTATGACTCTTTCCCTCCAATGAGAAATACAAACGTAACCGATTTATGCGATAGCGTTATGCAAAGAAATCACAAAGCCCTATATCATAAAAGGGCACGCGAGCAGAAGGCCACTTTACCTGGCAAGAGCCCCTGTTAAACAAAAGAAATGGAGGAGCGCTCCCATTCTAGTGGAGGAGCCTGCCATCGATGCGGGTCCTTTACCCGGTCAGGTTAATTGAAAGAGAAAGACCGACGGTGTACGTTTAACAATCCATTTTATTTATTTTTTCTAGGATAAAATATCTATTTTATTATAAACTATACGTACAAAGAATTATCACATAAGTGGTATTAAATAATTATTCTTCAATCAAAGAAAAAGAATTCTGTATTACCCCGTGGTGAAAAATTTTTTTTGACTTTATATTTAATTGAATGAAATTCAAGTAATATTATTTTCCGAAACTTGTAGTTATTCAAAATTTATATAGTAAAAACACTGTATCTACTCCAAAACTACAACTTTATTTAATAGATTGATATGACCATTTCGAGAGTAACTTGCTCTCTTCTTCAGTCCATTGATACTGAAATCATTGGCAATACAATTAGATCTTAAATACTACAAGATATTAAGGTTCTAAAAGGTTTTAAACAATAATAAAATTTAAGAAAGAAAAAAAATTTAAAGAGATAATAATGACCGAACATTAAATGAGATATTGAATGAAAGTAGAATTAAAGGTACAAGAATAATGGAATATTTAAGTAATTAACTAATTAAGGTGATCTCCGGTTCCTTTTAGCTAGTCTCTTAATTAACTCCGATTGCCAGTTTCCTTCGTCTGTGTTCATCCGTGTTTAGGGGTCTTGCTGCATTATGTAGAGGCTCTCCCAAGCGTCTAATGTATAAGGTCGGATGACATATTTCAGTTGTTGAAGGCTATCGTTTCCTATGCGGTGTCCATTTTCAATTATGTGTACTGCTACCGCTGATCGCGCCGTATTGAGACCCCGCCTTTCCCCAGATTTCGCTTCTTTCATGTGTTCTTGGAATCGTGTAGTGATGAGCCGCTTGGTCTGACCGATATCGCATTTTTCACAATCATTACACTGAATTTAGTACATGCCGCTCATTTTGTTACTTTTCAGGGGGTCTTTTTCGTTGCCCAGTAGAGTTTTGATGGACGCGTTTCTGGTTGAAGCTGTGATGTTGATGTTAAATCGTTTGAAGAGAGACTTAATGCTGTAGAACGAATCCGCCATCGGAATGCTTATCCATTTGGTGTTTTCAACGTTTTCTTGTATACAAAGAGTCATATGCTTATTTCTGAAGGCATCCTGTTGTTTTTTGCTATTAATTTTTTGATGGTATAAGGGCTATATCCGTTTCTGATGGCAGTTTCCATAATATATGCTTTTTCCTTCATGTTCCCATTTTCCGTTAAGGGGTAGGTAACAAGCCGATGGATCCAACTGTTGTACACTGCCATTCTTTGCATTATTAGATGTGCTGATGTTGCTGGTAAAGTCCTTTGAGTAGAAGTACTCTTCCTGTAAAGTTCAAATTTGATTTTCTCGTTGTTAATGATGACGAGGTCTAGGAACGGTAACTTCCATTTGTCTCCTTTTCCACAGTGAACTGAATTTTTGGATGAATTTTGTTGATCCTTAGAAACTCTGGCTAGTACGTCGTCCACATATCTAAACCATGTTTTTGGCTTGATGCCTGATTCTTCCATGATTGATTCGATGTTCTCCATGAAGACATCCGCTAAGAGTGGAGGAAGGGGACTACCCATTGCAACTCCTGCCGATATCTTAAAGAATTTTTTTTTTACATCGTTTGATGAGAAGTCACTGTTCCCAAATACACTGGTGAAGCACGCAATATAGCAATTAGAAGTTTGGCTTGAGAAATTCGTGAATACAAGAGATTGGAATAAGAAAGTGAACACATATAAAAACCTAGCCTTGCTCTGCATGAGCGAAAACTTTTTCATTTTCTGAGAAAAATTCTGTATAATTTGTATTGTGTCAACGATAACTCTGGACTGATCATAATAGCAATAATAGTACTGCTGCGAGCCAGGTTCTCCAAAAATTGAGGTGTTAAATATGTCCAAGTTCACAAAGAATTGTTTTTTGGTGAGCATACGATCGAGACGGGAACGAGAGCTCGATAAGAGAACACCTCATAGTTGTAGCAAAATGGGTAGCGACGTAAGCGATGACTCGCGACTGAAAACAACTTGATCTGTTTCGCCTGACTGACCGGCAATACGCTGTCTATTCAACGACTGTCAACCCACATTTTGATTCGCCAGCCTCTACTGCAGCATTCGAGAAGTAACCTTGAAATTACTTATCCCGCGACATCGCTGAGATTTATTTCACTCGTTTCACGTTTAGGTTATGTGAATCTGTGGTGTTCACGATCAAGCGAAGCATGTGATCCAATAAAAACACTCGCACGATTAATGCTGATTAGAAGATCTCTCATGAACTCTACTGACAGCCTATGTTGTGCAACACCTACCAAAAATTTCAATGACAAATCATACATTTTGTTGCAAATTACTCCCACAACTTACGCGAAGTTTTCGGTACAAAAGTTAACGTGATTTTTAGCAGTGAGCCGATATTTTGACTTGCTCGGAAATTGATCCAAACGCGACAAAACTTATCGAATTAACAAAGGGTGAACTTGAGACTAAGTATTAACTAAGACGCGAAGTTAATAAATTCACACGGCACCGATCCAAATGGCGACAAAACTTCTCGAATTAACCTAAAGAGTATCCTTGAACAAAATTTCACCAATTTGTAAATGATTCTTCACGATCTCCCGTAGACTGCCCTCCGTCTAAAACTTTTCCTTCTCTATTTCCATATCCCAACGGTACCTCGAATCAGCTGCTTGCTCAGCCGAGGTCGATTATATACGGTAATTTTTTTTTCTTTTTTTTTTGTGGTAGGGAGGTGAAGGCATTTATGCCCGCCGAGTCTGGCAGTGTGGGACTCCCATGGAGGATACCCTTGGACTACCCACTAAACACCTCCCCTGTCAATCTGAGAACCTAGCCTGGAACCGTTTGACACATTACTTCGGGCCAGGTCTCGTTTTGTTACGCCGTGGGGCGCCTTCAAGCTGGGGAGTCCCTTTCCTAGCGGGAGGGGAGAGGGGAAGAGGAATTGCCAGAAGAGCGATCCCCCAGCCCCAGCACCTCTGGCTGCTGCGAGTCTCTTTTATCTTTTAGGACTGCCCGAGCATAATGTGCCACCTGGTTCCATTTGTCAACTAATTCGAGCATCACCGCAACTATATTATCTGGGGTGAGCTCTCCCGTCTCCCTGTAGAGTTCCCTTCGCAGCCTGGCCCATTTGGTACAGGCAAAAGATGTGTGACAGGCATTGACCTCCTCTCTTGGGCAAAACCGACAATCGGGAGACCGTGACTTACCGATCTTGTGCAGGTAAGACTGAAAACACACGTGCCCGCTCAAAAGCTGGGTCAGATAGAAGTCAGTCTCACCATGCCTTCAATTCAGCTACGGTCTCACATCCGGGATGAGGCGCGCAGTCCACCTTTCCTTCGTGCAATTCCTCCAAGACTGCTGCCAATCGTTGAGCGAGCGTTGTCTCTCCTCGCGGACAACCATCTCCCTCGCATCCTCGTTTTGGCACAGGTAAATAGCGTGGTGCTCTCTAGCAAGGAGGGCGACAGGTATCACGCCTGCAACCACTCTCACCGCCGAGTCGGAGACTGTTGGATACGAAGATGCAATTCTCAGTGCTCCTCTTCTCTGTACCTGTGCCAATCGTTTTCGGTATACCTCCTTGCTGAGAGCGTCGCGCCATACCTCTGCTCCGTACAGTAGCACTGATCCTACAGCACTCATCAAGAGGCGTCTTCTTGATGGGCTGGGTCCCCCTACGTTGGCCATAAGTTGACTCAGGTACTTCACCGCTGGCTTCGATTCGATTTGTATATCTCCAACGCTGATCATCCTTACTCTAGGGATTCTATTTTTTGTCAAGATGACCACTTCGGTTTTCTCCAGTGCTAAACTGAGCCCGCGAGCAGCCATCCAGTCTCTCACTCGGCGCATTAGCATACCTAGCCTAAGTTGCGCTTGTTCAACGGTGCGTCCGGCGACCAGAGCCGCAACATCATCCGCATAGCCGACCAAGCGTGACTCATCTGGCATCTCAAGTCTCAGTAGCCCGTCGTAAGACACGTTCCACAGGTCCGGACCAAGGATAGATCCCTGGGCAACACCCGATGTAATTTCCATCCTTCGTTGGCCCTGTGTCGTGTCGTAGAGCAGGCTTCGGTCCTTTAGGTAGTTCCTCAAAAGCCGCATTAGATATTCTGGAAGTTGAAAAGAGTTTTCCAGCGTGTCCAGAATATCCACCCATCTAGCGGAGTTGAAGGCATTCCTGACGTCGAGTGTCACCAACAGGACGATCCGTCACTTGGTGCGACTATATGCCTCTGCCTTTTGGGCCGCGTTCACCACCCCTGCAATCGCATCAATGGTAGAACGTCCTGCTCTAAAGCCGTACTGCCGAGGAGATAGGTCCCCAGCAGCACGAATCGCGTCAGTGAGTCTTCCCTTGATGAGTTTCTCTAGCACTTTCCCAGCCGTGTCTAGCATGCATAACGGGCGGTATGCAGACGGCGATTCGGGATTTCCCTTCCCCTTGCTGACCAGCACGAGCCTCGCCACCTTCCATCGTACCGGGAAAACCCCGTCCCGTAGGCAAGCATTGAATGTGCTGAGCAGCAAGTCAGGACAATGGTGATAGACGAGCTGCAAAACCTCAGCTGGAACACCATCTGGACCTGGAGCCTTCCTCGCTTTCAGGGAGAGGACTGCCTCCTCCAGTTCCAGCTGTGTGAAGAGTGGGCACTCGACTGCTGTTTCACCATGGACAGCGTCAACACGGACGGGATGGGCGGGGAAGAGTCCCCGCACTATCGCGTCCATCTTTTCCGCGTCATGTATACAAGGCTTCCGTAGGGCACCAAGTTTCCCCATGACCAGCATTGTATACGGTAATGCGATACACAGTTGGGATGCTCTAAGTCAGTGTTCTCATGTCCAAAATTTTATTGGCAGATTTAAAATTTTTCAAGCAAAATTAACTGAAGTAAAGAAAAATGAAAAAGACGCCAAATAGTAATAAAAGTTAAATCTCATGAAGAATATAATTAAAGGGGAACGTTTAAATTTTATATGAAGGAAAATTGATATAAAATTAATTTAATAATAATAATAATAAGAAAGAAAACTATTTTACAAATTACGAGTATGAATTTAAGTAATTAAATATTTTTTCTAAATCTACTATTAAAATTTCGGATAAGAGTTAGGAAGGTTTTCGAGCAGTTTGCTTGTGTGACTGCTCGATTACTACATAACAACTGAATATTATTGCTCTAACTGTGCCCTTGCATTCCCAACAACTTTCGAATTGTGTGTTGTCTTGGGACATCAATATCATTTGGACTTGCATTTGATTTATAAATTGGCGGTTTACGACCATTGTATGACTAGCAAGGCCAAGTGATAATAGAGTCCTGAATGTGCTCAAAAGTTGTTACTCAACATCTCTTGCGGTGGGTTCTGATTCACACCCCAAACCAAGCAGCGCCTTGTTGTCTTTTAAATCACATGGATTCTGATTTCGCCTGATTGGCGGCGTAGCTAGTCCGCGAATATTCATGCCAAGATACGCGCTGCTTGTGAATCATAATCAAACTTACTTTTCTTTGTTAACACGAATTACCAAGAGACGCATTCAGAGTCCAGATGTTTATGGTGCTACAAGAGGGAGCTCCTGTTTACGTTTAGGGGCTACAGCATTGGGGTCTTTGCCTGGAAGAGTTTCAAATGAGAAGACCGAATTTTATGATACATATTTGCATTTTTTTAGAGGTTTTGTTATAGTTCGTCATTGACAGCCACTTTGATAGTTATAGTTGAACATCACCTAATCCACTCTAACTTTTTCTCACCTTTAGCGGATTTTGAAACCATGTAGAAGGCTGGAATTGATTGCATCCACTGGAGGACAGCAGCCTAAAGTATCCGTGGCTGTGATAGTCTTGGAAGACATATTCGCATTATTACAAAGCCTGACCACGTAGATAGACGTCATTGAGCATAGGCATGAGATTGCTTCCAAAGCACTCCCGAACGTCTCCACAATGGGACACGGATCCCAGCCCTTGGAAGTTTCCCATAGTTCGGTGATCTGAGCCAGCGCGTGAATGCCATAGCCTTATGTTGTCTCCACTCCGGCGATGGATTTGCTTGGAAAGCGCAAGGCTTCGACCGCTGTTTCGCGTTTACGCCAAATTTTGTATGCTAATAGGAGTACGTTCGCCTTTTGCACCGCCTGTCAAACCATGCAAAACAGCAGAGTTAAAATTAGTCGGTAATTTGTTACCTGAGCAAGAACGTCATTGAGCTGATACTGGATTTTGTCAATCCGTTTGTTGAGTTTTGACGTATCGCTTATGTCTGCGGTGGAGCAGGTGACCGTGCCTGCGGCGGAGTAGTCTCTGCAGCCAACGCGTAGGCCGAAACACTGTTTTCCACTATGCAGTCTGCTATTTTCCCCAGTTTGTAGAGTTCAGAATCCTGGCAAGCAGCCAGAATGCACCTGACGCTCACCGGTAGCCGTTTTATCCACAATGTTCTGAGAATGTCCCCAGAAAAATCCAAATATGCGAAGTTTTGCATCTCTCGAAGTAGTTGTGACGTTTGTTTTCTGTCGAGGTGAGCAATTGGTTTAGCTGCCGCTCATTAAGTTCGGAGAATCTGTGACAAGATGCCGTTTGAGCGTACCATATTGATTCGTGACTGGTGGTGAATTGATAATGTCAGATACTTGCTGCAGGTTATCGATTTCCAGAGCAGCGATTATCCTTTAATAACGAGCATTGTCAGATGTTATTTTATAAGTGAATAATTGCGCCTCGGTCTGCACAAACCAAAGTGTTGGGTCGCTCCGCTAAAATGGCGGCAATTTCACGTCTTTGATGGAAGCAACTTTCACAGACGGTGGAAAGTTTATTGTTTTATTAATTGTGGGCAACAATTTGGGTGAAGATATCACGTCCTTGTTCGGTTCGTATCGCGTGTCGAGCGACGTGTTGTTGTTGCGCCTTATTGGCCGCGGTGCAAGTTGCACGTACATGCCCTGTGTCAAATCCCCAGTTGACATTGTAATTGTAGCAAAAAGCTTATTATCGCGGAAATTTCACGATGCACCAAGATGGTATTGTCCTCAAAAAGTGAAAATTTGAGAACCGGCAAACACGTGATGAAGAGTATCTTTGTAAAATACGCGACGATTGAGTTTATGTTTGGATAGTCCCCTAGCCGCGTTCACGTCAATGATAGGGTCACCAGTTGTGGCCGCCTATATATATCCCGTGGAACAAAACGATAACAACGCAATGTTAAGACTCACTTAATGTGATAAAAAAACAATTTATTGTGAAATTAAATATACTATGGAGTTCAACAAAGAAACTGCCTTTATTATTGAGAGACCCAGCGCTCGAGGCGTACTGGTACATCCAGACCACTCCACTATCATTTTACAGGCCTCGACTAAAGGAGGTTCTGCGCGTAGAATTCCCAACCAGCGATGAATACGAAAGTATCCTGGATAATAACCAGGCGCGCTAGCAACGTCCGGGAGAATGTTTTGGTGAGTATAGGGCAGATATAGTACGTCGGGACGACGAGCTAACAATATCTCTGCGTGCTGAAACGCAACCTGCAGCTTGAGATACGACATCATGTCTCAACGACGGAATTGGTGGGCAGATGTGAAGGAGCCAATGAAGATCTTCAAGCATGACCCTATATGGCAACGAGACCTCTTGCGCAGGGTGGAATATAGGAAGCAACGATACCAGATGATTCGGAGACTTCTGAGAAGCCGACCGAGTTTTCTTTTTATGACCTCACCCAAGTAATGCGGCAAAATGACGTCCTATTTTCTAATACTCTAACTAAAATTGGTTATGAAGAAATATTAGAAGCAGATCAATTGCAGCTGATAGAAAACAGATTTTCCACCAAATACTCGTAAGAGGGTAAAAGATTATTTCCTGAAGGAATCTATTTATTTTTGACAATAACAAACCACGTGGACAATATGTTGAAAGGAAGGAGCCAAAATAATTAGAAACCGTTATTATTACAAAAAATCATTATACAAGGGTAGTTCAAATATGTGTCCTCTGACACATTTATTTAGTATTACGAATTTGCAGTTTTTCTAGGTACTTCCCCTTCCAGTGCTTCCCACCCCAATTCCGATATTGTATCGAGCGTAAGACGCGCGGTTGAGGGCGCGCATTATCCTTGAGAAGCATCACACTTCGCGCTGGAATTCTCCTCCATTTCGAGCGTTATTTTGCGATATTGAAGGCGTTCGTGGATGATAGACTCTACACTACCAATGCTGATACCGAGTTCAGCCGAAATGTCTTGAACATTCATCCTACGGTCCTGTTCTACACGGCAAATGTTGTCTGGTGTGATGCTGGTTCGCGGTCGACGGCCGTGCAGCTCATTCTTGACGGTTTCGCGACCATCTTTGAATGCTTGGGTGCATTTAAATACAGCAGCCCTACTCAGACACTCACTTCCGAATTGATTTCGTAAACGCAAAAAAATTTCCGTGTTTTTAACGCCTTCCCACACTAAAAAACGAGTGACAATACGTTGAGCAACGGCGGTCGGCACTTGACGTTCACTCATGGTAGTAGCACGCACGTGAAACATGCACTCCCAACGAAAACTATGCCACACTATTTGTCAGGCACCCAGTTATCACATACTCAAGCCACGACCGTCAAAACATACATACGCGCCATCTACAACAACACTTCTTGTGGTGTGAGGACGTTGCGACATTTGGACGGATCAACGTGGTAGATCATCCTTGGAGCATTTAGGGAAGATAAGCTAAGAGAGCGTTGTCGCAGCTTAAACAGCGTTGGCAAGTAAAAATAGCGTTTTGGCGAGCAAAAACAGCGTTGGAGGAGCTGGGGCAGCGTCGGTGAAAACTGGTTTCTGGGCTCATTCCTCTCGCTCACTTTTCGTTAGAACCTCCATGAAGGAAGCTAAACTTCCAAAAATGAATGTCCAGTTTAATGATTTTGACAAAAAAATTGAGCAACTCTACTCATACAGCGGGGAAATTTAAAAAAATTTATGGGTTACACTGACTCCACTTCTCGAGATATGTGACAAAAACAGCACGTCCCAGGTCAAATGAGATTTGATGAGATTTTACTCGACTCCTTCCCCGCGGTCTATTTTGACCTCATATTATCAATGGATGTCCCCTAGTGTTGTAAATATTTACAAAATTTACTCTCTGCAATATCAAATATATTTCCCACTTGAAGACATTAATTTGATTTCGTTTACGTATCTTCGAAATTGTAAAAAAGTGCCACTTCATTTTATTTGCATCAATTCCATTATGAGCAAATTCGCATGCATCCCGAATACTATCGTGAATAGTAAATGTTCTAAAGGGCATTGAGTATTTGGTCAGAACATCACATTCATTTATGGCGAAGGATTCAAGTGGATCTAAATAAATTGCAAATTGCATTTTTAGTTCGTATAACCGTTTATTGAAGTTCTAAAAATTGCCAACAAATTGCTTTCAAATCGTACATTCTAGAGCTATTATCGAAAAGGGTTTAGGATATACCACTTTCTCACATCGTTTTTAGGATTATGGTAATTTATTGTACACTGACCCTTGATTACCTTCAATTTTATTGTGGAGCTCTTTCAGTTAGGGAAGCTATTTTTTAGCAAAAGGGTGCAAAGTTATGAATTTCAATTAAGTGATACTGCCAAAACGTGACACTTTTTTGAATTGCGTCGACCTATGGATTGTGTTATAAAAGAATTGAGTTTCTGCATACATATATTTATGCTGATATGATGGCTCGATAAAGGCGACCTGGCATAAACATATTAATACATTACTACAAGCAGACAATGGGTAAATTACAATAGATTACATTTGAAGGTAACGTAAACTTACTCTAAGTAGAATTTATTTGTTGTAAAGTTCATCATACTCGAATATTGTTCTAAATTTGAGGATCAATACGTCCTACCGTTTGATAACATTTTTCCGAGCACAATATAAATCGCTGCAATTAAAGTCAACGACCAGCGTTAGATTTGATAGAACATTCCCATGACCACTGCCTGATGTAGCCACCGACATATGCAATATCCTGCCAATACGTATGGATGTCGATGACTTTTCCTTCCTCATCAACATACCTTCCTTGCTGCTGCCTCTGGAGATTTTTTGTTTTTACTCGCATAGATTTGGGACGCCCTGATTAGAGGACTTCCTTTGCACATGTTGCGTAATGGAAGGTAAGAGTAATCTTAGAAAAGGAAAAGTGTGTACACTGTGCACCCTTTCCTTTTCAATAGGATCGCCTGCTGGCACTTGGTATAACAAATATGAAAACGTCGAACGTTAAGATTGAAGTCAGTTCACTATACTCGTACATCATATTTTTTGTACTTATTCAAATGGACGTAACTTGCGTGGGAACGAGTTAATTTCATATTTGATCGCATCTGTTCGTGGGGAAATTTAAATAGGAAAAGTGAACTGAAGATGATTGCAAGCAGATGACAACTGTTTGCTTGGCTGAAAATTACAGTAGCAGCGGAGTGATTGATTTTTTTTCTGGCAAGTTTAAGGAAGAAAGGTGAAGACCGGCATAGGATATCCTGAAAAATATGCTAATGAACAGGTTTTCAGCTGAATCCATAATTAGTTCAAAATCATATATTTTTTGCTTTGTCTTATTCTAGTATAACATGAAAATATTAGGTTTCTCCGTAAATATATGAATATTATATTTAGTTAAACGTTTGCAATTGAAGCGAGCATTTCTTATGCTACATTCAAACTGGTGATATTTTGTCAGCATCATTACTCAGAGGATTTAGAGGGTAGGAAACGATTTTCTTTACCCAGGATTTTCTCTTTTGGACTGATGGCATCGCAGATAACCATCATGATAGATAATGAGGTGCGCAACCATAACCCAGTATAAGTTTTCTTACAAATCCACCCATATATGTAGATACTACTTATCTCTTTCTTCTCCTTCGTAGAACTACAGCTCCTCTCGTGCCTACGCTACCTGCAATAAACACCTTCAACTGTCTTGAATCATTGAATGCGTCCTCCAATTTTGAAATCCGAACAGCAAGGAACTGTCCTCGTCGACTGAGTCAGTCCAGCGTTTCCTCAGTTTGCCCACTGGTCTCCGCCCTTCAATTCTCCCAATCTGATATATATTTATTTTTATGGCCCTACTCTTCGAGCCAAAAATCTTTTGTCTGCACTCCAACATACTTACCTTTAACTTCAACCTTTTTACTACTCGGATTCTTGCCAAGCTCCAGTGAAAGGTTGGTTATTTATATTAATCATACAGGGTTATCCATTTCGTGGTAAGAAAGTATAACCCTGCCATTTGCCATCTGTCAGAATAAAATGTCATCCAAAGCGTTTTTTTTTTAGTTGAAGGTTTGTCATTTAGAAATATGGATCGTTTAACAGTCGAAGATCGCGTTAAAATTATTAAGTTTTATTATGAAAATGGTGATTCTGCTGTATCAACATTTAGGGCTTTACGAGCCGATTACGGTCGACATCATGACCTAAACAGCAAACAATGCGAACATAGTGAGAACATTTGAAGAGACTGGATTGGTTATTGATATTGCAAGGCCTGTGCATCATCGCAACATTCGTTCTGCTGAAAATATCGCTGTCGTTGCTCAAAGTATGGAGGAAGACCCGAATTTGTCGATTCCTCAACGTGCTCAACATTTGGGCTTGTCTTACGGCTCATTGTGGTGGATTTTGCATTTAAATTTGCATCTCCATCCGTACAAAATCCAACTCACTCCAGAACTTAAGCCTCAAGACCATACACAACGCAGAATGTATGCGAATTGGCTGATTGAACAACAAGCCATTGATAACGATTTTTCGAACAAAATTTTCTTTAGTGATGAGGCTCATTTTTCGCTCTTAAAATCCTCAGGTGGTATTATTGGCCCGTATTTTTTTTGAAAACGAACAAGGAAGAGCCATTACAGTCAATTCTGACCGCTATGGACGGATGCTAACCGATTATTTTTGGAGAGGAATTGAAGATTATGATCTAGAGAACATGTGGGTTCAACAGGACAGAGCCACAAGCCACACAACACAGGCTAACCGAGCACTTTTTCAAGAGAAATTTCCAGGACGCGTAATTTCGAGATTGAAAGATGTCAATTGGCCCGCAAGATCCTGCGACCTAACACCTTTGGATTTCTTTTTATGGGGCTATGCGAAGGATCGTGTTTACGCGAACAATCCTCAAAATCTTGGGCAATTGAAAACCAATATTCTTGAAGTTATGGCCGAGATATTGCCGGAAATGTTCCGAAAAGTCATTGAAAATGACCTCAAAAGGATTGAAGCTTGTAAGAGATCTCGTGGAGGACATTTGAATGATCTTGTATTTTACGTATAATGGCAAGGTTCAATCTTTATATTGAATAAAAAATTTTGTTTCCATCTGAATATTTTATGTGTTTTCTTTAGCTTTACTTTCCCAAGCGTAAAATGGATAACCCTATATTTAACTAAATTTTATTATCATTAAGCTCACATTTTATTCATGATTTACACTTTAACACTTAAGAACTAAGAACCCAAATCTGCAGCAGATGTTAGATTTGGAGGTGTTTGTTGCCGCTCTGGTTACTCATGGTTGTTGTCTCGTTTGTCGGGGGCCCCCTCTCCGGCGTATCTTTATTGAGATGCTGGCTTGGAGGCCGGCTGCGATGGTGTAGTAAGCGAACGGTCACCTAAGCAAACTGCTCGAAAACCGGAATAACACTGATTCGAAATTTTAATTGCAGATTTGAAAAATTTAATTATACCAATTTATAGTTTTATAAATTATAAAAAATTATTTTTTACTATAAATATAAATTATATAAAATATTTTTTCTCTATATTAAATTTAAATTTTTCTTTAAATTTATGTTCTTTATATTTATCTTTATATTATTATTTAAGCTTTTCTTTATTATTATCTTTTTTTAATTTAATAATTCAAACCTGCAATTAAAATTTCGGAGATGAGAACACTGATATAATACAGCCATCCACGGATTGCATTGGCGAATGCAATCTACAGTAGCTGAGCTAGAGGCTCGTCTCAATCCACCGTTGCGGCGTGACGATACGGTGGACGACGGACAAGCCAAGAGGCAAATCTGCTTGGGCGTGACAAAACCAGCGTTGTGGCAGGGAGATTACGCTGGCATTTGAACGGATCGAGAAATCTACTTGAGATCGCCACACAGCGCGAATGTCGCAGAAAAAAGAGTTAGTTGAAAGTGGCTGCATTTTGTTTCTTGAGGAACCCTTTGAGTTCTCAGTGTATTTATTTATTATTGCTCAAAAAATAATTGTGAAGGGCTCAATCTGGCTGTTTTTACCGCGAAATCATATCGAATCCCTTAGGAATCCCCTAACTTTGTGTACATTAGCAATTCGTGAGAACCGCATGCCGAAGAATTTCAGTATGTGACTGCAGTCTGATTTCCCTCGTGCAAATGGCAGCATCGAAGCAGAAAAGTCTCACATAGCAGGGAACCGTCTACGAATTTCCGTCCAACAGGATTTGTTGCTGCAAGTTCTCACAATTTTCGATGAAAATTTCGAGGCTCCATTTTTGTCAAATTGAACATTTTTCCCCATACCCGATTGGCCCAACATCGGGTGGAGTGAAAAGACCAGTAGCTAGCGCAACTGTTAAAATTTCGTGATTTCCTATTCACGGGCAGCAAGCATTCTAAGTAGTGTTTTGGGACGAAACGGTTTCTTTGCGTTGCGTTTGATATTGATGACATTTTGAGAGTAAGCCCGAATTCGAATGTAGAAAAGACGCGGTTTCTTCATTCTGTTGCGAGTGAGCACATAAACATACTCGGATATATTCCCGCTTCATAACTGCAATAGTAGCGAGCAAACAACACCTATGTACTCGCACTTCGCCAATGAAAATTAGCCATGGAAACACATGCGCAAGTAAATAAGCGAGCAGTTAAGTGAACGAGAAAGTTCAACCCGCAACGATATTCACATCGTGAACGAACGGGGTGCTTCGAAGAGAGGTAAGCGGAAAGGAAAACCGAAAGTTCCGGCATAAACACTCTTTCGCTCAATGTCCCCAGTTTCGCTATTTTACCTCAAGAGATCTTGGGAAAGCCGAAAGCTTAAACTGCAAGAACTCTTTCGAAGTCGAAAGCTTAAGGAAAAAACACTCTTTCGCTGAATTTCCCCAGTTTCGCATATTCACCGGCCGAGCAAGCGAGACGAAGCGGGGAGGAAAAACTTTCATGGAACGAGAGCGCACGTGTTCGGCTACTCAGCACCTTTAAAGAGAATTTAGGTTGAAAGCTCACGAAAGAATGGTATTTAATGTTCTTGGGCAGTCTTATACCAGTGAGTTTGTATTCAAATCCAAAAGGGAGCGTGCTGCTACCCATTCTTTATCTACATCATTGCAAGTATTCGCGTTTAAGTTTAAGTTGAAAGTGCTGTCCAGTCTCCGACAAAATGGTGAGGGGTGAGGAGTTGGCTTGCGCCGCGATCCTCAACCGGCCCTTTGGCGCTTCACACCGTGTGGCCACCCCGAACCATTAATACGACAAATTGTTTCCCTCTTCAGGCTGGCTGATAGGCAGAAGTTTAAAATAATTAATTAATCAAGTGGAAATATAATTAACAAATTCAATTGTTGCTAAATGTTTAAAAAAATGGATAGTGTAATAAAATTCATTCTCTAAAGTTAACTCTCGTATTTTGTTGTTCTAGTTTAAATGGACAGAGTAGCAGGTAAGTGGTGTTAACAGCGAGTTATTTCCCCGGGAGCCTTGATGATGTATATTGGATACACATCAAATGAGCTCCCAGTTCATACTAGTATACATAGGGTATACTGGTTTGTAACAATTCCTTGATGGCAAACCATTAAAAAGGGATGTGAGCATTGCTCTCAAAATCAAAAATTTTACACTTTGCTACGATTTGATATGCTGATTGAGTGCTAACTGTGTTTTGCATTGTTGCACATCATCAAAATTTTAATTTATTACTGGTGTCGACCTTCAGCTTTCAAATGTGCTTATGAATGCACTGCTCAAATGTTGTGTTTAGAGGTTTTTTATCCTTTTCGTTGGTGGGACAATTGACACACAAGCCATACCGACTTTGTTAAACTTAGCAAATAACACAGCATAAGTGGATAGGCAAGTTTTTCCGTCGATTGTTCAACATCACAACAAGCTTAATTAAAGTGCGGGCTACAGATATTCGGTTAGCGAATTTCATCAAATTTTCGTTGTGGATTGCAGCCTTACGTGCATTGCTATCGCCCCGGTTAGAATAACTTAAAGTGCTATCACGATTCGATATAGTACAAATTAAAGTGCAGGCAATTATAAACATAAAATTTATCATTAGGTGTCCATGAAGTTTTTAGTTTTAAAATTTCATCCACATCATCAGCGGGCGCTCGGCGAGGATGTAAGTGAGTACACCGTTTGTTTTCTCCTTTAATAGTTTTCAAATATTTATATGTATTTGTATATTGTTAATTATAGATTCAAACATATTGTCTAAAAAGAAAAATATGAAAAAAATGGATGTGAGGTCAAATGGTTCATGTATCTAGTTGCTGGATTGTTTTTTTTTTCTCAGTTAAATTGCTAGGTATTATCAATACGTTAAACAAGATACAATTTTGTAAATAAATATAGAGCATGAAAATTTGATTACTTCCATTTTTCAACCGAGCAAAGGAAAAAAAATCTTTCAAATACATTACCTATAGCGAAAAATATTACGATTTAAAATGAAACGATATCAGTCGCCATGCAGGAAGTTAAAATAAAACAAATGTTGAATTAAGTAGTACCCTCGGTCTTTCCATTTATCGAAAATCTGACTCGGTATAGGACCCGCCACGTTGGCTAGCCCCTCCACTAAATGTGCTAGCCATCGCTTAAATCCGTCTGTTTTCTCCAGGCCCAGTTTGTTACTGGCTTTAAGCAATCTCCACCCCTTGTGGGTTACTTCGGTCTCGACACCAGTCGATCGGCATTATACCTCTTTCAATTCGTGAATGCGAAATTTTTTTTGTAATGGGTCTTGTGCTGGGGAAAAGAATCCACCCACGATACCATAATGCTAGCCTGCCAGCGCACTCACGCGTCCTCAGACAAGGCCAATCTTGGTAGATCCCACCATCTTCTTTCGCAGAGGCAGCAGACCATCACTACAGTCCTTTATGGACTTTTAACATCCCTATTTCATTACAATGGCCTTTGCCTAACTTAGTTTTGGCTTCATCTCAGGCTTCTAGGCATAAAGCCAACTAGAGCACTTAGATATGCGGTTGGAGTTCTTGGTCAAAAGGCCTACCAGAAAAGGGTAATGCTTCCTTAGCCAACAGGCTAACTAGAAAGAGGTCAGTAGAAACAGGTCTAGGTATATAAGCCAACTAGACTTAACCAGGCGCAAGGCCAATTGATTTTCAAACAATTGGTAGGTACAGCCAACCAGCAAGAAGCAACGATTAATAGTCGCTTGACTTTTTTTGCCTGCTCCGCTGTTTATATATTTTATTTTTGCTTGCTCGGTGTAATTGTCTTTCCCAAAAGCATGGGAAAGAATTCAATTTTAGAATCTCTTTGCCGCTGCCAGCGACATTTGTTCTTGATATGCATCACTCTAATTTTAGCTCCGGTAGGTGTCTTGAATATTTACGATCAATGTTTCGATATAAAGCTGTTGTATTGGAACAGTTTAAAGTTGGTACGAGGTTGTTGCTTTCACTGTTATATTTTCTATTCTTTATATATGTGGCAGCTTAGTGACCCAGCTGTGCAAACACAGCTGTCAACAAAGTACTGCCACGACAGGCAACACAGGCAATCTGCTGCAGCAATAGTGAAAAACAAAATCATATAATCACTCTCGCTGGGCAATTGTCACGGCCAGATGTAATGTTGCAACCTTCCGAATAAATATATGCTTTTGATTTTCTCAACAAGCACGAAACCACGCGCTGAATTGGTGACCCCGAGTTAAAAAAGAACGCACAAAATCATCGGAAATAATAAAACTACGACAAGCACACAAGATGCCATCTGAAGATGAGGATTTCATGAATGCAAATGATGGCGAGCACGACAAAAAACTTCAATCCACGGGAATCTGCAAAATCACCGTTTGTAAGCTTCCACCGTTCTGGCAATCGCATTCGACATTATAGTTTGCATGAGTGGAAGCTCAATTTTGGCATGGAATTGTTAGTGATGCATCCAAATTCGACAAAGTCATTGGAGAGTTCAAAATGGCCGTACAAGCGCTAGTGGCAGACGTAGTGGAAAATCCCCCAGGTAAATATTTTGCCATTAAAACACGTCTTCTATCCGTCTACGAACAAAGTAATGAGGAGCACATTTGCAAGCTACTTTACGGTTTAGAATCATGTGACCAACGTTTTCACGACATGCAACGCTTCGCGAAAAACAGAGTACCGGAGGCATCGCAAAATCGCAGTGGGCGGAACGACTGCCGGTAGAAATGCAATCAATATTGGCGGGTTCCAGTGCCATAGCCCTAGATGAACTAGCGATGGCAGCTAATCGCATTGCCGAAATCAAAAAGCCTAATATAAAATCCGTGGCAAAGCCTATTAAAAGCGAGTACGAAACACCACAAACATATCATTGGATTCGCAATCTCGAGAAGCCTTAGCAAATGAGATATCGGGTATGCGTGCAGATTTCATCAAATACGATTAGAGGGGCGAGGTGAACAATGCCGAACATGCATATCGCGACGCAGCTCACTACGAAGCAATGCTGGTTCTACTCTCGTTTTGGAACCAGAGCAAGGAACTGCCAACAGCCATCTTCCTTCAGGTCGGGAAACGCAATAAGTCACTGACGGAACAGGCACTGGTCAGCGGCATGGCAAACAACCACCTTCACATCTACGACAAGGAGAAACATTGACATTTTCAAGTTGACATGGGGGGCGGAACTGCCCATACTTCCTCGTAAGTACTCCCAAGGATCAAAGCCGACAAACTACAAACTCTACGCTGCCAATGAATTGGAAATGAATACGTTTGGAGAGAAGCTGCCCAAGATGAACCTGGGGCTACAGCGTACTTTCAACTGGAAATTCTGCATTTCAGAAGTACCGCAGCCAATATTAGGCGCAGTCTTCCTTCGACATTATTGTCTCTGGGTCAATCTAAAAAAAATAGGAGACTAGTTGACTCCACAAACTTTCTGGCAATACTCGGCTGAATTAACTTTTCAAACCAGCCGGCAATAGGAACGGTGTGCAGAACAAGCAAGTATCATGAGCTGGTGAGAAAATAGCCCGCGCTCACGAACCACGCAACAATTAACTTGGACTGAAGTCACGCAGTGCAGCGCCACATACTTACAAAAGGCCTCCCGGTCTCTGAGCGAGCACGTCGTTTGGCACCGGACAAACTAAAGATCGCCCAGCAGGAATTCGAACACATGCTCAACAAAGAATTCTGCCGTCCATCATCAAGTCTGTGGGCAAGTCTCTTACACTTGGCACCGAAAAAAGCAGGCTGGCATCCGTGCGGTGACTTTTGTCGACTCAATGCGGTAACACAGCCGGACCACTTTCTACTCCGACACATCGAGGGCATAATTGCTGACCTCGCCAATAAAATAGTGTTCACAAAACTAGACCTAGTACGAGCATTTGACCATATCCCGATTGCGAAAGACGACATACTAAAGACGGCGGTGATAACACCGTTCGGGCTCTACGAACTCTTAGTCACGACTTTCGGCATCTAAAACGCCACCCAGTCGTTTCAGCGCTTCATGGACGAGGTACTGAAGGGGTTGGATTTTTGTAGGTGCTACATCGACGATATTTTGATCGCATCACGAACCGTCAAAGAACACCTAGAACATGTACGAGTGGTCTTCAAGCAGCTTAAAGAGTTTGGAATCGTAATAAACATGGGACAATGTGTTTTCAGCGCCGAAAACATCGAATACCTAGGTCACAAAATAAACAAAGATGGAATCAGTCCTCCTGAGCCTCGCATTGAAGCAATAGGGATATTTAAGAAACTTGAGAACGTTAGAAAACTATGAAGATTCCGGGGAACGCTTAGTTTTTACAGACGATTCCGGCTGGCATCCGTGCGGTGACTTTTGTCGACTCAATGCGGTAACACAGCCGGACCACTTTCTACTCCGACATATCGAGGGCATAATTGCTGACCTCGCCAATAAAATAGTGTTCACAAAACTAGACCTAGTACGAGCATTTGACCATATCCCAATTGCGAAAGACGACATACTAAAGACGGCGGTAATAACACCGTTCGGGCTCTACGAACTCGTAGTCACGACTTTCGGCATCTAAAACGCCACCCAGTCGTTTCAGCGCTTCATGGACGAGGTACTGAAGGGGTTGGATTTTTGTAGGTGCTACATCGACGATATTTTGATCGCATCACGAACCGTCAAAGAACACCTAGAACATGTACGAGTGGTCTTCAAGCAGCTTAAAGAGTTTGGAATCGTAATAAACATGGGACAATGTGTTTTCAGGGCCGAAAACATCGAATACCTAGGTCACAAAATAAACAAAGATGGAATCAGTCCTCCTGAGCCTGAGAAACTTGAGAACGTTAGAGAACTATGAAGATTCCGGGGAGCACTAGTTTTTACAGACAATTCCTCTAAAATGCAGCAAATCCTCAAGCGCCATTAAATGCACACTTGACCAACACGAAGAAAGGCGACAAAATACCAATGAAATGGACACTCAAGGCAGAAAAAGCTTTCGCACACTGCAGGAAATTATTGGCAAAAGCAACCCTCCTCGTACACTACAAGAAAAACCAACCTCTGTCTCTGGTAACAGATGCCTCGGATATGGAAATTGGTGCCATCCTACAGCTACTTCAAGACAATCGTTGGCTACCATTAGCCTTTTTCCAATGAAAGCTCTCTAGCACAGAAAAACGGTACAACGTCTATGATAGGGAACTTCTTGCGATCCATGACAGCATCAAGCACTTTAGACATTACCTGGAGGGCAAAGAGTTCTCCATCCAAACGGGTCATAAACCCCTGACGAATGCGTTCCAGAAAAGAACCCGAAAAAACAACACCATTTCAAAGTTGAAAACTAAGTTTTATTTCGGAATACACCAGCAATATTGTTTACATTTAGGGGGAAAATAACAGAGTAGCGGATGCATTGTTAAGAATAGAGATAATCAGCCTGCCCACGGTGATCAACGCTAAGGAGTTCATTCAAGAGCAACAGAAGGACCCGGAGCTTCAAGTGCTGTTAAAGGCAATCAAAACTTCACTAAAACTGGAACGTCACTCCATCGAAGACCAGGGAGAAATATTTTGTGACATTTCAACGGTGTTGATTTGACCGTTTGTGCTAAGAACATTATGCAGACACGTCTTTGAGACAAAGCAATCGTACGGAATTCATTTGGACCTGAATGAACAAGGGCAAGCATAATTTGGCTCGGTACTGCCAATGCTCCAATATTGCAAAACACACTGTCAACCCAAATCAGCCGATCACAATATCTGACGACAGATTTCAACACATACACATCGACGTCGTTGTGCTTATGATTCCATCTATGAGTTTCAAGTATTGTCTGACGATGATGGACAAATACTCTAGGTGGCCACAAATAGGACCGATTCCGAATTTTACTCAGGCTGGATATCCCAATTCGGCACGCTACGCAGAATAACAACGGATTAGGGAACCCGATTTGAGTCCACCTTTTTTCAAGCTCTTGCAAACCGAATGGAATGCGAAAGAAATCGAACAACCCTATCACCCCTCAGCGAATGGGATATTGGAGCGCTGGTACAGATCTGTCAAAGCCGTTATAATGTGCCACGGGCGGAATCCCGCATAGTTAGACGGACTACCAACCGTTCTAATTGGACTACGGAACAGTTAAAAGAACGACATCGGGAGATCCAGTGCAGAAATTCATTACGGGAACAACGCTTTCGCTTCCAGGAGAATGCGAAAAACAATGCGAACAATTCGACCAGTACATTTTCTGCAGCAAGAACCTGGAATCATGAACTCATGTGTTTGTCCTGATCGACGCAAATCGCAAACCCCTCTTACAACCATACTCCGGACCGCATAAAATCGTAAACTCGTTAAAAATTTCATACAGCTCATGGTTGTATCAAATTTGCCATTGGTTTCCGTCTAGCTTCGCTCCAATTATTCGTCACAGGACCTGTCTTTCGAAGAGGTTTAATATGTTTGCGGATGTTTGAGTTACGGTCCATGTTTCACACCCATAGCATAGCACAGGTCTGATCACAGATTTGTATTATTTGAGCTTTGTTTTCCAGTGCATATAGCTAGTCTTCAAGATTGTCAAAATTGAATAAAATATCTGGTTTGCAAGCTGTATTCTTCAGCGTATTTCGTCTCGTTCGTTAGCAGTTCTCCTTATATTGGTGCTTAAATACATAAGTTTGCTCACATTTTCGATATTGTATTCGCCAAGTGAGATATTTTGTGTATTGAAGGTATTTTTCCTCGACTGCGTCATGAGTTGTGTTAATTTTCATTGACCTTTAGCCCTACTAGCTTTGCCTCGCTGTCGAGTTTCAGGAAAAGTTCTTTGGCGGTTGTTAATGACTGTGAGAAAATGTTGATATCGTCCTCATAGGCTACCTCTTGGCTCGACTTGTATAGTAACGTACCTCTTGCATCGATAGGTAGCTTTCTGATGACATATTCCAGATCCAAATAAAATAACAAGGCATCGATGAGTTGGCTATTTATTCGGACTTGAGAGGTTGTCGACGCCATTGGATTTTTTGTAAGAGGGAATAATTTGGCTGGTATACCAAAGCAAAGCGTTATTTAATACAATGCGTTACAATTAATATTGTCGTATGCTTGCTTATAGTGAAAAAAATTTAATATATGTCTATGTTGAACTTTCAACATTTCTCAAGTGTCTGCTTGATTGTAAATAGTTGGCCCATCGTTGATCCAGCCACCTTGATACTCCCCAATAATACTTTTGGCATATGATCTGATTTTATTTTCTAAGATCTTTGAAAATATTTTGAATGCCATGACATGCCTGAATACTTTCTGGACTATAGTTTGTCACCTTTCTGTGGATAGGGAATATGATTGAATGGCTCCACTCGTTTGGCATATGTTCGTGTTGCCAAATATGCTGGATGACTTTGTGGAAAACTTTATTTATTTATTTATTTGGGTATCAACAAACAGACTGAAGCCCAATTACAAGTTGAATACAAATTAGAGCTAACGCTATTATTAACAGAAATTTACATATGAAGAAAAGTTAAAGAATCCAAGACATTGAAAATGAAAGAAAATTGTGTAATTACTTACTTATTAGTGAACACATGAAAAAAAGCAGTTATAGCAATGACCAAGACTAATAATTGTAATTATAAATTTTATTTTTAATGCAAGTTCAAAAAGCGACAGGTGAAGGTGGTAGAGAACCAAGACATAGCTGGTTATGCAAGGGTGGCAAGCGTAGTAAGGGAGAGTGGAAAAAGGTGTTACTGCGTGCATACGGAACAAGGAATTGATCAGAGGATCTATTAGGGCGACTTGCTCGAGTGTAACTGCATAAAGTTTAGGGTAAGTGACCATGATAAAGCTTGTACAAGATGCATTCATCAAGAAAGCATCGTTTGGATTCAAGTGAAGGGAGTTTCAAAGTACGAAGACGGTCACTTTAGGTAGGGTAAGGGGGGGTTGAATTTGACGAAAAGAGACCGTGTGAATCTGCGTTGAACCGGCTCAATAGCATCAATATGATTCCTGTGCTGAGCACTCCATATTTGGGAGCAGTATTCTCGGTTCCTGCGAGCAAATCAAAGGTAAAGGCACAAACAGGAGGCGAAATGCTGGAACGAGGAAGCAGATCTTAAACTGAGCCCTGAAAGGCGAGAGGCTTTGTTGATGACTTGGGTTATGTAGACGTCAAACTTTAATTTGCAATCAAAAATCACACCAAGATCCTTAAAGGAAGTTACACTGCACAAAGGGGTTCCAACAAGACTGTAGGTGGAGGGAAAAGGGCAATTTTTTACAGGAGAATGTCCTCTGGTGGCGTTTGGAAACGTTCAAGGAGAGATCGTTTGTTTTGCACTATTCAATTAGACGTAATAGGTCACTCTGCAAGTCATCAACATCGCATTGTGAGTCAATTACTCGAAAGATTTTAGAGTCGTCAGCATAAAGCAGACAGGAAGAAGTGATAACAGAGGGAAGATCATTGACAAATAAAGGGTTCCAATAAGAGGTGTTATTTTGAACAGCCCGCTATTTCTGTAAATGTCACTTTTGAAGCTGTCATTTTTTGCCATTTGACAAGAAGAAACTACACCATTAATAAAAATGGAACGATACACGCTTCAACAATGCATTGAAATTATTAAAATTCACTATAAAAATGGTGAAAATTTGGCAGAGACGGTTCGTAAAACTCGAACATTTTTGGGTCGTCATGAAGCACATTGCAGGACAGCAATACAGAAATTGGTGGAAAAGTTCGAGCTGTTAAGACAATCTAGTGATGTGAAGAATAAAACCCGTGCGCGTCACTCAAAACAGCCGAGTAGCCGAAAGTGTTGAAGAAAATCCAGGTTTGTCCATTCCTCGTCGTTCTTTGGAATTAGGAGTTCCACAAACGATATACACCGTATTTTGCATAAAGATTTGGGTCTTAAGGCTAATAAAGCTCAGTTAACACAAGAACTCAAGCCAGTCGCGTGTCTTTGCTGATTGGGTCCTTGAAATGCATGAAAATGATCCGGAATTCCATAGAAAAATCATGTTGAGTGATGAGGCCCATTTCCCCCTCGGTGGCGGAAAACCCCTGCGCTATCGAGAGATGATTAATGATTTTTTATGGTCGGAATTGGATGGTATTTATCTGGATAATGTTGACTTTCAACAAGATGGCGCTACGTGCCACACAAACAACGAAACCATTGATCTTTTACGGGAAAAGTTTCCGGACCGTGTTATCTCTCGAAGAGGAGATCTTGTGATTTAACACCTTGCGACTTCTTCCTTTGGGGGCACGTGAAAGAGAAGGTCTATAGCAACAGCCTAGCGTCGATTCAACACCTCAAAGATGGAATTTGTGAGGCTATCGAGGACATGGGGCAGCAACTTTGGGATTTGGTTATGGAAAATTTCATGAAAAGGATATGGTCCTGAAAGCGTGGTCATGGTAGTCATTTGCCTGATGTTATTTTTCATTATTAACGGCATACCTTCTTCTTTGCAATAAAATAAACATCTGATCATTTATATTAAAAATTAGCATTTTTCTTTTAATATCAAAATAACACTTCTTATTGGAAAACCCTGTAGTAGGAATAAAATGGTGTCAATTATGAAATCTTGCGGCACACCTGCACTGGGGCAAAACGTAGAGGAGAAGCAGGGGTTAACAGTGAGAAGACAACGGTGATCCCAAATCTTTATGTTTCTGAAATAAAAGTGAGTGATCTACAGAATGAAACGCTCTAGAGAAATCTGGTTAAGGGCAGCAGCGATGTGGTGGGTTAAATAAAGCAAGTTAGTGAGAGTAGATCTACCTCTGAAAAACCCATATTGTTATTCTGCTAAGGATGGAAGTGTAACGGTAAGCAGAGAACGATCTTTTCAAGGGCTTTCCCAAAACAGGGAAGGCGAGATATTGGACGATAGTTGCAAAGGGGATTGCGATCCCCAAATTCGAAGATAGGAAGAATATGGGCAATTTTCCACTGGGAAGGGAAAACCCTTGTAGCTAAGCTCAAATTATAAATAATTGAACGAGTAACACAGAGCGACGATGATAGCGATTTTGCAAGGAAGTTTGGAATGCTGTCTGGGTGACCACTGGTGCTGGTATCAAGACTCCTTAAGAGTAGTTCAACCTGCAAGGGATTGGCACGAATCGCGGGAGAGGAAAGGAAGAAGATGAAGGATAGAAAGAAGGAGAAGCATTGGAAATGCAGGAAAGAAGCAAAGAGTTCACTGGACTCCTGAGGGGTAGATGACGTAATGCCATCCCAGCTGAAACTAGCTGGTATATGATCCGAACTCTTTAAAGAATTAAAACAACACCAGAAAGCGCTAGTTTGATTGGATTCAAGTGCAACTTCGATATGGTTACCGTAAGCACGAATAGAAAGCTTTGCAATTTTCTTAGCCTCAGCGCGTCTCTGCTTGTAGATGGCAAGGTCATTAGGGTAACCACTGGGGAAGAATTTTCTCCGGGGATCATCCTTCACCTTAATGGCTTTGGATTTTAGTTGAACCAAGGAGCATCTGTAGGCCTCCTTGGGAAAAACAAAAGGGTGGATTGAGTAATTAAGGACGTGAGAAACAGATAGAATTCATCAATGCATTCTTTAAGGCTAAGGTTACTGAAGAAAGAATACCAGTTAACTGCGTTAATACCAAAATTCATGCTGCATAGATCCGCTTTTAGAAAGTTATAGCGACAAGGTGTATTTCTAGGAGAAGGTGGAGAGGAGATAAAAAGCTCTATGAAGAGAGGTTCTAGATTAATGAAGGTTGAGAGTGAAGTGGATGCAACAACAGAAGAGGCTGGCAAATTGGAAAAAACAAAGTCAAGATGTTTATTATTGGAATCTGCACTAGTATTGAATTGGATGAAGGAAGAGCAAACGACAAATTGCCTCCGGACAGTAGGGAAACATAATCATCATCCCAAATAATGGAAGAAAGGTTCAAATCCCCACAGAGCAAAACAGGGGAAGATGGGAAATGAGTAAGGATACAGCTGGTGAATTCCGCAAAGAAACGTTCATACACCATAGCAGAGTAGCCACATGGGATGTAGATACACCAAACGAGAAGCAAAAGAGCATCAAAAAGAGAGACTTGCACAATAATATACTCCACTGGTAGCGAAGGTATAAAATCCTCACAGGAGTTGCTAGTTAGAGAGGCATATACACCCACAAGAACGCCTCCACCATCAGATTGGCCAATGGCAGCACGATCTCTATCTCTGCGGAAAATCAGGTGATTGGGAAGGAGTTCACTATTATAAATATCATTTGTCAGCCATGTACCTGTTAGACAGATGATTTGATGCGGTTATGTAATGGAAGAGATACGTAGTTTAGATATCTTGGTTCTCAAATCGCGGATATTTTGATTATTACAGGACAAAGCAGAAATTATACAAGCTTTACGATGTAAAGAGGTGTGACGCTTATTAATTGTTACTCTTGTTACGAAAGGACACAGAGTTATTTCACTGCTGTTTTACTAGTACTCCAGAAGGCCGAAATTCTTTTTCAAGTAGGCAATTGAGATTGGCTGGAGCCGCGATATTGTAGGAAGCAATTAAACGGTTCGTCTTCCTGTCCGGAGTGAGGTTCTATCATGATTTAACGTGCCTCGTACGTTATAGATTTCCCGAGGGAAATCTAAACCGACCTCTCATCGATTCTAGACGTGAAGTCTCGGAACGTGACAACGGACTGTACCTATTATGTCAACAAGTCCGGACACTCTTAGCCTACTCCAAGGTGGCTGCTAGCTAGCTAGTTCGAAGAGGGGTATGGGTCGCAGTTCTTACGTGAGCAGACTAAGTCACACGACGACTTTACTTTAATTTACGAAACTTCGTTCAGCGGAAAAGGAAACAAGACAACCACTGAGAAAAATGCGCGCTCTCGATTATAACTGACGTGGTGCCCGAAATATACTACTTGACTTCAAAACCAAAAAAAAATCTACTCTAATAAAAACATGCAAATACAAACTGTGATACCGCGTACCGACCGCAACGCGAAACCGACCATTCGCGGATTGCTGGAACCCTACCCGCTTGGCAGTCTACTCACCTCTCACTTGCATTATCCTGCTAGAAGGGAACGGGTTTGCTGGAATGGAAAGACGTGATTTGCAGTTCAGCAATTCATAATTAAGGATAAATAACTGGACTTTTTTGGATTTTATTATTATGAATTTTGTCACTCATACATGGATTTTGGGTATATGCCTACTATCAAGTGTTATTTTGTGCGTGTGGACAAATAATTTTGGATTTTTTTGGATTTAGGATTTTTTTCCAAATTTTTGAATTGTGATTTGGGGATTTTGTTGCGATTTCAGATTTAAAACACTCCTGAGCATGTAAAATATGGTTCCAAATATAAAATTTAAACTTTTTTTCAAAAATTCGCTGAGATGAATTTTTGACATATGCAAAATGTCTTCACAAAGCTAGATCTGTAAAATAATTTTCATATTGTGCGAGGGTGAATCCTCTGTAGACTTCCGCATAACAGAATTAATAGTGTAGATTTAATTTAGAAAATTTAAAAAGCCTTTTAATTTTTGTACTTGAAAGTAATCATGGTGAATTGATGAGTCCTTAAAATTTGGAACTGAACATATTTTAATATTTCAAAATACTTAAGTATTCTAAATGTTATTTCCTCGAAGGTCAAATAATTTCACATGCTCTTCAAAATAATGTTATTGGTATTGATTGCTATTGAAACATAAAAAACAAAAAAAAACTAACTAAACTAACCTATATTATTAGCTTGAAAAAGGCATTGAATACTTCGCTAGAAATTGAATTCTTGCGAATAATTTTACGTATCAAAAATACCTGGAACACTAATCAATAATTCTCTTCTCAGATAAAATCAATTAATTCCTCGTTATGGAGGTGTTTCAAAATCGATCATGTGCTAATTGAGTTAATCATATTATGGTCCTCAATATTTGTCACATACTTGCAAACCCAGGGCAGAGGCACTCCAATAAAGCTAAATTAAAGATGGGAAATTCGAGAACAACTTCTCTAATCCTTATTTGCAACACCATGAGTAAACTCCTTCACTTAGCTATAAAAATGAAAATCGCGTAATTGTAACACCGCCTAATATATTTAATGCGTTTCCGATAGTGAAATTTCAACAGAGCTCGAGAAGGCGCGAACTGTTCAACGTCGCAAAAAGAATAACGTGACACTCCCAGACAAAACTGACGTAGGAAGGGAAGTCATACGGCGGCACATTGCATATGTGTTAGTCGCCTACCAATGGTCATGTGTGTGGTATTGAAGTCTGCTGCCACATGGCTTCTCCTCCAACGTCAGTTTTTCACACACATGATCACCTTCCTCTCAGCTAACCAAAAGCAGTTCAGGAACCTGCGAGAGGTTAGAGGGTGGGTTCCAATTTCATCGACGTCAATAACGATTGACTTATAATCGGCAGTGGCGGAGGGCCGATTCATTACACATATTCTCGCAGGTGGGAGAAAGTAATGATAACATCAAAACCACGTGGAAGACAGCAAGAGATGCGGTGTCAGAAGCAGCCACGGAGGTCTTGGGGCACCAGGCAAAGGAAAGTAGGAAGGACTGGTACGACGAAGAATGCAAGGAAGCGATTGAAATAGAGAACCAGGTCACAAAGAATATATCCAGTGACCGACTCGGGGCAAAGAAGAACATTCTAAAAGCCTTCTGTAGTAATCTAGGAGCTATGGCTCTAAAAGCAGCGCTGACACAGGTACACAGCACGAACGCAATTTAACAAGGATTGAGTCGATTCAGTCACCTTCCCCATCGCAACACTCGTTTTTTTTTTTTTTTTCTTTTTTTTTTTTTTTTTTTTGGCAACTTGGGAAAACACGAGAGAAGGAGTTCATCAACGTGGTCTGGGGTCGAGATTTTCCGGCTGACTACAACGGTTGAGCAGCGGTGTCGTGGCGATAATTAAAGTGCAAGTTCAGTGTCAAGTGAATTTTTCGCGATTTAATTTCACCATCAGTCATAAAGTTCATTATCGGCAAGTTTCTGTGTGCTGAAACGCGATTTAAACTTAATTGAGCGGTAAAATGGTGATATTGTAATTTATCCCAGGGAAATATTTCCGCCCGTCACCGTTGTTGTCGCTGTAGCGTGCATTATTGTCTCACGTTTGATTAGTGATTGCATCGGGGAGAGATGAATGTTCGCCCGAATGCGAAAGTTGGTGTTGAGCTGTAGAGTGCGGAGATATTTTCTGATCGAACGAGCCAATTTGGTTTTGAAAGTTATCCAATTACAAAATTGTCATATAAAAGCTTCCAGTAGCCAGTCACATTACAATAGCCACCAAAATAGTAGCAAAAAACCCAAATCGGGAAAAACTCGCGAAGTCTACGAACAAAATCGACACATAACGAAGCCAACACCGACTCCTTGTGTAACGTTGGCAACACAGCGACATCGACAACAACGCCTGTTAGAAAATAGTACCCATACGAGTGGATCTATTAGATCGAATAAATCTCAATCCCCAAATCCTGCATCCAAAAGATTTGAACGAAAACGGATATCGGACCAAAACTCGTTGCCAAGTTGTGAAGATTTATTGACACATTCGAGTCACAAGAGACGTCGCCAGAACCCAACCGATAATAACGCTAATCGAGAACACGATAAATCTCACCAGAAGGATTCAAGTGAGAAGGAAACCAACTCGTCCAAACGTGATTGTGTAGCTTCTAGAAAACGATCGCGAACCTCAGACGACTTCAGTACCCCAGCCCACAACTTACGGCAGACATCGATCAAAGCAAGTAAATAACGTTCGTGTTGGAAAGGAACATAGTGCTGCAACAGTCGTTGGAAATCCATTAATATCTCAAAACGAGGAGCCTCCAAACCAAATCTTCGGTAAAGCAACCGAACAACAACAATCAAATCATTTAGCTGCACATTTGTCTACTACGCAAAATAAGCCTAACCTGCTTAGTTACTATTGCAAAACGCGCGGTAATCGTACTTCGGGAAAGAAATCTGTAGATAGCACGGTGCTGGACCACGATTACCAATCAACCAGCAGTTGTGATACTCCTAGAGAATCACAAAATACAGAAACATCTTCACTTCCAATTATTTCCGATAGCAAAGGATCAAGTCATCACGAGGCTAAAACCTCTTATCAGGCAACTAGCAAGGACAAATCTAGCGAGAAGACGTGAAGGATTCCGGAACCTTGCGGGAGTAAGTGAATATTCCTTGGAATCAGATTCCCTGAACGAAAGTCAAATGCCAGCTTTTAATGATTCAGTGGTGAATCCTGAGGAGGCGATAAGCATTCTATACAAGTTATACAATGTCGTATCTGTTTATTTTGCGGGACATAACAAGTTCATTAAGTTCTTGGCCAATTATTAATATATTAAACTTTTAATGGTTCAAACGCAACCCCACCTAAAATTAAACTAAAATTATCATTCAAAATTAAAATATTGCACACTAATATTTGAAACAAGGCATGTGTATTAAATCATTTTCATAACGTGCAAACACTTTAAATGATGATTCAACATAAACTTAATCTAAAACTATTTGTAACTATAAAATAAAAATATCCGTGATGTGCGAAGAACAAATATCTGTTATCTGCGCGCGTGATAGATTTTAAAATAAGAGAGTGTGTTTACGAACTTATTGGTGAGTCGAAACAGGCAACAATTGAAATTTGCGGGGAATACTCTGGTGATGTGAACTTTTTTATTAATTATTACCAGTCGCCGTGCACCTAAAGCTGACCAAAACTTTCTCAATGCAATCACGGTGTTGATAGTGCAAGGATAAATACGGGTACCCAACGCCATTTGAATTGAGGACAAGCCGCAATTACTCCATGGCCTGCCGTGATTACAGCGATTGATAACTACTCGTACACATACAATACCCAAGCCCCATTTCGATGACGATTTCAATCCGTCCGAAGAACCAGCACTGGAGCAGTACTAATTAGCGGATGCCGCGTTTGGTTCGTTTTCAAGGCTTTGGCAACCCCCCCGCTCTACTGATCATTGTCTGGGACGAGCTGGTTAACGGAAACACGTTCACCATTCCTGACATTCAAAGCGCATCGGATCGACAGTTCCTCGTGTTGTATTCAACTGGCCCCACAATCATCGAAATGATTTTGTGTTCTGCACCCACCGCTAGCGAGGGAATTATATTCTCCTGTGTCAGGAACTGTGGTAGAGAAGAACACATCAGTTGAGGATACCCCAGGGTCAAGAAATACATCGTGCTATGAAAAGGCTGGTTATTCAAAGTGAAGCTCAGTGAAACTTCAGAAATTGATAAACTTATGGATGAGAAGAATTACGAACAATTCTTGAAAACGGATTCACACTAGCGCCCGTTTCAAGTGATTTGATTACTAAATTTTGAATGGCATTCGGCCAAAGAACTTTTATAGTGATAGGTGAATTATTCGGCCTTAGACCATTATCGAAGTACATTGTAGCGTTTAAGTTAACCAAAAACGAAGATTTACAGGACGTATCCAGCACCCATCGAGCGCTCGACGGAACATGCGGTGAGTCCCTTTTCTTGATCTAATAAAATTATATAATAATTAATTTTAATATATACAAGTATAGTAGCTCTAATTTCCTACATGATCCGTTTGGTTAATTAAGCACACACAAGATGTATCTCTGTAGGACAAGAAAATATTTAGATACATATATTAGATTTTAGAACAAAAAAAAAAAAAAGGGAAGAGGAAAACTAATCGAGTTATTATATTCTTTGAAGAAGTAAGAAAAATATCTTATATAGAGAAATAAAGAAGAAAAGTAACGAATAACCACACTCCCTCAGATTCGAAGTTCCTTTCTGTCGAAAAAGGAAATGTCTTTAGTAAATTAGCTGTTGGCTCAGCGTAGATCCACATTTTGTCACCCCTAGTTGTTTTTTTTTGAGCGCGTTCGACAGTTGAGTTTTGATTTCAAATTAATTGGAAGCCTAGAAATTTAGTGGACGCGTTTTCGTTAGCTGAACTTGCTTAAAATAAATCTTTCTTACTTTGCCTGTTGAAAAGCAACTCGGGTATTTCAAAAACATGCTAAATAATTAAGAGAAACCTTTTAACCTGAAAAGCATAGTATAAACATGCAGCATTTGGTGTTGTTGTACTATAAGTAATATGAGCTCTCACCTGTTTTGCTCGAAACATGAATGCTTAACGATGTGTTAAACAACCGATTTTTGGCGGTCCTTTGCTTTGATGTAGGTCCTATCGCAAATTTTGGAAGCTTTGCATTTTGAAGCGAATCACTTTACAGTAATTGTCAGGTTAACATTCTTGGAAAAACATGCGATTTGTAAATAAAATGCTGAATTAAACAAAAACTGGTCTTTTCCCTTCCGGTCTTTTCCAATCGGGTATAGGACCCGGTACGGTGGCAGGCTTCCACCCCAAAATATGAGCCAGCCGCCGGGTACAGATTAATTCCTTCTTTTGTTTCAGGTGACTTTATGGGTTGAGTGGCCCAAGCCAAGTGCCTTTTTATGGCATAAAGTTATGCAATTCAATTGTATAATTCTATGACATAAATTGGTCACCGGGGTACTCCCCTTCTGATGGGAAAGTTCATATAATTCAAGTTGTATGAGTTTTCCACTCAGAAGAGGAATACCTGGCCACTTCAACGATTTAACATTGGATTTATTCCGGTTGGGTGGGCATGAAGGGGCTCCACCACCACCCGGTTGCCCCTCTTTCATTTGTGGGCCCTGAATGTGTTTGGGTAAAGACGAGGTCAACCCCAAATTAGTCTTTCTTGTCAGGTTGCACTTGTTCTCGCAACAAGTCGTAATTCCTTCGTGGAGGTTATCTACAGATTTGCGACTTCGGTCGTCCTCTTGAACTCTGCAAGCAATTCATGAATGCGAAATGTTTTGTAGTGAGTCCTCGTGCCGGGGAAACGAACCCGCCCCACGACACCGCAATGCTAGCCTGCCAGCGCATTCACGCGTCTCCGGACGAGGGCATTCTCGGCAGGAACCAACACCTTCCTCTGCCGAGGCAGCAGAACATCGCTGCAGTCCTTCACGGACATTATGGAAACTCTAATTCACTACACTTCGACGTCAAGCTAAAAAAATGTGACGAAGAAAGTAACGACCATCGATACCAAGATCCACCAGATAAACGAAAACATGACCCTACATGAAGCCAGATAGGCGTATGCCTCCATCAAAAGCCGAAGAGATGGCTCCAATCCACAAATAAAAACTATTTAAATAGTTTTAACAAACTGCATACCAAAGTTAACGGGAAAAGTATCCAGCAGAGAAACAGAGAAAATTATAAAAAAAAACTCAACTATCATTTGATTCACGGCATGAGTCTTAAATTAGCAAATGAGTTGGTAGGAGCACATTGATTGGAAAGGACTGTGCCTGATCCAGTCAGAGTCATTGTATAATATGTTCGATGAAAATCAGGACATTTGTGATAATTGTCTTATTAAGTTTAATTTTACTGCGGGGTATATCGACACAAAATGTTTGTGGTGAATTGAACCAGGTTTGTCAAGCAATGTATTCTAGAACCTATGAATATTCATGGATCAAAATTCATCGGCAGAATATTCCTTAAAACTAAATTATCATAATAAAGAGCGCTACAAGATCTAACGGAATTTCGTACGTGGAGAGTTTTCCGATGAATTCAACCAGGATTGTGTATGTGAATAGTTTTCTGTTATAACTGGCAGAAGAAATCAAATTTTAATACATTACAATTTATTAGTATAAGAGTTCTATTTTTGAAATTTTTCATAAGTACACGAGCGAGTAAATAATTATGATAACATCAATATTACTGTGGCAAGAGTAGCGAAGAGTGTAGGGTAATCTGTTCCAATAAATCGAAATAGAATTTGGTAATGTTTGAAGACAATATGCTGGCTATCTTAAGCCTTCGTTCTCAACGCACACACACATTCATCCACATGTCAATCGAATCCGTACATTAGTTATTGCTGCGTGTCGGTCATTCAAGAGCGAAGAAGTCATGCATGCAATTTGAATAATTGAGAGATTGCTTTGGACTCGACATTCTCCAAAAGTCCATTAACGAGTAGCCTTGCCTGTCAACCTATGAATCCAAAAAATCGACAAATTGCGTACCAGTAGTCATTTGGAAGGACACTCTGGTATTTACTTTGTAATTTTTCCCTGGCCATCACCCTCTCACACCTGTTTTTTGATATGTGAGGCTCCCTTCAGTATACATATGTGTGTGTGCATATGTATTCGTGTGAGAGCCACAATTCGAAGACAATTAATTTAATTGCTTTAAGCGGGAAATAACGAAAAACGTGCGTACGAAAACGCAAAGCGAAACCTTCTGATAGGATTTGCTTCGCTGCTAGGCCAATTATAAATGAGGCAAATGAATGCTATTTTCAGTATCTATAATGATAGCCATCAATGCTAGTAGTCTTTTGTGTTTTCAGTTCAAGCAAAGGAACACCAATGCTCTTCCTTCAGCCTTTTGTGACTGGTTAACTCCATTGATTCGTGAAATCGAGAAAATGTTTTTAATTCAATACGATGTCAGGATGTCCTGTATTTTTGGTTTTCGTTGTCTCAAAAGCAGTAGATGTGAGTTCCCTAGAACTGTTTCAGATTAAATATCAACAATTATGTATAATATTCAATTCTGAGCCAAAACTAGCATTGAACGCACTTTGCAAGGGAAACAACAATTTATTCTTATACATACTTTTTTGTTTTAATTAAAATACTAGATTAAGCAGGTCAATTCGAGGATCACTTGTTTTTGTTTAATTATGAAGAGCAAAATAAATTTTTCGTCCCTTATATATAGTTATATCTTACATTATCTAAGGCTTTCTTTGGATTGTATGAATATTTAATGATTGTATATGGTGTGAATTTTCCTGGTTGGTACTGATTCTCGCTCGTCTATTGTAGACTCGGCTTCCTCTAAGGCGACTATCTGTTTAAGGGTGCAAATAATAGCAAAATCCAATGCCTTTAAATGGATACGCAATAGACATGAGTGCACATCCAATCTCATGCGTGGGAATGGTAGTATAAAGTACGATTGATTTCGCACACACGTTATCAACCCGCATCTATCAATAAAATTCCTATAAAATTAGACACTGAAATTTCGGCCTATTAAAAGTCAACAAATTTCCGCCAATTATTCCACTTCGTCCGCATAGGGGTCGTCTCATTTGAAAGTGTGCAGCACAAGCGAAACATATTGCTAAGTGCATGCCCAATAAATAAATATATCACATCAGCTTGCACTTACGAGTAATCCCTATCATTTGAAACTCAAGTTAGTGATGAAGGAGAATTTTACTACATTGATTTGGTTAAACCGAATTAGAATTGTATGTAAGGGATGTATAGAGATTCTAAAAAGAAGAGAAAAGGTTACATGAGATGGTTTTTAAAAAATCTATAAAAAAAACTTTTCGAAAAAATAAACATTCTGAAATTTTAGTTGTTTAAAGTGGATGCCAAAACGGATTTTATGGGCCGAAACCCGATTTGATATTGTGTGTTACAAAGTTTTTGTGGTTGCTTTTCAAAACCAAGAAACAAAATTAGTACCGATTTAATTAATTTTTTTTCACCCTTTTTAGGGCGAGTTTTCATTTATCTCCAAGAGTATTTTCGATTTAATGATTTTTAGAGGCTACTCCAATCGGCCAAATAAGAATAAATATTTTTTTTTAGTTTCCTTGGCATCCATGCAACATTAATCAAATAGCCGACATTTTTTTACTAACCAACAGTATAATTATTATTAATTTAGGCCATATTTTTTATAGATAGACAATCTTTATCAAACCAGATTATTATCGATCCTTCTGATCTTGACCTCTGTTCAAAACCAAAATTGTACAACATATAAACAAAACAAAAAAATTATTGAAAAATGATTTTATTGAAAAATAAGAAGTCTAACTTTCAAACCTTAAATTACTTGCAATACATTGTAACTTAATTGTAACGTGATGCAATTTTATAATGCACAACATTGCAACTCAATGCAATACATTTTTTTGCAAAATATGCAACATATGCATCTTATTACGAAATTCCATGCATGTAGCAAATTCTTCAGTTCCACGAACAATGTTAGCATGTGGTCACCGCTTACGACAGAAATGGATTAAATGTATGCATGAATGTGCAGCGCCAGTGATATGCTCGCTCATATGATCTCAGTCATATGAACCAAATTAGTATTTAAGTTTGTAGTGAAATTAGATGTTCAAAAATGTCCGTGAAGGACCGCAGCGATGGTCTGCTGCCTCGGCAGAAGAAGGTGTCGGTATCTGCCGAGAATGCCCTCGTCTGGAGACGCGTGAATGCGCTGGCAGGCTAGCATTGCGGTGTCGTGGGGCGGGTTCATTTCCCCGGCACGAGGACCCACTACAAAAAATTTCGCACTCACGAATTTGACTGCAGATCAAGAGGCGACCGAAGTCGCAAAAATTGTAGATAACTACACCGAGGGAGACATAACTTGTTACGAGAACAAGTGGAACCTGAAAAGAAAGGCGGACTTGGGGTAAACTCGTCATTACCCGACGAAGTTCAGGGCCCACAAATGAAAGAGGGGCAAACGGGTGATAGTGGAGCCCCTTCGCACCCACCCAACCGGAATAAATCCATATATGTTTTGTTGCAGTGGCCAGGTATTCCTCTTCTGAGTGGAAAACTCATACAACTTGAATTGCATGAACTTTCCCAGCAGAAGGGGAGCACCCCGGTGACCAATTTATGCCAAAGAATTATACAATTTGATTGCATAACTTTATGCCATAAAGAGGCACTCTACTTGGGCCACTCAACCCGCGATATCACCTGAAACAAAGAAGAATTGCTTAAGTACCCGGTGGCTGTCTCATGTCTTGAGGTGGAAGCCTGCCACCGTACCGGGTCCTATACCCGGTTAGAGTCGGGAGAAAGGAAAGACCGAAGGGTACGATATTAATTCATTGTTTTAATTTATAATTTGTTTTTTTTTCAGTTTTGAATTGAATGCAATTAAAAATAGAAAGCTAAAATAAAATACACATTAGCTGAATTTATTTACTAAAATATACCATAATATTATAAGTTGATATTTAAAGATTTAAAAAAAAACAATGTACAATTTACGATAAGAATTGATTTAATCAAATAAAAAATTTAAACTTCTAAAACACATGATTTTCTCAGAAGTGATCGAATTTACCTAAGTAGAATATCTGAAATTTAGTCAGTAATATTTTTTTTCTTCTTCATTTCCTATTGAAATTGAAACTTATTTAATGTTATTTTTAACTGAGATCAGAATATCTTCTATCTATTTTTTTTTCTTTTTACTTTTTTTTATATTGAAAAGCTCAACTGTAACTGTCGCAACTAGTAGTAGTAGAGTAATCCATTTGTAATGCACATAACTTTAAGTGGGAAAAATGTCACTTCGAGGTATATCATGTCGGAGTTCTATGATTTGAAACTTCTTTCAACGAGCCTCAACCGAGCGTATATTGTGTCTTGCATTGAAATTCAATGCACAGTAAACTCAATCGAAATTCGGAAATCAAATAAGCTACGCCAAAATGGTATCTTCAAATACGATGCATAAAAAATACGAAAACTACTTGTACAATAGCATATATAAAAACGATAGCAGAGAATAAGAAAAATGGTATATTTGATGATTTAAGTTAGATTAATTATTTATCACTATGAGAAAGTGATTCGTTAGTCAACAAATTGTTGTATGTGCTTAACCGAGTCCTGAATTTACGTAATTCAGAGGTAAGAGTTATGGTTTGTAATATCAACTTCCTTCTAGAAGCATCGGTGGGAACAGATGAATTGAGGAGAACATAAAAATGTCATTATCAGCTCGGGAAACGGATTGAATGTATAGTATTTGGTTGATATAGAAACAAATAAATGTCTGTGTTATTTCGACAGAACCGCACTTTTTTTTCAACACTAGAATATAAGCCAAAAAAAAAACTGCAGAGCGACATAACAGTTGGTACCAGAAGTAGGATATTCACATGTAAATTAGAGAAACAATTCAGTGTAAAACAGGTCAGCTTTGAGCGTGTTGTTTATTATACACGTATAGTTTAAAAAAAATTGTGAAGTGCTCCGAAATTCTTAGAGCGTTGATTTTGCAAAATGGATACATTGGACCCACGCACTTTGTTGGAATTCATCGTGACGGAATGAGAACTATTAAAACCCAATTCGCGAATGAATAATAGACTGCGCTGCGTTTTTACTTAAAAGGGTTCGCACGGAAAAACTCATGCCCTGGACGCAGACTTAAGCTGCTAGTAGCGACGAAGGTAGCCTTGAACGAGTGTTAGCGAAGAACACAGTAGAGTCGCTGAGGAATATGGAAGTGTGATTGCACGATCAGACGGAGAGTCTGCGAGGCAAACTGATAAAGCTCTTGAACAAATATAAAAGTAAAGCATCCTAGTGTAAATTTCTCTAAAATAAAATTAATCGGTTTTGTCGACACATGCTCGTACATTCAATGTAAATAATATGTTTTCAATATATTTTCTCTAAGTTATTTTTTTCTATTTAAATAATATGATAGTTTAAATGAACACGATATATCAACAATACTAGCTGCCACAACTAGTGTTTTTTTTTTAATTTCATATGCATATAAAAACCTTTGCTATTGTTTTAATTTATATGATGCAATAAAAGGGTACTCACCCGCATGGTCTTCCGAGCGCTCGACGATGATGCAGATGGTCCTGAAATTTCGATTCTGTAACATCTATTTTAGAGGCTATTACTTCCATCAAATTGTACTTCTTATACTTGTAGTAGTCTAGTTAAAACACTGAGGCAACAAATTCCTTTTATCACTTCTACTAGAATACACAAATCCGGATTTTTCAAATCTACCTTATAGGCAGAATTTTTAGCAGTAGGGTAGACTGGGTACGGTTGAAACGGGGGACGATTGAAACAAAGCAAATATTTCGGCACCGTACATGTTGAAATGAGTGCTGCAATAAGAGAACGAAGCGGTCGACAAGTCTAAACTCGAACTTTAGTGTTGTGTCGATCTTTGTGCGTTGTGCTTGTGTGTAGGAGGCCCCATTGTGTTTTTTGACAGGAAAGTAAGTATTTTTTGTTTGTAAATTTATGCAATTATTATGGTGTTATTAGAGCTAGATTATTTAGAGTGTTGCATCATTTTAATTGAAGGTTGTAAAATATGGCTGAATGTTTAGTTTTTGTTCAAATTTATTATCATTCTTACTGTGAACCGTTTTATACCTAGATAGGGGGTTGGGGACGATTGAAACATTTTTTGTGGGTACGGTTGAAACAGATTATCTATTTAATTTTCTTATTTCTTAGATGCCAAGGGTGCGTCAAAGGAAAACTTCAAGAGGTCAGGCCGATATATCAATGTACAAACAAGCCTATGAAGATGTAAAAGCCGGATCTTCGTTAAGAACAGCGGCAGAAAAGAATGGATTGAACCACTGTTCCCTGTTGAGGTATCTACGTAAACGAGATGCAACTGGTGGCGATGAAAATCAAGGAATGGGATACAAGGCTCACAATCGAGTGTTTAACCAGGAACAAGAGCGTGAGCTTTCTAAATATTTAATGCGATGTGCAGACATATATTTTGGCCTAACTAAAAAAGATGTCATGAAATTAGCATACGAACTAACCATCAAGTATGACTTATCGCGACCTCGGACTTGGGATGACAACGAAATGGCCGGCGAAGAATGGTTTCGCATGTTTATGCGAAGGAGTCCTGAATTGTCAGTACGTGCAGCACAGGCTACAAGTCTTTCTAGGGCGACTAGCTTTAACAGAAATAACGTAGATGCTTTCTACGACAATTTGGCTACTGTCATGGACCGTTATAAATTCGAACCTCAAAATATATATAACGCTGATGAGACCGGCATAACTACTGTGCAAAAACCCGACCGAATAATAGCTAGACGTGGTGCTCGTCAAGTAGGTTCAGTGACTTCAGCCGAGAGGGGAACTTTAGTCACAGTAGCCTTTGCGGTCAATGCCATCGGAAATGCTTTTCCTCCATTCTTCGTCTTTCCGCGAGTGCGTTACCAAGATCATTTCATCAGGGATGGACAAATAGGATCTGCTGGAAGTGCAAATCCTTCTGGCTGGATGCAGGATGAAACATTTATTCATTTCCTGGAACACTTCAGAAAACATACAAAAGCTTCTCCTTCACACAAAGTTTTGCTTGTACTTGATAACCACTCTTCACATGTTCACATTGTCGCACTAGACTTTTGCAAGACGAATGGCATTGTGATGCTATCTTTCCCTCCTCACTGCTCACATAAACTCCAGCCGCTTGATCGATCTGTATTCGGTCCTCTGAAGAAAGCTGTAAATTCGACCTGTGATGGATGGATGCGAAGCCATCCCGGCAAAACAATGTCAATCTACGACATCCCAGGAATTTTAGCTTCTGCTATGCCGCTTGCTCTTACACAATCCAACATTCAAGCTGGCTTTCGCGCAACTGGGATTGTTCCATTTAATCGGTATTTATTTACTGAACTCGATTTTGCACCTGCATTTGTGACAGATAGGCCAAATCCTGTAAAAACAATCGAGGCAACTGAGGGCCCTATTCAGAATGCTAGTGCACCCGAGGATAAAACACCAACACCATCACCTTCTATTTTTACTTTCGAACCACCAGAAGAGTCGGAGGAGCTTTCTAATGCAGCTTTTTTTATACAACAACCAACTCTAAACACGCCACAGTGTTCACAAGTTGCAGACAGAGAACAAGAAGATATAATTGCAGATCCAGAATCTTTAATTAAACCACCCGGACATCAAAATAGTGGTAGGGTTCAGGAAATTTCACCCAAACCCTGTACAAGTTTCAAATCCGTTTCTGTGCTGACAAATCAAACAGAAAATATCGCAACTCTGGGTACACCACTTCTGTTTTCGCCGGAAGTAGTGCGACCACTACCAAAAGCTTTTCCAAGGAAACTGCCAAACAGGGGGCGAAAAACCAGGAAATCCACAATCTATACAGATACACCTGAAAAAGAAGAGATAAGAAGGGAACATGAAAACAGATTGAAACGAACCAAAGCTAAGCAAGTTAAGAAAAGGTTAGATAAAGGAAGGACTAAAAGAAATGCTACAAACAGGAAAAACACTAACAGGCAACATGAATCTTCATCAGAAGCAGAGGAGTGCTTCTGCCTGGTTTGTTTGTCAGCATATTCAGAAAGCAGATCAAGGGAAAAATGGATACAATGCATGGAGTGCAAAATGTGGGCGCATGAAGAGTGCACAGCAGGTAGTCTACGTTATGTTTGCCACAATTGTGATTCCGAATGATATCGTGACTAGATAAATAATATTGTTTAAAATTTTGATTTTTAAAGAAATAATATGTCTTAATTTTTCTCTTAACCTATTTTATAGCTGAAGTGATAAATTTTTTTTAAAACTGCTGAATTTTATTTTCTTAAGCAAAAAGTATTGAAGTTTTGTTTTGTGATTTATTTATCTATGCTTAAAAATGAAGATGTTTATAGAAATAAGGTTGTGAAGTTTCACTCAAAGTGTTTTGTTAGCTGGAGTGCTAAAATTTAGTTTTTTAATTAATGCTGTTGAGTTTTGAAAAATATAGTATGAAGAAGTACAAAAACATTACAAAAGCACCAACATCTGATTATTTCATAATTTAAGTTGTACTTAATATAAAACTTTGAAAAAAGATTGAAATTAATATAAGATTATAAGTATTTTGAAAGACTTGAATATTAATAAAAACACATTTGTGATGTTTAACTGTGCCATAACGAGTCGTGAAATGTTATTAGACGACGAGTAAATATGTTGATTTATAAGATTTTTCATTATTTGCATGTGTTTCAATTGACCCCAGGCACTGTTTCAACCGACCCTGGCATAGTGACGGTTGAAACAAATTATTTTTTTATGTTAAATTTTATTTTACACATAAAATACAATACAGTGATCTCAAATAATATTGCCCATTAGTAGGTAGATATATGGTATTTAATTTAATGTATTCCCGTAATCGCTCGCTTAATTGATCCAGATGCAACGGACGATAAACGCTAAAATGTTTCAACCGTACCCAGTCTACCCTAACTAACTCAGCTATTTTTCCTATTAACAAGTCTCGATCAACTTTATTGTTGAATCGCTTGTTGATAACAATTGAAAAGCTTCCAGCACTAGCAACAAAATATTTGTCGATTAAAGAACTGCAAGCAAAAACTATGTCCACAACGTTAGCGCGGCAAACGATTGGTACTGTATAAACCTGAGTACGTATCTAGTGGCAGGAGAATTTTCCTGATAAATCCTTTTAATAAGCTCAACTCGAATCTCAATCGGATCTTCAAATGCGGTTTTGATAAATATATTTTTTCACTCCTAACTCTGCAGTGATTCGTTCAGAAGACCGATATTACAACTCGACTCCGTTCACTTCTTATTTTTTCGCACGGTAGCAATTGCTCGGCTCGGCTGAGTGCTTTTCCTCGAGAAAATCGCAATTCGACAAAAGATCGGAAAATCGTTGCAACAGTTGAAAGAAAATTGGATTACTACTCCAAGTCGCACAGGAGGCGTCCCCGGATTAACTTTTCGCACTTCTCGCCAATCGAGACGACCACGAACAGCAGCAGGAACTAGTGGGAACCTGACGACCAAATCCTGAATCAACTCAACGTAGTTCGAAGTTGAGTTCCCGACACTTATTGGAACTCGTTCACTTTGCTCGGGGGGGGGTTCTACACTTTGCGACACTTTCGCCAACACAAACCAGATAGCTCTGAAATTCCGTTCAAGTCCAAGTCGAAACTGTTGTGCGAAATCCTGACCGAAGTCGCGCCCCCACTAAACACTCACTGGCGATTTTCTTCAGCGCTTTCCACACGATCGAGCGGACGACTCGTTTGTGACGTTTTGAACAATATTTTACGGTGGACGCTACGCTCACCCACAGCAGCACCCTGAGTGGATTAAAAAGAAACTAAGAAGTTCTTCTACACCTTCCGCCACTATTCATACCTTTATCGCAATAAACAGTGCAAGAACTTTACACTTCCTCTTGAATTTTCCACCTAATTTTCCGTCCGGAAGGAAACTCCTGTCCATTTACTTTTCAAAGCTTCTGGCCGAGTGCAGTCCAGGGACCGTTCTCTCTTTTACGGTACTTGCTTCTACTGCTACTGCTACTGCGTGCCTTGAGAGAGAAATTGCGGGACTCTTGCTGTTCCTGCAATGGGTCTTCAGAAGGAGACCGTTGAGGTTAGCTTCGTTGAGATGACTGTAGCGCGTTATCGGGTCCGAACTGCTCCGATTATGGGCAACTATCTTCCTGTACAGGGTGTTGCAGTAATGTAAGCGTTAGTGTGATTATGGAAATTATTACCTGAAATATCACCAGCACCGGCACTAATTTTCACACGTGAGTTAACTCACACGTCTCCTTCACTCAATGACAACTGCCCTGTCAAAAGTGTTTCATCGTACCAGATCAATCTCAAACCGGTTCGATTGCAAATTGTTCTAGGTCAATCGGAAATTGTTCCAATTCAATCTGCAATCGTACTGGTTCGATCGTTTCAATTGATCTGGGACATTTTGAGTTTTTCTTTAACCCTTTAACTGCTCGATTATTACAAGTTAACTGTTATCAAATAAAATTTTTCATTTGCTCATCACACGTAAAAGGTCATTATTACGAGTAAGAACTTGACCATTTATATTTGCGAGCATCGGTATTATACCAAGATTTTTAATCGACACACTGACAAGAAAAGCCTTTTATCGCTCTACAAATATTTTGGTGACCCTGATGTGATCTTTCATGCAACCAAGTTGAAGAAAATATTTTTCCCCAACCAGAATTTTAAGAGAATTCGTGCGGTATACTATCCCTTTGAATTTTTTAATTTTTCCAAGCTTGGCGCTGAATAGTTTCTCTTGGGTCAATCCATTAGATCCATTAAAATAGAAGAATTGGCCAGGGAGCAAGATCAAACTGGCTTCGAGATCGAGTGGTTGACCACCTATTACCGCAAAGATGGGCCTACACGAAAACCAGTGGGGTACCTGAACATGAGACTTGCCGAATCAAATGAACTTTGGGAGTCCTTCTGTGACAAAGATAAACAGTTACAAGAATATGCTGTAGCCTCAGCTCATCATCCATATTTTGCCAATAACTACTTGACGGTCATACAACGAGAATACATGACCGCAAGAGGTGCTATCACGGGTCTCTTGACAGAAAGTTAAAAGGAAGAACAACTATTAAAGGTTCCCAATCCAAGTGTGATCAACGCAGGCTCTAGTTCGGAACTTGAGCAACAGAGTACTCCATGACCAAAGGTAAAACAACTGAAAATGAGTTGGAGGGCTTAAAATATCAGCTGGAGGCAATGATCGGTTCCATTAATTTCATAATCATTAGAATTTACAAGGGCCTAGCGAAAAGTAAGTCTTACTACGAGTTGAAGATGAGTACGCGGATGAAGTACTGTAAAGAATTACGAGACGTGCATAGAACTATATGGAGGTCCCAAGGTGACAAGACTACGTATAGCACCGTGGATTTCAACCAAACGGAAGAGCGCATACAAGATGCCCTCATATTCCTTCCCACGAACAAAGACAAGGCTGAGCCAGGATAACAGGGTCTCCTTCACCCCCAGCCACATATCAAGCTTCCAGATATGTCTTTTCCGAAATTCGGTGGAGATTATGGACAATGGACATCCTTCCACGACCTCTTTCATTAAATAATTGATTCGCAGCCACTTGGAACTGCTCAAAAAATGTGGTATCTGAAAGCCAATTTAACAGGTGGAGCAGAACGGCTTATCAAACACATGCCCGTTTCGGAAGAAAAGTATAAGGACGCATGGGCTGTTCTCCGAAGCCGATATGATAACAAAAGGCTTATAGTAACGACTTTCCTTGAAAGGTTATTATCACAACCAGCTATCCTGGCTGACTCATAATATCACCAAAGAATGCATGTTAGGCCTGAGAAACATAAAAGTTGACACAATGAAATGGGACCCGATTTTGATTCATCTTTTGTTGAAAAGGCTAGACATGATGTCACACAACTTGTACAAACAATCCCTAAAGTCTCCATGGGAGCTGCAATCTCTGGATTTGTTCCTGACATTTTTGGAACTAAGATTCCAGGCATTAAAGGCCTTGGGCAAAGAAAAGCGTCCCAGCATTAAAAATCAAACCAAGAAACTATTGGCATTAGTGGCAACAAATCAAACGTCCTCCAGTGGCTGTAAAAATTGCAATGGCAACCACAAAATATACTCCTGTGAGCAGTTCAAAAAGTTAACAATACCAGACCGTATAAAAAGGGTCAACAAGCTTAAACTCTGGATGAACTGCTTACGTGCTGGGCATAGAAGTTCCGAGTGCAGTTTTCTTGACAGATTGAAATGCAATGAATGGTACAACATCTTGCTATACAAGCCAGAGTGTGCAACCACGACACCCAGTACTTACGCTAGAGGTGGACAACCTCAACAAGCTGACCGCAATCTTCAACCAGCTGCTAAGTTTAAGCCGAAAGAAAAGATATCTCTAGCAACCGAGGACACAAGGGCCGAAGTATTGCTCAGCACCGTGATGATTCAGAAAACAGACAGCAAGGGCAAAACTGTAGAGCTCCTAAGGCTCAATCAGGTAGCATTGCGATCAGTAGCGTTGGAGGAGTTATTCAAAAGGCCACTAAACAAATAAAGTTGCCAATAGAATCCAAGCAGACGAACTATGTTACAAGATATATGTGGATGCCTACGCGGCAAAGCAAATAACGACACAACAGCCTTCCGAAACTTTTAATATTAAAACCTGGCTGATCCTGAAGAACACCTCCTTGGCCGATCCAACTTCAACCAAGCAGGACCAGTGGAGATGCTTATCGGAGTAGATTGGTATTACCAGTTATTGTCAATTAGTCAATTTAAAATGGGTGAGTTCCGACATATACTACAAAATACTCTCTTTGGTTAGATTGTTGGTGGAAGATTTAACAAACCCAAGGTCTCTACAGCTGGCCTTAAATTAGCTATAAGTGGAATGTACCGTACTGAAGGTAAAAGGCTTGATTCAGGACTGGAAAAATTCTGGAAGCTAGAAGAAGGCGAGAAACCGATCACCTCGATGACATCTAAGGAGTGCCAATGTGAAGCTCATATCTATCAAAATGTCAAGCGAGATGACAATGGGTGCTTTGTAGTTAGATTGCCATTTGCACTGGATCACAACCAACTAGAGCAGTCAAAAGGTATGGCCTTAAAACGGTCTTATCAACTAGAACAACGTTTATCAAAAGACCCGGATAAAGGATTCATGGAAGAATATTTGAAGCTAGGTCACATGGCAGAAATAGACATGCCAAATACCTCAGAGCCTCATTTTGTTTTGCCACACCATTCTGTACTGTGACCTGATAGCTCTATTACTAAGCTCAGAGTAGTTTCTGATGCGTCCGCAAAATCTACCACTCACACTAGCTTGGACGATGTGCTGCACACGGGTCCTATAATCCAAGACGAGCTGTTTACTATCTTACTTCGATTCCAATTGTTTAAGTACGTCTCCTCCACTGATCTTGAGTAGATGGACCGACAAATCCGTATCGACAAACGAGACCGAAGGTTCCAAATTATCTTCTAGCGTAATCAACCGTAAGAGGCACTACGATGTTATCAACTGAATACCGTAACATATGATACTGCCATTGCACCTTACCTAGCACCTAAGTGCTTGGAGCAACTAGCAGTTAATACTCGGAATCAATACCTCTTAGAAAGTCTCGCTATCCAGAAGGATTTCTACATAGACGACTTTTTAACTGGAGCAAACATTATTCAAAAGGCTGTTCAAAAAAAGGAAGAAATCCAGAAAATTTTAAAGACAGCCGGGTTAAAGGTATGACACAAGGGTGACAAAGAGGATAGCTCTCTCTACCATAGCACATATTTTTGATCCTCTGGGGCTTATGAGTTCAGTGACGGTAACAGCAAAAATCTTCATACAAAATTTGTGGAAATTGAAGCTTGACTGGGATGCAGCATTACCGATGGAGCTGAACTCATCCTGGATAAATTTTTATCAAAGTTTAGTGGAGTTCAATGAAATCAGAATTCCGTGGCATGTATTTGGTGCTAGAACTCTTCACAGTACGCAGTTTCATGCCTTTTTTGATGCTTCCAAAAAGACCTACGGAGCCGCTGTCTACTTTCGAGCTAACCAAAATGACGGCACAACAATGGTGCACCTATTGTGTACAAAAATCCGAGTGCCACCAATTAAAGCGATCACGATCCCACGTTTGGAGTATTATGCTGCAAAACTAGCAGTTGAGCTGGTCCACCGCCTCCAATCAGATTTAGGGCTTCCTGGACAGTCTGGTTATTTTTGGACAGATTCTGAAGTTGTGTTGCATTGGATACATAGTGAGGTGGCATCCTACCAAACGTTTGTAGCAAATCGGATAGCAGCCATTCAACAACATTCTACTCCCAGTCCATGGCGTCATGTGAGTTCAAGGATTAACCCAGCAGATTTAGCATCCCGAGGCACAAATCATGGAAACTCGCTTCGGAGACTAAAATGCATCATAGCATTGTTCATTCGATTCACCAGGGTGATCCGCAGGAAGATCAAACCAAGGCAAGAAACAAGTCCACTGCCAGTATCAGAATTAGAAGCAGCTTCTTCCATCGAAGGAAATTCAGCAGGAAGAATTCAGGGAAGAGATTAAAACCCTTCAAATAACAGGCCAGCTAAGCTACAGTAATAGGCTGAGCAACCTGACTCCGTTCCTAGACCCCGACGGACTGTTGCGAGTGGGTGGACGACTAGAGCTTTCTGACTGAGAATACAGCCACAAACATCCGTTGCTGTTTCCCTATGCGCACCCAATCACGAAACTGATTCTTAATCAGATCCACAAAGACCACCAGCATGCCGACTCCCAAGCCTTGTTAGCAATTGCTCGACAGCGTTATTGGCCGATCAAGGCAAAAACACTAGCCCGTTTAGCAGTACAAAATTGCGTAACTTGTGCCAGAGCAAAACTAAAGTTGTTAACTCAACTGATGGGAGACCTACCTGCAAATAGAGTCCATCAAGCCAGGCCCTTTGTCAATACTGGAGTAGATTTTCCGGGACCCTTCTATACACATTTTAAAGGTCGTGGAAAACAAAATCATAAATCATAAATAGCAGTATTTTGCTGCTTTTCAACGAAGGCCGTTCATTTTGAACTGGCCACTGAACTAACAACTGAAGCCTTTATGGGTGCCCTCAAACGATTTATTTCACGGAGAGAAACTGAATCGAAGCAACGAATGCTAGAAAAACGTTCCCAGGAAAGCATTATCAACTTTTGCACTGCAAGGGGAACCGACTTCCACTTCATCTCACCCAGAGCTCCTCACTTTTGGGGGCTAGTGGAAGCGGCCGTCGAATCAGCCAAGAATCTGATTGTAAAAAACTTAGCTAGCGTCAACTTAACATACAAGGAACTAGAAACCGTGTTTATCGAAGCTAAATTCACGGCCCTTAAGACCACTATCATCCAATCCAAACGATCTACAGACTCTGATCTCAGGTCATTTTTTAGTCGATGAGCCACTCACTAGCTCCGCGGATAAGAATGCTGAAATCTTTCGTCTATCTTTGGGACAAAGATGGAAGTTAGTCATGGATTTGAAGTACAAATTTTGGCGAATGTGGTCAACTGAGTATTTAGACGAGTTACAACATCGATATAAATGGAAGCAGCAGTGCAAAAGTATAACTCCTGGGATGATGGTTGCTGTAAAAGAAGAAAATATACCAGTTCTGTAATGGCACCTAGGTAGGATCCTGAACGCGTTCAAAGGGAATGATGGATTAGTTCGTAAAGCTGATGTGAGGACTTCGGCTGGTATACTTAGACCGTCTATCTACAAACTTGCACCATTGCCTGTGAACGACTAATCATCCTCGATAGAAGGAGAACACCCAAAACCTTTAATTCAGACTGCTGAAGCAACAAGTCAAGGCCAGAGTAAACTAAGTAGCACCTCCGATAAAGCTGAGGCTGGACCTTCAGGTAGGAAACGACGTCAGTTGGGACACCTTGTTTTACAGTCACTATTTTTGGTAGGAGTTATCTTGCCTGGATGGGCTGCTGCAGTTATAATATATCCTTTTGACACCACACCTGGCGTGTACGTGGAAAACTTGGGGCCTGCGCACTTAATCCTAAATGAGTGGAAGTTGGTAGTTTATTATGATCTAACGTCCTATTGGCAATAGCTGGAAACACTAAGGTTAGGAATCAACCAACTACATTTCCTAAATCAGCTTCTAAACACCGACGCTTCTTGTCAGAGTATTATTATGCAGTTTCAGTCACTCATAAAGGAATCCGACAAAATTAATGCAGCGCAAAATGAAAGAAAAGGCCAGACTAAGAAAGCGTGATGCTCTCAATGTCGTAGGAAATGTAGCGAACGCTCTATTTGGAGTTCTTGACCCTGATTATGCTGAACACAAGAACAACGTTATCAACCGATTAGATGACAGTGATCAACACTTACGAGAATTAATAAGAAACTAAATCTTAGTGATCAACTCTACAATGAATATCATGACCGAATTATACAGACTTAATGAACAACGTTTAACCGAACTACAAAAAGCAACCAACACCAATATTCAGCAAGAGAACAACATGACGCAAGAAATGCGTAAGCAAAAAACTTTCCAATCTTTTACGCTTTTAGCCACCCGTCTCACGCTGACACTTTTGGTTTTCTTTTTGTGGTAGGGGGGGTGAATGCTATTTATGCACAGAGTGTGAGACGCCCCCAGCTTCATCAATCATTTAGCGAGGCCAACCACGTGTCATCTGAAACCTGTTGCGGACCCAATGAGGTGGATCCCCTTAATCAGTCCCAATCATAGGATCTATTTTGTGAAGGCCGTCTCCATGATCAACATTGACTGTGGGAAGGGAATATCGTCCTTAACCTTAAATGGATCCGGAATTCTTGAGTTACCGGAGGATTGCTCGATAAAGGAAGAACGCTTAACCATCCAAGCGCATAAAATATTTACCTCTTCTTATAAAACTCAAGTTATTTCCACCAGCAACGTTTCAACGCTATTTTTTAAAACAGACAGGCAGACACTGGCAGTACTTCAAACTTCCAATGCTTCGATTGAAAAAAGTTTATACGAGCTTCAACGGAAGTTAAAAATACTTTTAGAATCCAAGTTACAACCCGCCGCAGGAAATCAACCACGAGAAATTCACCAGTTTGCAGTAGGCTACAGTGGACTATTGATCGTAGACCGCTGATCAATAGTCTAGGATATATAACCTGGTATCAGCTCTCTGGTCAGCGTAAAGGCCCTGCATCAACACTTTCTCCGACACCAGCTCCAAGATCGATGTCAGCGGAGGCCTTCAGCTTGAGGTTAAAAAGTTAAACACCGGGAGTATATTCAAAACCAAAATTGTATAACATATAAACAAAAAAAAATGATTGAAAAATGAGAAGTCTAAATTACATACCTTAAATTACATGCAATACATTGTAACTTAACTATAACGTAATGCAATTTTATAATTCATATACATTGCAACTCAATGCAATACATTTTTTGCAACGTATGCATCTTATTTCGAAATTCCATGCTCGTCGCAAATTCTTTAGTCAAAACAAAATATTATTTTCTTTTCTTAAGACTGGAGAATTCGGAACGCGCATGTATACGTTTTCGCATGATCAGCGGAAACATGTTCCCACGAACAAAGTTAGCATGTTCTTCTGCTTACGAAAGAAATGGATTAAATGTATGCATGCATGTGCAGCGTCAGCGATATGCTCGCATATGGTGAATGCTGGATCGTGGGAGCGAGTGAATAGCGCTGACCAGTCATATGAACCAAATTAGTATTTAAGTTAGCTGTACTTCTTCCTCTCAGCACTACACTCCTGAATAATGCTGTGACAGAAAAATAACTGATGACGTTTAGCAACTATTTGTCATCTGTTGATTCGAACATTTGGATGAATGCGGCAAATAAGTTCTTTGCGGAATCCAATTTGGATAGAATGCTTTACAACCTCTCAGCAGCTTAGTCCAGAATGGGAATTAATTCAGCCCAACGAGAAAAAGGTTCCAACATGTTTCAGCAATATCTGTAGCCCCGTGAAAGTACAAAGTATCCAAGTGTCTAAGTGGACGTATTTGAAGCATTCGTCTGGAATATTGAATGGTTGAAGGCTGTTATTCGACATGCCTCCCAATTTTTGACCTTTAGCAACTAGTACAGCTGATTGACCATTCTCGCACATCTCGACTCATGTTTGGCTAAATTAGTTTCCCCCTCATAGCTTTCAGAGTTGCTCGGCTGCTGGGATGGGATTAGCGATGGCACGTATTGCAGACTGTCTTCCGTAGTGGTTCATTAATGAATAGTCAGGCCAGCTCTGGAGACGTAGCGCAGTAAATCAACAATACTGGAACTAACTGCAAAGACATTTGGTTTGATGAAATTAAGTTTCGTAGCCCACTTTCTTTGGCTTGCTCTTCCGCTAGAAGTTTTGTGTCAATAGCCAAAAGCATCGAAATCGATTCTAACCTAGACAGTGCGCATGCGACTATATTGGATTTACGCACGACATGGTCAAGTTTTATTGTGAATTGCAAAAAAAACTACAGCTATCTACTTTTGGTAGGTGTAGTTTTTTCATCTTCCGGTGAAAGGTATAAACCAATGGTTTATGGTCAATTTTTACCACGAAATCAGTGCCTTAGAGGATGTGCTGAAATACTTGGATATATAGCAAACATCTCTTGGTCATACGTGCTGCCGCATTTTTCTGATTGTGGCAGCTTTCGTTGAAATTAAAGTGTGTAACCAGCTGTTATGGTGTTTTTGTTCCAGCACTGCAGAGACTGCAACACTGGAAAAATCAGTAAAAAAAAACTTTTAGAAAAAAAAAGAAAACCGATTTCGAAATGCCCTAAAAAGGATGAAATATATTTTATGGAAGCGGTGCCATATCATTTTTCCCCCTATTCTTTTGTGATGGTGCAGATATCGGAAGCATTCACGTCAAAATGGAGAAATTGATTTGGCACCGCTTTCATAAAATTTATTTCATCCTTTTTAGGGCGTTTCGAAGTCGGTTTACTTTTTTTCTAAATGTTTTTTATTTCACCCTATTTTGGGGCAAATCTATTCATTTCAAACCTTTCAAAACTCAGTTTCTTGAATACATTGTACCATGTATGTTAAAATGTAATTTTTTACTGCAATACAAAAACCACTATGGTTACAATATGCAGCGTTCATAGGAATCAAATTTAGTTCTGATACATTTAATACATGATCTCATCGATGTCTATCTTGATTTTAGGTTTCCTAAAAATTCATATAATTGCAGCTTTGAAAAATTTTCGAATTTTGAACATTGTCTAGCCACGATTTTGATATTCTCACCTGACCTTGAAGTGCTTTTTTATTGTTCAACCTTTTTCGACCTTTGAGCGGCCGCAAATTTTTTTTGTGAGCTTTATCACACAATTGAATGCATCTTTGTACCAGTTTTGGTATAAACCGGAGATATACTTTGGTCAGCGCAGAAATCAATGGGTTTTCATCTAGAACATCCTCTACTTTGTTTTTGCTTAGCAACCTGTTGATCAAATTGGGTCTTTGAAACACTTTAGTACATAACCACACCGCGTACCATTGTCTAGCGGGTTGCATTGAAAACGATCAATCAATTAATCGCATTTTAATTTACTAAAACAGAGATCCTAAGCAGACAATATTCCGAAATACATTCGCCGTTCGTTTTGAAACAGCGTCCCACGATGCCCGCGCAGGCATAGGATCTGTTAATATATTTCCCCGAAACCACAAATTTTCGTTAAACGCACGTAACTCATAGGCGCGAAGCAATATTACATGTCGTCCGTTTTGGGTTATTGCTTCGAAATAATGCGGTGCTTTAGAGCTCCACGTTGTTGATAGCTTACACAATTGCCAATGTGCCACCCCACGCCGCATTACTGTTTGATGACTAGATAAGCGCGATCGTCTTTTATGTGGCTAATCGCGACCAATATGATCGCGTGGCGATGCCTCTGAGTCAGTTCTTTGACTGAGTTGTAATCAAACGACATGAAAATAATGCCCCCAAGAACTGAACGGGAAGCTGAGATGACTTGTGCTGAGGACACCCGCTAATACCCTCGAGGGCGCGTCTGTGTCTGCTTCTCAGAAAAGGAGTGCTTGTACGCAGATCTTGCTTGTGAGGAGATAGCTATAAGCTTTTGTCATGTAATGCGGTCGGTTCAGTGGCTCAACTTATTTTGTGTGAATAATGCTTTTTGTTGAAACCGTGTTTGTTGGTTCAATTTGCTCAAGAAAAGGATTTGAGGACTATCGACCAAACAAATTTGAAGCAAATCGCCGGTTGTTCCGAAACAGGTCCCTTAAGTGGATCTAATGCGTACCATATGTGGATTTCCGTTGCTGCCACCGTCACTGATCTGGCGCAATTTCGTCATCATGGGTGCGCAATCTCCCCATCCACGCACGAGCAAAAGACGCAATTTAACCGCTTTCTAGGCCACACAAGTACCAAATTGATCACGATACTAATAACAATCAAGCATGCTATTTAGAATTGCCGCCAAAAAAAGCCGTGGAACAACGGAAATATTGCGAGAAAAGATATCTGCACTGCCCTTCGCAATAGTATCGAGATTAACGCGCAAATTTGCTAATTTTCTGCTAACTAACTACACTATCACTCCAACGGATTTCGCAAGCTTTTCTTACACTCCTTTATTGTTCACAGTGCGAGACTTGCACACACAGCCCGCGTATTCATCCGACGTGCTTTTTCGCGATCTCAAACCAGACTCCACGATCCGTCCAAAAATCCGCATGATTTTTCTGCCGCACCTGTGAATCCAAATCCACTGCTAGCTCAGCTGAATTGATTTGCATTCACCAATGCAATACATGGAGATGATGCACTAAATCAGTGTTTCCACGTCCGAAATTAAAATTTGCAGATTTGCGTAATTATGTTAATAAAACTCATAATAGATTGAAAATTTAAATCATAATAAAAGATTAATATTATAACGAATATCAATGCAAAGAAAAAATCGAAGTTTGATGCTATAAAAAAATATATAAATTTATGTTTATAACAAAAAAATTTTTTTCCAAATTTTATAATTTACAAAAAATTAAATTTGAGTAACGAAAATTTTTCAAATCTGCAGTTGAAATTTCGGAACAGTGTCATGCGGTTTTCGGGTAGTTGGCTTATGTGACTGCTCGATTACTATAATTTTCATGTTCCTCTTTGAAGTTATGATCAGTTATAGAAGGAAAAGTAAGATCTTTTTAGGTTGCAATTCTCTCCGGTCTTTAGTATGGAAACCACTAATTTTAGATTTCTGAGCATATAATGAGTAATATAAACTGGGAAGTATCGAATCAAATCTATACTTTTCAATTAATTAATCCTTCGTCGAATTCCTTTATCCTTTACTAGGTTCATCAGTTAGCAAAGAATGACTGCGAAGTGAAAAGCAGTCTGCAATTTTCCCTCTAAATATTGTTGCATCGTATTTATGCTGCATTTAGAATTAATTTATTGGATATTACCGGTACCGCTAAAAATAAAGGATACTGATCATTTTTATCATCTGTCATCAAAGGCTTCGGTGTCTCCGTCAAATCCTTGAAGAGTGCCAAATTATTGGCACTTTTTGTACAAAAGATCATTTAAATTCAATTTCTCGACATAAATGTATCGTATTGAACTGTTAATATCTTACAGAGTCGTTGAAAGAATTACAGTTTTGTACTGACATATTTTAGTTCAATATGTTTTTCTTCAATTCAAACCTCTGCAATCAAAATCCTTACACGCGTCGACAGTTATGCTGAAAAATCGGGGTGAAAATCGGAAATTTTTTAGTTTTAACGGTAAAAGTCCTGTATCGTTAATTGAATTTCTTACCTTTGAAATGGAACCTAATAGAAAGAAATACGTATAATAAGCCGAAAAAAGGACTTTTCTATCTATCTCCGTTTAAAAGTTATACATGAACATACATAAAAAACAAATGAACAAAAAATATACCTGATGAATTGATAACTTTCTGTCCTTTGGAAGGCGGTTGAAAAGAGCAATGGGTGCATTTTTTTGTACTTGGGAGGTGAATGGTATCTATGCATTAATTGTGGGGTGACTGAACTACCCACTAAATACGTCCTGGACTACCTACTAAACACCTCCCTTGTTAACATGAGAACCTCACCTGGAAGCGTTTGTCACATTACTTCTAGCCACGTCTCCTTTTGCTACGCCATGAAGTGGATCTCTCCTCTATTGGGGGAGGGTGAGGGAGAATCTCCCAGCTCCGACATCCCCGGGTGCTACCAGTCCCTTTTATCTATTAGGATTGCTCGAAAATAATGTGCCACATGATTTCATTTGTAAACCGATTCAAACGTCGCCACGACGATACTATCTAGGATGAGCTCTCTTGTCTCCCTGTAAGGTGCAGTTGCAGCCTGTCCCATTTTTCGTACGAAAAAATATGTGTAGCTGGTATTGTATTCCTTTTCAGGGCAAAACGGACAGTCGGGGGACCGTGACTTATCAACCTTGTGCAAGTAAGACTGAAAACACCCATACCCACTCAGAAGCCGGGTTAGATAGAAATCAGTTTCACCATGCCTTCGATTTAGCCACGGTCTCATGTCAGGGATGAGCCACGGGATTCACCTTCCCTTCGTGTAATTCATGCAACTTTGCTGCCAATCGTTGAGTGAGCGCTGTTTCTTCTCACGGGAAATGGTCTCCCCACATCCTCGCTTCTGTCATGGCAACACCAATTGAAGAACACCAGCCACGGAAGAAATCGAGAAGAGTCAGTCGCATCCGAAGACAATAAATTGATGATTAACAAACGGTGCGCATTAGTTTATTGTTTTCCCTCTACAATTACCGTGGTCCCAAGTGCGGATTATAGGTAAAAATTCGAATCGTGTACGTAGAACCAACAGACGCCGTCGAAAGCCATCTCGTGTTTAGTTCTCCTACGGTTCATCTGCGAAAAGAGATCAATGGAAAAACGTGCGATATACATACGCGAAAACAGAAACGTGCGACACACATACGCGAGTGGTTACACATAATTGTAATAGTGGTTCGATTTCCCCTTCTGTCCGCATATGAGGGAAACTGAACGCAACACGATGCCGGTCGAAAAGGTAAATACGCTAAACAAGGGACGACTAAAACTTGAACTTAGACTACGGAACGCCTCTACGCAGAGGAACAAAGCCGAGCTAGCACAAAGGCTCTGTAAAATTCTGGCTAATGACGAAATCGAAACGGATGGGAAAATGTCAGAATGTGCAGACGAAGATGATGAGCGCAAGTTACATGATGAAGTGAAGGGATTGAGCGAGTTAATATCAGTTGTCATCACCGCGTTATCGAACGGGGGAAAGTTGGTGGCATCGTCAACAACTGAACAGATTAACACTCAACCGATCGTAGTACAGGAGCCGACACCACCGCTCACTAACGCCATGAAATTGGATGAGACGCCGCTGGCAGTGATGTTCGAAGATGACGCATGCGAAAGATCGTCTAATTCAGTGTGGGCATGTAGTGAACCACATTTTCATAACATCCGAGATGTGACGGATATTTTACCAGACTTCGACCCATTGTCCAAATCCGGCATGTCGGCAGCGCAGTTCGGTGATCGCGTTACGAAGCTTGCCGAGGCATATCAGATAGGGTTTTGGTGTTCACCGTGCAAGCTTCCCTAAAGGGGCCTGCTAAAATTTGGAGTGATGGTTCTGCGCGGGTTCCTGGAAGCTGGCTTGAGCTGGCCGAATCATTGAGGCGAGATTTCTCTAGCCATGAAAGCGAGTCCGTTGTTCACATGAAAATGATGAATCGCACCAGGGAGCCGAGCGAGACAACTCAAAGTTACTTCTATACTATGTTAGCGTTGCGAAGACGAGGTAACCTTGCAAAATAAATTTCGAAACAAATTCCGTTCGAATTTCGGAGCCACGAATGGAGTCGAGGCGAAATTTGGGACCAGCACCACCGATACAGCGAGGTATTACGTCATCAAATGCGCGAGCGCAGCCAACTTCAAGCAGTTCGGAGTCCCGTCGAATCCGGTGTTAAAATTCTCTTGAGGTGGGGCAGATTTCACTGAACTGTCCAAAACCGCAACTGTAACAAAGATGCGAGAAGTGTCCACGAACATCACATACGACCAGCCGATGTCTGGAAAATGAAACTGCGACCGCAGTCAGTAATGTTCGTCGCATAAATTCAACAGAAAGAATTAATTCGCTTGTTAACGAGGCTCTTCTTAACGGAAACAAAATTACAAAAGTCAGATTATCAGCTCAAAAATGGTTGGAAGCCCGTCATCGACGAATTCAGGGATCTGACGTTGTACTTCGGCCTACCTAAGTATATAATTAGCTTTTACATCACGAGAATTTGCTGAATGATGCGCATCTAATGAGACTCAACATATTAAGGTTGCCGTCGGAGTACCTCAAGCGAATGGCTAGATCGAACGTGCAAATCAGTCCATCTTATCATTTCTAAGAACTGCACCAACTGATCATAAGGATTGGGATTTACAATTGCGCAATTTTCAGTGGTCTCTGAATTCGCAATGTCACTCTGTGACTCAGTTTAGTCCGATCGAGCTGATATTCGATTATCGCCTTCGAGACGTCATCATGAATCGGTTAGTTATAACTCTAACATCAGGTGAAGCAACTGCTGATCCAACGGAATGGATATGGTTAACCGAGGACAACTGGCTGCAGAGCGAATTAGCACCGAACAAGAATGGAGCTTGAGTTTCAACGCAAAACACACGAAACCTTTTATCTACAAGGAAGGAGAACTCATCGTTCAAGAGAAAGTACCTGCTCCTACGGGAGAATCTTGAAAGTTAGAGCCCAAATATCGTGGGCCTTACATCATTTTGAGAGTTTTACGAAACGACAGATATCTCGCCGAGGACGTGGGAATCGCACGTCCCAACCAACGGAAATTCTATTCGGTGTATACGAGCGAACATTCAAACCGTGGATCGTCGTGAGGCCCCAACTCGAATTTTACAATGCTGTGGATTCAGACACGGAGTGATAAATCAAGACGATCAATGTCAGGATGGTCGAGTATCATGGCAACACCAATTGAAGAGCACCGGCCATGGAAGAAATCGAGAAGAGTCAGTCGCATTCGAACCATCAACCGAGCCATTGTATTTTGAAGACAATAAATTGATGATTAACAAACGGTGCGCGTTAGTTTATTGTTTTCCCTCTACAATTATTCTGTTCCCACGGTCCACCCCCGACACTTCAATGCAGGTAAATAGAGCAGTGCTCTCTAGCAAGGAGGCTAATCGGTTTCGCGCTTTTGGTTATCGATTTATCGATAGTGCCCTCAGACCGGGGAACCAAACGCGTCCCCAGGGTTGCGGATAGGGGAAGAACTTTTCGAAAGGTTCGCTGCGAATAACCAATAAGCAGCCCCAGACAATGGTCGGCAGTGAAGGGAGAGTCTCAGGACAAATACCTGAGTGTCAATGATCTTCACTGTGACATGACGAAATATATGGCGTCATCAATTATCCATATATCCTGGCAGTAGGTAAAATGCTATGGGAACGGAAACCCAGACAGAAAACCAAATCATGCAGGTCCACAAGGGGAACCAAATTACGGTGCAGGGGGTCGGATCCCCAGTACCGGCAGTAGAGGGTAGTGAGCGAGCAGGCTCCCGGCCGTCGTCATCCAGCGTCTGCAATGTTATAGAAGTGGTGAACTTGGCTTCTGTAACAGATATAACTACAAGCAAACAGGACGCTAGCACGGAGAACCCTTTCAGGCGAAAACTGCTGTTGGCAAGAACACCGATAAAACAAGTCACTGATTGCGGGGGGAGGCAGCAAACCCCAGAAACACTGTCAAAGTCAACATCACAGGATGAATCATCAGAGACAGACCACAGACGGACTAACGAACGAAAGAAGGCAGAGTGCGTTGTGCAACCTGGCATCATTGCGGCCTTTGGGCGCAGTAGAAGGACTATGCGCACCCCGGAGCGTCCAGTGCAAGACGTACAAAATCCGGATCAAGCTGCGACACCAACACAGGCCAGTGTAAGACTGGGGGAGGGAGAAGTTTTGCCGTTGGCCGACGCCACTTCAAACGCGACCCAAGCGATAGAAGCAAAAGGGCTAGGAAACGGGGGCCTCTCCCAAGAGGTGGCGCCAAATAACACAATCGCCCTTGACCGCGCCGAAGAGGAGCGGCTTACTCGGAAAGCGGGGACTATCGTCAAACAACTGAGGGCTGCCTGCGAAGTGCAGAAAAACATAGGCAAGAGTGTCAAGAATGGCATTCTTGAACTGGAGGAGCTTTTTGGCCCCATAACGCACTACAGGCGGAGGTGGCTTGTAACCGAAAAGCACCAAAAAGACACGCTCTCCCTCGAGGCATCAGTGGGTCCTAGCAGCAGCAAAAGAATGGCCAGTAGCCCAATTGAAGGCGACCGTGAGAAAAGGAGGAAGGACGAGACCATAAACGAAGCCGACACTCCAGGCGAGTAGTTTCATGTGGTGCGAAACAAGGCAGCGAAAAAAGCGGCCAAAAAGCTACTCCTAGAAAAAACAGACAAAGAGCTCAACCACGAAAAGAACAAAAAAACCCCCGATATATCGCAGAAAACAAAAAGCAAACCGTGGCGCAAACCCTTGCGAGAGGCACTGCTTATTAAACCCACTAAGGGCCGAACCTACGCAGATGTCCTCCGTGAAATTAAAGGAGCGGTCAAGCCAGACGACACCAAAACTGCCATCAAAGCAGTTCGACCAACCCGGACCGGTGGCCTGCTGGTGGAATTCGGGCCAGAGGCCACAAATAAAGATGCATTCCGTGACGCGGTTCAAAAGGTTCTTGGAGATGCGGTAACGGTTGCCTCGCTCGAACCAATGGCCATCCTGGAAATCAGGGACCTCGACTGCGTCACGGACAAAGCTGAAGTAGAGGATGCCATTAGGAGAGAGTTCCCCAGCTTAAGTGAAGTCAAGGCAAGATTGACACGTGAAAACACAAGGGGGCAACGCATGGCTATTGTCGAACTAGCTGATAAAGACGCCCAGCAAATCCTGGCGAAGGGCAAAATTAAGATAGGTTGGGTGATCTGCAGGATGCGGAGAAGAGCGATCCCTATCCGCTGCTTCAGATGCTTCGAATACGGACACACCGCATATGGCTGTAGGGGACCCGACAGGAGATCTCTGTGCTACAAATGTGGTGAAACGGGGCACAAAAGGAAGGAGTGCACGAACGAGGCAAAATGCATTCTTTGCAAGGATGCTAAGCTAGCACCCGGCGACCTGAATCATGAACCGGGGACGGGGAGATGCTGGGTTTTCAAGGAGGCCCTAACTAAAGCCAAATCGATACTCAAATGATCCGTATCCTGCAGGTCAATTTGCATCGAAGCACAAACGCCCAGGACCAACTTGAGCAGTTTGCGAGGGATAAGAAAGCTGACCTCCTGCTGCTGAGCGAGCAACATCATAACAAGGACTCGCAAGCGTGGTACCCTGACAAATCTAGTACCTCGGCCATCTGGGTTCGAGACAGCGCCCGTCTTCAGGTGCAGGGCCATGGACGCGGGGATAGTTTTGTGTGGGTGCGATGTTCAGGGATAACATATTTCAGTGTTTATCTGACGCTTAATGAGGCAATGCGATCTTTTCGAACCAAACTCGATGCCCTGGAGGACGCTGTCTCGAACACAGAGGGCCACATGCTGGTCGGGGGAGACTTCAACGCTAGAGCCATTGAATGGGGTATGCCACAATCCGACCCAAGGGGAAAGCAAATCTTGGACATGGCGGCCAGAACAGCGCTTTTTGTCCTAAATACTGGTAACACCCCTACTTTCCACCGCTGGGGTTGCGTAGGAACCATACCCGATGTGAAACTCGCTTCGGAGTCCCTGGTACCTAGAGTACACAACTGGCGAGTACTAGAGGACTACTCGGCTAGTGATCACCAGTATATAGCGGTTGAGATTCACGACAGTGCCACTCTGCGTGCATATGCCCAAACTTCAATCCTCGGATGGAGGACTGGGAGGATGGACGTTGAGAGGTTCGCTGACGTGCTTACGGTAGGCACACCGTTGCTGGGAGCCCCGCCACGGAGTGGAGGGCCTACAGCCAAGGACTTGGTGAACTCAACTATGAGTACCACCATAGCTGCTTGCGAGTCTTCCATGCCCCGTCGGAGACCCCGACATGGTAAGCCTCCAGTATACTGGTGGTTAAACGAGATCGCCGAACAAAGAACCGAGCGTCACAAACTTCGGCGAGAGGCCCAGCGGGCGCGGACACGGGAGGAGGCAGACACTAGGCTAGCAGCATACAGGTCCGGCAGGAAATATCTTCGCAGGCTTATTAACAAGAGCAAGGCCCGAAGCTGGCAAGACCTCGTGGACGATGTAAATAGGGATCCGCTGGTCATGGGGAAACTTGGTGCCCTACGGAAGCCTTGTATACATGACGCGAAAAAAATGGACGTGATAGTGCGGGGACTCTTCCCCGCCCATCCCGTCCGTGTTGACGCTGTCTATGGTGAAACAGCAGTCGAGTGCCCACTCTTCACACAGCTGGAACTGGAGGAGGCAATCCTCTCCTTGAAAGCGAGGAAGGCTCCAGGTCCAGATGGTGTTCCAGCTGAGGTTTTGCAGCTCGTCTATTACCATTGTCCTGACTTGTTGCTCAGCACATTCAACGCTTGCCTACGGGACGGGGTTTTCCCGATACGATGGAAGGTGGCGAGGCTCGTGCTGGTCAGCAAGGGGAAGGGAAATCCCGAATCACCGTCTGCATACCGCCCGTTATGCATGCTAGACACGGCTGGGAAAGTGCTAGAGAAACTCATCAAGGGAAGACTCACTGACGTGATTCGTGCTGTTGGGGACCTATCTCCTCGGCAGTACGGCTTTAGAGCAGGACGTTCTACCATTGATGCGATTACAGAGGTGGTGAACGCGGTCCAAAAGGCAGAGGCATATAGTCGCATCAAGCGATGGATCGTCCTGTTGGTGACACTCGACGTCAGGAATGCCTTCAACTCCGCTAGATGGGTGGATATTCTGGACACGCTGGAAAACTCTTTTCAAGTTCCAGAATATCTAATGCGGCTTTTGAGGAACTACCTAAAGGACTGAAGCCTGCTCTACGACAAGACACAGGGCCAATGAAGGATGGAAATTACATCGGGTGTTGCCCAGGGATCTATCCTTGGTCCGGACCTGTGGAACGTGTCTTACGACGGGCTACTGAGACTCGAGATGCCAGATGAGTCGCGCTTGGTCGGCTATGCGGATGATGTTGTGGCTCTGGTCGCCGGACGCACCGTTGAACAAGCGCAACTTAGGCTAGGTATGCTAATGCGCCGAGTGAGAGACTGGATGACTGCTCGCGGGCTCAGTTTAGCACTGGAGAAAACCGAAGTGGTCATCTTGACAAAAAAGAGAATCCCTAGAGTAGGGATGATCAGTATTGGAGATATACAGATCGAATCGAAGCCAGCGGTGAAGTACCTGGGGCTACTGATCGACTCGAAGATGAGTTTCTCTGAGCAAATCAGGGCAACGGCTGAGAAGGCTGCTTCGGGAATATCGGCCCTGAGTCGACTTATGGCCAACGTAGGGGGACCCAGCCCATCAAGAAGACGCCTCTTGATGAGTGCTGTAGGGTCAGTGCTACTGTATGGAGCAGAGGTATGGGGCGACGCTCTCAGCAAGGAGGTATACCGAAAACGATTGGCACAGGTACAGAGAAGAGGAGCACTGAGAATTGCATCTTCGTATCCAACAGTCTCCAACTCGGCGGTGAGAGTGATTGCAGGCGTGATACCTGTCGCCCTCCTTGCTAGAGAGCGCCGCGCTATTTACCTGAGCCGAAACGAGGATGCGAGGGAGATGGTTGTCCGCGAGGAGAGACAACGCTGGCTCAACGATTGGCAGCAGTCTTGGGTGAGTTGCACGAAGGATAGGTGGACTGCGCGCCACATCCCGGATGTGAGACCGTGGCTAAATCGAAGGCCTGGTGAGACTGACTTCTATCTGACCCAGCTTTTGAGCGAGCACGGGTGTTTTCTGTCTTACCTGCAAAAGATCGGTAAGTCACGGTCTCCCGATTGTCGGTTTTGCCCAGGAGAGGAGGACAATGCCTGTCACACATTTTTTGCGTGTACCAAATGGGCCAGGCTGCGAAGGGAACTCTACAGGGAGACGGGAGAGCTCACCCCGGATAATATAGTTGCGGTGATGCTCAAATCGGTTGACAAATGGAACCAGGTGGCACATTATGCTCGGGCAGTCCTAAAAGATAAAAGGGACTCGCAGCAGCCGGAGGTGCTGGGGCTGGGGGATCACTCTTCTGGCATTTCCTCTTCCCCTCTCACCTCCCGCTAGGAAAGGGACTCCCCAGCTTGAAGGCGCCCCACGGCGTAACAAAACGAGACCTGGCCCGAAGTAATGTGTCAAACGGTTCCAGGCTAGGTTCTCAGATTGACAGGGGAGGTGTTTAGTGGGTAGTCCAAAGGTATCCTCCATGGGAGTCCCACACTGCCAGACTCGGCGGGCGTAAATGCCTTCACCTCCCTACCACAAAAAAAAATCGGTTTCGCGCTTGCAATAACTCTCACTAGTGCCAAGCGTTTTCTGTTAAGCTCCTTACTGAGAGCATCGAGAGCTTTATGGTACTCATCAAGAGGCGCCTCCCTGATGCGCTGGGTCCCCCTAAGTTGGCTATAAGTCGATTCATAGCCGATACGACGGAAGTAGCCTTTTCAATCATTGCTGTGAATTTCTCAGACAAGGTCATCTTCGAGTCTATCAGTAGCACCAGGTACTTCACCGCTGGCTTAGATTCGATTAATACGTCTCCAATACTGATCATCTTTACTCTAAGGATTAGTTTCTTTGTCAAGATGACCACTTTGGTTTTCTACAGTTCTATACTTGACTCACGAGCAGTCATCCAGTCTCTCACTCGGCGCATAAGCTTACTCTGCAATCACATCAATGGTGGAGCATCCTGTCTCCAGCAGCACGAATCGCAAGTCTTCACATGATGAGTTTCCCTAGCACTTTCACAGCCATGTCTAGCATGTATAACGCAGATGGTGATCTGGGATTTTCCTACCCCTTGCTGATCAGCGCGAGCCTCTCCACATTCTATCGTACCGGGAAAACCCCGTCCTTTAGGTAAGCATTGAATATGCTGAGCAGCAAGTCAGGACAATGGTGATAGAAGTTACAACAGCTCAGCTGGTACGCTGGATCTGGAGATGTGGATCTGCCGAGATGAAACTATAAATCATAGAGCGACCGCAACCACCGACTTATTAGAATTAAAATTTAGTGGTCTTCGAGCGTGTTTTTGCTCGTGCCGCTAAATCTACAATAGATTTGCATTTTTATCGCATTCAAAGCTTTACAGTGCATTAGGATCATGAAGATAGGAATAATTTTTGTAAGAGCCGAAGTCCGCGATTTCTTTAAGATACAACTATACTCATTTAAAATTGATGAAAATTAGAATGATCGAGTCACTTTCGTATCATATTTCATTGAATGTTGAAAAGTTATCGTATAGGGCTTCATTAATCAACGGATTGCTTGACCTAATTTTGTAGAAAGTCCAATAGGTCCAATCGATATGCATGCTTGTTTCCATTTGGGACATTTGATAATGGTGTCTACACCTGTCGTAAATCATAAAACCAGGTACCCAATAATCGGAAATTGACGAAAAACAACTGATAAATTCTTGCCTCGAATCATGAAAACGTCGTAGCTCCCTTGGTGTGAGTATTAGAAAATGAATTGGCCATGCTATAATGGCTCGATTTTCTTAAGTGAATGCAGATCCGACATTTTGCCGGGCTTTTGTATCAATTCCATGTTCTCAAATTTTCTCCGGGATTCTTCTGGATTTTCACTGTATGCCCACATATTCGCACCAACCTTTCTCACATCTCTTCACTTCTTTCCAGTCCCACACATGAAAAGCGACGCACGATCAAGACCATAAATTCGTAGACTGTGTGGGTTTACGTATTTGCTGCCTAGCCTGGTTCTAGAATTTGAGCCCTGTTGACAAATATTATAAAACTGTTGCATTTGGAGTTCATCGACTTCTACTGACCATAAATGTATCTGCATTCGTGGATAGCCAAACTTCCGAATAAAGTCGTTTAGCGAGTTGAAGTTGCTTTGATGACCTATTTTATTATAGCCTTTTCGGTTTGAGTTGAATTTTATTTGTAAAAATTTTATAATGCCTTCCCTCATGCCGAAATGACTGTTTGGCATTTTCCGCGAGCAAACTGAAGAGTTATCAATTTTAATTTACACTACTTACAACTTCTCTGGCAAACCCTACCATGGTGCCAAAACGTACTTTTTGTTCAGTTCAATCGATCTGATCTTATCTTTATGATAAACACATCCCTCTTCGTATCATAAATTGATTAATACAGAAAAATTTACCAGAAGGCATGATGTGAGGAAAACACTAAAGAGGTACCTATGCAATACAGCCCGCAGTTTTTTATGCATCATGCGAATAGGGGTAAATTACAATCCATGCGGTTTGATTGCAATGGCATATCGAACTGTGCATGCGTTCATCTATTCTTTGATTCGATCGCCAGGTTAAGAGATGCATGTATCGGCATATGAGGGATAATTCTTATGAACAAATAGACAATGTCTAATAGAAGAACAATTTTCTCACATTTGGAAATTCTAAGGCTTGTTCGTATAAATGGAAAAAATCTAGTACGCACACGAAGTGGAGCTACAAGTCTTTGCACTAATTGGATCAATTTTTAACCGATGTTCATAGGAGACTAGGTTAAAGTTGTATGCGTATTTATATTTTTAAGGGTATTGTAAAATACCCTACTAAAATCGAAATCTGCCTGTCCGTCCGCCCGTGCGTCACAGTAGACCAGAGCGGATCTGCAAAATAAAAACTACATTTGACTGTTGAGACATTGATTTTTGCAGAAAAAGTTGTGGAATAACTTGTTCATCAACAATTGACTTATCATCTTCCCTCTCAAATAAATCGGGAACCTTAATAAATAAATCGAAACGTTGAGAAATTTAAAAAAATCGATTTATTTTCTAATTTTCTCACTTCTAACTTTAAAACGACTCATTTTAGAGCAAAGTTGTGAACGTATAAAAGTTGCGTGATTAAATTTTCTACTAGATTTGATTGGTTAAAAACGTTAAAAATGTTTACCCCTGCCAGAAAATAGTTTAAAAAAGGAAAAAAACCTTTTCTTATCTCATTTTTTCAACAACTTAAAATGCACTTAGGACCTTCATAATTCGCCTTGAAAATTTTTATAATACAGAAAAACAGCACACAAGGCTACATCAAAATCAATTCAGGAGATTTCGCATTATTTTTTTTGCAATCTAAATTTATTTTATTAATTTCAAAATTTTAAAATCTTGTAGATCAGAAACTAAAGCATATAGAAGTTTGAAAATTTTTTCACGCATAAAAGAGTACCTCATGTATCAAACGCACATTAAACATTTTAAAATAATAAACATTTTTGGGTTAATAAATAAATTGAATATCTTGGTAAGATATGAATCTAAATTAAATTCAAAAAACTGCATAGGAAGGTACTTTAACGGACACATTCTTTAAAAAAAAGGTGAATTATGTGCATTAGTTCCTGAGATAGAGGAGGAGCTAAATGAGTCCAGTCCTGAAGCAATTTTGATGCGACGAGTTGGAGGAGAAATGGAGGATGCAAATAAATCAGATAATGAAGCTGAAGAGGAATCCATACTGGAACTGGAAGAGTTAGTGCCATCCATCTCTGAAAATATTATCACTAAAAAATATCAAAAAAAAACCATACAGAATGGAATGACCAACATTCGTTTATTCAGTCACAAATATTTTGGAATCCACCATCTACTGTCGGTGAAGATATTGGTGCTATGAGCCCATCGGAATATTTGCACGAGTATATTCCCGACAAATTATTTGATACAATATCAGAAATGACGAATATTTATGTGATCCAGAGCGGCTCTAATTTTATGGCTACCAACCCCAAAGAAAGAAACAAATCATTGGTCTCCACAATCTTATGGGTAAGCTACAATATTCAAGGGTACGGATGTATTGGGACAGCTCTGTTGGCGTTCCATTGGTCAAAAAAACAATGACCGTGAATAGATGTTTCAGTTTACGGAGCCATTTGCATCTGGTGCATAATTTACAAATTCCTAATGGCAGCACAGATAACTTCATAAAAGTTAGGCCCATTTACGAAGCTATTAGAGAAAGATGCATGGAAATTACATCAGCCGACCAATGTGTTTGTATAGATGAGCAAATTGTTCCATTCAAGGGGCATCATCATTGTAAGCAATATATGAAGGGAAAGCCAAATCCTTGGGGATTCAAACTGTTCGTTTTGAGTGAGTCTAGCGGCCTAATGTTGGATTCCTTGCTGGACCAGGCAGCAACAACCGAAATCAATCCGGCATGAGTGAGTGCTGCAATTGTAGTTCAATTAAGCAAAAGACTGCAAGCCCCTGGGCGCATGTTATTTTTTCATAATTATTTTTCGTCTTATTATCTTTTGCAGTTATTGAAGGAGAATCAAATATGAACTGCGTGCACAATAAGAATGGACCGATATTCAGGAAAAGTATTGAATATGAATGCGGATTCTCTACTGAAGAAGGAAACAAGAGGCCATTCCAAACAATTCGTTAATAAAGAACTAAATGGATAGACAACAAAGTTATGTCAATGGCCTCAAATTTTGTAGGCGAAGGAAAACCCGATTTATGTAAGCGTTGGAGCAAAAAACCGAAAAAATATGACGAAATCAGCCGTCTAGAAATAATAAAAATATATAAAACGTCCATCGGAGGAGTTGGCAAGGTAGATTTTTTGATTGCATTATATCGGATTTATTTGAAATCTTGTAATGAATCTTGTGACGCCGCTGGCGACTCACTAACACACCTTGCCACCGAGTGGCTTGGCATCTCACGTCGGTTGTGACGGTTGCACATCCCACGTCAATTTTGTCGTGGGATGTCAAAAGGATTTTTTTGTCTTGTATGGAGGCCGGCGTCGTCGGCGTGTTCTGGTGCGTAATTCGTGAAATTTAGTTTGTTAGGAGGAAAGTATAAAATATTAGTTATAATTTATACGGGTAAAAGAAGATACCTTGTGCTTATGTAAAACAAGTTGCGGAAAGCGTTTCATACGATGGCTTTGGCTGAAAATATTAGACAGAACCGATTTACTTGGTAACAAGAAAACTCTTCATGGCTGCGCTCTTCACTTCAAAAAGGAAATGTTTGGCCCGAGTGGAAGATGATTGACCAGCACCGCAATACCATTTCTACCCGGACCAAAAAGAATTGTTTGTTCAGATGGGACTATAATAAAAGTTGAACCTAGAAAATAGATTCGACATCACCAGTGAAATTTCACTTCGTGAGTTTCAACTTTTTCGTTACCGAAATCGGCAAATAGCCCAGTCATATTAGGTAAAAAAAGGGGTCAACCTCGGAATGAAAGATAATAAGCTGCAAATTAGTATGAACCTTTGTTTTGTCATTCTAAATGTTGTCTCAAAAGTCACAATCGCTATCGTGTTCGCGTCTCAAGATATTCAAGGTCAAAGGTCACAAAAATCGGTTTTTCGCGAATATCTGGCTTCCTATCGGTTAAATGAGATTTGCATTTATAATAAAAGTTGTAGGCTATAAAATTCCCTACAACTTTTGTTTAAACTTTTTTTTCATACGACCAACCGTTTTGAAGGTAGAGCGCGAAGAGTGCACATCGTACAGTCATATACGGCCTAATGCAAGGTCAAGCGTGAGTTATGGTTATCAGTACGTTATAAAGTCAATTATTTACTTGGAAATTATAATTATTAAACAATGCCTATTATTTATGTACTAACTATTAATTATTTATATTTAATTAAAGTAAGTAACTTGATTATTTATATATAATTATTCATATTTAACTCATCATTGACACAGCTATTGCCTTATCAGAACATCAAAAGACTGCTGTCATCATAGGAGAAGATATCGATTTGCTCGTTATTTTAATTGGACGTACTCAGTCACATCATCAGGAAATTTTTTTGAAAAAAGTTGGCAAAGGCAATGTCAAAACACAAATATATTCTACTAAAAGTTTTGACCAATATCCTCGTACTAAAAAGCACATTTTATTTTTACACGCATTCAGTGGCTGTGACACGACTTCTGCGTTATTTAAAAAAGGAAAAAAAACTGTTACTAGAGCATTGGAAAAAATTCCTGATTTAGATAAACTGGTGGAAGTATTTCAACAAGAAAACTGCCCAAAACAAACATTATTAGAAAATGGAGTGCGCATCTTGTTGGCATTATATAATGCTCCAAAATCTGAGGACAACATTGATCATTTCCGCTACACGCAATTCATCAAATTTACAAAACTAAATAAACCTGTACAACTGTCAACACTTCCACCAACAAGTGTAGCAGCTCATCAACACATAAAACGTGTCTACTACCAGATTCAAACGTGGTTAGGGAAGGACTTAGAACCTAAAGAATGGGGCTGGATGCTTGAAAATGAAATCCTGGAGCCCATACGAACGTTATTACCTCCAGCACCAGCCGAACTACTAAACGTAATATTTTGCAATTGCAAAAATGGTTGTGGTTCCCGCTGTGGATGCAGAAAATCAGGGCTACAATGTTCTTTAGCTTGCGGCCAGTGCAACGGACAAGCTTGCCTCAACGCTTCACTGTATCCAAGTAATCCCGATGAAGAAAATACATATGATCCCGATATTCTGGAAGGTTTGGAGATGAACATGACAGATAATGAGGATGATGACAATGAATCGAACATTTTTGAGCGACAAGAAGAAGAAGACGACGAACAAGAAGAAGATAATTAGCTTCCATTTCCAATTTCATTACAATTAAAATCAACAAAGATACTTTTGATATTTGAACTCACATTTTGATAAATGTATATTATGCCGTATTTAATAATAAATAAAAATATGTGTAAAATATATACTCTTACTATCATTTTAACTTAAAATAAAACTAAAATATATAATCCAGAATTAATAATATTTTATACTTAAATAGTTAAATATGAATAATTATATATAAATAATCAAGTTACTTACTTTAATTAAATATAAATAATTAATAGTTAGTACATAAATAATAGGCATTGTTTAATAATTATAATTTCCAAGTAAATAATTGACTTTATAACGTACTGATAACCATAACTCACGCTTGACCTTGCATTAGGCCGTATATGACTGTACGATGTGCACTCTTCGCGCTCTACCTTCAAAACGGTTGGTCGTATGAAAAAAAAGTTTAAACAAAAGTTGTAGGGAATTTTATAGCCTACAACTTTTATAATAAATGCAAATCTCATTTAACCGATAGGAAGCCAGATATTCGCGAAAAACCGATTTTTGTGACCTTTGACCTTGAATATCTTGAGACGCGAACACGATAATGATTTTGACTTTTGAGACAACATTTGGAATGACAAAACAAAGGTTCATACCAATTTGCAGCTTATTATCTTTCATTCCGAGGTGAAAGCCCTAATATGACTGGGCTAAAAGTTGCCATCGTCGCAAGCTGCGCGGCGATTGAGTGAGGCAGCCACCCCAAGAGGATATCCCGGTGGAGGCAGCGACAACAGCTAGGAGATATCAAGTAAGTGTAAAGTGCGAATGTAGAGGATCTGGATGGGAACGCGAAACTGTGAAAGAAAAGTGCGCGGACGAAAAAACAAGTAAAGTTTCCGATATTAAAGTTGCCGCTTCCTTAATTCTAACCAGCTACCTGCTACGAATCGGGTCGGATGTCTTAAACCGTATCTCGGGGAAACGTTGGGAGTTTCCATCCTGAGCCGAGTTTTCTGACCGCTGTTCTTGTTGTCGTGTTTACTCTTACCGTGGTGCCCCGGGTTGGTTAATTTCGGTCTTGATTTTATTCCAACCTGGTGATTTGCGCTTTTCCGGAAAATAAAATTACAGTATTTTCAAGCACTAAATTCGAACGGGCTTTATGTTCATATGCTGGGTTGAACCTTTCGATTTGTTGTCTTGAGGACTACACACGCGATAAATTTTGATGCTTGTTGGGAAAGTTTCTGCGAATCGAAATCTGCTGGTCGGCAAACGTAATGACTTGTGTTTTTTATTCACCCCAGAAAAAACCAAAACATAATCGAACAAATTTTGGCTTGTCCTGAATCGTGTACCTGATCGTTTCTTTTCATAAAAGTGTGAAATAAACTTTTCTTCAAAGGAAAACCCTGAAGCATTTCACGGATTTATTTGTCGTCCAATGGCCCAATCTAACTGACAAAACAGGAAAAATCAAGTACGTTAGAAAATTAATGTAGATATAGTTGCATTGAATATATGTTGCTATTTCAGTCGAAGGGAAGAATCCTGCAAGCACTGAGTCCACCTGAAGGTCCAAATAGTTCAGTGAAAGGTTTCACTGGTCCTATTGCCGGAACGACAATTGGCTTTTGGCTTTCTTGGTAACCAAAAAAAAAAAAACCTTCGGTAACTTTTTAGACGTTATTGGTACTGCACAAGCATTCTGGCTATTCCCGGGAATAACGATAGTGGCGTTTTCTTTGAATTCTTTGCTGGACCTGAAACCAAAGGTAAGCCACTTGCTGAAATCCAAACAATTCTCAGTGAACGAGAAAACCGTACAGAAGAGGCGAAATGGTAAATTGTTGTTGATACTGTTAAAAAGAAGAAGAAGGATGAACTGAATGGAAAATGGACTGAATCCTTTCAAAAGATAACTTACTGAGGAAAGAAGAAACTGTTTTGCTATAAGATTTAGTTGTGTTTAAACACATTTTAATTTTCTTTTAATCGTGACACTTGGGTTCAGCATCATCACAATAGGTTTTATTGGTTTTCTTTTGGTTTTAAGAAATCGTTTAGCTCAATTAGGAACAAAATAACACTTGAATAGAGTTGTTATATAAGCAAAACAACTGGCTCCCTTAGAAAGCGAAACCCAGACAACAGTAAAGCAGAGTAAAAAAAAAAAGGAAAATTTTTATAATTAAAAATTGGCAGAAACAAAGAAATGATAAGCAAAACAAAATACTAAATGATTAAAAAAATAAAATACTTGTAAAAAGTTGCTGAAATTTTATGCGCGCTATTGTTATTTCGCGATTTTTGGTTAAATCTAGACGATAGGATTAGTTGTAAATTGTATAATTTATTTAAAAGCAAATTCTTTTTAGTAAGCTTTATTGAACAGTAACTACTAGCAAAAAAGAAACAGATGAGATTCGTGACAGGGTACCAAATTAGGATTTTTTTTTGTAAGCAAAACAATACAATACACTAAGAAGAGAAACGAAATCTTCTATTCAAGTCAGCACACACACACAAATAACGCAAAGAAAAAAAAAGGTTTAGTTTTTTCAAACATTTTTAAATCAACAACAATTTTCATGTCCTAGCACCAGAACGAAAAAAAAAAATCTTTAGTACACGTACTAACATTTTTAACTTTATATTAACAATTTTACCACCCGACAATGAAATTTGTTGTTTAAGGCAGCGGTCCCACTAATAGAACAACCATATTTTTTCTTTTAAATTTATACTATCCAGAATCTTTTACCCTTAAACGTTTTATGTAAATTCCTCCCAGGAAATTTATCTATCCTAACATCACATTAAAAATAAAAACAATCTCATCCTCTCTCTCTCTCTCTATAATAGTCCCAAAATACTATTTCCATGAAAGTTTCTTCTTAGTTTTAAAGTTAGTCTTAAGAATCAGTTGCATCAAGCATCAGACTAATTCATTAGTTTTAAAGATAAGCAAAAAAAAAAAAATTTGTTTAAGCCATGCTTGGAGGCAAAATGAAAGCCGTAACAGAAAATTTAAATCATTGAATAGCGCGTAGATATTGACTGAAACCAAACTGTATCGAAATTTTAAATATTTCAAATGCACAAAAGTTACTAGAACAAATTATAAATAGTACATTGCCTTTGCATAAATTATTATATGTGCATGTTGAATAGGAATATTAGCTACATATTATTCCTCCTCTTCAAAACAAAAAAAAAAAAAACGGGAAAAATCTGAACGCAATTGTCAAATCGACAAAAGCAGATGGTCGAGAAGAAAAAGAAAAGACAAATTAAAAAGATTAAAGGAAAAAGTGCGAAAACTCTTATATTAACGCATTTCGTTTCTCTTTTTGTATAAACTGTAGTTTTTTTTTTTTCATATACATATGTAACTAACAAAAAAAGAATTAATTATACATTACCACAAAATACACAACAACATGAATTGCTAACGAGAAAAATATACTTTCCTTTCCAGTAGCTCTGCTTTTCAGCGGGAAATGAGGTGTAGGGTAAGTATGCCGTCACGAGGGTAGGGTTTGAGAAAATCCGCTGAAGTCGGTTTCGCGTCGCGCGTGCGTACCTTTGTTGTTTTGCCGTTTTATTAGAGTAGCTTTCGTCGAGATGAGTTAACGTAGTATACTTTTCGGTACCGCGTCGGAAATTCGGGAACGCGAAGTAAAAAGGAGATTTTTTCTTTGACTGGTTATAGGAAGAAATACGGAGTAACGTAAAGTAGGTTTCTTCTCCGTATGGTTTTGTTTCGAAATGCGTTTGAAAACGGGCGTGTATAGGTGGCTGAATATTGTAAATGAGCGTAACCCATTCGGATACCCGCGACCGAAACCCTCTCCGATCTAGCTGGCCGACAAGCAGCCACCGCGTGAATGGGTTATGGTGCACGGATTGGTTGACCGGTTGGTACCGTCCGTTGGCACTACTCAGACTTAACGTCTAGAACCGATGAGAGGTCGGTTCCGCGATCGCAATAAATTTAAAAATCATTACAATCTAAACAAGTTGGGTAGACAGACCTATGCTCATGTCAGAAGGGTTTTGTACTCAACTTACAAAATGCAGTAACCAGCAACGAATAAAATCAAGAAACATGTCAAAGACGATTTTATTGGAGAAAATGTGAAATTCGAGGATCATACTATTATTAACAAAGTTGAAAGAATTGTGACTTCTGAGATATTTGTTTTACTTATACCCATAGATATCTCCCTTGATAATTTTTCCAGATTTTTTAGAAACACATTTTTCATGTATTTCCCACCCCCTGTGCCCCCACTGCAGCAAAAACTGTCAGTTTAAGAACTGTTTTGAAAAGCTCTCATAGAGAACTTTCAGTTGATATTCATATCGGCTACCTTTCATGAAATTTTTTCAGGGCCCACTCCTCTGTACTGTAATCATCGATTCATGGCCTATTTTTTCGAATCCTAGAATGGTTACAAAGCCCTTTTGCTAGGAGCTCTCTCCTGCCTCTTCGACTTGTTTCAATTGTATGTACTCATTTTCATGATACCTACCATTCCTGAAATTTTCATGCAAATCCTAGCAAAGCTGTAGTGTCTAAATCGATAAAAAGCGCATATGGCTCCATAGCCATATGTTTCCATAGTAGTACAGGGCATATTGTTCCATAGTAATACAGGAAAATTCAAATCGCTATAACTTCGGTAAATACAATTCGATCTTTATGAAACTTTCAGAAAAGATCAATCTTATAAAAAGTCATCTGTTCGCTAAATTTTATTGAATTTAAGGGTACCGTTTGGATTTTATTCAAGAAAACATAAAATCGATAAATCATACTATTACTAACAAAGTTGAGTGTATTTTGACTTCTCATGTATTTGTTGTTGTTGTACTCATTAAGGCCTACATTCATGATTTTTTTCAGATTTTTCGGATGGAAGGTTTCCAATCGCGAGGGGGGGGTACGCGAAAAGTTCGTACATTTCCCCTTCCCCTGCCCCCCTCGGTACTTACAAGGCAATTTTAAGACTAGTTTTGAAAAGGTCTCATTGAGACCTTTCCAATGACACCCTACTCGACTACCAATGGTGAAAATTTTTTTTTGAGGGGTCACCTCCCTATACGGGGAGACCCCCCTTAAACCCTTTGAAAAATTTTTCCACCCTTGAACTTTCAAGAGGTCACCACTTCTGACCTTTCCACATAGTTTCATGGTGGTAGCTTCTATGGTTTCGGAGAAAAAGTGCTGTGACATACAGACGGACGGACGGACGGACGGACGGACGGACGGACGGACGGACGGACGGACAGACGGACACAGGTCGTGATTGCAATAGGGTTTTGTATTTTAGTACAAAACCCTAAAAATGGATGATACGCATGGTATTTCATGCAATAGACCTGGCGTTTATTAATAGCTGGCCGATGTACTGCAAGAAATATCAAGGTGAACCGAAGCATCGACTGACCTGCTCCACTTTAGACAAGAGGTGGCTGAAGTTCTACTAAAATCAGGAATGATCGATCAAAGAAAACGTAGACGGCTTTTATCTGCTGAGTGTTCTCCCTCCACTACACCTCCACCGTCACCTTCTCCCTCACAAGCAATATAGGTTTGATCCCTGGTGATAGTAGCAAAGGACCATTACAGTCATTTCCCAGATATGGACAAAAATAAAGACGCCACGAGATGTAAACACAAGGGATGCGACGGAAGAACTCGTTGCTTTTGCACAAAATGCAATGTGCATTTGTGTTTGAAGAAAGAAAGAATTTATTTTATTGAGTTTCATTTTTTAAATTTATCTTGTTTTATTTCCACATTCGACATGCAAAATAATTTGGTAAAATATAAAAACCTGTTTATTGCAAATCGTTTTTCTTTTGGTTCTTTTTATTGGACTTTGAGTTCTTTTGTAATTTATTTTGACAAGTTTAAATTTTGGTAAAATGCCTTTGAGTACATTTGTACTCAAGGCAGATCTCGACGTACAATAATTTTTAAAAATTGCAAAAAATATGTACATATATATGTGTATATATATATATATATATATATATATATATATATATATATATATATATATATATATATTCACTAGATTTCAAACTTGATTTTTTTCCAAGGTTGTCATAAGTTGGTATTAAAAGCGTTAAGAAGTTTTCGAATTTCAAACTTTGCTTAGCCGCCATTTTAATATTCTGACCTGACCCTGAAGTTTTTTTATTGTACAACTATTTTCGAGACTTTTCAGCTGCCGCCATTTTCTTTAAGATGGTTCTACTTTGGACTTTTTATTGTCAGCCTTATCATACACTTGAATGAATCTTTGTACCGATTTTGGTACAAATCAGAGTTAAATCCCATTTACGCCTCGTGTGCGGCTATAGTTGCGCTTTTGCCGAGGACTTTGTTTACTGCGTCGCAGAATGCTTCCCCATTGTCGGCCTCCGCGCCGAATTTGACCGCGTTGGTCGTACTGCAGTGTTGGTGTCATCGAGGCTTACGTTTCCTTTGATATCTTGCGGCACCTCCGCGTAGGATCCACCATCTTGGGGTTTTACGAACAGTGCCTGCTGCCGGGTTCTTCGCCGGGGTTTCTTCCTCTCCTGTTTTACGTCATATTTTTTTAGGGTTTTGTAAAATAATTTTAACAAAGCCCAACTAAAATTGCGCCTATCTGTCCGTCCGTCCGTGCGTCACAGCAATTTTTCACGCAAACTGTATAAGCCACAAACATAAAATTTTGTATGTACTCGTAGGTGTAAAGTGATGCCCTCTTCAAAGTTTCACTATAAAAAATTTTCTAAGGTGCTTAAGGGGGGTCTCTTCATATAGGGGAGTGGACACTGAAAAAAAAATTTCATCAAAGGTAGCTGATATGGATATCAAATGATAGGTCTTAATGGAAACTTTTCAAAACAGGGCTTAAACTGGTATTTTTTGCATCAGGGGGTGCACAAGAAGGGGAAATACACGGACAATTTTTGTCCCCCCCTCGCGAAAGGACACGTGTTATCCGAAAAATCTGAAAAAAATTATGGAGATAGATCTTTATAAGTACAATAACAACGAAAACCTTAGAAGTCAAAGTTCACTCAACTTTGTTAATAATGGTATGAACATCGAATTTCACATTTTCCTCAATAAAATCGTATGCATACCCTTAAATTCAACGAAAACCAATATTTACGGAGTTTTACATAAGGCTCTAATACTCTGCAAGTTTGATGATGATCCAATCATATTCACGGAAGTTATAGCCATTTGAAATTTCGCCAAATACTACAACAATTACACGTGATTTTGGTATTTTACGGACTTTCCGTTAAATCAGGCACTGCCGTTTTGATTTGATCTGCTTTTTCAAATAATATCAAATGAATAAATAAGAAACTCTAATATTTTCCGTAAAACGCCAATATTTATTAAAACCCGGGCAGTCACGTGTTTCGGAAACAAGTTATTTCCTTCTTCAGTGCCGTGTTACTGAAACATAATCCAAAAATTCTTGTATTTATACATCGTTACTAAATTACAAACTAATTTACAAAAGGTATTTTAATGAACTAATAATAAAAACATTAAAATTACTGCTTGGAAAGGTAATTAAAACATTAATCCACTCTATTATCTTGCACGGTGTCATAAACTAGATGAGTCATTCAAGCCTTTAACATATTGATCTGATCAAACTACTGTATGCGTTCCCTAGATCCGTATTAAGCCTTAAATCTTCCGGTATCCTTCAAATCCACACACTTTCCGCTGCATCCAACCTTCTCCAATCGTTGATTTCTTCGAGGATCTCCACGTTGTCCCATTCTATTTGAAGCGTGTTCTCCATCATGTGTCTTGCAACCGTTGATCTCGCCTCATTTCGTCCTTTTTTCGCTGCTACTTCCGCTTCCCTTATATGCTCGTGGAATCGAATTTTCACCAGTCGTTTTGTTTGGCCCACGTACATTTTTCCACACTCTGGGCATGTTATCCTGTATATGCCGCTACGTTCATCCTTTTGTTTACTGTCCTTCGTAGTCCCTAGTTTTTGTTCCAGTTTGAAGATTCGTGACGAGTGTGCTGTTTCGATACCTGCTGCCTTCAGTATTTGTTGTAGCTTCCGTGAATGTGTAGAATAAGTCAGCTTCATTCTCCGCGTATTTTGAACCGGTGTTTTTAAGAATGTCGTAAAAGAGTTTCTTCTTCGATGCGCATCTAACTTGCTTATTCTGGTTTTGATTAACCGCGCTGTATACCCATTCTTCTGTGCTGTTTCAATTATGAATTGCTCTTCTCGGGCGCGTCGTTCAGTTGTCAACGGAATTGATAACATTCTATTAATCATCGTGTTGTATGCCGCCATTTTTTGGTTGTAGGAATGATTGGAGTTGCTAGGTATTGTCTTCTGTGTGTGCGTCGTCTTTCGATATACATCGAACTCTAGGTAACCGCTATTTCTTATAATTTTCATATCAAGAAACGGTAGCTCTCCATTGTTTTCCCTTTCCATTGTAAACTTGATATTTTTGCGGATGTTGTTTAATTGTTCCAGTAAAATGTCTGCTTGGTGAGCATCAATGATTGCATGAATATGATCCACGTAACGATACCATACTCTAGGTGCTAAACCTTTTTCCTCGATGATGTTTTCGATGTGTCCCATGAAAAGATCGCTCAAAAGTGGTGACAATGGGTTCCCCATGGCAACCCCTTTGGAATGCGAGAAGGATAGGAAAAGACGAATACTCAATAGCAAATTCAACGGGTTACTGAACAAAAAACCAGGAGATAAGCAACAAGGCAGCGTACAAGTAATACCGCAATTTGTCATCAATAAATCTTCGGAAAGTTTTACGGAGGAACAACTTAATTTTCTAAACTGGGGATTAAATTATGCGTGCAACTTTCAGAAACCACCAATGAAGGCTATTATTTTGGATATAGAAGCAGGAATTAAATTTATCCGCGATGAAGATAGACATGCCATTCGTACAACAGTCCATAATTTGTTAACAAAACCGCCATCTAGTAAACACTCGAACGAAGCAAGAATCATAGCGGAACTGAAGAGCAAACCTGTTTATTACGTAAATGCGGACAAAGGCAACACAGTAGTTATAATGGATAGGATTTCGTATGATGCACTAGTGAACGAAAAATAAAACTACGGAAATTTTCACGCTCTACGTACTAACCCGTTACACGATTCAATTAAAAGAGTCGAAAAACGTTAGGGGAATGCCAGCCACTTATTGGAAATATATCGCATTTGAGAGTATCCAATCCCGTCTTGCCTAGAATCAAATGTCTCCCGAAGATACACAAAGGTGGCAACGAAATGCGGGAGATCATTGCTGCCACAAACGCACCAACTTCAAAAATTGCCAGGTGGTTAACAGAAGAATGTAAACAACTACCATTTAGGACAAGTGAGAAATCTGTTAAAAATAGGGAGGATCGGATTGAAAAGCTACAGGAGATTGATGCTGTGAAGGAAGAGGAGATCATGGTCTCCTTTGATGTGAAATCACTTTTTCCAAGTGTTCCCGTGAAACAGACCCTAGCCTTGTTTGAAGACTGGCTTTTACAAAAAGACTCATCCTTGGAATGGAAAAAGAGACCGAAAATGTATTCGAAGTTGGCAACTCTGTCCATGAATGAGAGCTATTTCTCATTTCGAGGAAATTTTTTCAAGACAACCAAAGGGGTTGCCATGAGGACCCCATTATCACCACTTTTGAGCGATCTTTGCATGGGACAAATCGAAAACATCATCGAGGAAAAAGGTTTAGCACCTAGAGTATGGTATCGTTACGTGGATGATATTCATGCAATCATTGATGCTCACCAAGCAGACATTTTACTGGAACAATTAAACAACATCCGCAAAAATATCAAGTTTACAATGGAAAGGGAAAACAATGGAGAGCTACCGTTTCTTGATATGAAAATTATAAGAAATAGCGGTTACCTAGAGTTCGATGTATATCGAAAGACGACGCACACACAGAAGACAATACCTAGCAACTCCAATCATTCCTACAACCAAAAAATGGCGGCATACAACACGATGATTAATAGAATGTTATCAATTCCGTTGACAACTGAACGACGCGCCCGAGAAGAGCAATTCATAATTGAAACAGCACAGAAGAATGGGTATACAGCGCGGTTAATCAAAACCAGAATAAGCAAGTTAGATGCGCATCGAAGAAGAAACTCTTTTACGACATTCTTAAAAACACCGGTTCAAAATACGCGGAGAATGAAGCTGACTTATTCTACACATTCACGGAAGCTACAACAAATACTGAAGGCAGCGGGTATCGAAACAGCACACTCGTCACGAATCTTCAAACTGGAACAAAAACTAGGGACTACGAAGGACAGTAAACAAAAGGATGAACGTAGCGGCATATACAGGATAACATGCCCAGAGTGTGGAAAAATGTACGTGGGCCAAACAAAACGACTGGTGAAAATTCGATTCCACGAGCATATAAGGGAAGCGGAAGTAGCAGCGAAAAAAGGACGAAATGAGGCGAGATCAACGGTTGCAAGACACATGATGGAGAACACGCTTCAAATAGAATGGGACAACGTGGAGATCCTCGAAGAAATCAACGATTGGAGAAGGTTGGATGCAGCGGAAAGTGTGTGGATTTGAAGGATACCGGAAGATTTAAGGCTTAATACGGATCTAGGGAACGCATACAGTAGTTTGATCAGATCAATATGTTAAAGGCTTGAATGACTCATCTAGTTTATGACACCGTGCAAGATAATAGAGTGGATTAATGTTTTAATTACCTTTCCAAGCAGTAATTTTAATGTTTTTATTATTAGTTCATTAAAATACCTTTTGAAAATTAGTTTGTAATTTAGTGATGATGTATAAATACAAGAATTTTTGGATTATGTTTCAGTAACACGGCACTGAAGAAGGAAATAACTTGTTTCTGAAACACGTGTCTGCCCGTTTTACGGAAAATATTAGAGTTTCTTTTTTATTCATTTGAATTGAACGCCAAAAAAGGAGCAACGGAAAAATTCAAATAATATCAATAATATAATTTGTTTTGGGAATTCGTGATTTGAGTGATTTTTGTTAATTTGCAGCAAAATAACGACAGTTGAAAGTACAGAAGCAAGGGATTTTCTTATAAACATGCAGATCTCTTTTGTTTCTCACCTTTTTTCGTTGCTGGTGACTGCATTTCACAAGTTGGTTATAAAACCCTTCTGACATGACCTTAGGTCTGTTTACTCAACGTGTTTATTCTTGGGCGCCCGTGTGAACTCTGTTTTCTGGCACTTTTTGAAGAAGTTTTATTTGCGCCTTTCTTCGCTCCTTTTGTCAGCACTATCTGCAACCCCTGATTTGGCATTCTGCACCCATAAAATGCCTCTTCCTTTCTATTTTTATCTCAATCTCTTTCGATTGGGCTAGACGCCATATTTTTATTGATTTTTGATGCTGGAGCTATCTGCACGTACCCTTTAGATTTAGACACCAGCGTTTCTTTAGCCTCCTGGTCTTCTTCGGCCTTCTGATCCTCTTCGGCCTTTAATCAGCTCCTCCGATAATACTCTATGCGGTATAGGAGCTCCTTTAGTTTAAGGAGCAGAAGTCTTTACTGCTTTGTTGGTTTTTGGCGAGTCGCATGCAGATTGTATTCTTTTTAGAACATCTCCCACTTTTCGGAATAGCCTTTCTTCTTCATGTCGCTGCGCGGCAATTGTACTTTGCGACAATCGTTCTTGAGAGAGATTATCGGCTTCCGTTTCCTATACAGTACTTCCGCTACATTTTCGACGTTGGCAATCAAATCACACAACGTCACTTTATTTGTCTGTCCTGTCCTTTCCTGCCGTGATCTCCTCGTGGACTTCAGTATGGTTCGTTGTTATATCGGGATTTACGACCCTTGCTTCAGTCATTTCGGTAGCGATCGCAGCAGTGACCATCGAATTCTGGATGTTTTTTATATTTTCCTCGACCGTTCGAACATCTGATGCGTCTTCCAGAGTTTCCCAGTTTTCCTTTTTACGACGCTCTGGCGTTCGCATCATTTTTTACTCTGCCCGAAATGCCCAAAATATCGCACTTGGCGAAAATAACACCGAAAATTTGAGTGAATTTGTGTACTTAGGCGCCAAAATAACGAGAATCGGTAATCAAAGAGATGAAATACGCCGAAGAATACAGCTCGCAGATAAAAAACATTTCATTCAGTTTTGAATGAATACACAAGAAAACAAAGCTCCAAGTATACAAACCTGTGATAAGACATGTGTTATGCTATGGGTGTGAAACATTGGCCCTAATAGCCCTAACCCAAGCATCAGCAAATATATTGAACGCCTTTGAGCAACGGTTCCTAAGGCGAATAAAAGGAGCCATGCTGGACGGGGACCAATGGCGAATTTGATGCAACCATGAGCTGTATGAAGTTTTTGACGAGTCGAAGGTCTCAACGGTTGTCAGACTGCGGAAGCTGCAATGGGCTGGCCACATGAATCCTATGCACGAACAACGGATACCCAAAAAGGTATTCGTTGGGAGAACTGAAGGGCGGAGACCAGTGGGGAAACCAAGGAAACGCTGGTCTGATTCGGCCGACGAAGGCAGTTCAGTACTGCTCAGATTTCAAAATTGGAGGAGTGGTCAATGGGCCGAGACTTTGGAGGCGCTATTTGCAGGAAGCGAGGGACTGAGAGGGGCTGTAGTGCTACGAAGAAGAAGAAGAATGGAGGACCAAACTGATCGTAATTTTTGAAGTCTTTTGATGTATCCAATTCCCTTATTTACGTTTTGAAAATCTCATACAATGACTCTGAAGATTTTATTGATGCTCCTATGGAATGTAAAGAAATTAATTATCGAGCATTTTTAATGGTCTCTCCAGGTAAAACTTTAGTAAAAGTAAAAACGAGTCAACATATTATTAAATTTACGAATAAATTATCCGACCACTTATGATAAAAATGAAGCAGTGTCGACTTTGTTAGATATATTTAAAAATTTCCCAGCTACAAACACTGCAGCAAACACAGAAAATAGTCTGAACTAAATGTCACGTAAGTTGATGAATAAGATTATCAAAATTTTCTGTTTTGTTCCTGAAACATAATAATAAAATCATTCGCTAAATAATACATTTTTTGACATTTTCTTCTTGAAGTAATTCTAAACGAAATGAGATCAGCAAAAAGGGCACAGCAAAGAATCATGGAGGAAACTTCGAAAATTCACAAAGAGCACAAAAGGCTACGCGAAGAAAACAAAAAAATCGACTGGCGTTCACAACTGAATTGATAGCCTTACGCCGGAAAATCAAACCGTCAGTTGAAAAAGTGAAAGTTTGACATAATATAAATGTCCAGCTTCAACAAATTCCGTTTAAGTAAAAGACGAGTTTTTAAAATTTGAGGGGCAATTAAAAATTTACGATGATGTTCACAGACAATTAGTATAAGCTTTCTAGATACTAACTCAAATATAAAAATCTTGAACAGATCTTGTTAGTTTTACTAGTGTCAGGAGATACAGATAAGGGAAGGTGGAGTCATGCAATTGACAATACAAATCGAAAAGACATCAAGTTTGCAAAGAAACACTTTATTAATTCAAGTTATTCAGTTTGGTGTTATTCACTCGAGAAACACAATTATCATTACAAATTTTAAGATAAACGACATCGTGAGTTGACATGGAATATTCATTAGTTCGATAGGGAGTGGCTGATGGACGATTATCGACTGTTTGCACCCCATCATTGAGTCGGTATCGTTGGCTTGTTGGACGGTGCTGCCAGATTACCTGACAGCTCGGCCTTTCCTGACTTTGAATCGTCCTCGATCAGGGAGTAGTTGCCATCAGTGTCAGTTCAGTGTGTAGGCCTTCGATGTCCTGAATTACGCATTGGTTTTTGTTGAGAACCTTGGTGACAGTGTATGGGCCCTTGAAATTAGGTTCTAGTTTTCGACTTTATTCAATCGAGAAGGGCAAGTCATTTTCAATACTTCTTCGGCGATGCATGTTTATTATCAAAGCACTTCTTCCACAGTTTACGCTCACGAAGTGAATTTTCCATAGCTTGATGACGTTCCATCGCTGGATCATTTATTTGGGTATCATCAGTGAAACTGACAGCGGTTTGAAGGAGGGAAATGAACTAGTTACTAGGAACGTCCTTCAGCTTGCAATCGAAATAATTTCATTAGGGCTGTAACCAGTCAACAGATTTTTCTGCGAGTACAGAGGCCACTGCAGTGATGGTAGAAACTCGTCCCAATTCGAAGCATTCTCTACAGTTGTAGATAGATATGATAAAACGGTCTGGTTGGTCCGCTCTATCTGGTCATTGCCACGTGGAGTCCTGACCACGACTTTTGAGTGTTTTATATTATGTTGTTCGCAAAATGAAGAAAATTTGTGAGAAGTATACGCAGTTGCTCGATCGGATACTAGAATCCCCGGCAAACCGAAATAACTGGTTAATTCAATTAACACAAACTGCGTTGACGTGTTGCGTACAGTTTTTACGACAAAATACTTAGAGAACGCATCGGATATCGTCAGAATATACATGTTTCCCTTTTTGGTTCGTTTAAAAGGGCTTAAATGATCTAGATGCAACTGTGGAATCGCATGGGTTTTACGTCATCACAATACATCCGTCCTACGGGTTTTCCCGCGCGCGCTTTGTAATAGGAAAAATTTATACAGCTGCAATATAGTCTTTGACAAACTTTCAGATTTTTGGAAACCAGTAATACTGTTCAATACGTTGAATGGTCTTTTCAACACCAAAATGTCTGCGATCACCGTGACAGTATTGCACTATGTGAAATCGAATGGGTTTAGGCACGACTTGTTAAGAACCCTTGCCAGTTTTCGGAAACAAACAGTTTTGTTTAAGTTCGAAATCGTGTTTTATTTGTCTTACGCGCACATCTTTGGCATCATTTTTAAGTAATATGATGAAGCTGGTTGTCTTTTATCTACATGGTTTAAATTCAATCCTCATTGCCCACCAGAATTGCAAAGACTAAACAAGCTACATCAGGTTCTCGGGGTGGTGAATTAAGGGACGGCTAAGTGCGTCAACGTAAGCAAGGTATCTCTCAGCGCGGTGTAAGATCTCAAGGTCATATTCCATTAATCGCAGCATCCATCTTATGATACGCGGCTTCAATTCAGTTTTGGATTTGACCTGAGCAACAGCAGAATCTGCCTACCCAAGACATAAACTGGAAGTCGATTCACCGCTGCAACGACGGCGAGTACTTCCAGCTCATAACTGTGATACACACTTTCAACTGCTATACAATGGCGACTATAGTAGAAAACTGGCCACTAGTTCTTACCGTCGAGTAATTGTAAGAGGACTCCGGTAAGACTAATAGTGGTGGTTTCCGTATGGATTTCATATTGCGTCTGAATGTCGAATAATGCTAATACCGGCTCATAACACAGGATACGTTTAAGTTGCTGCAATGAGTGCTGCTGTTCGTTGCCCCATAAAAGCATGTTGTTTTCCTTTTCCTGGGCGGCTTCGACGAATTTTCGAAAGAATGCGGTGATTTCTAGAAATCGTCCAACTACGGTGACGTTTTACAGCTGCTTAAAATTTGCGAAAGCAGATACTTTCTCGGTTCCAGGTCCGTCTACATTGACGATATGTCCCAGGTAGTTGATCTCTTCGGCAAAAAATTTACATTTCTCTAAACGCAAAGTCAGCATGTAGGTTTCCAATACTTGCAATAGTTCTTCAAGCGATTTCAATCCGCTGTCAACTTCTCGGCTCAGCAAAGTAATATCGTCAAGATGTGTTCTCGGTTCTCCGGAATCCATTACGGAGATAATTTCGTTGATCAGCTGCTGAAATACTTCAAGCGCATTTACGGGACCAAATGGCATACGCTTGTATTTGTAATGTTCATTGAATCGTCAGCCACTTCTACCTGGCGATATCCCATCCTTAAATCCAGTACTGCACAAACTGATCCTCTATATTGCGTTTCCGATTATACGCCTTACGATTCTCGTTCTAAATCAGCTGGATGTGTTTTATTGCCTCGTCTGGCAGGCTTGGTTGTTACTCGATGAAACGGCTTACAGACTCTTTCTCGATGGTATCCCGCAAAATCAAGCCATCCGTCAACTGCATGTTCGTTCCCATTAAGGATTCGAACGGTGTGGTACCAATGCTACGACTATACGACAAGTTGACGTATTGCTGCACCCTCTCGAAATATTTAAACGACTCAGCGGGATTGTCAATAGAAGGTTCGGTTAATAGTGAAATAATGATCCCATTCATTTGCTCAATTTGTCCGTTACCCCGCGGATCCAGTCATCAATAAAACGTGTTCGAAATCTTCCTTCTCACAATGATCGCCGAAGACGTTTCAAGTAAACGCTGAACCTCGGTCTTAAATGATCCGTCGGTGGTTTCCAAAAGCCGTCACCTAGTTTTTAAGTCTAGTGGTAACGTCTTCAGCTGCTGTCGACTTCGTAGGATATACCCATAGGAACTTCGTAAGGCCGTCGGTAACTGGAAAAATATGCTTATAATTTTTCTTTCTCGTTGAAGGCATGGGTCCACAATGATCGATGTGGTACGTGTCCAGCGGACGATTGCATTTGTTAATAGGAGTAAGCCATCCCTCTCCTTTCCCCTTTTTTCTTTCTGCCAGGATACACGTCACGTAATTTTCGATGAATTTCTTGATACGTGTGTGGGTCAGATTTCAGCAGGTGCTCAACTTTTTTCAGCCCGAAGTGACCGCGTTTATGGGCTTGTCTGATCACGTCGTATTGCATTCCTTGGGAACGACTAATCGCAAGGCTACGCCATCGTTTTGTAAACGATACCACGCAGCAACACAAAAGTGTCGTCAGTACCTTGTCCTACGATCATTTTCTCCAACTCTGGATCGTCTTTCTGTGGGCGTTGAACTTGCTCAGTTAAAGTGCATTGGTCCCATCTTGGCAAGTAGACTGATACTGGGCTACGGCTTAGAGCGCCGACGTGCTTCATTGACCGACCTGGTTTATGTTCGAACATATGTTCGTATTCGTGTATTCACAACGTCCATCGTGCTAGTCGTACACAAGTTTTTTTCTTCACCATTGTTAGAGCCAAGGCTTGACAGTCTGTCACACTCTTCATCGGGTTTCCCAAAAGATACATTCGGAATTTCTTGAGTGACTTGACAACTGCAAGTATCTCCAGTTCGTTACTCGTATGATTTTGTTCTGCAGTCATCGTTTTCCAACTGGCGTAATATATCGGATGCAAGTTTTCATCCTCTTGATCGCGTTGATGAGGAACTTCTCCTAACCTGTACATGGAAGCGTCGGTGTGAAGTTCTATCTCAGCTCCAACACGGAAGAGTTTAAGAACTGGGGCTTTGGTCAAAGTGGCTTTTAACTAGTTAAAGGTGCGTAATTGAGTAGTTCCAAATTCGAAATGAACTTCATCTTTCAATAATGGGTGAGTTATCTGACCAAAGTCCCTGATAAACATCCGAAAATAGCTTACTAAGCCCAAAAAGCTCTGCACATCTTTCGCTGACTTTGGTTGACTAAAGTGTTCAATGGCTAGCGTCTTGCCATGATTTGGTTTCGCAGTCCCATCCTCGACAATATTTTCAAGGTATTCAAATTTTTGCGTAAGCATATTACATTTTTTCCAATTAAAATTAATGTTGTACTCACTAGCTGTTTCCGTGACACGTCCAAGCTTTGCGCAGCTTTCAGCTTCGTTTCTAGCAGGAATAATAATGCCGTCAAGGAATGCCAACATCGTCCCGTCGGCAAAAAGATCTCTGAGCACGGCTCTTATCTGGTGCATTTCGGATGCCAAATAGAACCCGCGAGAGCTCAAACTGCACACCTGGCGTTATAAAGGACGTGTACTTGATGCTGCCTTCTTTGACCGGTACATGATAGAATCCGTTCTCCAAATCCAATATGATGAAAAACCTCGCACTCTACAGTTCGGCCAGCAGATCATCAATAAGCGGGAGTGGGGATCGGTCTTGAACCATTTGGTTTGGTAGCCGATAGTCGACGCATATTCTTCTTTCTTCTTCAATACAATAGGACTAGCATATTCAGATATGATGAACAATGCCTTCCTTCATCAGCTGTTCCACGGTCTTGTTGACTATCCCGCGTTGTTCAGCTGATAACCGTCTAGGACTTTGATGAGGGGGCATGTGGACTTTCATACGTGTCTTCATTTCATTTTAGGTACGTATTTCATCGGCTGGTGTATACTGTTGAATGAGCTTCTTCACTTCGTCTTTAATCGTCGCGTCGTGGATGTTTTCTACGCCCTCCGGCCAATCGTCATTATGTACGCTCATTTTCAGTGCGCTCTAAACGTCATTTTTTTCGTCAGTCTAGTGTTTAGAAAATTCAACGACTTCTGACAATCCACCACCCAATTAAACGTAATTGGCCAAAATTGTCAAGAGCGATAGTCACTTCAAAACTGCCTAATATTCGGAATCTGACAGTTCCATCTCCGCAAAATGGAATTGTTTCTGTGTCCAACTTCGGTGCTCCAAGTTGGGCGTACATTGTTGCAGTCCTTAGATTTAAGTCGCTTCCTGAGTCTATAATCGCATCGACCTCGATGCCATTGATTACAATGATGTTGTACACCTTCTTGTCCGTCGACTGTTAGATGTTGACACGTCTTTTAGGCGGCTTCAATGGTGAATGTTTTTTGCAGGCAGACGCGATGTGCCCGTACTCGTTACAACGAAAACACTTCGCAATTTTCGCTGATGTGCGAAGATTCTCCACCGTTGAAACATTTCTAACGGTAGTTGTTTGGTTCGGCTGTGGTCTTGCACTCGTCATCGGGTGTTTTGCTGCCATCTTACTTCTCCTCGCCTGGTTCTTACTCAGCTTCCTCCGCAGCTCTACGGTCGTCGAAGCACCGTACAAAATAACTTTACTCGACTCGGCGTCAGGGATACCTGTAGTGAATAGAAATGTTCATAAAGTCCGTGAAGGACTGCAGCGATGGTCTGCTGCCCCGGCAGAAGAAGATGGAGGTATCTGCCGAGAATGCCCTCGTCTGGAGACGCGTGAATGCGCTGGCAGGCTAGCATTGCGGTGTCGTGGGGCGGGTTCGTTTCCCCAGCACGAGGACCCACTACAAAAAAAATTTCGCATTCACGAATTGGTCGATAGCTCAAAAGGTGACCGAAGTCGCAAGAATTGTAGATAACCTCACCGAGGGAGATGTAACTTGTTACGAGAACAAGTGGAACCTGAAAAGAAAGGCGAACTTGGGGTGACCTCGTCGTTACCCAAATAAATTCATGGCCCACAAATGAAAGAGGGGCAACCGGGTGGTGGTGGAGCCCCTTCATACCCACCCAACCGGAATAAATCCATAGATAGCTTGTTGAAGTGGCCAGGTATTCCTCTTGTGAGTGGAAAACTCATACAACTTGAATTGTATGAACCTTCCCATCAGAAGGGGAGTACCCCGGTGACCAATTTATGTCATAGAATTATACAATTGAACTGCATAAATCTATGCCATAAAAAGGCACTCTGCTTGGGCCACTCAACCCAAAACGGTCACCTGAAACAGAAAAAGGAATTAGCGAGTACCCGGCGGCTGGCTCATGTTTTGAGGTGGAAGCCTGCCACCGTACCGGGTCCGATACCCGGTTAAAAGTTGGAGAAAGGAAACACCATCGGGTACCGTATTAATCCATTATTTTATTCTTCAACGAAAAAAAAATATACTGTAATATACAATGATAATTCATCCGATCTCTAGGTGAGTTTACTCTAATGTGCATATAATACGTATGACGGAAAATGTATAAGAGAAAAAAAATTGTGGTGACGATTAAATTTTATGATTGAATTTTATAATCAAAATGTTTCAATAATTTAGGTAGGTGATGATTGAATTTTATAATTAAATTTTATAATAAAAATGTTTCAATAATTTAGGTAGGTGATGATTAAATTTTATAATTAAATTTTATAATAAAAATGTTTCAATAATTTAGTTAACTTAAACGGTACTCACCTGCATGTTCCGTCGAGCGCTCGATGGGTGCAGGTATCCTCTACATGGCTGAACATTGGACACAAAACAAAAGGATCATTATAATTATTAATCTTAAAAGGTATTGCCGAAATAATTCGACTCAGAATCGCCCGATACAAACACTCCAGGTAACAATTCGGTAAAACGGTGCTGCAACCTCTAACAATTATGCTGAATCTATGCAGTGTAAAGCCATTAGGTTTGTTATAAATATTCCGCGAGCAATCGTTTAGAATCAAATCGTGTACAAACAAAAAAAAAATGTCCGTAATTTAGCTTTATAGGCTGGTACAGGAGACGGGGGATCAGATTTCAGGGCTTCCTCCGCCAATTTTCACCACATTTTCATTCTTCTTCCATTCAATTAACAATTGCGCCGCGACGACGTTTCAACTTTCTTTATGAATTTTGCGTCAAACAAATGCTTTTGCTGGGTTCCGCGCGATCCAACCACTTCAATTATGCAGCGCGACAATATGCAACAAGGTCAATTATGTAGAAAAATTAATCTACTCCGTATGCACCATATAAACAATTTCGCTAGACGGGACACCAAATTTTCTTCGAACGAAAAACTTTTTGTTGTACTCTTTGAGCTAGAGTAAGCGAATCAGTCGATGGAGCGAAGCACAACAAGGTAGAATACACACATATCCACTCCACACACACAACAAAAAATGTCGTCGCGCTCCCCAGTTGAAAAATTTGTATGCACTAAAGGGGCGCAGGATTGCGGAACTTTTTATTATCTAAGCACGACTTGCAAAAATCAAGTTCGCAGAAAATTTCTAACTGTTTTTCAGCTTGATTTGTAAATATCACAGCGAACTAGATTTCAGTTTATTTTTGGCACAAAACTTTGTTAAACACACAAGTGTTCCCACGAACGGCAGCGTCTTCGTTCACCCGGTATGTGTGACTTTTCTTATCAAATAACCCCAACAGCGATCCGAACTGCAACACAAAATTTCAATGTTTCTTTAACTTAGTTCGATTTGATCTCATGGCACAATTTAAATTTGTAAGAGCCGAACAAACGGAACAAAATTTCAATTAGTTTAAACCTTTTGCAAATATAATGATAATTATTAAAATCTCATCTCTTCGCGCCCGCACGCGTTCGCAGTTCCAACTCCCAAGTATGGACACCATGGCACAATCCTTCTCTAGCGTTTCAGGGACACTCTCTTGTGGCACCATGAAAATCAGGGTACAGAAGTGATCCCTCATCCGCAAATTTTCTCAAGTTACGACTTGTCAGCCCAGGGTTGGATTCTAATCCACAAGCAGCGCGTGTCTTGTCATGGATAGTCATGGATTAGCTAATCAGCCAATCACATGAAATCAAAATCCATGTAATTTAAGACACCTAGGCACCGCTGGTCTGGGGAGCGAATCAGAATCCTCCGCAAAAAGTTGTTGGGATAATAACTTCCGAACACAAAAAGGGACTCTAATATCATTTGGCCTTACTAGTTATACAATGGTGGTAAACCACCAAAGTGCAAATCAAAAGCAGGACCAAACGATATTGATGTCCAAAGACAACACACGTCCGGCAGTTATTATTTGCTAGGGCACGATCAGTGCAATTACCCTCGGGAGTTATCTACCCGCCAAAAATCTAACACCTTGTGGGGACACCTAGAGACGATGGACTGTCTCGTGCTCACGACTGATGATACAGCCAGGCTTTTTCGGGCCCCACGTTGGGCGCCATCTGTAATGAATTAGGAGTTTCCATAAGTCCGTAAAGGACTGCAGCGATGGTCTGCTGCCCCGGCAGAAGAAGATGGAGGTATCTGCCGAGAATGCCCTCGTCTGGAGACGCGTGAATGCGCTGGCAGGCTAGCATTGCGGTGTCGTGGGGCGGGTTCGTTTCCCCAGCACGAGGACCCACTACAAAAAAAATTTCGCATTCACGAATTGGTCGATAGCTCAAAAGGCGAGCGAAGTCGCAAGAATTGTAGATAACCTCACCGAGGGTGATGTAACTTGTTACGAGAACAAGTGGAACCTGAAAAGAAAGGCGAACTTGGGGTGACCTCGTCGTTACCCAAATAAATTCATGGCCCACAAATGAAAGAGGGGCAACCGGGTGGTGCCAACGTGGGGCCCGATCAGTGCAATTACCCTCGGGAGTTATCTACCCGCCAAAAATCTAACACCTTGTGGGGACACCTAGAGACGATGGACTGTCTCGTGCTCACGACTGATGATACAGCCGGGCTTTAATGGCCCCACGTTGGGCGCCATTTGTAGTGAATAGAAATGTTCACAAAGTCCGTGAAGGACTGCAGCGATGGTCTGCTGCCCCGGCAGAAGAAGATGGAGGTATCTGCCGAGAATGCCCTCCATCTTCTTCTGCCGGGGCAGCAGACCATCGCTGCAGTCCTTCACGGACTTTATGAACATTTCTATTCACTACATACCATTAAGGATATACTGGATTTTGGCCTCAACTTCAATGTCCGCATGGCTGGCAATTTCCAACATGCAGTACACATACTCATGGTATGATTCGTCACCATTTTTCTTCGTCTGACTTAGCCGCGTATGAACGTCTTTACTAGTAGTTGTATTCGCAAGCTCTGTTAACAGCGACCTTTTCAACGTCGTCCAGCATTTAGAATGTGATTGGAAATTTACGAAGAGCTTACTGGAGCCATGAAGCAGCTTTTTCGCGTAAACGATTTTTTAGAAATTATTCCAACGGCAAAGATCGGCGGTCTCCTCAAATGACGTGAGCCACCTTTCGACGTATTCTATGCCATCTCCGCTAAACGTTTCAAAAGGCTCTTTGACGTCCTTTAACGATAGCTGTGGAGTAAACGCCCTTGCACCCGCATACTCACTGTGAGTACTAAAATCGTCATCAATTTATTTATTTATTCGCCAAACAAGGCACAATTTAAAATCAATCACATAACAAATTGAATTAAGAACCAAAAATACAAATATACAGCAAATTGAATTAAATACAAATATACAAAGCACATAAAAATATTGTCTAGGTTGTCGAGGAATTGATTATTTGTAATATTTTGGACTTAAAACGGAACTTGGAAGTGGTTGGGGAGTAATGCTCGCTAAACTTATTGAAGATTTTACAGCATCTGTTAACCGGCTCATTGTTTGCATAATTGGTGTGGTGCGTACTTGTGATTAACATGAGAATGTTCCTAGTGACTCTAACAGGATCGTGAAAGTGAATCTTGTCTGACAAAAAAGGAACTTGAATATTAAACCTTAAGACGTCGAAAGGTAGACATGCAGACAAGGCGACTCTTCTGGAAGCGAGTGATTTCAGGTTTAATGTTCGAAGTCGATCCTCATAAGATGGTAGATTATGAAAAGAAGTCGGGTCGTACAGAGGTCTTAAGGCAAAGGTAAAAATTGTTTTTGTATATACTCAAGTCTGGGGCTATAGATTTCGTATACAGCGTCCCAGGTTATGCAGCCGTATTTGAGAATAGGACAGATAAGCGAGGTGAACAATGATTTTGGACTGGAGAAAAGAAACATCAGTTAAAGATTGTATTCTGTGATACAGTTTGAGATTGTTGTGTAATGATTTTCAACTTTTTAAGTTCGAACGCGGAACCGACCTCTCATCGGTTCTAGACGTTAAGTCTGAGTAGTGCCAACGGATGGTACCAACAGGTCAACCAATCCGTGCACCGTAACCCATTCACGCGGTGGCTGCTTGTCGGCCAGCTAGTTCGGAGAGGATTTCGGTCGCGGGTCTCCGAATGGGTTACGCTCATTTACATAATTCAGCCACCTATACACGCCCGTTTTCAAAACGCGTTACGAAACAAAACCATACGGAGAAGAAACCTATTCTACGTTACTCCGTATTTCTTCCTATTACCAGTCAAAGAACAAAAGCTAATTTTTATTTCGCGTTCCCGAATTTCCGACGCGGTACCGAAAAGTATACTACGTTAACTCAACCCGACGAATGCTACGTTAAGGAAAAAAAAGCAAAAACAACTAAGGTACCGCGTACCGCGCGCCGCGAAACCGACCTCAGCGGATTTGTCGAAACCCTACCCTCGCGACGGCATACCTACCCTGCACTCACTTTCCCGCTGAAACAAAAAGAACCACTGAAAAGGAAAGTCTTTCGTTATTTAGCAATTCATAATTTTATTTATAAATGATTTCATATTACTATAATTCTAGTGGATTTAACAGTATGATTTGATCTGTTGCTAGGCATTTAAAACTGCCTTATTTCTTGACATATACGGATATAAAATTAATTTTCGACTTTAATGTTGAAAAAGAAAACAACCGAAGAAATCATGCAATTGGAAAAATAGTAAGATAAGATAAAAAATTCGAACTTCAGAATCTATTGTAAATGGTGCTGTTATAGCTGATCTGATTAAGACAGATAAAATAAATAAAGTCTTCATTTAAAGGAAAAGTCCTATGAATATCGGAGCCTACAATTGTTTTATACGAGTAAGTAATACTCCTTTATCGATTCATTAGAAAAGGCTTAACTTAAGCTACAGGTGTATAATTTTTAGTAAATTTCTACCAATACCGATCGATATACCAAAAGCAAAATAAGAAAATCGAATAGCTGTAAAGTGTTTCCTTAAAATATTTCGTTAATTCTAATATTTTTGACAACCATAAAATAATACCATTACAAAGATTACTTCGAAGAAAAAAAAATGTGAATAATTAAAAAGGGATTTGAATAGCGATAGATATATCTATCTTGAAAGAATTTCACTGTTCTCTATACAAATACTCTTGTCACAATAGTAAAATACGCGTTTCTCCTTTCTGCTTTGCAATCGAAATGTTTTTCTAGCATTTTTATTATGATACCTAGCACTGAACAAGCCGTATTTAGTATTAAGAATAAGTCCTTTTTTTTTGTGTGTGATTTTTAGGTCCGACTATACTACTAACCTGATTTGTGCAGTGGTTGGGTGTAGATAGTTAGAAGGTGCTGGTGGTGTGCTGTTGAATAGGCGCCACTCCCACTGGGAGAGATTGGCGCTGCTGATGGTGCAAAGACGAAGGCAGAATGTAGGGGTTGATGCTGCTGGGATAGATGGACAGTGCTTGCCTCACGAATCGTCAATGTTGACTTGAGACACCCTGCGATCATAGCTGCAATTTTATCAATAGTTTCAATATCATCCGAGTCTCTCTTTCGTTGGCATCGTTTTTGTGGGCTATCCAGATGATCTTCCGTTGGAGCAGATTCTTGCACTGGTGACTCAGGAGTGAGGAGTGGTTCTGTAATGGTTGTTGCAGGTTCGATTAGGTTTTCTTGATTAGTTTCTAATGACGTCGGTGGTGATTCCGGCCCTTGACAGCTATTTAAAAGTTTTGCATTGCTATGATTTGGTTGAACTGGCGAATTCGATTCGTTCCTATGCACTGCATTCAGAGATGTATTGTTTACTATAACACTAGGGGGTTCTTCGGAAGGTGATGGAGGGCGCAGAGACTGTGGCTCTTCTTCACATCTCTTTTCCACTTCAATACTTGGAGATTCACCGTTGGTAACGTCCTTATTTTGATTTACTGTCAATTCATACGGCTTCGTGGGCTCTATGACTTTTGAAGAATCAGAATCATGCACCTCTTTAATTGTATTGTTAGTCGAGTCTTTACTTTCGTCTTGTTTTAAATTATCACTTTGGCAAGCTGTATTATTGGAATCTATCACTTCAGCTGTTTCATTAGTATTGCTACTTATTAACTTTTTACTGTCTAAATCGATAAGCGTTTCCCTTCGGTCTGGAACTAGGTTCATTTGAGTTTGCTGCTCGTGCACCATTACAGCCGACTCCTTTATTTTTCTGTTAAGAAAATTATTACTCAACAAATGAAAAACAATTCAATTACTCCTTACCCACTGTTAGTTCATATTTTCGGCCTTCCTGAATATTAAGACTGTGGGGGGACAACGAAAAACACAGCACTTTCTTTCCCGCGCTTTTTCTCCCTCGTTGCGTCGGACTGTCAATCTGACAACATCCGACGAAACAGATGTGGACTGGGAGTCGTCGCAGCTGGCGCGGAACGGAACGCCACATGGCGGCAATGTGCATTTTTATTGGTCGCCAGTGGCAAAGTGTTTTGATGGCAACGGTGGGGGGGGCATTACCAGATGGATATGCCTCGAAATGTATCGGTGTTTGATTAATATAATGTTTCAAATATTTATATCCACAGATCTAAATATTTGGAAAGAAAAAAAAATATTTTCTGCGCACGATATCCGCACGAAAGATGAAGTCCGCTTGCACTTCGAGGTCATACCTATCTGGCCGGGTGCAAGGGTTCGGGATCGGAATCACTTCGAGTCCCGGGCGTAGGCGTCACATTACAGTTGGCATAAAAAAGGTGCGGAATATCAAACAGCGCTTTTGAAAGATCTGAGATGAAAATATTGAATAGAAGTGGACCGAGATGACTGCCCTGAGAAACCCCAGAGGCCACATTGATCTCACGTGGCAACTGACCTTGAAACTTGACAAATCGTGTGCGGTATTTCAAATAGGACTGAGTCCAGCTGAGTAGCGAACCAGATATGCCGAAGCTGCGTTCATCGTCCGACTCTTGTCCATCATAGACTTTGACTTTCATCGACATGGCTTCTTTTAGGCGTGCCCGCAGCTCATCCTTTGTACCCGTGGTCTTCAGCCCCAACTCATGCAATCGACTCTGTAACTGATTTTAAATCACGCAGCTCATTTGCGACCATTATCGTTTTTTTCGGTGTATCCATCCACGCTTACGTCATCGCCCGACGTTGCCATTTCTCCGCCCGTCTGCACTCCTCGTCGTTTGTGTGGCCCAACCTGGGAAGCGCTTGTTGTCATAAGCCATTACCGCGCCCCAAAAGCAAAGTTCTCCGCTTTGCTCCGTTGTCGTCGCCTGTGCGCCCCAAAAGTCAAAGCTCTCGTCGTCACCAGCAACGTTTGGAAATTATTAAACACTACTACTGAAGCATGCCATCGAAAAATCATCTTCAGCGATGATGCTCATTTCTGGCTCAATGGCGTTGTTAATAAGCAAACTGTGCATTATTGGTCAGCAATAAACTGACATGTGCTTCTTGAGACACCGTTGCATCCGTAAAAAATACTGTTGGGTGCGGATTTCATGCCGGAGGTGTGATTGCGCCGAATTTTTTTGTGGATAAAAGCGACCGTCATGTTACCGTCAATAGAGAGCGCTATTGTGTTATGTTGGAACATTATTTGTGGCCAGAATCGGATGAACTTGACATCAACAATATGTTGTTTCAACAAGACGCTGCCGCTAGTCACACGGCGCGCCCCACAGTAAATTTATTGAAATTTATTTATTTATTGCATTTCTACACAGTATTTCATTGAATTGTAGGAGAATTCCTAAAAAATTCTGGAGGATTTTCTTTACGAATTTGTGACTAACTCTTGATTGTTTTATTGCGATTTCCTTTCAAACTCTGAAGAAATTCTGACGAGATTTCCTATCCCATTCGCAACGAAACTCTTTCCAAACTCGGGTCAACCTGTTCATATGTTTTTGCTAGGAAATAGATGAGAGTTCCGAGTGAAAATCTGCTGACACTAGGAATGTTCGTAACGAATACGCAATAGGAGGTCATTGCGTATTCGTTACGAACATTCGTTTGGTTTGTTAAGAACCTGCATATAAATTGCAAGGACAATGAGAGCAGCTTCAACTGAAAGTGATGCGAAGTACAGTGGGTGACAAAATTAACACGCCACTGAAGTTGTATTTCGAAATTAATTTATATTGAGAAACACGATTTTATTTTTTTTGTACATCATTACAACATTTTTCTCAATTCCGTTGAGTTTTATCAAGTTGCTGCTTAAAAATTATCCTCATAATGGTTGTAGTATTTTGTCATTTGGTAGGGGAGAAAAGGGTTTTGAAAATTTGTAAAGAATATGACACCACAATAGTCATATTTGAAAATGATTTGAATAGATGGGGCGTCCTTTGCATTGGCTATTGAATGATTTAATAGATAAATGTACGGGATTATAGGGACGGGTGTACTTTTTGAAAGTTTCCCGAGCAGTTCGACTATGCGGACTGCTCGATTACAACACATTTGCCAACTGGGGCTGGTTTGATCTCTTTTATCACAATTTAGACAATGAAGAGGACACAGTTCTTCCTTCGCGCTAATCTTTGACAGCTGGGATTCAATTCAGCAAATCAGGCCATCGTTTGCCAAACTTCTTCTTCGTAGTACTACAACCTCTCTTGAGTTTTCACTTCCCGCGAATAGCGTCCATGTTCATTGACCTACAATTTCGAACCAAGCAGCGATGAACTACCTTCATCGACCAAGTCAGACCAGTAATTCCACGGTTTCCCCACAAGTCCCCATCATTCAGTTCCTCCAATGAATACCTTTTAAGGTATCCGTGGTTCACTCATACAATTCACGCTGCCAACTCATTGCAGCTTCTGCATTTTACAACTTTTCAGACCGCCGGCTCGTTAAAAATTTCATACAGCTCATGGTTTTATCGAATTCACCATTGGTCCTCGTCAAACTTCCCTCCGATTCTTCGCTTTAGGACACGTCTATCAAAGGCGTTCAATATTTTTCCGAATGCTAGGGTTAGGGTCCATGGTTCACACCCATAGTATAGCATAGGCGTTATTACAGGCTTACATGCCTGGAACATTATTTTCTTGTTTATGCAGCTGGTCTTCAAGAGCGTTAAAACCGAATAAAATATTTTATTTTCGAGCTGTATTCTTCGGTGTACTGCTTCCCTTTCAATATTATTAGCGGCGTCCAAATACATATTTGGCAAAATTTTCGATCTCGGTTTTCAGTTGCTAGTTTAATTTTGTTCATCATGTACTTAGGGTTAATGAAGCTTTCCAATTTTCAACTACTAACGGACTCTAATTCTATATCGAGTGGTAGAGTATATAGACTTAAAATTATGTTTTTTGCACTGTAGGCTGCTTCAGCGATATGAAAATATGTAGTAATCAAGCAGTTACCCTATCAAACCGCTCTAAAACTTTCCTATCTCCTTCACCCCTACAGCATGGTGATCAAGAAAATTGAAATTCCTACTAGAAAAAAGTGAAGACAGTTCGATTAAACGCATATTGCTATAGGCGGCGACAAGTAGCCATTAATGATTATTCAGTTTAAAGATTTTCAAATATCTAATGTCTTCTTTAAAATAATCAAGAACTAACAAACACCGTGCATACCAATTTTGTTTCAAATCAACGTGATGTTACAAAAACTGCGATATATTATTACGCATTATTCATTATTGTATATTTACGTTGAAAATGAATTCAAATTTATGAATAAAACCGTATGATAATAATATTAGTTAAAAACACCAACAACTACCAAGAATATTTTCATTTATACTTATTAATTATACGCACACACACATATAAAAAATAGAATATGCAAACTAATCAGAAGACTGCATCGAAATATATGAGTGAAATGGTGCACGCTTACGGCGATGCAAACGTTGACGCGTTTTTGCGTTCCTCGACCGTGTACGAAGGTGGCCGCGACAACTGACATTGACGTACCGAAAAGAGTCTTGTCCGAAGTGGTGTGCCTTCTTGATCGCGGCCGGGTATTTGCTTCGTTTTCGCCTAATGCCCACCAATACTGGTTGTATTCGACAGCTAAACACCCACAACACCATTATCTGGACGCAAAGGCTGTTGGCAGTTAGATAACCTCTACCATCCTGTTGATGCACAGCGTAAAGACTTCACAGATTGCTACTTTTTCTACTACAGTGCCAGTAAAAATGGTAGCAGTTGCCAATATCGCCATGAGCGATCAGCATTAGGTCACGAAGTGATATGTAATAGGTGGTTGGAAGGCCGTTGTGAAGATTTTCATTGTAAGGAGCGGCACATGTTGATTGGGAAAGTGCAGAATTCTTGCGGGACAATAGCGTTACAGAATATATGAAACGTGTGGAGAGGCGCTTAAAAGAAGAGCAGAAGCGTGTACAAACGTATTTACATGAAAGCACATCGGAACGTTTAGCAAAAACCTGCGAGCGTGTTTTAATTCAAAAGCATTTGCATACATTCCAAACAGAGTTCCAACTATTATTAAATGCAGAGAAAAATGAAGACGTGGGTCGAATGTACTCGCTCGTATCGCAAATTCAGGAAGGCCTAAGTGAATTGAAAACAATTCTCGAAGAGCACATTCATAACGAGGGAACTGCCGCCATTGAAAAATGCGGTGAACCCGAAACAATTGATCCTAAAATATATGTTCAAACAATACTCGATGTTCATAAAAAGTACAATGCATTAGTGCTGACTGCATTTAAAAACGACAAAGGTTTTGTTGCTGCGCTGAACAAAGCCTGTGGTAAATTTATCAACACAATACAGTGACAGCAGCAAGCAAAAGTACAAGTAAAAGCCCTGAATTATTGGCGAAATATTGTGACTTATTGCTGAAAAATCTTGTAAGAATCCAGAAGAAGCTGAACTAGAAGACACATTAAATCAAGTGGTGGTAGAATTTAAATACATAGAAGACAAAGATGTTTTCCAGAAATTCTATAGTAAAATGCTTGCCAAGAGACTGGTTCATCACACATCGGCCAGCGATGACGCGTTAGCTTCAATGATATCAAAATTGAAGCAGGTTTGCGGTTATGAGTATACGATAAAACTACAAAGAATGTTCCAGGACATTGGAATTTCGAAAGATCTCAACGAACGCTTCAGACTACATTTGAAAGCAGCTTACACACTTATTGAAGTTGACTTCACAATTCAAGTTCTCTCTAGCAGATGATGGGCGTTTCATCAAAGTTCATCATTCAACCTGCCATCAGGATTGGAGCGATCTGTACAGATGGTTACTAATTTATATGCCACACAACACTCAGGTCGTAAATTAAATTGGCGGTACAATATGTGTTAAGGAGAATGTGCGTGCAATGTACTGATACGGACAAACGTCGACTTACACAGTCCTCCCTATACAGTTACTCAATTTGCCATTATTCGCTCGGGAAATCCATACGACAAAATTTTTTCTACATTCTGCCAAATAGACTCAATTATTTATTAATAGTGGTGCGGTGTTTTGGTGAATGTTACAATTGTCAACATATTTTATAGGAAGCAAAGGAACATATCCGTTTATGATTTATGAATTTCGCCAGTTTTTCTTTCATCCCGAAGTGTCTATGTATTGTGCTTTATACAGACGACTGTCGTCATTTTCTAAGCAACCAGTTGAAATCATGTGTTTATTAGCAAAGGAAACGTATCTACTAAACAATAAAATTTCCAGGACTTACATCGCCTGCTTCGTCAACGAGCGCTCGTCGTCGGACAAGGACCTGTAAGTATCCTTTGCATGTTTTTAGTTTTCTTAATAATTTTTTGTGTGTTTTCCTCCCACATACAACTTTGAAAGAAAAAAAACAAAGTAGAGAAACACAAATTGAAACATTTACATACAAAACATTTCCATTCTATAAACAATTCCACTAAGTTGATATACAAGAGGGTCATTGCAAAGGATGAAAAGATAATTATAAAATCTAATTATGTAAGCTCTGTAGCAATTTATTGTTTTTTGTCAATAATTTATTAGGTTTAATATTGCATTTCGGGAAATTATAAGTGCACAGAGAAAAGAAAAAAAAACAATAAATTTTGAATTATCCATCGATCAGTCACAGTTTAATGTAAAGTGAACAAAATGATAAATTTCAATTAAGACGGAAGCAGAAGCGCACTTGTAATTCCTCGAAATAGCGTAAATTCAACGTATGTCGCTTGAATAACTTAACATTCCTATCCATAGAACTTTCAGTTATGGTTTCCTTTGAAGAGATAACTAGTTTACACATTTATGAATTCAGTAATTATACGATTGTATTTAAAGAGATAGATTTTATTGACGTTAATGAAACTTATCATAATTCCGAATTATATTCTGTAACAAACGTTGGTTATATAATGACAAGTCCAAATCTTGGCTTTGTATTATGTAAGCTATTTTGATCGCGTACTATGTTCTATTTCTGAATAGAAACTCTTACAATTATTAAAGAAATCTTATTGCGATTATATTGACATAAATATAAATATTAGGAACATAACTATAGGGGTTTACTATTCTTTAAGGAGAAAAGAAGATAAATATGCTAGTTAAAATATATAAAAATGTCAAGTCCATTTTTTTTTTAAATAGATAACTTATTTATTTAATAATATTGCATGCGAAATGTGAATAAATTTACGCAGCTCCTACATACACACAAACCACGCTATACGAGAATATGTTAAAGTAATTTGCATTTATTATATATGTTAAAGTAATTTCATTATTCGAAGTTTAAAGAATAAATAAAAATGAATTGGTAAACCTTAACCGTCGGTCTTTCCCTTTCGTTATATCAGACCATGTATAGGACCTGGTACGGTGGAAGGCTCTCACCACCAGACATGAGCCAGCCATCGGGCACATAACAACCTTTTTGTTTCAGGTACTCTTGCGGGTTGAGTGGCCTCGAGCAAGTGCCTTTTTATGACATAGGGTTATGTGATCCAATTGCATAACTCTGACATAAATTGGTCACCGGGGTATTTCTCCTCTGATGGGAAGGCTCATACAAGTTATGTTGTATGAGTTTTCCACTCAGAAGGGAAATACTTGGCCATTGCAACATATATGGATCTTGATCCGGGTGGGCGGGTGCGAGGGGGCACCATCACCACCCGGTTATCCCACTCTTATTTGTGGGCCATGAGAATCGTTGGGTAACGACGAGGTTACCCTAAGTCCGCCCATTTTCACTTGTTCCAATTGTTCTCGGAACATGTCATTCCACCTCTTTGTAGTTAACTACAATTTTTCGACTTCGGTCGCCTGTTTTTGAGACCCGAGAATTCGTGAATGTGAAATCCTTTTGTAGTGGATCCTTGTGCTGGGGGAATTAACCCGCCCCACGACACCGCAACGCTAGCCTGCCAGCGCATTCACACGCCCCCAGACAAGGGCATTCTCGGCGTATATCAACATCTTCCTCCGCCGACGCAGCAGACCATCGCTGCAGTCCTTTACGGACTTGTATGCGCTGCACTACAAATATCTGAAAATAACCTCACTTTAAAAATACTCAACATGTTTCCAACGACAAATTTAAAGTTGATAGAATTAATCTATCATTATATAACAGCAGCGAAATATTACAAAATTCTGTGACGAGCTATGTTGACTTGAAAATAAGGTATGTTGTTAATGAAACAAAAAAAAAAAAAAAATAACAAATTTCTCTTGTTGCATAAACTGTGCCATCATATGATTCTTAATTGGTGAATTGCCTTATAAAACCATTCAAATTCATATTTAAATTCACTCTACCGAACAATGTAAACAGTAGATTGCTTACTGCACATTTTACTTCAATCCATTATTTATCTCAATGTCTCAAGAAAAAACTAAGCAGACATCAAAAGCTGCATAGCAATTAATAAATACCGCAGGTATTAACCAAAACATTATTGCATTCATTTTTATACAAAGAGCCATTTCTGGAAATAATCATTTATACCAACCTTGATAGATGATCTCAAACCGCAAATATCCCGTTCTAAGACGTCTACCTGCAATTCATGCAGCATCGGAGATCAGACTAATTCGTGTGTGTTTCTCGTAATGCTTAGATCCATGGGAAAAGCGGCAGGTGATTCGAAACCAGCCATTTTCAATCCAACTTAATCAGATTAACTCTTTGCATCAAATTCACCTTTCACTTTGATAAATTTCTTCAGGTGGAAATAGAGATGCGCAATTAGTCCATTCTTATACGAGTACAAGCCCAATGCATTAGGCCGTAATCAACTCATGCGAATCGTATATCGACTGTTAATGCTGGTCCTGGAGGAAAAATATAAAAGTTTGAATCATTCGATTTGAATATTCCTCGTTATTGCTTAAATTTACCGAATCGAAATGACAATATCAGCCAAATGTTTAGGGGCCAATGCAGAGAAAGCCAAATCGATTATTGCCGAGGTTACATGCTTGCCATATTCGCTCGCGAGCGCCATTAACGCCAATTAAAACGTACACCGATGTTTCCATTAAACAATGGTCAAAGTACATTTGATAGCAGCGGAAATTAAAATTACACGAATTCGCATTGAGAAAAGCCATCCCAGCAATCAACGCGAACGTTCGGACCTGGATTCGATCTATTCCGATGACAATCAACTTTTAGTTGAATCTACTTCCTGTTGCCCCGGCTATGGTGCATAATAACTTCTCTGGTGTTGGATGAAACGCTCATGTTAACCGCCCTACGGTACTTGATAACGAAGAAGTGCATCGTCACGACGTGGATTCAATATAAGCAATATACGACTGGTACTTTTACACTTGCAGTACGATACCACGTAACATTTGCAGATTCATATCAAAACTTGTTAGGAAGAGAGTAAAAAATAATGTAATAGTTAATCGGAGAAATGGAAAAAACCACTCGGTAGATGCGCCATTGAGAAGTTGATGGCTTGCCTTTGAATTGTAAGAATTGGCACATGAAATTTATTTTGGTGACGCCTATACACCTGATTGTCAGGTCGGTAACCTATTCCAAATAATGAGTGACAACGATCTGAAAATCAAGTTATCTTAATATTGATATGGATTCTAGTTACAACTTAGGTTCCACTTAGTTGATTAACATATATTTAAAGTAGTTGTGTAGATGAATCACTAGATAGTAGTTTCTTTCTGAAGACCATTCTAAAAATGCGCCAAAGCTGTTCCTTTTGCACGAGAAACGGAAATTCGCATGGATATTTGCGTGCGTGTCTTAAATAAGTGGGTCTGTCAAAATCCCCAGTTTTAAGAGATGAGTTATATAATTCTCAATGAAAATACATTTTTAGAGTTTTGTACTAAAATACAAAACCCTATTGCAATCACGACCTGTGTCCGTCTGTCCGTCCGTCCGTCCGTCTGTATGTCACAGCACTTTTTCTCCGAAACTATAGAGGCTACAGCCATGAAACTTTGTAGAAAGGTCAGAAGTGGTGACCTCTTGAAAGTTCAAGGGTGGAAAAATTTTTCCAAGGAGTTTAAGGGGGGTCTCCCCATATAGGGAGGTGACCCCCCAAAAAAAAATTTTCACCATTGGTAGTCGAGTAGGGTGTCGTTGGAAAGGTCTCAATGAGATCTTTTCCAAACAAGTTTTAAAATTGCCTTATAAGTACCGAGGCGAGCAGGGGAAGGGGAAATGTACAAACTTTTCGCGTAGCCCCCCTCGCGATTGGACACCTTCCATCCGAAAAATCTGAAAAAAATAATGGATGTAGGCCTTTGTGAGTACAACAACAACAAATACATGAGAAGTCGAAATTCACTCAACTTTGTTAGTAATAGTATGATTTATCGATTTTGTGCTTTCTTGAATAAAATCTAAACGGTACCTTTAAATTCAATGAAATTCAACAAACAGATGACTATTTATAAGATTGATCTTTTCTGAAGGTTTCATAAAGATCGAATGGTATTTACCGAAGTTATAGCGAGTTGAATTTTCCTGTAATACTATGGAGCAATATGCCCTGTATTACTATGGAAACATATGGCTATGGAGCCATATGCGCTTTTTACCGACTTAGACACTACAGCTTTGCTAGAATTTGCATGAAAATTTCAGGAGTGATAGATATCATGAAGATGAGTACATACAATTGAAACAAGTCGAAGAGGCAGGAGAGAGCTCCTAGCTAAAGGGCTTTGTAACCATTCTAGGATTCGAAAAAATAGGCCATGAATCGATGATTACCGTACAGAAGAGTGGCCCCTGAAAAAAAATTTCATGAAAGGTAGACGATATGAGTATCAATTGAAAGTTCTCTATGAGTGCTTTTCAAAACAGTTCTTAAACTGACAGTTTTTGCTTCAGTGGGGCCACAGGGGGGGGGGGGGAAATAGACGAAAAATGTATTTCCTCCCTCGCGAATGGACACCCGTGATCTAAAAAATCTGAAAAAATTATCAGAGGAGATATTTATGGGTATAACTATAACAAATACCTCAGAAGTCAAAATTCGTTCAACTTTGTTAATAATAGTATGATCCTCGAATCATTTCAATTCTCTTTTACCAAGAGAAAGATGTTTGTAGCGGTCTTCTAATATTTAGATAAATTCTTTTTTTCTAGATTTTTTTTCGGATCGTCTCTACGTGCGGTTCATGATTTCCGCCGGAACGTGTGAAATTGTTACATAAGGTTGCGAATGGATACGAATGTTTTACAAAAAATTTTATTAGCTGCTCTTCTAACTCGAAGTCATCAAAAATTTGAAACAAGCGTTCATTGAACTGCGAGATCAGAACCTCTACGAACAAGTCTTCTGCGTTTTTCTCAACGAGATTGAATATCGTTGGTGTAGACACATATGTAGAGAACGCATATCGAGTATCCGTTTACCGCGAAAAACGTGCTAGACATCCTGGAGTCAAAGTCAAAAGCGCTTTATTTAATACCAATCGTTATAAATTTTAAAAGAATATAAAGCAAATTCCAAACAATAACAATAAAAAAACTTGACGGCCCAAATGGCTCTCTAAATTTATACGTTATCATTAACACATTTCATCAAAAAAAACTATAGCAAATTCAATTGATTAAGGTTATTACATATTTTTAAAATTTAACTGGAAAAAGGAGAAAAAACCAACCAACACTACTATCCTAAAATTATTTATAATTAAAACACAACAGTGAAACTTTGATCCTACACCTAATATGTTGTAACTCATTTCTAATAAAATGTAATCAAAAACTTTATCTTATGCTAAAAATCTTATCTCTAACGTAATATAGTAAACATAACATATACCTAACCTATACTTAATTTTTAACACAAATAAACAACAACACTAAATGTAGCAATAATGAGCTGAAACTCAAAAAACGAAATAACGAACAACACCAGAACTGAAAAATAAACACGAATAATTTAGACATTGTCATTCAGCCACCAATACCTGGATTGCGCCGTCTCAACTCGATCAGCTTCAACGAATCTAGCAAATGAGTATCTCCATTGAAATCGTTGGTCTCGTGAACTCAAATTAGGAGGATATTTTATCTTCTTATCGGTGGCCCGTCGATATATGTGATATATGACTGGGACGGCGTCAGAATCAAAAACATATCGATTCATGTCCAAATACACGAATGCTTCTGGAGGAATGAAGCCAGTAGCGAGGCAGGTCACAATATACCCGTCTGTAGGGTGGAACAGCTGTGAAATCCAAGGCTTTTCACTCACAGTTACAGATCTTGCAATATGATTCCGAAGAAGTTTCAATATGAAGATATCAATCCTCGTCACTTCAGCAGTTTGATAAATTCTTCTGTTCGATGTATAATGTCTCCAATCCGTCTCAGGCTTTCTTTACAAACCAGTTCATGCACGAAGACATTTCCTTTCGAAAACTCTTAATTTTTCCATAGTACTAGCGCTCTGGTTTTACCAGATCTGACATCCATATGTCAAAACTAGTCTAACCAGTGTCTTGTAACAGATAATTTTGACCTTTTGATCAATGTTTCTGGAATGAAAGAGTTTTCGAAGGGCCATGACTACTTTTTGTGCCTTACTGAGCATGATTTTCACATGTTCAGTATAGTGCAGATACTGATCGAGATAAACACCGAGGTATCGAACACAGGATTTATGTGGAACTCGTTCTAGACTACCCTCACCAGCCATGATGTGGAAATCTTTCCACTTACGTTTCAGGTCTTGACTGACCCCCTGCAGCGTTGTCCGAAACAAGATTGTTTCACACTTCTGCGCATTGATTTTCATTCGCCAATTGTCAGTGTACAGCTGTACATCATTGAACATTTTTTGGAGATTGCTCTGAACTATTGTAGCTTTTCGGTCTGCCGTATAGATGATCAGATCATCAGCAAACGCTACCAATGATCGCGTTGGCGAGACGTTAAAATAAAGCCGTTCAATAGCTTGCGAATGAAAATTGAAAAGAGCGGAGGTGCAGTAACTGTTCCCTGCTGTAGACCATTCAAGACCTTGAATTCGCGCCTTGTTGTCAGATTTCCATCAGTTACAACAAATGATTTCCCGTATAACATATTGCACTTGTCCTGAACGATTTTAAAAACTAGTCCGTCTAACCACACCGTATCGAAGGCTTTCTCCATATCAATGAGACATGCTCCAACACATTGTCTATCATTTAGATTCCAACAGATGTCTGAGGTTACTTTCGTTATTGCGTGTGTGGTCGAATGCGTGGCACGAAAACCAAATTGGCAATTCGGCATCAACTCATATTTCTCAATGTGGGCGTTTAATGCTCTGATGAGTATCACTTCAAACACCTTGCTGATGTTAGGCAGCAAGCTGATTGGGCGATAGCTTTTGGGGCATGAAGATCGGAAATACCTTAGCCCTTTTCCACTTATTTGGGAAATATGAATTGCTCAACATGTTATTGAATAATATGCAATAATTCCTAATAGCGACCTCCGGCAAATGTCGGAGAACTACATTTGGAATAACATCAGTACCACATGATTTCTTGTTGTTTATCTAGCGAAATATGAAACACAAGTCTTCATAGCTGACAAAATAATCAATAAGATTCAAGCTCGGTATGAGGTCAGATGTTAATGTTTCATTGAAATGAAGAATTGATTCACCGTTCAGGCTTGATTTGAAGTCGGAAACTTTTGCTTCAACGACCTCTGAAAATATTTCATTCCCTCTCTCAGGGTTTGGTAGATGAACCAATTCAAAATGTGTTCCAATCAGGGCAAGTTTATCCAATCCTTCACAAATGATCCTGTTTCCTTTCTATCCGGAGTCGTACTATCAGTTTCGATACCAGCCCTATCGAGAAGATTTATCTCATCACTAGTGACTAAAAGATTCCATACCTTCACTCGAGACTTCTTGCGGAATATGCTATTCACTTTCGCAAACACGCCGTTTGGGTCCTGTGGGCTAATACCCCTCAATTTTCCCGCCCCTTAATTGCTGACCTCACTCCTGAAGTATGACCGGATTAAGTTCCGCTTTTCAATCTTTTCAACCATGCGATGGTTGGTGTTTCATATCCTTCCATATTGTTTCGATGTTTAATCTTGGGAGCTACTTTCTCAATCGTTTCCAACGTCAGCTTCCCTAACTTCGACAAATAGAGATCTATTTCATCGTTAGTTAGATCCTGTCATTAGGAACCATTGAGCAAGAGCACCATCAGAAGGGGGACATTGCTTCTGGCACTCGCGATTGAACTTCTTTTGAAACTTTCCCCAGTCTGTTTTTTTGAAATTCAACCGATGATTTTCATGTTGAACTGGAATGAGAAAGAAATCATCCCTGTGATGATTGATTTTCATTACAATTGCTTTATGGTCGCTATCATAAGGAAGCACCTGCAGTTTCCGTTGAGGACTATTAAAGCTGAATTGAAGTCTTGCGTCAGCAATGCAAAGGTCGAAATATGAGTTTGTCCTAGGGTATGTTGGGAACTCCAACCCATATAGATTGCACTTGTATTCAATTTGGTTCTCTGTTATCCACGATTTCAGGAATACACCTCTTGGATTATTGGTGGCGTTCAGCCATGATGTATGCTTGGCTTTCAGGTCACCAGCAAGAATATAATAGTTATGCAGCCTGCTCAGTTCGAGTATTTCGAACAAGGAATTGAGCTCCTTCCTGAGTTTGAGAACAGTTCCACCAGTTGCATAGGCAAAGATAACGAAGAGGTTATCCCCACCTGGCAGTGAGATTTTGATAACGGACACTTCAAGAAATTCAAAGCTTCTGAATTCGACTTTTTCAATATTTTGGAAAGGATAGGGTCTTCGAACCAATATCCCGGTGCCACCTCCCCCATCACCTTTTACCCTATCGTTTCTTACGAACTCAAAATCCTTGAATCTCATGAAGTGCCATGAACTGAGGTGGGTTTCGGTGAGAAGCACGATGTCAGGCTTTTTTCTGGCAATGAATTCAAGGAGATAATCACGCCGATGTAAAGTAACAATGGAGTTGACGTCGATCGAGATGAGACGAATCCTATCCGTGGGAATGTGGCTGCATGACAGCTTATTTTGAGGCATTTGAAAGCCCTAAACGCTGAAACACAATGTTAATTTTTGAATCTTGTTTATCGATTCGCTCCGATAAGGAATTTAATTGCTGATAAATTTTAAGGAGCAGCTCATTATTGCCACTTACATTATGTATTTTATTTACATTGTCTGCTGGTCCTCTCGCAGCACGTGCAAATGACACCTCGGGCTTGACGAAGTTGGTAGGTATCACACTGCGGTGTGCTTGACTTTGTTTCGGAGTGACTTTAACCTTTGCATCTTGATACCGGGGGCATCCTCGATATGATGCTGGATGACTTAAGGCACCACAGCTCACACAATATAATTTTTCTTTTGGCTCCGCCTGAGTCAATTTGCACTCGCCGGGAGCATGAATGTCTTTGTATCTAACACACCTATATTTCATGTCGCAATTGGCAGCCAAATGCCCGAATCTGTGACACCTGTAGCACTGGTTGACCTCACTTTTTTGGAGGCGTTCTCACCTCACCACGCGGAAGTTTAAGTACCGTATTTTCTGCAGGGCACTCGAACTACTTTTGCTGAAAATCTGGACTAAGTAGTGAGGCAAGTTTTTGCGCTCCACAATCGATCTTCTCGTTGCAACGTTTTTAACTGAAATAAATTGTGTTTCTGGTGCAACTTCTTGGAGCACCTGACTGTGTCCTCACCACAGTCCAGACCCTTCAATAAAAAGGTTTGGTTTTTTTCGCTTTTCGGGGTGTACGTGAAATGCGGAACATCTCCAGAATTTAAGGCACTTTTTGTTGCCTGGAAATCAACCAACGGCTTAGTCCTAATTGTCAATTTATCGGCATTGACTCTTTTTATCTCAAAATCTTTCAGCTTATTTTCGGCTGCCAAAAGCCGAACCATATCTTTGCCCATTTGCCCAAATACATTGATTGGTGGGACTTTTTCTTTTTTTTTCATTAATCTTAACGGACGGACCAGCAGGCAAACCTTTTGGTTTTTTCTCCCGATTTTTAATTTTAAGGTATTCAATGAACTCATTACCTAACTTAGACGTTTTACCAGGGTCTTCTTCAATGTTCATCGTTTCTTCAAGACCAGTTAGCGCTGCATAGTAGTTTCTGCTGTCTGCCAGACATCCTGTCCACATAAATAATATTAACTGTCAAACAGCAATGTTTGAAGTGGAAAAATGTAAGTTGATGCTTCACTTTATGCAAAATAAATGAATTTTGAAAGATTCTATTGTAGTAATCGAGCAGTCGCCCAGGCAAACTGCTCGAAAAACATTCCCAGGCGAAAATTCATATTTTTCTACTCAAATTTCCTTGAATATCAATTAATTTTTATTTGTAATTTAAAAACAAAAAAACTAAAAGAAATTAATATAAAAATTTTCGAAAAAAAAAAGAAAAAAAAAACTAAAAAATAAGTTATTAAATTTAATTTTCGCTCTAAATTTTCATATACCTACAATATAAAATAAGAAATTAAGCAAAAAATTACAATTGAAAATTCGGTGCCGGCAACCCCCTTTGCAATGCAATTTAGAAAATAAATTACAGTCTTAACTCATCGGAAAGAAACCACCGTTGCTGGCAGGCAGAGAGATCGCCCAGTAAACCACTGATGTGACATGTGGGAGTCTCATGGAGATAAGAAAAGCGGGTGCATCAGCTGGAAAGAATTGACGACGTCATCCTGTTCGTATGCCGTACGTGGTGCAATGGGATTAACTTTGAACAAAAGTTCCTACTATTGAATCATAAATCTTTTCCGAGTATGTGAAAACGCCTGCACAAAGTTGAAATAATCGTTTCCAAGAGTTCAAGTTATTCTTGAGGTTGCATTGTTATTGTCGTGCTACTTCTGAGACAACACGCGAGTTAAGTTTGATTTTAATGAGCATCATTGTAATGAATCATTCGATGCCGCTAGCGACCACTACCAATACACCTTGCTGCCATGTGGCTTTCCATCTCATGTTCGTTGTGACGGCTTCCCATCCCACGTCAGTTTTGTCGTGGGATGTCAAAGAAGGGACAGCCACATGGTGGAGGTGTAGGAGTAGGAGAGGTAGATGGCACGGACCGAAAGGCAAACCGGCCGTTGTAGCTTGGAGTTTCTTTCCCTTAAATCGTTCAGGATTATATGGCCGTGAATTAAAGTAGATTTGTTGAAGATAATCTCAGAAATTAAGTGTTGGTGCAGCAAGTAAGTTGATAATTTATTTGGAACGCGAGCGGTTTTAGGTTATCAAATTCATGTCTTTATAAGATCCTCAACGAGACGTCCAGGGAGGATCAGGCCAGTGGAATTGAGGCCATAGGATCGACAGACTGTGGTGAAAGGGGAGTTCTTGAAATGTGACCTGTCAACAAGTGCAAGACATCAATAAGTACAGGAGAATACAGTTTTGAAATGGACACCGGTTGGCCATGTGAATTGATTTTTACGTATACTGAGAAGCATCCTGGTGAAGCGCCTAAGGTAGGAATTGAAGGAGCAATTAACTTCGAAGATGAGTATAGAGACACGCTGTTGAAGCATGAAGGACGCAGTAAGTGTAATCAATTTGTTGCTAATACGGTGCGGTGCACATTTCTCATGACATGAAAATTGCGAATTATACGTAACTTAGAAAGATAAAAATAATTCCGGTATAATTTTGTGTATCGGTTGTTTCGGCGCGTAATAAACTTAATTCAATTTAACATGATAAACATTTAAATGGAATATAAAAACTAATATTCAAAAAATGGTTGTGAAACCAGCGCGAACACTACCAAGATCTCTGTTTATTCGGCATTTTCTCAATTAATTGTTTCTAATCATCAGAAACGCAAAATGTCCCACTAAACAAATCATCCGCACTGAAGCCAGAGTGATAAACCAACCATTTTAAATGCCTTTTCTTTTTGTCTTTTTTTTTGCAAAACACTTCTTAAAGAAGGATTGAATAGTGCCATCAAGTGAACAAAACACGCATTCATTAGAGGATGAGAAGACGCAAAAGATCGGGATGCCCAATATACTAGGCGGATATGGTAGCAACAGTGATATGATTCCTTTGCATGCTGGAAGCTACGTGTATGTTTCGAAATAAGACTTAGTACGAATATTTACGCCAAATCCAATTTGATACACTTCAAGACTAGCAGATTTAGTTTTCGAATGAAGTTAAAGGACAGTAGTTTAAAACAAGTCAAAGATCAACTTGGTTTACTGGACCAAGCACGTCTAACTGAAGGTGTCAATCCCTACGATTACTCAATTTTGATTTGGCATCTTCTATAGTCATCGTCCTTCTTTTTTTTACAAAACTAGTTTTTTTCGGCGTAGCACAATGTATTTATTCGTCTTTTGATTCCAGTTTTCCCAGATGACTCAGCACCCCTAAATCTATCTCAATAAAAGCAGTCCGTAAACATCCTGCTCAAGATATTTCTAAATCTAAAAGCTATCGAAAATCCATCCCGCTCAAATTTTTGTGAGTCTCTAATGATCCTTTGAAATTCAAAGAAAAAACAGCATTTATTTTGAAAGATTTTACAATTTCAAATTACTTTATAACTTCAATCAAAAATTATGTTCCAAAATTGATCAATTTTTATGCATATATTTTTCATTAGACATTTTTTTTTTTGTGGTAGGGAGGTGAAGGCATTTACGCCCGCCGAGTCTGGCAGAGTGGGACTCCCATGGAGGATACCCTTGGACTACCCACTAAACACCGCCTTCGAGCTGGGGAGTCCCTTTCCTAGCGGGAGGGGAGAGGGGAAGAGGAAATGCCAGAAGAGCGATCCCCCAGCCCCAGCACCTCCAGCTGCTGCGAGTCCCTTTTATCTTTTAGCACTGCCCGAGCATAATGTGCCACCTGGTTCCATTTGTCAACCGATTCGAGCATCACCGCAACTATATTGTCTGGGGTGAGCTCTCCCGTCCCCTTGTAGAGTTCCCTTCGCAGCCTGGCGCATTTGGTACACGCAAAAAATGTGTGACAGGCATTGTCCTCCTCTCCTGGGCAAAACCGACAATCGGGAGACCGTGACTTACCGATCTTGTGCAGGTAAGACTGAAAACATCCGTGCCCGCTCAAAAGCTGGGTCAGATAGAAGTCAGTCTCACCATGCCTTCGATTTAGCCACGGTCTCACATCCGGGATGAGGCGCGCAGTCCACCTTCCCTTCGTGCAATTCCTCCAAGACTGCTGCCAATCGTTGAGCGAGCGTTGTCTCTCCTCGTGGACAACGATCTCCCTCGCATCCTCGTTTCGGCGCAGGTTAATAGCGCGGCGCTCTCTAGCAAGGAGGGCGACAGGTATCACGCCTGCAATCACTCTCACCGCCGAGTCGGAGACTGTTGGATACGAAGATGCAATTCTCAGTGCTCCTCTTCTCTGTACCTGTGCCAAACGTTTTCGGTATACCTCCTTGCTGAGAGCGTCGCCCCATACCTCTGCTCCGTACAGTAGCACTGACCCTACAACACTCATCAAGAGACGTCTTCTTGATGGGCTGGGTCCCCCTACGTTGGCCATAAGTCGACTCAGGGCCGATATTCCCGTAGCTCTCTCAGCGGTTGCCCTGATTTGCTCAGAGAAACTCATCTTCGAGTCGATCAGTAGCCCCAGGTACTTCACTGCTGGCTTCGATTCGATTCGTAAGTCGCCAATACTGATCATCCTTACTCTAGGGATTCTCTTTTTTGTCAAGATGACCACTTCGGTTTTCTCCAGTGCTAAACTCAGCCCAGGAGCAGTCATCCAGTCTCTCACTCGGCGCATTGGCATACCTAGCATAAGTTGCGCTTGTTCAACGGTGCGTCCGGCGACCAGAGCCGCAACATCATCCGGATAGCCGACCAAGCGCGACTCATCTGGCATCTCAAGTCTCAGTAGCCCGTCGTAAGACACGTTTCACAGGTCCGGACCAAGGATAGATCCCTGGGCAACACCCGATGTAATTTCCATCCTTCGTTGGCCCTGTGTCGTGTCGTAGAGCAGGCTTCGGTCCTTAAGGTAGTTCCTCAAGACATTAGCTCGTACATATTTTTAACGATTATTAAACTCGATATATTTGGTGCTGATACGTTTGTCATTTACGCTAGCTTTAAAACGAAAAATTAAGTTACATGTTACGAAACATTCCTAACGATGATGACACAATAGCGAAAAATTCAAGCGATTATTGTTAACTAAATACGAAAGAAAAAATGTCGTTTATACTCGTATTCTTTAGGGTTCAACTAGCAGTTTATTTACTATTAGGTTCTATTAAGTTTTTACTTTTTTTTATTAAGCTTTAATTGTCTTAATGTTAAGGTTTTGCTTCTCAAATAGAATTTTTTTTACAATGAGCAAGAAAGCAGAAACTAGGGAAAAACCTTGAATTGGGGAAATATGATCTACTACTTACAGGTAGAGTTTGCATGCATGCACCAATAGTGCATGAAAATATTCTTATAAATGCTAGTACTTGATTTAATTTAAAATAAGACTTTCAAAATTAAGAGCAGAATAATATGCACATGGCTTTCATAAAAAAAGGAGAATATATAATCATAAATTTATTAATATTTTTATTGAAGTAAAGTAATTGATTCAAAGTGCAAATAATGTGCTGAATTCAATTATTAATTTGCATATACGTATGTAGAAGTAAACGAAGTGACTAACTATTTTTGCTGCTTTGTCAAAAGTCACTTACCATAACTTTTCTTGTCAACATTCGAGAAATTTCGAGAAATTAATTATGTACGTATATTTTTGTATAGTATTTATCTAACTCATTAGATAATGATTAATATTTAAAAGTTTCTATAAAATCAATTTAATTCTTAATTGGACCGTTTTGATTATATCCATACACTTAGTGAAAATTATTCATACAAGTTCCCACCCCAGTTACTTAATTTTTCGATAATATTGAATTTCGTCGAAATTGTATTCGACCATTAATAATATGCCAATATCATTTGCAAACGGATAAAAATCATGAACTGCTAGGGTAACTCAGACTTTCCAAAGTCAAAGTCAAAGTCAAAAGCGCTTTATTTAATACCAATCGTTCTAAATTTTTAAAAGAACATAAAGCAAATTCCAAACAATAAAACTATAAAAAACTTAATGGCCCGAATGGCTCTCTAAATTTATACGTTATCAGTTAAACACATTTAATGAAAAAAATACACTTGCAAATTTAAATTAATTAAGATTATTACTACTAACACAACAATGAACTTATATCCTATACCTCATATGTTACACCCTAATTCTAAATAAGTTCAATCCAAAAAAAAAAAAACACAACACGTTACCTTATATTGAAACCTATACCTAATTTATAATACAAATAAACAACAATACTAGATGTAGCAATAATGAGATGAATCTAAAAAACTAAGTAACGAGAAAAAGCACAAAAACAGAAAATAAACACGAATAATTTAGACATTGTCATTCAGCCACCAATACCTAGATTGTTCCATCTCAGCTCGACCAGCCTCAACGAATCTAGCAAATGAGTATCTCCATTGGAATTGTTGGTCTCGTGAACTCAGATTCGGAGGATATTTTATCTTCTTATCGGTGGCCCGTCGGTATATGTGATATATGATTGGGACGCGGTCAGAATCAAAAACATATCGATTCATGTCCAAATACGAGTACACGAATGCTTCTGGAGGAACGAAGCCAGTAGTGAGGCAAGTCACAATATACCCGTCTGTAGGGTGGAACGGCTGTAAAATCCAAGGGTTTTCACTCACAGTTACAGATCTTGCGATATGATTCCGAAGAAGTTTCAATATGAAGATATCGACTCTTGTCACTTGAGCGGTTTGATAAATTTTTCTATTCGATATATAGTGCTTCCAATCCGTCTCAGGCTTTCTTTACAAACCAGTACATGCACGAAGACATTTTCTTTCGAAAACGCTTAATCTTTCCATTGTACTAGCACTCTCGATGTACCAGATCTGGCATCCGTATGTCAAAACTGGCCTAACCAGGGTCTTGTAACAAATAACTTTGACTTTTTGATCAATGTATCTGGTATCTGGAATGAAAGAGTCGCCAAAGGGCCATGACTACTGTAAGTGCTTTACTGAGCATGATTTTGACATGTTCAGTATAGTACAGATACTGATCGAGATGAACACCGAGGTATCGAACACAGGATTTATGTGGAACCCGTTCTGAACTACCCTCACCAGCCATAATGTGGAAATCCTTCCAATTACGTTTCAGATCTTGACTGGCCCCCTGGAGCGTTGTCCGAAACAAAATTGTTTCGCACTTCTGCGCATTGATTTTCATTCGCCAATTGTCGGTGTAGAGCTGCACAATATTAAACATTTTTTGGAGATTGCTCTGAACTATTGTAGCTTTTCGGTCTGCCGTATAGATGATCAGATCATCAGCAAACGCTACCAATGATCGCGTTGGCGAGACATTAAAATCAAAGCAGTTCAATAGCTTGCGAATAAATATTGAGAAAAGCAGAGGCGCAGTAACTGTTCCCTGCTGTAGACCATTCAAGACCTTGAATTCGCGCATTGTTGTCAAATTTCCATCAGTTACAACAAATGATTTCCCGTATAACTTATTAAACATCATGGCGACAAGGTGTCTGGGGAACCTGTCCTGAAGAAGTTTGAAAACTAGTCCATCTAACCACACCGTATCGAAGGCTTTCTCCATATCAATGAGACATGCTCCAGCACATTCTTTGTAGTTTAGTTACCAACAGATGTCTGAGGTTACTTTCGTTATTGCATGTACGATCGAATGCCTGGCACGAAAACCAAATTGGCAATTCGGCATCAACTCATATTTCTCAATGTGGGCGTTTAATGCTCTGTTGAGTATCACTTCAAACACCTTGCTGATGTTAGGCAGCAAGCTGATTGGGCGATAGCTTTTAGGGCATGAAGATTCTTTTTCTTTCTTCAAGATCGGAAATACCTTAGCCTTTTTCCCCTCATTTGGGAAATATGAATTGTTCAACATGTTGTTGAACAATATGCAATAATTCCTAATAGCAACCGCAGGTAAATGTCGGAGAACTATATTTGGAATACCGTCAGTGCCAGATGATTTTTTGTTGTTTATTCTGCGAAATATGAAACACAAGTCTTCATAGCTGACAAAATAATCAATAAGATTCAAGCTCGGTATGAGGTCAGATGTTAATGTTTCATTGAAATGAAGAATTGATTGGCCGTTCAGGCTTGATTTGAAGTCGGAAACTTTTGCTTCAACGACCTCCGAAAATACTTCCTTCCTTCTCTCAGGGTTTGGCAGATGAACCAATTCAAAATGTGTTCCAATCAGGGCAAGTTTCTGCAGTCCATCACATATAATCCTGTTTCCATTTCTATCCGGAGTCGTACTATCAATTTCGATACCAGCCCTATCGAGAAGATTTATCTCATCACTAGCGACTTCAAGATTCGATACCTTAACTCGAGACTTCCTGCGGAATATGCTATTCACTTTTGCGAAAACGCCATCTGGGTCTTGTGGGCTAATACCCCTCAGTTTTTCCGCCCATTGATTGCTGACCTCACTCCTGAAGTATGAACGGATTGAGTTCCGGACATTCTTCAGGTGTAATTTCAACAAAGCCAACGAGGGATGGTTGTAGTCCAAAAATCGTCGATAAATATTGTTGACGCGGGTGAGAAGAAGGCTTTTCAATCTTTTCAACCTTGCGATGGTTGGTGTTTCATATCCTTCCATATTGTTTCGATGTTTAATCTTGGGAACAATTTTCTCAATCGTTTCCAACGTCAGCTTCTCTAACTTCGACAAATAGGCATCTATTTCATCGTCAGTTAGATTTCTGTTATTAGGAACCATTGAGCAAGCGTTGCCATCATCAGAAGAGGGACATTGCTTCTGATACTCCCGATTAAACTTCTTTTGAAACTTTCCCCAGTCTGTTTTTTTGAAATTCAACCGATGGTTTTCATGTTGAACTGGAATGAGGAAGAAATCATCCCTTTGATGATTGATTTCCATGACGATTGCGTTATGGTCGCTATCGTAAGGAAGCACCTGCAGTTTCCGTTGAGGACTATTAAAGCTGAATTCAAGTCTTGTGTCAGCAATGCAGAGGTCCAAATATGAATTTGCCTCTGTTATCCATGATTTCAGGAATACACCTCTTGGATTATTGGTGGCGTTTAGCCATGATGTATGCTTGGTATTCAGGTCACCGGCAAAAATATAATAACTATGCAGCCTGTTCAACTCGGGTATTTCAAACAAGGAATTGAGTTCCTCCTTGAACTTGAGAACATTTTGACCAGTTGCATAGGCAGAGATAACGAAGAGGTTATCCCCACCTCGCAGTGAAATTTTGATGAAGGACACTTCAAGAAATTCAAAGTTTTTGAATTCGACTTTTTCAATATTTTGGAAACAATAAGGTCTTCGAACCAATACCCCGGTGCCACCTCCCCCATCACCTATTACCCTATCGTTTCTTACGAATGCAAAATCTTTGAATTCCATGGAATGCCATGAATTGAGGTGGGTTTCAGTGAGAAGTATGATGTCAGGCTTTTGCTTAACAACAAATTCAAGGAGATAATCACGTCGATGTATGGCAACGATAGAATTGACGTTAATCGATATGAGGCGAAGCCTATCCATGGGAATATGACTGGATGACAAGTTATTATTAGGCATTTGAAAGACCTAAACGCTGAAAAGCAAAGTTAATTTTTGAATCTTGTTTGTCGATTCTCTCCGATAAAGAATTAAGTTGCTGGTAAATTTTGAGAAGCAGCTCATTATTGCCACTTACATTATTTACATTATTTCCAGCATTTTCTGCTGGTCCTCTAGCGGCGAGTGCAAATGATACTCCAGGCTTGACGAAGTTGGAAGGTATGATATTACGGTGTACTTGTGTTTGCTTTGGAGCAAATTTAACTTTTGCATCTTGATAACGGGAGCATCCTCGATATGATGCTGGGTGACCAAAACCACCGCAGTTAACGCAGTATAATTTTTCTTTAGGCTTCGTCTGAGCCAATTTGCACTCACCGGGAGCATGAACGTCTTTGCATTTAACGCAACGATAGTGCATGGCTCAATTGGCAGCCGAATGTCCAAATCTTTGACACCGGTAACACTGGTTGACTTCTCTTTTCTGGAGGCGTTCCCACCTCACCACTCTGAAATTCAAGTACCTTATTTGTTGAAGGGCACTTGGACTGCTCTTATTTGCAATTTGTACCAGGTAAAGTGGTAAATTCTTCCTTTTTATGGTCGACCTTCTTGTCGCAAAGGCTTTGACTGAAACAAAATCAATATCTGGTGCAGCCTCCTTGAGCACCTGAAGAAGATCGACCGTATCCTCTCCGCTGTCCAAACCCTCCAACAAGAACGTCTGATTCTTTTCACTTTTTGGGGTATAGGTGAAGTGTGGAACCTCCACAGAAATCAGCGCATCTTTGGCTGACTTGAAATCAACCAGTGATTTCGTCCTTATAGTTAATTTTTCGGCATTAACTCTTTTGATTTCGAAATTGGCCAGTTAATTTTCGGCTGCCAATAGCCGAACCATATCTTTCCCGATTTGTCCGAACACGTTGATTGGCGGAACTTTTTCTGTCTTGTTGGAAGCTTTTTCAGAGGAACCAGCAGAAATGCGGGCTGGTTTTTTCTCCTTATTTTTGTTCTTTAAATATTGAATAAAATTAACGGCATTATCTTGATTAAAATTATCTCCGATGTTTTCTTCGATTTCCATATCTTCGGTTAATCCCTCCAGCGCTGCAAAATAATTTTGGCTGACTTAGAACTTCCTCTGGATTTACTTGCTTTGTACTTTTCTTCGGCTTTGTTACCTGTTGCCATTGATTTTGTGGCTGCGTCTTTTGAGGCTTCATCCCTTGCTTGAAAAGATCCTTGAGAGACTGTATCTCTTGCCTTAGTTCATCATTTTCTTTCTGCAATTTGGCCATTTGTTGATTGTCCGCTATTATTTGCAGCTTGCACCCTCCATCTGCGGGATTTTCTTCGTTATGTTTTCTTTTAGTGATTGTCGCCAGTTTCGTATTCGTCGTTTCCCCAGGTTGCCCCAACGGTGGGCAGCCGTCGGGCTCCTCCATACCAGCGGCGAAATTTTCTTTGGTAGTTTGTTTTTCGTTACCAATCGAAGTAGAAATATTCGATAGAAATTTCCTGAGTCGATTACTTCGACAATATAAGATATTTTCCTATAAAAATTAACTTCGGACTAACGTTTTTAAAAAATTAATTTAATTTTTGAAAACTTTTGACAGGAGCGATTTAAAAGACGTCTATACGCAAAGACTACTATGATCCATCTCAACTCAGACTTTCCTTTCCAGTGGTCCTTCTTTTCCAGAGGCAGTGAGAGTGCAGGGTAAGTATGCCGGGGAGAGGGCAGGGTTTGAAAAAATCCGCTGAGGTCGGTTTCAGATCGCGAGCGGTACGCGATACCTTTGTTGGTTTGCCTTTTCCTTTAGCGTAGCTTTCGTCGGTTTCACGTTAACGTAGTGTATTTTCCGGTACCGCGTCGGTAAAATTCGGGACGCGAAATGTGTGTGTGTGTTGGCCCCAATTTCGCAAAACTGCACAATACAGTTTGTAATGCCGTAAAACTAAATCTCATCGCAGTTTGAGAATTAGAGATCATCTTTTAGCGGAAACAAATTTCCCACCGATAAACCTAAAAAACACCGCTGTTCCTCCGTTGTCGCGAGCAAGTGTGAATGATCGCTTTTCACGTGTTACCTCTTGAGCCGTTAAATTTATAATCGGTTCAATTTTACGAGTCCAGTTCTAATTAATTCATCTTTGTTTTTGTGTTGATATTAAATAGCCTTGAGTTCAGGTGTGATAAAGATGATCAAATAGTGCTTGTTGAGTCTGCGAGTTCTCTTGCTGCTCTTTACTTTCTAAAAACTGTTCATAACTTGTTAATATAACATCATATTAATACTAATTACCGTCTGTAAAAAACCAGAAGCTCAGCAACATAATAAACGAAAAATTAATAAAGAAAACTCACGCTTCTTGCAATTCAAAAACAACAAAAACCCGTGTGTGTTGGCGAGACTGGAAAAGATGGAAAATAGAAGGGGAAACATCCATGGAAGAGTTGTGCTGCTTCAATGTTATGCCCCGTCAGATTTTTAGGGTTTTGTAAAATAATTTTACAAAACCCTTCTAAAATCGCGTCCTGTCTGTCCGTCTGTCCGTCTGTCTGTCTGTCCGTCCGTCCGTCCGTCCGTCCGTCCGTCCGTCCGTCCGTCCGTCCGTCCGTCCGTGTGTCACAGCAGTTTTTCTCGGAAACTACTTAAGCTAGAAGTATCAAATTTTGTATGTAGGTGTAAAGTGGTGATCTCTTCAAAGTTCAACTACTAAAAAATTTTATAAGGTATTTAAGAGAGGTCTCCCCATGTAGGGGAGTGACCCCCCGAAAAAAAAATTTCATTGAAGGTAGCCGATATGGGTATCAAATGAAAGGTCTTGATGAGAACTTTTCAAAACAGGTCTTAGTTTGGCAAAGTTTGCTTCAAGGGGCGCACAGGGAGGGGAAATACACGAAAAATTTGTGTCCCCCCCCCTCGCGATTGGACACCTTCCATCCGAAAAATCTGAAAAAAATCAAGAATGTAGGCCTTGATGAGTACAACAACAACAAATACGTGAGAAGTCGCAATTCACTCAACTTTGTTAGTAATAGTATGATTTATCGATTTTATGTTTTCTTGAATAAAATCTAAACGGTACCCTTAAATTCAATGAAATTCAGTACACAGATGTCTATTTATAAGATTAATTAACCCTGCAAGTTTCATAAAGATTGCATCATATTTAGCGAAGCTATAGCGGTTTGAATTTTCCTGTATTACTATGGAACAATATGCGCTGCATGTATTACTATGGCAACATATGGCTATGGAACAACATGCGCTTTTTACCGACTCAGACACTACAGTTTTGCTAGGATTTGCATGAAAATTTCAGGAATGATAGGTTTCATGAATAGCTTTGAGAATCAGTTCAGCTAGTGGTATCAGTAATCGTAAAACAAAATAGTGGCTGTTTTAAATGCGAAGATTGAATAAGTTTGAGTTATTTTTTCCCAACTTCAACGTTTAAGGTGCATGTTTTGAACACTTGATTCAATTTAATGAATGACTGACGCTGAGTACCTACAATTAATACTCATAAGTGAAACAAGTCAAGGAGGCGGGAGAGAGCTTCTAACAAAAGGGTTTTGTAACAACTCTAGGATTCGAAAAAATTGGCTATTAATCGATGATAACAGTACAGGAGAGTGGCCCCTGAAAAAAAATTCATCAAACGTAGCCGATATGAGTATGAAATGAAAGTTTGTTAAACTATCAGTTTTTGCTTCAGTGGGGGCACAGGGGGGAAATACATGAAAAATTTGTTTCTTCCCTCGCGAATGGACATCTGAAATAATTATCAAGGGAGATATTTATGAGTATAACAAGAACAAAAACCTCAGAAGTCGAAATTCGTTCAACTTTGTTAATAATAGTATGATCTTCGAATTTCATATTTTCTCCAATAAAATCGTCATTGACATGCTTCTTGACTTTATTCAATCTGGTGACTGCATTTTGAAAATTGAATACAAAACCCTTCTGACATGAGCGTAGGTCTGTTTACCCAACTTGTTCAATTTTTAATATGTCATTCGCTGAGGGGTGTTTTGTGTTTGTCAAATGGAAGCAAATAGGGCGTTTTGATTATATGTGATAGCACCACTTTATTTTGTCCGTTGTAAACCTTTGATTTAAATTGTGTTTAATCTGAAAGTTGATAGATCTACCGTACGAAAATAAAAGCCAACATACTACTAATACTAATGAAAGTTATATAATTGTGAATTATGCCACAGGTCGCATATAGAAGTGTACGAGTACACAGACCTAACCCACCCCACCTACGAGCGCTCACTCATATACGATCTTTAAAGCTATATACGAGCTAACTAACTCATATACGAGCTTTAAAGCTATAAAAAGGAATGTAAAATATCCTAGAGGATAAGCAAAAATAAAAATTTTATAATTTGCAAATCTAGACTAAAATAAAATTTAGCCGTAATATAGAGGATAAGCAAAAACAAAAATTTTATAATTTGCAAATCTAGACTAAAATAAAATTTAGCCGTAATATATTTTTTTATAATAATTTTCTCGAACGATGAGTGTGCAGACAAGTAAAACGTTCATTGCATATAGGATGTGCACTGTTAGAACTGATAATTACTCATGGTTTGAAGACGAAATGGTTTAATGCCTGATTGAGAGTCCTTTTGATGAAGAATTTGTTTATTGTCGAGCTATGTTAACCGAATTTTTGCTTATAATAATGATAACAAAGAATCGTGGGGACCTCATTTAAGTTCGAAGTCTGTTGAACCTTTGAAGGCTAATAGAAAGCGAAGAAAAAGATGAGAAGGAAATGGTCCACGTCGCAAATTGTGTGGAAAAATAAATTATTTATATGGATATTGTGAAAAAACATGAATAGATAGATGAAGTATACGCTTGGTTCTTTCATTTAGTTGGAACCCTGACCGGGTATGGGCCCCGCCACGTTGGCTAGTCCCTCCACTCATGAGCTAGCCATCGGGTGAGCTCACCCCTTCTCTTTGCGTTGCAGGTGCTCTTGCAGGGTAGAGTGGCCTTTCGCTCAAGTTTCCCAGTTCTGTTGAAGTATTATGTGATTCCATCACATAAGACTTTGACATAAATTTAAAACATTGATATTTTTCATTTAAAGGAATAATTCATGCGAATTATGTTTGTATGAGTTTTTCATTTAAATAGAAAATATATGGCCACGTCTACAATGGATCTTCATCCGGATGAGGGGCTGCGAGGGGGCACCGCTTCCATCTGGATGCCCAACTCCTTTGGGGCCGTAAGTATACATCGTAAAGACAAGATCTTTTCGAGTCTCGCTCGTTTTCGCCAAGCCTAGTAGATTACCTCGCCCTTGACACCTGTGGATCCGAATACTACTAGCTGATAATTCGTGAATGCGGAATTCTTTGACAGTGGCTCCTTGTGCTGGGGGAAAAGAACTCAGCCACCGGTTTGAATCCCTGATTTAAAACGCGTCGAACAATTTCAACCGACTCTACTTTAACTTACTTAACTTTCGTTCCTCTTCTTTTTGATTAGAGGAAAAGAACCACACAAAACCATGAACGAGAAATACGCGCTCCCGAATATTCACCGACGTGGCGCTCGAAATAATTTACTTGAATCCAAAATTGAAACAATCTACTCTAACCAAAAACGCGAAACCAAAATATGCCACCGCATACCGACCGCAATACGAAACCGACCATTCGCGATTACCGAAACCCTACCAACTCGGCGGCATACTCACCTTTCGCCTGCATAACCTTCTGAAAAAGAACGAGCGCATACTGGAAAGGAAAGAAGCTTGTTAGTTAGCAAATCATTACTTTAATCAACCAATGGATTTTAGTCAATGAGAAAATTTATCCAGACGCGTTACCTTTAATCCTAGAACTTCTCGTAATTATTTCAAACGGTATGTCCCGTTTTCGCCTATACTAACTGATTATAATATCCCTTTCTGAAATTATAATATTAAAGAACAATAAAAAAAATGTAAACTTTCCCGTTAACATTTATCTTAAAAAGTCGATTCAATTTATTCTTCAATCTAAAAAAAGACACCATCTGGGTTGAGTATCTTTCCCTCTTCTATTGTAAAAATCATTTGATAAGCCACTTTCCTCCACATAAAAAATATACAAAGAAAGTATGATGTTTGCATTTAAGTCATTAAATTTACAACTAGAATTACTTATCAAAATCTTAGAGTGTAAACAAATGAATTGTTTGTCATTCACGTCTACTTTTACTTTATGTAGACATATTCGATTCTTGTATTTTGACTTTTATTTTTACTTTGATACCCCACATTGTTTCAGTTACTTTAAACACTTAGAGAATTATCTATTTTTGTAAATTTTTATCGTTGCTACTACGAAATATGTTTTTACTCCAACGCATTTATGTCTTTTTTAAACAAATATAATCATTTTGCTTAAATTATTGGCTGATTTTTATGCAGAAAAAGTGTCCTCATTGCTTTAGATTATTACTAAAGGGTGGTCCAACCAAAATGCACGATGTGAATTGTAAATAAAACAAAAAGTTTTCAGAGAATTATGTTAATATTTTTTATTATAATAGAAAGATCTATAATAATTATGCATAAAACAAAATATAGCCCAAATGCTCGCCAAGGCTACAGTAGCATACTTCTATCCGATGGTCTATATTGTCAATGACTCTCAGACATAATTGACGTTTAATGTCGTTAATGTACTGAATTATCTCATCTTATCTCAGAGAATATTGTTTTGTTGGCTGTGTGGTAAGTGGCACCATCCTGTTGGAACCACATATCAGCCAGGTAAATAACCACAATTTCTGGCCACACGAAGTTCGTTATCACCTCACAATAGCGAACACCATTCGCGGTAACTGCTTGGCCGTCCACATTTTTGATGAAGTACGGCTCGATGATGCCGCCCGCCCATAAACTGCACCAAACAGTCACTCTTAGTGGATGCTACGGCTTTCCAACAATCACTCGTGGTTTCACATTTGCCCAAATGCGGCAATTCTGCTTTCTAATGATTGCCGGACGCCCTTAGTGTACTCCTAGGTGGCTGCTGGCTAGCTAGCTAGTCTGGAGAGGGGTTCGGTAGCGGCTCTTATGCGAGCAGACTTAGTCCGAAGTACAAGAATTCAGCCACCAGTTCATATGCCTGATTTAATAAGGCGTCGAAAAAACCACCACACGAAAACGAAACCTATCTTTACTTTATCTAATTCCGCGTTCCCGAATAGCACCGAAGCGATACCGAAAAATAACCTACTCTAATTCGAACTTGGAACAACCTACTCCAATAAAAAACCGCAAAGCAAATTATGGTACCGCGTACCGAGTGCGACGCGAAACCGGCCATCCGTGGATCACGCGAACCCTACCATCGTTACGGTATACTCACCGTTCGTTGCCAATCTTGCTGAAAACGAAGGGTTTGCTGGAAATGAAAGACGCTGTTAGATTTTTAGCAATTCATGATTTTGTTCAATATTTCCGATTTTAATGTACAGTACAATAGTTCTATAATGTTCTTAATTGCTTATAAACAATGTTCATATGTAAAAAAAAAAATGCAGAAAATCGATATTAGTACTACAAAACAAGTCTAAAGTTGAGTTTTTCCTTATTTTTCTTTTGAATGGCATTCGAGGTTTCATATAAAAAACGTAATACTATAAACTGATGCAATAAAAATCATCATCGAATATAATAATTGTAATGATTTTCAACCTTTTCGTTCGTACGCGGAACCGACCTCTCATCGGTTCTAGACGTTAAGTCTGAGTAGTGCCAACGGATGGTACCAACAGGTCAACCAATCCGTGCACCGTAACCCATTCACGCGGTGGCTGCTTGTCGGCCAGCTAGTTCGGAGAGGATTTCGGTCGCGGGTCTCCGAATGGGTTACGCTCAATTACAATATTTTCAGCCACCTGAACTTGCCCGTTTTCAAAACGCGTTATCAAAAGAAGACAAAATCATACGGAGAAGAAACCTACTTTACGTTACTCCGTATTTTTCTTCCATTACCAGTCAAAGTACAAAAATCTGATTTTCGTTTCGCGTTCCCGAATTTCCGACGCGGTACCGAAAAGTATGCTACTTTAAATTAACCCGACGAAACCTACTCTAAATAAACGACAAAACAATCAAAGGTACCGCGTACCGCGCGCGACGCGAAACCGACCTCAGCGGATTTGTCGAAACCCTACCCTCGCGACGGCATACCTACCTTACACTCTCTGTTCCCCCTGAAAAAGAACGAGTCACTGAAAAGAAAAGTCGTTCGTTAAATTAGCAATTCATTTTTAACATTTATTTCAAGAAACGGAACATAAAGTATAATTTCCTTAATACGAATTTAAAGTGTTTTTGCAAGAATCGAGCGATAATTTAATAATAATAATAATGATAATAGTTATAATAATTATTTTTAAAGACAATTACATACTAAGGTAAACCGCTAACAACTTGTTTCTTAGTTTATGTTTCACCTTTTATTATTTTTGAATATAGATTTGCGAACACAAACAAATTTTTCGTTTTACAATAAACCGCCAAATTAAACATTTATTTTTAATTTTTCTAGGTGGATTTAATATTGATTGTTCTTGTTTGGTTTCAAATAATTTAAATTTTGTTTTCTCAACAAATTCGTACATTAAATATTTCTAAGTGGTGCAAGTACGCGTTAGTGACGAATCTAATCGTGCGTCAAAATCAAGAAGCGAAATGGAAGCAGCAAAGATGGCTTATCTACGTATACAATAATTAATAACAAATCAGGAAACGATGCAAGAGATTTTGTATCGAAAAAACCGGAAGAATCAATTTCATTTTTTTTATTGCTTTTTATCTGGAATTTTCCACTTCTTTTACCATTTTTCATTCCCCTTGTACGGCGTTTAACTTTGAATATTATATAAAAATACGAAGCGGTGTAACAAGATTTGAGCGTGATCTTTAACAATCATTTGGTGAGTACAAAACATTTACAAGCCAGTTTATTATTATTGTTTATCAGTTACTTTAATGTTTAATGCCTTTGAAATGTTTTTTTTTTTTTATTGAAATAGTGTTTTAAAATTGAGGATTTGGTTCACAATCAGTCGCTGCTTGAAGTTAATGGGAAGGTTACTGGAAACGATTGAACTAACCATGAATGATTGGGGGTGAGAAAAAAAAATTTCGATTTTCCATTCTCTGCGACAAAAAGCAATCCCTCCATTTCTTGCAATATTTTTAACGATATAAAGCACACTGCCCAACGTACACAAAGATTTAAAAGTAGGAATGACGTGAAAACTATAAAAAAAACTATCATATGTTCTAGATAGAAATCAGGACCGCATCATTCATATCGTTCAACTAACGTCCGATTTAGCTAACGCATTTTCTTACAAAAATTATTACGCTAAGAGTTATTTTGTATTATCATCTTTTACTGTACTCATTATTATGGACAAGCGGTGGAATATAGAAATAGAAAAGTGTAAAATTACCCAATTCGTTTGTTTGCGTTTTCTTGTGTGTTTTTTTTTTTTTTTGAAGACTAAGATCCATACATTGAAACATCAATTAGTAAACATTATTTAGTAGAAAATAATGGAATTACCTTAAGTAAACCAAACATGGAATCAAACGTAAATGTACGATTCAAATCGAATTAATTACTAATTGCTATTATTGATAAATGTACTAAAGAATGTTGTTTACGATATGCATTATTTTCAGAAATACGGTATTGGAGGAATAATTGTTCGTTTTATTTTCATTCAGTAACTTATTTCTGAATAAAATAAAAAAATAAAATAAACGACGTGCCAATACCTGAAGGTAAACAACCTGTCTTCGTAGATCGGCTAACTCCTGCCTAGGATCATCGGCTATTGACGAAGCCAGGCTACTTGTGTCCTTATCATCAGCGGTCAATTGACCACTACTGTCCAATTCACAAGATGCGAATAATTTCCCATTACTCTGCTCGAATGGGTTGAGAGTTTCAGAATCTTGTAAAATCCTTCGGAGACGTGTCAACTGTTTCTTAAAATATTGGACATCTTGAATCATTGCATTCCTAAAAGATTTATCTATAAACAGGAGATCGTCTGACGAGCTGACTATATCCTTGCCCGTCAGCGATGAACGGAGATGTTTGTGGGGAAGACTATCTATTGATCTAGGACTATCTGACCCGGTATTGCTGAGCGTGCTCTGTTGCACGCGGGACCTGTTGAGCAGGCGAGTTGCACGTGCGGGTAATTGTGAACTAATACTGTCTTTGCTTGAGCGATGAATTCGCAGGACATTATTCCACTCGCGGATTAAGTCCCCACTTTTGGCGTCAAGTTCTGTGAACAATTGCCTGTCGTCAATTCCGTTCAATACCGATCCACTTTGGCTTTTTATTGAGTGAGATAACCTATCGACTGAATCCAAGCTGCTCGTCAAATCAACGTCTACTGGTTCCGATACAGTTCACACTGCCTTCCGCTGCAGACCAGACAAAATATTGCTAACCTTTCTAATTCTTTATTAACTAAACTAACCTCTTTCATAATTTGCCTGTTGATCTTCTTTCCGACCTTGACAGAGCTTCATGCTCCAGCCTGAGGCAATGCTCCGGTGAATTTCTCAAGTGTTTGATGTTCCACTTGCAGCCCTCTTGAGTACGCCTCGCTCCGACCGAATCCTACACACAAACGATCGTCAACGAAAGCACGTTAAGAGACAGAAAAGCACTTGAAATGTTCTAGACAGCACAAAACACGATCCGAACCATCGATCACCACAAAAAGTTCTTTGGTCTCTCCTTCGCCTCCATGTGGCTGTCAAAATCATCCCGTTGTCACATCGGACAAAACAGCTGTGTGTGGAATGGCACGTCATATGGCGGCAATGTACCTCTCCAGTTGTCGCCAGTGGCATAGTTTTCTCGATGGCCACGGTGGAGGGGCATTTCCAGATGGCTATGTCTCGAACTGTGCCGGGGTTTGGATTAATTCTATATTTCGAATATTTATATCCACAGATCTAAATATTTGGACAGGAAAAAAAAAAAATATTTTCTGCGCAACGATATCCGCACGACAGATGAAGTCCGCTGGCACTTCGAGGACATATCCATCTGGCCGGTGGCAAGGGTTCGGGATCGGAATCACTTCGATTCCCGGGCGTAGGCGTCACATTACACATTCCCCCCCCCCAAAATCGAAGTAATTACGATCCCGTCTCCTATATAAAAGGTCTTGGTTAAGGCCGTGGCGGGTCGAAGGTCGGTTTCGAAGGATAGGCTGCAACCATGTTCGTGAAGACTCGACAGTGACTATATAGGAGGGAGTCGGGTGTTATTCGGAGGTATTCGTCTAGGCAAAGATTGGGGTACGCCAAGGTTTTTCGTGGGAAATGGTTGCACTTCATCGTCTAAGGTCTTTTGCGTGGTAGATTCCCAGGGTTTTACCAGTCATGTCCGCGATGAGGTATCGGGTGGGGCTTAGTACTTGTAGGACTCGACACTTCACGAATTTCTTGTCTAGTTTGGCATTGTAATGTCGGGTGGCATCGCTCTGTCGGAAGTTTCGACGATATATTTTGTCGCCTGCCTTAAAGCCAGAAGGATGAGATCGCAAGTTGTACCGCTCCTCTCCCATCCGTCGACTTTCTTCAATCTTCTCCCGCAGTTGCTCTCGCAGGAGTTGGAGCTTTTCGTGCGGTTCCAGAACCACGATTGGGTCCTCTAGCGATTTCAGTTGCCGCAATAGCCGGTAAGCGCTCCCATGACAGATCATGTACTGCCCGAACAATGCGAAATACGGCGAAATGCCGGTAGTGGCGTGGTACGACGAGCGCAGCGCACTAGTGATGGCGGACAATTTGCGATCCCAGTCCTTCTGATTCGGGTGGACATAGGCGCGAATGGCCGCTATGAGCGCACGATTCAGTCGTTCGGATGCGTTGGCTTGTGGTGAATAGATGGCAGTTCGTTGGTGGATGATGCCGTATTTGGACATTAGGTCTCGGAACTTGCTGGAGGTGAACTGGACCCCATTGTCGGAGACAAGTTTCTCCGGAACTCCAAACATGTGAAAGACTCGGTTCTCCAAGAAGCTGATTATAGGTCCAGTGTGCATGTTACGTAGTGGGTCTATGATAGGAAATTTAGAGAGCTGGTCCAGGACCACGACAGCACCCGTGTGACCAGAAGCAGATCGAGGGTAAGGACCGATAAGATCAATGTACAAGCGCTGGAACACGCGTTCGGGGACCTCGACCTTACCCATGGGTGGCCGAAGAATGGTGTTGGGCGCTTTAGTGCACTTGCATAGCTCACAAGAGGCTACGTACGCTTTTATCTGTTGTGCCATCTTAGGCCAAAAGAAACAGGTTTTCAACCGCCTAAGTGTACGACCGTATCCGCCGTGCGCACTTGATGGGTGGTCATGAGCCCGTCTGATAAGATCAGTGGTTAATTCTTCGGGCACCCACAACTTCCACTGTTCTTCTTTTTGTATGGGGTCTCCGGATGCGTGTCCCATCCGCTTATAAATAAATCCATCCGTCAACCGCAGTTCAGGAAGCTGGGGCTGCTGATTCTGGATAGTGTGAATCAGTTGTGTGTAGGTTGCTGACTTGAAGGCAGGATGGTCCAAATCGATCAATTGGGGGCTGTCGTCCTCTTGGACCAACTCGGCTCCTTCAGGGGCGAACATTCTGGATAGGGTGTCGGGGACTACATGCTGGCTTCCTTTTCGGTGGCGGATTGTGAAGTCAAATGCCTGTAATTTCAGTGCCCACCTGGCCAATCTGCCGTTGAGGTCAGTCTGGCTCATGAGCCATTTCAGAGAAGCGTGATCCGTAACGATTTCAAAGGTGTGTCCCTCCACATAGGCTCGGAAGCGTTTCACTGCCAACACCGCGGCTAGACATTCCTGCTCGGAGACCGTGTAATTTCGCTGGGCTGGGTTCAGCTTGTGAGACATGAAGGCTATAGGTCTCTCCTCGCCGTCTTGTGCAACCTGGACTAAGACTGCTCCCACCCCATGTTGACTCGCGTCACAATGGATTGAGAACGGTTTGTCAAAGTCCGGGCTGTGCAGTACGGGGGCTGTAGTCAGACTCTTCTTTAGCTCTTCAAAGGCTCGCAAGCTGGGCTCTTCCCAGACGAATTTACGTCCCTTACGCAGCATGTCGGTCAAAGGAGTGGTAATGGTGGCATAGTCACGTACAAAACGCTGGTACCATCCGCATAAACCTAAGAATCGGCGTAACTGTTTGGTGGTCTTGGGTAGTGGAAAAACGTCAATCGCTTGAGTCTTTTCCGGATCGGTCTTGATATGGCCATGCCCAATGATGTGACCTAAATACTTCACCTCCGTCATCACGAACTGGCTCTTCCTTATGTTGATGGTTAATCTTGCCCTCCAGATGTGTAGAGCCACCTCCTGAAGCAGGTCGATGTGTTCATCGAAGGTCTCGGTTATAAGCAACAGATCGTCCAAGTAAACGAAAACTTGGTGCCGCAAATGAGGTGGTATCACCTTATCCATAAGGCGCGTCATTGTTTGGGGGGCATTACACAATCCGAATGGCATGGTCACGAATTGATATAGGGGCCGACCTGGGACTGTGAAGGCTGTTTTCTCCTTTGAACCGGGGTCTAAAGGAATTTGCCAAAAGGCGGCCTTGAGGTCTAAGCTCGTGATGAAATGGGCTTTAGGCAATCGACTCAAAATGCCTTCGATCAACGGTAGAGGATATGCGTCCTTGACTGTGACGGCGTTCAAGCGTCTGGCATCTAAGCATAACCGGACCTTGTTCGGCTTGACCACTAAGGTGACTGGGGAAGCCCACGCGCTCTGTGATTCTTCGATTACGCCTAATGCTAGCATTCGATCCACTTCGGCGTATAACGATTTTTCCTTCACCGGAGATATGGCGAAATGTCTCTGTTTTATGGGTTTAGCATCCCCCACATCTATAGTGTGGAACACCAGGGCAGTCCGCCCGAGACCTTCCTTCTCGTGCGATGGAAAAGCCGATATAGCCGAGTCGAGACGCAGTTGCTGAGTTACATCCAGTGTATGCCGTAATAAGTTAGTGGGTTGAGATTGGTCAGGAACGGTGGTGACGGACTCCAGGGTCGAACCGGAAAATGGTGCCGGGGCCAAGTTAAATTTTCGAACGAAATCCACTCCTAGGTAAAGATTCTGGGTTAACTGAGGTATAATGAAAAATTCCATGGGTTTAGTTACTCCTTTAAAGGTGACATCCGTCATAATTTTTCCCACTACAGAGTGACGAGTTCCGTCTGCCGTGCTTAACCAGGAGGTGAAATGACGGATTTGGTCCGCGTGCTTTGCCAGTACCTCCCCTGCAAACTCGGCAGATATGCAATTCACACTGGCTCCCGTATCGACTAAGCCTGATACTCGTTTTTGCAGGAGGTGTACTGACGCATATGGCCGAACATCATCCCTCAATAATTCGTCTAAGTATATGTCCTTCAACACTTTCCTCGACTGCCTGACTTTTCTCCAGAAGCTCCGCATCCGACGCGTGGCTCGCTTGCTTCGCGGTGGGACAGTTGTGGCCAATTCCTCATGGAAGATGCGCCGTCGAGTAGCCAAATAATTCCGCAGCCTGACATGAAAAGGTTTTACATGCCAAGGAACTTTCGTCTCGCTATCATTTCCCTGCGCGTTGGCCTCGGCGGAGGATGGCGTCGGTTGTGGAACTTCGGGAGAAGTGTGGTTAGCGGTGCGAGTCAGCAGAGTTGGAGTCATGTTGGGAGCTGGGTCATAGCTGGTGATGGGGTCTGGATTGATTCGTCCGGGGTCTAGGAGTGCCGACGGGTGGTCGCGGCACTCGGTGGCAAGTTTTTTCGTCCTTTGCAATTAGCACAGTCAGGTGCATATGTGTCGGCCTTCCCGCAGCGGTAGCAGAAAAGCGTCGGCTCCGCTGGACATGCATAGAACCGATGTCCCGGTTGTCGGCAGTTCCAACAGACCGTCGGGCTTGTAATTGCTTCAAGGGAGGGTCGATCAATCAAGGCTGGGTCCTCAAGCTCCGGTGGTGCTCCGCTCCTCGGTATTGGTACTGGATCAGCAAGCAGGTGGTCCGCTGCCATCAACTCCGCGGTGTGATGATTTCGGGGATTTGGTCCCGTTATGCGAGGTTGTGGACGGAAGGTACCTCGCCGCTCATCCAAGTGTTCTTGTCTACGGGCATGGAGGCGCAATCCCTGTATGGTGTTGATGGGAAAATGTAGAAGGCTGTTCTGGAGATCCCAGCGCATGTTCTCTCTGATAATTTCTACCAGTTCGTCCTCGGGCATGGTATTTCGCAAGCGAGTGCTCAATCTCACTATACTTGTGTAGTACTGGTCGAACGGTTCATGAGCGCCTTGTTTCCGTTTCTTTATTTGCTCCCTTAGCTCTCTCTCAGTGAAGCCATCCTCAAATCGATTGCGGAAGGCTGCACTGAAAGAGTGCCAAGTGGGACGTGGCGTTGATTCTTTAAAGCTCCAGTACCAGTCGGCAGCGTCGCCGCTGAACAAAAGATGTGCATGCCGGAGGAAGGCCGAGGAATCACCTTCCAGGGTGCTGGATGCCAACGCCTGAATCCGGAAAAGGAACCGGTCCGCCGATATCATATCGTTGAACCCTGTAAAGTTCAGGCGCCAACTCTCCATGATACGAGGCGTCGGGTCTCGAAAAAGTGTCAATGCGTTCCCGGGGGGAATCACATCCTCTGTTGACCTGTTGTACTGTACTGCCTCGGGGGCTGGAGGTACCAACGGAGGTCCGGTACTGTGTCGCGGTCTGTATTCGGGAGCTCTGGGATCCATTCCCGAGTTCCTTGGAGGTGGGACCCATTGCTCGGATTGTCGGGAGTGGGGCATCGCCACACTGGGATTTGGCTCCCAGCCAAGCGGAGTTCTCACGCGACTGGGTGGTTGGCTCATAGGGAGATTCTGGAGCTTTCCCTCCAGGTTGCCAATCCTCTCCGACATATCCCTCATCAACGCCACGAGGGTGTCAATGGAGTGGGCGGAAGGCATGGTTGTCACCTCGGACACGACACTTGCAGCCGGAACTTCACCGCCTACTGCTCCTTGCAGGTCTAAGAGTGGTTGGGACTGTTCGGCTCTGGAACTCCTTTCGCCACTGCTCCACGCGTTGGTAGGGTCGTTCCGAGGGGGACGTCTAGGGCAGACCGCTCGATGGGTCGCCGACATAATGGGCAACTCTCTGACGTGAGGAGGAGCTGTTGTACACAGGCACGATGGAATAAATGTCCACAATCCAATCGCACGCTGTGTACGCCCTCCACTACGTCTTCGAAGCAGATCCCGCAATTAGCTGGTTGGACCGTTTTGGATCGGGTCCACCGCTTATCGGGGGTCCGCTTCGTTGCCATTTCGTGTGGGTCAAATGTGGTGCTAAAACAAAATAAAAAAAAATATATAGAATGTACTTAGTCCTAATATAAACTTATCGCTAAATTAGTGGCCGTTAGTGGCGAGCTAGGTATAATACGAGAAGAAAAAAAAATTTGGTTGATACACTTTCCTTTTCAGTGGTCGACTCCTCCAACGGGAAAAGAGAGTGCGTGGTAATCTGCCGAAGAAAGGGTGCTTTTGGCCGATTTACGAAATTTACCCCATAACCCACATACATTACAAAAAACCGTCTCTAAACTACGTTAAAGTGACTCGACGAGACAAGTGGTAAGGCTACCGTAACGATTTTAGTACGCGGTCAAAATTTCCCGACGCGTGGAAGCATTCCGGGCTTCGCAACTCCAGCATACGCCACTGAACGTTGAACCGATACCACTCGTCTAACACGCATACGAAATAGTTAGACTCCTTCCGCGACATAAAGGCAAGGTAGCCTTCTATTTTCTTGAGAGTCCATGCTGATAGGTAAGCCCATCAGACTGGCAGTTCCATCAAGAAAATAGAAGGTCCTTACAGGGGTTAGCCTGGGACAACACATCGGAAGGAATCTGTCGCGAGAAAAAAAAATCAATCGAAGGAGAGCGGAAGCTACAACTCACGTGAAGCGACTTCTAGTGTGTATCCCACAATTCCACTGCTCCTGATAGTGGGACTCGAGTACCAAAGTACCTTACATCCTCCGTAAAGGACCAACTCGTCAGAAGACGCGAAGTTCTTTCCCCCTTAGGATGTTTTTGGCCCCACGTTGGGCGCCATTTGTAATGATTTTCAACCTTTTCGTTCGTACGCGGAACCGACCTCTCATCGGTTCTAGACGTTAAGTCTGAGTAGTGCCAACGGATGGTACCAACAGGTCAACCAATCCGTGCACCGTAACCCATTCACGCGGTGGCTGCTTGTCGGCCAGCTAGTTCGGAGAGGATTTCGGTCGCGGGTCTCCGAATGGGTTACGCTCAATTACAATATTTTCAGCCACCTGAACTTGCCCGTTTTCAAAACGCGTTATCAAAAGAAGACAAAATCATACGGAGAAGAAACCTACTTTACGTTACTCCGTATTTTTCTTCCATTACCAGTCAAAGTACAAAAATCTGATTTTCGTTTCGCGTTCCCGAATTTCCGACGCGGTACCGAAAAGTATGCTACTTTAAATTAACCCGACGAAACCTACTCTAAATAAACGACAAAACAATCAAAGGTACCGCGTACCGCGCGCGACGCGAAACCGACCTCAGCGGATTTGTCGAAACCCTACCCTCGCGACGGCATACCTACCTTACACTCTCTGTTCCCCCTGAAAAAGAACGAGTCACTGAAAAGAAAAGTCGTTCGTTAAATTAGCAATTCATTTTTAACATTTATTTCAAGAAACGGAACATAAAGTATAATTTCCTTAATACGAATTTAAAGTGTTTTTGCAAGAATCGAGCGATAATTTAATAATAATAATAATGATAATAGTTATAATAATTATTTTTAAAGACAATTACATACTAAGGTAAACCGCTAACAACTTGTTTCTTAGTTTATGTTTCACCTTTTATTATTTTTGAATATAAATTTGCGAACACAAACAAATTTTTCGTTTTACAATAAACCGCCAAATTAAACATTTATTTTTAATTTTTCTAGGTGGATTTAATATTGATTGTTCTTGTTTGGTTTCAAATAATTTAAATTTTGTTTTCTCAACAAATTCGTACATTAAATATTTCTAAGTGGTGCAAGTACGCGTTAGTGACGAATCTAATCGTGCGTCAAAATCAAGAAGCGAAATGGAAGCAGCAAAGATGGCTTATCTACGTATACAATAATTAATAACAAATCAGGAAACGATGCAAGAGATTTTGTATCGAAAAAACCGGAAGAATCAATTTCATTTTTTTTATTGCTTTTTATCTGGAATTTTCCACTTCTTTTACCATTTTTCATTCCCCTTGTACGGCGTTTAACTTTGAATATTATATAAAAATACGAAGCGGTGTAACAAGATTTGAGCGTGATCTTTAACAATCATTTGGTGAGTACAAAACATTTACAAGCCAGTTTATTATTATTGTTTATCAGTTACTTTAATGTTTAATGCCTTTGAAATGTTTTTTTTTTTTTATTGAAATAGTGTTTTAAAATTGAGGATTTGGTTCACAATCAGTCGCTGCTTGAAGTTAATGGGAAGGTTACTGGAAACGATTGAACTAACCATGAATGATTGGGGGTGAGAAAAAAAAATTTCGATTTTCCATTCTCTGCGACAAAAAGCAATCCCTCCATTTCTTGCAATATTTTTAACGATATAAAGCACACTGCCCAACGTACACAAAGATTTAAAAGTAGGAATGACGTGAAAACTATAAAAAAAACTATCATATGTTCTAGATAGAAATCAGGACCGCATCATTCATATCGTTCAACTAACGTCCGATTTAGCTAACGCATTTTCTTACAAAAATTATTACGCTAAGAGTTATTTTGTATTATCATCTTTTACTGTACTCATTATTATGGACAAGCGGTGGAATATAGAAATAGAAAAGTGTAAAATTACCCAATTCGTTTGTTTGCGTTTTCTTGTGTGTTTTTTTTTTTTTTTTGAAGACTAAGATCCATACATTGAAACATCAATTAGTAAACATTATTTAGTAGAAAATAATGGAATTACCTTAAGTAAACCAAACATGGAATCAAACGTAAATGTACGATTCAAATCGAATTAATTACTAATTGCTATTATTGATAAATGTACTAAAGAATGTTGTTTACGATATGCATTATTTTCAGAAATACGGTATTGGAGGAATAATTGTTCGTTTTATTTTCATTCAGTAACTTATTTCTGAATAAAATAAAAAAATAAAATAAACGACGTGCCAATACCTGAAGGTAAACAACCTGTCTTCGTAGATCGGCTAACTCCTGCCTAGGATCATCGGCTATTGACGAAGCCAGGCTACTTGTGTCCTTATCATCAGCGGTCAATTGACCACTACTGTCCAATTCACAAGATGCGAATAATTTCCCATTACTCTGCTCGAATGGGTTGAGAGTTTCAGAATCTTGTAAAATCCTTCGGAGACGTGTCAACTGTTTCTTAAAATATTGGACATCTTGAATCATTGCATTCCTAAAAGATTTATCTATAAACAGGAGATCGTCTGACGAGCTGACTATATCCTTGCCCGTCAGCGATGAACGGAGATGTTTGTGGGGAAGACTATCTATTGATCTAGGACTATCTGACCCGGTATTGCTGAGCGTGCTCTGTTGCACGCGGGACCTGTTGAGCAGGCGAGTTGCACGTGCGGGTAATTGTGAACTAATACTGTCTTTGCTTGAGCGATGAATTCGCAGGACATTATTCCACTCGCGGATTAAGTCCCCACTTTTGGCGTCAAGTTCTGTGAACAATTGCCTGTCGTCAATTCCGTTCAATACCGATCCACTTTGGCTTTTTATTGAGTGAGATAACCTATCGACTGAATCCAAGCTGCTCGTCAAATCAACGTCTACTGGTTCCGATACAGTTCACACTGCCTTCCGCTGCAGACCAGACAAAATATTGCTAACCTTTCTAATTCTTTATTAACTAAACTAACCTCTTTCATAATTTGCCTGTTGATCTTCTTTCCGACCTTGACAGAGCTTCATGCTCCAGCCTGAGGCAATGCTCCGGTGAATTTCTCAAGTGTTTGATGTTCCACTTGCAGCCCTCTTGCGTACGCCTCGCTCCGACCGAATCCTACACACAAACGATCGTCAACGAAAGCACGTTAAGAGACAGAAAAGCACTTGAAATGTTCTAGACAGCACAAAACACGATCCGAACCATCGATCACCACAAAAAGTTCTTTGGTCTCTCCTTCGCCTCCATGTGGCTGTCAAAATCATCCCGTTGTCACATCGGACAAAACAGCTGTGTGTGGAATGGCACGTCATATGGCGGCAATGTACCTCTCCAGTTGTCGCCAGTGGCATAGTTTTCTCGATGGCCACGGTGGAGGGGCATTTCCAGATGGCTATGTCTCGAACTGTGCCGGGGTTTGGATTAATTCTATATTTCGAATATTTATATCCACAGATCTAAATATTTGGACAGGAAAAAAAAAAAATATTTTCTGCGCAACGATATCCGCACGACAGATGAAGTCCGCTGGCACTTCGAGGACATATCCATCTGGCCGGTGGCAAGGGTTCGGGATCGGAATCACTTCGATTCCCGGGCGTAGGCGTCACATTACATAATAATAGCAATGTTATAATATGTTTATTTTTACCGAAATTATCTAATTATACTCAACAGTATATGTTACAATTTTATCCAAGGCTTGTTTCTTGAAAGTAGGGTATTCAAGAAAGAAAAAAAAATTTTATGTAAAGACAATTAAATCCTTTCCTTTCTATTCTCTTTCAAAACATATACATGTTCGTATTTATGGTTTTTTATTTCATTTTATCTATAGTATATGTACATTCTAATCAATTTGTTACAATTTTGTTTTATTTAAAGGTTTAACCTATTTAATTTTGTTACATATGTTTATAGAAAAAGGATTTTAGTTTTATTGTTTTGAAGAAATTGTTTAAAAATACAAACTAACACTTTTATCGTGGTGTTTTACATTGAAAAATATAATTTAGAGTATCTAAATTCGTCAAGATTTCCTTTCTCTATTTAGTTTTCAATTCTTATTACTTCATGAACGTAATAAGTTTTCATTTCTTGGATCTTTCCTTAATTCGTTTTACCACTTTCGAGGCTGAAGTTAAACGAACAAATTTTCAATGCAAATGTTGTGCGTGAGTCAAGAAAGATGCAAGTATCAATTCAACTTAAAAAAAACAAAACAAGTTGAAGTAGCAGGAGAGTGCTCCTGCCAGAAGGGTATTGTAAAACAATTAGTAAATCAAACAATATATTCTGCATATCAAAAATTGACAGTAGTCCGCGTGGCTTAGTGGTCAGAGCACCAAGCCCGTAAGCCGAAGGTCTCTGGTTCAAGTCTCGTTGGTGTCAATGAGATTTAGTTCGAGTGGGTCTTCGGATGGACTATAAGCCTGTTCAGTTCTGATACGTGCTGGTTTAAAATCAGAACGTATCGCACCTAGGTGGACGGACACACGGCCAAAGCGTGATAATGATCATATCACCTTGTGGAGTGCCGATACATTCGATCATGACAATGAGATACTCTAAATATTTCCAAGCGAAGGCCCGAAAGGGGCTGTAGGGCTAAAAAGAAGAAGATCAAAAATTGACTAATATACAGGTACAGATTCCATAAACTGAGTTCAAAGAATTATTATGGTTATTATATTTTTATATTCGCCGCAATTTTGTTTCAAGTGTTTTGACCCTGTCGTTTAATTAGTCATGATAACACATCAATATTATAAACCATTTCTAAAATTGTTATCAAAATTCCTACATATTTATAGTGGCTAGGTCCATTGCAAACGTGTATCTCCCTAGTGTCACGTTTTAATGTTGTTGTAATTGTTAAATATTCAATCGGCTATAACTTCGCTGTTTATTCTTCAATTTTTGTGAAATTTTCAGAACACATTCAATTGTTTTAGTTTTTGGAAAATTTAAGGGTCCCATTTTGATTTTAAAGGGAAAAACGTAAAATTTGTAAATTGTACTCTTATTAACAAAGTTGATCGAATTTCGACTTCTAAGGTATTTGTGGCCCTTGTGCTCTTAAAGTCTCACCTCTATGATTTTTTCGGGTGAAAGGCATGGGACACCAAATTTTCGTACATTTCCCTTTCCCCTGCACCCCTCAAAGCAAAATTTGTCAATTTAAGACCTGTCTTGAAAAGTTCTCATCAAGGCCCTTCATTTGATATCCATATTGCCTACATGCGATGAAACTTTTTTTTCGGGGGCCACTCCCCTATATGGGGAGACCCCCTTGAACACATCATACAATTTTTTTGTGATGAAACTTTGAAGAGGGCATCACTTTACACCTACTTACAAAATCTTATGTTTCTAGCTTATGTAGTTTGCGAGAAAAAGTGGTGTGACACACGGACGGACGGACAGACAGGACGCGATTTTAGTAGGCTATTGTAAAATGATTTTACAATACTTTAAAAACGATTTTGACCAAAGAACCAATTAGAAAAAAATTTCGGTTACTAACAGTAAGTACACTGTTGCACTTGCTTTCAAACACATCAATTTATGTTTGCTGATCATTTAATAATTATTCTGAAAACTCTATCATAAGACACAAAATTAAAATTAATCAGAAACCCTTTAGTTTTTGAGTCAATTTATTCTATTTTGGCTAAACTTATATAGGGGTTCATTAAGGTACCTATTATCTTCTTTTTCAGATCTTAAAAAATCCCCGCTGGCAGCACCAGCCGGAAAGGTAAACTTCTCGTGTGTAGCGTAAGGTTTCGAAAAAGACTTTGGCTTGCCTACTACTGGACTTCTTACTGCAATTTTTTAGCACTACATGGGTATTTATTAACAGAAAGGATCTGCCGCCGTTCGTATTTGGAGGCCCTTCATAGAGGCGCAAATATTTTGCTAATTAAATTGAGTTGCACACGTATGGATCACATATTGAAAATCGGCGGGTAATAAATTGTTATAAACATATTTATACTCGTTTCCCCCTTCTCACATTTGCTGTTTATGCATTTCACAGTGGTTACCACACAAAGGTGACAACTTATCCACTTAAATAGCTCAAATAGTTAATTTCAACAGATTTCCATAAAAGTTTACTCAGCACTTGCATTGCCATTAATATACACATTTTCGATTCTTTTCTGAACCACCAGGGACCGTCATTTCTTATTAAAAACGGCTGTTAAAAATATTAAGCTGTAAATTTTCGAATTTTTGTCATCGCATTTGCATAATTAAATTAAATTAACTTGCCTTAATAACATATAATTTCAAGTTTTATCGGAATCTGTTGAGAAACTTGGCTGCTAGAGGGCTACAGAAATAAAAAAAATGTTTATGTCACCCCCTCTGTGTGCGGAGACCCCCTTAAACACTTTAAAATATGTTCTTACACTGCAAATTTTACGAGGCACCACTTTTGACCTACGTAGAAAATTTCCTCATTCTAGCTTATGTGGTTTGCGAGAAAACTTGTGACGCACGAACAAACGGACGGACGGACAAGTCGCGATTTTATAATTTTTTAAGGGTATTGTTATAAATATTTTACAATTTTTAAAAAATATTCTGATTTATAAACACGTTCAAGATAAGTCATTTAAAAAGTTTCCATGAAAAAAATTCATTATTTCAGTTGCTACTAAAATAGCGAATTGCGCTTGCCTCCTGACCTTTGGGGGCCGCCATTTTGAATGCATGCATTTGATTTTGGACAATTTTAAATCTTTGTGGGCTAGGATCTCATCAATCAATGTGCCAAATCTCGTTCAAATCGGAGTTTCACTGTAGACAGGGCAAAATAATTCAATTTTTAGTGAAAATGGCAGCTAAAAATATTGGGTTTTAAATTTTCGACTTTTTTATTTTTCATTCAATTTTAATAATTTTCTGCATAATACAAGAACATAGTACAGGAATCCATAATCTCAAGTTTCATCAAAATCCGCTGGAAAATGTGACCGCTAGAGCGCCACAAAAACCTGAAAAAACGCGTATTTAAACCAGCGCCATGATCACCAAAATATCAAAGTCTATAGATCTAAGTAATGCTTATCTTGAAACCAAGCTTCATATATGTCGGATCAAAATTGCGACTTTTAAAAGCCGTTGAAGTTTTGAGTTTCAACTGGCCGCCATTTTGTTTTTTGTGACCTGACCTCCAGTTTTTTCACGCAATTCTTTAAATACTTATAATTTCTATCTAACTGCCGAATTTCATGAAAATCTGTTGAAAGCCTTGACCACTATTACAACAACAAAATTTTGCACGTTTTTCGACCTTTGAGCGGCCGCGATTTTATTTCTGCCGTACCGACTTTGGATTTTTTGTTTTGAGATTCATCACATACGTCAGTGAACCTTCGTAGAAAATTTCATCCAAATCGGAGCTACACTTTGGTCAGAACAGAAATCACGATTTTTCGTCTAAAATGGCCGCCATATTATTTTTGCCCGGCCTATATAGCTGGTTCAGAAACTCACCCGAGATATTAACCCAATACACCTTTCCTGCAAGTTTGGTGAAAATCGGAGCAAAATTGCAACCTCTAGCGTGGTCACAAATATATATGCATATATATATATATATATATATATATATATATATATATATATATATATATATATATATATATATATATCTATATATAAAGATATATAGATATACATATATATATAAATATATATATATATATATATATATATATATATATATATATATATATATATATATATATATATGTGTGTGTAAAGATTGGTTTATAGATTAATTCAAATTCACTTTATTTTAGTAATTAAATTATTGCGAAAAAGATTTACAATAGATGTAAGATGTGAAAGGTTAAACCACGTCCACGCTCTACGGAGGTTGGATACTAACTGCCCGGTTCTTAGTATCTCGTTTGACAGTCGTATTTCATTCCACACTCGGTCATCCATATTACTCGTCTGCCTCAGGCGAGTCATCTGCGTCTTTTGGTGGAACGGTGAGGTCATCATTGTTGTCGAATTCGGCCCATAGTTTCATCCTGTCTGCGCTCGTATTGGTGGCCTTTGGCCCTTCGTGTTCGCCAACAACCCGATAGGGACCTAGAAACTTTGGCCTGATCTTCAGTCCCGTAACAACTGCACTCGCTATATCGCAACCAGGTCCCCAACTTTGTAGATGGTAGCTTTCTTTCGCTTCCTGTTGAAATTTCTCGAATTTCCTTCCTGCATCTTCGCTATAGCCTCTTTCGCCTGCTTGCGTAATTCTGCTCGAGCTTCGTCATACTGTTGGGATATAACTTCCTCTAAAATCTCCATAAGCTGAATGTCCTTTCCAGAATTCATCTTAGTACCGACCATTAATTGAAATGGTGACATTCTTATCGATCGATGATACGTAGAGTTAACAGCTCTCTGAATATTTTTTAAATTTTTGAACCATTCATCAGGTGTGTCAATAGAATACTTCGTAAGTGCCGATATGACAACCGCATGAAGACGCTCGATCTGCCCATTTCCCCTAGGCACGCCCGTAGTCACAAGATGCAACTCAATATCGTGGTCGGTGCAATACTTCTTGAAGTTTTGCGATACAAATGCTCCTCCTCGGTCGGAAATTAAATGAAGAGGATAACCAAACGATTCAGCAATTACCTCCATCTTCTGCAGGACTCCATCGCACGCAAGTGTTTTTGTCGGGAAAAGCCAATAAAACTTTTTGAATCCATCGATAACAGCCAAAATATAACGATAGCCTTTCTTTGTGTCTTGCATAGGGCCCAGATGATCGATATGGAACGCAGCGAGGGGGACATCGCCTTTCGGAATCGGGTACAAAAATCCATCTACTTTGCCTCGTTTTCTATCGGATAAGAGGCATCTCACACAACTGGAAATGCAACGTTCAATGCGACGATCCAGATCGGGGATATAAAACTCTTGCAGCATATACTTCATCTTCTGCTAACGAAAATGCCCTTTTTCGTGGACTTCCCGAACTAATGCTGATTTCATTAATTCTGGAACGACAAACAAACTATTATTATTTGAAATTTTACATAAAATACCATGATACATCGTATAATTTTTGTCAGGCTTATTTCTCAGTATTTCGATGATAGGTAGCAACGCCTCGTCACTATGTTGTGCTTCACTCAATCATTTCAGAAAGTCGTCATTTTGTATCATCATAACAACCGGATTGAGGCTTAAGGCATCGACATGTCGCATGCCAGTTCCAGCACGGTGCTCCACTTCAAAATCGAACTCTTCAAGCAGCATGACCCACTTGGCAACCCGCGTTGCCAAATCCTTCTTTTCCATGGTGCATTTAAACGCTTTACAATCGGTGACAAGTTTGAAGCGCTGTCCAATCAGATAAATCCTAAACTTCTTCAACGCTTCGACGACAGCCAACACCTCGAGTTCGTAGCTTGAATATTTTTTCTCAGGTTCGGTCGTAGACTTGCTCATATAGAAAACAGGATGCATCGAGTTGTCCTCCGCGTTCCTCTGGAGAAGAACCGCTCCTTATTCTTGTTTGCTGGCGTCAGTATGTTACTCCATAGGAACGCCATATTTGAAGATTTTCAGCACAGCGTTTGATGTCAACGCATTTTTCAAGTCGTGTACGGCTTCCAGCTCAAGTTCTCCTAAATTGATGACAGCTCCCTTTTTCGTAAGTTCGGTCAATGGTCGCGCTCGTGTTGCAAAATTCGGAATAAATTTCCGAAAATATCCGGCAAGTCCAAGGAAGCTTTGTAGTTGCTTCAACGTCTTTGGAATCGGGAAATTAATAGCGGCTTTTGATTTACCGATCGACGGCTTGACGGTTCCTTTTGAAATTCGATGGCCTAAGTATTCTATTTCTTCCTGCAGGAATCGGCATTTACTCCATTTTATATTCAGTCCATTATCAGCAGCCACTTTTAGGTTTCGTTTTAAACTAATCAAGCCTTCTTCAATGGTCTGTGAGGGTACAACGATGTCGTCAATGTAAATTATTTCAATGTTTTCGCGAATCAGATCTCGGAATGTATAATTTATAAACTTTTGAAATACGCTGGGCGAATTGCATAATCCAAATGGTACCTTCGTGAACGGTTTGAGTGATAAACGATGTAAATTTGCGACTCTCTTCATCCACCGTCACATGGAAAAAAACCATTTTCAAGATCGAGGGTACTAAAAAATGCTGCATCTCCAATTTTGTCTTTTGTCGATTTGGTCTTCGATCACCGGTAGCGGGTATTGATCTTTGTCAATTTTCTTATTGATGGCTCGGCAGTCGATACACAATTTGTGCTTGCCGTCCCTTTTCCTTACCAGAACCACTTGACTTGCATAATCAGAGACAATTTCGCGTACAACTCCGTTTTTCAACCAAGACTCCACTTGTTCGTCGATTATCTTTCGTTCGGGTGGCGAAAATTTTCTTGGCGGACGATAGACCGGTTCGTTATCAAATACAGCGATTTTCATATTTATCGGCGATTCTTTCGGTTGTGTCGGTGAATATTTCGAGATAATATTTTTAACTTCAGAACGAACCTTCATGTTGCAAACGTCTGCACTAAGCTCATCTTCGTTCAACGCTTCCGTGTTTATTTGCGCGAGAAAAAATTCTATTGGGTTGCATGCTTCATCCATCGTTTCTTTACTATCAGGCTCCGCATCGACTTTCGTAATTGTCATTTTACCATTGCGAATTTCCACTATGGCGCTAGCGAGTAGATTCATTCCTATGATGACGTCGGGATTAACACTCATGTTGTCTACTATGTTGAACTCGATATTTTCGAATAAGATACCGTTAATTTTCACATCGACAGTACACAGCCCATGCGTAATGATACTGGAACTGAGACCCATTAACGTACAACGCGAAGATTTTGATACGTCTCGTGGCTTTATTTTACTGAGGCATGACTTCTTCACAATGTGCACGTCGCTTTCAGTATCGATAAGACCGGAAAAAGCCACCTCGTTAATTAATACAGAACAATATGATTGTCCAGATTTTCGTATGCAATTGGTTGCCTTTCCATTCGGGCAATCAGTGCGTTTGTGACCAAATAGATTGCACCCGAAACACTTTGGGCCTTTCGTCTTGTCCGGACAACCATGCCATTTTGTGGTCAGACGATCCGCAATTGTAACACTATCGTGATTTCTGCATTGCTTCGTTTTTCCCGTTTTTGGTTTCTTTACGTTGAGGCCACTTGGAACTTCGGGATCGCTTTTCATTTGTTCGTAGATTAAGAGTTTTTCTTTGAATTCCGCTGTCGTTTTCGCGCCGTATAAAATAGTCTTATTCACTTTCGAGTCTTTAATGCCATCGATCACATACCAAAACACCGAGACATCTGCCACCTGTGCATGACTGCCTTTTACAAGCATTCGGTACAAATATTCACGGTACGATTCATTGTTCCGTTTTTTCTCCTCTCGAAGCCTCTGGTGAACGTCGCAACTAGCTATCTTTGCTTTAAACTCTTCGATTAGGGCACTTTTTAGTTGGAAATAGGACACCGGTTTTGCCTCGCAGTTGACAAACATTCGAACCGCGACCGACAGCGATTTTTTAAGGAATACGAATTTCTGAATTTCCGTCCATCTGAACGCGGTTGCATACGCTTCAAATTCGTTCAGATATGCTACCACATTCATATTCTCGCCTTGAAATTTGCGAATCACGCTTTCCACATCATGCATGTTAAAATTTGATGCGCGATCGTCGCCGCCTCTCATCGTTTCCAACACGTCCACGCTTGCGTCACTGCGATGCAGTGACCTACGATGCCGCGCACTCATTTTGGTTATAGCAAAAGCGAAATGTTCGATCACCGTTATCACTAACTGCTTTGTTCTTCTGTCCGTTTCTCTTTATTTCGCACGGCACACGCGTATTTAATTACTATTTATTTATCGGTAGCTCTGTTCACAATCCCGGTTGAGCCCCATGTAAAGATTGGTTTATAGATTAATTCAAATTCACTTTATTTTAGTAATTAAATTATTGCGAAAAAGATTTACAATAGATGGAAGATGTGAAAGGTTGAACCACGTCCACGCTTTACGGAGGTTGGATACCAACTGCCCGGTTCGTAGTATCTCGTTTGACAGTCGTATTTCATTCCACATATATATATATATATATATATATATATATATATATATATATATATATATATATATATATATATATATATATATATATATATATATGGGATATAGTGAAATTTGTGACCACGCTAGAGGTTTCAATTTTGCTCCAATTTTCACCAAATTTTCAGGAGAGGTGTATTGAGTAAATATCTCGGTTAAACTCATGACCCAGCTATATCGGCCAGACGAAAACAAAATCGCGGCCATTTTAGACAAAAATCGTGATTTCTGTTCTGACCAAAGTATAGCTCCGATTTGGATGAAATTTGGTACAAAGGTTCACTGAGTAATGTGATGAATCTCACAATAAAAAATCCAAAGTCGGTACGGCTGAAACAAAATGGCGGACGCTCAAAGGTCGAATAATGTAAAAAACCATGTTGTTATAGTTTTGACCAAAGCCTTCAATCTTAATGAAATTCAGCAGTTTGATAGAAACTACAAGTATCTAAATAACTCTTTAAAAAAACTGGAGGTTAGGTCGCAAAAAAGAAAATGGCGGCCAATTGAAGCTCAAAACTTCAAAGTCCATTAAAAGTCGCAATTTTGATTCGATGTATATGAAACTTGATTTTAAGATAGAAATCAATTAGATCTAGAGACTTTGATATTTTGGTGATCGTGAATGTGCAGTTTTCAAAATGGTGGTGGTTTAAATATGCGACTTTTTTAGATTTTCGGGGCTCTCCAGCGGTCACATTTCCCAACGGATTTTGATGAAAGTTGGAATTATGGATCTTTGTACTAAGTTTTTGTATTGTGCAGAAAATTTTTTAAATTGAATGAAAAATAAAAAAGGCGAAATTTTAAAACGTAATATGGCATTATCACTAAAAATTGAATAATTTTGCCCTGTCTAAATTGAAACTCTAAATTGAACGAGATTTGGCACATTGATTGATGAGGTCCTAGCATGCAAAGATTTAAAATAATCCAAAATCAAATGCATGCATTCAAAATGGCGGCCCCCAAAGGTCAGAAAGCAAGCGCAATTCGCTATTTTAGTAGCAACTGAAATAATGAATTTTTTTCATGGAAACGTTTTAAAATGGCTTTACTTGGAAGTATTTATAAAGCAGACCATTGTTAAGATACTGTAAAATATTTTTAACAATACCCTAAGCAATTATAAAATCGTAACTTATCTGTCTGTGGGTCCGTCCATTTGTTCGTGCGTCACAACAAGTTTTCTCGCTAACCATATGAGCTAGAATGAGGAAATTTTCTACGTAGGTCAAAAGTGGTGCCTCGTAAAATTTGCAGTGCTAGAAAATATTTTAAGGTGTTTAAGGGGGTGCCCCCATACAATGGGGTGACATAAACATTTTTTTTTATTTCTGTAGCCCTCTAGCAGCCAAGTTTCTCAACAGATTTCGATAAAACTTGAAATTATAAGTTATTAAGGCAAGTTAATTTAATTATGCAAATCAAATGACAAATGAAAAAGTCGAAAATTTACAGCTTAATATTTTCAGCAGCCGTTTTCAATAAAAACTCAAAATGGTGGCCCCTGGTGTTTCAGAAAAGAATTGAAAATATTTATATAAATAGCAACGCAAGTGCTGTTTAAACTTTTATGGAAATCTTTTGAAATTATCTATTTGAGCTATTTAAGCCGACAAGTGATCACCTTTGTGTGGTAATCACTGTGAAATGTATAAACAGCAAATGTGAGAAGGACAACACCTGTATTTATATGTTTATAACAATTTATTATCTACCGATTTCAATATGTGATACATAAATGTGCAACTCAATCGAATGAGCAAAATATTTGCGCCTCTAGGGTCTTTAAATACAAACGTCTGCAGATTCTTTTTGTCAATAAATACCCATGTGGTGTTACGAAAATTGCAGTAAGAAGTCCAGTAGTACGCAAGCCAAATTCTTTTCCGAAATATTACGCTACATTCGAGAAATTTACCTTTCCGGCTGGTGCTGCCAACGGGGATTCTTGTATATTGGACAGATCACAGTTTTGTGTCAGTCTGCCGGGATGTTCTTTTCGATCCAGATTTTCACACTGAGCTAATGCATGTGCATACTGGGGAATTTTTTTTAAACCTTCAATGGCTTCGCCAAGATTTTGTCTACACCAGGGGCTTTATTTAGTTTCAAATATCTGACCTCACCCCTCAAACGATGGCATGCGCGTGCTCTCTTGATTTGGATCGTCTGTTATGTTGGAGTTAGATGGCAATAATCCTGTGTTGGTGTTTAAATGTTGGTGGAAACATTCCGCCAATCGTCTTTTAATATGGGTATCGTCATCTAGGATGATCCGATCTTCATTTTTACCGAGGGTGAATTTTAGTTTACGCCCTTCTTTTTAAAATGTTCGTTATTGCAGTTGGCTCCAAGGAACGTCCACATATCGATCATATTTGATGCGGCGCTGTATTCGATGAAGATTTGGTATATTTGGTTGTGGGTCCTTCCGTCAGACGATGCCTACGTCATTTAATGAGCCCGACAATCTGGGAAATACGTTGATCTCACACTTAAGTTTTTGCTTATGGTGAAGTCTATGAACCACGCAGTTAAATCTGCAACTTGTTTCCTAAAAACTTCTTCAAATATTTATGTTAGTCTTTGTACCAAATTTCATCAAAATCGCAGCTTTAATTTGGCCGGAACAGATGTCACCGACTTTTGATAAAAATCGTATCGAAAATCGATACGATTTTGATATTTTTATCGATTATCGTGAAGGCCTACGTTTGATAGATCAAGTGCTTTTTTATATGTATGTGCTTTTAATATGCATTAGTTTCTGATTAGCAAGATTTTAAAAATTTTGAATTATTTTTCAAATAAATTCAGATTGCAAAATTATTCTGCAAAATCTACTGAATAAATTTTCATGAATCCTTGAGTGCTGTTTTACTGTATTATATTTTTTTAAGGGAATCATGAAGGTCCTAAGTGCATTCTTAGTGGTGAAAAAAAAATTAAATAAAAATAGGTTTAACCCCTTGTTTTCAGGGGTTTGTACTAAAATACAAAACCCTATCGCAATCACAACCTGGGTCCGTCAGTATGTCACAGCACTTTTTCACCGAAACTATAGAAGCTACCGTCATGAAACTTTGGGAAAAGGTCAGAAGTGGTGACTTCTTGAAAATTTTGGGGTGGAAACATTTTTCATAGGGGTTTAAGGGGGGTCTCCCCATATAGGGAGGTCAGCCTTCAAAATTTTTTTTTCACCATTGGTAGTCGAGTAGGGTGTCATTGGAAAGGTCTGAATGAGATATTTTCAAAACAGGTCTGCCTTATTAGTACCGTGGGGGCAGGGGAAGGAGTAATGTACGAACTATCATCCGAAAAATCTGAAAAAAATCATGAATGTAGGAATTTATGGGTACAACAACAACAAATACATGAGAAGTCGAAATTCACTCAACTTTGTTAGTAATAGTATGAGTTATCAATTTTACATTTTCTTGAATAAAATCTTAATGGTACCTTTAAATTTAATAAAACTATTTATAAGACTGATCTGTCCTGCAGGTTTCACAAAGATCAAATAGTATTTAACGAAGTTATAGTGGGTTGAATTTTCCTGTATTCCTATGGAACAATATGCGCTGTATTACTATGGATACATGTGGCTATGGAACAATATGCGTTTTTTACCGACTCAGACACTACAGGTTTGCTTGGATTTGCATGAACATTTCAGGAATGATAGGTATCATGAATATCTTTGAGAATCGGTTCAGCTAGTGGTATCAGTAATCGTAAAACAAAATATTGGCTGTTTTAAATGCGAAGATTGAATAATTTTGAGTCATTTTTTCCCAACTTCAACGTTTAAGGTACATGCTTTTAACACTTGATTCAATTTAGTGAATGACTGAAGATGAGTACCTGCAATTAATACTCATAGTTGAAACAAGTCGAGGAGGCAGGAGGAAGCTCCTAACAGATGCGCTTTGTAACCATTCTAGGTCTCGAACAGTTTTTCTGATGCTATGAATCGATGATTACAATACAGGGGAGTGGCCCCTGAAAAAAATTTCATCACAGTTTGCCGATATGAGTAGCAAATGAAAGGTCTTTATCAGAGCACTTCAAAACAGTTCTTTTGCTTCAGTGGGGCACAGGCAGGGAAGTACACGAAAAATGTGTTTACTCCCTCGCGAATTGACACCCGTGATCTAAAAAATCAGAAAAAATTATCAAGGCGGATATTTATGAGTACAACAATAACAAATACCTTAGAAGTGAAAATTTGTTCAACTTTGTTGATAATAGTATGATCTTCGAATTTTACATTTTCTCCAATAAAATCGTATGGATGCCTTTAAACCCAACAAAATTCAATGCTTAAGTAGCCTTACACAAGGTCCTAATACTCTGTAAGTTTGATGAAATTCATATCATATTCACGGAAGTCATATCCATTTGAAATTTCTCGAATAACAACAACAATAACACACTATTTTGCTATTTTATGGAAACTGCAGTTTTGATTAGGTCTTCTTAAAATTTTCAGATAAAATCGATGACATAAATGCTTTTGGGTTTCATGATTTGAGTGATTTTTGTTTGTTGAAAATGAAGACACAATGGATTTTCTTTTAAACGAGCAAATCTCTTTGACATGTTTCTTGGTTTTATTCGTTGCTGGTGTTTGCACTTTGTAAGTTGAGTACAAAACCCTTCTGACATGAGCGTAGGTCTGTCTACCCAAATTGTTTTTATTTAATTTTTTCCACCAATTGGAATGCACTTAGGACCTCTATGATTTGTTTAAAAAAATGTATAATATAATAAAACAGTAGACAAGTTTTGATGAAAATCGATTCAGTGCATTTCGTAGAATAATTTTGTAATCTATAATTATTTAACCAAGTTCAAGATTTTAAAAATTTTGCCAGTGTAAAAGTTTTACTTATAAACTTCGCCTATCAAACGCGCTTTATGAAATTAAAGTCAGATTATTAGGGCTCTCTCAGATCTTTTTATAACTATAAACATTTTCCTGCCAATAAATAAATTGAATTTCTCGCTAACTATTAATTTAAATTAAATAAAAAAAAATACATTGAAAATTATTTGAATATTACTTGAAAAGACGGGTCTGTTAAAAAAATATCCGTAAAATTATATATTTTATTAATATAAGAGAAATTTTTCTTTTTAAATCTTTACTTTAAGATAACAAGGAAAATTATAAATTTATATTTAAAAAATTATGTATGATCTATATGTATGACTACTTAGGAAAATTTTATTTTATATTACAATTTTTACAGTGTTTTAGTACTAAAACTAGTTTCATTCATAAAAAAATATGTACTGTTTTGAAAAATTAAATTTATTTAACTTTTTTTTATTTCATGAATAATTTTAATTTAGGGGGAAAAATTAAAAACTTCTTTCTATCTCGCACGATTATTCTCTCAAACATGTGTATCATGAGAAAAATTATGATAAGCACTAATTTTCTGAAATATCGCTTTAAAATATTAAAAGTATTTATATTTGTTACATGATTACACGTAACTTTATTCGATGTTAGTTTTAAGGGGCTTTAATCAATGCTCACACCAAAAATCACCAAAAAACTCACTTTAATAGTAAATCGTACGAGAAAGAATACATAGTAGTAGTAGTAGTACTTTATTGAGACTTTTCTTTTGACATATGTTACTTAACCTACTTTTAGTGTTACGATTCATTTGACAGTGACACTTTTGTCAAATGTCCTAAGCTTTTTTATAAGACCTGAGTCTATACTTTACAGTTTTTAAAGTGCTAGTGAAATTTTTCTATACCGTTTGCTCTTACGGTTATTGACTTTAAGTTGTTTATTTACATATTAAAACCTAAACTAAACTAACCTAACTTATTCTATTCTTAGCCTAATTACATTGTCTTTTTAGTTTTGGTTGGTCGTGTGTTCTCTTCAAGCGTTACATCCAAAAATCGCGTTTCAGAAGAGGCACAGTTCCTACCGACCTGATCTTCAGGGTCTACGAAGTTATTTTTTATTTCTTTAGTCGGTTACTTGATTTTTGTATGTTTGGTTCTAATTTTCTTCCCCGATGGAAGTTCGAGTTGGTTTAGCCCCTGTAGGTGTTGGGGGACGATATATAGTAGAAGATGGGTTTTGGGGAGTTTGGTTGGGGATCGGTGTTAATCTGGAAGTCTTGGAGGATTCTTATGGGAGAGAGATAATATGGGTTTTCAGAGGTGGGGGTACTATTGAAGAGGTCCCGGATTAGATTTGACTCGTGTGTCTGCCATTTATCTATTCGCTTTTTGCTTGTTTCGAGCATGTATTGCTGGATGGGGGTCACCTTAGTTTCTTCATAAAGAACGCTGTTTTTGTAGTATTTTTTATTGGGGCGTCGGTATTTCGATATACATTTTCTGAGTATCCTCCTCTCAAGTATTTGCAATTCCTCGGCTACTGATGGTGAAATTGTCAGCCAGGCTGGGAAGGAGTATGTGATGATGGGGCGGATTAGGGTTTTATACATGAGAAGTTTCACATTTGGGAAGACGGATTTGGAGGATAGGAGGGGTGAGATTAGTGCAGCAGCTCCTTTGGCTTTATTTATTGCCTTCCTTGCATGTGGGTTCATTTTGAACCTGTTGTTGAGGTTCACTCCCAAATACCTGATGTTGTCTTTTGGGTTCACCGTGACCCCTTCGATAACCGCCCTTATTCGTTTGCTTTGCTGCACTGCTAGTTTGTGCCCTTTACCACTCGCGTTACGGAAGCAAATTATTTTTGATTTAGCAGCGTTGATTTGGAGCCCCCAATTCTTCAAATAGCGTGCTATAGTGTCGACTTCTCTTTGCACCATTTCCATGGCGGAAATGGGAAGAGTGTGACTGGCTAGGATTAGGATATCATCCGCGTACATGATCATGTTCAGGTTACTGGAGATGTTTTGGGTTCTGATTGTGGGGGCGGAATGTGGGATGTCGTGTAGGAAGAAATTGAAAAGGTTTGGTCCCAATATGGATCCTTGTGGGACTCCAGACAGGATAGGTATAGGTATTGAAGTTCTGTGGGATATTTCAGTAGTTAAGTATCTATTTTGTAGGAAGCTATTAAGGATACGGCTGAGGGCCAGGGGACAGTTGGAGTGTATGAGTTTAAATTTTAGCCCATCGGTCCAAACGGAGTCAAACGCTTTTTGTAGATCTAGCGCGCATGCGACTGTGCATTGTTTTTTGCGTAGGTTTTTTACGACGGTGTCGTGCACAATCATAATGGCGTGTTCTGTGGATTTTTTGGGTTGGAATCCGAACTGAAACTCGGGGATTAGCTTCGTTGAGAATGCTCTAAATCTCCGTAGAATGATTCTTTCCAGAATCTTACCGATGTTAGAAAGTAAGGAGATTGGCCTAAAGTTTTTTACTTCTCCGTCGCAGTTTGGTTTAGGAATAAGGATAAGGTTGCCTCGTTTCCATCTTTCTGGAAAGTAACCATTGTTTATGCAATTGTTGAAGATGACTGCTAAACTTCTCGCGACAATTGCGCCGGATTTCCTTATTACTTTATTGGGGATACCGTCTAGGCCTGAAGAGGTTTTATTATTAAGACCGGCTATTGTATCTTCTACTTCTGACACGTACGTAAAAAATTCCCCGAATGTTTCGTGTTGCGGAGATACTGCCTTGTTGGTATCAGAGAATGTTATAAGGTATGACCCTTGGTAACCAATGTTTCTCTCTCTTACAGCCGATATCATTTCCTGTGCTCTTTCGTTCTCTGGGGCTCTCTCTCGGTACAGGTTTCCGTAGAATGAAGAGATCACTTGCAGCTTTTCTTCAGGTGTGGAGAAGGGTAGCCCTCTGTGCTTGATGGGGTCCCTGTCGATGTTGAAATTATATGACCGTCGGCCCGTTAGTTTATTAATTTCTCTCAAGACGTCTGAGGATGGTTTGAGTAAACTCAATCTTCTTTTATAGTCTTCGTTCATCTCACGTCTTATTTGCCACCTTATGCGGTTGTTTAGTTCAGTGATTTCCGCTTTAAGAGTGAGGTATTCCTGGTTTATACGGTTGTTGTGCCGGTGGAAAATCCGTTTAAGCCTTTGAATTTTCCGTTTTTTTTCCCTCATCTGTGATTTGGTATCCTGCGTCAGGCATCGGTATAGCCCTTGTTTCAGTTTTTCTTCCGGCGCATGTGCGTCCATTCGTCTTAGTATAGCCTCGGTTAGGTTCTGGATGTGGATATCGATTTCCTGGTTAGATAGGATTCGGTTCACAGGGGGAGGGGGGGGGGGTAGATCGTCTTCGAGGTCTTTTCTGAACTCTGCCCAGTCCACAGAGGCATAGGATCGAAATTTTTTTGGTGTGTCTTCAATAGTGGTTAGGTTGTTTAGGTGGAGGGTTAGTTTCAGACAATAGTGATCGGATATCGATGGAAGGGTTGCACATTGGTAGGGAGTTGTGTTCCCAGTTAATAGGTCTTGTGAAACCAGAAAGTTGTCTAAGAAGGAGCTGCTTCTCGGGTATGAGGGGACACCTGCGTTGACAATGGCGCATGTTAGAAATGCGCTTGTCAGGAACCATTTATGTATTCTTTGGCCGTTTGGGTTCCGTGTGGAATCGCCCCAGTACTCATGTCTCGCGTTGAAGTCTCCACCAAGGAGGATAGAATCGTGGTTAGCAGCTATTGCTAGTATTCTATTGAGAGTCGGTTCTATTGCAGGTCCCAGGTTTCCTGGGATGTAGATGGACCCAATTAATATTTTCCCATGACCACCATTGCGTCTTCGCATGTTTAAGGTTGCTAGTGTGCAGGAAATGTCGGGATGCTTAAAGTTTATTTGGTCGACTGATAGGTTGTCTCGATGTAGAATGGCGGTGCCTCTGCCTGCGTCGTTTCTGAGTACCTGGTAGTTTTCTATTCGGACCTTGTGTATCGGTTTTAAGACTGTTTCATTAACGAAAACTATGTCTGGTTGGATGGATTTGGTAAGGCTAGTCACGAATATTCTTTTGTAGTCGTGGGAAACTAGAGAGTTTATGTTGAGGCAGATAGTGGTCAGGTTATTTACCCCCATACAGGTTGAGGTATAGCTCAATTAGCACGACTGGTTTGTCCTGTGTTGGCGTGCCATCGTATTTCGGCCAGAATTGGGCAACCTTTTTTAGGAGTTCACCTGGAGACACTCCTAAGACTTGGACTGTTTCGTGGTGGAGTCTTTGAAGGGGGTTCCCTTGTGATTCTTGGTTCCGGGGCATGGTTGAGTTTCTTCCACTTGTGACTTCCGAATACAAGGGTACTGAATGTGCTCGTGCGGCTGTTGCTGATGGTGTTTGGATAGATTCGTACGATGGGGTTGAAATGGGGGTTGTTCTTTTGTTTTTTAGAAACGCTATCTTATCTATCAGCCTTCTCCTTTCCGGGCACCCAGAGAAGTTTGATGGGTGGCCTTTCTCTTTGCAGAGAACACAGAAAGGTGGGGTGCTTGTTCTGTCAATGTCCTTTCTTGGACATTCTTGGGGGTTGTGGTCCTCTCCACAGGCTACACATCTTGCCTGGAAGGCACAATTCGCCGAGACATGGCCGAAGCGCTGACACCTATAGCACTGGAGTAGGTCGCTCCTTCTTGGCTCTTCCCATGTCGCTTTTTGGTGAAGGATGAAACGAAGCTTAATGAGGCGTTCTTGATCTTCTTTTTGATGGAGGATTATTTTGAATAGGTCTAGGTTCACGCCGTTCGCTTTAGACCAGCCGGTGGTTAACGGTAAGACATTTTCTATTTTGATGTCCGGACATTGTATTTCAATGTCTTCTCCGACCTGTGTGGCCCCGAATGCCGAGTCTACCCCTCTGAGGACGACTGTGTATTTTTTGCGCTCCGTCGGAGTGAAGGAGTAACCTTCTGCTTTGGATCTGCGGATCAAATCCAGTAGTTCATCATGGATGGCAACTTCGTCGACTGTAACTTTTAATTTACTTGCGCTCAGGCGAGTAATTCTGTATTTCGTCGTGGGGCTCCTTTCCATGATATTTTTGACCGTCATAGCCGTGATACCTTCTACGAATATAGGCGGACACCATGACTTTTTATTTTCGGGGGCACACTTGTTTTGATTTGAGGTTAGTTTTTCTTCTCCCGAGAGAGGCGCATATGGATCTGGATTATGGAGGGTTGGTGTTTGGATAAGAGTGGGTGACTTTCGTTTTATTGCCAATTTACCTTGAGCCATTCTGAATCCTTCCGATTCCCTGTTTATCCGGTCGATGATTACACTGTTTGGAGCGTTTGTTGCAGCTTGCTCCACTTCCATAGTTGCTAGCGGTAGTACTTCTTTCCTGACCGCTTTCGTTCTTGGTGGGTGCGCCTTCTCGTCATTGTCCGCATCGGACCATCTTTGAATGGTTGGGGACTCGCTTTGCACCTCTGTTGTTGCCAGTTTTCCGGGCTTTAATTCCTTTTTTCCGCTATACTTGTATTTCGTTTTCTTTTTCTTTATAACCTTGATTTTTAACACCTTAATGTTTTCGCTTGCGATGTGTTCGGTTTGACGTCTCACCATCGAATCAGAAAGAATACATAAACACTGGCTTACAGTGCGACTTTCATATTACTCCTAAATAGATGTATCGGCTGCGTCTCTACTGTTGCTGTTACTATTTTCAACATCTCATCGAAAGTTCCCTATATAATAACTTACAGCTTGGTCTCGGGGGGTGATCTGGCAGTCAGTACTATGGTAGCCCCAATTGGAAGTTGACAAGTGTTTGAGTGACAGATCTCAATCTGCAATCCCCCGTCAGACATCTCGAGGGTGCGGCTGGCGAAAAATAATTAAAAAGTTTCATTATTTAAAGTTTTATTCGTGCGTTTGGGCCAGTGTGGGGACAATAACAAGCAGCAAATAACAAGTCTAAAGTTTTGCTGTTCATGGCAAACATCGTGGGAGTCTAAACGTGACATATAACAGTTAGATCAGGTGATCTGTTGTTCGTATTATCATTTGTCGCGTCATGTCGTAAATATCGAGTTGAAATTATTAAAAACACGAAGACTGCAGAAAAACATGTCCGTGCGATTTAAAAAGGAACATATGCTTTTGCATGTCAACCAGCGAGAATCAAAACAAAGGTGGAAGTGATGCACGACAGCGGTGATCATTGCTGAGTTGGAAAGATTTTCAAAATTTATTTTAGCGAACCTTTTGCTGAATATTTGAAGGTCACGAAACCGCTGAAAATGAGCCGCATGACCGTCGACCGCGAATCAGCATCACACCAGACAACATTTGCCGCGTAGAACAACTCATTTTGGAGGACCGTAGGATGAATGTTTGAGACATTTCGGCTAAGCTCGGCATCAGTATTGGTAGTGTAGAGTCTATCATCTACGAACACCTTCAATATCGCAAAATAACGCTCGGAACGGAGGAGCATTCCAGCACGAAGTGCGATTCTTCTCCAGAATAACGCGCAGCCTCATACCGCGCATTTCCCGCTCTATACAATATCGGAATTGGCGTGCACGGTACTGGAACACCCCCCTATAGTCCGGATTTATCACCCTGCGACTACCACATGTTTGGACCACTGAAAGAAGACCTCGAAGGTAAAAGTTTCAACACCGACGACAAGGTAGGGGAGTTTGTGCGCACATGGCTGTCCGAGTTTCCCAAGAAATTCTTCGATACCGGCATCAAAAAGCTTCTAAAAAGGCGGACAAAATACGTAACTTGTAAGGGGGAGTACCTAGAAAAACTGTAAGCCTTTGTAATTTTTTTCGATAATAAATAAACGTGTCAGAGCATTTGTCTTGATTATATTTGAACCAGCCTCGTATTAGCAAAAAAAAAATTCTTACAGTTTTAAAAATTCCTGAGGCCACCCTAATAATCCGATTTTAATTCTATAAGGCACTTTTGTAGTTTCTGACTTGCAGGATTTCAAATTATTTGAAATTTTTCAAATAAATTTAGACTGCAAAACTATTTTGCAAAATCTACTGAATTGATTTTCATGAAAACTTGAGTGCTGTGTTACCCTTACACTTCAAGGGTTGTCGCGTTGTTCAGCCTTGCGGGCCCGGTTCGCTCCGTAGGAGACGGCGCAGGCGCCAACTCGCTGTCCCTAGGCTGGAAGGATTTAAAAATAAGATCGTCAGCGAGTAAACGATCCGACAGCGCACGCACGAGAGCTAAACACTAGAACAAAAGGAAAAAAAAAACGTTTCACCTCCTCTATCTACACTTGATCCTAAACCTCCCCCAACTTACCCTTTTTACCCACACCACGACCTCCTGAAAGAAAAATGGTAGTCTGAACGGGGGAAAAGAAAATCTCACCGCTTGAACGTCGCGCACAATCCAGGTTATTTTTTCGTTAACAATAACAAGAATATTTCCGGTGATAATTAAAACAATACATTCACACAAATGAAATCTTTTAAATAAATGTAAGAACAAATATAATTAAAAGGTACCTTTTTCTAATTTTCGCTAAGCTATCCCTAGCCCGGGGCCCCAGCAAACGATCATCCGTGGTTACTTGCGCCAACCTCGGGAGCCGGATTCTCGTTCTGATGAGCTTCTTGCCAACCGAAATTGTTCTTCCGTGGGACAGGTATTGTACCGCGGTATGATGAGCGCCGTGATAACGATGATGATGTTGATCCCAGACTTATTCACCTTTTTCGCGCTTCCAAATTTTTATCCTTCGATCTTTCCTCGCTCGTTCCAATCCCAAAAAAGAGGGCCTCCGTTATCCCTCAGCCCTTTAAATTGGCTCGCCTTAACGGACGCCCGCTACATTGGAGCTGGTTGGCCTCCCATTCGTACGACGAACTTCCATTCTGCTTTTGGCGCGGCTCGTAGCGCGGCTACCAACCATCTTCACTACCTCAGCTCCGCACCCACGGTCGTTGTATGCGAGTTGGTCTGCATTACCCATTATTTCGGATCAGCTGAGCAGTCCCAATATGTGGGTCACTAGAACATCGCAGAATGACATTTCGTGTTAGCAGCGGAAAGTTAATACAAAGCGAATGCTATTAGTCCAGATCAATTAGCTTACGCCCTTTACGTTGTGTTTCCATCCTAAAAACGTTTAATTGTTGCTAGAATTGCACGCCCTGCATTCAATCGCTTGTTATGACAACAGTGTAAGTGAATGGTTCGTAAGTCAGTGTTCAGATTTGTCTTTAAAGAAAATGTGAAATGAATTGTGAAATAGTGTCCCCGAAAGAAAAGCTTGTCCGCTTCATTTCGCCGCGTCAAAAATCATTTCCATTTCTATTACTAAAAAAATCTTGTCTGTTTTCTACCTTGTCTCCCAAACGTATACTCAGCCTTTCGTTAATCATCAATTTTTCGTTCAAATCAGATTCTCTCTCATTTATATGATTTCATTGCCGATTTATTTTTAATTTCCATTAAAAGCTGACCTTTTCCGCTCCTCAATATTCATTTCGTTTTTGTTTCTTAGAGACTCATAATTTTCCATTAGCATGCGCCTGTACAATTTTTATACATTTCTTGATTTCTTGCACCTTTTTTTTTCTTGTTTCAAAATCCAGTAGCATTTCAATATTTTCTTATTTCTAGCCTCATTTGTAGTAGGGAAAAGGACGTCAGCGTTTTAAAACTACCTTGATTTAATTTTTTGTGGACTAATTGTCTGCCGCCGCTGCGACCGGTTGCTGCTGCTGTTGTGGTGGTTGTACAATTGCTTGTTGTTGTCCTGACTGCGATTGTGTGTTGATTCGGCAGTGGTTGGGGCTGATTTGGGTGCTTACTTTTCGGAAGACCAGTACTTTGTTGACCTCCTCGGTTGTTATTTCGGCCCCGATAATTATTGCTACCTCGATAACCCCTGTAACCGCCTCCTCCACCGTGCATATTCATGTTACGATTGTAATATCCGCCGCGGGAGCGATAGTTGCCACGCCTTGTCGATGAAATACCAAAAGTTTCACTGATTAATTTACGCTCCTGGCGCCAGTCCGTACGATTCTTGCCTTTTGTTCGGTCCGCTGCTGCTTCACACGATATATTATCAAAGAAAGATTTAGCCTTGTCATAACCTACTCCGATAGGATCTTCTTCTGGCTCGTGATCGCCAGCACCAGTCTCATTGCCAGAATCATCCTTTTTGTCAGTTTCACCATTAATCTGCTCGGGTTTGGGTTCGTCTTCCACCTTAAGTTTATCCAACTGTGAACGCAGCTCTTCAAATTGATTATTTGCTTGCTCGAAATCATAGTCCTGATCGAATTTCAGGGGATTCTTTGCACGCCCCTTCTGTCGGAAATTTCCCTGGAATTGGAATTGATTATGCATTCGTCCACGACCGCGATTACCACGCATGTTGTTGTTACTGTTTGCGCGATTCATCCAGCCACGGTTTTGATTGTTATTTGCATTTGATGTTACTGTTTGCGCTATTCATCATGTTGTTGTTACTGATCCATTCCTTTACCTGATGCGGTGGCCAGGAGTGGGCCCCTTAAACGCCTTCCGAGTCGGTGATAGCCTTTGTGGAGCGCTTGTGTTAGATACGTTTCCATAGGCTACCCTTGTTGAGAAGAGTGATGGTCGACCGGCCCCCTTCTGATGTCGTTCGTCATCCATTGCTGCCGGTTGCTTCATAGCTAAGCTAAACGCCCTACTCCAGCTCGACTGATAAGTTAACATTTCTTTGATATACAACAATACCATTTTTCATTTGTATTAAAGTTAAACAAAGTATTTCTGTTAAAGTTAAACAAAAATACAATGGATCAACTCTTACCTCGACGCTCAAGCGGGGTTGGGGTTTGTTAATGGCATGCATCCTGATCTCCTTAGTGGTCGTGGTGTAGACTCCGGGTGAAAGCTGGTCATCCGTAACAGCTGTTTTACTATATTTTAATTTTTTAGGTGAATCATGAAGGTCCTAAGTGCATTCTAATAAAAAAAGTTTTTTCCCCCCCCCTTGTTTGTTATATTCATTCTTATTTTGCGGCAAGAGTAAAAAAATTTAAAATGTTTAACCAATCATATAGAAAATTAAATTATGCAACTTTCATTTTCTCACCCTTTTGCTCTAAAATGAATTGTTTATAGTTAAAAGTGAGAAAAGTTGGAAAAAATCGATTTTTTTCAAATAATTTTAAAACATTTCGATTTATTCATTGATGTTCACATCTTTTTTGAGAGCGAGGATAAGTCAATTATTATTATACAAGTTATTCCACAACCTTTTCTAAAAAAACCAGTGTGCCGCTCTCAACAGCCAACTGAAAACATATTCGCCCTGGTCTATAAATTATAATAAAATTTTGGAGTCCTAATATATGTAAACCGATATAGCACTAAAAATAGCCCAAGATTTTTAACAGTGTAATAGTTTCAATTACCACTTTTAAAATCATTTACATTTTTAACTGAAATAACCCGGTGAAACGCGAAAAAGTAACCCTGGTGTCCAGCTAACTTGCACGAAAGTAGAATCTACCCTAAAACACTCAACCTTACAACAGATGCCGAACCAAAAATTGGTCTCCGATTCGATGCGTTATAATTGAAAACAGCTGTACAGGGACCAGCTACCATTGATCCAAATAAAAGTTTTCACTTCTGGTTTAATACCTTCAAAAATTTAAATGGAACCCTTAATTATGATCGAAGAATATGTTTGCAGACCCTAACATCACTGAAATTATTATTTTTCTTAGTCCATCCGGAAGCCAGATCACCAGGAGATGCACCAAGTGTTTGCATTGATGAATTAATGGCGAAATCTCTCATTGCTCATATTTGCATATTGTGATAAAGGATGATCATAACATATTGCATTCTAATTTATGGCCATTGCACTACTTCCTTGGTTAGTGCCTACGAATCGCAATCCCGCTGTCAAAATACGAAAATATTCCCACGGCAAAATTCACACAATATCTGCATGCGCATCTTCGTGTGCACGCATAAGATTGCGTAGTGCATCCTCGAAGAAAGGAGGAAATCTTAATTTGCATACAACGAGAAAGGGTTTCGCAGTAAATTTGCATACGAAGCAAACAGTTCACGAAACGCGTTTTGGTAGTCGCATTGCTATGCATGTACAGAAATTATGCGTGCACAATTGTACATCGCTTCTTAGATAGTGACAAGGAGAAATGAAGAAGCTATTGGGGAAAGAAGCTGCACCCAAAGTGAAAGGTTTCACTTTGTATGAGTGCGCAACAATTTGCATACTTTAACCAAAATCACAAGTAAGGTTTTATCTGTTCTTTGTAGATTCGAAATTGCCTTCAGCATAAATTAAACGCAACATTATGTTAACGTGTGAGAATTTTTTTTGAAGGGAGACTGGAACATGAAGTAGGCTAAAGATTGCAAACTGAATGCATCTTCTTTATGAACTTATCGTGGTTTGGAAAGGTCTGCATTAAAATAAAATTTTGATATTTATTTGATTTATTAGGCAGCTACAAATGTTTTCTCTAAACTATGTTGCGCTTAAAAATGTAAAATTGAAGACTATTTAATCAAGTTTTCTGCGAGTAATTTTACAGGCCTAATAAATATTACTACGATCCAGCTCTCTTTATTTAGTGAAGGTCAAAGCACCGTTGTAGTAGTTTTTAAAGATGTTCAGAATTGAAAGTGCAGAAATAGATCCATTTACCAAAATAAAAAAAAAGAAAAGTCACGAGTAAATGTAAATCTAAAGTAGGATGACCTATTTCCTACCAAAATGAAGCGGAAAAAAGTGCTGATTGTGTATCAAAGAAAACAATAGAAACTTTCAACACTTGAGGTACATAGTTTCATCGGACGTCGTTGCACGCAAATTGGACCAATCCGCTGTCACCGATTTCCCGCTAGTGCATAAAGCCAAAGATCTGTGGCAAGATAGATTACCCTTAAAGCATATTCAAGATTCAGGCCCACTCAAGGCGAAGCGTTTATGCTAGATATTTAGCGAGCACCATTCACATGTGTGTGCATGTGTGTATGGATGTTCTTTGATAATTTGAATATTGAGCAATCAGCGAACCACTTGAATGTCAACCAGTTGATATATTGAAGGGCTTAGGGCCTAGGGCCCAGGGTCTAGCGAGACGCAGCTTAAACCAACTCGTATGCGTATCTCAACTGTTTTAACCAATACGGCAGCTTCATCAAGAGCTATCCACACTACTGTCCAGATCGCGGCATTTATATTTGTGCGTTTATTTGCCTTGCATATTTTGTGTTGACCGAGCTTGAACCCAAGCCCTTGGAAGCTTGAAATCGCTTTTTACATTGAGGTGTTGTAAAACTCGCTAAAAAAAATTTGTACGTATTCATTTTGGCTTTCGGCCGTGGGCTACTTTTATTCGAGTTGATTCGCATTAATTTCTCTGTTAAATTTGCGTTTGATGTTTTGGTTGATTAGACAGGTGAAAGGTTCTTTGGAAAAATCAACAATTTAATTTATATGGGCATTGTGAAAACTTTCAAGGCATTCAACAATGGGCAGAACTTCATCCGCAAATCAAATCGAACGCACTGAGGGCCAACTATTAAAAATTTACATCATAGTACTGATACAAGGATGAATTAGTACTAAAGGGAGCTTAAGTTGAATGAAAGTTCTGTATTTTTCGAATTTTTTGAGGGATTATTATCATTTCTGAAACTGATCTCATGCCGGATCCTTAGGGTGCAGTAATGAGTTCAGTATAATATGGCGCTCAGACTCGATGGTGCGTATCGTGACCTATCTGCAGATGTACAGGATAGCTGCGAATAATGAACAAGCATCTACCGAACGAGCAAAGATGAACAGAAATGTCCGTAGGATAAGTAAGAAAAAAAAACAAAATTTTGACAAAACTCAATTTTATTATTCAACATATAAGGTGCGTTCCAAAATAAACGAGACTGAGCTAAAATAGAAACAACAGGAGCTTTGTTCTGATAAATTCGAGTTTATTTATTCAAAATAGTCTCCTCCGGCCTCGATACACTGTTTTGCGCGATCCAGAAGCTTTTCGAAAGAGTGACCGGAATGTCTTTCAGGATGTCGGTACAAGCCTTTCGGATGCCCTCTACGGACGTAAAGCGTTTCCCTTTCATGGCCAAATGCAATTTTCCGAATAGGTAGAACATCACAGGGAGCCATATCAGGCGAATACGATGAGTGATTGATGGTTAAAATGCGATTTCTAGTCAAAAAACAAGTTGGGTAAACAGACCTACGCTCATGTCAGAAGGGTTTTGTATTCAATTTACAAAATGCAGTCACCTAATGGAAGCAAATCAAGAAAAATGTCAAAGACGATTTTATTGGAGAAAATATGAAATACGAAGATCATACTATTATTAACAAAGTTGAACGAATTCCGACTTCTGAGGTTTTTGGTATTGTTATACTCATAAATATCTCCCTTGATAATTATTTCAGATGTCCATCCGCGACGGAGGAAACACTTTTCATGTATTTCCCCCCTGTGCCTCCACTGAAGCAAAAACTGACAGTTTAACAACTGTTTTGAAAAGCTCCCATGAAAACTTTCAATTCATACTCATATCGGCTACATTTGATGAGTCTTTTTTTCAGGGGCCACTCTCCTGTACTGTTATCATCGATTCATGGCCAATTTTTTCGAATCCTAGAATGGTTACAAAACCCTTTTGCTAGGAGCTCTCTCCCACCATCTTGACTTGTTTCACTTATGAGCATTAATTGTAGGTACTCATTTTCAGTCATTCATTAAATTGAATCAAGTGTTCAAAGCATGCACCTTAAACGTTGAAGTTTAGTGTTTATCTGACGCCTAACGAGGAAATGCGATCCTTTCGAACCAAACTCGATGCCCTGGAGGACGCTGTCTCGAACACAGAGGGCCACATGCTGGTCGGGGGAGACTTCAACGCTAGAGCCATCGAATGGGGTATGCCACAATCCGACCCAAGGGGAAAGCAAATCTTGGACATGGCGGCCAGAACAGCGCTTTTTGTCCTAAATACTGGTAACACCCCTACTTTCCGCCGCTGGGGTTGCGTAGGAACCATACCCGATGTAACACTCGCTTCGGAGTCCCTGGTACCTAGAGTACACAACTGGCGAGTACTAGAGGACTACTCGGCTAGTGATCACCAGTATATAGCTGTTGAGATTCACGACGGTGCCACTCTGCGTGCATATGCCCAAACTTCAATCCTCGGATGGAGGACTGGGAGGATGGACGTCGAGAAGTTCACTGACGCGCTTACGGCTGGGAGCTCCGCCAGGGAGTGGAGGCCCTACAGCCAAGGACTTGGTGAACTCAACTATGAGTACCATCATAGCTGCTTGCGAGTCTTCCATGCCCCGCCGAAGACCCCGACATGGTAAGCCTCCAGTATACTGGTGGTCAAATGAGATCGCCGAACAAAGAAGCGAGTGTCACAAACTTCGGCGAGAGGCCCAGCGGGCGCGAACACGGGAGGAGGCAGACACTAGGCTAGCAGCATACAGGTCCGGCAGGAAATATCTTCGCAGGCTTATTAACAAGAGCAAGCCCCGATGCTGGCAAGACCTCGTGGATGATGTAAATAGGGATCCGTGGGGCCTTGGCTACAAGCTGGTCATGCGGAAACTTGGTGCCCTACGGAAGCCTTGTATACATGACGCGGAAAAGATGGACGCGATAGTGCGGGGACTCTTCCCCGCCCATCCCGTCCGTGTTGACGCTGTCCATGGTGAAACAGCAGTCGAGTGCCCACTCTTCACACAGCTGGAACTGGAGGAGGCAGTCCTCTCCCTGAAAGCGAGGAAGGCTCCAGGTCCAGATGGTGTTCCAGCTGAGGTTTTGCAGCTCGTCTATCACCATTGTCCTGACTTGCTGCTCAGCACATTCAACGCTTGCCTACGGGACGGGGTTTTCCCGGTACGATGGAAGGTGGCGAGGCTCGTGCTGGTCAGCAAGGGGAAGGGAAATCCCGAATCGCCGTCTGCATACCGCCCGTTATGCATGCTAGACACGGCTGGGAAAGTGCTAGAGAAACTCATCAAGGGAAGACTCACTGGCGCGATTCGTGCTGCTGGGGACCTATCTCCTCGGCAGTACGGCTTTAGAGGTGGTGAACGCGGTCCAAAAGGCAGAGGCATACAGTCGCACCAAGCGACGGATCGTCCTGTTGGTGACACTCGACGTCAGGAATGCCTTCAACTCCGCTAGATGGGTGGATATTCTGGATACGCTGGAAAACTCTTTTCAAGTTCCAGAATATCTAATGCGGCTTTTGAGGAACTACCTAAAGGACCGAAGCCTGCTCTACGACACGACACAGGGCCAACGAAGGATGGAAATTACATCGGGTGTTGCCCAGGGATCTATCCTTGGTCCGGACCTGTGGAACGTGTCTTACGACGGGCTACTGAGACTTGAGATGCCAGATGAGTCGCGCTTGGTCGGCTATGCGGATGATGTTGCGGCTGTGGTCGCCAGACGCACCGTTGAACAAGCGCAACTTAGGCTAGGTATGCTAATGCGACGAGTGAGGGACTGGTTGACTGCTCGCGGGCTCAGTTTAGCACTGGAGAAAACCGAAGTGGTCATCTTGACAAAAAAGAGAATCCCTATAGTAAGGATGATCAGTATTGGAGATATACAGATCGAATCGAAGCCAGCGGTGAAGTACCTGGGGCTACTGGTCGACTCGAAGATGAGTTTCTCTGAGCAAATCAGGGCAACGGCTGAGAAGGCTGCTTCGGGAATAACGGCCCTGAGTCGACTTATGGCCAACGTAGGGGGACACAGCCCATCAAGAAGACGCCTCTTGATGAGTGCTGTAGGGTCAGTGCTACTGTACGGAGCAGAGGTATGGGGCGACGCTCTCAGTAAGGAGGTATACCGAAAACGATTGGCACAGGTACAGAGAAGAGGAGCACTGAGAATTGCATCTTCGTATCCAACAGTCTCCGACTCAGCGGTGAGAGTGATTGCAGGCATGAAACCTGTCGCCCTCCTTGCTAGAGAGCGCCGCGCTATTTACCTGCGCCGAAACGAGGATGCGAAGGAGATCGTTGTCCGCGAGGAGAGATAACGCTCGCTCAACGATTGGCAGCAGTCTTGGGTGAATTGCACGAAGGGAAGGTGGACTGCGCGCCTCATCTCGGATGTGAGACCGTGGCTAAATCGAAGGCATGGTGAGACTGACTTCTATCTGACCCAGCTTTTGAGCGGGCACGGGTGTTTTCAGTCTTACCTGCACAAGATCGGCAAGTCACGGTCTCCCAATTTTCGGTTTTGCCCAGGAGAGGAGGACAATGCCTGTCACACATTTTTTGCGTGTACCAAACGGGCCAGGCTGCGAAGGGAACTCTACAGGGAGACGGGAGAGCTCACCCCGGATAATATAGTTGCGGTGATGCTCGGATCGGTTGACAAATGGAACCAGGTGGCACATTATGCTCGGGCAGTCCTAAAATATAAAAGGGACTCACAGCAGCCGGAGGCACTGGGGCTGGGGGATCGCTCTTCTGGCAATTCCTCTTCCCCCCTCCCCCAGCTTGAAGGCGCCCCACGGCGTAACAAAACGAGACCTGGCCCGAAGTAATGTGTCAAACGGTTCCAGGCTAGGTTCTCAGATTGACAGGGGAGGTGTTTAGTAGGTAGTCCAAAGGTATCCTCCATGGGAGTCCCACACTGCCAGACTCGGCGGGCATAAATGCCTTCACCTCCCTACCACAAAAAAAACAAATAAAAACGTTGAAGTTGGGAAAAAATAACTCAAAATTATTCAATCTTCGCATTTAAAACAGCCACTATTTTGTTTTACGATTACTGATACCACTAGCTGAACCGATTCTCAAAGATATGCATGACACCTATCATTCCTGAAATTTTCATGCAAATCCTAGCAAAACTGTAATGTCTGAGTCGGTAAAAATTGAGGTACCGTTAAGATTTTACTCAAGAAAACATAAAATCGATAAATCATACTATTACTAACAAAGTTGAGTGAATTGCGACTTCTCACGTATTTGTTGTTGTTGTACTCACCAAGGCCTACATTCCTGATTTTTTTTTCAGATTTTTCGGATCACAGGTGTCCAATCGCAAGGGGAGGGGGGGCACAAATTTTTCGTGTATTTCCCCTCTCTGTGCGCCCCCCGAAGCAAATTCAGCCAAACTAAGACACAAAATTTGATTTTTCTAGCTTAAGTAGTTTCCGAGAAAAACTGCTGTGACACACGGACGGACGGACGGACGGACGGACGGACAGACGGACAGACTGGTCGCAAAACTAGTAGGGTTTTGTAAAATTATTTCACAAAACCCTAATTAGTCACAAGAGCGTATCGATGAGATGGTGTATTATCATGCAATGAGCGCCAGCTTCCTCCTTCGCGGTATTCAGGCCGAATTCGACGAGTGCGATGGAACGAACGCTTCGAAAGGGCAAGGTAGAAAATTGCATTGACGGTTTGGCCCGTTGGCACGAACTTCCTGTGGACAATTCCCTTGGAATCGTAAAAACAAATGAGCATAGACTTGATTTTTGACTTCTCCAACCGCGACTTCTTGGGTGGTAGCTTGTCTGGGGCATCATTCATTCGGCACTTCGTCGTTTGGTTTCGGGTTGATATTGGAAACACCACGTTTCATCACCAGTTACAATGTTGTAAAAGAAGTTCTCGTCTTTTCTCGCCTCCTTAATGATGTCTTTGGAATGTTGAATTCAGAGCAATTTTTCGTCATCAGTTAACTTGTGCGAAACAAAACGTACACAAACCTTTCGTAAGCCCAAATAATCGGTTAAAATGCGATAAATCAATGTTTTGGAGATATTCAACTCCGATTCCATGAATCTCAACGATGATTTCGACTCATTTTTGATAAATTCACGCACAATTTCGATAGAGTTTTCGGTCATCACTGATTTTGGGCGGCCCATATATTCATCGTCATTTATGTCTTAAACTCTGGCACGAGCACGAGATCGACAACCATTGCCATACATTTTTTTCAGCAATTCAAATGTTTCGGTAAACGTTTTAACGATTTCAAAACAAAATTTGATATTAGCTCTTTGTTCGAAACTCATTTTTGTACCGATGACACAAACATACTGTCACATTAGACGCAATAACTTCGCTTCCACAAAACCGAAAGTCAGAGAGGGATGTAACTTTCCAACGCACTATCTAATTCACGATGGCGCCACCAAAAACATTTTCTGTCAAAAGGCTCGTTTATTTTGGAAATCACCTTGTAGTTGCCTTCGAGGGCGATACAATGAGCATAGCGATTTTCCAACTATTCGTTACTACTTTTATAGCGCGATTTCTCCTTATCATCAAAATAGGCCTCAGTTTCAGCGATAACTTGATCATTGGACTTAAATTTTTATCCAGCAAGCATTCTCTTGAGATCTGAAAACAGGAAAAAGTTGCTGGGAGCTAAATCCGGAGAATACGGTGGGTAGGTAAGCAATTCGAAGCCCAATTCATTCAATTTTGCCGTCGTTTTCATCGATTTGTGACACGGTCCATTGTTTTGGTGAAACAACACTTTTTTCTTTTGCAAATGCGGCCGTTTCTTTGCGATTTCAAGCTTCAATCGATCCAAAAGTGCACAGTAATAGTCGCTGTTGATGGTGATTCCTTTTTGGGGATAGGTGATGAATATTATTCCGTTCGCATCCCAAAATACAGACACCATTACCTTACTGGCTGACTGTTGGGTCTTTGCTCGCTTTGGATTCAGTTCGTCGACTGCTGTCCACTCAGCTGACTGTCTTTTGGATTCTGGTGTGTAAAAGTGAAGCCATTTATCATCCATTGTCACATATCTACGTCAAAATTCGATTTTATTGCGGTTTAACACTGCCAAACACTCCTCTGAAGCATCAATGCGTTGTTGTTTTTGGTCGACTGTGAGCTCTTGCAGCACCCACTTTGTACAGAGATTTCGCATATCCTATTGTTCGTATGAAATGGTAAAAACACTACCATCTGATATCTTTACAATGTCAGCTAGCTCATGCATCTTCGATTTGCGATCGTGGATAACCAATTTGTGGATTTTCTGGAATAACAGCCTCACTTGGGCGTCCACTACGCTCTGCACCATTTGTGCTGGTACGACCACGTTTATATTCAGCAATCCACGTCTCTACAATTTGTCTCGATGGAATAGAGTCCGAATAATGATTACCAAGCCATTGTTTTATTTCCACGGTTTTTTCACATAAAAAAGCAATGTTTTATCAATACTCGAAATCCACTATTTTCCATTTTTTTCAATAACAAAAGTTGCTTCGCACAAAATGCTACAACTTACGAATCGCTAATCCGATTGCGGTCATAATTTATATACCTATTATTTAAAGGTTAGTACTAATAAAAAATCATATGGAAATGTGGAGGTTTTGACAGGACTCAATAATAAAAGGAATCCCAAAGTCAATAAATACATAAACTCTATTTTATAATTATAATAAGCGACGCGCACAATATGGGGGCTAGTAGAAGGAAGGACGTTGAGCGTTTTTGTACGAGTGAAAAAGCAAATTATCGCTTTTTCCTTAAAACGATTACAGCACTTCGTTACGGTAGTAGTGAAATTCTGTACGGCAACTCAGCTGTTAACATATTGTCTTGTCGCCACAGTACTCCCTTTTAAATGACTTTGACGTTTGTAAATATCCATATGAAAATATTAAATTGTCATGAAATATTATTTGTTGAATGCCACTCTGCTTGTTCGACTTTTCACTTTCGGTGCGGTATACGCTCTCGGAAGTTGACTTTGTTGAATAGGTGGTTATATCGCTGGATTAGCAGTGTATTCAAAATATGCTGGCTTGATTGCCAATTTAAATGCTTTCTGTGTTTGTATGGTCCGTCATATGGAGGCTCCAATGGTTTTCTCACGCGGTCTACACGCAAAAATACGTGTGAGCATGTTGCGAGATCTTGGTGTACGAATACTTTCCGCTTGTTGTGGCGTGATGCAGGTGTTGCGCGGACTTCCTTCATATGCTCGCGCAACTTTTGAACATACAGTTTTGGGTCCGGTTTCATATCTTCGTCGAAAAAGAATTCTCCAGGTATTCGTAGCATTGTTCCGTAGACCAATGCTGCAGATGTTGCTCCGATGTCTTCCTTAATGGTAGTGCGAAGTCCTAGGAAGACTGTTGCTAAAATGAGGGATTCGAACTGTGATCCCTGGTCCGATGTTAGCAAAGTAGGTGCTCCTAAGCGGACAATCTAGTTGCAGTACAAAGCAGAAGCAATTTCTTCAGCAGCTATTGTCTTTAACGGAACCGCCTCGGGCTACCTTGTGAAGCGATCAATCATTGTCAAAACATATGAATATCCTTTCGAAAGTTTAAAAGGTCCAACGATGCCGATGTGGACATGACTGAATCTCGCGTCAGAAGTATCTATCTGCCCGAGTGGAGGTCTAGCATGCCTTCCTATTTTGCTGCGCTGGCATGCAAGGCTTGTACGAGCCCAATCCAATATGATTTGCGACATACAAGGCCACACATACTTCTTATCTATTGCTTTCTTCGTTGAACGTCCGCTGGAATGAGAAAGGTTATTGGTTAGCTCAAATACCTTCCTCCTTAGTATTTTTGGAACGTATAGTCGAATCTCGATCAATGTATCATCGCCGGTCAATCTTGTTGATGCTTGAGTTAGCCTGGAGTAGAAATTTTAATTCTTCATCATCCTCCTGAGCTTTTGCCAAACCCTGAACGGTGATCATTACTGGCATGGAGATACTATCAATTCGAGATAGTGCATTCGCTGTTGCGTTTTCTTTTCCAGTGATGTGGATGATGTTTGTGGAAAACTGACCAATGAAATTTAACTGCCTTAGTTGATGCGGAGATGCTTTGTCAGACTTCTGGTTAAATGCGTAAGTGATCTGTTTTGATGATAATCGGGGGTCCCTCGATCGTATGGCGAAAATTTTTTACTATGCTATACTATAAATCGCATGCAGTTCACAGACGTAAGTGCTATATTTACATTGCGTTTTGCTGAACTTTTTTGAGAAGAATCCGAGTGGTTCCCAAGAATTATCGTTTAACTGCTCGAGGACTGCTTCAATTGCCATATCAGATGCATCGGATCTGATCGCAAGAGTAGCGCACAATAATGTTGCATTGCCGTTTGCATTCCTCAAAAGCCAATTCCGCTTGTGGATTCCATATTATTGGTCGTTTTTCTTCCTTGGTTGCTCCAATCAGATATTCGTGTAGAGGTGCTTGAACAGATGCTGCATTTTTCAGCGATTTTTTGTAAAACTTGATTGCTCCTAGGAATTTTCTAAGCTCCGATATGGTTGATTGCTTTTTAAAGTTTAATATCGTTTCTACACGGTCAGGAAGAGGTTTTATACCGTTTCAATCGATAAGGTAACCCAGGAATTGTACGGTTGAAACCAAATGCGCATTTGCTTATGTTGATCGCCAATCCATATTCCTTAAATCTGTTCAACACAAGTTTCCAATGTTCACGGTGTTCATCGTTTGACTTGGACGCGATGATGATGTCGTCGATATATGCATAACAAAAATTTAGACCACGTAGAGCGTTGTCAATGTATCGTTGGAATGTCTGCGCGACGTTACGAACTCCAAACGTCATTACATTAAACTCGCACAGTCCAAACGGTGTTATCACTGCTGTTTTTGGAATACCTTCCGATATTACTGGTATTTGGTTTTATGCCCTCATTAAGTCCAACGTTGAAAACAGGGTGCATCCGTGAAGGTTTTGAGCGAAATCACTAATGTGACATATAGGGTACCGATCCGGGATAGCAATAGCATTGAGGCGGTGATGATCCCCGCAAGGTCTTCACTGTCCAAATTTTTTAGGCACCATATGTAATGGGCTTGCCCACGGTCTGCTTGAAGGCTGGCAAATTCCTTTTTGAAGCATATATTCAAATTCGGCTTTTGCTTCACGCAACTTTTCTGGAAGTATGCATCTTGCTTTTTCAGCGACCGGTGGTCCTTGCGCTGGAATATGATGGTAAATCCCATGTGCAGCAACCTTTTGGGTATCGGAGGCAATTGTGACATTGACGAACTCTTGAAGGATGTCTTGATAATTTACGTCTTTGTTTATAGTCAAGAAACATGTACTTGGCTCATCCATACATAGTATTGTCATGACCAGATTGGTTTCACGGTCCACTAATTTTTTCCTGCGTGAGTCAACTATTAAACCGAAATGTTGGAGGAAATCAATTGTGATTATCGATTGCCGTACGTCTCCAATCACAAATTTCCATTTAAATGGTCGTCATAATTCGAAATTTAAAGAAATAATCCTGTGGCCGTAGGTGCTGGTTGGTGTATTGTTTGCTGCATACAGTTGGAACTTCGTGGGAATATTCTGATTTTTGTCTCGTGGAAGGACTGATATGTCAGCTCGGTTTCCACTTTGTTGGTCGTGAATTATAAGTTGGTGATTATTATGTGGTTGGTCATTCTCGCTCGCCGCAATTCGGGATGACGAAATTAGTTTACCACTTTGGTTGTTCTTCGAGTGTCCACTGATATGGTTGCCAACAATTTCTGGGGCGTTTTCCGAAGCGCTTATGGTAAAAGCAGTACCAGTCTTCAGATCCAGACTTCGATCGTTCTCTTTGTATGCGAGACGTTGATTTTGATCGAGATCGCGTGCGGAGCTCCAGACGGTCAATAAAACTCAATATTTGTTGTAACACTTCGCTATTTACGTTATCTGGCCTTCGTATAGATGCAATAGTGGGTGGCTGCTGTAATTCCATCATCAGATCAGCCATCTTTGTGAGTTTGTCAATGTCGGGCTTGCTTGAAATAGCCAACACAACCCGAATATTTTCTGGTAGCTGCTCTAAAAGAAGCGATCATAACATGGCGTTTGTCACCTGTTGTCCTCCAGTGTTTCGCAGATGTTGCAGGTAATATGATGGCTTCCTTCCCTCCAAATTTTGTCCTTGAAATAAGCGTTTCAGCTTCGATTCGTTGGACTCTGTGAATGCTGTTAATATACACTCCTTAACAGAATTATACTTGTTATTAAATCGCGGGTTTCTCGCGATGGTAAATTATGTACGGTAATATTTTTGGCTCGGTGTATTGTATCACGTACTTGAATTTTATTTCATCCTGCGTGATGCCATGTGTGTAGTGTGGCTTCCACTTGTTCGAACCAAAACTCAAGGTCCAGTTTAAAAATGTCGGGAATTTTGTTTTTCGCGATGCTTCTGTAAAAAGATTCGCACTTGTCGAGGGTCTGGGAGTGATGGGCGGTAAATTAACACCAGGACCCTTTGAAGTTTTTGGAGTCTCCAAAGTATCAATAGGTCCGGTAGCAATTTTTGACAATTAATAGCGTCACTGAGATTTTCGTTTGAGTCAATACTCGAAAAGATTCAATATCACGTCAGAAATTCACAAGTGTGGGGGTTCTTCTGACACCACTCAATAATAAAAAGAATCCCATAGTCAATAAATATACACTGAGAATTGTGTTAAAGTCAATACTTGAAAAGATTCAATGTCACGCCGGAAGTCCACCACTGTGGGGGTTCTGACACCAAAGAATTCCGTAATCAATAAATCTACAAACTTTATTTTATAATTATAATAAGTGACGCGCACAATATGGGGGCCGGTTAAGGAAGGACGTTGACCGTTCGTGAATGAGTGAAAAAGAAAATTGTCGCTTTTTCCTTAAAACGATTACAGCGCTTCGTTACGGTAGTAGTGAAATTCTGTACGACACCTCAGCTGTTATTGTTTTGTCGCTACAGAAAAAATTCAAGCAACGCAATCTATATATCATCCAACGGACATATTGAATGGACTGTTACTAAATTAAACATCCAATTTTGCTGTATACATAGAAAGTTAAGGAGAAAATCCTCGAATAATATGTTCAGAAAAGAGCTAGGAACACTTGTGATGTTAGGCAACGTGAAAAAATTAACCGAATAAAAAATTAAATCTAACGGATTAAGAAATTACGAAATGAGACATGGAAAAATATTCTGGCGAGTGATGAAGTATTTTCAGGTTCAAAATATAATTGTTTTCCCTCAAATAGGTAGCCCTAATGGTGAAAGAAATGAGGATGGGACAAAGTTGAAGCCTTTGCAGACTCGACTCATTCTCTATTACGGTCTAGCGCTGGTTGCCTGATAATACCTACTTCAGAGTAGTTAACAAAAGTCCAGTAGAAAAGAAGCGAACGTTTTCTATGAGCTTGAGAGATATCGAAAACTCGCGGTAAAATTGAAGCTGTTGCGTTAATTAAATAGATTGTTGAGGAAATCAGTGACAAACCAATAAACAAGGGGATTTTATGAGCCATGAAAACTGAAGGAATTCAATGAGAAACTCAAAGTATACGATGAAATTCAGGCGATGGTGAAAGGACAATCAATGAAAAAAATTGATAGTCGCAAAACTTATGTTCAGCAGCGAAGCACAAACATAGATTTTGGCAACATAGTTAGAGGGTTACAAACAAGTTCAACTCCCAACCGATATTTTCATTGCGGCCAGACCGGTCACCGATCCAAAGAGCATGTACAGAAGAGTCTTGGCCTCAAATGTTTCAGTTGCAACAATTTTGGCTATCGATCATTTGACTGCTCTCAGAATCCAGACAGACACCGATCATACGAGACTAAACGAGATAGTTGTAAGCGCTGCGAATACGATAAAAAAGGTGATTGACACAAACGGATTCAGAGTTGAGGCGTTGATTAATACCGGAAGTCAGATTAACCTTATTAACACCGATACCCATTAAAAAGTGGGATCACCATTGTTGCTCAGCGCAGAGATAATGCTGAATGGATTTAAACTCTAACGTCAAGGAGCTTGGTTGTTTCACCACACAGGGCCAACGAAGGATGGCTGTTACATCGGGTGTTGCCCAGGGATCTTTCCTTGGTCCGGACCTGTGGAACGTGTCTTGCGACGGGCTACTGAGACAGGAGATGCCAGACGAGTCACACTTGATCGGATATGCGAATGATGTTGTGGCTCTGGTCACTGGACGCAACGTTGAACAAGCGCAACTTAGACTAGGTATGCTAATGCACAGAATAAGAGACTGGATGACTGCTCGCGGGCTCAGTTTAGCACTGGAGAAAACCAAAGTAGTCATCTTCACGAAAAAGAAAATCCCTAGAGTAAGGATGATCAGTATTGTAGACATACAAATCGAATCGAAGCCAGCGGTGAAGTACCTATGGCTACTGATCGACTCGACGATGAGTTTCTCTGAGCAAATCAAGGCAAGGGCTGAGAAGGCTGCTTCGGGAGTATCGGATCTGAGTCGACTTATAACCAAAGTAGGGGGACCCAACCCATCAAGAAGACGCCTCTTGATGAGTACTGTAGGGCCAGTGCTACTGTATGGCGCAGAAGTATGGGGTGACGCTCTCAGTAAGGAGGTTTACCGAAAACGCATGGCACAGGTACGGAGAAGAGGACCGCTGAGGACTTTATCTTCGTATCCAACAGTCTCTGATTCAGCAGTGAAAGTTATTGCAGGCATGATACCTGTTGCACTCCTTGCTAGTAAGCACCACGCTATTTAGCTGCGTCAGAACGAGGATGCATGGGAGACGGTTGTCCCCGAGGAGAAACAGTGTTCACTCAACGATTGGCAGCAGTCTTGGGTGAATTGCGCGCAGGGTAAGTAGACTGCGCGCCTCATCCCGAATGTGAGACCATGGCTAAATTGAAGACATGGTGAGACTGACTTCTATCTGACCTAGCTTTTGAGTGAGCATGTGTGTTTTCAGTCTTACCTGCACAAGATTGGTAAGTCACGGTCCCCCGATTGTCAGTTTTGCCTAAGAGAGGAAGACAATATCTGCCACACACTTTTTGCGTGCATAAAATGGGACAGGCAGCGGAAGAACCTCTTCAGGGAGATGGAAGAACTCACACCGGATAATATAGCCGCGGTGATGCTGGAATCAGTTGACAAATGGAACCAGGTGGCACGTTATGTTCGGGCAGTCCTGAAGGATAGAAGGGGCTCACAATAGCCAGGGGCGTTGGGGCCCGGGAATCGCTTGTCTGGCACCTCCTCTTCCCCTATTCCTTCCTGCTAAAGGATGGATCCCCAAATTTGAAGGCACCTCATGGCGTAACAAAATGAGACCTGACCCGAAGTAATGTGTCAAATGGTTCCAGGCTGGGTTCTCGGGTTGACAGGGGAGCTGCTTAGTGAGTAGTGCAGTCACCTTTTAGCGAACATCGGAGTCCCACAATCTCTGCGTAAATGGAATTCACCTCCTAGCTACAAAATAAAATAGGGGTTATTTCAGGTGTGACTTTCGGGTCCCAGATCGCACAATGAAGACGGGCCGTGGTGCCACTCGTATGGCCAATTGCATGCCGCTTCCCCATGGTCCGCCGAACAAGACTGCGGACTCCTGAAACTAAAGAGGAGTAAAACGATTGAAACTCTAGTGAACCACCGTAGCACACTGACGCAATATTCCTTTACACGACGGAACTAAACTCAAACCAATGCGTTCAGCAAACTAATTTTTTAATTTGAAAAAAGTTAAAGAAAAAAAACGATGAAGTTACTTTCGATTCTCACTTGTTTTTCAAATATATACTAACTTACGCCCTACGTAAGTTAAAATAGCACTCTTGGCTACATTAATCAAATTGCAGAGTTTTACTTCATAATTTACCTATATTGTTGCCCCATTTCAATCCAACAGACATCAGTTCTTCCTTCGAATTCCTTCGTCGCCGCAACTCTTTTGGACATTAAACTCCGTTCAATTCGCTCTTTTCTACTTCGATTCTTTGTTTTAACTCTAATTTTGACCTTTTAACTGCTCACACCTTCAAAATAAATACGACCGGCTTCGCCACTATGAGAGGATCAAGGGCCACCGTTATGTCTGCTTCTTTCTAAACAACTTAGCCATTTCAAAGCCAAGGTCAGCTCGTGGTATTCTCGATGCACTTCCACTGGAAAGTACATTCTGAAATTGTCTTATCATGAGCATTTCCCACTTCGCATGCACTGGCAAGGTGGTGAGTTTGCATGCTGTTGTCGTGCCAGTTGTCTCTGCTGCTGCTTTTGGGACTGTATCATCACTGTTATGGCTGTTGTTGCCGCTGCTGGTATTGAGGCATACTTTGCTGCCTCTATTGCGATGCTTGCCATTGTGGCGACGTCTGTTGCAAGCATACGCGTGAATATGACGAGAATGATTGTGGGTCAAAGACAAAGGTAGATGTTGAGGTTGCTTAAGATGGTTGATGTCCCGCAGGTATTGATTGCTAAAGGTGGTGATGCTGCAATGATTGTTGTTAGATGGTTTACGTTTGTTATAGTCTTTTGTAGTTGGTTGTTATAATCTTGGAATGGTGTCGCGTGGATGTTTTTTGCTGCTGCTGGTGCAGTGCTTGCTGTTGCGGCCACACTGGTTGCAAGTATACGCATAATGATGACGATGATGGTTGTAAGTCAAGACAAAGTTAAATATTGTTTCTGATAAGATGGTTGATATCCCGTGGACATCGACTTTTGGGGAGGTTTATGTTGCAGAGATTGCTGAAGGCGGGGATGCGACGATAGTTGTTGTTGGATGGTTGCAATCTATTGTGTAGCATTGTTGACTTTGGACGATTGTGATCTTTTGTGTGGCATTGTTGACAATGTGTTGATTTTGGATTGCTGCCCATTGTCAGCTTTGATATCATTTGCACATTCATCACCTTAGGTTCCTGTGTTGTCTTCCATTTAAATTTATTGGACTTTTGTAATGTGGATACACTGAACTGAGAATTTGGGGGCTATTCACTTCTGCGGAACTAGATTCAATGTCTGCTGTATTGAATAGGGTGGGTTGCAGATGATTTGATTCATATCGGCTAGTATGGCACGTTGCTTGCTATTGGATTGTGTACTTGGGTTTGTTGTACTCATATGTCTTGTTGCGGTTGGGCTGAATTCTATTTTCAGTATTTTTCAGTATGCGAATTTGTTTGATTTCCCTGCAGCTGAATTTGTTGCATTTATTTTTTGAATTTATAATTGAACTCGTCTGATGGTGATTATGCTGTCTAGATTTGGTATTGAGTTTACGTTATTGGTCTGCTGCGCTTAGTTGAGTTTTTTTCATCTTCGTGCCATCTCGTGACCTCTGGCGGATCCTATATAGAAATGCCTTAGATCTTCTTAAATTGGCTCTACATCTTCTTAAATTAGTTTCACCGCTCTAGTTAAAAAATAGTACTTAATAGGATGAAATTTTAATTCACTACTTAGTTATCATTTAATTCAATTGGTTAAAGGTTTCTAAAAATAATTCAATTTGGCAGTGGTTGGAGGAGTGTCTCGTTTCGCTATCGTGGCTATCCTTTCACATTCCCCTTTAGCCCTGTAACAGCATGGCTATCATTGACGTGACTGAAAAGGCGGCCAAGCAATTCCAGTAAGCGATAGACAAGAATAGGGTGGGTGATCCACAGGATACGGTGAAGATCAGTTCCGGTTCTATACTTTTAGTGCCTTGGTTATAGCCACACACCACATGGTGATAAATTTCCTGACAGGAGCTCCTTGTGCTATACATATGGCAAATGAGGGCTTGAATAAAAAGATTGTACAAACAAGGCACATTATATCCTCTGTCAGAACGCTAATCCAAAGCTAGATGATCTCAAACACGTCCTAGATGCTGGAAAATGTCAGGTTTCCTACGAATCTCGGCACAGGGTGAAAGCATTACTCTAATGAGGCATATTCTGTAACTAATCTTACATTGCAGTATCAATGCCCAAGATCAAAATTGTCAGTTTGTTAAAAACATGAGCAATACTGCGAAAAGAACTAACAAGAATGGTACCCGGATAAAATTTGGTACTGATTCATTCTGGATTCGAAAAAGTGCCCACTTTAGGGTAGTTGGCGATGAACAAGCTGCTATCATCCTTTTAAGCCAAGTTAAAAGCTTTGGAGAACGCTCTTGCGTACGCAAATAGTCAAGATCTCGTTGGAGGAGACTTCAATGCTCGAGCCATCGAATACCCTGGGGACGGTGGTCAGAGTGGGACTCGTCATGCTGAAAAGTGGTACTACACCTACTTTTCGCCATTGGGCTACGTAGGAACCATTCTGGACAGGATACAAAACTGAAGAGTGATTCTGCCAGAGATCACCAGCATATCTAGCGTCTTTGAGACCCTTGATGGTGCTTTCTAGCGTCTGTGTTCTTGACCTTCCGCAATCGGAAGGAATATTAGGAGGATGAACGTTGAAAAGTTCGCTGAAGTGCTCAAGGAAGGCATACCATCGGTGGAAAATTTTTCAGGCAGAAGAGGACAAAGGACGTGGTGAACTCAACGATAAGGATCATCAATTATGTATAAAAATAACCAATAAATTTTTAATAATACCTCTTGTTATTATTAAACTGTTCTCTAGCTCTCTGACTAATTCAATTTACCAATTTTCTTGTCAAACTAAAATTTACCGTTCTTTTGTTCAATTTTAATTATTCTAACTCTACGATTTTCGTAGATAAGGCAAGATATACTATATATATGTTTTTTTCCGTAGCACTACAGCCCTTTCGGGCCTTCGCTTAGAGATAGTTAGAGTATCTCATTGTCATGATTGAATGTTTCGGCACTCCACAAGGTGATATGATCACTATCACGCTTTGGCCGTGTGTTCGTCCACCCAGCTGCGATACGTTCTGATTTTTAAACCAGCGCGTATCACAACTGAACAGGCTTATAGTCCGCCCGAAGAATCACTTGAACTGAATCTCGTTGACGCCAACGAAACTCGAACCAGAGACCTTCGACTTAGGGACTTAGTGCTCTAACCACTAAGCCACGCGGACTCAAGTATACTATATGTTATATGCTTAAATATCTTTAAGTAACCACATTGGTGGCGGTTATCAATTTAACTAAATATAATTCCAATATAATGAATAAAGTTATATTATGTTTCTGTAAAATTGAGAAGCTACGAAATGTATAAAGTTAATAAACGTATGAACCAAAAACAACGTCACAATTAGTATACTTGAGCAAACTACGCCTTGAGCTCCACCCCTCATATTTTCAACGAAGTATGATTGGTGCTACTGTAATTCATTCAATGCATTTTCGATACAATTTACAGTATTTTTATCAAAGCTAGGTCGGTAACATTGCGTAAAAATACCACTCTCCTCCTCAATTGCAGCCAGGATTGGGGTGTGATCTACTGCAAAATACCAGAGGACTTAGGTATTTCCATGCATTTTTGCAAAAGAAAATCAAATGCACCTATGTTGAACCCTAGCTTCATTCTTGAGCAGACCGTCCCGTACTTCTATTGTTAAAGAAGGATGATGCAGATTACCAAAAGGGTTGTTATTTTGTAGTGGTAGGTAGGGGAAGCAATCAGCAGTTCCAATTCATATCCTTATTAATGGAATAACTCTGGCTCTAATGATTATGTCGACAATTTGTTTACTTAAATATTTAGCCAATCTTCCAAATATCGCCATACTATTAACAAATTAACAGCAAACGAAAAAGATCAGTTAAAAGCCATATTTCGCTTCATTTTAAATAAGCATATGTTTTGCGTTATTCGTGAAAAACAGCGAAAAAATTTGTTTTTTGAGATTTTAAATCATGAATAAGTCAAAAAGTATTGGCTTGTCAAAGAAACTTTCTACGAAATTGTTTTCTTGAAATTAGTTTGGGTTAGTTTAGTTATTTTCCAAGGAAGAGTGGGCATTCACACCCGGGGAAAAAGCGGGTTTCAGCGCTATGTAAGTTTTGTTCTTTATGTCATTTCGCATTGGCTCTCAATATTTCGAGTCAATCGGTACAGTTATAAAGATTTTGTAACGAGTACAGGAATTTTTAGGTCGCAATTTTTTCGTCCAGCATAGATTTATTTGAACTTTTCACAAAAAGTAGGGAATAGCCCAAGGATCATTTTCTATATCATGCCGTTGTACCTTAAAATCTTGGGGGTGGTTGCCACCCCATCGCGGAGGTGGAAATTATTTGTTATATTTTAACCACAGAAATCTATGGAAAAAGATCTACGTCCAGCACTCGTTGCGTGTAGACGTGTTTTTAATCGACGTGTCATTAATTTTAAAAATTAATTAATCTTTCACATAAATCAGTTTTCAAAAAATTATATTAATTTTTTATAATTCAATCAAAAGCAAGTTTTGATTTTATTGGAAAAGGCATTTATCGTCGAAGGAATCGACCCAAGGAATCATATCGATGCCAAAGACTAACTCGGGACTGCTTCTCTCCGTTGGGGGGCCCGGGAAGAGTAGCAATACGAAATTAGCGGCAAGCATCAATAAAAGAAGACACACAAGTAACCAGGACTCCGCAGATGGCGAGCGTAAAACTCAATTATGTTAGTCGAAGACAAACAAGAAGTGATTCGACTTCTAGCTGAAAATTAGGAATTGAGATTACGACTAAAGATATGTACAAGAGAAGGAAGAAAACTCAAGATGCAGAACCGGTAAGGCAAATAAATACGGAAACTAAGGCAAAGAACACTGTCAAATGCGTCATCCCAGAAGAAATACTAAGTGCTGGAGGCGCTAACGACAGCCAAAACTATTTTGCAGCGCTGGACGGACTCCAAAAAGAAATGGACGTTGAAGAAAGTATTGAAGGTAATGTTAATCAAGATAACAATCGTAATTTTATCCTTTACTTAAAAAATAAAAACAAGGAGAAGAAACCAGCTCGCAGTTTTGCTGGGTCTTTCTCAAAAAGTTTCTAAAAATCAGAGAAAGTTCCGCCAATCAACGGGTTCTGTCAAAGTGGAAAGGTTATGGTTCGGCTATTGGCAGCTGAAAATAAATTAACCAATTTCGAGATTAAGAGAGTTAATGCCGAAAAATTAACAATTGGAACGAAATCACTGGTTGATTTCAAATCAGCTTAAAAACGTACTGAATTCTGGGGAGGTTCCACACTTCACCTATACCCCGAAAACTGAGAAGAACCAGACCTTTTTGTTGAAAGGACTGCGGAGAGGATACCGTCAATCGACTTCAGGCGCTCAAGGAAGCAGTACCAGAAATTGAATTTATTTCCGTTAAAACATTTGCGATAAGAAGATCGACGATAAAAAAAAATTTACCACTTTATTTGGTGCAGATTTCAAATAAGAGCAGTCCAACTGCTCTTCAATAAATAAGGTACTTGAATTTCCGAGTGGTGAGGTGGAAATGCCTCCAGATAAGAGTAGTGAATCAGTCTTATTGGTCTCAAAGATTTGGATATTCGGCTGCCAACTGCCGTTCAACGTTCATCTTCCCAGTGAGTGCAAACTGGCTCAGAAGGAGCCAAAACAGAAATTATACTGCGTTAACTGCGATATTTTTGGTCATCCGACATCATATCGAGGATGCTCCCGATATCAAGATGCGAGAGTAAAATTTGTCCCAAAACAAACACAACTACACCGCAGTGCCTTAGTTCCGAACTTCGTCAAGTCCGCAGTATCATTTGCACTTGCCGCTAGAGGACCAGCAGCAAATGCGGTAAATAATGTAAGTGGCAATAATGAGCTGCTTCTCAAAATTTACCAACAACTGAATTCTTTATCGTAGAGAATGGATAACTAAGATACGGAAATTAATTTTGTTTTTCAGCGTTTATGCCTTTCAAATGCCTCAAAATTACTTGTCATCCAGTCACATTCCCATGAATAGGATTCGTCTCATTTCGATCAACGTCAACTCTATTGTTACTATACATCGACGTGATTATCTCCATAAATTTATTGTTAAGCAAAAGTCTGACATCATGCTTCTCACTGAAACTCACCTCAACTCATAGCGCTAAATGGCATTCAAGGATTTTGAATGAATAGGTGATGGGGGAGGTGGCGCCGAGATAATGGTTCGAAGACCCTATTGTTTCCAAAATGTTGAAAAAGTCTAATTCAAAAGCTTTGAATCTCTTGATGTGACCGTTATCAAAATCTCACTGCCAGGTGGGGATAACCTCTTCGTTATCTTTGCCTATGCAACTGGTGGAACTGTTCTCAAGCTCAAAGAGGAGCTCAATTCCTTGTTTGAAATACTCGAATTGAACAGGCTGCATAGTTATTATATTCTTGCTGGTGACCTGAACGCCGAGCATACATCATGGCTGAACGCCACTAATAATCCAAAAGGTGTATTTCTGAAATCATGGATAACAGAGAACCAAATTAAATACAGGTGCAATCTAAATGGGTCAGAGTTCCCAACATACCCTAGGACAAATTCATATTTGGACCCCTACATTGCTGACGCAAGACTTGAATTCAGCTTTAATAGTCCTCAACGGAAACTGTAGGCGCTTACTTATGCTGGTAACCATAACGCAATCGCGATGGAAATCAATCATCAAAGGGATGATCTGTTCCTCAGTCCAGTTCAACATGAAAATCATCGGTTGAATTTCAAAAAACAGACTGGGGAAAGTTTCAAAAGAAGTTTAATCGGGAGCACCAAAAGCAATGTCCTCCTTCTGATGATGACAACTCTTGCTCAATGGTTCCTAATGACAGGAATCTAACTAACGATGAAATAGATCTCTATTTGTCGAAGTTAGAGAAGCTGACGTTGGAAACGATTGAGAAAGTAGCTCCCAAGATTAAACATCGTAACAATATGGGAGGATATGAAACACCAACCATCGCAAGGTTGAAAAGATTGAAAAGCCTTCTTCCAACACGCGTCAACAATATTTATCGACGATTTTTGGACCACAACCATCCCTCGTTGGCTTTGTTGAAATTACATCTGAAGAATGTCCGGAACTTAATCCGGTCATACTTAAGGAGTGAGGTCAGCAATCAATGGGCGGAAAAATTGAGGGGTATTAGCCCACCCAGATGGCGTTTTCGCGAAAGTGAATAGCATATTCCGCAAGTAGTCTCGAGTGAAGGTATCGAATCTTGAAGTCACTAGTGATGAGATAAATCTTCTCGATAGGGCTGGTATCGAAATTGATAGTACGACTCCGGATAGAAATGGAAACAGGATTATTTGTGAAGGATTGCATAAACTTGCCCTGATTGGAACACATTTTGAATTGGTTCATCTACCAAACCCTGAGAGAGGGAACCAAATTTTTTCAGAGGTCGTTGAAACAAAAGTTTCCGACTTCAAATCAAGCCTGAACGGCCAATCAATTCTTCATTTCAATGAAACATTAACATCTGACCTCATACCGAGCTTGAATCTTATTGATTATTTTGTCAGCTATAAAGACTTGTGTTTCAAATTTCGCAGGCTAAACAACAAGAAACCATGTGGTACTATGGTATTCCAAATGTAATACTCCGACATTTGCCTGAGGTTGCTATTAGGAATTATTGCATATTGTTCAACAACATGTTGAACAATTCATATTTCCCAAAGGAGTGGGAAAAAGGCTAAGGTATTTCCGATTTTGAAGAAAGGAAAAGAATCTTCGAGCCCTAAAAGCTTTCGCCCAATCAGCTTGCTGCCTAACATCAGCAAGGTGTTTGAAGTGATACTCAACAAAGCATTAAACGCCCACGTTGAGAAATATGAGTTGATGCCGAATTGCCAATTTGGTTTTCGTGCCACGCATTCGACCATACATGCAATAACGAAAGTAACCTCAGACATCTGTTGGAAACTAAATGATAGACAATGTGTTGGAGTGTGTCTCATTGATATGGAGAATGCCTTTGATACGGTGCAGTTAGATGGACTAGTTTTTAAACTTCTTCAAGACAGGTTCCCTAGACACCTTGTCGTCATGATGTGCAATATGCTATACAGAAAATCGTTTATTGTAACTAATGGAAATCTGACAACAATGCGCGAATACATGGTCTTGAATGGTCTACAGCAGGGAACAGTTACTGCGCATCTGCTCTTCTCAATATTCATTCGTAAGAATTGAACGGCTTTGGTTTTAACGTCTTCCCAACGCGATCATTGGTAGCATTTGCTGATGGTCTGATCATTTACACGGCAGACCGAAAAGCTACAATAGTTCAAAGAAATCTCCGAAAATTGTTCAATGATGTGTAGCTATACACTGACAATCGACGAATGAAAATCAATGCGCAGAAGTGTGAAACAATGTTGTTTTGGACAATGCTGCACCCTACAGGTGGGTTTATTGCGACTTGCCTCGCTACTGGCTTCGTTCCTCCAGAAACATTCGTGTATTTGGACATGAATCGATATGTTTTTGATTCTGACGCCGTCCCAATCATATATCACATATATAGACGCGCCACCGATAAGAAGATAAAATATCCCCCAAATTTGAGTTCGCGAGACCAACAATTCCAGTAGAGATACTCATTTGGGAGATTCGTTGAAGCTAATCGAGCTCAGACGGAGCAATCTAGGTATTGGTGGCTGAATGACAATGTCTAAATTACTCGTGTTTATTTTTAGTTTTTGTGTTCTTCGTTACTTAGTTTTTGAGTTTCAGCTCCTTATTGCTACATTAATGTTGTTGTTTATTTGGGATAGGATAGGTATATGCTATGTTTTTATATTATGTTTAGGGATAAGGTTGAACGCGTAAGTTAGGAATATTGTGATTGAATTTTTTAAGTGTAAGATAAAATGTTTGAATGAATTTTATCAGAACTAGCTTATAACATATTAGGTGTAGGAGAAAAGTTCACTGTTATGTTAAAATTATAAATAATTTTGGAATAGTGCTGGTTGGTTTTTTCTTCTCACAATGAAATCATTAAATATGTGGTAATCTTAATTAATTTGAATTTGCTATAGTTTTTTGGCTAAAATGTGTTCAACTGATAACGTATAAATTTAGAGAGCCATTTGGGCCATCAAGTTTTTGTATTGTTATTATTTGGAATTTGCTTTATATTCTTTTAAAATTGCTCATTACGATAAATTAATATTTTTCGAGCTATTTGCGGTTGAAAGTAACAGTTTTTCGATGAAAAAATCAACGTTTTTAATGGTTTTTTTCGCGAATAACTCGAAAAATATGCATTTTATGAAAAAAATTGTTGAGAGTGAATTTTTGGTCTTAAAACAACAAAAAATGCCTTTTGTTTAATTTTCTACGACTGATACGAGCCGAGATACAACATGTTACTTTTAAGCTTTTTTCGTCAAATGCTAAATTTGAAAGATTCAAAGTCAGATAAGGAGAAAACTTTGCATTTTTCGAGGAATAAGTACAGTATATAATAAAATCTTTCTTTTAAAAAAGTCTCTAACATGAAAATTGGGCGACTTAGGCTCAAAATAAGGTCGGTACCTACTTTTTTCTACGAAAAAATCTGTGTAAACAACCCCTAATTACCCCCCTAATTGAAATTGATCTTTACCATTCTGTGATTCTCTTGATATATGTATTATCAATACAAGCAAGATGTTTGACCAATTTAAAATGCCTAATTTTCGAAAAATTTGAGTTTAAAGAGAAAACGATTTTTCACAATTTAGTATTTTTCACCCTTTCTTCACAATGTCTCCGAAAATACCGGGTACACGAAAAAAATGCTGAAGCACCAAATTGTAGCTTCTTTAATGACAAAAAATTTTCTGTGTGTAAATTTCCTGTACATTAAATATTTGGCGAGATGTAGCTGTTTAAACTCTTTATTTAGGAGCGAACACCACCTTATTCGAGCCCTTTAAGCTCACCCCATCTAAAAACTAAGGGATCGTAAGGAATTTAATTCACATAGCTCTTGAGAAACCCTACAAAATCGTTTGGAAAAAACTTTCTGTCACTAAAAAGAAGATATGTTTAAAAAAACCAAATAATTTTTTTTTCGAAAAACTGGAGTAGCCTTCTTTGGAGCATAATACTCGTAATCTACATAACCTTTATATTTGGCAGTAGTGCGTTAAACATTCAAAACTTATCCCGGAGACAGTCGTGTTGTGTCGCGTCAGAAGCCTATCGCTTTCATACATTAAGTATGGTTGGAAACATATTTGTGTGTTGTGTTGTGGTGTACTCTGTTCAGGCGCAACTATTCGCAAGCGATTGCACCAGAGCGCCACAAGACAACACAACAGGACAAAATAATGTGTTTCTGCTTATGTCGCATAGTTAAACAACGCGTTTCCTTCACAGTGTGTTCGTTTAATGATGGCTGATATATTAATTGAACATGTTCGGGAAAGAAAAGTGTTGTACGACACAAAGTGCAAAGAATACAAGGACTAAACGATGAAGATTGCAGCTTGGGAGGAAATAGCGAAAGTATTAAGTGAACCAGGTGTGTAAATGAAATAGTATTTTACTTTTCTTCTGAAAATGTACATATCGTCGCGGTACGTGCAATAGGTCGAATGTGAAATGTAATAACTTACAGGAAGGACAATTTGCATGACTCAAAATCTTTGGTCATATTGATCATATTGTTTGCTTTCTGACCTTTTGCCTGTACCACAACGATGGGTTAGATGACCAGTGCTGTGATTTTATGATTCAAACGTGATAAATAACTTATAAATTTTCACTCTTAAAAAATTATATTTGGATCAAATATTTTAGTAAATTATATAACGTATTAACTTACATTCCAAAATGTTTTGTAGTTGAATGCAAATCAATGTTAGTATGTTGAATATTTTTTTTTAAGTATCAAATAATTAAATTTGTAGTTAGGTGGTTATAAACATTACGTCTTAAGGCGCAAGCCCTAGTAAAACTGCAAATTCCATCTCATAAATGTTACGAATATTTCCAAAAAAAATTTTAAGTGGAAATCAGAATAAACCTATGGGTATTGAATCGGTTTATAACATTTTGCGAATAGTTTGTTGCAAAAATTACAAAATACTAACTAAACAGCATGTTTTCGTCAAAAAATGTAGTAAATCGTGGAAAGCACTTGATCTACCGAGTTGATTTAAGCCACGTTTAATAGATCTAAGTTATTTATATTGAATTAAGTCATCAAAAATTTAAAAAAAAATTCATAATACAAAATGTGTAATTTGCACACGCTGAACAAATATCAGGCATGCATATTAATTTGTATCAAATTTCCACATTTTGTTCTAGAAATTTTTTCTTTAAATTTTTTATGAGTTAATTGAATGTAAATAACTTACATCTATTAAACGTAGCTTAAAACAATTCGGTACATTAAGTAGGTTCCGTGATTTATTACATTTTTTAACGAAAACATGCTATTTTGTGTGAATTTTGTAATTTTTCCAAATAACTTTTCGCAAAATGCAATCAAATGGACATTAAAAAATTTTATTCAGGCGAATTCATATGCTTTATAGACATTGATGCTTGATTGCTTATTTTACTGTTGAATTATCCAGTGTAGTCTTGTGAATCATATGTATTTGCCACGGTACTTGCCCTTCTTGGCTGATGAAATATTCCTTATATTTATCTCTGACATAAATAGCGTCTTGAGATGGGTTCCTTAACAAAGATTCAATATCAAGCAGACAAGAGTTGTTGCTGGTATCTGCAGTAGAATCAATTAAAATTTCTTCGGGTTCGAGTGTGTCTTGCGCTTTTTGGATTCTTAAAAAAATATGAAGGCAGCAGGCAGCTAACACAATCAAATGTACCATGTCCGGCTGTACTTGCATTGGTCCATGAAATACTCTAAATCGAGTCCGTAAAATGCGAAAAGCATTTTTTTCACATGGGCGTACACGTTATAAGCGATAATTAAATATTTTATTCGCATCATTGTTAATGAGTCTGTCTTTGTGGTATGGTTTCAACAAAAATGTTTTTAACGGCAATGCTGCATCAAAGACAATTGTGTATGGCATACGTTGCGAATTTTGAGTCAATGGTTCATCCTATGGAACATTCAACGCCTTCTGCTCAAATGATTTTCCCACCAATGATTTTTCCTATATGCCGCCATCGCTGTTTCGTCCATAAGCGCCCACGTCAATCATGATAAATTTGTATTGAGCATCTACAAGCACTAGTAATACAATTGAATGTTGTTTATTATTATAAAAAGTAGAACCAGCGTTGATTGGACAAATGATGTTCACGTGTTTTCCATCTAATGTTCCAATACAATTTGGAAAGTGCCAAACATTTTTGTAGTCTGTTGAAATATTTTCCCACATTTCTTCTGAAGGTGTAGGCATAAAAATAGGTGACGTATTCTTCCAAATAGCTTCACAAACTTCTCGTACTATGACTCTCACAGTAGAAAACCCCATACGATAGCTGAACGCTAGTGACCGAAAAGTGTTTCCAGTAGCTAAAAATCTGGAAGTAAAGAAATCATAATTATTTTGTCTGTTTCCATTATCTAAAAATCTGACAGACAAGAAATCATAATTATTTCATCTGATTCCAGTAGCTAAAAATCGGACAGTAAAGAAACCATAATTATTTTATATTTTACAGCAAAAAAATGCAAGGATGAGTGGACAAAGCTCAGAAACGCTTTTGCCAGTGCGTTGAAACGACGTAGAAACAAAAAAAGTGGACAAGCTGCGGCAGGCTTCGTGCCATGGAAGCATGAAGAGAGTATGAGTTTTCTCCTTCCTTATATGGATTTTCGGTTGACAAAAACAAATATTATGACCCCACTCCAATCACCGTCTGCTTCTGTAGATGACCCTTTTGAAAGTGGTACAACAAGTGCAAGTTCTTTTTGTTGTTATGAATCTTTTCGAACACGATCCAGTTTGGCCAGTGACGAACCAAATAAAAAAAAAGAAAATAGAAGATCTCTTCGATTTAATGAAATCCTCCCATGAATTAAGATGTCAAAAACTTAATGTAAAACAAGATATGGATGAAACTGACTTATTCTTCCTGAGTATGAGTAAGGCAGTTAAAAAGCTGCCAAAATTGGAACAAACTAAAATTAAATTAAATTTGCACACCGCTATCTCCCAAGCCGAAATACAGCAATTGGAAGACGAAGAAAACATTATACGACCGCCAATTAACATTTTGTCGGAACAAATGATTCAGTCAGCTCCACAGGATCCGCTCTCCATAAACATCGTAGCTCCAGCAGACTTGCCGCCATCAACAAACAGCCAGTCAACTTCAAACACTCAATTTTCAACAGACGTCCCGTTAACAACATCAAACTCAAACATTAAAAACATATTATGAGAACATCGATTTTCAATAATAGACGTAGGTAACTAAAATTAATTATTCTTATAATTTTTGAAAATTGTTAGTTTCTTTCTCAATCATATTCAAAAAATAATGTGAAATAGTACTTGATTTGAATGTTTCAATTTAATTTTTAAATAAATCAAACTTACCTTAAACATAACGCAAGTCTTTCTCTAGCTCCTATTGATTTGCGAAACTTTGTATCTATTTTTTTATGTCTCCTTCAATCAGTGAATGAATTTCCTCAAATTGAGTTTTGTTCATTCTGAAGCGGTCATAGAATTTCTCTTCGTGACTTTCTAGTTCTTTAACTAGACAATGGAATTCACTTTTTTGCTGTCTCCGCCTGTTTATTGGGTGAACCCAGTATCTTCTTCTCTTTTTTTTCTCAAGAAGGGTCATTTGTAAGAGAAATTGAAGATCTTCATCAAAATCACTATCCGAGTCCGACGAAAACATAATTACCATATTAATACTGTAAAGGCAGATTGAAACTGCTAAAAGTTAAATAAAAACTAAAAAGAAGACAGGGATTCAATATTGGAAAAATGCCTGAGGAATAAAAACTCACACACTGTACTCAAACTCACAACTTTCAATGCAGCGCGTCAATACGACAGATTAGTGTGCACACTCCATCTGACGCCACGACACAACACACCACAACACAACTCAATAGTGTGTCTCCGGCATTAGGCTGCATCAATTGTATTAATGGGAGTAATATTCCGTGTTATATTGGTGAGTTTTAGTTATATGCTCTATATTGTAAAATTTTGATTTATAAAAATTGCAATGTCGTGAAAGGTGGTTTTTAAGGGTTGAAAAGTAGCACGATGAACTCTATACATATTTTAAACAACAGAATTATTGAATTAAATCACTATGATAATCAATCTTTTTTTGGGGGAAAAAATTATTTTTTCATTAAGCTCTAACAAAGGTTGATTTTCAAGGGTTGAAATATGATATTATATCCGAAAGTATAAAACAGTCATTATTTAACCAATCCATAGAAAATTTTTACCCATATTAAGGTTTAAAATGTTATTTTAAAATTTTTTACAATTAAGGGTAGTTCTCACCAGCAAAAAAAGATACAAAGGCACGATGTAGAAAATGAACTAGAGGGTGAAATGAATCTAATCCCAAATTTTTATGCAGATCGATGCTGGACGAAAAAATTGCGAGGTTTTACCATTTTTGAGCTTCATTTCCTGTACTAAACGGAAATGCTTCAATGACTGGACGCACGAACGAATAATGGAATAAAGTGCAACACCTGACCTAGTTGATTGAAATGACGCAGTTGCATTGATTTCATATTATATAGAATCAAAAACTCTCAACAAATATCAAGTTATTATATGTAAAAAGTAAAGAAACTTTGATAGCCATCCAATTCTCTGTAGTTGTATCCAAGTTCATGCATAAAATTTTAAAGCTAGCACGTGATCTCTTCGCTAACAATAAGAAACTATTTACCGTGAGCACGTATTAACCGCGCTTTAAGGTCAACCTCGTGCCATAATCATTCACGTTCAACTCTACCCAACATGTGACGTGTGGTGCAAGTAATTGTTTTATGTAAAGCATACAACAATGATAAGCTATTTCACTTCCGTATTTTGCAAAACTTACTACATACTCGTATACTTTATTTTTCAGGTAAATCAGGTATTCTTTCTGCAAATAAAAAAGAAAAGTATTTTGGATCCAGCGAAAAATGAAAACATGTTTCTTTGGCAATAATGGAAGTAAAAATAATCATCTATTTTAATTAGATGAATTTATGATGAAAGGAAACTTTCATAGCACGTTTATCAAGGGAAAAAAAACATGAAAATCATCGGTTGATTTTCAAAACAAGTTGGGTAGACAGAACTACGCTCGTGTCAGAAGGGTTTTGTGCTTAACATACGATATGCAGACATACGAGTATGGAATTATTTAATTCAAGAGAAGCTTTAATGACAACAAATATATTTTTGCTTTAAAAAACCAGTGTTGCTACATTTGAACCGGCCAAAATTTTGTTGCAATATTGCTTATATCATTGACTAAGCCGAATCTTCAATGTATTTTTGTATTTGGAGCCTGGTTTGATAGAAAGCCTATGTAGTAGAAAAACTGAGTTTGCTAGTTGTGATCGGAGAAAACTCAAACGGTAATAACTTCTGTACATTCTATTAAAACTCATAGAGTATAAGGACCTTTTAAAGGGCACTTAAATATCAACTGTCATCCAATCAATATTGTAATTTACAGATCCTACTATTATTTGCAAAGTTGAACGAATTTCAACCATTTAATAATTCCTTATTGGATCTTTATTCAGTCTGGACCCCCCCCCCCCCCCCTAACCATACGGAAAAACTAAATAATATTGAATTAAAAATTTCTTAATAGACATTTCAGCAGCGACTAGAAGAGAGAATAGAGGAGCATTCCATATCTCTGAAAAGTGTCGCCAAGGGTGGAAAGAGTAGAATAATTGGTATCGAGATCACGGGCCACCATGGTATCTGCAATTAAAAGCGAAGTAACTTCCCAAAGACGTAGAAAGAATAATGAAAACATCTCGAAACTGAAAATTAGCATACAGAAAAGTAGCATAAGGCTTAAAACGTTGTTTTTGAATTTAGAGTTTGGCTATTGGAAGGTTAGGGGGCAATGCAAAGACATTTTAATTTTTCTATTCATATCACTGAACGTTGATCGCAAGCTGCTTCATTTCACATGAAACATTTCGTACTAATTCAAGGCAGTAGAAAATGTGTTGCTTTCTGCTTTGCACCCATATGGGAGTAAGCTCTAGCGAATTGTTAATCATCCTGGCCATGCATATTCAGAGACTATGGAAGTAACATAAAATATTTTTTACCACCTTTAAAAAAAAAAGGTTGTCGTTGTATCCCTTTTCCCTATATATTCGAATACTCGAATATAGCTAATCTTGACTGTCTTTTGTTTTGTGATTGCTCTATTCGCTGAAACGATTGTTTTTTTCTCATAATGTTTCTATCAGAAACAGAAGTGGTTACAAGGATTTAATATTCGAGAAAACTTTGTCACTTTACCCATACCATGCATATAAAAGAATTCCTTGAAGCTGGCATTCGTTGCGGGCAAAGACATAAAATATACAGTCTTTATTTACCTTTCGTTCCCCTTTACAATCCTCCACCCATGAAATGCTCTCGCGACGAAAGCACGCTTGCCTCCAGCTTCACCCGCAAGAGTCCATATAATTCGCGCTTCCCGCTAGCGGGCACGGGTGACTATAGTCACGGTGACAGTTTCGTCACTTGCATCAAGTATATCAACATGTATGGAGATGCGCGCATGTTACGACGTGACAACCGGGTGACTTTTTTGTCCGCCTCTCAGCGAACAAGCCCGTGACGAAACTGTCACCGTGCCGCTAGGTTTAAATAGGCGCGCGCGCACGGGTGACAAAAATGTCACTCTCATAGTAGTCCAGCCGCATTTTATGGATTAAAAATCGACAGAGAAATTTGGTTTTTGAATTATCCGATTGACTTTTGATGCTGAAATTCGACTTTCCTATTGTATGTGTGCCATACAAAAAGTTTCTTTTAGGCAGAATCCTTAAAAAGAAATTCTGCCTTCTCAGCTGTGTTTCGTGCTCATTGCTTGCGCGCCATTGCCTATTTTTACGGCTTTGTCAAACGAATTTTACAAAGACCTACTACTTTCGCGTCCTGTCTGTTCGACTGCCCGTGCATCACAGCAAATTTCCTCAGAAACTCGAATCATCAAACTTTGTAGGAAGGCCAAAAGTGGTGGTTTCTCAAAAGTTAAAGTGTTATGCAATTTTTTAAAGGTTTTAAGGATGGTCCCCCCATATACGACACATGACCACTCAAAATTTAATATTCATCATAGGTATTCCACCAAGATATTGTAATGATTTTCAGTCTACGTCCGAACGCGGAACCGACCTCTCATCGGTTCTAGACGTTAAGTCTGAGTAGTGCCAATGGATGGTACCAACCGGTCAACCAATCCGTGCACCGTAACCCATTCACGCGGTGGCTGCTTGTCGGCCAGCTAGATCGGAGAGGATTTCGGTCGCGGGTCTCCGAATGGGTTACGCTCGTTTATATATTTCAGCCACCTATACACGCCCGTTTTCAAACGTGTTACAAAACAAAACCATACGGAGAGGAAACCTATCCTACGTTGCTCCGTATTTCTTCCTATAACCAGTCGAAAGAACAAAATCTAATTTTTTAATCGCGTTCCCAAATTTCCGACGTGGTACCGAAAAGTATACTACGTTAACTCATCCCGACGAAAGCTTCTCTAATAAAACGACAAAACAACAAAGGTACCGCGTACCGCGCGCAACGCGAAACCGACCTCAGCGGATTTTTTTCAAACCCTACCCTCGCGACGGCATACTTACCCTGCACCTCATTTCCCGCTGAAAAGCAGAACTACTGGAAAGGAAAGTATTTTTTTTTTTCGTTAGTAATTCATTTTGTTATTTAAATATCCATGAATAAATTTGAATACATAAATCTTATTACACATTTTTTCTTTCGATAATATGTGCAAAATATTTAGGTGGCGTGATCCTAGAGGTATAAGACATATAGAGTGTGTATCCGTGTGTGTTCCAACTTTTTCTCACTGTTTGTAAAGTGTAAAAGCTGTGTTAACTTGAACATTCGAATTATTTATAATACTGTCAAATAGAATTAATGAAGACATGGTTTTAAGAAACAAAAGTTTACTTTTAAGTGTAGTCATAAATTCGGAAAGACAAATAGTCTACAATAATTGTCTATACCTTAAAATCGCTCCTAAAATTATTAAAATAGTATCGTTTGAATGATAGCCAATATAAGCAATGAATACTGAACATAAAGCATTTCTAGACAAAGTTCAAGAATTAATGATTCACTACTATAGTAAATTGATGCATTGATGAATTTGCTATTTATTCATGAGGTTCGGACACGGTTGATGCGTATGGGCCTCTATTTTACGAGTATCTTATACCTCCATGGGCGTGATCGATAAGTTATCAATTAACGCTAAATGAAATTGAAAAATTATATACGATGACATTTCAGTCTCTCTTTACACTTTTAACTTTGCAATAATGTGAGGATTTTTAGCACTAAATTTCTACAATATCATTCTGTTAGTTACGGTGTGCGACCTTATTAAAATATTTATCCAAATTAACGATAAAACACAATAATCGCTTGAAAGCAAGAAATCCGTCAATTGCACACATTCCAGTCGCCAATCTGAGCTAGTCAAAAACTCGATTTATTAACAATTCACGTTTCTATTAAGATTTGTATACAAAATCATAAAGTTTATACAAGTGCGACTGAAATATGCTTCGTACGCACAAAGTTGGGAAAACTATTTCTTGATATTACTACGCAAATTGTCTCTCGTTCTTTTTTTGTTTAGACACTAACGCAATTGACAAAGTGCCGAGAAAGATTTTATTCCCTTAAATATATATGTTTTTTTTTCTTCACGATAAATTAGTTACTTAACACTATGCTTATTTTGATATTTGGAACAACATAAATATGAATAATGTGAGTGCTAATTAAAGGTTTATCTAATTATTTGCATTTAACTTATAGACTCTATTCAAGACTTTGCGCTTACGATATTTTTATAATTTAGTTTTTACTCTTACTCTCTCGCGGCTTAATTCGTTCCACTAAATTATACAACTTCTATACGAAGAACTACAGCAATATATCTCTACTTTCCATCATTTATATATATGTTTTCTGCTCGAAACTAAATGCAAAACAATTTGCTTAATTTTCTCAATAATCCTAACGAAGATTTAATGCATAATATTCTCTGCTAACCATATTAAATGAATGTCAATAAATGTATTTTGTGATTAAAAATAAATAAAAGAAAACGATAACTCGTGGCAGTTTGTTTTGGCAGGGTATTAAAGAATTTGAGGACTGTAGGGATTTGAACTCAATTGCTACTATTTTGTCAGAGACCATTCTATCGGAACGTCTAACGTTAGAGAACTCACAATGTAATCTCTGATGTGGAGCTCTTGCGTTGAATTAATGAATTTATGTGAATAAAGTTACACGCTTTGTACTCAGTTGGTCCCTAAGTTTCAAAGAGAGTCGAAAATCCTGAAAACCTGCGTATTTCATGACAGAACGAGTCTAAAGGAGAACACGTTCGAAAAATGGATATTGAAATTGAAGAGATTACTGTCCTTTCGCTCCAGCAACTATTCTGCGGGGTATTGATTAGTTTCGATAAAATAAATCGCCAAGTTTATGATTAATTCTGCAGTCCCCGAATATAGAATATATAGCAAATTAAAATACATTTCAACAATGGAATTGATAACAAATAAAAACGTTGCACTAATTACAACTTATGAAACAGAACGGTTGTCGTGGCTGCCCTTCACTTTACCTTCATTTGACCAGTCCCAGCCTTTTCCTTTTGCGCGAAATTTCAATGATTTGTGATGAATTGGACTCCCCGATCGATGACGCCCGTCTTCCTCTCGTTGGTCGCCACCATATCCATAGTCATCGTAGTCGTACTCTCATGTTCGGTCTCGGAACTTTTTCTTGTAGTGATTTTCGGATGCTGATACCTGATTGGAATCCTCAGAGCATTGGGCTGCGTTTGAGATACGTTGGTGCAGGAAGAGGAGAGCAACAGCAAACTCGCAGTATTTGAGACAATTGGCAATAACGGAGGAGTTGCTGGTGATGGGGACGGAGTTCTGGGTAAACCTGCTTCAGACAATGGTGGGCTATCTATAGGATCAGACGGAGAAATTTTTATTATCGGCACCGTGTCAATGCATTTTGTGCTGTCACTTCTTCGATCGCTTAAACTGCCGCTTCGTCCAGTGGTGGAAACGACTGGTCCAACTGCGATGTCCAATTGCGACGAAGATGAGGATGATGAAAGAAGCGTTCGCGTATCGCTGTTGCTTCCGTGTGTGATTCCCGAGTCTGGAGATTTATTACAGCTGATCGAAGGGGCCGTGTCGTTTTCTATTGATCGTCTTGTTTTGTCCAGTTCGGTGGAAGCCAAGGCAACTAGGCGATCAAATCCAGAGCTTATACGATCCTGCCAATGCGTCTCATCCTCCGGTAAAACATCATCTACTTTCGTTTATCAATAAAATTATTTTCTCCCGGATATACGAGTATGTGGGTGGTTAAGGCTCAAACTACCATTAAGTACATGTATCGAATCTAATGATAAGTGGATTCTAATATAATTTCGCCTGTTTGTTTCTCGCAGGTCGTACGTATCTTCGACAACTTTTTCTTATTTTATTAACTCATATCTATTGACTTTGGAGTCCCTAGAAGTCTCTTCGTTTCTTTCTTGGTTGTTTTTTTTTGTACGAGTATAATCAAAAGATTCAATAATTTTAAACGCTCTTTACTAACCTCCAAAACTATGTCGCAGAAATTCTACATCGAACTGGCCATTTTTTCCATCCTCATTGCAACCGTGGCCGACATGTGTCGAGCGTATGAATTTCCTATGACGGACCGGCGAAAGCATCACATCTCCATCGCCTTCCGATACACGACCACCCGCAAATTGGCTCAGCATTAGCGGCGCACTGAGTTAATCGTTCTAGCGAGAATTAAGAACTAAGTTACATCACAGTTAACCTCGTCCAAAAGCATATTTACCTGACGTGCTCACGTTTGGGTTCAGGCTGCGACACAAAATCCTCACTCCATCCACAAAACTCACAATAGAATTTTTCACCCCAAAATTCCGCTGCGATCAATGCAATCGCTCTCGATGGCACTCACTACCCTAACCACACACTCTGCCACCATGTGGCTGTCAAACTTCTGTTGGCATCCCACAACAAAATAGACGTGGGATGTGCACTGGTCGCAACCAATGTAAAATGACAAGCCACCTAGCAGCAAAGTGTGTTGGTAGTAGTCACCAGCGGCGTCGCATGATTCATTACAATATCAAAAGAAAGGTCTTGAGATATAGTGAGATCGTAGATAATGATCGTTTTCTTCAAATCCATGTTGACGATTGACGCCTGTATTTCAAAAACAATTTGTGAATGTAACCTCCTGTGAGCACCCTCCACTTTTTTGAGGTGACGTGACAGTGACAAAAACTTTTTTGTCACCGTGACTTTAGTCACCCGTGCGCGCTTGCACTTAAACATTCTGTTGCCGTAAACAACGCAAACATTTTTCTTTTCTTTTTGGCGATTGGAAACAAGCGTCATACAAAGTAAAATCATAATGGGTCAAGAGCCGAGGGCGATGGATTGCCTTCAATAGAACTTCCTTCTGAAAATGAATTTGAATGTTTCGCTCTAAATTTTTGTTTAAAGCCATTTTCAGGAGAAAGGTCTATTGGCACAACCGACGACGGCCCAAAGTGGAATTGCAAACTTATGGCAAATGCACAAAAAAGAACGTGACTGCAATCATGTAAACAACTCCAGTTAGATATGAATTGGAATAGAGCAGAGCGAGATACCATGCAACGAAACAATTACACGCTGCTAAATGCTTAATTTCTCTCGAGCCATTTCTTATCCTGTAGTCTATGTATGAATCTATGGTTGAGGATTAGTTCATGCGCGACAACAAAATACGAGTGTGGCTTACTAAAAATAAAAAATGAAAAAACTATCAGAAAAAATAACTCTTTTGAATTTTTTCAAACAAAGGACTCTTCAAAATCAGAGAATGAAAACCATGCTGAAGCTGACAGAAATGTCGCAAGCCCATCTAGCAATCAAGTAAAGAAAGGTAAGTAAAATTATAACAAAGAAAGTGGTCATAAACTTCATTCGTGTAAAACGGAACACGCCACAAAATTAAAATTTGGCGGCTAGGTCGCGTCGTGTACAGTACAGTCAAAACACTTGCATATGGAAAGGTGTCTCAATATTTTTTTTGATCAGATCAGTCTTTTAAATATAGTCGTGTATTTATTATACACAGTAAACATTTTTTAAGTCCTTCTAATTTTAAAATAGGACATTTCATCATTTTCTAGTAACGGTTACTATTTTATCTTAAGAAGTACCGAAAAATTGTTACTGTATTTGACTAATCTATGACTTATTTAACAAATTCATCTGGTAAGCTGAGTTTTAACTGTTTTCTTGCAAGTATTTCTCTCAGTAAAAGTTTTAGCTTATGTTTTGTTAATAAACATTCATTCTTGTTCATATAAACTTATGTTTTTATTCTGATTTTGTTGTTGCCGAAAAATTTTGTTTTGAGCTCTACTGGCTATGCTCCGAAGTAGCGTATGTCCTGTTTTTCTAAACAAAATATCATTTAGCTTATTTGCCTAATGGTAGCATTTATCATCTTCGCTACCAAAGTATACTTTACCAGTAAATATGCGCGCGCCATACAGTCAACGCTACATATCAGTTTTGAAAAAAATTTGAAAATAATGCTTCAAAGTATCATCGGTTTGGTGTTTCTTCGTACCAAGATTTTCTCACTTGTAAAAATATGCTGAGTGAAGAAACTAGCAAATCATAGTCAGCTTTGAAAATAGCAATACATTGCCAAACTTTCAACTAAATGCAAAGTAATTGTAATGAATTTCTCTCTTCAGCTCGAACGCGGAACCGACCTCTCATCGGTTCTAGACGTTAAGTCTGAGTAGTGCCAACGGATGGTACCAACAGGTCAACCAATCCGTGCACCGTAATCCATTCACGCGGTGACTGCTTGTCGGCCAGCTAGTTCGGAGAGGATTTCGGTCGCGGGTCTCCGAATGGATTACGCTCAATTACAATATTTCAGTCACCTGAAATTGCCCGTTTTCTAAACGCGTCAACAAATACTCATCCAGAACGAGAAACCTACATTACGTTAGTTCTGGATGTGATCTATCCACAGATCTCAAATCAAAAACGCTACAAAATCCCATAGGCGCGTTACCGATTCACCGACGCGGTACCGAAAAATATACTACTCGAACTTAAATCGAAGGAAGCTACTCTAAGGAAATGACGAAACAAACAAAGGTACCGCGTACCGCGCGCGATGCGAAACCGACTTCAGCGGATTTGCAGAAACCCTACCCTCGCGACGACATACCTACCATACACTCTCCGTTCCCCCTGAAAAAGAAGAGTCACTGAAAAGGAAAGTCGTTAGTTATATTAGCAATTCATGGTACTTTTATTTAGTTCAAAAAAAAAATCTATACAATCCCTCCATTAATATTACTATTTTTATCTATCCTGATGCTGATCTGCAAAGTATTTTTTTTGTTTTTTTTTTTTTTTTGATTTTCCTATTATTTTATGCTTTCTATTAAACTAAACAGTTTACATCATTACATTGAAAATTGCTTTAAGTCATAAAAGCATTTAAAAACTATTGTCTTCAAAATTTAAATTATCTATTTGCGCTGAAAACGCAGATTAACAGGCGCAAGTTTCAAAAAGATATGCCAGAAAGTAGAATTTTTACAAATTATTTAATATCCAAAATTCAATCGGATGACCAGCGTACAATTGGGATAAACAATCTTGGGGGCAAATGTCAACTGTTAACTTAGTTATCAATGAAAACTGTCTTCAACCGATACAAACAGTCAAATAAATATCGAGCAAGTGGCAACGCACAATTTAGATAAATCCTAAAGGTAGCAAATAGCGCGCAGTAAAAATCTATTAATCTTGTACGTACACACGCTTACATTCACCGAGGATTTTTAGAGACGAAACCCGTTCAAACAAAGCCAAGTTAAGCTCCAACTGAAATATCGAACTTCTAATCATGTGGGTACTCTATTAACGATTAAATTATATAAAAACAACGATTTCTAACCCATACATCCCGAACTCATTGTCTGTTTTACATATTCAAGTCCCGATTCCTTGGCAAGGCGAAGGAATATAACATACAAACTACATATCAGAGGACAAAAGTATTTGCGATTTGCTGTAGGATTCATTTAAAATCAATTAAGTTACATATTTTTGTACTACCGTGATGAAGCAAATTATTTGTCAGTATGGTAAAATGTTCAATAAATGTTAATGAGGTGTTATCAATAAAAGAGAACAGTGAAAGTAGTTCAAATTGATGCTAACATCTTAACAAAATGCAGAGCAAAAATGTAATATTGTTAATGCATGCATGAGCTATCCAACAATTATTTCATAAACGATATTTTCAGCAAGAGGTCATATTGAAATTTGGAAGATCACTGCCGAAGTATAATCTATTTGCGAATTTGTTAAGTATTTGGGAGCGCAACACCAAAATGTACGAGTATGCCTTGAAGGCTAAAAATATCTTCACTGTAATATTAACCGACCATCACCGTTTATTATAATGCACGACTGGGCTGATCAATGAAATGCCTGCCTCAAAACGTTAGTATCCGAATCAATTTGTTTATTTATGCTGACAAATAATATATTTTTATCTATTTTCTAGGTTCCTAACAACGTCATGACGGTAAAGGAACTTCCCGTTATTCTTCTTACCAGAAGTATCTCTGCACGATATACATTTCAACGTATTCGAGAGTATTATCATAGATCGACATGTGATTGTTTCCACGGTACTACCAAATACAATAATTTATTTGGAAACTAGACACGTTCACTATTCAGCTATGCAATCGTCAAATCTTGTCGTTTATGTAATAAAATTAAATTCGTGTAAATTAGACTAGTTTTCATTAGATACTGATCCTTTCTTATCCTTGTTCCTAATTGTGATGTTCGTTTGACTTGATTCGCCACTGTTTACTTTACAATATATATTTACAAATCTTTTGCAAACAAAATTTGGTCAGCCAAAATGAATCTCTTAGCAACTAAATTGACATGGTTCCAAATAGTCGCATACTTAAGAATCGTTTAAAATGACATGCGTATTAAGGTATTCTAAAGGTAGACAAGAATATATAGTAGTTAATATAATTGAAGCCTGAGATTAACTTTATAGCTTCAGCTGCGTTAATTTAAATTCAACTTTAGACTTAATCAATTAGGGAAAACGTTTGTCACTATCTTTCTACTTTTTCGTCGGTGATTCTGGCCGAGTCACTTTAAAGCAAATTCTATTAAAATGTACGCACATTTGGTGAACGACTCTCATACCGTAATGACAATGGGCTACGGTAGTTGTGATACACAACATGTACAGTATCAAACGCTCTAAAATTGGAACGTTCATACCAAATAAAATACTGATTACATAAATAGGTGTCATCCAATGAAATGCTTCACATCGAGTATTAGACATTTGCGCGACAATGAGTCGACACTTGTATTTATTGAATCCGGACAAGTGTTCATTCGTCAGATACTCGTTGTTGCAAACTGCATTCGCTCCGCCGGACATAATCCGAGGTCTAATTCGGTGGTAAATTTAGTCGGCTGCCAATGTCTTCTCGGAAGCGGCTATCTGAAATTGATTAGTCTCTGAAGCACTCGCTCACTAAAATTTGTTTTCAAGCGCAATTGCAATCTAGCTACTGACTTATGTAATAACCTTTTCTATTTAGTTATTAACTAAACTAACCTCTTTCCTAATTTTTCTGCTCCGGTGAATGTCACTGCCTCACGAATAACGTTTTCCCAAAAACACTTTAAGCACACCACGCGTTTCTTCATAGATTAACAGGGAATACGTTTCACTCCACCACGTCGCGCCAAACGACGTATAGCTGGTTTTGTAATACCTTCGATATTATCACGAAGAACTTTACGATGACGTTTAGCGCCTCCATGTGCTGTCGAAATTTCCGGTTGTCACCTCGGACAAAACATATGTGCGTGGAATGGCACTTCATATGGCGGAAATGTGCTTCTTCAGATGTCGCCAGTGGCATAGTTTTCTCGATGGCCACGGTGGAGGGGCATTTCCAGATGTGTAGGTCTCGAAATGTGCCGGGGTTGGATTAATTCTATATTTCGAATATTTATATCCACGGATATAAATATTTGGACAGAAAAAAAAATATTTTCTGCACAACGATATCCGCACAACAGATGAAGTCCGCTGGCACTTCGAGGACATATCCATCTGGCAGGTTACAAGGGTTCGGGATCGGAATCACTTCGATTCCTGGGCGCAGGCGTCACATTACACATTCCCCCCCCCAAAATCGAAGTAATTACGATCCCGTCTCCTTGGTAACAGGTCTTGGTTAGGGACGTGGCGGGTCGAAGATCCGTTTCGAAGGATAGGCTACAACCCTGTTCGTGAAGACTCGGCAGTGACTATGTAGTAGGAAGTCAGGTGTTATTCGGAGGCCTTCGTCTAGGCAGAGATTTGGGATAAGCCAAGGTTTCTCGTGGGAATTAGTTGCACTTCATCGTCTAAGGTCTTTTGCGTGGTAAATTCCCAGGGTCTTACCAGTCATGTCCGCGATGAGGTATCGGGTGGGGCTTATGACTTGTATGACTCGACACTTCACGAATTTCTTGTCTAGTTTGGCATTGTAATGGCGGGTGGCATCGCTCTGTCGGAAGTTTCGACGATATATTTCGTCGCCGGCCTTAAAGCCAGAAGGATGAGATCGCAAGTTGTACCGCTCCTCTCCCATCCGTCTACTTTCTTCAATCTTCTCCCGCAGTTGATCTCGCAGAAGTTGGAGCTTTTCGTGCGGTTCTAGAACCACGATTGGGTCCTCTAGCGATTTCAGCTGCCGCAATAGCCGGTAAGCGCTCCCATGACAGATCATGTACTGGCCGAACACTGCGAAATACGGCGAAATGCCGGTCGTGGCGTGGTACGACGAGCGCAGTGCACTAGTGATGGCGGACAATTTGCGATCCCAGTCCCTCTGATTCGGGTGGACATAGGCGCGAATGGCCGCTATGAGCGTACGATTCAGTCGTTCGGATGCGTTGGCTTGTGGTGAATAGACGGCAGTTCGTTGGTGGATGATGCCGTATTTGGACATTAGGTCTCGGAACTTGCTGGAGGTGAACTGGACCCCATTGTCGGAGACAAGTTTCTCCGGAACTCCAAACATGTGAAAGACTCGGTTCTCCAAAAAGCTGATTATAGGTCCGGTGTGCATGTTACGTAGTGGTTCTATGATAGGGAATTTAGAGAGCTGGTCCAGGACCACGACAGCTCCCGTGTGACCAGAAACAGATCGAGGGTAAGGACCGATAAGATCAATGTACAAGCGCTGGAACACGCGTTCGGGAACCTCAACCTTACCCATGGGTGGCCGAAGAATGGTGTTGGGCGCCTTAGTGCATTTGCATAGCTCACAGGAGGCTACGTACGCTTTTATCTGTTGTGCCATCTTAGGCCAAAAGAAACAGGTTTTCAACCGCCTAAGTGTACGACCGTATCCGCCGTGCGCACTTGATGGGTGGTCATGAGCCCGCCTGATAAGATCAGTGGTTAATTCTTCGGGCACCCACAACTTCCACTGTTCTTCTTCTTGTATGGGGTCTCCGGATGCGTGTCCCATCCGCTTGTAAATAAATCCATCCGTCAACCGCAGTTCAGGAAGCTGGGGCTGTTGGTTCTGGATAGTGTGAATCAGTTGGGTGTAGCTGGCTGACTTGAAGGCAGGATGGTCCAGATCGATCAATTGGGGGCTGTCGTCCTCTTGGACCAACTCGGCTCCTTCAGGGGCGAACATTCTGGATAGGGTGTCGGGGACTACATGCTGGCTTCCTTTTCGGTGGCGAATTGTGAAGTCAAATGCCTGTAGTTTCAGTGCCCACCTTGCCAATCTGCCGTTGAGATCAGTCTGGCTCATTAGCCATTTCAGAGAAGCGTGATCCGTAACGATTTCAAAGGTGTGTCCCTCCACATAGGCTCGGAAGCGTTTCACTGCCAACACCGCGGCTAAACATTCTTGCTCGGAGACCGTGTAATTTCGCTGGGCTGGGTTCAGCTTGTGAGACATGAAGGCTATAGGTCTCTCCTCGCCGTCTTGTGCAACCTGGACTAAGACTGCTCCCACCCCATGTTGACTCGCGTCACAATGGATTGAGAACGGTTTGTCAAAGTCCGGGCTGTGCAGTACGGGGGCCGTAGTCAGACTCTTCTTTAGCTCTTCAAAGGCTCGCAAGCTGGGCTCTTCCCAGACGAATTTACGTCCCTTACGCAGCATGTCGGTCAAAGGAGTGGTAATGGTGGCATAGTCACGTACAAAACGCTGGTACCATCCGCATAAGCCTAAGAATCGGCGTAACTGTTTGGTGGTCTTGGGTAATGGAAAAACGTCAATCGCTTGAGTCTTTTCCGGATCGGTCTTGATATGCCCATGCCCAATGATGTGACCTAAATACTTCACCTCCGTCATCACGAACTGGCTCTTCCTTATGTTGATGGTTAATCTTGCCCTCCGGATGTGTAGAGCCACCTCCTGAAGCAGGTCGATGTGTTCGTCAAAGGTCTCGGTTATAAGCAGCAGATCGTCCAAGTAAACGAAAACTTGGTGCCGCAAATGAGGTGGTATCACCTTATCCATAAGGCGCGTCATCGTTTGGGGGGCATTACACAATCCGAATGGCATGGTCACGAATTGATATAGGGGCCGACCTGGGACTGTGAAGGCTGTTTTCTCCTTTGAACCGGGGTCTAAAGGAATTTGCCAGAAGGCGTCCTTGAGGTCTAAGCTCGTGATGAAATGGGCTTTAGGCAATCGACTCAAAATGCCTTCGATCAACGGTAGAGGATATGCGTCCTTGACTGTGACGGCGTTCAAGCGTCTGGCATCTAAGCATAACCGGACCTTGTTCGGCTTGACAACTAAGGTGACTGGGGAAGCCCACGCGCTCTGTGATTCTTCGATTACGCCTAATGATAGCATTCGATCCACTTCGGCATATAACGATTTTTCCTTCGCCGGAGATATGGCGAAATGTCTCTGTTTTATGGGTTTAGCGTCCCCCACATCTATAGTGTGGAACACCAGGGCAGTCCGCCCGAGACCTTCTTTCTCGTGCGATGGAAAAGCCGATATAGCCGAGTCGAGACGCAGTTGCTGAGTTACATCCAGTGTATGCCGTAGTAAGTTAGTGGGTTGAGATTGGTCAGGAACGGTGGTGACGGACTCCAGGGTCGAACTGGAAAATAGTGCCGGGGCCAAGTTAAATTTTCGAACGAAATCCACTCCTAAATAAAGATTCTGGGTTAACTGAGGTATGATGAAAAATTCCATAGGTTTAGTTACCCCTTTAAAGGTGACATCCGTCATAATTTTTCCCACTACAGAGTGACGAGTTCCGTCCGCCGTGCTTAACCAGGAGGTGAAATGACGGATTTGGTCCGCGTGCTTTGCCAGTACCTCCCCTGCAAACTCGGCAGAGATGCAATTCACACTGGCTCCCGTATCGACTAAGCCTGATACTCGTTTTTGCAGGAGGTGTACTGACGCATATGGCCGAACATCATCCCTCAATAATTCGTCTAAGTATATGTCCTTCAACACTTTCCTCGACTGCCTGACTTTTCTCCAGAAGCTCCGCATCCGACGCGTGGCTCGCTTGCTTCGCGGTGGGACATTTGTGGCCAATTCCTCATGGAAGATGCGCTGTCGAGTAGCCAAATAATTCCGCAACCTGACATGAAAAGGTTTTACATGCCAAGGAACCTTCGTCTCGCTATCATTTCCCTGCGCATTGGCCTCGGCGAAGGACGGCGTCGGTTGTGGAACTTCGGGAGAACTGTGTTTAGCGGTGCGAGTCAGCAGAGTTGGAGTCATGTTGGGAGCTGGGTCATAGCTGGTGATGGGGTCTGGATTGGTCCGTCCGGGGTCTAGGAGTGCCGACGGGTGGTCGCGGCACTCGGTGGCAAGTTTTTTCGCCCTTTGCAATTTGCACAGTCAGGTGCGTATGTGTCGGCCTTCCCGCAGCGGTAGCAGAAAAGCGTCGGCTCCGCTGGACATGCGTAGAACCGATGTCCCGGTTGTCGGCAGTTCCAACAGACCGTCGGGCTTGTAAGTGCTTCAAGGGAGGGTCGATCAATCAATGCTGGGTCCTCAAGCTCCGGTGGTGCTCCGCTCCTCGGTACTGGTACTGGATCAGCAAGCAGGTGGTCTGCTGCCATCAACTCCGCGGTGTGATGATTTCGGGGATTTGGTCCCGTTATGCGAGGTTGTGGGCGGAAGGTACCTCGTCGCTCATCCAAGTGTTCTTGTCTACGCGCATGGAGGCGCAATCCCTGTATGGTGTTGATGGGAAAATGTAGCAGGCTGTTCTGGAGATCCCAGCGCATGTTCTCTCTGATAATTTCTACTAATTCGTCCTCGGGCATGGTATTTCGCAGGCGAGTGCTCAATCTCACTATACTGGTGTAGTACTGGTCGAACGGTTCGTGAGCGCCTTGTTTCCGTTTCTTTATTTGCTCTCTTAGCTCTCTCTCAGTGAAGCCATCCTCAAATCGATTGCGGAAAGCTGCACTGAAAGAGTGCCAAGTGGGACGTGGCGTTGACTCTTTAAAGCTCCAGTACCAGTCGGCAGCGTCGCCGCTGAACAAAAGATGTGCATGCCGGAGGAAGGCCGAAGAATCCCCTCCCAGGGTGCTGGATATCAACGCCTGAATCCGGAAAAGGAACCGGTCCGCCGATATCATATCGTTGAACCCTGTAAAGTTCAGGCGCCAACTCTCCATGATACGAGGCGTCGGGTCTCGGAAAAGTGTCAATGCGTTCCCGGGGGGAATCACATCCTCTACTGACCTGTTGTACTGAACTGCCTCGGGGGCTGGAGGTACCAACGGAGGTCCGGTACTGTGTCGCGGTCTGTATTCGGGAGCTCTGGGATCCATTCCCGAGTTCCTTGGAGGTGGGACCCATTGCTCGGATTGTCGGGAGTGGGGCATCGCCACACTGGGATTTGGCTCCCAGCCAAGCGGAGTTCTCACGCGGCTGGGTGGTTGGCTCAACGGGAGATTCTGGATCTTTCCCTCCAGGTTGCCAATCCTCTCCGACATATCCCTCATCAACGCCACGAGGGTGTCAATGGAGTGGGCGGAAGGCATGGTTGTCACCTCGGACACGACACTCGCAGCCGGAACTTCACCGCCTACTGCTCCTTGCAGGTCTAAGAGTGGTTGTGACGGTTCGGCTTCTGGAGCTCCTTTCGCCACTGCTCCACGCGTCGGTAGGGGCGTTCCGATGGGGACGTCTAGGGCAGACCGATCTATGGGTCGCCGGCATAAGGGACACAATTCTGACGTGAGGAGGAGCTGTTGTACACAGGCACGATGGAATAAATGTCCACAATCCAATCGCACGCTGTGTACGCCCTCCACTACGTCTTCGAAGCAGATCCCACAGTTCGCGGGTTGGACCGTTTTGGACCGGGTCCACCGCTTATCGGGCGTCCGCTTCGTTGCCATTTCGTGTGGGTTTATTATGGGTGGTTGCTAGTATGAAATGAGAGGAAGAAAAAAAATTATAAAATATAAAATATACTTATTCCTACTAAAGTTTATAGAATAATAAAAGATTTTAAATATTATCACTAAATTAGTGGCCGTTAGTGGCGAGCTAATAATAGAGGCTGGGAAAAAAAAATTGTTTAAGACACACTTTCCTTTCCAGTGGTCGACCTCTTCAGCGGGAAATGAGAGTGCGTGGTAATCTGCCGAAGAAAGGGTGCTTCGGTCGATTTACGAAATTTAACCCCATACCCACATACATTACAAAAAACCGTCTCTAAACTACGTTAAAGTGACTCGACGAGACAAGTGGTAGAGCTACCGTAACGACTTTGTACGCGGTCAAAATTCCCGACGCGTAGAAGCATTCCGGGCTTCGCCACTCCAGCATACGCCATCGAACGTTGAACCGATACCACTCGTCTAACACGCATAAGAAATAGTTAGAATCCTTCCGCGACATAAAGGCAAGGTAGCCTTCTATTTTCTTGAGAGTCCATGCTGATAGGTAAACCCATCAGACTGGCAGTTCCATCAAGAAAATAGAAGGTCCTTACAGGGGTTAACCTGGGACAACACATCGGAAGGATTCTGTCGCGAGAAAAAAAAAAAATCAAACAAAGGAGAGCGGAAGCTACAACTCACGTGAAGCGACTTCTAGTGTGTATCACACAATTCCACTGCTCCTGATAGTGGGACTCGAGTACCAAAGTACCTTACATCCTCCGTAAAGGACCAACTCGTCAGAAGACGCGAAGTTCTTTCCCCCTTAGGATGTTTTTGGCCCCACGTTGGGCGCCATTTGTAATGAATTTCTCTCTTCAGCTCGAACGCGGAACCGACCTCTCATCGGTTCTAGACGTTAAGTCTGAGTAGTGCCAACGGATGGTACCAACAGGTCAACCAATCCGTGCACCGTAATCCATTCACGCGGTGACTGCTTGTCGGCCAGCTAGTTCGGAGAGGATTTCGGTCGCGGGTCTCCGAATGGATTACGCTCAATTACAATATTTCAGTCACCTGAAATTGCCCGTTTTCTAAACGCGTCAACAAATACTCATCCAGAACGAGAAACCTACATTACGTTAGTTCTGGATGTGATCTATCCACAGATCTCAAATCAAAAACGCTACAAAATCCCATAGGCGCGTTACCGATTCACCGACGCGGTACCGAAAAATATACTACTCGAACTTAAATCGAAGGAAGCTACTCTAAGGAAATGACGAAACAAACAAAGGTACCGCGTACCGCGCGCGATGCGAAACCGACTTCAGCGGATTTGCAGAAACCCTACCCTCGCGACGACATACCTACCATACACTCTCCGTTCCCCCTGAAAAAGAAGAGTCACTGAAAAGGAAAGTCGTTAGTTATATTAGCAATTCATGGTACTTTTATTTAGTTCAAAAAAAAAAATCTATACAATCCCTCCATTAATATTACTATTTTTATCTATCCTGATGCTGATCTGCAAAGTATTTTTTTTGTTTTTTTTTTTTTTTTGATTTTCCTATTATTTTATGCTTTCTATTAAACTAAACAGTTTACATCATTACATTGAAAATTGCTTTAAGTCATAAAAGCATTTAAAAACTATTGTCTTCAAAATTTAAATTATCTATTTGCGCTGAAAACGCAGATTAACAGGCGCAAGTTTCAAAAAGATATGCCAGAAAGTAGAATTTTTACAAATTATTTAATATCCAAAATTCAATCGGATGACCAGCGTACAATTGGGATAAACAATCTTGGGGGCAAATGTCAACTGTTAACTTAGTTATCAATGAAAACTGTCTTCAACCGATACAAACAGTCAAATAAATATCGAGCAAGTGGCAACGCACAATTTAGATAAATCCTAAAGGTAGCAAATAGCGCGCAGTAAAAATCTATTAATCTTGTACGTACACACGCTTACATTCACCGAGGATTTTTAGAGACGAAACCCGTTCAAACAAAGCCAAGTTAAGCTCCAACTGAAATATCGAACTTCTAATCATGTGGGTACTCTATTAACGATTAAATTATATAAAAACAACGATTTCTAACCCATACATCCCGAACTCATTGTCTGTTTTACATATTCAAGTCCCGATTCCTTGGCAAGGCGAAGGAATATAACATACAAACTACATATCAGAGGACAAAAGTATTTGCGATTTGCTGTAGGATTCATTTAAAATCAATTAAGTTACATATTTTTGTACTACCGTGATGAAGCAAATTATTTGTCAGTATGGTAAAATGTTCAATAAATGTTAATGAGGTGTTATCAATAAAAGAGAACAGTGAAAGTAGTTCAAATTGATGCTAACATCTTAACAAAATGCAGAGCAAAAATGTAATATTGTTAATGCATGCATGAGCTATCCAACAATTATTTCATAAACGATATTTTCAGCAAGAGGTCATATTGAAATTTGGAAGATCACTGCCGAAGTATAATCTATTTGCGAATTTGTTAAGTATTTGGGAGCGCAACACCAAAATGTACGAGTATGCCTTGAAGGCTAAAAATATCTTCACTGTAATATTAACCGACCATCACCGTTTATTATAATGCACGACTGGGCTGATCAATGAAATGCCTGCCTCAAAACGTTAGTATCCGAATCAATTTGTTTATTTATGCTGACAAATAATATATTTTTATCTATTTTCTAGGTTCCTAACAACGTCATGACGGTAAAGGAACTTCCCGTTATTCTTCTTACCAGAAGTATCTCTGCACGATATACATTTCAACGTATTCGAGAGTATTATCATAGATCGACATGTGATTGTTTCCACGGTACTACCAAATACAATAATTTATTTGGAAACTAGACACGTTCACTATTCAGCTATGCAATCGTCAAATCTTGTCGTTTATGTAATAAAATTAAATTCGTGTAAATTAGACTAGTTTTCATTAGATACTGATCCTTTCTTATCCTTGTTCCTAATTGTGATGTTCGTTTGACTTGATTCGCCACTGTTTACTTTACAATATATATTTACAAATCTTTTGCAAACAAAATTTGGTCAGCCAAAATGAATCTCTTAGCAACTAAATTGACATGGTTCCAAATAGTCGCATACTTAAGAATCGTTTAAAATGACATGCGTATTAAGGTATTCTAAAGGTAGACAAGAATATATAGTAGTTAATATAATTGAAGCCTGAGATTAACTTTATAGCTTCAGCTGCGTTAATTTAAATTCAACTTTAGACTTAATCAATTAGGGAAAACGTTTGTCACTATCTTTCTACTTTTTCGTCGGTGATTCTGGCCGAGTCACTTTAAAGCAAATTCTATTAAAATGTACGCACATTTGGTGAACGACTCTCATACCGTAATGACAATGGGCTACGGTAGTTGTGATACACAACATGTACAGTATCAAACGCTCTAAAATTGGAACGTTCATACCAAATAAAATACTGATTACATAAATAGGTGTCATCCAATGAAATGCTTCACATCGAGTATTAGACATTTGCGCGACAATGAGTCGACACTTGTATTTATTGAATCCGGACAAGTGTTCATTCGTCAGATACTCGTTGTTGCAAACTGCATTCGCTCCGCCGGACATAATCCGAGGTCTAATTCGGTGGTAAATTTAGTCGGCTGCCAATGTCTTCTCGGAAGCGGCTATCTGAAATTGATTAGTCTCTGAAGCACTCGCTCACTAAAATTTGTTTTCAAGCGCAATTGCAATCTAGCTACTGACTTATGTAATAACCTTTTCTATTTAGTTATTAACTAAACTAACCTCTTTCCTAATTTTTCTGCTCCGGTGAATGTCACTGCCTCACGAATAACGTTTTCCCAAAAACACTTTAAGCACACCACGCGTTTCTTCATAGATTAACAGGGAATACGTTTCACTCCACCACGTCGCGCCAAACGACGTATAGCTGGTTTTGTAATACCTTCGATATTATCACGAAGAACTTTACGATGACGTTTAGCGCCTCCATGTGCTGTCGAAATTTCCGGTTGTCACCTCGGACAAAACATATGTGCGTGGAATGGCACTTCATATGGCGGAAATGTGCTTCTTCAGATGTCGCCAGTGGCATAGTTTTCTCGATGGCCACGGTGGAGGGGCATTTCCAGATGTGTAGGTCTCGAAATGTGCCGGGGTTGGATTAATTCTATATTTCGAATATTTATATCCACGGATATAAATATTTGGACAGAAAAAAAAATATTTTCTGCACAACGATATCCGCACAACAGATGAAGTCCGCTGGCACTTCGAGGACATATCCATCTGGCAGGTTACAAGGGTTCGGGATCGGAATCACTTCGATTCCTGGGCGCAGGCGTCACATTACATAATATTTGAAAACGACAGCGTTGATATTTGCTCCTTATATTTAGCTTCGTATATTTTTTACTCTCTTACATTCACCAAAACGGTTCCCAAATCGACGGAATACTAGAAAAAAAAAACAAAAACTTATTCAAACGTATTAATAGAAGTGTAATCAGAGCACTGATCAATAATCATGTAGATAACTGAGCTACTGCAATATAATATATGTATATATATATGTGTATATATATGTGTATATATATATATATATATATATATATATATATATATATATATATATATATATATATATATATATATATATATATATATATATATGCCACTCTGTAGATTTATCAGCCGAAACATTTGTTTAAAGCTTATTTTTCACAACTGGAGATGCATGTATGTTGAAAGAGTGTTTATGTTTTCTTCGGAAAAAGGTGTTTAGGCTAAGACATTTTTCACTAGCTTCCACTTTATAGCAAATACAATAAATACGTTTGCGCCATTTATCACGTAAAATCCAACCATCAAAATATTTTTTGTGCGTGGATGTGTTGCTTTCTGTCTCTATTCCTTCTCTTTTTCTATCCATGTTCGGTTTCGTTCATTTCCTTCTTTTACAGCTAGGATCGACGTACTTCCAGATCCACCCATGGAGTTCGATATTGGGAAATATGTATGGGATCCTCCGAAGAACGATGAAGAAAAGCTGCGTGCGTTGAAGGAACCTGGGAGTCCACCTGAAACATTCAAATTTCCAGTTACAGGCAAAATGAATCTTTCTTTAGTTAGTTTAGTTTATTCAAACATAATGCAGAGTGCGCTTTGCAAAGTATGTGTTTTGCTCGGCAAAATGCAAGGTGGCCGCGGTAATCAGAAACTTGGAGCCTAAGTTAGCAAACCATTTAACAATTGGAAGAATGCATTGGAAAACTTCGATCAGCATACAGGCACGAGATACTATAAATTTGCTCTTGAACAAGCAGCAAACTTTGTAAAGGTAGCAGAAGGTAAAACACTTAATGTAACAGAGAGTATCAATACAGAAAACAACAAGATCGCCGAAGAAAATCGACAAAGACTTAAAGCCATCATTGAAACAATACTTCTTTGAGGAAGACAAGAAATGCCATTAAGAGGTAACCATGAGTCCGGTGAAATTGGAATAAATGAACCTGGTCATAATGACGGCAATTTCCGAGCACTTCTTCGCTTTCGTGCATGATCTGGTGATGAAGTACTTAAAAGTCATTTACTGACACAAACCAACCACAATAGAGCGATGTATACTTCATCAGTTATACAGAACGAAATTATTACACTATGCGCTAATACTATTCAAGCTCATGTCCTTAAAAGGGTTAGAAAGGCAGGTTGTTTTACCTTATTGGCAGATGAAACCCAAGACATTTCACGAAAGGAAAAATTAGCGCTATGCCTGAGATACGTTGATTGTTCCCTTGGAAAATCAGTTGTTTGTGAGGATTTCCTGCAATTCGTTCATCTAGAAGATGTTTCAGCACAATCGTTAGCGACTACAATCATAACGAATCTCTTGGCGTATGATTTGGATATGACAAAATTTATTGGACAAAGCTTTGATGGGGCTGCGGTAATGAGCGGCAGACTAAGAAGCGTACAAGCAATAATTGCGGAGAAATACCCAAGAGCACAGCTTGTGCACTGTGTAGCTCACGTGCTGAACTTAGTTCTGGTACATTCAAGTGAGATACCAATGATACGAAACTGTATCGGCTCTATCAAAAGCACTGTCAATTTCTTTCGACAATCTCCACTTCGGGACGGTATGTTTAAACAAATAGCAGACCAGACTAATTCTCTTCATTCAACCCTTCTCTCTCTCTCTCTCTCTCTCTCTCTCTCTCTGTGAGACTCGATGGACAGAAAAGCATAAGGCGGTTGAGAGGTTTGCAGAAATGTATCCTATAGTAAGATCCACGCTTGAGTCACTTCAACAATCTACTAACAGGGATGTGGTGAGTCAAGCATACCAAATGCATGCAGCCATAGAAAGTAGCCAATTTATCATGTCGTTGGTGATTCTGAAAAAAGTTTTTTCATATACAACAAACTTAAACAATGCAATGCAGAAGGTGAATGTAGATTTGACAAACGTAACCAGCTACGTGACGTCAGTTAAAAATACTCTCGAAAATATTCGAAATGAAACCGAGTTTAAAATACTTTTCGGTCAAGCAATGGAGCTGAGTTCAAGTGACATCATTGCTCCACGAACAACTGGAAGGCAAACGCAGCGTGGTAATGTTCCAGGAGAAAGTGCGGAAGAATATTATCGGCGGAATATATTTTATCCATTTGTTGACCATGTAATTATGGAGCTTAATGTTCGCTTTAAGCCACACGAGGAGACTATCAAAGGAATACAGATGATTCTGCCCGAGAACATAAAAAATGAGAAAACTGTTAAAGAGAAACTAGGGAAAGTAGCATTGTTTTTTCTGGGAGAAACGATTGCAAACTCTTTTCCTAGTGAATATGAAATATGGCACAATCACTGGGAATCAATACCCGAAAAACCGTCAACTGCTCTGGCAACTCTTGATAAATGCGACCAAGAGTTCTTCTCAACCATCAAAATGCTGCTTAAGATTTTGGCCACTCTTCCAGTGTCCACTGCAACCGCTGAAAGAAGTTTTTCAACCCTAAAGAGGTTGAAAAACTATCTCAGAAACAGCAGGGGAAATGAAAGACTCATTGGACTTGCGCTGATGTGCGTTCATCGTGATTTAGCGATCCAGCTAGACGCAGAAGAAGTCCTTAACATTATAGCAACACGGCGCAAAAGGCTCAATTTAATACTTTAAGTAAGTTTGAATAAGTTCTTTGCTTCAAAGAAACTAATACATATGCATTTAAAATACTGTTTAAAATTATTGTACATTTCACAGCATACTTTTAAAAAAACGAAGTGTGGACTGCGATTTTGTAAATCTATAAAATTAGTTATGTAAAAGAGGATAAGATATTGGTGGTATACCAAAAACATTATTTTCGTATTACTGCTAAAATATTGTGCGTAAATGTTTTCTAATATGTCTAGCGAACGTAAAATATGAGTTTTTAACGGTGTAAGTAAATCGAAATACAAAATGCTTAAAATTAAATATCTTACTTAGGCATTGAGTGCACCTCATGATTTTTTTTATAGATTGGGCCAAACGGAAATGCATTTTATCCATCAGGGAATTTCCATAATTTACTATAACTTCACAATGACTAAAAGGTGTAAATAATGTAAATAGATATTCTAGATAAGTGTGTTCATGTTTTATAATTTTCTCATTAAAACTATTTATGTGTGAATGGGCTTTTTCAGACGCAGCGTTAAAAGTGAGCGTTAAACAGGTTATATGGGCAAGAAGAGTGAGAGGCATTGAGGGGACCTGATGGTAAAAACATGCCAACATTTTTTAGGGTACACGAGCGTAACGCACATATACAAACGCATTTTGTTGATCATTTGGTGGGGGGAATTTTATACAAAGGCCGGTAATCATTCCGAATTGAACATTCGGTGAAGAAGGTAGTCGTCATGAAACGATTGCCTTTCTTTATTTTGCGTGCAAAAATGGATGCGTGGACGCGAGAAGCTACGCGTTATTTAATAAATTTATAAAATCGGAGGCCATGTTCAGTTTCAGGAAACAACACGACGAATATCACGATTTCAATAAAGTTAAATTGCCTATTGTGAATCCATAGACAATTAACAGTACGCATAATCTTCATAGAATCACATTATGATAAGCATGTTATGCGACTAAAAAAGGAATTCAAATTTGGAATATATTTTCAGAAAGCGGAAAAACACGGAGGATCCAAATAAATCCAAGAGATAAATTTGAATCGACAAAATTTAACAATCACAAAATACATTTTTCATTCCAGTTTTTATTACCTCGTGCACAATTCAAGGCTAAAACAAATTCTCAATCGCTTATCCCTCTGTCTTCGCTCTCATGTTGTCCGCGCGATGTTTAACGATCAAATGACCATTTTGACACATACACTCGCAAGACGTGTATCGTATACAAAAATAGGTTGGCTGAACTATGCAACGTGTAAACATAAGGGCGTAAGCGCGAAACCTGTTTGGATATGGGTTTTTACCAAAACTGACGATAGATACAAGCCATATGGTAGCAATTTGCATATGTATTAGTCGGCCTACTATGGACAAGCTTCCGGTAGCTGTCACCGAACTGCGGCATTAGCAAATGCTTATATTTCGTCATATATACTATTTTCCGAATAAAAAACGTGCCGAACGCATTCCGTGCATGCTATAAATTCACCTTGTATAGCCCATTGTGCTCCTAAACTTTCCAAGACGAGCAAATGAAGCACACGTTTTGTACCTTCGACTGATAGCTCAGCGTTGAGATGTAAACAAACTCCTATAAATTCACTTTGAAAGGCGATAAAAACTAAACGGGTATAAGAACTGAAATAATTTTCACTTCACTAGGAGCGCTATTGTGTTCTCCACGGATCATCTGGATTTCACTGTAGAAATCCGTCTCTAAACCGTACAAAACCTCGAATTTTTGTTGGCACCTCCACAATTCTTCATATAACGCCATGTAAGTTAGCCAGCAAAGTCGGCCTACTAATGGTCATGTGTGTGGTAGTAAGCGCTGATGCCATATGGCTTGTATCTATCGTCAGTTTTGGTTTTTACCATTCCCGTGTGAAAGAGCCCAATACATATAAACAATATGTTGCCAACATTCCTTTCGTATTTGTTTGACGATGCTTTGCTCGCAGCTACTTTAATGTGTATGTAATTTGAATAAAATAGCTTAGAGTGGTGTAAAAAATCTGCATTTTAGACCATAATGTAATTATCAGTAACTTATTACTTTCTGTCTACCTTGATCTTTGGACCCCTCCCCCCCCCCTGTGAAAGCTTTAAATACGTCACTGGTTGGCACGACTCAGACTTAACGTCTAGAACTGATGAGAGGTCGGTTCCGACTTCGTTCGTATAATTAGACGGAAAATCATTACACATCATACAACTTGACTACTCGGAGATGATCTCAAGTTGGGTATACATTGTATTTTTGCCATGCGTATTCTATATTATTAGCTTTCTTATCTTCCCTCCGATCCTTATTCAGCTGATGCACTTTACACGCTGCAAATCGTTGTTCTTTCAAGTCGGACATTTTGTGAACTTCCGAAAAGCAGCAAACATCGATCATCCAGCACAGGGTGATTGTTGAATCGTGGCTGATCTTCGGTTGCGGCTATTGTTACAGTTCTTAAAGTAACCTACACTTACAAGCTACATAACTGCATTTAATTCCTTATCGTCTACTCATTATTTAAAATCACCAATTTAAATTTTACGAAAAATGAATCGAACACCTTGGCTTAGGGACTCCTAAACATTCATTAAGCATCTTCGTATTAACTTAAGTTAAACGTTGTGTGCGGTATGCGGGGCTCTTTCCTACTTTCGTCCTAGCTTACAAAACCCCATTTGTCCGTCACTGCATCACTCCCATCAAGGATCATTCCATCGAGTCCTCGGTCTTCCTGCTAGATGTCTCCTAGTCCTCAACCCTCTAATGTTCTTTTATGAAAAACCAAATTTAGTAGGTCGATATGTATATAAATTTGGTAGGTCGATATGAACATATATACTGCACTTTAAAAATCAAACATGGTAGGTGGATATTTGAAGTGATGGCCTTATGAAAATTTTGTATGAACTATAAAATAAACGTTCTTGATATTTGGAAAATGACCATAAAGCATTTTGTTTATGAAAGGTGGTCATGTGGAGTATCAACCGAAAGATCTTGATGAGAACTTTCGAAAAAAGGTCTTTACCTTGCACTTTTTGTCTTTGTGCACAGGGAGAGGGGAAATGTAGGACAAATCTGTATACACCCCTCGCGATTGGCCACCTGTGACGTGAAATCTGAAAAAGCAACATGGAAGTAGATGCTTATGAGTCCAACAATGACGAACACCAAAATAATCTTAATAATAGTAGGGTTGGTAAGTTTCACATTATCATTAATAAAATCTTCCAGGTACCCTTAAATTCAATGAAAATTGGGATAGGAATAGCTCTGGGCATGTTGCCTACATTTGGTAAGGTTCGTTGAAACAAATCATATTTATCAAGTTATATCTAGCCGTTTGAATTTTTTCGGAGTACAACAACAACACCAAGTTTCCCTAGGCTTACTATATGGGTCTTGCATTGATCCAGACACTACATTTTTGATTGTATAAACTATAAATTTCTAGAAAAGATGAATAACATGAATATCTTTAGGATCCCATTAAGTTAGTAATTTTAATGATATAGCTAAAAATGAAAGTCATTTAAATTGCAGTGAGAATGGCTTTTCTTTGAAACCAAGTATTTAATACAGTCTTATACCCAAAAATTTAAATCTTCTATTCGACAAATGAGAATATGTCACTTGCAACAATTGATCTGATACTAACCACTAAGCCTCCGCTAGTCACTCAGATAGAAACGTATGAATCTCTTAACGGAAACCATGCCTCGATACTGCCCGTAATTCAGGATTGCACAGTGCACTCATGAGAGACCAGGCCCAGCAGGACATGTTGATGAGATAATTTTCATAGTTGTTCATATTAATAAATCAAATTGACACAATTGTTTTTGTTGAGATCTTTATTAATATACATTTTAAAAAACTATGAAAAGCGTGTCATCTAGTTCGCCTCGAATTACGGAAATAAACTCATTTAGAAGTTTTTCCATATCAAGCTCGTCGGTCATATTTGAATAAATATGTAGAAGAGCGACGTTGTTAAGCCGATTTTGTGACATTGTTGACCTTAGATATATTTTCAGTCGATGACGGACCGAAAAACTTCGTTCATTCGAACAGGATGACCCTGGAATTGTCATTAACAGAAGAAAAAAATGAACAAATTCTGAAATGAGCCGTCTAGTCCATTCGTATATTTTCAAGAAATTCACAACTCCCTCCATATTGTTTGCTTGCTCATTTTGCCTGCGCAAAAGTTGTAAAAACATGTCACGGTCGCTCAACAACCTCGCTCTGTCAAAATTGTCTTTATAAAAGTTGACAATCCTGTCAACATCAGCGGTCTGACCAATAGTGAATCGTTCCAGAAACTCGAAAAATGTTGCTGCTTTTGTTTCGAATCGACTTTTTAACGATCCAATCAACTGATCAAAAACTTCACAATAAGATTGTCTAAAATGGCTCCCTACTTCATTGGCTGGACTGGTATCTCAAAAATCGGACTCAAACCGTTAAATTTCAGGGATCTGTCTCAATCGGAATTCATGTCTATTCCGGTGTTCCTCAAGGCAGTCACCTCGGACCTCTTCTCTTCAACCATTTTTATAGCGGACCTTTCTGAAGCGTTATCCGATATACAACACTTATTTTATGCGGATGATCTCAAATTATATCATATGATAGCATCCCAAAGTGATTCTTTGTTCCTGCAGGACAAAATAAATACTCTATTAGAGTGGTCTAACAAAAATCTTCTATATTTGAATTTTCAGAAATGCCAGGTGTTGGGTTAGCTAAGACACGCAATGAGATCATCCAGCAGAACTCATCAGTGCTGAATGAGGAACATGGCAAGAAACGGAAAACAATCGAATCAGACCCCCTTTCAACCAGCGATGAAGACGATGATGTACCGCTTGCCAAAAAGCGCCGACAAAGCAATCAGAACAAAAATCTAAAATCAGCGTCGAATGAAGAATTGAACAAGAACAATAATAATTCGCGACGAGTGCGTCGCACGAATGAATTCCTAAAGTTAGACACCATAGCCCTGTACAGTCTGCTCGACCAAATAATGAAGCATGAAGATACTTGGTCATTCTTACGTCCAGTCACTCAAAGTGAAGTACCTGACTATCATAAAATTATCGCAGAATCACGTAATTGTTTAGAATATCATAAATTTAGTATAAGATTAAATTTACGCGGGAAAAAATGTACCGAAATTTTCATCAAACGGTAAATTCTTTGAAAGAGATTTTTCCATTGTTCAGTCTTGTATTGTTCGTTCACCAGTTAACTCGTTCTCGAAATAGTTTATAATTAGTTGCAGTTTTGTATTGTTCGCTCACCAGTTAACTCGTTCTCGAATAGTTTATAGTTAGTTGCAATGTTTTCAAGTCACGAATTAGACAGTATTATATTGAAATACAAACATTGGAAATACATAAATTGAAATCGAATTATAGTTTTTTTATCGTGAAACACCAGGTAATACGTTTTTCTCGGAAAAGTATAATTATATTATCTGATTATCACCTCAATTATACAAAGCTTTCCAAAGTTGATAGTGTAGATAGTGTAGATCTTGGTGTTCACTTGGATAAGAAACTCCGCTTTAATTTGCACTACGATGAGGTTCTCTGCAAAGCGAATAAGCTTTTAGGTTCCATCATACGACGCGCGAAAGAATTTAAGAACTTGTGGGTAACGAAAGCGTTATACACATCATTAGTGCGCCCAATTCTGGAATACGCTTGTGTCGTTTGGAATCCGGTCTTTGATGTTCTCTCAGAGAGGTTTGAGTCCGTTCAGAAACAATTCCTACTGTTTGCTCTGAGGTCTCTCTATGATCCAAAAAATTTCCATGATTTGCCATCATACAATAACCGGCTATCCCTTCTCAATATGGCACCACTTGCCTCCCGTAGAACCACATTAAGCTCTTGCTTCACATTTGATGTCCTTAGAGGGACCGTTAAAGTGCAATATCTAGTCGAAAAAATAACGTTAAACGAGCCAGTAAGATTTACGAGACATTCACCTTTGCTTGTAGAAAAATTTTTGTCAAAATTTTCAAAAAGATAAGCCATCTTTATTCAGCAACCATATCCAGATCCCAATTTGAATCCAATTTATCGAAGTTCCTCGGTTCCTAATCCTTCACTGCAAATGTAAATTTATATTGCAAAAAAAAAAAAATAAATGAAAAAACTATGATATGTATTTTAATAGAATGTAAAAATGTACGAGTATACCTTGTTTGGTCAAATAAATAAATAAAATAATCCTTGGGTGTCAGAAACTTGAAATTTTCTGTTGAACATGGATCAAACCGTTTGGGAATTTTACGCTGACGGGAAATTTGAGGTTCTCTGGGTTCAAAATCAATTACAGCTTTAACACTTTTTGCCCAAATTCCTTCAAATTTGGAATCATGAGACGCATTCAGCAGATCAGCAACTGCTTTCACTTTTTCATGCGATTCAATAACACAAAGGCTTGACTTCTGCAGTTCTTTGTTCAATATTTCAATGCGATCACAAATTTCAATCATCATTGTTAAATAGGATACACACTCAAAAGACTCCATGTAATCGTTAGACCCCAAAGCTCTGGTGGAGATCGCACCATCGACTTGGTTGTCCACCGATCGATCATCGAGGAATTTCAGCAATCCGGGGTAATTCACCTTGATTATCTTAAGAGGCCGTATTCGCATCACCCATCTGAAAAATATTAATAAGGTTTCGAAATTTGATACAATGTTTGAGGAAATTTTCGATCGTAGTTTTTACCTTGTCGGGTTGAAGGCTGCGATAAAAGGTAAATCTTCTTCATTCTTTTCCATCGCTTCAGTATGCAACTCCTTGAACTGTGCAACGCGTTTTGGCGAATCTCGGACAAAGTTGATCAAATCCTTGATTGATTGATCTAATGAATTTTCTGGCTGGTAATACCTTTTGAATTGATTCTTGGACAAAAAGATTCAGGTTATGGGCATTACAGTGCACAAATAAAGCTCGAGGTTCTTTCTCACGTGTACAGGTACGTGCCTGCAATCCTGAGATCATAGATGTGAGAGAGAAGGATACGAAATGCATCGAGAGAACTCAAGCACTTTATCGTGTAGCGTGAAGTTGGCGCGTTGTTAGCTGTTGATTCGAATTTCAAATAAATTTGACGTGACGTCTCCCACTAATTTGCGCATCTTGAACTAAATCAATTTTCCGTGCGGGAATTCTAACTTGAACGATATAGAAGATTGAACATGACTTACCCGATGAAGAATACGTCCCTGATATGCTTCCTATAGCTGTTTTTACAATCCCATTTTCATTTTTCGACACAAAAGCACTCGCGATCCGTAACAAACTTTTCAGTTTGATTAATTATCACATTTGCAACGCTTTTGCACTAGATTTAACACGGTTTATCTTAAAAAAATTGTTTTGTGTACAATTTCAAATTCAACTTGATTAGACGTTTCCCATCAATGTTCAATTTTCACAAATCATATGTTTTCAACCATATCGTTGATATTTTGTTCACAATTCGGGGGTTAAGGTATAAGAGGAGTGGGATTTTCGTGAGAGCAACTAGAGAGCCCCTTGAATGTGTGGATTCTCAAGCGGCGTGAAAGGCAGGGGGATTTCAATTCACATGCGAGAAGAAGGTATGTATGTAGTAAAAGTACTTCACTCACGTATGGATGAAAATACGCTCATTTCACGTCCATTACTTTATATGTCTTTGCCTGAGATTTTCCCAGAAAAATTCGATGCCCCATCGTAGCACTGGCCTCTTAGTTTAGACGAAAATGATGTCAACAAGATCGAATAAAGTTTCAGCTTCCGTGTTTAGCGATGAACAGAATCAGATGAAATTCTCATTTGCAACTAAATCTTCGGGAACCGTTCTAAGGCAAACGGAGACTTCCTCTATTCGTGACGCATCTGCAGTTTCATCTAGTAGAATCGAAAAATTCTCCACTTATCTTATCTCGTCCATGATTTTTGACAAAATTGTAGTCACCATCAGATCGAGTATTTCATTTCGACTTTCGTGGTGGAGCAATCTGTATCCATCTCTCCGCAAACAGGAATTCGGTTGTGGAACGTCTTCCGAGCGAGCATTCAATAACGCAATGAAATTGAAATTCTCGTCATTATTGTCTCCTCTTAAAGGCAAAGCCTGTTTTACCAATGCTTTCAGGGTGCTGAAAATGTTCAGTAACGCCGTTCTATTCTCCATCATCTGTTTCGAGTGAGCCGACGATAACGTTTGTACAAGACTCACTTTTCCCAGGTTTGTCAGTGCTTCGATGCAATTGAAGTGTAGAACACTTAACGAATGGTTCTTCATCCGCACGGACCCATGCTTCCAGTTTGAAAATCCATCATCGACCCAGGCTTGCTTTGATTTCAGAGTATGCGAGCCAAAATTAACGATCAACTGCCGTTCACACGTTGCAGTACAGACGTTGCGAATGCCACAATTGTTTTTGTTAAGTTCAAGCCCCGGATAATTTTTTCACACCGTTTAAAATTGCTGTTTTTGTCGTTGTTGCTGTCTTGATTTTGACTATCATTATCTGAAGCTCGATGAGATTTGGTTTGCGAGCATCCTGAGGCTTTTTTCACGATCCGCTGCTGGTCATCATCTACGCAATCCTCTTTTTTCCTTTTCATCAGTCGCACGACGAATCCATCCATCTATCATCTTTTTGTACTTTGTATAGCATGTACAGTCGTTTCGTTTTTTCTCTTGCAATTTCTCACTCAGGAATAATACACAAGCACACATGACACGAGCGAATAGAAGAATAAAACGAACATAAACATAAAAAACTCAGGCACATATAGAACACCTACATGGCTATATCGGTACAGCCTTCGTTGGCATAAATGTGTGTTATATGTGCACGTACACCATGCGCATGCTTCGAGCGCGCTGATTTCCCGCGTGAAATTTAAAATGTATAAATCGACAAAGTTGACGATATGTGGTGTTTGATCATTTCGAGTGGATAATTTTTCTACTCGGAATTTCTCGAGTGGGTCTAGCAACCCACTTAACCCAATACTCCTGCTGGGCCTGCGAGAGACTGCTATATTTAACTAGAACCTGGCAAATTGGGAACTTTTCCGTATATTCATGGATAGAAAAGTGAATCTCAAAGAGGTCCCATTGGAAAAACTTAGCTGAAGTGAACGCATAGATAGCCACCTAACCCACTTCGATTCCAATATCGAAGCAGCTATTAACATTTCAGTCTCTGTAATGAATAAAAAGTGCAGAAACGACAAGTTCCCACCGAAATTTACAAATTAAAGTTCAAACCCTTCCTGGAACCTTAGCAAAATGTTACAAAAATGATTCCAAGTCATCCCTCCGTTGAAAGAAAATGATGACACTGTTACTCATCCCAAAAGAAAAAGCGGATCTACTGGCTAACACACTCTGAAACTTTTTCAACTACATTCTAGTGAAATCCAACTAGAGTTGCTCTCCTAGATTTCCTAGTCAAAAATCTTGTGAAAATCGTTTCACTAGAAAAATAGTGAAGTCTTTTACTGTTTATCCAGTAATTTGTGCAAATTTTTCGGGTAAAAACGCTGTATTTCTAGTAAACGAGTTTAAAGCTATTCTAGTGATTTGAACAGAATTCACATTATGAACAACTAGAATTCTATTTTCACGGCCTAATGCATTTCTAGTGAGAAAAACTATAAACGCTGAAAGTGATACTGAAAATCTAGTATAATATTTAACTGAGAATCTGGTGATTTCTACTGATATTTTTCTGTCAAAAACTATAAAACCAGTTAAGTTCACCTTCACATATTGGAAATAGAGATAAAAATAAGCAAACAAGTTTAATAATTCTGTTATCTAGCTACTTGTATTCTAGAGATTTGAATGAAATTCCAAGCAATTTTATATGACCTCATTCAAAACATGCCCACAACCTGTTTCATTTAATCGCACCTTAGTCTTTAAACAAAACAGAGAAAAATCATAATTTTTTGAGAAAAACGCATCAATCCATTATTTCTGTGAACATTTTGAGTAAAATGAAACTAATGTGTATATGTATCTCATTAACTTTATTTTGTAAAATAGCAAATTAAAAAAATGTTCATCACTTCTTAATCAAACATCTGAGGTATTCATTTCTTCAATTTTTCAAACAAAGCTGATGACACGCTAAATGGCTTAGCTGTTTTAATTTTATAAATGTACACTTCAAAGAAATTTAAAAGCTTTGATAAGCGCGTGTCAAATTTTAAATTAAAAATGTGATGTGACTTAAAAAATACATCGAATGCTTCAATGAAATTATTGTGCACCTACATTACTCGCCCGTCAATCACCATATACATATTTTGAATCTGCTCGGAAGATTTGACTGCCCGGCAAATGAGGAATGGTTGTTTCGTGCTCCCAGTACATACTTCTTCGATATTTTCGTTTAACTGAGAAAAAAAGATAAATTTTCGGTATGTAACAGGAAATCTTACATCTATCCAGTAGATTAGAGGCTTTAACTCCTCTTCACTGTTACTCATCCCAAAAGAAAAAGCGGATTTACTGGCTATTGCAAAATTTCACCAAATCTCTCTAAACAGGCTACACAGTGAAATCGAGGAAGCTGTAGAAAGAACTCTTCAAACCATAAATGCTTTCCCTATGGAACGAAAAGTCTAATCGAAAATCCAACAAATAACCAAGTATTCATGGCATTAAACCGGTCGCAATTAAAAATCTGTCTGGCAAATGTAAAATTTTTCTAACATATATTTATAATTCATGAATAAATCTTTCATACTTTTCTGTTGCTTTGAAAGTTGCCAAAGTTACACCTGTGCTAAAACTCAACAAAGACTCAGCCAAAACAGAATGCTATGGACCAATAAGTCTACTAAACTGCTTGGCCAACATTTTCGAAAAACTTATACACGAGGAGTTCATTCGTTTTACTTCTTCCTCTTCTTCTTAGCACTACAGCACCTCTCGGGCCTTCGCTTATTGCAAACAGCGCCTCCAAATGTCCTATTTCGAAATCCGAGCAGCGATGAACTGTCTTCGCCGACCGAGTCAGATCGGTAATGCGGTTCACTACCGATAATAATATTGTTCCCAATTTTCAATTTAATACGACCCAGCAGCTAAAGGGGATCAATAATAGTATCAAAATTTGTTTCTCAAACAAAAAATCAACGGGCGCCACTATGCTGGATATGGAAAAGGCTTTCGATACCATCTGGCATGATGCCTTACTAAACAAAATGTACAAATATAATTACCCTATGGTAATAATTCAAACTATACAAAGGTTCTTATCAAAAAGGATCTCCTTTGTAACTTTTAATCAGGACAGCAGATGTACACCAGGGATCTGTACTAAGCCCAACACTTGTAGTAATGGAGCAGTTACCCTATCAAACTACTCTAAAATTTTCCTATCTCCGTCCCTTCTCATGGTGATCAAGAAAATTGAAATTCTTACTAGAAAAAGGAAGTCAGTTCGACTAAACGCATATGGCTATAGGCGGCGACAAGTAAACATTCATGATTATTTAGCTTAGAATTTTTTCTTTTCTAAATATCTAATGACTTCTTTTTTTAAAATAATCCAGAACTAATAAATGCTCGCACACCGATTTTGTTTCAAATCAACGTGATATCAAAGAAAAACTACGATATATTATTACGCATTATCCATTATTGTTTCTTTACATTGGAAATAAATTCAAATTTACCAATAAAACCGCATGATGATAATATTAGTTGAAAACATAAACAACCACCAAGAAGCAATTCTGTGTATTCGTACACAATTGTCAATTTCTATTCATTAATTGTGCGCACCCACACATATAAAAAATATCGTATGCAACCTACCTTGAGGTTTGCATCGAAAGATAGGTCTGAAGTGTTGCGATGTTCCTCGACGCATTGAGTCGAAGAGCAAACGTGAGTGATATGTTTCAATTATCGGAAGTAAGATCAGTCTAGAAGCTAAGAAGTGTAAAATGTGGTTGGCAAATATTGTTCTAATCGGTGAGGTCACATGGCCTGTTGATTACAGAATACAAATGATTCGTTTTTCCCGTTTTTCCTGAAGGTTTAAGTGGATTTGTTGGTGCTCAAGTATCTTTCGCCTTAAGAAGATAGTAAAATAGAATTGGTCTAAATAGAGGTTATGAATCAATGTGCTGCTAGAAATATTGTTTGATTTAGTCGAAATAGTGTCTCGGTCCTTTTTGATGATGTTCCTGAGTTTTATTAACGTCTCGTAGAAGTCTGAGTTGATGTCTATTTATTGATGAGTAGTCGTGATTACATTTCTGTTCTTTGCGCCATCGCGAGAGGACAATTGGCCGTGGAGGTCTCTGGCTCATGGGGGAAGGCCGGATTGCCTACCCGCCAGCAAATGTAAGAATTTAAACCGTTTTTCGTCTCCGTTCCAACCTAATTCCTTAACACATATTGCAGCCTAGATCTCGTGAGCAGAGGAGCCTTTTACCCAGCTCGGCCGCAGACAACTTGAGAGTTCTTATTGTGGAAGATGTCGCTGTCATAGAGTGTGTGCTGTATGTTAAATCATCCGGCACTCACAAACGGAAAATCATCGTCCATACAGAATGTTGGAGTCGCAGCGGCTACTGCTAAAAGGAGTTCTCACCTCGATGCCGTATTTTTTTCAAGTAACAGAAAATTTATTTGCATGCATGTTCGTTTACGTGACTTATTAGAATGCCGTATGAATTTGGAGTCACATAGCCTTGGAATTGAAAGGGTCGATTGAAAGAGATACAATCCGGAAACGTCTCACGGAAATTTATACCCAAACTGGAGTTGCGGAAGACCCCAAATTTGCTTTTGTAACCGTTTCTAAGCGTATTAATACTCGAGATTTCCTAAATCAAAATAATACGCCTCCGGGGACAGTTGGTGATATTATCACTTTACCGGAGAGATATGATTTCTTCTTAGTATCTCAATCAGTTCTCCAAGGTACTGTAACTCCAACTCACTATAGCGTTGTGAATGATAATATTGGGCCGGATCCCGGTAAGATGCAGATTCTCACTTATAAGATGATACATTTGTATTATAATTGATCGGGCACAACTCGCGTTTGGGTTTTGTTTTTTACTTAAGCTTATTGAAATAATTAAATTCTCGTTACCTTTTTTTTAATATATTGTCAAACAGTTAATCATATACTAGTCATGTGATGCGTTGATTTTTTTTTGGTTTTATAAGCTTTTCATCGAAAACCATGCATGGTATTCAATAGAATACCATGCAATACAATAGTCGAAACGTGATAAATAATTGATATTAATTCGCGGTCGTTTGACAATGGTTTCCTTCTTTCTATTAGGGGAAATTTTTTTTGTCGAGGAGAACATTACTATATCTCAAGTGAGAAAAGAAAAATAGAGGGGGAACAAAATACCATTTTTGCACTATTATGTATTTAAGTTGTTAATCGAAATAACTTATTATTGTCTTTTTCCTATTTGTATTAATTTATTTATTTAAAACAAGAGATACGTAACTGTAAATTTATATCGAATCAACACAAAAGTGCCTTAAGAACGTCACGGTAGAATTTAGGGAATTGGCAAATATTGATGAAAAATTATGCCAAGACTATTTAGTAAAGAAACGATGAATTAAACGGACATCTCGGTCTTTCCATTCCGTTGGATCTGACCGGGTATAGGACCTGGTACGGTGGCCAGCTACCACCACCAAACATGAGCCAGCCGCAGGGCACATATTAACCTCCTTTTTGTTTCAGGCTATATCGCGGGTTGAGTGGCCCGAACAAGGTGCCTTTTTTATGGCATAGGGCTATGTGATCGAATTGCATAACTCTATGACATAAATTGGTGCAAGTTATGTTGTATGAGTTTTCCACTCAGAAGGGAAATACCTGGCCACTGCAACATTTATGGATTTTGATCCAATTGGGCGGGTGCGAGGGGGCACTATCACCACCCGGTTGTCCCACTCTTATTTGTGGGCCATGAGAATTGTCGGGTAACGACGAAGTTACCCTAAGTCCGCCCATTTTTACTTGTTCCACTTGTTCTCAGAACAAGTCATTTCCCCTCGTTGTAGTTACCTACAATCTTTCGACTTCGGTCGCCTTTCTTTTTGAGACCTCAGAAATTCGTGAATGCGAAATTCTTTTGTAGTGGGTCCTTGTGCTGGGGGAATGAACCCATCCCACGACACCGTAATGCTAGCCTGCCAGCGCATTCACGCGTCCCCAGACAAGGGCATTCTCGGCGGATATCTACACCTTCCTCTACCGAGGCAGCAGACCATCGCTGCAGTCCTTCACAGACTTGTTCATCCATTCACTACACATTCTATAATATTTGCACTAGTGATATTCCCAGTGTCCCACAGTTTGAGCTTGCTCTTTATGCTGATGACACAGTACTTTATATGTCACATGAAAATGCTAAAATGATCACAGAAAGTTTGGAAAAAGGCCCAAAGAAGCTAGATGAATATTGTTCCTCGTGGAAAATAAAAGTGAATAGCAGCAAAACACAGGAAATATTCTTCACGAAACGAAGAGCATCGAAATACCTTCCTTTCAGACCTAGGTGAGAGTATTTACTGGAACGATACTGGTAAATATCTAGGTTTTATTCTTGATAGGAAACGCCTTAAAAGCGCATATTATATACCGCCAATGTAATAGTAGTTTATTGATTAAATCCTTATGCTCTTTAATCAATAGAAATTCGCTTTTAATATTAGAAAATAAATTACTTCAGTACAAAACCAGAAACTGAATGAAAAATACAATCACACATCAACTAATCATCTTAACTTATATTATCAAAATGTTCGCGGTATGAGAACCAAGCTGAATGATATGAATTTAGCATCCATATTGTTATATGTTTAACTGAGACGTGGCTTTCAAAGGAAATTGCGAATGAATAACTCTTTCCTCTACATTATGTATATCGTGAAGACAGGGACCGAGCTATATCCGGTAAATGCCATGGCGGAGGTGTCTTGATTGCGGTCCGTAAACCTTTTGAAAGTTTCTCTCTCATTTTACTGATGTCAATGATGCTGTCACGGCCTTCTATAATAAACTTAATAATATTATAATGAATTTCGTTCCCCGTAGTCGTCCTCCTCGCAAAAAGAATGCTCCTTGGTTCACAGCAGAAGTTTCAGAAGCTTTAAAGCTAAAAGACATAGCGCGTAAAAAGTTACAGCGTTTCGGTTCAGAGACGTATCTCTCGTCTTATAAACAACTACGTAAAAATGCCAAAATGGTCATCAAGCGCGCAATGCATTCATATTTTAACACCATCGAGGCCTCTTTACAATCAAACAATCCTAAATCTTTCTGGACATATGTCAACTCCCTCAAATCCACTTCAAATATACCTAGCTCTGTTAGCCTGCATGGGAAACAAGCGTCTGATGGTCAGGCCATATGCGATATATTTGCAGACCATTTTGCTTCTGTTTTCCAATCACCTTCGTCACCCTTATCCATTGTCCCAACTAACCATTCCTCTCATTTGAGCACCATTTTGACAACTCCTTCCGAAGTCGAAAGTATAATCGACTCCATTGATGTTAACGTGAGTTCGGGCCCAGATGGAATCCCGAACTTTTTTGTGAAAACGCTGTCCTCATCCCTAAACTTACCCATGTCAATATTATTTAATATCAGCCTAACTGTAGGGACATCCCCAGCAATTTGGAAAAGAGCCAACATCTTTCCAATTCACAAATCAGGGGACCGTAGCTTAGCACTTAATTACAGGCCTATATCCCTACTCTCGTGTTTTGGAAAACTTTTTGAGAGAATTGTTCATAACTGAATATATGATGCAATCTCCTATGACTTCGCTAAACAGCAGCATGGTTTCGTTAAGGGACGGTCAACGGTAACCAATTTGGCTGAATTTACCAATGCGATTGCCCTATCACTTGATGAAAGTCATCAACTGTGTTGACATCAGATTGTCTGCTCTACGCAGATGATTTAAAAATCTTTAAAGTCGTCTATTCATGAATGGACTGTAGTGACCTTCAATCTGACTTAGACTCCCTCTTTCGATGGTGCTCTATGAATCGCCTTCCTCTCAACGTGTCCAAATGTCTGCATATGTGTTTCACCAATAAGCGTACACCTCTTGCCAATGCGTATTCAATTAACGGATCACTGCTATCTACGGTGGATCATTATAAAGGCCTAGGTGTTATACTGGATACACATTTAAAATTTGATGTACACATAGCTGACATAACCTCTAGAGCATCGCGAATCGCTGATTTTGTACTACGATGCTCTCATAGAACATTCAGTATTCATACCTGTGTTCGCCTTTTCATCCTTTTGGTTCGCTCCATTCTCGAGTATGCCTGTTAAGTATGGTCACCCTGTTTCATTTATCTATCGGAAGCTGTCGAATCAATCCAGCGCAAGTTCACACGCACTCTCTTATATAAATATAACCTTTCGTATCGCTCTTACAGTGAACGTCTAAATTTCCTTCATATCCCACCTCTCGACATTAGAAGACAATTTTTAGATTTATGCTTCCTTTTTAAGCTCTCCAGAGGCCTCTTAGCATCGGACCTATGCAATGCATTACATGCACGTGCGCCATTGAGGACACGATCATCCGATCACTTTATCGTTCCATTTGCGAAAACCGACACGTATCTGTACTCGCCTTTGGTGCGATCTATAAGAGCCTACAATAATCTTCAGCTTGGTCCTCCCCCGCATTCTTTGCGAATTTTTAAATCAACAGTACGGAATGCTCTCAATATTAATGGTTAACGTAGCCTTCTTTTTTTTAATTTCGTTTTTGTATTTTCCTTATTTTCGCCTATTTTGTAATTGGATTAAGTAAATCTGTAAATAGGATTTTCTAAATAAATAAATAAAACAATATTTCAACCAATGTTGACGCACGCCACCCTACTACTTATGACTGCTGCAAAATCCAGCTTGTAAAAAATACAGACCCAACAGAACAAAGTACTTAAACTCATTCTAAACCTTCCTCCGTGGCACTCAACTAGCCACCAGCATAAAATATCCCGGAAGGGATATTTTATGCAGATGCAAAAAATTTGTTGCCAATTTCACAGTTTCGTGTTCCATGCTAAATATGTTTTATCTTATACTCAATCAAGAGGTGCTCACATATGTAACTAGAATTTTCCTCAAAAATGAAGTATCATAAGCTTAGGATAGTACATATAAGAATAAAGATGAAAAGACTAACTTAAGCCTGACCACTCAATAACTTTCATATCCTCAAATAAGTATTGTATTGAACATGTATGAGTAATAAATTAATTAAATTGAAACTGTTTTTGAGTTAATCCTTATTGCGATTTGCACATTATAGACTGAGTTGAAAGTCCTTTTAATAGAAGCGTAGTTCTATCCACCAAACTTGTTTATCTTTAATTAATATGGGTAGAAGAAATCTCCTGACAATTTTTTAAAATTTTTTACAAAAATTATAAATACCCGGTAAAAGACGTATGCAAAAATTTAAATTTCGTAAGTACAGCTAGCCCTTAATTCTCCTCCATATAACTACCAAACTAATTCAAATTACCTTATTTCAAACTGCGATCATATCAAGACTTAAACAAAATTTATACATACTTATGTAATTGATTCTAAATGTTTGAGCACGAAACGTATGGCAAATGTAATTCATAGCATCCAAACTCTCCCATATGCCAATCCTATCTTATCTATTTCTCTAGCTCTTAGCCACTAACTTGGATGCAAACGCACACTTCGCTCGTCCTCCCACCACTCTTCCATCCACAACGCACCACGGGCTCGGTGCGTATAGGGAGTAGATGCAAAATCAGCCCTAGCAAGCTAATTCCAAAAAGGTTTAGAAATCGTGGCCGAGTCCTGGGACGGGTACCAGTTGTTGCTGGAGTCGTTTCTTGTTTACAAAGTGCACACGCTAGATTTGGATATATTATTCGTACTCGTACGCACTTTTATGCATATTCCTTGGCTGTGTTGGTGCGTGGGTCGTTAACCTACCAATTTCAGGGTCAGATAAAAGTCAAACCAAATGAAGCCTTAGCGCAGCAGCCATCAGCCATGCAGTTGTTGTATCTGCACACTGCACCGTCTCCCATCCCTGCGCTCGCTTGCAGCCTAGACTCAAGTGGTAACAGTGCTGAAACTGCAGCTACAAGACGCACGAAAAGATAGGTCTAGAAAAGATCCGTCCGCATGTCTATTGTGCGTATTGTGTGTATTCACATTTCATCAAGTTCTGTATCTATGGTTTGGCCTAATGCGATCGCTGCATCCGTGTGTGTTTTGGCATTTATTCGTTGAGTTTCTTTTAGAGATTTCCTCGATATTCAGTGAAGAGGGGAAACTGCGTACGGGTACGCAATAATCACGCGTTCTTCGTGACATGCATGGAAGCCATATGCGAACGAAAGTGAACCTTTGCGAATGGGGGGCCGCTGGTAAACATAGCACATGCATTCTACTAGTTGGTGGTGGGTTGGAAGATGGAGCAGAAGACAGAGACTGCAGTAAACAAGCCCATAATCATTTCATGCGGGTATGCGTGAAGCACTTTGAATTCAATACTGTGCTCGTCGGCACTCTCATTTTTGCTAGAGTCTAATTGGATGCATCCGTAGTGGTGAAGTGCAACTGGGAAAATGCGTTTCTTGTGTTAGTTACGCATTTCTGCTGGTTTTTTTCTTTGTTGGATTTTTTCATAATCGACTTAAAAGGTTTGCGACGATGTCCCTGAATTGACTTCATATGTATGTATGCCGATAGCGTAATCGGACATGGCGACAGAAATCTTGGTGGAATATATTTTTTTATAATTTTAATTTAAAGGCCTCGATTTATGTGCTCAAGCTTTGGGCGCTATCTTCGGACGTTACTCATTATGTATGTACATCGATTTGAATATCCGCTCAGAAGCATGAATTCCAACTAGAAATTGATGGGCCAAATTTGTATGTAGGTACATACATATGTATGTATGTACTTAATGCATGATCAGTTTTGAAAGTAATTCGCGATGCTGGTTTCGGGAAAGGCGACTAATATATATTAAAAATTGTTTGTATTGGGTATTTTTAAAGTGCAAAAAAAAAGACTTAAAATGACCTAAAAATATGCAATTTTGTTTCTATATGAACTCACTTTCTTACTGAAAATGAAATAAAGTTTTCGAGTAAAGCATACTCTTTCGTTCAGAATGGTAATATTTAAAAAAATGTTCCAAATAAAACTATGACTGGTTGATACATATGTTATATGTATATTTTTGTAGTAAGTTGCTTCCTTTTCCAGTGTAAATTCGCATAGTGCGTCAGAATAACAGTGCTTCTGGGTATCTACATTGTAAGCATATTTGAAATTATTGGCATATATAATCAAATCGATTTCAAATAAAAATAAACTGAATAATTTTAAGGTCATCCTTCAACACGCACGAAAAAGTCGTCCTTCAATTTTAATATTGCTAAACTTGAATACAAAGTTTAAAATTGTCAGCAACTATCGATATTTAAAATGGCTTAATCCATCTTGCAATGAGGGGGTGTGGAGATTTAGCAGCTTAATTCGCTCATATCGAGGAGTACTTCAGTACCCATTAACCTTCCTGGGCTAGTTTCAGTCATTATCTGATTTGAAAAATTTAGTTTTACAGAGTTAATTTTGCAGATGGTTGGGAACTTTAATTCATCCCCTTTCCGTACAGTTCGAAGGAATGCCAGGGTACTATTAGTATGGTTATCAGTTGGGTCAAAGAGTTTCAGTGCCTTATCAGGTACGTATTTTTCAACAATCTCTAGTCTAAGGTCCTTGCACATGTCAGTGTTTCTAATATACCATGGAATTCTTAAGATTTTTCTAATAATTCTATTTTGAAAGCAGAACTACCGTATAGTAGCGTCGGTCATATAATTTGTTTGTATCTGAGCAATCGATTTTTAAGGCTAAGTTTTTTTCGTTTTAATGAGTGGGTATAGAGACGAAAGAAATCCAATACAGTGTCCTCGTTTATTTTGTATATGTTGTTTCCAAATGAGGCTTCTGTCGAATGTAAGTACAAGGTATTTAGCCGTTGGTGTCCAGTCTATTTTTTCATTCAACGATAAGTCTCTGTGGGGTTTGTAGTCTTTTCCTTGTAATGAATAGACCCGTATTAATCTTAATTTTCCATTTACGAAACTATTCCAATAAAATATTTATTGATCGTTTTTCTTTTGTGGTAGGGAGGTGAATACCCATTTACGCACAGAGTGTGGGACTCCCATGCTCACAAGAAGGCGACTGGACTACCCACTAAACACCTCCCCTGTCAACCTGAGAACCTAGCCTGGGACCGTTTGACACATTATTTGGGCCAGGTCTCATTTTGTTACGCTGTGAGGCGCCTTCAAGCTGGGGGATCCCTCTTCTAGTGGGAGGGGAGAGGGGAAGAGGAAGTGACAGGGAAGCGATCCCCCAGCCCCAACACCCCCGGCTGTTGTGAGTCCCTTGTATCTTTTAGGACTGCCCGAACATCATGTGCCACCTGGTTCCATTTGTCAACCGATTCGAGCATCACCGAAACTCTATTATCTGGGGTGAGCTCTCACGTCTCCCTGAGGAGGTCCCTTTGCAGCCTGCGTGGCAGGCATTGCCTTCCTCTACTGGGTAAAAACGACAATCAGGGGATCGTGACTTACCAATCCTGTGCAGGCAAGACTTAAAACACCCATGCACGCTCAAAAGCTGGATCAGATAGAAGTCAGTCTCACCATGACTTCGGCTTAGCCACGGTCTCACATCCGGGATGAGGCGCGCAGTCCAACTTCTCTTCGTGCAATTCACCCAAGACTGTAGCCAATCGTTGAGTGAGCGCTGTCTCTCCTGACAACCATTTCCCTCGCATCCTCGTTTTGACGCAGGTAAATACAGCGGCACTCTCTAGAAAGGAGGCCGACAGGTATCACGCTTGTATCGACTTTCACCGCCGAATCAGAGACTGTCGAATACGAAGATGCAATCCTCAGTGCTCCTCTTCTTTGTACCTATGCCAGGCGTTTTCGGTAAACCTCCTTAATGGGAGCGTCGCTCCATACCTCGGCTCCATACAGTAGCACTGACCCTACAGCACTTATCAAGAGGCGTCTCGATGGGCTGCGTCCTCCTTCGTTGGCCATAAGTTGACTCAGAGCCGATACTCCCGAAGCAGCCTTCTCCGCCGTTGCCCTAATTTGCTCAGTGAAACTTATCTTCGAGTCAATCAGTAGCCCCAGGTACTTCACCGCTGCCTTCGATTGGATTTGTATGTCTCCAATACTGATCATCCTTACTCTAGGGATCTCTAGGGATTCAGTTTTCTCCAGTGCTAAACTGAGCCCACGAGCAGTCATCCAGTCTCTCATTCGGCCCATTAGCATGCCTAGCCTAAGTTGCGCTTTTTCAAGCCGCAACATCATCCGCATAGCCGATCAAGCGCGGCTCATCTGGAATATCCAGTCTCAGTAGCCCGTCTTAAGACACGTTCCCCAGGTACGGACCAAGGATAGATCCCTGTGCAACACCCGATGTAACAGCCATCCTTTGTTGGCCCTGTGTCGAGTCGTAGAGCAGGCTTCGGCCCTTCAGGAAGTCTCCAAAAGTCACATTAGACATTGTGGAACTTGAAAAGAGTTTTCTGGCGTATCCAGAATATCCATCTAGCGGAATTGAAGGCGTTCCTGACGTCAAGTGTCGCTTGGTGCAACTATATGCCTCTGCTTTTTGGACCGCGCTCACCACCTCTACGAATCGCGTCAGTGAGTCTTCCCTTGATGAGTTTCTCTTGCACTTTCCCAGCCGTGTCTAGCATGCATAACGGGTGGTATGCAGACAGCGATTCGGGATTTCCCTTCACCTTACTGATCTGCACGAGCCTCGCCACCTTCCATCGTACCGGGAAAGCCCCGTCCCGTAGGCAAGCGTTGAATGTGCTGAGCAGCAAGTCAGGACAATGGTGATAGACAAGCTGCAAAACCTCAGCTGGAATACCAATTGGACCTAGAGCCTTCCTCGCTTTCATTGTAAGGACTGCCCCCTCCAGTTCCGGTTGTGTGAGGAGTGGACACTCGACTGCTGTTTCACCATGGACAGCGTCAACACAGACGGCAGGGGTGGGGAAGAGTGCCCACACTATCTCATCCATCTTTTCTGCATCATGTATGCAAGGCTTCCGTAGCGCGCCAAGCTTCCGCGTAGCTAGCTTGTAGCCAAGGCCCCACGGATCCTTGTTCACATTGTCCCCTAGGTCTTGCCAGCAGCGAGCCCTGCTATTGTTAATCAATTTGCGAAGGCATTTCCTTGCCAACTAATATGCTGCCACTCGGTTGCATGCCTCGTCATGGTTCCGCGCCAGTTGAGCCTCACGTCGAAGATTGTGACACTCCCTTCGCTTTTCAGCGATTGCAGTTGACCACTAGTGCAGTGGAGGTTTGCCGTGCCGGGGTTTTCAACGGGGCATAGAAGCGCAGCAAGCAGTCGTAATGATGCTCATAGTTGATTTCGCCCCGGCTTGAGCTGCCAGTTCTTCCGTCCCTTCAAAAGCTCCCTGCAGCAGCTCACCTGCTGTGAGCACCTCGACAAACCTCTCGACGTCCATCTTTCCGATGTCCTTTGCATACTTGTGTGGTGTGACCATAGCCAAGGCATTTGAAACATTGAAAAGGCGTTGCTCTTCGCCGTATTCTACCGATAACCCACCCTATTCGTACTTTGCCCTGGTTCAGAAATTGTTCGGCGTCCCTTTTGGTCAAGTTAATTATAGTCATGCGTTCTCTCCTATGGTTTTCTGGTGTCAGTCTCACTTTGATCCTTCCCACGCTAGGGAACTCCCTTTTGATGACCTCTTTTGCCTCGGCCAGATCTGTGACGCAGTCAATGTCTCCTATTTCGATCGTTGCCATCAGCTCAAGCGGGGCTATACTTGCGCTTTTGACGAGGACTTTCTTTACTGAGTCGCAAAATGCTTCCTTATTGTCAGCCTCTACTCCGAATTCGACAAGTATGTGGCCCGACCGCGTTGGTCGTACTGCTTTAATGGCAGTGTTGATGTCTTCGGGCCTTACGTTTTCCCTGATGCCCCGCAGCAGCTCCACATAAGATCGGCCATTTTGGGGTTTTACGAGCCGTGCCTCCTGCCGGGGTCTTTGTCGGGGCTTCTTTCTCCCCTGTTTTGCATCAGGTCTTTTTCTTCTTGGGTGCCCGTGCGAACTTTACTTTTTGACACTTGTTCAAGGAGTTTCTTTGCGGCTTTCTTCGCTCCTTTCGTAAGCACTGTATGGAACCCCTGATTTGGTGCTCCGCGCCCATCAAGTGCCTCTTTCTTCCTCCTTTTATCCCGATCTCCTTCGATTGGACTAGACACCATTCTTATTTTGAGTTTTTATGGTGGAGCTATCTGCACGTGATCTTTAGATTTCGCCCCAGCCCATCTGTAACCTTCTGCTCTTCTTTGGCCGTCTGGTCCTCTTCGGCCTTTATTCGGCTCCTCCGAAAATGCCCTATTCGATCTAAGAACTCCTCTAGTTCAAGGAGCCCATCTTTATGTTTTGTTGAATTTTGGGGAGTCGCTTGCAGATTGTATTCTTTTCAGAACATCTCCCACTTTCTTCTTCATGTCGCTGGGTGGCAATTGCACTTTGCGACAATCCTTGGGAGAGGTTATCGCTTTCCGTTTCTAAATACAGTATATCCAACACATTTTCAACGTGGGCGATGCAATCACACAACGTCGCTTTATTTTCCCGAACTCGTTGCTTTTCCTACCCTAATCTCCTCGTTGACTTCAGGATAGTTCTTTATGTCGGAATTTACGACTCTTGCATCGGTAACTTCGGTAACGATTACAGTAGTGACCATCGAATTCTCGATGCTCTGTATATTTTCCCCCACCACTCGAACACCTGAAGCGTCCTGCAGAGTTTGTCGCCTTTCATTTTTAGGGCGCTCTGGCGTTCACATTATTTTTTTGCTGCAATCGAACGCCACAGGAATCTCAGTCTGGACCAAATTGTCTGTTAAATTCCATCGTGGCTGCAACCACTGGTTGCGTCACCGTTCTCATTGTTTTTGATTTCTTTTTTTTGAGTTTTTTTGACCTTTTTTAAGTGCTCCTTGTTGCTCCAGATTTGTTGGGTCGCCCCTTGGATCCGCTATTTCCGTTCGTATGTGAAGTCGCCTTTTTGGTCCCATGGTTATCTTTGCAAAGCAGGGAGACCATGCAAGAGTTGGCGCAAGCCCTTATGGGGCAAGTGCTCAGAGCCAAACCAGCGCTAATCAGGAGTCCGGCTCAACCGAACCTACACCACCCACCCAATGGTGCGAACTTCGAACGTACTCCGAGGCCTGCCAAGGTTTTACCGGGTCGGAGAAGGTATCATAGTTGAATTGGAGCTATTCACACACGAGCGTCTCCTCGGCGCTACTGTGCAAAGCAACTAGGTCCAAACCATCATATCTGCTAGCCCCAAGCATCAATTCCAGTTCGTTTTCCAAGGCATAGCCCACATCCAATCAGGGTCGTTACCTGTCGTCCCAGGAAGGAACCTCACGGTGCCCCCCATATGCTCGGTCCGTGGGGGCGGCGCTCCCCAAAGAATGCTAGCCTCCAAGAGTACCCTTGTCGACCGGCATTCCCCCTGCGGGAATTTTCTGGGGTACATGGGGGTGGAACTCCCAAAGAATGCTAGCCTCCAAGAGTATTCCGGTCGGCCAGCATTCCCTCTGCGGAGGTTTATTGATAGTTGCAAGTTTGAAGTGATGACTCTTGCTTGTCGTGCTTTAATAAATAAACTGATATCATCAGCGTAGAGTGATACCTTTACTTTTGGAGGCAGAGTGGGGAAGTCTGCAGTAAATATATTGTATAGGACCAGTGATATGGGCGAGCGCTGAGGAGCTCCAGCATCAATTGGTCTAAGTCTTGAGAATTGTTTGTAAATTCTGACACGGAATGTTCTGCCTTCCAATAATTTGAGTGAGCTGCAGTACCATATTGAAATGTTGCATTTTGAAGATAAGTCCTGCATGCCAGACTTTATCAAAGGCATTAGCTATGTCAAACATAACTAGGCTTGTTGAATTCCTGCGATTTAAGTCTGTTCTGATGTGTTGAACCACTCTAACTAACTAGAGTTCTATAGAGTGTTCAGGTTCGAAGCCATATTGTTCTTCCGGTATAAAACCTTTGTCAGATACAACCTTATTAAGTCAATGCAGTATCAATCTTCCCGAAATTTTAGAGAACGATGAGAGGAAACGGATGGGTCTCCTATTTTTCGGAAATTGTGGGTCCTTTTGTGGTTTCAGAAAAATAATAACCGCTGATTTCCATATTTTGGGATTCTTTCGCAAACGGCATATTGCGTTAATAATATCAGTAAATATTTGTAAATTATTGTCTGGTAGCCAAGAAATCATTGTGTTTGTAATGGTGTCATGTCTAGGTGCTTTATGTTGATTGAGTATCTGTATAATGTTTTTGATTTCGTCAGAGTCTGTTAGTTTATGTTGAATGTTATCCATCAGGAGTCTATTGACAGAAAATTCAATTCTTTCCGCAGTTTCAAAGTTCTCCTTCTCTGAGGAATTTTCACGAAATTGTGTTTCCAGGGAATCTGTATATGCTTCAGCCTTACCTGCATCGTAGAATTGCATCCCATTCGGACCATGAATAGGTGGTACCACAATTTTACTGTTCACTCGAAAGTATTTGGACACTCTCCAGAAACTACTACACCCAGGCTCGAGACTCTGCAAAAACTCTCCCACTGCTCGTTTCGGAATACCCTTATCTTATCACGGTCATCTGTAAGCCTAGCTCTCCTCAAAACTTGATTCTTTCTCGTTATCAGTTGTTTGATGTTCTGGGGGATTCTCGGAGCTATGACCGTCGGCCATTTCAGGTGATTGAAAATTAGTTTTATTGGCCAATGTGACTTTAAACACTTTCCAGTTTTTAATTTTCTTTTCCTCCATAGGAACATCAATGAAGATGTTTTCTATGATACGTGCAACTGGTTTGTGGTCGGAAAACAGTTCCTCGGGGACATTTAACCGAAAATTGTATGTGGAATTTCGCGATATTCCAATGTCTAGTGCAAAGCCATTTCTTAATCCGTAATGTGTTGGCTCATTGGGAATATGTAGGCTGAAGTGGTTGGCTGTGACAAATCTATTGAGTTCGGTCCCAGCTTTATTGCTATTCACAAGTCCCCAAAGGCAGTGTGTGGCATTTAGTTCTCCTGTAATGGAGACAGGGCCTTGAAGCGCAGCAAGTGCTCTAAGATCATTTAAGAGATTTCTATTTCCTGGAGGGTTGTAAGCAGAAATCACAATAAACTCTAGAAAATCAGTTCGCATCTTAATTTGATTAATGAGATAATGACTCACGTTTCGTCTCACGAGAATGGCCATTCCGCCTCCTCTGCTGTCATTTCTGTACATAACGTAATTAGAGATGTGGAGTCGTGTTCTAGGCTTCAGAAAGGTTTCTTGGATAATTATGAATTTATGATCAAATCTAAATTTTGTAGTTCATCAGTATAATGAAGCAAGGAACTCGCATTCCTGTCTGAACTAGCTCCACCTGCCATCGCAAAGGCAGTTCGTCCCCTCTTGGAGCTGCCTATAATTTTTACAATATGGGCCCGAAAGCCAAGATTTATCATTTTGTAGAGAAATCTATTGTTCTATACAGAGTCAAAGACTTTCTCCGCATCGATCAGGTAAGCTTCTACAAGCTTATTGTTGCGCCAGCTTCTCGTTATATCGGCTTGGAACACGGTCATAGCATCCACCGTCTTTCCGGCGCAATTCTCGCCCCGACAGAGAATTGTAGGATGCTTCAAGTATTACATTTTCAAGAAGCTTACCAATATTTGAAAGCATCGAAATCGAACAGGTATTGACTACGTCAGTTCTGCCCGACTTCTTGGGTATTGCGAATATTTTTGCACATTTCCATTACTGAGGGAAGTAGCAAATGTTAATGCAGTCATTTAGAATGATCGCGAGGAGGACAAAGAAAACATCGGGAAGCCTTTTAAGCATATAATTGGAAATTCCATCGGCCCCTGCTGATTTTTTGGAATTTTGTTCCAGTGCCAACAAAATGAGTCTCTCAGGACTGACAAACAGACCATGGCCAGTAGGTGCATCGGAGGGATTTGAAACAGAGAACCGAGTCAAGCACAATTGATCATTGTCCCTGTCGAAATTCGTTGTGGTGCTGCTCGTTAACGAAATAACGGAAGAGTCCTCACTTGCTTTCTCTCCTTGAAGAACTTTCGCAAAATGTTTTGCGATAGAGTCAGCGGTGGCTTTGTCATCCATGAGCATGGATACATCATAAGTGAGGACCCCGGGTAGCTTTTTTCTGCCAGTTATCCTATTGATATGAGGAAAAATACATGGACCCGGTTTGGTACTTTTCAGGGCCTGTTTAAATCGCTCGTTAGCAAAAACCATGGTTTAGAGACATAATGACTGGGTGAACACGAGGTGTGCCAATTAAATAATGAGACTGATTCCATGAAGACCGAATGTTTAAAAATTATTCTACAACTCTGCCATTCCCTTCAAAGTAGTCCCCTTTGGCAGCTATACAACTATTCCAGCGCGTTTTCCATGCTTCGTAACATTTCTGGAACGCTTCGGCTGGGATGTCCGTGAGTACCCTCGTCACGGCTGCCTGGATGTCCGTAATCGACTCACAATGGGTTCCTTTGACCACCGATTTCGTTCTAGGGAACAAAAAAAAGTCACAGGGTGACATATCGCGCGAATAATGTGGCTGCTGCAACACGGCGATCCCTTCAGAGGCCAAATACTGGGAAACGCTGAGGGTGGTGTGGTTCTTTGGAACCATCTCCGCGCACAACTTTTTCATCCCAAAATCGTCGGTTAAAACTTGTCTGACTATTTCACGGTTCATATCCAGTTCTCAAGTCAACATTCCAAGAGTTAATTGCCGACCTTCATGGATTAGGGCACGCAGACGCTGCCTCCCGCTCCGCGCCTCGTCTTTCACGCTTTCACACCCCTCCTGAAACTCTTTATACCATCGAAACACCTGGGCACGACTAAGAGCACTATCACCATGCAATGCCTAATCTGGTGCAAAATTTTTTCAACACCTTGCTCTTGATTTCGTTTCTCTATTTTCGTGACGAGCACCACCAACACACGTCTACTCAACACGGCACAGCCGGCGGACCAAACAACCCAGAGCAATGATAAATATGCTAATGGAGAGGGTAAGGATGTCAAAGAAGAGGAAGGGAATTTCAAGGTCGCTGGTTTACCACAAGCGCAGCAATAAAATTAGTCTCATTACTTAATTGTCACACCTCGTACGTTCATACTCCCAGTTCACCATATTTAAATTGTGGTGGTAGATTCTTGCGGGTAGCTTTCTAAGCCGACTACGTCTACGATGAAGCTCCAAGATGTCTTCTGGTAAATTTCGATAAAAGTAATTCGTAGGGGATTTCTTAATGGAGATCTTTGAGATGACCGTATCCAGGGTTGAATTTATACATGCGACTTCCTCATCGATTACAGGAATAGAAAAATTTTTCGATCTATTGATCGAAATTGCCTTCAGTTTTCCGTTAAACTCAGCACTTACTGCTGCATCGATTTGCTGGTATAGAATAAAAAGTTGAGGATCTGCAACCTCAAGTTGAATACCCCTTTTCACTCTTAAGGTTAGCTCAACCAAAAGATGGTTAGACTCAGCGTCAAGAACTCCACTCTTGAAATTTAAATGTGGGAGAAGTTTACCAGATTGGCAGACAAGACAAAGAAGTCAATAATAGACGAGCTTCGATGGAAGGTAGGCTCTTTCGGGGCAATCAATATAAGATCCACTTTTAATTGATCCCAGTTAGAGATAGCTGTTCCATAGCCATTAGATGCAATATATCCCCATGAGGGATGCTTCGCATTGAAATATCCTCCCATGGCATAGAAATCGAATTTCTTGCACTGTTTCCAAGTCGTCATCGAGTTCCCTTACTGAATATCCATGTCGAACAAAGGTCTCATGCATGGAGCTTGTCATATCTGCTTCAATACATTCCAGACTTGGAAGGCAGTGCCTTTGGACTTTCAGGTGATCTTTGTGACCCATAGCAACTCCAATACTTCTCTCTGGATCACCATACCTGATGATCTTGTATTTTCCCACATGCACTCTGTGTCTTTCTTTCGTACATAAACAAAAATTCTAGTTTACGCGCGTTCAAGTATTCTTGAACGAAATTCCTTTTATAGCGTGGAGCTAGTGAACATATGTTGAGGATGGAGAGTTTAATGGAACTCATCACGATAACATACTTTGAAGGCGAATTCTAAGCGCGCAGCTTTTTTCACACTGGAATTTCTTATAGTGGGGTAAAGAGTGCACTTTTCAAATGAGTGTGAATAAGTCACGCCTGAAAAATTGTAGGCAGTCAGTGCGCAAAACCGTATTTCGGTCATTCTGCAATTGCTGGAGTTGCTGCATTGGTTGCTGCTTGGGTTGCTGTATAGGCTGAGGTCAGGCTCCTTCTTTGCACCTTGCAAAAGGCTAAAGTACGAGACCCCCCTCACGTATAATATTTTTTATAGAAGTGGTGATGTAATACCTCCTTTCGTATTTTTTCATTTGGAGATTCCTCCCCCTTTCTTCAGTTTCTTTTGCTTTAGAACAACCTCTGAAACTCGCGTTGTGCCTCTTAGCATTGGAGTTCACACAGGAGATTTGTCTTTTTTCTCGTCGTACCAGATTGGACATTCAATGGAACTTATTTGTCACATTTTACGCATCTAACTTCGAGTCCGCAGTTAAAAGCGACGTGGCCAAAGCATTGCCAAAGCTTTGGGAAGTGCAAGTTTTCTGCAGACGTTTTCATTATATCTTCTGATACAATAAGAACTTTATGTCCATCGCTTTCTTCACTTCAAAGTCCAGTTTGAACTGGACTAAGAAAGATGAAAGCGCTCTTTTTTCCCTCCTAGAGGTTATAGTGGCGAGCTTTTTTTGCAGATATGATATCTTTTTCGAGATGTTCCCTCAGCTCAGCCACGACATCGTTCTCGCCGTATGAGCTGTGCATGGCTTTAAGAAGGAGAGTCAATTTTACCTCTCCTTGAAGAGTGTTGGTGTAGCAAGCCACTTTCGCACACTTAAGAAAATTAAAAGGCTTGTATGATCCTCAGCCATTTTCACCGTCACATTCAACTCTAGCTCCTTTTTAGAGTTTCGTACGCATGCCCTTTTGACCGTATCCCTGAAAGTCTTCAGGTCAAGCCTATAGCACACTATAGGAGGCACCCTCCCTTTTTTGGTACCAGCCAGGCTTGGCTGCTGGGGCTTCTATTTCTCTTTGCTACTCTCATAGCCAGGCCTTCCTCCGAGCTTGGGTATGGGTCCCGAGAAACTGGCGGAAGCTATTTTTGCCACCTTTTTGAGCTGGGGCAAATCCCGTTCGCTCACTTCAAGGGTCTTCGATACATATGAAGTAGGCTCCTGCGTTGGAGGCCCTATTGGCCTCTTTCTAGCTTCTGGCTTTCCAAAAGCCTCCTCCGTGTCACCACAGTCTGGGGAACTTTCACCCTTGTCCATCTCCATGTTCCTAGAAATTTCCGGCACTTGCAGTTGCATCTTGCAACTAGCAAGTAAGTCCTGAATAAATTGCCCCTTTATATGTATATATATATATATATATATATATATATATATATATATATATATATATATACATACATATATATATATATATATATATATATATATATATATATATATATATATATATAACATGCCGTTAAAGCATACACATTGAAAGCCTACGAGACAGTTTTAGATTTAACCAAAGAGGGAGCAGTCTTTTTTGGCAGGTATTTATTAGATGGCATATTAAAGTAAACAAGTCGGGTAGACAGACCTACGCTCAAAGCTTTCATAAATACCTTTCATTTGATACTCATATCGGCACGCTGTGATGAATGGATGGCAACTCCCCTGTACTTTAATCATCGATTCATGGCATCATTTTTTCGAACCCTAGAATGCTTATAAAGCCCTTCTGTTGGGAGCTCTCTCCTGCCTCCTTGACTTGTTTCACCTATCAGTATTAATCGTAGGTACTCATCTTCAGTCTAGACTTATATACTATAGGTTGTTCAGCTACAATTAAAGGGAACCAATATATTTAACAAAGAAATTAGCATGTCATAAGGTATTTAAAATAAATTAGGGCTATACATATTTCGTTTTTTCCTTCATTCTAGCAAGTACCTTAATTGTTTTTGACGGACAATTACCTTCATCCGTATTGATGCGTGTTGGTGGATTTTGTGGCAGTATGTATAGGCTTTCCCAAGCTTCGAGGGTGTGGGGTCGATTTATATATTTCAGTAGTTCCAGATTATCGCTTCCCATATATCGTCCCTCTTCCACCATATGCAATGCTACCGCTGATCGAGTTGTGTTGATGCCTCGTCGTTCGCCACTGATTGCTTCCTTCATGTGTTCTTGAAAACGTGTTGCGATTAATCGCTTCGTCTGCCCGATATAAAATTTTTTGCAATCTTTGCAATTGATTTTATAAACTCCGCTTTTTTCCGACATTTGTAATGAGCCTTTTCGCTTCCTAATCGATTTCTCAGAGTGGTGCGGCTACTAGATGCAACGATGTGGATGTTGAATTTCTTAAAGAGTGATTTGATTTGATTTTGTAAAATGATTTTGCCATGGGAATGCTCAACCATTTTGTGGGATCATTGTTATTTTGCGTGAACAATGTTGTATGATGATTTTTGAAGACGTCATATTGTTTTTTCGATATTAGTTATAATGTTTGCGCTGTATCCGTTTTTCCGTGTTGTATCCAAAATATATGCTTTTTCTTTCTCGAAACCCTGAACTGTTAAGGGATAGGTGACAAGGCGATGTACCATAGAGTTGTAGGCAGCCATTTACTGCGTAGTTGCATGTGCTGATGTTGCCAGTAACGTCCTTTGTGTTGAGGTTTGTAATGCTTTTCTACCCAATTTTGTGTGAATGAAGTTGGAACCGACCTCTCATTGGTTCTAGACGTGAAGTCTGAGTCGTGCTAACGAATGGCACCAATCAGTCAACCAGTTCGTGCCCCCGTAATCAATTTCGCGGTGGTGGCTTGTCGACCAGCTAGTTCGGAGAGGATTTCGGTCGCAGGTCTTAAAATGGATTACGCTCAATTACGTATTTCAGCCACCATTTCCTACTGACGTTACCTTCGATAGTAATCTGGAGGATCTGGCTAGTTTCAAAGGCTGTTCCAGGCAGCAGAATAACTGGAGTTGAAACATGTCCAGATTCAACGCTTAACGTATTTGGATATGCAACGTCTCCAAAACCTGCTATCTCTCGGGCTTGGTCTATCCAAGGATTCCAAATGACTGTGTCGAGAAAATTGTATTTTTGCTGCCTCCTCTTTCGTCCGAAGACAACATTCGGAATAGTATGTTCTTGTGGTGTATGTTCTTCTATCGGTCCATTCGCCTATTGTAACAACTTCCCGACCTTCTTGGTACGTAGCACCATCTCTAGTCTTATTAATAAATGTACAACCATGTAAACCTGTTATTTGGCATCGGCGCACATCGGGAACCTTCAGGCAGGTATGTAGGAGTAAATTGAATGAAAAGGTTAAGTCCTTACTAGGGTTGTCAACACCGATATGAAAGTGCCATTCTTTTTCACGTAGTATTAATCGGTACATTATTCGAAATGGATAATTCCACATTGATCTAGTAAATTCATAACCCATTGAATAAAATAATGCTTCGACATCGCCATTGTGTAATCTTTCAGGAGGTCGTTCTAATGTCGATCTGGTAATCCTTGCAAAGCCATGTTGCGGTCTGCGCTCCTCTATAATACATTAGAGCTAAACTGCGATACCTGTCTTGTCCGGCCGTATTTCCAATTTAACTGCCGTATCATCTCTGCAAAGCGTTTGCGTAAAAAACTACACCTATCGTACTCTCTTGGTACTCGTGGAATTGTCCTTTGACAAAACGTAAAACTAACGATGACTTACCAACAGCCGATTCACCCAGCAGGACCAATTTAAATTGACAAATCTTATTTTTAGATGCACCCTTTGGTCGTGGTTCAACGGCTCGCCTATTTCCTCATGCGAAAGTGGTTGTGTGGATAGGTCCGCATCTTCCCTCGAAGAAATCCTCTTTGTTTTGCTACACGAAGTGAATCCCTTGCTCCAAATTCCGCTGCTCGGCAATTCGCATAAACTCCAATTAGGGTTATGTCCACTGGCCGTTCGAGGAATGTTCCAGTTGGTTCGCTGTTTTTCAATGCTGAAAAAAGATTTCCTGATGACATTTCCCTCAGCGAATTATGTTGGTGCTGTAGAAGGACTCCTAACCTTGTCGCGAGTCATGCATTTAACTTGCAATGACCTTTTTTCCCTTTTTGGTTGTCTTCGGCTACCACGAGGCGACACTACCCTGCCCCGTTTTGACAGTTTCGACCGACTCCAACTGCCGTCAGCTTTGGGTGACATTCCTCGACTCAAACTGACGTAGGATGGGAATGTCATCCAAAGCTGACGTTCGCTCGAAAGCCATATGGCAGCGATGCGCATATGTGCGAGCCGGCAGTGGCGTAGGGTCGACTCATTACAGGTTGCTTATCGATAGACTATAAATTCAAGTTTTCCGCCATTGTTCATGATGAAAAGGTCCAGGAATGGTAGTACTCCATTATTTTCTTTTTCCATCGTGAGTTTAATTTTTGGGTGCATCCTGTTGATTTCGTCGAGAATGTGTTGAGCTTTATCCCTTTGAACTATAGCGAATACGTCGTTGACATATCTGAACCATACTTTTGGCATAATTCCTCGTTCTTAGATTACTGATTCGATGTAATCCATGAAGATTTCGGTTATCAATGGAGATAGTGGGTTGTCCTTCCCTACTCTTGCTGTGGTTTTATAAAATTCGCCACGGAACGTAAAATAGTTTTCACTCATGCAGAGTAATGCGAGGTTTTTATAAATTTTGACATTCTTATTCCAATGTGTTGTGTTCCCAAATTGGTGCAACCATGCTTTCAGTTGGTGAATCACGTGCTTAACAGGAATAAGGAACAAGGAACAACGATTTCACATCGAACGATATTAAAATCTCTTTTCATTAATTGTTCCGATGGACTGTAGCTTGCTTATGAGGTCGAATGAGTTTTTGACTGCAAATTTGCTGTGAATGCCGCCTACACTTGCCCATTCTTGAATTAACCACTTTGCAATATTGCCAGTTGGCGAGTTAGAGTCCGCAATTATCTCCCTTAGTTCATCTCCTCCCTTATATAGTTTAGGCTGACATCTAATTATCGGTAGGAACGCGTTCGGCATTCGCGATTTGCTAACGTTTTTAAATACGAAACGGGCATCTTTTAGGGCACGGTCACCGAGTTTCATAGATTCGGGTAGCAGGTCGTTCGTTAGTTGAAGAAAATTGCCGTTCTCAAGTTTCGTGGACACATCGTTGACAAAATCACATTCGTCCATGATTACTATGTTATTTCCTTTGTCGGCTTTTAGGAAATATATCGGCTTTTTCGCCAATTTGTGTATAATTGCCATGTTACGTGAGTTCGTTGGTTGGTTTTTTTTTTTTTTTAATATCGTTGTTAAATATTTTTATGCCAGTTTCGATGCTGACCACGATCTGCTCTGTTGCTTCTAGTTGTTCGAGGGTAAATTTCGTCAGAGATTTATTTACCACATAGTTGGGTAGAATTGGTAGCTTCTCATATTTCGTTTCAAATTTCGCTGTTAGCTTGGCCCATTTTTTCTTATGTATCCACCTTGTTTTGATGACTTCGCATTCGTATGCCCTGTGGAGTTTCTCGACCATATATTCTAGTGGAGCCCCGGTAGATGTTACTGCTTTGGCCAATTGCAGGATCGTGCTAGATGCACGTAAGTTTAAGTTCGCTTGCCGTGCATATAATTTTTTGATAGTGTCATTTTGACATGTATTTGGTGAGACTTTGGTATGATCTTTCGTTTCCTATATTAACAATGATTTTTTCAGCTTCAACAGTTTGTTGAATTCTGATTGCTGGTTGGATGCCATAATCAATTATTTCGATTTCGAGTTAGTTAAGGTACTTGCCGGGATGAAGGAAAAAACTAAATATGTATAGCTCTAATTTATTTTAAATACCTAATGACATGCTAATTGATTTTTTTAAATATACTCGTATTGTTTCCCTTTAATGGCAGCTGAAGAACCTATAGTATTTAAGTATAGTTGTAGTTTGTCAATGAACTAGTAGCTAAGTACTGAAAAAGGGAGTAAGTCGCTCTTGAAATACGTATTTTTTCTATTCACAGAGTGTGGGACTCCCATGCGTGACTGGACTGCCCACAAAATACCGCCCCTCTCAACCTGAGAACCCAGCCTGGAACCGTTTGACACATTTCTTCGGGCCAGGTCTCGTTTTGTTACGCCGTGTGGCGCTTTCAAGCTGGGGAGTCCCTTTCCTAGCGGGAGGGGAGAGGGGAAGAGGAAATGCCAGAAAAGCAATGCGCAGCGCCAGCACCCTTCGGTTATTGTGAGTACCTTTTATATTTTAGGACTGCCCGAGCATAATGTGCCACCTGGTTCCATTTGTCAATTGATTCGAGCATCATCGCAACTAAATTATCCGGGGTGAGCTCTCCCGTCTCCCTGTAGAGTTCCCTTTGTAGCCTGACCCATTTTGTAAACACAAAAAATTTGTGACAGGCATTGTCCTTCTCTCCATACATGCCCGCTCAAAAGCTGGGTCAGATAGAAGTCAGTCTCACCATGCCTTCGATTAAGCCACGGTCTCACATCCGGGATGAGGCGCGCAGTCCACCTTCCCTTCGTGCAATTCACCCAAGACTGCTGCCAATCGTTAAGCGAGCGTTGTCTCTCCTCGCGGACAACGATCTCCCTCGCATCCTCGTTTCGGCGCAGGTAAATAGCGCGGCGCTCTCTAGCAAGGAGGGTGACAGGTATCACGCCTGCAATAACTCTCACCGCGGAGCCAGAGACTGTTGGATACGAAGAGGCAATCCTCAGTGCTCCTCTTCTCTATACCTGTGCCAAACGTTTTCGGTATACCTCCTTGCTGAGAGCGTCGCCCCATACCTCTGTTCCGTACAGTAGCACTGACCCTACAGCACACATCAAGAGGCATCTTCTTGATGGGCTGGGTCCCCCTACGTTGGCCATAAGTCGACTCAAAGCCGATATTCCCGAAGAAGCCTTCTCAGCCGTTGCACTGATTTGCTCAGAGAAACTCATCTTCGAGTCGATCAGTAGCCCCATGTACTTCACCGATGGCTTCGGTTCGATTCGTAAGTCTCCAATACTGATCATCGTTATTCTAGGGATTCTCTTTTTTGTCGGTTTTTGTCGAGAGTACCACTTCGGTTTTCTCCAGTGCTAAACTGAGCCTGCGAGCAGTCATCCAGCCCCTCACTTGGTGCATTAGCATACCTAGCCTAAGTTGCGCTTGTTCAACGGTGCATAGCCGACCAAGCGTGACTAATCCAGTTTTCCAGCGTGTCCAGAATGTCCACCCATCTAGCGGAGTTGAAGGCATTTCTGACGTCGAGTGTCACCAACAGGACGATCCGTCGCTTGGTGCGACTATATGCCTCTGCCTTTTGGACCGGGCCCACCACCTCTGCAACCGCATCGACAGTCGAACCAGTTGTGCTCTCAAGCCATACTGCCGAGGATATAGGTCCCCAGCAGCACGAATCGCGTCAGTGAGTCTTCCCTCGATGAATTTCTCTACCACTTTGCCAGCCGTGTCTAGCATGCATAACGGGCGGTATGCAGACGGCGATTCGGGATTTCCCTTCCCCTTGCTTATCAGCACGAGCCTCGCCACCTTCCATCGTACCGGGAAAGCCCCGTCCCGTAGGCAAGCGTTGAATGTGCTGAGCAACAAGTCAGGACAACGGTGATAGACAAGCCGCAACACCTCAGCTGGAACACCATCTGGACCTGGAGCCTTCCTCGCTTTCAATGAGAGGACTGCCTCCTCCAGTTCCAGCTGTGTGAAGAGTGGGCACTCGACTGCTGTTTCACCATGGACAGCGTCAACACGGACGGGATGGGCGGGGAAGAGTCCCCGCACTATCGCGTCCATCTTTTCGGCGTCATGTTTACAAGGCTTCCGTAGGGCACCAAGTTTCCGCATGACCAGGTTGTAGCTAAGGCCCACGGATCCTTGTTCATATTGTCTACTAGGTCTTGCCAGCAGCGAGCCTTGCTACTGTTGATCAGTTTACGAAGGCATTTCCTGGCCGACTTATATGCTGCCATCCAGTTGCATGCCTCGTCATGGTTCCGCACCCGTTGAGCCTCACGCCGAAGCTTGTGACACTCTCTTCGCTTTTCAGCGATTTCTGTTGACCACCAGTACACTGAGGGCTTGCCGTGCCGGGGCCTTCGACGGGGCATAGAAGCGCAGCAAGCAGTCGTAATGATGCTCATACTTGAGTTCACCACGTCTTGAGCTGCCAGTTGTTCCGTCCCCTCCGAAGCTCCCTGCAGCGGCTCACCTGCTGTGAGCACCTCAACAAACCTCTCGACGTCCATCCTTCCGATGTTCCATCCAGTTATAGAAGGCCGAGAGCGCGGACGTCGAGAGACAGCATCACTGATCTCAAGCAGAATGCCCTGATGATCACTGGCTGAGTAGTCCTCTAATACTTTCCAGTTGTGTATCCTCCGTACTAAGGACTCCGAGGCGAATGTCACGTCCGGTTGGTTCCCTCACAGCCAATACGGCGAGGCGAATGTCACGTCCGGTTGGTTCCCTCACAGCCAATACGGCGGAAAGTCGGCGTATTTCCGGTGTTAAGTACGACGAGGGCCGTCCTGGCCACCATTTTCAGGATTCGTTTTCCCCGCGGATCCGTCTGAGGCATGCCCATTCGATTGCTTTAGCGTTGAAGGTGCCCTCAACGAGCACTTTGCCCTCTGCGTTCGAGACAGCGCCCTCCAAAGCCTGAAGCTTGGCTTGGAAAGATGATATCGATTCGTTAGGCGTTAGGTACACACTAAAGAAGGTTGTCCCTGAGCACTGAACCCACACGAAACCATCCCCCCGTCAACAACTCTCCACTTGAAAGTCAGATGGCGGCAGAACCAGTTTCATCAGAAAACCATAATGCAGGACTTTTATTATGGTGTTGCTCACTCAGTAGCAAGAAATCGGCTTTCATGTCCCTCGCAAGCTGCTCAAGCAGATTTTGGGCGGTTGAACTGCGGTGTAGGTTTAGCTGCAGAATGCGGGTCGTCGAAGTTCTGATTTTGCCTTGGCTAGGGCTTCCTGGAACACCCGGCATTTTCCTGATGCAAAGACGTGTCCAAAATCAGGTTCTGGATCAGCATCCTTGCAAAGAATACAGTGTGCCTCCTTCGTACACTCTTTTCTTTTATATCCCATTTCACCACATTTGTAACATAGGGAACTCCTATCGGGTCCTTTGCATACTTGTGTGGCGTGACCATAACCAAGGCATTTGAAGCATTGAAGAGGCGTTGCGCTTCGCCATACCCTACAGACAATCCACCCTATTCGTACTTTGCCCTTGTTCAGGAATTGTTCGGCGTCCTTTTCGGTCAAGTCAACTATGGCCATGCGTATCCCTGTTGTTTTTTGGTGTCAGTCTCGCTTTGATCCTTCCCACGCTGGGGAACTCCCTTTTGATGGCCTCTTCTACCTCGGCCAGATCCGTCACGCAGTCAATGTCTCGTATTTCGATCGTTGCCATCGGTTCGAGTGGAGCTTAGTTGCACTTCTGCCGAGGACTTTCTTTACTGCGTCACAGAATGCTTCCTTATTGTCGGCCTCTGCTCCGAATTCGACCAGTATGTCTCCCGACCGCGTTGGTCGTACTACTTTAATGGTAGTTTTGGTATCTTCGGGCCTTACGTTTCCCCTGATGTCCCGCAATACCTCCGCGTAGGATCGGCAATCTTGGGGCTTTACGAGCAGTGCCTGCTGCCAGGGCCTTCGTCGAGGCTTCTGCGTCCCCTGTTTTGCATCAGGTCCTTTTTCTGATTAGGCGTCCGTGCGAACTTTACTTTCTGGCTTTTTTTGAAGGAGTTTCTTAGCGGCTTTCTTCGCTCCTTTTGTAAGTACTGTCTGGAACCCGTGATCTGGTGCTCCACGGCCATCAAGTGCCTATTCCTTCCTTCTTTTATCCCGATCTCCTTCGATTGGGCTAGACGCCATTTTTTAATTGACTTTTAATGGTGTAGCTATCTGCATGTCATCTTTAGATTTCGCCCCAAGAGCCTCTATAGCCTTCTGCTCATCTTCGGCCTTTAACTAGCTCCTCTGATAGTGCCCTATGCGATCTAGGAGCTCCTCTAGTTCAAGAAGCCCCACCCTTGCTGCTTTGCTGATTTTTGGGGAGTCGCATGCAGATTGCATTCTTTTCAGAACATCTCCCGCTTTTCGGAGTAGCCTTTCTTCTTCGTATCCATGGGCCGCAATTGTACCTTGCAACCATCCTTGGGAGGGATTATCGCGTTCCGTTTCCGAGTGCAGTATTTCCGCCACATTGTCGACGTTGGCGGTGCAATCACGCGGTGTCTGGTCACTCGTTGCTTTTCGTGTCGTAATCTCTTCGTTGAAGTACGTATACAGCAAATAAATATGTTACTATTGTAGTCGAAAAAGCTGCTTTTTTTGCTTTTATTGCGCACTACAAGTTCGGAAAATCGAAATAAATGGCTTATTGGTTCAAATACTTTGCTTGATTTTTTGACATCTGCAACAAACTCTTCGTTGAAAAGTAATTTTACAATGACTGCAGAAAGTTTCATAAACTGCAAATTATCAATAAAGTGTGCAAAGCAATCTCTAAATGTGTACCAACATATTTCGTCTGCCAACTCTACTGTATGATCGCCTTTTTCAAGAATCAGCTTCACAAAATCTGGCTTTTTAAATTCTACCATGAGCCCTATGGTGCAGATTAATCTATATTGGAGCACACTTAAAATCTACTCGAACGGTTTGCGAAATACAGTGAATTTGGCTTACTACTATTTGGCGTGCAACGTCACAGCCCAAGCTCCCCAATATGCTATCCTGAAAAATTTCGTACTTCCTCCATTTGGGCTCGGAATAATGCCGATTTCCTAGTGCGTAGGACGGAAGAATGTTTTTTTTTGTGGGTTCAGTGTTGAAGGACTGTATTTGTTAGTATGTACCTAACGTCGAACGAACCGATATTACCTTTCTAAGCCAAGTTTAACGCTTTGGAGGACGCTGTTTTGAACGCAGATGGTCACGTACTCAATGAGGGAGACTTCAATGCTAAAGTGATCGAATAGGTTATGCCTCAAATTGATCCGCGGGGAAAGGGATTCCAGGAAGTGGCGGCCAAGACAGAACTCATTGTGCTGCACACTGGTGATATGCCGAATATCCGCCACATGGATTGTGAGGGAACCATATCTGACGTGACATTCGCCTTGGAGTCCCTAGTATAGAGGGTACACATCTAGAGAGTATTAGAGGACTACTCAGCCAGTGTTAATCAGTACATACTGCTTGAGTTCCGTGATGCTGTCTCTCAACGCCCATGCCATCGAGCTTCCACAATTGGGTGGAGAATCGGGAGGATGGATCGTCAAAGGGCTCACAGCAGGTACGCCGTTGCTGGAAGATTCACAGGGGATTGAAAAGCTAGTAGCTCAAGACGTGGTGAGCTCGAGTATGAGCATCATCATGTCTACTTGCAGGGCTTCTATGCCTCGTCAGATACGCCGGCACGAAGGAATTCCGAAGATTCCCAAGGACCCAAGGACCTTATTTGAACTTGATCAGGAATACTAAACCAAAAGAAATGCAGTAAATCAAGTTCCTACCAAAAATTAATAGAGGTTTAAAACCTAGAACGTCAGAATCGTCTAACCTAAACTAAATGGTGGCTTTGTCTGAATGTCCTTATAAACCACTGTCAAGCTTGTATACCTAATATAACCCCGACAGCTGAAGTCTGAGCCTCGTAAATAACATGATGAAAAAAAGACATGGAGAATTTTTCCAAAGTATTCTCTCCATTTTATTTTATATATTTTTGAAGTGCAGTTGTTCTGGATTTTATCATAAAATTTATTATGAGTAAGTATTAGTAAATTTATTGATCATAATCGTAATAAATTCAATTACATTCGTAGAATCCCTATAAAATCGATTCATCTGCACGTGTAAATGTGACGCAGTCTACGCAAGCTCAGCCTTTTGTTGTGTTTAAGGACTTACTTATAAGATTCAGGGATTCTACATTGTGTTACATAGTATACAGCTTATGCGTAGTTGTATCAAAAATATGTGAATGGTCAATTTAAATTTTCAATATATTAATCAAGCTATACGTAATGCAGACCCATTATCTTAAGCAAAATATAATTTCTTCAACCTCAGATTAATGGTTTTCCAATAGTCGGATTAATTTCAAATGCGAATAAAAATCTCGTCATCAATTTAATATGAATTTCATTATCGATTTTCCACTAAGCCGCCGAACGATGATTATTGATCCATCAAGAGCCTTTCTCCAATATTTTTCGCATCATAAATGCATCTCTTACCGTTGATGCCATTTTGTTGGCTAAGCGCAGCCCTTACGTAAATTGCTGCTGTGGCGCTTTCACAGCATCCGGTCAAGTACCTCGTTGAGAGCAGAGTTGCGATGAAAATCCATCTTACAATCGCCGAATGCATTTCGCGCCAACAGGTAGAATTTGGAAAGTTTCGCTCCGTGGGTGATTTGAAATTGTAATTTGCTTTTGCCAACGGACTTGGAAGAAAATGTGTCGTCATGGCGATATCTAATGGCCTAAGCTAGAATTTTTGGCTCGGAGATCTGCATCTTGCACTAAGCTAGGGTTGGGAAGAAATTCGATTGGAAATATTTGGTCAGCCCAGAAATTGGCGCCAACACGTGAATTCTTCAGAAGTTTCTTGAACTTCAATAGATACTTTTGAATAGCCCTAGGATCGATTTCCACGCTTTTCTCCTTGAAATCAGCTCAATGAAGGGCTTAGTTGCAGCAAGATTGCGTACAACTCAACGCGTAAGCTCTTAAGCGATAGTAAGTCAAAAATCATCTCGAGGCGCTTTTTTCCTCATTTCTTTCCATATCTAACAGACATTTAAGATGAATTTCACTTCTCAGCTCCCAATATCAATGGCACATGGAGCCTATGAAGAAATGGAATTAACAGTAAAATCGCCGATTAAAAGTCGTTTTTGATCAGGTCATGACATATGTAGCATTTTATTGGAAAGATTTGCAGCTTTCGTGACCAGCTAAAAAACCAGTGTTCATGCGACCCGGCAGTAATCAAAAGAAGTCTGAAAGAACCTGCAGCCAAACAACAGGTAGTTATTCAAATGGGTTGACAGATTAAAGCATTTTTTTCTAGATGAATTCTTAGAGATAATTAATTAGCATCGCACAGTATGATGACGTCTATATAAATCAGAGGGCGCAATAAGAAAGGTGATGTAATTAAAGTTCATATTTATAAGCAAACTTGCATTTGACTTTAAACTTACTAAAGTTTGAAGAACAGAGGCATAAAAAGGATACCACGATATAAATCCATAAGCTTTTGGCTCGTGTTTTATGCAGAATGAAAAACTTCTTGTAATGAAAAGAATAAGATATGTTCCTGATCACTGAAATCATCCTACGTAAAGCGCAATACTAGTACTAAATAAGCTTAACAGACATATGAGCGCTCATTTGATAAAGATTTTGTAATTTTTTTATGGTGCTTACAAAGTTCTAAAACATTTATAAATATTCTCGCAAAATACATTACCTATTATACTCGTAACCTTATCATTCGCTACAATCATGAGCTGTATACAATTTTTGACGACCCAGCGGTCTCAACGATTGTTAGACTGCGGAAGCTGCAATGGAGTGGCCACCAACTGCTCCGAGGGGGAACCCAAATAAGGTGGAAGCAGTTTTAACTAAAAAACTTAAAAATAGATAAAAATTGGTTTTCTAAAAGTCGGTTCACGACAATAATTTTAAGTGATAACGTCATAACAAAACATTGATGAAAAGTTGCATACTTTTATGAATTGCATTATTATTATCACTAAATTTTCATTATTTTGTATAAAACAAAGAAGGAGTTAAATGAAACTTACAATTTTTTCGATAAACTAACATTTATTTGCACTCGTTAATTTAAATTTTTTTTCATTGAATATTAAATAAAAGTAGTTTGTAGTGATTTGGGTAGATATAATGTCCGTGAAGGACTGCAGCGATGGTCTGCTGCCTCGGCGAGAGAGGATGGTGGGGTTCGCCGAGATTGGCCTTGTCTGAGGACGCGTAAATGTGCTGGCAGGCTAGCATTGCAGTGCCGAGGGGTGGGTTCTTTTCCCAAGCACAAGGAGTCAATACAAAAAAAAATCGCATCCACGAAATTAAAGATACAAATGCATTTCGACCGGAGTCGAGCCTGAGGTAACCTACTAAAGGTTAAATATTGCTCAAGCAAATGGCAAACTGGGCCTGGGGAAAACAGATGGGACTTGAAAGGACTTCGTCGTTACCGACGATACTTATGGCCTCCAAATAAGAGTACGGCATTCAGATGGAAGGGGTGCCCCCTCGCACCCCCCAGCCGGATCAAGATTCAATGTAGACATGGCATCTATTTTCCATTTAAGTGAAAACCTCATACATATATAATTTGCATGAATTTTTCCCTTGAATGAAAAATATGGACGTGGCAAATTTATGTTATACGATTAGTATTATGTGGTGGAATCACATAAAGCTATACCATAAATAGGCAAGCGAGCGGAAGGCCACTCTACCCTACGAGAGCACCTGTAAACGAATCAAGAAGTTCAATATAGTGGAGGCACCCGATGGGTAGCTCATTATAGTGGAGGGGCCAGCCAACGTGGCTTTTTTGTTAATAAAAAAAATCCAACTATTTGTACAAACAAGATCAAATAACGCACCGAATTGTAAATGATATCGTCTCAGCTCGACAAAATGGATGCCGAACAATTTCTGAAAAAGGGCAAAGCAAGAATAGGATGGGTCATCTGGAGAAAACGGTGAAGAGTAGCGCCTCTTCAATGCTTCAAATGCCTTGGCTATGGTCACACCACACAAGTATGCAAAGGAACCGATAGGAGTTCCCTATGCTACAAATGTAGTGAAATGGTACATAAAAAAAAAGAGTGTACATAGGAGGTACACTGCAATCTTTGCAAGGATGCTGGTCTAAAACTGGATGTTGGGCACGTCTTGGAGTCAGAAAAATATCAGGTTTGCTCGTCGTTACTCGGTGTGCTAAACACCGGAAATACACCGAATTTTGACCGTAGTGGATGTGAGGGAACACTACCGAACGTGACATTCGCTTCGGAGTCCTTAATACGAAGGATACGCAATTAGAAAGTATTAGAGATCTGCTCAGCCAGTGCTCATCAGTACATTCTGCTTGAGATCCATGATATTGTCTCCCAACCCTTCACGATTGGGTGGAACATTGGAAGGATGGATTTCGAGAGGTTCATCCAGTGGCTCAGGGCGGGTGTTCCGCTGTAGTGTGATTCTCAGAGAACAGAAGAACTGGCAGCTCAAGACGTGGTGAATTTCCATTGAAAACTCCGTCACGGTAAGCCCCCAGTGATCCCAGCCCTTGTGGTCAACTGAAATCGCTGGAAAGTGAAGGAAGTGTTGTAAATGTTATAAGTATGTTAATAAATAATTGTTCCAACCACTCTTGATTCGTGTGGCTGGCAATCGCACCTTACCTTAGAAACACCTGAAAAGATTCTACCCAATGGAGAAAACGAAAAGACTTGGGATATATTTTTTTCTTAAAACGTGATAATTTGTACACTCAAAACTATAAACGCAACTACAGAATTAAGGCATTCAAAATTCACTAATTCTGAGGCTGGGTTCTCGGGCGATATAGAGTCCCCTAACTGTTTTCGGTTTGGGCGGCGTTGGCGGTGCCTTTCTCGTTGCTTCTTGCAAAGCTGTTTCTGGAGGGCCGCGTTTGTTCGCGGAAACGGGCTTTCTTCTCCGGTGCGACGCTGACCCGTACTCGACATTGCAGCTCCCCCAGTTGGCGGCGTAACTTTACCTGCTGAGGGGGTTCGGTGTTTTCTCGCTCCTACCCAGCTGCGAGCTGTTGTTTCCGCTGCTTCCGAGCCTTATATTCTTCCAAAGTGATGGGCCGGGGGCCGATAGATTCCGCCGCGAGAACAACGTCTAAGGGAGGCCTGATGGTTGTCTGCGAAACTGTAACTTGGCAGGCTAGGTAGGTTCCGATAGGCTTCGCCACGAGAACGACATCTAAGGGGGGCCCTGATGGTTGCCTACGGAGCTTTAGCTTGACGTACTTCTGGGTAGGTTCTGACAGGTTCCGCCGCAAGAACGACGTCTAAGCAGGCTTGATGGGCTTCTGGGTGGGGCAGCGTAGGGATGCTCTTTGGTTCCACTCGAGCTGACAGGACCCTGCGTATAAACAGAGTGGTTGACTCGAAAAATCGGGGGCATTGAGGATGGAGTTGGTTGGGCTCGTTAAAGCCGCTTACCATCGACCAGGCCTGGGGCGTGCCGAGGAGCCGATGTAACGAAAGGATGCCCAGGACCAGGTGTAAGCCAAGGAGTCCTATTCGATGAAAAGGCCGACGGTGAATGGTGACTGGTGAAGACCAGCCAGGTGTAAGCCGAGGAGCCAATGTAACGTTGCTATCGCAGTAATACACCGTAGATGGGCCAGGTGCAAGCCAAGGGAATCAACTAAGTTAAAGTTTATTGTAACCAGGCTAAAGTTGAGGTGCCAACTTTCGTCTTCACTTGCTGGGAAGACACAGAGAGCGATTGCTTTGCCCCTTGCGATTTTATACACGTAAAGTGTTGACGCTGCCAATAGGGCTGTGATCTTTTCCCCGATCGATCAGAACTCCACATTTCATATGCATAACATCGCGGCTGTGTGTCTAAATGCATGGTCTGTTACTTCCGTATTCCCCGTCCTTGGCTCTGTTGGTCTTTCCCCACCTTGAATGACATCACTATGACGTGCATTGGGTGTCGTTTTACGCTTCAGTTTACTTGTTTGTTGTTATGTTAGATGCTTTTGCTTATAATTATTGTAGATTTGTTGCTCTATACAGCATTCGATATTAATGTAAATAGTTTATTAATTGTATTTGTTTATTATTATTTGTATCTATTTTTCGATGAGGTTTTTGATAGTGCCTATAAATATAATTAGTTTGTGCATTGTAATTGTTTTGTATCTATCTTTCTATGAAGTTTTTGATAGTGCCTGTAAGTATAATGAATTTTTAAATTGTAATATGAGGTTTTTGATAGATATGGATTTTTAAAATATGTGCGTACAATATTTATGGCAGTAATAATGTTATCGATATAATCTTTATGTTACAATGTTTGTTATTTATGGTTTTATTTGGACTTTAGTCCAACTGGTTAAAAGGTTTTTCTTGTTTATTTGCATCTTTGATGCAAAGATTCAGCTGTACGTAACAGAAGTGTCACAAGATTCAGCGTGAGGCTAAACGGGTGCGGAACCATGACGAGATGAAGTCGGGAAAAAATACAAATTTATTCAATCTTATCATTCAAAATTGCTACCATTTTTTTACGGTTATTGATGTCACCCGTTAAACAAATTCTCAAAGATATCTATGAAACATATTATTCTAGAAACTTTCATGCAAATCCTAGCAAAACTGTAAGGTCTAAGTCGGTAAAAAGCGCATATTGTTCCAGATTCATATGGTTCTACAGTCATACAGCACTTATTGTTCCATAGTAATAAAGGAAAATTCAAACCGCTTTAACTTCGTTAAACATCATTCAAACTTTTTGGAACTCAACTTTATAAATCGCCATTTGTGTGAATTTAAGGGTACTGCTACGGCTTTATTCAAGAAAATTTAAAATTTATAAATCTTACCATTTTTGACAAAGTTGGTCGAATTTCGACTTCTGACTTATTTAATGTTATTGTACTCATAAAGGCCTACTTTCGTGATTTTTTTGCAGGGTCAGCCCCCCTATATGGGGAGGCCCCCCATAAAACTCTTTGAAAATGAACCCCGAAATCGTCAAGAAATCACTACTTCCGGCCTTTCCACAAAGCATCATGTCTCTAGCTTTTATAGTTGCTGAGAAAAACTCCTGTGACATACAGACGGATGGGCGGATGGACACAGGTCGTGATTTGAATAGAGTTTTATATTTTAGTATATAACCCTAAAAATGAACTACTGAGGTAACCATTCTTTTTCCTTTCAGTAGTTAGTTTTTCGTATGGACGAACAACGGATACCCAAGAGGGTATTCGTTGGGAGAATCGAGGAAACGCTGGTCTGACTTGGTCGACGAAGACAGTTCATCGCTGCCCGGATTTTGAAGTTGGAGGACGCCGTCAATAGATAAGACAGCTGGAGGCGCTATTTGCAGGAAGCGCAGGGCCGAGAGGGGATGCAGTGATACGAAGAAAAAGTTAGTTTTTCTGCGGGGCTCAAGAGCGGGAGGTAAGTATGCCGCCGTTTTGATAGGATCTTAGCAATTCACAAGTGACCGGTTCGGTTGTCCGGTTCAGTTACGTGGTGGCATAGTTTGTATTGAGTGTTTTTATTAGCGTAGAATATTTTAGTTAGAACTAGGAAGAGAGTAGCTTATGCCCAGCACCGCGTTAGTATTGAGATCGGGAACGCGCGGGTTTGCTTGTGGATGCTGTTGATTGATCGTAAGGCTCGCGAAGGCAGAGTTAAAGGAATGGTGAAAAGTTTGGATATCGTTGTATATGGGCATTTGAACCGGAGACTTAGAAATTGTATTCGGACTAAGTCTGCTCGTGGAAGACTTGCTACCGAAATTCCTCTCCGAAAAAGCTGGCCTGCAAGCAGTCTCCTTGGAGTAGACTATGGGTCCCCGGACCAGTTGATGTGTAGGGTACAGTCCTTTGGCACGTATCAAGTCTTCACATGTTTATCCGATGAGAGGTTAGCTTAGATTTTCTGCGGGAAACAGAACATTATGTACATCCCTAAATGTTGCCAAAAGAAAGGTTTGCAAATTTTTATACGATTTGAAGTTGGATGGTTCTAACTTCAAACGAAATGATGGTGTATAGGATTTTCAATTACGTTAGTTTTGCTGTGGGCTTACCTGATGACCAGCGGTGATAAAGTCTGCATCATCAATAAGTCCTGAACGACACCCGATTTTATTTTTATGATTAGTTTGCGATTTCTTTTAGCATACTTTCGAAGAGGGGGGGGCCCAAAATTATAACAACCATCTTTCCAATGCGGAAACAATTGTTCCTTCGCTAGTGAAGAGCAAAATCCTTCAGTTGTGTGAAACCCTATTGAAATCGCAATCGGGTGTCTGTCTGTCCGTCCATCCGTCTGCATATCACAGCCGTTTTCCTCCGAAACTTACTTAGCTACAGCCATGAAACTTTGTGGAAAGGTCAGAAGTAATGACTTCTTGAACGTCTAGGGGTGGAAAAAATTTTCAAAGGGTCTTAAGCAAGGTCCCCATATTCATCAACAGTAGTCGATTGAGGGTTCCTATGAAAGGACTTAATAAAATCTTTTCAAAACAGAGCTTAAAATTACTTAATCGGTATCACGGGGGCAGTAGAAGGGGAGCTGCATGAAATTAGTCGTGTATGTCATTAAAATTATACTTCACTGAAATCATTCTATATATGTATTTGCATTTCGTAGGTTAAGTACAAAACCCTTCTGACATGAACGTAGTTCTGTCTACCAGACTTGTTCATATATTCGCGATATGATTCTCCAACAATTATATTCTTAGTTAACAATCATTTTTTATCCACACAGTTTAAAGTGGGGAGGACTCGTAGCGTACAAATCATCCTCACTCACAACTGAATGAAGGTACCCCAACTCAAGAAATCAACATATTAATTTGTAATAAAAATAACAGTTCAAATGAAGCTAAAATGACTATTTGCATATTAAACTAAAATTTCAACGCATAAGCTAAATATATCACTTTTAGAATCAAGCGTTCACTGTTTTTTTTTGTCCTTGCATCTATCTATCTGTTTGTCCATCAGGAGGGGACTCATAACAGAACCCTACATGAGGGAGAAATGTTACAACGAAAAGCTGCCTACACAACTCAGGTCGAGCATTGCCTCGGTTCTAAAAGTACCACCAGCTGTAGCACCAGGCAGTGGTGAAACGCTGAAACTGGAGAAGAATAAAATAAAAAGGTGCTCATTAAATCCACGTAACAGGATAGCCCACAGTATTTTCAAGTGGTTACAAATGTCCGTAAAGGACAACAGTGATGGTGGCTGCCTGACGACAAATATACATGCTGGCAGCTAGCTTTTGCGGTATCATGGGCCGGGTTCTTTTCGTCAGCGCAAAGTTCCCTACAAAAATATTTCCATGGGTACGGCCTGATGAAAACCCATTCGGTATTCGTTTTGTAGTAATCGAGCAGCCGCCTTGACAAATTGCTCGAAAAACATTTGCGGAGAAAACACAATTTCCCGTACTACAATCTGCCACTACCATTATCAAAAGAATTGCCTCCCAACGATACAATTGAAAAAAATTAAAAAAAAGGTTAATGACGGCAACCCCTTGGCAATGCAATTTAACAAAGAATTGCAGTTTATCTCGTCAAAAAAACCTCCGTTGCCGCTATGTAAGAGGCTCATCGAGATAAGCGAAAAGATTGCTTAAAAGCGGAACTCGATTCAAGACAATGAGCGGGATAGGCTACGTTAGTGATTTTTTTGCAAGCACGTAGATGGCTATCGATGCGAGTCGCTAATATTATTAACGCATGCAAATTGAAAAGTAGTGAAGTGTTCTAAGCAGAGTACGAGACGCAAGACGAAGGAAAAGAAGAAAGGTGCATTCTAATTTTCCATAACGTGAAGAAGCGATTGACTTTTCCGTCGCAACTGAAAAAAGATGACATGGAGTTAAATGCAGTGTGCCCGGGTAATCAGAGTTGCGTGGTGTGTTAAACAAAAATGGACATTACTCAGTGAAGAAATGAAAACTGTCTCAGGGAATTAGTTAGAAATCTGATCCTAGCGGTGGAAGTCGAGTTCTAAATATTTTTAAGTTTCATAAGAATGTTAGCTAGTCCTAGACAAGTGTGGGTGAACGAGTGGGAGAACGGTTCGCAGAGTGTGTTGGTTCGACGGTTTGCCGCTATTTCATTCTTTTGCCTATTGGTGAGCTTGCTCCCACCCATAGCTGTTGTAACTTGTGAGGATTTCAAAGTGATGTTGTGGTAATCGAGCAATCGCCTAAGCATACTGCTCGAAAACCGGCATAACACTGATCCCGATTTCGATTGCAGATTTGAAAAATTTAATTATTCAAATTTATAGTTTTATAAATTATAAAATAAAAAAAATATATGTATATTTTTGTTACTATAACTATAAATTTTATATTCGTTTTTTTTTTCAGATATTAAATTCAATTTTTTTTACATCCATACTATTTATGATATTTATCTTTTCTTATTACTTAAATTTTTCTATATTATTATCTTATATTACTTTAATAATTCAAAACTGGAATTGAAATTCGGACCTGGCAACACCTTTATTATATAGCTCATCCGTGAACTGCATTACCGAATGCAATCTACAGTGGATGGATGAGAGGCTCGTCACAAACCTCCGTTGCGGCGTTTACTGTACGCTGGTGGTTCAAATGAAGTAAGAGAATTGCTTGGGCGGATCAAAAAGTCTGCTCTTGATCGCCACCGCAATCACGTCGTGAAGCCATTGGTTTGTCCCCGAACAAATAACAATAAACATTGAAAGAGTAAGTGCAAATTTTTATCGCGAGGTATTTACACACGCTTGTATCGATTATTTTGGGTAAGATTTCGCAGCGGAGTGCGGACTATTGGAAAATAAATATCACCCCAAGAGTGACAGATTCGTGACGGAATTTTTGTTGGAGAGTTCGCGAAGCATTGTTTTGGGTGGAAAAGAATGTGCACACATCGAGCAAAATAGGTGCCATCGGAAGATTTTATTTTCGGTTGTGAAAAAAGCCCAGGAAGCTAAGAAATGCGTATTGCGTGTGAAAAGTGAATCCATTCTGCGCTCCCAAAAGTGATATTGTGCGGATATGTTTGATGATAACGTCCCCTGAAAACAAGAAACACTACAAGAGCAACTGAAGACGTCCATGACGAGTTTATAGGAGCGAGACGGGACAGCAGTTGTTTTCGATGCGTGCTGAGGTTGTGAAATCAATTAACGGCAGTCAAGCGCTGTTGCCAAGTTTCTCGTCAAACGAGTTCAATTTCAAGTCAGTGAGTGTGTAGTAATAGAGCAGTTACCCTATCAAACTGCTCTAGAATTTTCCTATCTCCGTCACCTCTACAGCATGGTGATCAAGAAAATTGAAATTCTTACTAGAAAAAGGAAGATGGTTCGATTAAACGCATATTGCTATAGGCGGCGACAAGTAGACATTAATGATTATTCAGTTTAGGATTTTTTCTAAATATCTGCTGTCTTCTTTTCAAAATAATCTAGAACTAATAAACGCCTCGCACACCGATTTTGTTTGAAATCAACATGATATCAAAGAAAAACTGCAATATATTATTACGCATTATTCATTATTGTTACTTTACATTGGAAATGAATTCAAATTTATCAATAAAACCGTATGATAATAATATTAGTTAAAAACACAAACAACCACCAAGAAGCAATTCTGTTTATTCGTACACAATTGTCATTTTTATTCATTAATTGTGCGCACCTACACATATAAAAAATATCATATGCAACCTACCTTGAGGCTTGCATCGAAAAGATAGGTGTGAAGTGTTGCGATGTTCCTCGACGCATTGAGTTGAATAGCAACCGTCAGTGAGTGTACATTAAAAGCCGGTGTAATAAGAAACTAATTCTTATCCTATCTCGAAGAAATAAAATTAAGTGAGAGTTGTACGCTCAATTTGTAATTGAGCTTCTAAGTGAGAAAAACGGCAGTGAATAATTGCGTATCTTGGTAAGTAAATGAACAAAGAAATCGGCGTCACAAGTAGTTGATGGCTTCAACCACCATATTTCTGACTTGGAAGTCTGCTTCGCGGGTGGGTTTTGTTCTTTTGGAGTCCATTTGCAAAAGCTCTTTCTGACTGGGGTTTGAATATCATTCTGAAGCTAGTGAATTTGTCGCAGAGGAAGTATATAGATTTAATACTTCCCTAAACTGGTCACGTGCTACATTTATTGCGTAAAACTACTAATATCATATTTTTCAATAAACCAGTACTGAGATTTAACAAAATCAGATATTTTCGTTTCATAAGCGACAGTTTACCGCTCAACCGAAGGATGTTGTATATGCCGTGCTAAATCGAGCAGTTCTCGATTCACAGACTCAAAGAAATATGAGCTAGACTCGGTGAAGTATTTTAATGTAGAGAAGTCACGCCACGAGGAAATTTGGTTATCATCTTTTTTCGCTCGCGTTGTAGAATGTGACATTCGCATTTATGGAACCACTATGGTGAACGGGTGTTTCGCGAAACGGTTTGTATTTTTCCCGCTACCAACTTTGATTTAAAGAAAGAAAGCATACTCATACTGTGCGGACAGAATCTCGTGCCTAATTTACGATTAATAACAATTTAACGCGTTGAATGAAGCAATAGAGGCGCCGTCAAGCTGTTCATATTTTTGCAAGTTAGTTTTCTGTCAAGCGATTCCGCGATTGACGGCACGTCCCAACTTTTCTTTCATCTCCGCTCGAAGAAAAGCATCATGTCTGATTCCTGAAGAGGAAAAGATCCAATTGCAATAAGAAAATTCTTGGAAACGAATGTGTTCGGTTTTTATTACGAGGAAATGCACGATTGCAACTTTATCTGAGTTTTACGTTTCCGAGTGCGCGAAGCTTGTAAAATCGCTATTTTTTGCTTGTGGCTATGTGTAACAACTGGTTTATTGGAAAACGAAAATGGTTTGAGTTGTTTGTATTTTGTAGAATATTTGCTGAACGAAATTCCTTTTATTTGTGATACAAGAATGTTCGGAAAGCGTCTTGGGAAGAAAACGAAAACCACCCCAAAAAGGAGCGACATAGCGAGAGGACAATTGAAAGCAGAATTGCATACCCACCAGGCAATACTAAGAATTGAGACCGTTTTTCATCTCCGTTCCAACCTAATTTCTTAACATATATTGCAGTCTCAGGAGAAGAGGAGGCTTTTACATAACTCGGCCGCAGACAAATTGAGTGTTCCTATTGTGGAAGATGTCGCTGTCATTAGGTGTGCGCTGTTTGTTAAATTGTTCGGCACTAACAACCGGAAAATCATCGTCCATACGGAACGTTGGAGTCGCAGCGGACTGCTAATAGGAGTTGTCACCTCGTTGCCGTGCGAACGCTCCACCGGAATTGTACACCAGTAATCAGTGCATTATTTCAAGTATCAGGAAAGTTACTAGCTTTTGCATGCATGTCTCTATAAGTGCTCCTAAAATTTTATTTCGTATTCATGATTGGATTATTCTCCGCTTACTGAGTACCATTGATACCTTTGCGAACTATTTGACCTCACGACAAAGAACAGTCAAACAGGCTTTCATTTGTTTTGCGATTTGTAGAAGTCAGTCGATTTTGACTCTCCGTAGCAATTTTAAGTGAATCAAGGACCTCTGGCAAATTCGCGCAAGTCAGAGAATTTTCACCACATGAAACGTGTTCAGAGTTCAGTTCCGCCGAAGTTTTTTGGCAGCAATTATTTCAATCCATATGTCACCAGGGTCGGACCTCCTGGTTAGTGCTCGAATCCGCGGGCGTGATTTAATCGAAGTTTTGTGAATTTAATGGGGAAAATATTTTCCCACGTATCCACAGAAATTGCATTGAACGTGGTTAAAGCACTTAAAGAGTAATTTGCACGGATCGTTGCCATCTCGTATTCTTCTCTATAGAGATGGTGTTGGTGAAGGTCAATTCCATCTAGTAGCCAAGATTGAAAAGGATACAATCCGGAAACGTCTCACAGAAATTTATACCCAAGCTGGAGTTGCGGAAGGCCCCAAATTTGCTTTTGTAATCTTTTCCAAGCGTATTAATACTCGAGATTTCCTAAATCAAAATAATCCGCCTCCGGGGACAGTTGTTGATGATATTATCACTCTACCGGAGAGATATGATTTCTTCTTAGTATCTCAATCAGTTCTCCAAGGTACTGTAACTCCAACTCACTATAGCATTGTGAATGATAATATTGGGCCGGATCCCGATAAGATGCAGATTCTCACTTATAAGATGACACATTTGTATTATAATTGATCGGGCACAACTCGTGTTCCTGCCAATACACTCACAAACTCGCGTTTTTTGGTGGCGCAGAGTATTCACCAATCTCCATCAAATTTGTTGGAGAAGAACTTGTATCCCTTGTAGGAAGGAAAGAAAAGATTAAATTTGTTTTGTACTTGAGTTTATTGAAATAATTAAATTCACGTTACATTTTTGAATATATTCCTAGTTTTTGGGTTTGATTATATAATCCTTGTCAAACGGTTAATCATATACTAGTTATGTGATGCGTTGATTTTTTATGGTTTTATAAGCTTTTAATCGAAAACCATGCATGGTATTCTATGGTCGAAACGTGGTAGATAATTTGTTTTAATTCGTAATAGTTTGACAAAGGTTTCAATTTTTCTATTAGTGGAAATTTTTTTTGTCGAAGAAAACATTTCTATATTTCGAGTGAGAAAAAAAAAGAACAAACTCCCATTTTGTGCTACATGTTATATTATGTATTTAAATTATTAATCGAAATAACGTATTATTGTCTTTTTCCTATTTGTATTAATTTATTTATTTAAAACAAGAAAATACGTAGCTATCAACACAAAAGTGCCTTAAGAACGTCATTGTAGAATTTAGGGAATAACCAAATATTGATGAAAAATTATGCTAAAACTAACAAATAAAGAAATGTTGAATTAAATAGACATCTCGGTCTTTCCATTCCGTTGGATCTGACCGGGTGTAGGACCCGGTACGGTGGCAGGCTCTCACCACCCAACATGAGCCAGCCGCCGGGCACATACTAACCTCCTTTTTGTTTCAGGTATTATCGCGGGTTGAGTGGCCCGAGCAAGGTGCCTTTTTATGGCATAGGGCTATGTGATCGAACTGCATAACTCTATGACATACTCTTGTCACCGGGGTACTTCTCCTCTGACGGGAAGGCTCATGCAAGTTATGTTGTATGAGTTTTCCACTCAGAAGAGAAATATCTTGCCACTGCAACATTTATGGATTTTGATCCGGTTGGGCAGGTGCGAGGGGGCGCCATCACCACCCGGTTGTCCCACTCTTATTTGTGGACCATGAGCCTCGTCGGGTAATGACGAGGTCACCCTAAAGTCCGCCCATTTTTACTTGTTCAACTTGTTCCCCTTGCTGTAGCTGCCTCCAGTTTTTGCGACTTCGGTCGCATTTCTTTTTGAGACCCCAGAAATTCGTGAATGCGAAATTCTTTTGTAGTGGGTCCTTGTGCTGGGGAATGAACCCGCCCCACGACACCGCAATGCTAGCCTGCTAGCGCATTCACACGTCCCCAGACAAGGGCATTCTCGGCGGATTTCCACACCTTCCTCTGCCGATGCAGCAGGCCATCGCTGCAGTCCTTCACGGACTTTGAAACCTATTTATATCACTACAAGTGCGTACTTGGTGTACGAGTAGTAGCACGAAGCCCGAAGCGGAGACGGCAATAAAAACAGCTCAAGCAGAAGTGGACACATTGTCGGATCCTTTGCAGCACGGAATTTGTCTGCGAAGTTGTGTTACGACCCTGAACTTGAGCTTCAAACCGTTATCCCGTGCATCTTAATTCACATTCAGTGCTACCTAAACTTGAAAAAACATTGCACTCAGCTTCACCGCGCGGCATCGACTCCGAACAAAACGTTGCAAAATTTCAATTGTTGCGGTCTTGGCTAGATTGAAGTGGAACTTGTCACTATACCGTGTTGGACCTCCCTAATAGATACAACGGATCGCGAAGCTGGGAGCTCAATATCAAAGTGAAATGTGTAAATGCTAAATACTATTTGGTACTAATAATGAAATGGAATTACAGTATATAAAGTGCTTAATTGCGATATAGGAATTTCATCATTGTCTCAATTAACTGTAAAACTTAATGATTTTGGTTCAAGCACTCGTAACGTACTTCAATTGGAATTTGAGCTTTCAGGTATCACCACATCACCAGCGGACGCCCGTCAAGGATGTTGGTGAGTACCCTTTTTGGTTTTTTGCATATAATTTTTTTTTGTATTCTTTTTTCTGGTTTATTTGTGTATGAACTTTTATGTATATTCTTTTTCTTTGTTTTTTTTTTGCTCACCTTTATTTACCATTATATTATAAATTATATATGTTATTTTATTCGCAAATACAATATATTTCTCTACGATATATAATTTCATGCAAATAATAGTATGAACAACGGGTGGTTAACATTAAGGATAATAGGAAATAAAGAAAAATCATTTCCAATGGTCTCGAAGCGAAAATTAAAAAAAAAACTCAATTTAAATAGCAAAAGCATGACATTATTGAACAAAGATGCAAACATGTATCAAATGGAATGTTGTTGTTTTCAGTAGTAAGTTGCCCAATGATAGTTCCCCCTAAATCCTGTTTTCTTTATCAGATGCCCGACATCGTTTCCATGCGCTTACGAATATGGTTTTTTTTTATTATAAATTTTGCCAACACATCTTACTTTTCATGTTAAGTTTTTATTTGTTTGTGTCGATTATGGTCTCTTCAGTCTAATAATTAGTTATGTAATGATATTAAGCATGTTATTTCTCATTTACTTTGGTTATCATAAAAATACAATGAATTATTAAAATTATACCTTCGGTCTTTCCTTTTCATTTAAACGTGACCGGTTATGGAGGCTGCCATATAATAGACTTGCAAGATTTTAAATATTTTGAATATTTTTAAATAAATTTAGATTGCAAAATTATTATGCGAAATCTACGGGATGGATGATGTTTTATTATGATGTTTGGTTTTCAATATGTTTTTTTGATAGATCACGCATGACTCCTATCAAACTGTAATGTAATTTTTATTCAGTATTGTTTGACAAATCATCATGGAAAGACTTACAGCGCAGCAACGTATCCAAATTGTTCAGCTGTATTACGAAAATCAGCGTTTTGTGAGAAATGTCTTAGAACAACTTGTGGTGTGCATCGTCGGCCTATCAAAACCACTATAGCCGAATTTGAAACCCAACATATATTACTGGATGATACTCGACCAATTAGACCGCATCCAGCACGTAATGAAGAGAATATAGCGGCTGTAGCTCAGAGTGTGGTTGAAGACAGTGACGAAACGATTCGGTGTCGTTCTCATCAGCTTGGTTTGTCGTACGCAACAACTTGGCGTATTTTACGTAAAGATTTTGGTTTTAAAGCATACAAAGCTCTACTCGTGCAAGAATTGAAGCCGGGCGACTTTGGTTTGCGTTGTGTGTTTGGTGAATGGGGTCTGAATCCGCTCAATGACAGTCCGCTGTTTCATCGCGAAATTTCGTTCAGTGATAAGGCGCATTTTCGGCTCAATGGATACGTCAATAAACAAAACTGCCGTATTTTGGCTGATGAACAACCCGAAGAGCTTAACAGGTACCTATACAGCCAAAGAAATGCACAGTTCGGTGCGGTTTATGGGCCGGTGGACTCATCGGTCCATATTTCTTTAAAAATGAGTCCGATCAGAACGTAACCGTCAATGGCCACCGCTATCGCTCTGTGATAATGGATTTGTTGCTACTTGCAATTGAACCCAGTGGTATCAGTGAACTTTGGTTTCAACAAGACGGCGCTACTTCACATACAGTTACAGAAGCAATGGACTTATTGAGAGTTCATTTTGGTGAGAACTGGATTTCACGTTTTGGCCGTCTAGATCGTGTATCACATCTTTAGGTTATTTGCTTTAGGGTTACACGAAGTTCTGGCCTTCAGGGACGAGCCAGCTTCAATCTACACTTTGGAAGCTATGCTGGAACGCGTCGTCCAAACTTGGACCCTAAGGATGGGCCATTTACAGCGTAGTCGCGGTCAATATTTAAACGAGATAACCTTTAAAAAATAAATGTTATAGATTGTTCTTTTGACTCACAATAAAATTTTTACAATCGAGAATTTGAGATAAAAAACCAAACCTCATAATGAAACACCCTATATTATAGACATTTTTCAAGCGAATCATGAAGATGCTAAGTGTATTCTGAGTGTTAAAAAATTAAATAACAACCGGATTTTTTCCCTTGTTTTTATATTTATTGATATTTAACTACGCTACCCTTATTCCCTCACCACTTTGCTTTAAAATGAATCGCTTTGAAGTTAGAAATGAGTAAAGTGGATAAAATGGAGTTTTTTTGTAAATTGTAAACATTTCTATTTATTTATGAATGTTCCCGCCTTCTTTAAGAAGGGTGAGAAGTCAATTATTGATATACAAGTTATTCCACAAATTTTTCTGCAAAAATCATTGTGCCCCCCCTCAACAGCCAACTGAGAACAGATCCACCCTGGTCTATAAGCTCTTTAATTAATAGACAATCTTTCCAACTCGACTCAGTCGTATTCTAAGATATGTACATATTTCAATATTAAACTATCATCCGTATATTCGAAGGAGATACCATCTTTCATATTCATATTGAAACATATGCTCCTTTCATAACACTGAACCGAAGATTGGCCATGAAATGTGCAGCATCAAAACCCAAACATAGCGCCATCATGTCGCAACTCCATTGCAATCTGCGTAGCCAACCCGTTTCCGAAAAGAGTTTATACAATGGCGTTCAAGGCGTTGCTGTTGTTGCTCGGTTCTGGTATCCGTCTTTGCCCCAAAACGACGAAAAAAGACACGAAAAAACATAAAACCCAGCAAACACGAATCGTTGAATTTGTCAAGTGCATTCAACCATTCTGCATTCCAAAAACAGTTCTAAATCCCATCGAAAAATCACAGCTCCATTCCGCGCCATCACCGCAGCAGCCATATCCATTCCGCGTTTCTAGTGCTTCCCATCTTCTGCGTTCTTTCTTGCCAAGCTTCCATGCTGTCGCGTTGCATTATGCATGATGCATTGCCGGAATGCGCCAATGTGCCGCTGGGGCACTGTTGAGGCAGGAAAACGAGGAATCGTGTTGGTGTAGGCATCATATCGCGACGCGCAGTAAACGATCCCCCGAAGCCTTGCAGCCCGGCGAAACGTCCGGCTTTCAAGCCAAGTTTAGCATAGAACGCGGTGGAGGAAGATAAAAAACAAACACAACTTCGATCTTGACATCGCCAGCATAACTAATGGGCTCAGATTTCAAGAGTGGAGAAAATGCATTTGGCGGCTGAGTGTGATAATGTGCAACAGGCAAATAAGAAAGGGGTGACGGGCGGGGGTGAGCGACGCAGGCTACACCATCGATGACTCTTGGGTCACTAGAAAAATGGTATGAGCGAAGACGCATAAACGAGACTTCAATTCTAATCGATATGACTTGGTGTCTGTGCCTCACCAAAGCCTTAGAAATATTCCGGAGCTCAAGGTCCACGAATGCAACGAGTCAGCCATGGGGATCCACGCAATCTTGCACTTCTTTGATTCAATGCGGCGCAAGCCAGAGCGATTAACAAGAATAGAAGCCCATCGACATTCTTGGCATATTAAGTATGGGGCGGCTGATTGAACCATTCACGACATTGTCAACCGAACATTTCAGCTAATAAACAATGGAAGACAGTTTTAATAGCTCCTCAAGTAGCTTGGAATATACGAGTAGTATCGGATTTCGTCAGAAATGGGAGTCTTGGCTAAAATTGCAACGAATGAAATGTAGCATTCATCAAAATATAGCCTATAGCCGGTCAAGACCTGCAATGCATGTCAAAAGCGGTAAATACATATACGAGATAATCTTTTATCCCGAAAATTGCTGTCTGCATTTTTCGTGCAATGTTCTAATACCTGACTCAGGTTTTTTCTAAATAATTCAATGCTTTTAACAATGCAGTGTAACTTTAACACGAGCATGACAATATTTGCTTAATATTTGTGGACGTAGGAGGATCGTACGTGACCATTTGGGACTGTATGAATGCGATGAAAAATGATTAGCATGTAAATCGGTAGCATCATTCCATTGTCCAGTTACGAATGGGAAACGTGAAGATTCAGAGAGATTCTTTCACCATCTTTCATTCCCTTTCGAATTCTCAAAATACTTTTGCAGATCATGTGCACTTTGAACTTACTACGGCTTGATTAACGTTTGTAAGTTGCCTGCAATCAAAAAGTTCAAAGAAGCAGCGCTCGCCAGAGCTAAGATATTTTACATGCTATTAGCAATAACGTTTAATTAATTACAGCACTAAAATGCCGCATGTTAAGGTGTAAATCTAACAGCTTGTAACCTAAGCAGAGCGCGTAAGTGAGGAACAACCAGCAGACAGGTTGAAATGGTAGTGACGGTGCAGAGAACTGAATAATTGAAATTAAATGGCTGCGTGTGCTACAGATTCATTGCTTTCATTCTACTCGTATTATTTTACTATTTTTCTTGTAGAAATTTATGTAGCAAATCAAAGTGAAGTGCAATAAGGAGATTGGTGACTTTTATGACGTTCTCTTTGCTAACATTTCCTTGGCAATTCGTGCTTGGGGAATTCATTTATTTCCATTTCAATTCAGTTTCGTTTTTAATTATGTCAGATTGCAAAATATGATAAAATCTAGACCTTGCGGTCCTGGGGTCTTAAGATTCAAGATTCAAGATCTTTATTTGGCGATTTTTCATTTTTACATATATACAATTCATCAAAGCTTAACCTAACAATATACATGCGGGTTGTGCCTTAGGGCTTTTCTCGGAGTTCAATAATAATTTACTTTAATTACATTATAATATTAATTTTTTTGGTAAAAGAAAACTTTATAATGTTGACACCCACAACATTATCATACATTAATAGATTAGAAAAGAAGTTTGGAAACATCACCTGCTCTAACAACTAGTTTTAAAATTTTAAAATTGATATCCTTCAAATTCCGTACATTCTCTCCTTAAGACTACCTTAAAAACTACAAATTCGCTGAATCCATAGAGCGGTTGTTCGTCGCTCTCCTGACAACTCCCGCCTTGTGCTCCTTGGCTCTCCTGATTCCCGCTTCCGCAAGCTTTTCCGCAAAGGCCCGTACTGGCCCGCCGGGCTAGTGGGCGATCGCCCGGAGCGCCCCTGCTCATTTTTTTTAAAGCGCCCATTGACATCATAAGGCGACGAAAAAGCGCCCATTGATATCATAAGGCGACGGAAAAGCGCCCTTTTGGTTCGAAAATACTTTTTTCCAACGCCCCGAGAGAAACCGAATTTTTGTTTGAATTTGGCGCGCCTGTTCACGCGACCGAGAAAGAAATCGAGTCAACTAGTCAGTAGTCACTTTCCTTCGTCAGCATTATCAAATCAGTAGTTCTGTGACGTGTACGATCTGCGCTCGGTTTTATGCAACACGTGAGAATTTACGCGTTTCTTGTACAGAATTTCTTGTACAAGTCGAGTGATCGAGCCTTGTTTCTGTTGGAATCGATTTCAGAAACAAGTTTGAGGTTATTTGGTCTCTGAAATTTGCTGCATATTCGCGTTACTCGATATTTTGCATCAAAAATGGTGAACCCAAAGAAATCTGGAAACGAAAACAGGAAAGCAAAGAGGAAGTGGGAATTAGAAGAAGCAGCAGCGTTATGCAAAAAATTGACAACAATGTTTTCTCGAGGTAAGAAAAATTTTGTTCACATCGCGTATAAATATAAAATATTCTCAGTTCTATTGTAATCTTGAGACTGCATAACCTCTTACTTTGTTTAGTTTACGTTTGATAACAAAAAATCTGTTGAAATAGAAAATGAAATACACCAAGCATGCTTCTTGTAAAATTCTATTCGTTTAATCTTCATTATAAATGAAGTAAATATGATGAATCGAACAGAATTATCAAAAATATGAAAATAATCCAGGCCCTACTGTTGTGACATCGAATTCTGAAAACAGAGCGAACAGTAATGATGAGGAGAAAGAGACAGATTATGAGAAAGCAAAAAATTCGACGAGTAATCGGAGTAATAATGAAAAGAGTAGGTTAAAAATGTATTATCAGACCGTTTTCTACATGGAATAAAAAAGCGCATTATTTCACACTTCAATATTTCTCAACTTATCTTTTTATTAATATATGCATGTTTTGCGAGTACTATTATTTCAAGAGCGTATATATAATAAATAAAATATGAGGAATTTAGGCTTTAGGGTAATTTTTAATTTATTTAGCTACGGATTATTATTTTCCATAAGTTCAATATAATACTGTTTTGAACTCTTCCGCGCCATATAAAGATACTAAACATATCAACAACTTGACATACCATGAGATTCACTGAAAATTTGTTATTGTATTGACGGTTGTGAGGAGACATCTACAAACAATAATACCTCCTTGACAGGTAAAATTATATAGAAAATTGCTAATAACATATGTAAATGCACACGCATTCACATATTCATACCTGAATAGTGAACGATGAATAACATGTCCGGAAGAGCAATCTTCTATTATTTGAATAAATTTAATATTAAATAATCTGCTTACGTAAATTGTTAATTTTTTATTTTAATTTCCAGAAACAAGGGAAACTCATCAGGATATGTATGATAGCAGTCATTTGACGGATGAACATAAAATGCCTCTGAATTTCAGAAGTGACCCCCTGGAAGAAACTTCTGAATGTCAGTATTTTTCGAAACCAGAAGCAAACATTTTGAATCGTTTTCTGATGTTTCACCCTGTACAGCAAGACGGTATGTCGGAGAAAAAGTTACCATTCGACGAGAAAGTTTTTTTCAAAAATAACGATAAAAAAATGTCAAACGTGAATGGCTATCTTTTGATGCTGCTCTACAAAAACTCTTTTATTATACAGTGAAACCTCCAATAGCCGGACACTCACAGTGTCCGGCTGTAAGAGGTGTCCGCTGCTGGGAGGCACCGAATGAAAGCGCATTTTACCTGCATACTTCGTTAATATAATCATAAAAGTAAGGTTTTTGCGTGCTGAAATTTCTGCATTCTGTTCCAATTCATAGTTTTATTTTCTTATTTACATATTTGTTCTTACATATAATAATTTTTATAGGATTTTGATATACATACATAATTATATTACGAATAAACATAAAAAACAGTTACTTGCGTTGGAAAAATTGATTAATTTTTGTCTGTTGAGTTTTGGTTTGTCTCATTTGCAACTTCGAGTTCTCAAAATAATTCTCTGCATTTTTCAAGTGTTAAAATGCTAAATAATCATTTCTTGCGAAATGTTTTAAACGTGCCAATTGCTTTAGAGCTTCATCAAATGAATTTATAGGATCGATGTTTTCATCGATCACCTCGACTTCGAAACTACTTAAACTTATATTGTCAAGTGGATCAACGCACGAAATTTCAATGTTGTCAGCTTCAGTGGAAACATTTTCATTGATGTTCAGATATTCCTCCAAATGTTGATGCCTTAATGCAACGATCCCATTTTGTAGACTCAAAAGTGTTGCCAATGGCAGTTTATCCTCGGCTTCAAATTCTAAAAGACTCGTATCAGAACTTTTAAATGACCCTTTTCGAAAGCAAGTTTTTTATAGTTGCTGCTTCAACTTTATCCCACGAGGCTTTGATAAAATATAAGGCGTCAAGAACATTTATAGATTTGGCTAGTTCTGAAGCTGATTTGCTGGTTTCTATTTTCGATATTATGTGTTTTAAAATTAAGATTCTGTAGTGCACCTTGAAATTCTTTATAATGCCTTGATCTAAAGGTTGGCATAGTGCAGTTGTATTATCTGGTAAAAAAATGAAGTTTATGTTGGTAAGATTTAAATTTTTAAGGTAAGATGCTGCATTATCCAAAAACAAAAGAATTTTTCTGTTCTGGGCCCTCGTTTTTCTGTCAAATTGAAGCAACCGTTCAGACATGATGTCTCGCGTCATCCATACTTTCCTATTCAAATTCCAGTGTGCTGGCAAATCATTGATGCAAATATTACAAGCAGCTTCTCTTTTTCTCCTGCCATATTGACACAAAATAAAACAGTGAGTCTTTCTTTCGACAGTTTGCCACCGATACATTTCTCCGATTTCAAGGCCATCGATTTCCCAGGTAAAGCACGAAAAAAGAGCCCACTCTCATCAGCATTGTAAATATTTTCTGGCTTGTACCCACGTCAAATTGAAGGTAGCTTCGACTTAAATTGTTCAACGTCTATGAAAATGCTGTTCAGTCCTTCATTCAGTACAATCAAAATAAGATGTAAAATGTCTTATTAGAAATGAACAATTGATCAAATAGAAAATTGAAGTGGCAGAAAGATGAGAAATTTTAAATAAGATTTTAGATGTGATTAAATTTTTGGGAAAACAAGGACTGCCATCCAGGGGGGACTATGAAGCAGCACATTCTCTGAATAATGAGGAATTAAATCATGGAAATTTTCTGGAAATGATATTATTATTTGCAAACCACGACACTCTCTTGAAAACTCACGTGGAAAAAGCTATCCAATCTAGCACAGAAAAGCGGGATTCACGTATAAAATATGACGAATTGGCAAAAAACTCCGGTCGAGGTTCATTAGTCACTTTTTTGAGTCAAACGATTGTTACAAAATTGATTCAATTCATAGGGCATGATATGCTCAGACTTATAAGTCAAGAAATTAAACAGGCAGGCATTTTTTCCGTTATGATGGACACCACTATGGACATTTCTTCATTTGATCAATGCGTCATTGTTGCTCGGTACGTGTTAGAAACTACTGTTAATGAACGAGTCATTGGTCTCAAACACGTCAAGTCAACTGTGGCTCAAAGTTTATTCATTACACTCGATGAAACAGTTGAAGAATTTGAATTATCTTTGGAAAATTGCCTAGCTGATGCATTTGATGGTGCTGCTAATGTTAGTGGAGAATACAATAGCGTTTCAGCTAAACTGAAAGAAGTTTCTCCGAATCACATCTACACATGGTGCTACGCTCATGTTTTGAATTTAGTTTTGACAGACGCGACCCAATGTTTGACCGAATCTGTTTCTTTTTTTGGTTTGATTCAGAGTGTTTACGTGTTTTTCAAAGAATCATATAAAAGATTACAAGTTTTAAGAATTAGTGCACACGTCGAAACCACCTTCTTCTAACATTTTTCTTCTCTAATAATTTTTATTATTCAAAATATGCAACTCATTTATATGTAGCTGCAAACAATTCCATAAAAAAGTAATTTGAAAAGCTATCGGAGCCATCCGAAAGAGTGATCGATATCCGCGCGACATTAGATAAGCTTCAAATGTAGAGCAAATTAGTCGTATAGATTTACATTAGTTGATGTGAAAAGGGTGAAATGATCCAATTAAAAAAAAAGTTTAGCTAATACAAATTGATTCAGAGTGTTTACGTGTTTTTCAAAGAATCATATAAAAGATTACAAGTTTTTCTTGATGGAAATCGTGTCTTTCGTTCATCATCTATTGGAGCAATGAGATGGCGGAGTAAAAGTTACGCCACAGTTAAAATATTTGGCCAGATAGACTTTTGGACATATGAAAATTTCAATGATAAGGAACGGAAATATGTTTTTTTCGAAACACTATCTGCGTTTTCTATGACAGCCGAATCCAAGGAATTCTGCTGTAAAATTCGAAATGACGCCTCAGCTCTTATAAATAATTTGAGAAAATTTGAAACCATATTGATGGCTATGACTTTTCTACGTATATTCCAAACAACTACGCCATTATCTGATTACTTACAAACGAAAAATCTTGATTTCGCACAAGCATGGCGCCAAATGTTTGCAACATCAGAATCTTTTGAAAAAAATGAGAGACTCTTTCCCCGAAAATCAGATTACGACTTTCGACTCGAACCACAGTTGCCTCTCAAAAGACAGCGAAAATTAAAGAAAATTTCACGACGAATTCGTTAATAACAACTCTGAAGAACAATTCCGAATCAAAGTATTCAATGTCATAGTAGATACTGTTATCAATAGTTTTGAAAATAGATTTATTGTTCACAAAAAATTGTACTTGGTTATTTCATGCTTCGATCCTCGGCGCTTTAAGGAAATGGCAAAAAATGGTTTACCTTCCAATGCTTTCGAAAACATTTGTGAATCGATCGTTGGAATAGATAAATCAAAATTGAGAGAACAATATCTTTCTTTCATCCAAAGTTGGAGTAAAATAACTGAACCTTTGAAGAAGTCTTATGAAAATATTGAAAATGAAATGAATATAGACGCACTATCAAACGATGAATGGGTTGAAATTCATAATTCTACAGATGAAATTGACCTCAACGTTAATGAAAATAATATCAATCACGATGTCAGAAAAAATTGCAAATCTTGTTTTACGTGCGTTCTGAAGGTATTAGTCAAGTATAATATGTACTGCGTATCTTACGACGAACTGTATAAGGTTTACAAATATTTATTGACATTACCACTCATACAAGTGACTTGTGAACGCAGCTTCTCGAAACTGAAAATTTTGAAAACGCGATTGAGATCGAACTTGACTCAAAGTAATTTAGAAAGCCTGTTTTTGATGCAGTGCGAAAGAAAGATTCTGAACAAAGTCGACAATGAGCGAATCATAGATCGTTTGTGTGAGAGTAGTAAAGAAGTGCGGAGGCTGTTATTCGCGTGATACACGAGTTATGACAATTGTAATATTTACTTCGTTCTATGTAAAATTTTTATGCTGTCAACCGCGTTATAAGGTCGTATGAGAAAAATTCTACTTCTTGACTGATTTCGTTGCAACTTGAAGTGCATTGAACCTGACATTTTATAATAAACCAATTTCTAAAAAAAAATTTTGGCGCCCTTTTTTCCAAATCGCCCGCGCCCCTTGATACACGCCAGTACGGGCAAGTTTCCGCATACAATTTTATCGGCTCCATTCCTGTCTCCTGGTACAGCACCTCGTTGGGGTAAGACCGTCCGTCCTTCCGTCTATATAGTCCTATGCAAGCCCGAAGGATTTTTCGCTCCACAAATCCTATCTTGTCCCATTTTGTTTTCGGAGCTCCAATCCATATGATCAGCGCATATGGGATGATCGGAAGATTCAAGGTTTTATAGGTCAAAACCTTGACTCACTGGCGAATATTTCCTGAAAAGAGGTATAAGAAGATGGTACGCATAAGTCATTTTTTTCAAAATATTATCAACGTGAGCACTAAAGGTAGCCTTCCTGTCGAAAACTACCCCCAAGTAGTTCAATTGACTAGAACAGTGCACCATCTGCCCATTCAACTTAACCCTGGAGTCACAGATTCCTCTTGCACGACGACCGAAGTTTTTGTGGGGGTCCTCGAGCACAATTAATTCACTTTTCTTTGCATTTACCTGGATTCCCCATTTCCGGTAATATACAGTAAGAGATTCCAAATATCTTTGGAGGCGCATCCTAGCAAAGCGCAAATTATGCTCAGATGACCACACCAACAAGTCGTCAGCGAAAAGGTTCACCTGGATTTCGGGCTTATATTCATCTCTTACGCCTGGGACGTCAGAGGTGAATATGTTGAAATGAAATGGGCTTGATATAGACTCCTGTGGGACCCCCGAGTCAAAACTAAATGAATCTGACCTAGCTCCACTAGCAACCCCAAAGGCAGTTCGTCCCCTCATGATCAATATGGGCCGGAAAGCCAAGATTTATCATTTTGTAGAGAAGCCCATTGATCCATACAGAGTCAAAGGCTCTCTTCACATCGATCAGGCAAGCTACAACAAGCTTATTGTTGCGCCAGCTTCTCGTTATATCTGCTTGGAACACGGTCATAGCATCCACCGTGGAGTAAGCTTTTTTGAAGCCAAATTAACTTGAAAGCAACAAAATCGGACGAGTATCGACTACATCAGTACTGCCTGACTTTTTGAGTCTTGCGAATATTTTTGCACATATCCATTGCTGAGGGAAGTAGCAAATGTTGATACAGTTATTTGGAATGATTGTGGGGAGCCTATTAAGCATTTAGTTGGAGATTCCATCAGCCCCTGCTGATTTTTTGGAATTTTACTCCAGTGCCCACAAAGTGAGCCACTCAGGGCTGACAAACCGACCATGGCCAGTAGGTGCGTCAAAGGGATTTGAATCAGAGAACCGAGTCAAGCACGATTGATCATTGTACTTGTCGAAGTTCGTTGTGGTGCTGCTCACTAAATAAGTAATGGAAGAGTCCTCACTTGCTTCCTGTCCTTGAAGAATTTTCGCAAAATATTTGCAATAGAGTCAGCGATGGCTTTGTCATCCATGAGCATGGATCCATCATAAGTGAGGACCCCAGGCAGCCTTTTTCTGCCCGTTATCCTATTGATATGAGGGAACATACAGCGACCTGGTTTGATACTTTCTAGGGCCTGCTCAAATCACTCATTAGCAAAAGCCGTGGTTCTCCTCGATATCATTCGGTTTAGAGACGTAATCACTAGGTGAATACGTTCATACTCCCAGTTGACCATATTTAAATTGCGGTGGTAGATTCTTGCGAGTAGTTTTCCAAGCCGACTACGTCTACGATGAAGCTTCAAGATGTATTCCGTCAAATCTCGATAAAAGTAATTTGTCGAGGATTCTTTAATGGAGATCTTTTAGATGAACGTATCCAGGCTTGAATTTATACAAGCAACTCCCTCATCGATTACAGGAATACAAAGATTTTTCGATCTATTGATCGAAATCCCCTTCAATTTCCCGTCAAGGTCAGCACTTATTACTGCCCAATCGATTCGCTTGTATAGAATGAAAAGTTGAGGATCTGCAACATCAAGTTTCACACCCTTTTTCACTCTTAAGGTCAGCTCAACCAAAAGATGGTCAGACTCGGCGTCAAGAGCTCCACACTCGAAATTCCTCCAACTGTGGGAGAGATTTGCCAAATTGGCAGACACAAGGAAGAAGTCAATAATAGACGAGCTTCGACGGAAGGTAGGCTCTTTCGGGGCAATCAATATAAGATCCATATTGGGCTGAACCCAGTTAGAGATAGCTGTTCCATAGCCATTGAATGCGATATTTCTCCACGAGGGATGCTACGCGTTAAAATCACCTCCCACGACATAGAAATCGAATTTTTTGCACAGAGTAGGCACTGTTTCCAAGTCGTCAATGAGTTCCCTCACCGAGTATCCATGTCGAACATAGATCCCCACGAACGCAAAGGTGCACGCTCCCAGCATGGAGCTTATTATTGCTGCTTCAATACATTTCAGACTTGGAAGGCAGTGCCTTTGGACTTTCAGGTGATCCATAGCAACTTCAAGATTTCCCTCTGGATCATCAAGCCTGATGATCTTGTATTTCCCCAGAAGCACTCTGTGTCTTTCTTTGAGTCTTGTTTCCGACATAAACAAGAAGCCTGGTCTATGGGCGCTCAAGTATTCTTGAACGGAATTCCTTTTATAGCGTGAAGCTAGTTAACATATGTTGATGATGGAGAGTTTAATGGAACTCATCACGACACATACCTTGAAGGCGAATTCTAAGTATGCAGCTTTTTTCTCAATAGGTTTAGTGAATTTTTTTTATAGTGGGGGATGAATGAGTCCACTTTTCCAATGAGTGTGAACAAGTCACACCCGAAAAATTGTTGGCAGTCAGTGCTCGGTCATTCTGTGACTGCTGGGGTTGCTGCATTGGTTACTGTTTTTGTTGCCGTATAGGCTGCGGTGCAGGCTGCTTCTTTGAACCTTGCAAATAGCTAGAGTACGAGACCGCTTCGCGTACAGTATTTTTTATAGAGGTGGTAATGAAATCCCTCCTTTCCTCTTTTTTCTTTTGGAGGTTCTTCCTCCTTTCTTCAACTTCTTTGGACAATCTCTAAAACTCACTGGGTGCCTTTTAGCATTGCAGTTGACGCAGAAGATCTCGTCTTTTTTCTCGTCCTACGAGATTAGATATTCCATGGACTGCTTGTCGCATTTTATGCATCTAACTTCGAGTCCGCAGTAAGAAGCGACGTGGCCAAATCTTTGGCAATCGAAGCACTAGAAAGTGCAATTTTTCTGCTGACGCTCCCATTGTATCTTCTGGTATAATACGAACTTTATTTCCATTGCTTTCTTCACTTTAAAGTCCGGTTTGGACTGGACTGGGAAGGATAAAAGCGTCCTTTTTTTCTCTCCTAGAGGTTATCGTGAAGAATTTCTTTGCTGAAAGGATATCTTCTATGAGATGCTTCTTCAGCTCAGCCACGACATCATTTTCGTCGCGAGTAGGAGAGTCAATTTTCTCTCTCCTGGAAGGGTGTAGAGGTGTAGCAGGACACCTTCGCACACTTCACAAAGTTGAAAAGGCTGGTGTGATCCTCAGCCATTTTAGGGTGGAGCGAAGCTCGTGAGGAGCCGTTTACCACCACGTTGAACTCTGACTCCTTTTCAGAGTTTCATGCGCACGCAGGTAGGATATCTTCTTCGAGATGTTCCTTCAGCTCTGCTCCGACATCGTTCTCGCCGTATGAGCTGTGCACGCTTTTGAGAAGGAGAGTCAATTTTCTCTCTCCTGGAAGAGTGTAGGTGTAGCAAGCCACTTTCGCACACTTCAGAAAATTCAAAAGGCTGGTATGATCCTCAGCCGTTTTCACCGTCACGTAGAACTCTGACTCCTTTTTAGAGTTTCGTACACATGCCCTTTTGACGCTATCCCTGAAAGTCTTCAGGTCAAGCCTATAGTACACTAAAATTATAATATTAAGGACGGCCACGTTGTTGAAGCTGTTGTTGGTGCTGTTGTGGACCTTTTTTTTTATTATTATTTGCATCATTTGTTAGAGTATTAATAGGGTCGGTTACTGTTAATTATTAACATGGTTCATTTTATATATATATTTTTTATTATCATTTGTATTATTTTCTATTTATTAATATGGTTTGTATTATTTTTTAAGATGGTAGGGATTATCCGGTATTTATTATTATGATTTGTAAAATTCCTAACAATTTATATGGATTAGTTGTTATTATTGTGTGTGTCATTTCAACATATTTACACCCGATGATAAACTAATGCGGATAATCTGATACACCTCTCAAAGTTTTTGTTTATATATATATATATATATATATATATATATAAGTCTAATCATGTTATAATACAATTGACTCCATTGCTTGAAGTCAGAATACAATTTCCTGATTTTCATGAATGTAGGATTTACAGGTACCTTACAATTATCATTAGATGTCGGTATTTAAGAGATTGCTATTAAAAGTAATTTGTGTGACCCGTATCCATTTCATCTAACTGATAAAGGCTTATCTTAAGTCTATCTGAAAAACATAATTTCCTCATTTCGCTTTTCTTTGTCTTTCTGTGAATTTTTGGTTGTAGCCTTCTCCTATCTAAATGATAGAAATAAGATACATTGGAAAACGATAGGGCACTACTATTTAGGCTTATATTGTTTTCTGAAATTTGCACCGAAATTTACGTCACCCTTCATTCTTTTATCGTAAGTATAAATAATATTGCATTTGGGAAAAATTATCGTGCTCATTTAGATCTTAAAAGTAAGTAGGCAAGATCATCCAATATTTCATATATATGAAATAAAAAAAAAATGGAATAGTCCTTACTGAATATAGTTAGACCGGGAATTTAAGTAAATCACTACTCCTCTTAATAAATGCTACCTCGTTTTTTTGTTGAGTGTTCATTATGCTTACAAGATTTGGTGAAAGCGTTTGTAGCGGCAGTTGTAGTTTTTTTTTTGAATGAATTCAAGAGCGTCTTCTCCTTTGAACTATGATTGGATCAGTTTTTCTCCTTGTCTATGCTCTTCCCTTTTTCCTTATTCTGTCCTTGTTTTTGTTCTTAAACCTTGGTAGTTCTGAGGCCAAATGGTGGGAACATTCATTGCACCCTGTAGTACTGCTAAAACGGCTGGTACGGCATTGAAGGTGGGTATATTGTTGGCACAACTGCTAGTGGGTAAACTGCTGCAAACTGATCCCTCGGTATGTTGCTTATCGGAGCCAGTGGAGTAGCGCATAATAAATGGCACCATTCGTTGCACATATAGTCTGTTCCTTTCCGGTTGGCTCGTACTCGTATTCTTCTTCTTTTTCCCAATTCCTGCAATCCGACTTTTGATGGAAACGCTTTCCGCAATATTGACAAGGATATGGCCGTGTATCACTCTGTATAAGTAAGTGAGTCGATAATGTACTTGAGCGTTTGAATGTTTTCACACATTGTTTGCACTGAAAACTTCGTTCGCGTCGTTTCTCCTCCGTATCGCAATTTCTTATCGACGTTACGACATCGCCACCATGCACTATAATCGCCGTGGAATCAAGTCTTGCACTTTCCGTTTCAATTTTCACACTCCGGGACTACCTCGTGGGTGGCGGCCACTACCTCCACACTTCAATTGCATGTGGCTGTCAAATTCTGTTGGCATCCCACGACAAAATAGACGTGGGATGTGCACTGGTCGCAACCAACGTAAAATGACAAGCCACATAGCAGCAAAGTGTGTTGGTAGTGGTCACCAGCGACGTCGCATGATTCATTACACAGTCTCCAGTTTGGAAAGAAATTCCGAAAGTAGTTTACAACGATACTTCCTCTTGAAGTACTCAATGACCCCTTGGTCCATCGGCTGTTGGAGACTAGTTACATAGGATGGCAGGAACAGCAGTTTAATTTCTTTTTCATCGTCACACTGAATATTTTCCCGGTGAGTAGGCGCGTTGCTAAGAAGTAGAAGTGCTTTGGTTGGGAGTTTTGATTTTGCCAAATGTTTTTTTTCACTTTAGGAATAAGTTCGCAGACGAACCATTCTCTGAACAAATATTTGTCTATCCACGGTGATTTCTGCTATCGATAATACACTGGGAGAGTTCCATGTTTATGTTTTTAAACGCTCTCGGCTTTGCTGCTTTGCCAATGACAAATAGGGGTAGCATGTGCGTCCCCGAAGCGTTTGCGGGGTGGCAAAGGTTTTTCTGGGCAGGAGTTTAAAATTTAGCCCAGTTTCGTCGATGTTGTATAATTGCTCTGGCCTCAAGTTTTCATCATCAATTATTTTTGAAAATCTTGCAGAAAAAGCGGTGGCCGCTGTTGGGTTTGCTGACAGCTTCTCACCACAAACTAAAATAAAATGAACTCCGTGTCTCTTTTTCCAACGAGTAGCTTTGAGTGTAAGATCACATCCTTTTCTTTTAGGATTGGTCCACTTAATGGCATTCCTCGGAACGAACCACAACCACAGAGCATCTTCCACCAATTCGTGTTTGGCCTTCCTGGATAGTTTTTCTGTTGCGTCGCCAGTCGTTGACTGTACTTTTGCCTGCGTTTAAATTTTTGGAAATACTTTGTACGGATTATCCTTTGTCTAATCTCTTCAGAGATTTTAGTCTCTGTTTAATTGACTTGTACTTACATTTATTCTTTTCACTTATTTTAAAAATAGTTTAAAACACGACGCGAAGCAGTTATTGAACAAACACATACAAAAAAACAACGAAAAACAAGAGTGCATACACAAAAGACGTAACACTAAAAAAACAGGTAAATAAACAACAGGTAAATAAATAACAGTAAAAAATGCAAGTGAAACAAAAATCACTGACTTTGTAGGCCTACTATAAAGATGAGCACCACACGACTGCATAGTATGAATACACGAGACGGACAAAGAATCATCGCAGGATAAACAAGTGGCGTTAGGAAAACACCAAGACTTGTATTAGTTTTTACCAGGTCATGTCGTATTTTGAATGAAATTGGATTGTAGATTTACATTATAACAAAATGAATAGCTAAACAAAGAAAGAAATCGTTCCTCTCCAGTAACTCGTTCTATTTCAGCAGGACATGTCGGCAAAAAGTGAGTATGCCGCCGAGAGGGTAGGGTTGCAGTAATCCACGAATAGTCGGTTTCGCATCGCGATTGGCACGGGGTGCCATATTTTCAATTTGCGTGTTTTTACTAGAGTAGATTTCCTCTGTTTCGAATTCAAGTAGAGCATTTCGGGCACCGCGTCGGTAATATTTGGGAGAGTGTATTTTTCCAGCGGTTGTTTTTGTCCCTTTTCTCCGGGATGAAGATAGCAGCCACCTCCTAGTAGACTAAAAGTGTCCGGACTTTTCGATCTGACGGGTACAGTCCGTTGTCACGTTCCAAGACTCCACGTCTAGAACCGATGAGAGGTCAGTTTAGATTCCCTTCGGGAAATCTCGAACGCACGAGACGTGAGAAAATATCATTACAAGCCTCCCTTACTGACACTATTTGCATCAAGCTTTATCTGAACCCCCTCAAAAACAAAATCTTAGCTACGTCACTGATTGCTACACATAGTAAATCATCCGTTTAACCCTTTTGAGACATTTCCGAAAGTCAGTCAAGCACCATATTTTTGTTATAATTCATTGGAATCTTGTCCAACAATGTTCACTTTAACATTTGATACGAATGAAACCATATGTTGTTCTCTAGTGCATAAAAATCGAATTTATCTAACTGTGACACGATTAAGTATCAAATAAAAAATATTTTCAGTCACGGCTTTATTGAACACTACAGATAAAAAATGTATGCTTGTTATCACTTTAAAATCTTTTGACAGCTACTCTACACCAGATCTTATTGGAATTCCTTCAGATTCAATCTTTATTGGGTCAGCGTGGTTCACTTCACTTCGTTTTTACCGAGACATGCGCAAAATTTGCACTGGGCCCTTCGAACCGAGCGCAAATTGCACAAGCTAAAATATCGGAAATTTTTGCAGCCGGATATTCTTCTTCAGAAGGGGGAAGGGGGGTGTTAAATCACAATTACACTCCACTTCGAGACGAAAACGTCTATCCTTTGTTTTTTCTTATCGCGCTATATTACCTTTTTCACTTAATCCATAATGGTCTAACCGTCTTAAAGTATCGTATTTAACTATCATATTCATTATCGTATCGTATAATTATCGTATATAATAATTGTATTGCATTACCCTATCATTATCGTATATAATTATCGTGTCGCATTATCGTATTTAATTATCCTATCACATTATCATATACAATAATGGTATCGCATTATCGTATCATTGTCGTATATAAGTATCGTATCAAATTCTCGTATTGTTATCGTTATAATTTGCCTATTACATTACATTAATACTTAACTTTAACATGCCTCTGCTGATTCCCTTTATTTTGGTACATTTATCTTATCTCTAGCTTCTAATTAATCATAACATTAACATACCTTTGGCTTTAATAAATAATTTAGCTTATAATTGACAGTTTCAATTACCGTTCCCACCTGCAGAAGAAGAAGAACAACTCTCTTATAAGGGCCCCACACCATACAGCCGGCAAAGCAAGGGATGATGCAATCCAGTGCTGAATTGAAAAATCTCAAGCGCATAAGCCAGGCGAGAAAAGGAAAGCAAGCGGCGGCGGCGCGTCAGTTGATGATTGAACAACGACCAATGTGGGTCGAAAGTGCTCGAGAAAAAAAGATATACTTAATCGAGTTGTCTCTGCATCAAAATTATTAGTTGTGAAGTCATAAGACGTTATTACGAACTCCCCGACTGCGTTATGCTTTCAATAGTGTGAAAAGACCTTGAAAAGTTAGTAAACGTTGATTCAGTTAATGTTGCGAAATAGAAATAAAATATATTTGGTGTTGTAGTTTCCTTTTCTGTAATCTAAGTGGTCCAAAATATCAATTCTCAATTAATAAACCCAATAAAATATAGTAAAGAAACCTTAACCATTAAAGATAATAATGTGCTCAAGTTACTCAATTCGTATCCTTATTCAGCGCTTCTAGCAAAGTTCCGCACGCCATGCTTTCGTCCGAATGTGGATCTGAGTGGGTCCATTAGACATTTCCAAGGACAAATGGTACGCAAGAACCCGCTGAGCACCCAAGCATCCATGATGTGTGCCAACCGATCTGGTTTAAAATCAGACCACTATTTAAAACAGTCAATATCTGACTTATAGTTAGATATTTTGGTGAAGTTGATATTTGACTTAAGGTTAAATATATGAACGTTTTTTGGTCCGTCGAGCCGGATTGATTTAGAAGCATCCTTACCATCTTCCCAACATCTTCGAGATATCAATGGGATACCATGACTGAACCAATGCGAGGGATCCTTCAGAAGATAAACTTTGGCACCATCAATCGAATCAAGTCAAACTTCTTGAAAGACTCAAAGGATCGACACAGCCTGCAATATTTTGAAGTCCGATTGGAGCGCCTGCAGGAATGTTGGCGAAAAACTCAGGAATTGCATCCTATTGTGTACCAGGCAAAATTACAAGATACAACCCTACTTAAGGATTACATCGCATCCTATGAGGCAGCTGAGGAGACATGCTTGAACGTGATGACAAGATTCAAGGAAGCAATCAGGGAGTTTGAAAAAGCAGATTGACCTCGAGAAACAACCCAATAGGCTCAATCATCAGAAATTTTGGTGAACGATGCCATACGTCTGGAGCGGATTAAAATCCCTAAATTCGAAGGGGATTATCTGAAATGGGCCACGTTCCATGAACTATTTCAAATGCTAGTTCATGAGAACTCGCAGGTCAAGGAGATTCAAAAATTGCAGTACCTCCTTACTTCGATTGGAGGCGAAGCATAGGGTTTAATAGAAAACCTAAATATGACGGAAGCGAATTACAAGAAGGCATGGCAGCTCCTACAGGATCGTTACCATAACAAACGAGTCATACGATCAGCGTACTTGCAAACAGTTTTGAATTTGCCGACGATAAAATCAGAGTCAGCGATCGGCTACAAGAGGATTTTGGATACAACGAATGAGATGATGGCTGTGGTGTTCAAGCGGAAATCCCAGCATGGAAGGATTTTGCAGATTTCTTGGAGCGAAAATTCAGGTCACTAGAAGTTATCGGAAAGGAAGACTCGCCAAAACGGCAAGGAACTTAGGTTCACGTAACGGCGCAGAATCCCAGCAAACGGCCAGTTTGCAAAAATAACCATCCAATTTACGAGTGTGGCAAATTTCAAGGAATAAATGCCGAAAATCGTAAGGGATTTGTGAAAACCCACAATTTGTGCTTCAACTGCCTTAAGAACCATCGAATCTACGAGTGTAAATCGACCTCCGTATGCAAAACATGCAATAAACGGCACAACTCGATGTTGCACCTGGACATCGTTAGTCGAACAAAAGATTCGAAAATCAAAGAAGCAAGTACATCCAGTGGAGTCAAGGTACAGAGCAACCATGTGAATCAAACAAACTTCTGGAGCATTCTGTTGGCAACGGCAATCGTCAATGTAAAAGACGCGTACGAACAATACGTAAAATTTAGAGCACTATTGGACCAAGGATCACAGGATCCTTTCGTGACTGAGGAAGCTACAAGGATATTAGCAATTAAACGAAACAACGTCAATATCATCATATCTGGCATTGGCAGCTCAACAAGAAAGTGTCATGGGCAAATCCCATTGACAACCAAGGAAAAATGGACAAATAAAACAATCAGCCCCAATGCTTTAATATTGGGTCGTATAACATCCAATTTACCGCCAACAACTATCAATCAGATCAAGTTGAATTGTGATACTGAGGAACTAGCTGGTCCGAACAACAACATCAGTATAAAAATTGATATACTATTAGGAGCTGATGTGTATGGAGACATAATCCAGAACGGCATACGGTTGGGACGTCCTACAGCGCAAAAAAACAAAATTAGGATGGATATTAACTGGTCCTACCGTTAATATCACACCCTCACTTCAAGCCATTACAATGGTAAGCACTGCGGAACTCGACCTTACCCTCCGGAAATTACGGGAACAAGAAGAACCTGAACGAAAGAAATTTTCAACGGAAAAAGAACCAGAAATAGAGGCTCACTATCGCCGCAACCACCCAACGAAAGTTTCACGTGGAGCTTCCATTTAAGGAGACGCACGGACACAATTAGCAGTATCACAAAAGTCAGCAATACAACGGGACTGTGCATTGGAAAAGCGTTTAATGATAGATCCAAGGCTGATGGAAGAATATAACAAATGCCTCCAGGGCTATTTAGATTCGAATCACATCGAAGAAGTACCGAAAAATGAAGTCAGTAATCCATCCTATTTCTACCTCACAGTGCGGTTACTAAGGAAACTAGCACCATTACAAAGGTCCGCGTCGTGTTCAACGCATCTGCAAAAACTGTATCAGGCAAGTCATTAAATGACATTTTATTAGTAGGACCAACGATTCAGGATACCTTGGTGACACTACTATTACGGTGGAGATTATATCTAGCAGTCCTTACAGCCGATATAGAGAAAATGTACCGGCAGATTCAAGTCAAGGCAAAGCACGCTGATTTTCAAAGAATCGTCTGGCACCCTCAATCAGCAGACATAATCTGACACTACCGGCTGCAGACAGTTACTTTTGGAACCGCAAGTGCCCATCTTTCAAGCAATTCGCACATTGAAGCAGCTCGCTAACAATGAAAGAGAACGATTTCCAAGAGCGGTGAATTATTTGCTTGACGACTTCTATGTAGACGATTTGATGACTGGAGTCGACACACCTGAAGAAGCGATCTCATTACATCACGAATTAACACAACTCTTAAGCATGGGTGGATTTAATTTGCGGAAGTGGAACTCCAACTGCAACGAAGTACTGCGTGAAATACCAGCAGATGACAGAGGGGCAGATAATCCACTGAGTCTAAAGGCAGAGGATACAATTAAAACTCTGGGTTTGCAATGGCACCCACAAAAAGATATTTTCATCTTCAGCACAAGAGAGCTTCAACCTGGAGAAAGGATTACAAAACGAACAGTAGCATCATTCATGGCGACAATGTTTGATCCTCTAGGATGGCTTCAGCCAATAAAAATAAAGGGGGAAACCTTCATGCAAAAGCTATGGTTACACCAACTTGATTGGGATGACCCTTTGCCCCAAGAATTGGAAAATGAGTGGCAGAGTTATTTATCTGAAATACCTGCAATCGAGAACATAAAGGTGCAACGCTGGATCGGCACAACTTCACGTGATCAGGTCGAGCTCCATGGATTTTGTGACGCTTCCAGGCAAGCAATAGCAGCGGTAATATACCTTCGAACCAAAAGGGGTGGACATGATACACCCATCGTCAAGTTATTAACCGCGAAAACCAAGGCACGAAAATAACGAAAACAGGTAGTGGAAGAGACGAAATACGCCGAAGAATACAGCTCGCAAATAAAATATTTTATTCAGGTTTGATGCTCTTGAAGACCAGCTGCATACACAGGAAAACAAAGCTCCAAGTATACAAATCTGCGCTGAGACCTGTGTTATGCTATGGGTGTGAAACATGGATCCTAACCCAAGCATCCGCAAATATAGTGAACGCCTTTGACTGACGGGTCTTGAGGCGAATAACCGGAGCGAAGCTAGATGGGGACCAATGGAGAATTCGATACAAACATGAGTTGTATGAAATTTTTGACGAACCGGAGGCCTCAACTATTATAAAGATGCGGAAGCTGCAATGGGCTGGCCACATGAATCGTATGGACGAACAACAGATACCCAGAAAGGTATTCGTTGGGAGAACTGATGGCCAGAGCCCAGTGAGGAAACCGAGGAAACGCTGGTATGACTCGGTCGATGAAGACAGTTCATCGCTGCTCGGATTACGAAATCGGAGAACGCAGTCAATCGACCGAGGTGCTATTTATAGGAAGCGAAGGCCCGAGAGGGGCTGTAGTGCTAACAAGAAAAAGATTACCAACCATTTCTAGAATGTTTATCAAAATTCCTACAAAGTTGTTGTGTCTAGGTCCGTTGCAAACGTGTATCTGCCTAGTATCATGTGTTAATGTTGTTGTAATTTAAAATATTCAATCGGCTGGAACTTAGCTGTTTACTGTTTTCAAAATACATACAATTGCTTTCAAGAAACTTAAGTTGTAGCTTTTGGGAAATTTAGGGGTCCATTATGCACAAAGTTGATCGAATTTCGAATTCTGAGGTATTGGTTGCACTTGTACTTTTGAAGTCTCACCTCTGTGATTCAGATTTCAGATTTTTCAGGTCAAAGGTGCCCAATCGCGAGTCGGGGACACAAATTTTTTTATATTTCCCCCTCCCCTACACCCCTCAAAACAAAAGTTGTAATTTTAAGAGCTTTTAGAAAAGCTCTCATTAAGACCTTTCATATGATACCCATATTGCTTACATTCGATGAAAGTTTTTTTTTCAGGGGCCACTCCCTTATATGGGGGAACCCCCCTTAAACACCTTATAAATTTCTTTTTGTGGTGAAATTTTGAAAAGAGCGTCATTTTCCAGCTACCTACGAAATCTTTTGTTGCTAGCTTATGTAGTTTGCGAGGAAAAGTGGTGTGACAGACGGACGGACAGACAGGACGTGATTTTAGTAGAGTTTTGTAAAATGATTTTACGAAACCCTAAAAATACATTTAAAATTCAGCTTGGTCAATGATTTTAGCAATATTACAACAAAATGTTGACCAGTTGAAATGGAGTAACACTGGTTTTTCTTTTAAAGCAAAAATATATTTGTTGTACACATCATTAAAGTTTTTCTTGAATTAAATCGTTCTATACTCGTATGTCTCCCTATCATATATTGAGTACAAAACTCTTCTGACACGAACGTAGTTCTATCCACCCAACTTGTTTTTTCTAATTTTCGAGCCGGTAGGGGAAGGGGGGCGAGAAAGGGAAGCGGGCAAGACGGGGCAACGCGTTTTAACGGCCACACAAACGGTCAATCCCAGCCGCTCTGGCTTGCTATGATGCGCCATCATGTTGCTTACCAGTCAACGCAGTGACCGACTTATAAGTGCACGCGTTTTCGCTTTCGCGCCAAAAACTCGGTTTTTGTCAAGTTAGTTGTGATTTCCGCGGTATACATCGATTGTGTTTTGTACCTCAATATTAATTTTCTAGAACTAACTGAAGGTTATACTTGTTTATTAATGATTACACCAGTAGATAAGAACATGTTTGTGTGCATATTCTGAATTGGTCATTAAAGTCATGTTATTTTATTCAAATAAGCATGGGAGGGCAAGATGGGGTATAGAGGCAACTGAATTTCTTCGAGGGGCAAGATGGGGTACTCTGTACCCCATCTTGCCCCTCGAATAAATTCAATTATTTGCTTACGACAGTTTATGCTTCCTCAGAACTTCTTTGTGTTTAATCTTGTTTCAGGGTGGTGAACAATTATAAAAGATAGTCGGAGAGGGGAAACTGGAGTGAAAAGAGTATGCAAAATGTGGTAGATGTTGTAATCGAAGGGAAAATGGGGTACAAGTTAGTGGCGAAAACATAGTTTGTGCCACATGCGACCCTTGAACGAAAAGTTAAAGTAGTTCGTGTAGCCCTAGAAGATCCTACTACTACTGCAACTTCGATTAAAGTTCCTTTAGGCCCGAAAAAACCGAACATTTACTGATGATGAGGAGAAAGAGCTTTGCTACTATATAATGGATAGGGAGAGTCGCCTTTACGGGCTTACAACAAAAGATTTGAGGGCTTTGGCGTATACTCTGGCAGCAAAACATGGGAAGCAAAATTTCTTCAACTTTGAAAGAAAAGAAGCTGGCAAAGGTTGGGTGGTTTTTAAGCAGGCATCCAGAATTATCGATATGAAAACCAGAAAGCACTTCAGCTACACGTGCCGCTGGGCTTAATAACCAAGCTGTTAAACAGTTTTTCAACTTCCTCGGCAACGTTTATGATGAGCATGAGCTTTCGCCAGAAAGAATTTATAATTTTGATGAAACAGGAGTTTCAGTGGTACCAAAAACCAAGTCAAAAATAATTGCACGAAACGGTAGAAAACAAGTGGGATCTATAACTTCTGCGTAGAGAGGTACGAGAATAACTGTGGAACTATGTTTTAGTGCGTGTGGTCAATACATACCTCCAATGCTAGTGTTCCCAGGAAAGAGAATGGACCCACAGTTAATGCTCAATGCTGCTCCCGGAGCTTGGGGTGTTTGCAGCGATTCTGGCTGGATGACAGCTGAATTATTCCTTGGCTGGTTTAAGAAGTTTGTTGAATTTAGTGGGGCAACGGTTGAATGACCTGCACTGTCGTTGTTAGACGGCCACAGCACCCACACACAAAACTTGGACCTCATTAATGAAGCTCGTACCAATGGGGTTATTATTTTATGTTTCCCCCCTCATACAACTCATCGACTTCAAGTTCTGGATTTAGCATACATGAGGCCCTTGAGCACATACTACGACCAACAAATCACAACTTGGCTTCGCAGCAACCCAGAGATGGTTGTAACTATCCGGCAAGTATCAGAAATTTTTAGTAAAGCCTTTATTCAGGCTTCTACAATGGCAACGGCAGTGAATGGCTTCAAGAAATGTGGCATTTGGTCATACGATCCAACAGTTTTTATCCAACAGTGACTTTGCTCCATCATTGATGACTGATATCCCACAAACAGATAGGTTATTCATCAATGAAGGATTGTCTGAAACAACGACAACGAACAACCGTGCTACTGCGCTAAATTGACCAATCGTTGTACCTGAGATCGTAACGGCTGCAACAGTAAATTCACTTTTGGCAGTTGGAGATTTTGATAAAGAAACTATTGATAAATCGCTGATAGATACCATGCTTGTTGCTATAGCACCATCTGATATTGAAGCAGAGCTATCTCACGTGCCCGTTGTCCCTTTGACACCCTCTATCGCAACAGCTAACTCAGTGCTTGTAAATTTTATGAATCCTTAGCCCGGATGCTCGACTTGGACGAAAAATATAGAAATATACCATAAGCCAACTACTCCACAAGAGCAATCAGTGTTTTCTGTTGTTAGCCCTCAGGAAGTGATGCCTTATCCTGCAACTCGCAAAATTTTGCACGTGCGAAGAAAACGAAGAAAATCGGCTATCATAACGTCTTCTCCATTTAAAAATGAATTGGAAGAAACAATGAAAAAAAAAGAAACTGTCAGAAGATAACAAGAAGAATAAAAGGCACACAAAAGAGCAAAACAATAATAAGAAAACCAAATTGCCTAAGAAATACAACCGAAAGGAAACCAACAAAAAGTTCAATTCTCCATCAGAAAGTGACAACGATGAAAATAATATCCCTTGTTTTTACTGTCATGGAAAATACTTAAATTCAAATAAAGGATGGGCCGCTTGTTCTCTCTGCGAGAATTGGGCACACTGTAGCTGTGCTGGCATAGATGACGAGGCAGCGAGTTTTGCACACAAAAACGTAACGTGACCATTTATTTTTTGACTCAAAACGGGACATTGGTTTATTTAGGTTAATTCATAGGTAGTCAATGAAAAAAACACTTTTTTTAAGTTATTTATTCAGAAAAAGTCAGTTAACTTAAAAGTTAAAAATTAAAAAATATATATACCCGAAACGTTTAGTTATATTTATATTTACCAGAGGAACAAATTTGCTTTAATATAGTTGGTGACGATTTTAAGTAAGAATAAAACTCCTGGCATGTTTTTTTTATATTCATCTTAATTATCAACATCGCCTTTAGAACTGAGATTTGTAACTGGGTTTTCTCAGATGGCCACAATTTGTTCATCATCGAGAATACTCTTTCTATTGGAGCATTTGTAGCAGGCAAACATAAAATATATTCGATTAAAATAGAAAAGTTTTCATGCTGAAGATTGTTGGCTTGAAAGTATTTGAATACTTCCCCCCAACGAGTTTCCGTGGAAACATTTAGATTATTCCATTCAGTTACTTTTTGCGATGTAATCTAGTTACAAATTAACAAAAATTCGTCAAAAACTTCTCCATCTTTATTGCAGTCAATATATTCAGGAATGCCTTCAATTCCGCTAGATAGGTGGATATTCTGGACACGCTGGAAAACTCTTTTTAAGTTCCAGAATATCTAATGCGGCTTTTGAGGAACTACCTAAAGGACTGAAGCCTGCTCTACGACACGACACAGGGCCAACGAAGGATGGAAATTACATCGGGTGCTGCCCAGGGATCTATCCTTGGTCCGGACCTGTGGAACGTGTCTCACGACGGGCTACTGAGACTTGAGATGCCAGATGAGTCACGCTTGGTCGGCTATGTGGATGATGTTGCGGCTCTGGTCGCCGGACGCACCGTTGAACAAGCGCAACTTAGGCTAGGAGTGAGGGACTGGATGACTGCTCGCAGGCTCAGTTTAGCACTGGAGAACACCGAAGTGTTCATCTTGACAAAAAAGAGAATCCCTAGAGTAAGGATGATCAGTATTGGAGATATACAAATCGAATCGAAACCAGCGGTGAAGTACCTGGGGCTACTGATCGACTCGAAGATGAGTTTCTCTGAGCAAATCAGGGCAACGGCTGAGAGGGCTGCTTCGGAAATATCGGCCCTGAGTTGACTTATGGCCAACGTAGGGGGACCCAGCTCATCAAGAAGACGCCTCTTGATGAGTGCTGTAGGGTCAGTACTACTGTACGGAGTAGAGGTATGGGGCGACGCTCTCAGCAAGGAGGTATACCGAAAACGATTGGCACAGGTACAGAGAAGAGGAGCACTGAGAATTGCATCTTCGTATCCAACAGTCTCCGACTCGGCGGTGAGAGTGATTGCAGGCGTGATACCTGTCGCCTTCCTTGCTAGAGAGCGCCACGCTATTTACCTGCGCCGAAACGAGGATGCGAGGGAGATGGTTGTCCGCGAGGAGAGACAACGCTCGCTCAACGATTGGCAGCAGTCTTGGGTCAATAGCACGAAGGGAAGGTGGACTACGCGCCTCATCCCGGATGTGAGACCGTGGCTAAATCGAAGGCATGGTGAGACAGATTTCTATCTGACCCAGCTTTTGAGCGGGCACGGGTGTTTTCAGTCTTACCTGCACAAGATCGGTAAGTCACGGTCTCCCGATTGTCGGTTTTGCCCAGGAGAGGAGGACAATGCCTGTCACACATTTTTTGCGTGTACAAAATGGGTCAGGCTGCGAAGGGAACTCTACAGGGAGACGGGAGAGCTCACCCCGGATAATATAGTTGCGGTGATGCTCGAATCGGTTGACAAATGGAACCAGGTGGCACATTATGCTCGGGCAGTCCTAAAATATAAAAGGGACTCACAGCAGCCGGAGGCGCTGGGGCTGGGAGATCGCTCTTCTGGCATTTCCTCTTCCCCTCTCCCCTCCCGCTAGGAAAGGGATTCCCCAGCTTGAAGGCGCCCCACGGCGTAACAAAACGAGACCTGGCCCGAAGTAATGTGTCAAACGGTTCCAGGCTAGGTTTTCAGATTGACAGGGGAGGTGTTTAGTGGGTAGTCCAAGGGTATCCTCCATGGGAGTCCCACACTGCCAGACTCGGCGGGCGTAAATGCCTTCACCTCCCTACCACAAAAAAAAATAATATACATTCTTTTTCAATTATTATCTACATCCAGAGATTTTTGAACGTCTTCCCATGCGGGGACCTTTATAAATCGGCCCAATAAAATATCTCCATTTCTTTGGTAAGAAAGCAAGTCCACTGTTCCAGATATTCATGGCTTGTGCCATAAAATTCTGTAGCCGCTCTTTTCACAAACTCTTCATCTATGTTAGTAACATTATCTTTCGATTTCATTCTTAATTGACGGACCATAAATGGAAGAAACTGATTGTCTTTTAATTGATTGATTTCTTGTGCAGCTTTAATTGCTGATACTGTTTGAACTTCCAATACAGTTTGATGAAAACTTGCTGACTGACCGTGTAAAAAATAAAGCCACAATTCGGATGTGGGATCTTCAAAAAAATTTTTTAGTAACAGGGGACATTTTTCAATGCTCAAAAAGTAGTTTTTTAATGGCTGATACATTTTTAAAACCCTTTCCAAGGCAGGTGTAAGAGCAAGCCATCTGGTTTTGCTATAGCCGAGCATTTGTTGATATTTCGTTTCAGTTTCGGCGCAAAACTCCTTTAGAGCTTCAACTCGAATCGTGTAAATATAAAAAAATGAATATATCTTCACAATGATGCTTTCGTAATCTAAAGGTGGCCTGTCTGCAGCTGATTTTATTGCATTGTGAATTACATGGGCTCCACATCCAATACATATCAATGGTTTTTTCAGAGATGATTGTAATTTCGTTGACACATTGTTAGTTCCTCGCGCCTCCGAAATTAACGTTGGCATTGTCTCCGCAAAATGCCACGACTTTTACTGTCAAATTATTATCTGTCAACACTTGGTTTAAATAATTGACAATGATGTCAGAAGTCTCACCTGGTTGGTCTTGGCGATCTAAAATTTTTACTTGCACACCTACGTAAGGTTGAAAAAAGCGTACTAGAATAGGGTATATTTTTTTGTTACCGTGGTTTGAAGCATCGCTTAGTATTGTAATACAATTGGACTTATCAAGATCGTTTTTTAGGGTTTTGTAAAATAATTTTACAAAACCGTACTAAAATCGCGTCCTGTTTGTCCGTCTGTCTGTCCGTCTGCCGTGTGTAACAGCAATTTTTCTCGGAAACTACTTAAGCTAGAAGCATCAAATTTTGTATGTAGGTGTAAAGTGGTGCTCTCTTCAAAGTTCAACTACAAAAAAATTTTATAAGGTATTTAAGGGGGTCTCCCCATATAGGGGAGTGAGCCTTGGAAAAAAAATTCATTGAAGGTAGCCAATATGGGTATCAAATGAAAGGTCTTGATGAGAACTTTCCAAAACAGGTCTTAGTTTGGCAAAATTTGCTTCAGGGGGCGCACAGAGAGGGGAAATACACGAAAAATTTGTGTCCCCCCCCCTCGCGATTGGACACCTGTGATCCGAAAAATCTGAAAAAATCAAGAATGTAGGTCTTGATGAGTACAACAACAACAAATACATGAGAAGTCGCAATTCACTCAACTTTGTTAGTAATAGTATGATTTATTGATTTTATGTTTTCTTGAATAAAATCTTAACGGTACCCTTAAGTTCAATGAAATTCAATACACAGATGACTATTTACAAGATTGATCTACCCTGCCAGTTTCATAAAGATTAAACTATATTTAGCGAAGTTATAACGGTTTGAATTTTCCTGTATTACTATGGAACAATATGCGCTGCATGTATTACTATGGCAACATATGGCTATGGAACAACATGCGTTTTTTACCGACTCAGACACTACAGTTTTGCTAGGATTTGCATGAAAATTTCAGGAATGATAGGTGTCATGAATATCTTTGAGAATCGGTTCAGCTAGTGGTATTAGTAATCGTAAACCAAAATAGTGGCTGTTTTAACTGCGAAGATTGAATAATTTTGAGTTATTTTTTCCCAACTTCAACGTTTAAGGTGTATGCTTTGAACACTTGATTCAATTTAATGAATGACTGAAGATGAGTACCTACAATTAATTCTCATAAGTGAAACAAGTCAAGGAGGTGGGAGAGAGCTCCTAGCAAAAGGGAATCGCAACAACTCTAGGATTCGAAAAAATTGGCCATTAATCGATGATAACAGTACAGGAGAGTCGCCCCTGAAAAAATTCATCAAACGTAGCCGATATGAGTATGAAATGAAAGTTTTCATGGGAGCTTTTCAAAACAGTTCTTAAACTGTCAGTTTTTGCTTCAGTGGGGGCACAGGGAGGAAATACATGAAAAATTTGTTTCCTCCCTCGCGAATGGACATCTGAAATAATTATCAAGGGAGATATTTATGAGCATAACAATAACAAAAACCTCAGAAGTCTAAATTCGTTCAACTTTGTTAATAATAGTATGATCTTCAAATTTCATATTTTCTCCAATAAAATCGTCATTGACTTGCTTCTTGATTTTATTCAATCTGGTGACTGCATTTTGTAAATTGAATACAAAACCCTTCTGACATGAGCGTAGGTCTGTTTACCCAACTTGTTAATTCTTTCATCGCTGTAGGCGTCAAAACATTCACTACAATAGCTTCTGATTTCGTACGCGCGCATGTAAATTGGGATCAAAAAATGATTGAATTAATTTCGACGCACAATCATTAGAGCGAAAACTGTGGTTTTCTTGTATCGTGTGATAAGCCCAGACACCTTCTGCCGCGGCGATATCCAGATCCTTTAAAGTTGGTGTATCCGATTTCTTGAAAAAGGTTAACATCGAAGAACTTGAAGCAGCGGTGCGATCGGCATTTTTATGTTTTTCAAACTTCAAATGCTGTTCAATATCACTGGCACCACTGTGGGAAACGCTAAATTCTGTACGACATTTTTCACATCTGACATCTGAGGGAGAATTTTTTTGCTTGATAAACGGATATTTTGCTTGTTAGTTAACATTGAACGTACACTTGCGTTTCGGCATTTTAACTTATGGCTCCGGAACAAAAGAAGTTCAAGTTATTTACAGGGAACACGAGCATCGAACAACAACAAAACAAATATCGAGAAGTGGGCGAACGAAAAATCTGTCAAACGATTAGTAAACAAAGCGCGAGCGATGACGTCTTCGCCGCTCTCGGCTATCGTCGCGTCGACCGACGACGCGATCTCGCTCTTCTCGCACAGCGCTCGCGTCCAGCCGGCTCGACTATTCAAATTTTCGCGCGGTTTCAGAAAACGGGACGATTTGGCGTTCCAGAGATCATTTCGGGGACACCGGGAAATGTAACTATAAAAAGGAAAAAGTGATAACAGAAAATGAGTGCAAATTTACAGTGTTCTGAGTGCAGTGAACGCATTGCGGATAAATGCGATTCGTTAGACTGTACAAGTTGCAACAATTCATATCACTTTTATTGCATGGGATTCACCGAATCGATTTTCGGAAGAGTTGCGAAGGAAAAGAAACGAAGCTGAATTTGTAAGCATTGCAAAAATCCAAATGATGCTGTAGGCAAATGTTGCAACGAATTCGGCGAAAATTTAAAAATTATGAAAAACGAATTCCTTGAACTAAGTAAATTCTTGAAAGAGGAATTGGTGGAATACACAAAAACCTTGGATTATTGTTGTAATAAAATTGATGACTTCAATGCCAAGATATTGAAATATGAAGAAAAAATAGATAGCCTCAGCTCTACGTGTAACAAATTATCAGCCAAGAACATCAATCTAAACAAACAAGTACGAAGCCTCACGCAACAAGTCAATCAGCTACAACAATGTAATCTGGCAACAGAACTGGAAATAAGTGGAGTTCCAGCAACAGTGAATGAAGACACTATGAACGTAGTTTTGAAAATAGCGCAATTACTTGAAATAAAAAGCGAGAAAAATTAGCCATCGATGGCGAAGCGGAAAGCGAGTAAACGGCAAAGCAATACACCACCATCAATTGTCGTACGTTTCACCACTCAAGAAGCGAAAGATCTGTGGGTGGTGACGGCTAAAGCTAAACGAGAACTATTAGTAAGTGAAAACATCCATAGTAGCTTTCATGAAAACAAGTTTTACATTAATGCGCATTTGAGTCAATATTTTAAAAAGCTTTTATATCTTACCAAAAAGTTTGCGAAAGAAAATAATTATAAGTATGTATGGTTCAAAAATGACGCCATATTACTAAGAAAATCTGAGCTAGGAAATATCCACAAAATAAATTTTGAAGACGATCTTAATATTAATATACTAAAATGAGTACAATAAATTTCTTACGTCTAAAGTTTTGCATTATAGTAGTATAGTTATAGCAAATGTTTGAGTTCCTAAACCCAACGGATTTAATTACTTTTGAAGAACAAAATGTATTTGAAGTAGAAACTGCACATACTTGTAAAGTATTATTTAGTAAGTACTCACTCAAAAGATATGTAAAAATTCTTCACTTGAACATTCGCAGTATAAAAAATAATTACAATGAGTTAGTTATCCTATTGAAAGATTTAGAAAATGTTATTGATATAAAAGCTTTGTCTGAGACACACCACAGTAGCTATATTGATGATTTTAGCTCTTTAGCTCCGACTCTCCAATTGCCTCAATACACCATGTTCTATACAGAAAAATGTAGGAACAAAAATGATGAAGTAATAGTTTATGTAAATGAACATTTTAACGCTTTATGTGAAGACATAACCTGCAATGAATTCACTGGTCTGAAAATAAACATCACTTTACAAAATAGGAAAACATCTGCAATTTATGCAATCGACAAATCGCCATTTCTTAATGAAGAAGAATATATTCATAAGCTTGAAACTATATTAGGTAGCTACGTAAAGAGTGATTTAGACATCATAATAGGAGACATCAATATTGATATCTTAAACCAATCCAGAGCTTCGAACGATTATCTAACGACTCTAGGTTGTTTAGGCTTTTACCCCCTCATTAATAAGTACACCCGGGTAGAAAAAAACCATAAGTCTTGTATTGATCATGTTCTAGTTAAGCAAAGCTCCAACTCAATACATACAATTGTTCCAATAATAATCCAAAACTCAATCACTGATCATAACACCATAGTAGTTAATATCAACATCGATAATTTGGAAAACCTGAAGTTAAAATCTAAATACAAGATAATTACGAAGATTGATTATATTAAGCTAAAAGAAAATCTATCAAAAAGAGATTGGGATGTAATTATTAGTACCCATGATAATGTGAATATATCTGCAAAAAAATTCATAACATCATTAAAAGAGTCCATAAGTGATGCTTCAGTAAAAGTTCACGTGCCAAGCAAACTTAAACCTATTAAACCATGGGTAACTCAAGGCATCATTAAATCAATTAGAAATAGGGACAGAATCAAACAAAAATTAAACAAAGAACCCTTTAATTCTGGATTAGCCTCTTTTTATAGGAAATATAGAAATAAATTAAACCAAATAAAGAAGAAATAAATGTAAACATGAATTGGATGATATGCTCAATAAATTGAAATCACAAAGTATAGACCCCAATGCGGAAATTCAATCCGAAGAAACGCTAGCAAACATATTCAATAACGTTTTTTGTTGTGTTGGTGATAGAATTGATATTGTGGAGAACAGTGAAATACATAAGGAATCCTACAGCGTTGACCGATTGTCTAACTTCCATTTAAGCAAAATTCCGGAAAAGGAAATCAAGTTCATAATTAATGCTTTAAGGACAAACACGTCTCCAGGATGGGATGACATAAGCATTTCAACAATAATAAACATACAAGATGAAATCATTAAACCTCTCACAAAACTCTACAACAAGTGCATTGATGAAGCTATTTTTCCAACCGATTTCAAAAAGGCAATAATCATCCCCATTTATAAAAATGGAAGTAAGCTTGAAACTAGCGATTATCGACCAATATCTCTATTGCCAATGTTAGCAAAAATCTTCGAGCGTTGTATCAAAAGTAGACTGATGAAGTACTTATCTGAAAACAAAATTATTTCACCGCAACAATATGGTTTTCGAGAGGGCTTAAATACAGAAGATGCTGTCTTATCAGTCACAAACTTTGTATATTCAGAAATAGATGTCAGCAATAAACCGTTGGGTATATTCATGGATATTTCGAAGGCCTTTGATACGATATGACATGAGATGCTTGTACTAAAATTAAAAAAAATTGGCATAAGTGGAAAAGCATTGAAATTGTTTCAATCATACTTGGGCCCAAGGCAGCAACGAGTTAGGGTGAAACACTCTTTAAGTGAGTGGGTTATGAAAGACACAATAGGACTTCCACAAGGTACTGTATTGTCACCCATTATATATGACATATACGTCAATGACCTTTGCAATATAAACCTAGGAACCAAAGGTAGGGTAGTGGCCTTTGCGGATGATACTGCACTGTTAGTTTCATCTCCATCTTGGGTTGAAACTAAACAAAAAGCTGAAGAGGCGATCAAAAAAATTCATAATTGGTTGCACATACACCAACTCCGCCTCAACACCCGGTAAACTCAAGTCATGACCTTTTCGCTGACATCTGTGGGACAGCCGCCGTATAAATCGATTAAACTTCATCATTCAAATTGGCAGTGTATTGATGACGCAAATGCAACGGGTAATTGTCAAGATTTAGATACTGCTGAGAAAGTTAGATACCTGGGAGTAATAATCGACAAAAAAATGAAATAGAATTTTCATGCAGAGCACGTAAATACAAAATTAAGAGATGTGTTTTCCTCTTCAACTCATTACGAGAGTTTCTGACTATACCGCAATTAAAGGTTATATATTTTGCATTAGTCCAGTCAATTATCCAATACTGTATAGCAGTTTGGGGAGGAGCATTCACTACGCACATCGAAAATTTAAGGATAACCCAAAAAGCCATACTTAAAACAATATTTAGACTACCCAGAACATTCCCATCTTCAGATTTATTTAATTCATCCGGAGTACTTGATATAAAAAAACTCTATATAAAATCAGCAGCAAACTATACACTTAAGGTGCAAACAATTCAAGCTCTCCACAATGTCTATAACACAAGATACAACTCCTGTAGAATAAGTGTACCAAAGTGTAACAAAACCCAAACCCAGAGATGCGTACTATATGTTGGCCCTAGAACCTATAACCTATCACCAGATTTCATAAGATATGCTAACTCACCTAAAACATTTAAACTATTTATAAAAAAATGGCTCTTAAATATGTCTAGTGAAGAATTCGGCAGAATTTTTAGCTTCATTAATTAATAATGTTTAGTTTAAATATTTAATGTTAGTTTGATCTCTGAGGTAACAGTAAATTTGTAAATAGTTGCTATATAGACAACCTAAGACAAATAAGCTCCTTTCTCAAGCTCTGCTTTTAAGGAGTTTTTAAAGAAAAGTTTAATTTTAAGATCAATCAAATGCTATGTATATTTTCTGAATAAATAACAAAACAAGTTGGGCAAACAGACCTACGCTCATGTCAGAAGGGTTTTGTATTCAATTTACAAAATGCAGTCACCAGATCGAATCAAATCAAGAAAAATGTCAAAGACGATTTTATTGGAGTAAATATGAAATACGAAGATCATACTATTTTTAACAAAGTTGAACGAATTTCGACTTCTGAGGTTTTTGGTATTGTTATACTCAAAAATATCTCCCTTGATAATTATTTCAGATGTCCATCCGCGACGGAGGAAACACATTTTTCATGTATTTCCCCCCTGTGCCCCCACTGAAGCAAAAACTGACAGTTTAACAACTGTTTTGAAAAGCTCCCATAAAAACTTTCATTTCATACTCATATCGGCTATGTTTGATGAATTTTTTTTCAGGGGCCACTCTCCTGTACTGTTATCATCGATTAACCTAGAATGGTTACAAAACCCTTCTGCTAGGAGCTCTCTCCCACCTCCTTGACTTGTTTCACTTATGAGCATTAATTGTAGGTACTCATCTTCAGTCAGTCATTCAATTGAATCAAGGGTTCAAAGCATGCACCTTAAACGTTGAAGTTGGGAAAAATAACTCAAAATTATTCAATCTTCGCATTTAGAACAGCCACTATATTGTTTTACGATTACTGACACCACTAGCTGAACCGATTCTCAAAGATATGCATGACACCTATCATTCCTGAAATTTTCATGCAAATCCTAGCAAAACTGTAGTGTCTGAGTGCATGTTGTTCTATAGCCATATGTTGCCATGTTGCGCATGGTGTTCTATAGCCATATGTTGCCATAGTAATAAATGCAGCGCATATCGTTCCATAGTAATACAGGAAAATTCAAACCGCTATAACTTCGCTAAATATAACTCAATCTTTATAAAACTTTCAGAATAGATCAATCTTATAAATAATCATCTGTGTACTGAATTTAATTGAATTTAAGGGTACAATTAAGATTTTATACAAGAAAACACAAAATCGATAAATCATACTATTACTAGCAAAGTTGAGTGAATTGCGACTTCTAACGTATTTGTTGGTGTTGTACTCACCAAGGCCTACATTCCTGATTTTTTTCAGATTTTTCGGATCACAGGTGTCCAACCGCGAGGGGGGGGGGGACACAAATTTTTCGTGTATTTCCCCTCCCTGTGCACCCCTCGAAACAAATTTTGCCAAATTAAGACCTGTTTTGAAAAGGTCTCATCAAGACCTTTCATTTGATACCCATATCGGCTATCTTCAATGAAATTTTTTTTCGGGGGGTCGTTCTCTTATATGGGGAGAACCCCCTTAAATACCTTATAAAACCGCCACTTTACACCTGCACACAAAATTTGATGTTTCTAGCTTAAGTAGTTTCCGAGAAAAACTGCTGTGACACACGGACGGACGGACGGACAGACTGGTCGCGAAACTAGTAGGGTTTTGTAAAATTATTTTACAAAACCCTAAAAAAGGGACAGTCCCGTTCAAAACGGGACATCTGGTCACGTTACCCATACCCCGTGTTACCCCATAGGGTACCCCGTCTTATCCATCGTGAAGGTAAGATAGGGTGTAGGACATGCTTGACATAATTGACCACTTTCTAATTTTTCTATGAGTGAAAAGTTCCTTAAATTCCTTATTTCCAAAAATGAATTATGTAGTGGTAATTTAAAATTAATAAAGATTTAAATTGCATAAAAATATCCGTTTTATTACTCTTCAAACGTTAAGGACCCCTTCCGCTACTGTATACCCCCCTTCATCTTATAATTATTTCATTCGAAGTATACCCTACAAATAAAGATTTTATGGTATAATTCCCTAATCAATACAAAGAAACGAATCGCAGTTAGTCACATTTGGCTCCAGCTCGCAATTATTTTAATGCTACCCAACTCCTAGTCAAACCAGTCGACAAAGCCATAAAAGAGTTCTCTTTGTCGGATTTGCTTTCCTACGAACGCTGTTTTCCGGTTTTCAAGAATCAACAAATGCATCCAAGCCGCGACCTCCCATATCAACGTGTGCATAAATTTATTCCAAATCTAAAACCCCACAGCAACACTAAACCAGCAGATTGCATACACTCAGCTTGTCTTCTAGTTTCATCTTGGTCCATTGGAGATGAATGCATCTCTAATGCGTTCTTTTCATACAACATCGCGCAGAATATGTTATGGGTTTGTCTACTTGGTCGCACCATTCTGGCCATCTTGACCATCAAGTCCCTTTCCCACCTCTTTTCACCAACGTCCACTATTATGCACGTGAAAGGTTTCTCTTCTAGTCAATTCAATCTATTCAGTTTTTCACATTGCTAACAAAAAAAAATTCTTCGCGGCTGCATTTTCGCTCAACGATTTTGATATCAAGGCATTTTTTGTCCGACTCTGTTATTCCATGCCTTCTGGCAATCTTCACATTTTTTGTGCGTTTTTATGCGTCTGAAAGCCAGACATCCCTTCGACGAGGAGCACCTTGATCGTTATTACGGTTGGCGAGAAAAAAAATTCAAATAGAAAAATACCTGTTTCAATTTGGGCCCTAAAATGATACAAGAAACCAATTCGAACGTCTTGGAGGTTGATCACTTCGGGACTGTTGGAGTACACAAACAAAATAGCGTCCTACCTGAGAATTACGTAAAAGTCAGTTGTGTGTCAACGTTTCCTGGATCCCGAAAGTGTGCAACACACGTCTACCACACGGTTCGTACACACTTGAATTTTTTTGCCGGCCTACACGACGGGACAATAGGAGAAAGACAAACTTGGACCTGCCTATGAAAATAGAAATGTAGCAAAAGAAAAATAATGCTTTGGTAGTTTTTTGTGTGGATTGAGGTATTTAATTTTTCGCATCGCGGAAAGTAGGGAAAGCAAAAAATTGAGCTAGTTTAAATGTTTTCCACAATATGGAAAGACAAGTATGTCCCTTCCGGCTGAATTATTATTGACTTCCTCTTGCAATGTTCAAATTAAGGCAATAAAAACTCAGGATCCGCATAATCAAATTCACGTTTGCCCTTTGCGAATTGACGTACTACATGTAATAATGTTATATATTTTCCTAAAACTAGTATCATCATTACGAGCCGGAATATTGCATCGCTTAGCTTTCTTAACTTTCCAAAAACGTTGCTAAATAAAAGATATTATCTGCAAATGCTCCAATAAATTTTATATTATTTGGAAAGCAAAAACACGTTGGGCCTGATATCGCTTTCCGTTAAAAGACAAAAACGGGATACATTCTCCCACGGTATCTGCACTATTTTTTGCTTCAACCGAATAAATCCGCTCAATTCTGTTCAAAGTCCATTGCGTCCATTTAATTCGATTTTATATCAACCCTTATCGCAACAGGTTTCCACCTCGCCCAATCACACACCGGCAGACGATCGAAACTCCATCGTAACGAGCTAAAATAAAAGTTGGATATCAAAAATCACGAACAAAGACAGGTCCCAATGGCAACAATAGCGAGGAGAATAAGAAAAAGACCCCGAGCGTGTATGGAAGTCTAAAAAGTCACACGGAATCAAATCCTCCCAGACGGCGAAAAAATGTTATCGTAGGCCAAGACGGAGGGAGACGCGCGGTTACGCTTCGAATAAATCACATCACGCACTTAACGCAGGCGTGGGACGCGCATCCTACATAAACCCGAAACGTGAAATAACATTCGGAGTCAATCGCACTCGAGGATCTTTTTTTGATCAAGGGAGGATGCAAGATTGCCCGTACGAAAAGTATACACTTGCAAGACGGTTTCCCATGATTCGCGCTGCAATAAGAAATTGTATTCCTTTTGTTGAGGCTTCCCTTTGTGAATCGAAAAGGTTTCTGATGAATAAAACGAGTCATGTTGACTTATACGATAATTTATCCACAGGTCTGATGTTTTTTATGGCTTTGATATTATTTATTGAGTAGAATAATAAAAATTCTCGCGAGCGAAAGCGAATTGTTGGCGAGCAGCGAATCGAGCTCAATTTATTAGAATACGCGATCTGAAATCCGATTCAAAACTGATCGCGAAATATTACTTCTTGATGTTATATACGCGAATTGTTGGATCAAGTTTTCGCTTTTGCAGATTCAAATGATTGGCGGATAAATGTGGCGAAAAAGATCGTGACCAATCGGAAATGAGGAGAAACGGAACCATTTCGCGAAAGCTTTCTGTTAAGTTCATGTTAATTCCAGGTCTCGGATGAAATTCGCGACTGCGACAAAGTATGATTTCAGTTGCGTACTTGATTAAGCGTAGGTAGCCCAGTCATATTAGGTAAAACAAGGGGTCAACCTCGGAATGAAAGATAATAAGCTGCAAATTGGTATGAACCTTTGTTTTGTCATTCTAAATGTTGTCTCAAAAGTCACAATCGTTATCGTGTTCGCGTCTCAAGATATTCAAGGTCAAAGGTCACAAAAATCGGTTTTTCGCGAATATCTGGCTTCCTATCGGTTAAATGAGATTTGCATTTATTATAAAAGTTGTAGGCTATAAAATTCCCTACAACTTTTGTTTAAACTTTTTTTTCATACGACCAACCGTTTTGAAGGTAGAGCGCGAAGAGTGCACATCGTACAGTCATATACGGCCTAATGCAAGGTCAAGCGTGAGTTATGGTTATCAGTACGTTATAAAGTCAATTATTTACTTGGAAATTATAATTATTAAACAATGCCTATTATTTATGTACTAACTATTAATTATTTATATTTAATTAAAGTAAGTAACTTGATTATTTATATATAATTATTCATATTTAACTCATCATTGACACAGCTATTGCCTTATCAGAACATCAAAAGACTGCTGTCATCATAGGAGAAGATATCGATTTGCTCGTTATTTTAATTGGACGTACTCAGTCACATCATCAGGAAATTTTTTTGAAAAAAGTTGGCAAAGGCAATGTCAAAACACAAATATATTCTACTAAAAGTTTTGACCAATATCCTCGTACTAAAAAGCACATTTTATTTTTACACGCATTCAGTGGCTGTGACACGACTTCTGCGCTATTTAAAAAAGGAAAAAAACTGTTACTAGAGCATTGGAAAAAATTCCTGATTTAGATAAACTGGTGGAAGTATTTCAACAAGAAAACTGCCCAAAACAAACATTATTAGAAAATGGAGTGCGCATCTTGTTGGCATTATATAATGCTCCAAAATCTGAGGACAACATTGATCATTTCCGCTACACGCAATTCATCAAATTTACAAAACTAAATAAACCTGTACAACTGTCAACACTTCCACCAACAAGTGTAGCAGCTCATCAACACATAAAACGTGTCTACTACCAGATTCAAACGTGGTTAGGGAAGGACTTAGAACCTAAAGAATGGGGCTGGATGCTTGAAAATGAAATCCTGGAGCCCATACGAACGTTATTACCTCCAGCACCAGCCGAACTACTAAACGTAATATTTTGCAATTGCAAAAATGGTTGTGGTTCCCGCTGTGGATGCAGAAAATCAGGGCTACAATGTTCTTTAGCTTGCGGCCAGTGCAACGGACAAGCTTGCCTCAACGCTTCACTGTATCCAAGTAATCCCGATGAAGAAAATACATATGATCCCGATATTCTGGAAGGTTTGGAGATGAACATGACAGATAATGAGGATGATGACAATGAATCGAACATTTTTGAGCGACAAGAAGAAGAAGACGACGAACAAGAAGAAGATAATTAGCTTCCATTTCCAATTTCATTACAATTAAAATCAACAAAGATACTTTTGATATTTGAACTCACATTTGATAAATGTATATTATGCCGTATTTAATAATAAATAAAAATATGTGCAAAATACATACTCTTACTATCATTTTAACTTAAAATAAAACTAAAATATATAATCCAGAATTAATAATATTTTATACTTAAATAGTTAAATATGAATAATTATATATAAATAATCAAGTTACTTACTTTAATTAAATATAAATAATTAATAGTTAGTACATAAATAATAGGCATTGTTTAATAATTATAATTTCCAAGTAAATAATTGACTTTATAACGTACTGATAACCATAACTCACGCTTGACCTTGCATTAGGCCGTATATGACTGTACGATGTGCACTCTTCGCGCTCTACCTTCAAAACGGTTGGTCGTATGAAAAAAAAGTTTAAACAAAAGTTGTAGGGAATTTTATAGCCTACAACTTTTATAATAAATGCAAATCTCATTTAACCGATAGGAAGCCAGATATTCGCGAAAAACCGATTTTTGTGACCTTTGACCTTGAATATCTTGAGACGCGAACACGATAACGATTGTGACTTTTGAGACAACATTTAGAATGACAAAACAAAGGTTCATACCAATTTGCAGCTTATTATCTTTCATTCCGAGGTGAAAGCCCTAATATGACTGGGCTAAGGGTGCATGCTTGAGGAGCAGATTCAATATCTTTATTTGGGGATTGCTTCTAATTTTTACATGCATATATACAATTAATAAATAACTTAGCCTAACAATATTCGTACGGGTTGTGCCTTAGGCATTTTCCCGGAGTTGAATAATCATTTACTTAGTTTGCAATTTTAATTTTTTCGGTAAAACAAAACTTTAAAATATTGACACCCACAACATTATCAAACATTAATAGATTATAAAAAGAAATTTGGTGTAAAATTCATTAGTTGCAACAAATGCAGTTTTAAAATTGAATTTCTTAAAATTTCTGATCCCATCAGGTTTTCCGCATATGATTTGACTGGCTATCAAATGAATGGTCCTGATGAGAACTTTTCAAAACAGGTCTTAAAATGACTAGTTTTGCTTTAAGGGGCGCAGAGGAAGGGTAAATATACGAAAATTTTGTGTCCCGAAAAATCTGAAAAAAATTACAGGGGTGAGATTTTAGGAGTACAAGGGCAACAAATACCCCAGAAGTTGGAATTCTATCAACTTTGTCAACAATAGCACATTTTATGAATTTTAGATTTCTGCCTATAAAATCTAAATGGGACCCTCAAATTTTCCAAAAGCTACAATTTAAGTTTTTTGAAAGCAATTGTATGTGTTCTGACAATTTCACAATACTTGAACAATTAACAGCTAAGTTATAGCCGATTGAATATTTATCAATTACAACAACATCAACACGCGATACTAGGGACATACACGTTTGCAAAAGACATAGACACTACCAATGAGTAGGAATTTTGATAAAAATTTTAGAAATATTTTCAATATTGATGTGTTATAATGACTTATTAAGCGACGGAGTCAATAAACTTGAAACAAAACGGCAACGAATTTAAAAACATAATCATTCTCAATGTATGGAATCTGTACAGGGTGCGTACGGTATTTGAGGACAACTTGTAGTAATAGAGCATTTACCCTATCAAACTGCTCAAAAAATGTTCTATCTCCGTCACCTCTACAGCATGGTGATCCAGAAAATTGAAATTCTTACTAGAAAAAGGAAGACAGTTTGTAGTGAATAAAAGGAAGTTTCAATAAGTCCGTGAAGGACTGCAGCGATGTTCTGCTGCCTCGGCAGAAGAAGATGACAATATCTGCCGAGAATGCCCTCGTCTGGAGACGCGTGAATGTGCTGGCAGGCTAGCATTGCGGTGTCGTGGGGCGGGTTCATTTCCCCAGCATGAAGACCCACTACAAAAAAATTTCGCACTCACGAATTGGATGTTGCTCACGAGGCGACCGAAGTCGCAAAAAGTGTAGATAACTACACCGAGGGAGATAGTACTTGTTACAAAAACAAGAGGAACCTGAGAAGAAAGGCGGACTTGGGGTAACCTCGTCATTACCCGACGAAGCTCATGGCCCACAAATGAAGGAGGGGCAACCGGGTGGTGATGGAGCCCCTTCGCACCCACCCAACCGGAATTAAATCCATATTTTTGTTGCAGTGGCCAGGTATTCCTCTTCTGAGTGGAAAACTCATACAACTTGAATTGCATGAACTTTCCCATCAGAAGGGGAGTACCCCGGAGACCCATTTATGCCATAGAATTATACAATTTGATTGCATAACGCTATGCCATAAAGAGGCACTCTGCTTGGGCCACTCAACCCGCGATGTCACCTGGAACGAAAAGTATTAATTAAGTACTCGGCGGCTGGCTCATGTTTTTCGTGGGCAGCCTGCCACCGTACCGGGTCCTATACCTGGTCAGAAGGTTGGGAAAAGAAAGACCGATTTCAAAAAATTTAGCAATTCATTCTTTGTTTTATATTTCTGCAAAAATTAATTGGTTACAATTCAACTCAAATTATAAGTATGTAACCAAATAGGAAAAAAATAGGTATATGTAAAAAAAATTATACATCTAACAAAAATAGGAAAAAATTATGTACATAGAAAAAAATGTAAAAAATATATATATATGACAAAAAAGGCAAAAAAAATTATTTATATGGAAAAAAAAAATATATATGACCAAAACGGCAAAAAAATTATTTATATGGAAAAAATGTAAAAAAATATATATATGACCAAAACGGCAAAAAAATTATTTATATGGAAAAAAATGTAAAAAAATTTATATATGACAATAAGTAAAGGTACTCACCCAAACATCCTCGTCGGGTGCCCGCTGGTGATGTGGGTGGTCCTGTAATGTAACTTGACTGCCGTTAAATCGACTGTTGTTTGTGTTACTGTGACACTTTCTGTGATTAATTTATCATTATTGTCTGTTGTTTGTTGCAGAATCGCTCGAGGCTTAGGTGTTGGAACATCCTTCTTAGCTGAAGATCCTTTTTCTAATGTTTTTGGAGTATCCACAAACATTGATTTACTTATTGTATTGGAATTACTTGTAAGACGTTGCGGAGTGCTTTGCTGTTTTGGTAATGGAGGCTTTTCCTTTTTATGTTTATTGAAATCATCAATTAGTGAAACACCAGTAACAGATATATGTAGTGAATAATAAAAAGTTTCCATAAAGTCCGTGAAGGACCGCAGCGATGTTCTGCTGCCTCGGCAGAGGAAGGTGTTGGTTCCTGCCGAGAATGCCCTCGTCCGGAGACGCGTGAATGCGCTGGCAGGCTAGCATTGCGGTGTCGTGGGGCGGGTTCGTTTCCCCGGCACGAGGACTCACTACAAAACATTTCGCATTCACGAATTGCTTGCAGAGATCAAAGAAGACGACCGAAGTCGCAACATTGTAGATAACCTCCACGAAGGAGACATACTTGTTACTAGAACAAGAGAAACCTGACAAGAAAGGCGAACTTGGGGTGACCTCGTCTTTACCCAAATAAATTCAGGTCCCACAAATGAAAGAGGGGCAGCCGGGTGGTGGTGGAGCCCCTTCATGCCCACCCAACCGGAATAAATCCAATGTTAAACTGTTGAAGTGGCCAGGCATTCCTCTTCTGAGTGGAAAACTCATACAACTTGAATTATATGAACTTTCCCATCAGAAGGGGAGTACCCCGGTGACCAATTTATGTCATAGAATTATACAATTGAATTGCATAACTCTATGCCATAAAAAGGCACTTGGCTTGGGCCACTCAACCCATTAAGTCACCTGAAACAAAAGAAGGGATTAATCTGTACCCGGCGGTTGGCTCATTTTTTGGGGTGGAAGCCTGCCACCGTACCGGGTCCTATACCCGATTGGAAAAGACCGGAAGGGAAAAGACCAATTTTTTTGTTTAATTCAGCATTTTATTTACAAATCGCATGTTTTTAACCTGTCACTTACTGTAAAGTGATTCGCTTCAAAATGCAAAGCTTTCAAAATTTGCGATAGGACATACATCAAAGCACAGGACCGCCAAAAATCGATTGTTTAACAAATCGTTAAGTATTCATGTTCCGAGCAAAAAAAAAAAGTGAGAGCTCCTATTATTTACAGTACAAAAACACCAAATGCTGCATGTTTATGCTATGCTTTTCAGGTTAAAAGGTTTCTCTTAATTATTTAGCAAGTTTTTGAAATAACCGAGTTGCTTTTCAACAGACAAAGTAAGAAAAATTTATTTGAAGCAAGTTCAGCTAACGAAAACGCGTCCACTAAATTTCTAGGCTTCCCGTTAATTTGAAAGCAAAACTCAACTGTCGAACGCGCTCAAAAAAAAACAACTAGGGGTGACAAGATGTGGATCTACGCTGAGCCAAAAGCTAATTTACTAAAGACATTTCCTTTTTCAACAGAAAGGAACTTCAAATCTGAGGGAGTGTGTTTATTCGTTACTTTTCTTCTTTATTTCTCTATATAAGATATTTTTCTTACTTCTTCAAAGAATATAATAACTCGATTAGTTTTCCTTTTCCTTCTTTGTTCTAAAATCTAATATATGTATCTAAATATTTTCTTGTCCTACAGAGATACATCTTGTGTGTGCTTAATTAACCAAACGGATCATGTAGGAAATTAGAGTTAATATACTTGTATATATTAAAATTAATTATTATATAATTTTATTAGATCAAGAAAAGGGACTCACCGCATGTTCCGTCGAGCGCTCGATGGGTGCTGGATACGTCCTGTAAATCTTCGTTTTTGGTTAACTTAAACGCTACAATGTAATTCGATAATGATCTAAGGCCGAATAATTCACCTATCACTATAAAAGTTCTTTGGCCGAATGCCATTCAAAATTTAGTAATCAAATCACATGAAACGGGCGCTAGTGTGAATCCGTTTTCAAGAATTGTTCGTAACTCTTCTCATCCATAAGTTTATCAATTTCTGAAGTTTCACTGAGCTTCACTTTGAATAACCAGCCTTTTCATAGCACGATGTATTTCTTAACCCTGGGGTATCCTCAACTGATGTGTTCTTCTCTACCACAGTTCCTGACACAGGAGAATATAATTCACTCGCTAGCGGTGGGTGCAGAACACAAAATCATTTCGATGATTGTGGGGCCAGTTGAATACGCTGCAACACGAGGAACTGTCGATCCGATGCGCTTTGAATGTCAGGAATGGCGAACGTGTTTCCGTTAACCAGTTGGCCTCAGATATGATCAGTAGAGCGGGGGGGTTGCCGAAACCTTGAAAACGAACCAAACGCGGCATCAGCTAATTCGTACTGCTCCAGTGCTAGTTCTTCGGACGGATTGAAATCGTCATCGAAATGGGCTTGGGTATTGTATGTGTACGAGTAGTTATCAATCGCTGTAATCACGGCAGACCATGGAGTAATTGCGGCTTGTCCTCAATTCAAATGGCGTTGGGTACCCGTATTTATCCTTGCACTATCAACACCGTGATTGCATTGAGAAAGTTTTGGTCAGCTCTAGGTGCACGGCGACTGGTAATAATTAATAAAAAAGTTCACATCACCAGAGTATTCCCCGCAAATTTCAATTGTTGCCTGTTTCGACTCACCAATAAGTTCGTAAACACACTCTCTTATTTTAAAATCTATCACGCGCGCAGATAACAGATATTTGTTCTTCGCACATCACGGATATTTTTATTTTATAGTTACAAATAGTTTTAGATTAAGTTTATGTTGAATCGTCATTTGAAGTGTTTGCACGTTATGAAAATGATTTAATACACATGCCTTGTTTCAAATACTAGTGTGCAATATTTTAATTTTGAATGATAATTTTAGTTTAATTGTAGGTAGGGTTGCGTTGGAGCCATTAAAAGTTTAATATATTAATAATTGGTCAAGAACTTAATGAACTTGTTATGTCTCGCAAAATAAACAGATACGACATTGTATAACTTGTATAGAATGCTAATCGCCTCCTCAGGATTCACCACTGAATCACCAAAAGCTGGCATTTGACTTTCGTTCAGGGAATCTGATTCCAAGGAATATTCACTATCTCGCAAGGTTCCGGAATCCTTCACGTCTTCCCGCTAGATTTGTCCTTGCTAGTTGCCTGATAAGAGGTTTTAGCCTCGTGATGGCTTGATCCTTTGCTATCGGAAATAATTGGAAGTGAAGATGTTTCTGTATTTTGTGATTCTCTAGGAGTATCACAACTGCTGGTTGATTGGTAATCGTGGTCCAGCACCGTGCTATCTACAGATTTCTTTCCCGAAGTACGATTACCGTGCGTTTGGCAATATTAACTAAGCAGGTTAGGCTTATTTTGCGTAGTAGACAAATGTGCAGCTAAATGATTTGATTGTTGCTGTTCGGTTGCTTTACCGAAGATTTGGTTTGGAGGCTCCTCGTTTTGAGATATTGATGGATTTCCAACGACTGTTGCAGCACTATGTTCCTTTCCAGCACGAACGTTATTTACTTGCTTTGATCGATGTCTGCCGTAAGTTGTGGGCTGGGGTACTGAAGTCGTCTGAGGTTCGCGATCGTGTTCTAGAAGCTACACAATCACGTTTGGACGAGTTGTTTTTTCTTCTCACTTGAATCCTTCTGGTGAGATTTATCGTGTTCTCGATTAGTGTTATTATCGGTTGGGTTCTGGCGACGTCTCTTGTGACTTGAATGTGTCGATAAATCTTCACAACTTGGCCACGAGTTTCGGGCCGATATCCGTTTTCGTTCAAATCTTTTGGGGTGCAGGATTTGGTGATTGAGATTTATACGATCTAATAGATCCACTCGTGTTGATACTATTTTCTAACAGGCGTTGTTGTCGACGTCGCTGTGTTGCCAACGTTACACAAGGAGTCGGTGTTGGCTTCGTTATGTGTCGATTTTGTTCGTAGACTTCGCGAGTTTCTCCCGATTTGTATTTTTGCTACTATTTTGGTGGCTATTGTAATGTGAATAGCTACTGGAAGCTTGTAAACCTGGCGCCGTGGTCGTGTTGCTACGATGCCCCTCCATCACTGCCGAGAACAATTGATTGTTAACGGGTTCGGCCATAGACGACACTTAACCGTCCACTCTATGTCACTAATCATGCCCCTGAAGCGAATTTTTCCTGTCCTTGTCCTATTTAATGTTTTGATTATACCGAAAATTGTGGGGGAGAAGGGAGTTGATCGATGTGAACAACACTAGTTCCAATATCTAGGGTACCCCTTTTTTATATGTCGTTTGGGTAAGGTGACTGTGGCAGTGTGCTTGAGTAATGATAACGTAATTTCTACTCGAATTATTTATCAACCAAAATATTGACCGCACTACAAACGCAACCGGAATTTCCACCAAATTTCGAAATTACTAATTGAGTTTTCATTTGTTCGCAACGATGCGACAATAAAGGACATCAATACTCACAAAAAGTTGCCATACAAATAACAGTAGAGTTCACATTTCGCATTGCACACACACTCCCTATCCCGACGTATCTTGATTCCGGATGTGCTTTTAATACATGAAGGAGCTCCAATAAGGGGTAGCTTAGAATATGAACACATCCTTGGCCCTTGATAAGGAAAAATAAATCACTTGTATTATTCCATGCTATTTCACTAACCTGTTATAATGTTTCACAATAAAACTGTCTATTGCGGCATTTAGAGTTCCGTTTTCCATTTGGTTGGTTTGCCGCTGCTTCGTAAAATTAAATCGAGAATTCGAAAATATCTATACCTCAGAACAGATATTTTCCCAAACAAAATAGCACAATTTCCCAAAAATTCCGATGGAAGCAATATTTAGGCGCGAAAGACTTGACAAACGTTGGCGTCAAGTCTAGAGAAGTAACGAACACGAATTTTCTCGAAATCTTCACAAAACCTTCGACATCATTGAGTCACCACTATTTTCTATTTAAACTCGACTGCGATAATAAATAACTAAACAAACTTAAAACAATTCAGTCAGGACTTCTTGCCTACAACACCGAATAACGTTCTATCCAGACCGCCGGCACACTCCCTCGTGTTTTTCTCAAGTTCCCCAAAAAAAATGGCGGGGCCGAACCATCGAGCAACGAGACAGCAATCATGCACGAGTAGTCGCGAAAAACGACGCTAGAATCGTATTCATCTTTGACAAAGGAAAATTTGGCGCGAAATGCAGTTATTATATCAATAGCATCAAAATTTCAATTAACCGTTTGTCATCTGTTGCACTTATGGGCGAGGAGAATATTTCAAGCGATTGATGCTACAATAATAATTGGTATTGCTGATTGTTCGCAATGCTCAGTACTACACTCGTACCCAATCGATCACGATATTATAACACTCAAGTATGGTATTGAAAATCGCCGCCAAAATATCGCGAGAACAGTTATCTGCACTGCACTTCGCGCTCGTATCTGGATTCTCACCAGTTACACCGACTACGGGCGGGAGCAAGCTCCCCAATAGGCAAAAGAATGAAACAGCGGCAAACCATCGAACCAACACACTTTGCAAACCGTTCTCTCGCTCGTTCACACACACTTGTCTAGGACTAGCCAACATTCTTATGACACTTAAAAATATTTTGAACTTGCTATCAGCGCTAGAAATCAGATTTCTAATTAATTCCCTGAGACAATTTTCATTTCTTCACTGAATAATGTCCATTTGTGTTTAACACAACACGCAAGTCTGATTGCCCCGGCACTCTGCCTAGAACACTTAACTACTCGCATCGGCAACATACCAGCGGACGTGTGTCCGTCACTATTTTGCTTTCGCCTAGTGTGTACCGTACGTACGTGACGGTTGAGGTATGCTAATGTCAGACCATACGAAGAACAGGAACATTATTTTTCACGGCTTGAAATAAAATTTACGTAGATCGATACGCGAAAGTGTCGACATTGCAAAAACATTATATTATTCACTCGGACTCCGCGGAGTGTGTCGATAGCTCCCGACAGCAGAACTTTCGTCACTCCCGTTGGTATACTGAGAATGAACACACTAATTAAAACTATTAGCGAAAGCCTTTTAATGATAAATGTGAATAAACTTTCGAAACAAACTAGAACGGAAAGTCTTCTAACCCGCAGTAAAAACCATACGCGACAATAGAATTAAAATCCCGCGGACACCACGCTCAAAAGCAGTGGCTGTTTGTTTCGTACTGCCCTGCCTGCTGGTGCACTTTCGTCTGCCGCCGCGCGTACGCTCCGGCGCTCGTCAGTTGCAATCATTTATTTGCTACACTCGCGCATGCTGTGTCCAATGCACTTAAAAATAGCGAGTCATTCTCAAAAACATCAGCTATTAAATTTTGATGCACCTTCACATATTCTCGACAATTGAATGTGAATATTTTCTCCTTTCAGCGTAGATATTGTTTCAATGCCCTCATTTTTGATATGATCGAGGAACATTTGTTTGAGCATATCCTGCAATCAATCTGGTATGGGTTTCAGGATGACATACATATTCCGTAGATCTTTTCGTTTCTCTTGTGATACCATTTCTTTGCATTCAGAATAGAGGAAATCAAGATGGTCATTTATAAATCGCTCTTCACACTCCTGACCTCTTCAGTTACTACATATACTAGCAGGGCGTGGCTTACGCACTGTACCCACCGACCTCCACGTATGGCTATGCAAGGAGGAACTGAGAATCGATGCGAATAGCTAACGTAGGAACTAATTCAGTGTTTTCCATTGCTATTTGAATATTCATGCGATAACACTTTAACAATATATGTTCACTACATTTCTCTAATTAGCACTTTATCCCCAGTAACATGAAAAAAAATAGCAGGGAAGATTTATGTGGGCTAGATTCAAGTTTTTATGTATCTCAAATAGTGGATCAGAATGCATAATCCGTTGACTTGCACTACTCGTACATAACGGCACAACAAAAGCAGTTCCGAACTCCTCTTCGATCTCAATTGCGCCGTCACACTGCCAGGAGGAATACTTCACCTCCAGAGACACCAAATTTTCCTTCTACAATTCCGTATGCAAATTTTAAATTACTTTTGATGTAAATCGAAAACTGTTAAATCGTCGCCGCACCAACGTTAATTTCTTCCCACTTTTTCAACTTAAATTCAGAGAATCTCCACACAACCGCTAAATTCAGTCTTCGGTACGAAAACTTCACAACTTGTATTGAATTGAACAATAATAGTTTCAACGTAAACACATGAAATGGTTTCACATGAAAATCCTTCCCAGTGTTTTCAACATCCAAGATAATTCCAACTATCTAATTGCAGAAGAAAACAAATGGCATATTCCAAAAAAAATTAAATTTTCTCCTTATGCATTTGATCTCAGCAAAACAATTGCTGATCTTTGCCAAACGGAATCAACCTCTACAGCAGACACCACTCCGAACGCGCCAAGTAACTTGTCTTATTCGCTCGACTTTTTGCCTGCTTTTCCCCGAGATCCAAATAGCCCCTCCACGGTCGCACTGATCTCAACGCAGAAATCATATAATGCACAAGTTGTTCGCAAGTCTTGCCACGAATGCTGTCAGAGAACCCTTTATAAAGGATCTAGTATGCGGACTGATTTACGCTTTCAACTAATTAGAATTTTGGCCTTGCAGGACAGGAAGCTCCAAGTCGTGTTTCGCGAGGGATTCCGCGAACCGTTCACTGCCAAAACAAACAAACCAAATTGAAACCAAGAAACCGGTCGAAATGGTCGGGTGGGTCGGAGTTGATGTTCAAGTCCTTTGGCCTTTCAATGGAACCACGGAAGCGTGGAATATGCGGATTGCATGTAGTCACGTAGGTCAGATCACTCTTAATCTCGCGGTGAGGGTTCAAAACTGTCGACTGCCAGGGAAGAACGTTGGGGCTGTGGGCGCGGGTGTTGGCTAGCTCCCACACTATGTGCGTGCACTTCCGTTCGCGATGCGAACTTTCGAACTGTCCTATATATGCGATTTGCGCGTTCGTTCAGTAAATCGTATTGAAATTTTGAATTTTCCGCTTACCTGTGGAAAACCCAACCTCAATTGGAATCGTCTTGGAAACACTTTCGCCAAGCAGCGGGTAACTTCACCACCAGCCAAACTACCGTTGGGGCTGCGGGCGCAGGTGTTGGCTAGCCCCCACACTATATGCGTGCACTTCCGTTCGCGATGCGAACCTTCGAACTGTCCTATATGTGCAAATTGCGCGTGCGTTCAGTAAATCGTATTGAAATTTTGAATTTTCCGCTTACTTGTGGAAAACCCAACCTCAATTGGAATCGTCTTGGAAACACTTTCGCCAAGCAGCGGGTAACTTCACCACCAGTCAAACTACCGTTGGGGCTGTGGGCGCGGGTGTTGGCTAGCTTCCACACTATATGCGTGCACTTCCGTTCGCGATGCGAACCTTCGAACTCCCTATATGTGCGAATTGCGCGATAACCTCTTCTCTTTAGATGGCGACAACTGTCAAAAATATTAAAATGTCCCAGATCAATCGCAAATCGTACCAGAAATTGTTCCAGTTCAATCTGCAATCGTACCAGTTCGATCGTTTAGTTGATCTGGGACATTTTAGGCCTGAATTTTCCTTAACCCTTAACTGCTCGATTACTACAAGTACGATCAAACGCATATTGAGATAGGCGGCGACAAGTAGACATTAATGATTATTCAGCGTAGAATTTTTCTGTTCCAAATATCTAAGGTCTTCTTTTTAAAATAATCCAGAACTAATAAACGCCTCCCACACCGATTTTGTTTCAAATCAATGTGATACCAAAGAAAAAGTACGAAATATTATTACGCATTATCCATTAACTGTGCGCACCCACACATGGGAAAAAAATCGTATGCAATATACCTTGAGGCTTGCATCAAAAGATGGGTCTGAGGGGTTGCGATGTTCCTTGACGCATGGTGTCGAAGAGCAAACGTCAGTGTGGTGAGTTGCGTTTTCCCTCGCGTCGCGCGGTGATCTGTGTGGCAATTTCGGAAGAATAACATCCTCGAAATTCCCCGTAAATATCTGCCATCGACTTGAAACCTCTAGGGGGGAACCATCGACAAGCGGTTATAGATTGTGTGAAGTGACATATTTTTCTGTGAATTAAAGGAATTTAATTAGTGCTAGAAATGTAAAATGTCACTAATGTCCGACATGTCATGGCCATCCTTCCATGATTGTTCTGGACGTAAAGTAGGCGCATATCGTTAGTTTGTGAGTTAATTCATAGTGTAATTCCAGGGTGACGCAATAATTGTCCAAGTGACAATGAACTCTGCTCATTAGGAGCGCTAATGAGTGTAGAGCAGGAAAGTGGAATAATTCTCGTTCATCATTCCCAAAATTTCCTCGTTGGCAACAATCGAGAAACAACCACTACGCAATATCTGGACGCAAAGTAAGAGAAAAACAATAGAAGTCACGTCAACTCGGTCGGCGGTTTTCATCTTTTCTTCTATGCAGGGACTCCAAATTGATATTTGGATAATGTCGGTTGCAACAATATCTTTAAATCCAGTTATAATCGTGACATTGGCGGTGGGAAATCTAGTATCGGAGAGTTGTAAAGAGCAACTTTGTTTTGATGGCACGTGTTGAGGTTAGCTGTCAGTGTTAAACAGAACGAACTTGAGCTTTGGTGGAGGGCAGTGAAAATAGCTCATAATATCGCTTGTGGCCTCTTACATGAGTTTGAATTAGAGAATGGAGGTAATCGATGCAGCAAATAGTGGTATATTCGCACAAAAAAAACCAGAGACCTTAGCATTCAAAGAACCGTCTTCCAAAGAAGTGATTACCGGAGTCTTAATCAGTGTTAATTGATCCTTAACGACCTGTGAATCATAAACATTTCAAGTTCGTACTAGTTAAACAAGCACTAGCGGGTGATTAGTACATTATGCGGAAGTAGTTCAAGATTATTCACCAAGCAGCTGACATCTTGACGATAGTGGTGTTTCGAACGCGGACATCCAAGCGAGTTCGACATTCGATCATTTTTGTGCCCCAGAATAGCGCGGAAATAGCAGTTCACCTGCATTACCAGAGCAACCACTAGAACTGCCAACATATTATTCACCTGCGGAAATACCATCACTCCCAACTGCACCAAGCTTACAAAGACTCTCCTCTAATGTTCGTCAACCGACCGCTAATGTGCTTCCAACGCCTGTAGCTACATTGCCACCGCCACCGCCTTTACCACCATCAACAGGAAGTGAAGTTAGTCGTTCTTCTAATGGACAGGATTTCGACAGTTTAGCAATAGTAGACCTGTCTTCAATTCACAACCGGGAGAATTCTATAGTAAAACGCCTGCCAAGAGACTCGTTCATCACACATCGGCCAGCGATGACACGGAAGCTTTAATGATATCAAAATTGAAGCAGGCTTGTGGTTATGAGTATACAATAAAATTACAAGGAATGTTTCAGGACATTGGGATTTCGAAAGATCTCAACGAACGCTTTAGACTACATTTGAAAGCAGCTAACACACTTATTGAAGTTGACTTTACAATTCAAGTTCTCTCTACCGGATCATGGCCATTTAATCACAGTTCATCATTCAACCTGCCATCAGAATTGGAGCGATCTGTACAGATGTTTACTAATTTCTATGCCACACAACACTCACGTCGTAAATTAAATTGGCTGTACAACATGTGTTAAGGAGAATGTGCGTGCAGGGTACGAATACGGACGATGGTCGACTCACACAGTCCTCCCTGTACAGTTACTCAATTTGCAATTATTCGCTCGGGAAATCCATACGACAAAATTTTTGCTACATTCGGCCAAACAGACTAAATTATTTATTAATAGTTGTGAGGTGTTTTGGGGGATGTAACCTTAGTCAACATATTTTATAGGAAGCAAAGGAACCCATTCGTTTATAATTTGTGAATTTAGGCAGTTTTTCTTTCATCCCGGAGTATCTATGTATTGTGCGTCATCCGGGCGACAGTCATCATTTTTTAAGCAACCGTTGTCGGCATCCGAAATCCGTATTTATCTAATGTTTCCAGGACTAACATCGCCAGCACTTGTCAACGAGCGCTCGTCGTCGGACAAGGCCGTGATTATCCTTAGCATGTTTTCTAGTTTTTCTTAATTATTTTTTTTTGCGTTTTCCTCTCACATACAACTTTGAGAACGACAAAAAAAAAGAAAGAAAGACTTGCCTACCAAACGTTACCTTTTACTAATTATATTATGGTACAAATTATATATTTTATAAATCGTCCTTTTTTTTAAATTACCTTATTGTATAAATTATATGTTTTATCAAGTTTTTAAATTATTTGTACTTTAGGAATTAAATTTAAAAGATAAACGCGCGTTAGTTACCATACCGCGCCGTCATTGAATTTATAAACAAAAAAATAGGCGCTCATTGAACCCGGGTATATTTCCTTTGTTTTTATGATTCTTGGGGTTTCGTTGTACAAGAATAGAATATTATTAGGTAACCCCAAAAAGCGCTTATTATGAATTTATGTGTTTGTAAAAGGAGCATCTTCTATATTTTTTTGTTAATTTGAGTTAGAAAAAAGGTCTTCAATATTATACGAAGCCCCCGTGTAGAAGAAAATACAGAAGATTCTTCCCAAGACCGATATATGTAACAATAACAAGAGATTTTTTATATATTATCGAACCGGAAATGCACTCAATACTTGAAAGTAGTTAGAAGTAAAACCTTATAATATTACGTCGACCAACAAATTGTATATCTCCTTTTTCTGTTTTTCCTATGCAATGAAGAAAAAAAGAAATACAATGAATTCTTAACTTTCCAATGAGATCGGTCTTTCCTTTCCTTCTGTTCTCACCGCCAGACATGAGCCAGCCATCGGGCACCGACTAACCTCCTTTTGTTTCAGGTGACTTGGCGGGTTGGGTGGCCCGTGCAAGGTGCCTCTTTATGGCATAGGGTTATGTGATCGAATTGCATAGCTCTATGGCATAAATTGGTCACCGGGGTACTTCTCCTGGATACCACGTCTAGCACTCGTTGCGTGTAGACGTGTTTTTAATTCGCTCCTGTCAAGAATTTTTATAAATTAAAATAATTTTTAAAAACGTCAATTAGAAAGTAATTTTATAAAGAAACTTATTACACCGTCGAACTATTCGAACAATTTATCGAGTATCTGGATTTTACCTGCGAGAAAGTTTCAAGAAAGAAGAAAAGTTTTTTTCACCGGGGGGATGGAGGAGCCCGACGGCTTCCCACCGCTGGGGGACCCAGAGCCAGGCATTTCGAAAATTACAAATGATAAAATAAACAAGCGGAAAAATGAACAAGACAATTGTGAGCATGGAAAGCGTATTACGCTTTCCAGCGAAGATTATGAAAAAGTAATCAGGGTGAATGCAAGGATTACGAAACAAAATGATGAATTAAAACTCCGGATACAGAGTTTGGAAGATATGGTCCGGACGTTTTCAAATGGGAGCAAACCAAAAGCGAAGCCACAGAATACGTCCGGCAAAGAAGAGCCGATATTAACTAAGAAGAATGAAAAACAGGAAACAACAACAACAAGCAAGACTAACGAGAAAGCAGTGCCAACATATAAAACGAAATCGCAAGATATGAGCAAGACAATCCATGATGCGGAAAATATCCTGAGCGCAGGAGGAGCGAACGATAGCGCCAATTATTATGCGGTGCTGTCTGCAATGAACGAAGAAATGGACATCGAGATGGAGAGCAACGATAACATAGGTAATATTGATAGCAGTAATAATTTCATTAAATATTTAAAATTAAAAAATAAGCAAAAGGAGAAGAAGCCAACCAGTATGTCTGCTGGTCCTCCTAATAAAATTAATAAGGTAAATGAAAAAGTTCCTCCAATAAACGTTTTTGGGCAGCGTGGAGGAGATATGGTTCGGTTATTGGCAGCCGAACATAAAATCGAGAACTTCGAAGTTAAGAGAGTGACCGCTGATAAGCTCTCGATCAAGACAAAGACACTGGCTGGCTTCAAACTGGCGAAAGATGCTCTTAATAGTGTCCAAGCTCCCCACTTCACAGACCTTCCTGTTGAAGGGCTTCGACTGTGGGGAGAATACAGTTTATCTCCTTGAAATGTTGCAGGAAGCAGCACCAGCTGTTAAGTTCATGTGTGTGAAAAATTTTGCTACAAGGAGAAGGTAAAATATTACCATTTTATTTAGTCCAAATTTCCAACGACAGCAGTCCGAGTGCCCTCCAACAGGTAAGGTACTTCAACTTTAGAGTTAAGAGGTGGGAACGCCTCCAAAAAACTGAGGTCAACCAGTATTACAGGTGTCAAAGATACGGGCATTCGGCTGCCAATTGTGCAATGCACTATCGCTGTGTTAAGTGCAAAGATATCCACGCCCCGGTAAATGCAAATTGGCTCAGATGGGGCCAAAAGAAAAATTGTATTGTGTTAATTGCGGTATATTTGGTAATCCAGCATCATACCGAGAATGCCCTCGGTATCAAGATGCAAGAGCTAAATTTTCCCTAAAGCAAACCAAAGTAAATCACAATCTGTTACCTCCCAACTTCATCAAACCCGGGGTATCATTTGCACTTGCTGCCAGAAGACCAGCAGACAACAATATAAATAAAACAAATAATGTAAGTGGCAATAATGAGCTGCTTCTTAAAATCTACCAGCAACTTGAATCGCTTTCAGACAGAATTAATAAGCAAGACCAAAAAATCAATTTCGTTTTTCAACGTTAAGGCCAACATGCTCCAAAATAGTTTGTCAACCAGTCATATTCCCATGGATAGGATTCGTCTCACCTCGATCAACGTCAACTCTATTGTTACTATACATCGGCGTGATTATCTCCTTGAATTCATTGTTAAGGAAAAGCCTGACATCATGCTTCTCACCGAAACCCACCTCAATTCATGGCACTACATGACATTCAAGGATTTGGAATTCAAAAGAAACGATAGGGTATTAGGTGATGGGGGAGGTGGCGCCGGGATATTGGGGAGGTGGCACCGGGAGTCGAGTTCAAAAGCTTTGAATTTCTTGAAGTGTCCGTTATCAAAATCTCACTGCCAGGTGGGGATAACCTCTTCGTTATCTCTGCCTATGCAATTGTTGGAACTGTTCTCAGGCTCAAGGAGGAACTCAATTCCTTGTTTGAAATACTCGAATTGAACAGGCTGCATAACTATTATATTCTTGCTGGTGACCTGAACGCCAAGCATACATCATGGCTGAACGCCACCAATAATCCAAGAGGTGTATTCCTGAAATCGTGGATAACAGAGAACCAAATTGAATACAGGTGCAATCTATATGGGTCGGAGTTCCCAACATACCCTAGGACAAATTCATATTTGAACCTCTGCATTGCCGACGCAAGACTCGAATTCAACTTTAATAGTCCTTGACGGAAACTGCAGGTGCTTCCTAATGATAGGGACCATAACGCAATCGTAATGGAAATCAATCATCACAGGGATGATTTCTTCCTCATTCCAGTTCAACACGAAAATCATCGGTTGAACTTCAAAAGAAGTTTAATCGGGAGTACCAGAAGCAATGTCCCCCTTCTGATGGTGGAATCTAACTAACGATGAAATAGAGGTCTATTTGTCGAAGTTAGAGAAGCTGACGTTGGAAACGATTGAGAAAGTCATTCCCAAGATTAAACTTCGAAACAATTTGGAAGGATATGAAACACCAACCATCGCAAGGTTGAAAAGATTGAAAAGCCTTCTTCTTACACGCGTCAACAATATTTATCGACGATTTTTGGATTACCACCATCCCTCGTTGTCTTTGGTGAAATTACATCTGAGGAATGTCCGGAACTTAATCCGGTCATACTTCAGGAGTGAGGTCAGCAATCAATGGGCGGAAAAATTGAGGGGTATTAGCCCACAGGACCCAGACGGGTCCATGCATATTCCGCATGAAGTCTCGAGTGAGGGTATCGAATCTTGAAGTCACTAGTCATGAGATAAATCTTCTCGATAGGGCTGGTATCGAAATTGATAGTACGACTCCGGATAGAAATGGAAACAGGATTATTTGTGAAGGATTGGATAAACTTGCCCTGATTGGAACACATTTTGAATTGGTTCATCTGCCAAACCCTGAGAGAGGGAACGAAATAGTTTCAGAGATCGTTGAAGCAAAAGTTTCCGACTTCAAATCAAGCCAGAACGGCCAACCAATTCTTCATTTCAATGAAACATTAACATCTGACCTCATACCGAGCTTGAATCTTATTGATTATTTTGTCAGCTATGAAGACTTGTGTTTCATTTTTCGCCGGGTAAACAACAAGAAATTATGTGGTACTGATGGCATTCCAAATGTAGCGCTCCGACATTTGCTGGAGGTTGCTATTAGGAATTATTGCATATTGTTCAACAACATGTTGAACAATTCATATTTCCCAAATGAGTGGAAAAAGGCTAAGGTATTTCCGATCTTGAAGAAAGGAAAAGAATCTTCATGCCCTAAAAGCTATCGCCCAATCAGCTTGCTGCCTAACATCAGCAAGGTGTTTGAAGTGATACTCAACAGAGCATTAAACGCCCATATTGAGAAATATGAGTTGATGCCGAATTGCCAATTTGTTTTTCGTGCCAGGCATTCGACCACACATGCAATAACGAAAGTAACCTCAGACATCTGTTGGAAACTAAATGATAGACAATGTGTTGGAGCATGTCTCATTGATATGGAGAAAGCCTTCGATACGGTGTGGTTAGATGGACTAGTTTTTAAACTCCTTCAGGACAAGTTCCCCAGACACCTTGTCGCCACGATGTGTAATATGTTATACGGGAAATCGTTTGTCGCAACTGATGGAAATCTGACAACAATGCGCGAGTTCAAGGTCTTGAATGGTCTACAGCAGGGAACAGTTACTGCGCCTCCGCTCTTCTCAATCTTCATTCGCAAGCTATTGAACGGCTTTGATTTTAACGTCTCGCCAACGCGATCATTGGTAGCGTTTGCTGATGATCTGAGCATCTATACGGCAGACCGAAAAGCTACAATAGTTCAGAGCAATCTCCAAAAAATGTTCAATGATGTACAGCTGTACACTGACAATTATTGGCGAATGAAAATCAATGCGCAAAAGTGTGAAACAATCTTGTTTCGAACAACTCTGCACGGGGTCAATCAAGACCTGAAACGTAATTGGAAAGATTTCCACATCATGGCTGGTGAGGGTAGTTCAGAACGGATTCCACATAAATCCTGTGTTCGATACCTCGGTGTTTATCTCGATCAGTATCTGTACTATACTGAACATGTGAAAATCATGCTCAGTAAAGCAATTAAAGTAGTCATGGCCCTTTGGCGACTCTTTCATTCCAGATACATTGATCAAAAAGTCAAAATTATCTGTTACAAGACCCTGGTTAGACCAGTTTTGACATATGGATGTCAGATCTGGTACAACCAGAGTGCTAGTACTATGGAAAAATTAAGAGTTTTCGAAAGGAAATGTCTTCGTACATGTACTGGTTTGTACAGAAAGCCTGAGACGGATTGGGAACATTATATATCTAATAGAAGAATTTATCAAACTGTTGAAGTGACTAGAGTCGATATCTTCATATTGAAGCTTCTTCGGAGTCATATCGCAAGATCTGTGACTGTGAGTGAAAACCCTTGGATTTCAAAGCCGTTCCACCCTACAGACGGGTATATTGCGACTTGCCTCGCTACTGGCTTCATTCCTCCAGAAGCATTCGTGTATTTGGACATGAATCGATATGTTTTTGATTCTGACGGCGTCCCAATCATATATCACATATATAGACGGGCCACCGATAAGAAGATAAAATATCCTCCGAGTTTGAGTTCACGAGACCCACAGTTCCAATGGAGATACTCATTTGCTAGATTCGTTGAGGCTGATCGGGTTGAGAGGGGTCAATCTAGGTATTGGTGGCTGAATGACAATGTCTAAATTATTCGTTTTTATTTTCAGTTCTGGTGTTTATCGTTATTTAGGTTCTGAGTTTCAGCTCATTATTGCTACATTTAGTGTTGTTGTTTATTTTTGTTAAAAATTAGGTATAGGTTAGGTTTATGTTTATTATATTAGGTTAGAGATAAGGTAAAACGCTTAGGTTAGGAACATTGTTATAGATTTTTTTTAAGTATAAGATAAAGTTTTTGATTGCATGTATTAGAATTGAGTTAAAACATATTAGGTGTAGGATCAAAGTTCACTGTGGTGTTAAGATGATAAATAATTTTAGAATAGTGTTGGTTGGTTTTTTCTCCTTTTTCCAATTGAATTTTAAAAATATGTAATAATCTTCATTGATTTGAATTTGCTATAGTTTTTTTTTTTTTTAATGTGTTTAATGATAACGTACACATTTAGAGAACCATTTGGGCCATTAAGTTTTTTATTGTTTTTGATTGGATTTTGCTTTATATTCTTTTAAAATTTATAATGATTAGTATTAAATAAAGCGCTTTTGACTTTGGGGTACTTCTCCTCTGATGGGGAGGCTCATGCAAGTTAAGTTGTATGAGTTTTCCACTCAGAAGAGAAATACCTGGATTTTGATCCGGTTGGGCAGATGCGAGGGGACACCATCACCACCCGGTTGTCCCTCTCTTATTTGTGGGCCATGAGAAGTTACCCTAAGTCCGCCCATTTTTACTTGTTTCACTTGTTCTCTGAACAAGTCATTTCCCCTCTGTATGGTTGCCTACAATTGTTGCGACTTCAGTCGCCTTTCTTTTTGAGACCCCAGAAATTCGTGAATGCGAAATTCTGTTGTAGTGCGGCCTTCTGCTGGGGGAATGAACCCACCCCACGACACCGCAATGCTAGCCTGCCAGCGTATTCACGCATCCCCAGACAAGGGCACCCCCGGCGGATATCTTCACCTTCCTCGGCCGAGGCAGCAGACCATCGCTGCTGTCCTTCACGGACTTTGAAATCTATTTACACCTCCTTGCTCATATTGACCATAATGGCATTAATAGCAGTTTTCAGCAAAGAAGTAGAATTATGAGGACACTTATTGGTAATAATCTAAAGGATTAAGGTCTGGGGAGCTAAGTGGCCATAGGCTCGGTGTTATGTGGTCATGAAAATTTGCGACCATCCAATCTTGTGTCGCCATCGCTTTATGTGAAGGAGCAATGTATGGGCTGCGTCCACTTAAATTGTCTATCCAGGGTTTTACTACCGTCTCCAAAACCTCGATATATGCAGCAGAGTTCACTCGAAGTCCTTGAGTAAAAAAGTGTGGTGGCATAACATGTCCTTCGTTGCTGACAACACCCAAAACCGTAACAGTGACTGGAAATTTTGTATGCATAACAACAGGAACCTCCATAGGATTTGAACAAAGCCATCTGTCATTTCTGCGATTGGTCTTTTGATCTTGGTCAAAATTTTTTTCGTCGGAAAAAACCCATAACACTTAGGGTGCCTTAGGGTGTTTGATTTTTTTTCAGACATTTTAATCGGAGAACTCTCTGTTCCCGTGTTCGTTACGACATGAACTGTCCTCTGCGCATCACGTAAATTTTATACCGAAGGTCTTTGTGGGCAACTCTACGAATAAGGCGCTCAGAAACATGAAACTCACTCGCAAGGACCCTCATTGTATTTGAAGGGTCTTAGTCTATGATCGCTTAAACTTGTTCTAAAAATTCTGCAGACCAGACAGTGTCAGAACGTTGTTCGTGCTTTTTGTGTTTTGAAGCCGATTCTTTATCGCCTCCTGATGCTTCCAATTCTTGGTGAACCTTATGCACGAATGAACGGACGCAATTAAGAAAATTAGGGATCTCTAAATCTGTATGTTTCGCACATATAGCGACGATGACAGCATGTCTCTTCATTTTTTGAGTGATGTTGTAGTCCGCCATTTCTTATCTGAAAAGGAAAAAAAATTAAAAAAAAATTCGTGAAGTTATAGTCACTTTTATGCATGTCCTCAAATACCGTACGCACCCTTTAAATTGGTCAAGTTTTGATATGCAGAATATATTGTTTGATTTACTAATTGTTTTACAGAACCCTTCTGGTAGGAGCACTTTCCTGCTACTTCAACTTGTTCTTAATAAAAATCACGTCTAATAGTGAAAATGTTTTAGATTTGCATAATGATTTCCCAATCGATTAACTGAAATTCAATAAACATTTACCACCTTGATCAACCACAGCCTTATATCACTTACAACCCTCCTCCTTCACCTGGAGAAACAAATTGCGTCGCCCACCTAGAAAGCGTTCACAACAGTTCAAATTGTAAACTTAATTGATTTGTGTTCTTATGGTTGTGACTCTCTTTCTGTCTAAGTTTATGTGGGGCTCACGCTTCTTTTATTCTTTGGAATATGTGTACACATTTTTTTTAATGTTGGAAATTCTAAAAGAAATCTGTTACGGGGAATTTGAGAAGGAACACCACTTAAACACCACCACCGGGAAATGTGGTACGAGGGATGCATCCTCGAGCCAAACTGGGATAGGAAACATTATAATGTATTGTTTATAGTTCTAGTAAAGTTAGAAATAAAAACATATTCTAATGTTAATGGCTGCAGTAGAGTAGACTTTAATTTCCTCAAGTTAGATTAATGCAGCGCAACTCAGACTAGTTAAGCTCGACGAAGTTCACGACAACACTCCCGTATGTGCACGGTTGCACCACAACGACATCATCTGTAATCAACAACCACGGAAAGAACGAGTTAAAAGGATGCATGAGGAAGAAATCATCGTAGGAACCGATGACATGAGGAAATTCATCGCAGGCAACAGGAGAACACTTTGATCATGCAAATAAACCTAATAATCAAGGTGGCAACATGAATCATAACTTTCAAGGCGGAGGCGGATCAAACAAACGTGTTGGTGGTGGAAGAACCAGTGGTGAAAATGATTCCCAAAACAATAAACACAACTTTATGGTACAAAGTCTTGTTGTTGCTGAGGGTGTCACAAACTTCGATAAATTGTGGAAGGAAGTCCAACCAGAAGAGTTAATGGACTCAAATGCATATTCGAAACTCCAATCGAAACTTCTGGATGAAAGGGCATTGCGACGTGAAAATCAGCGATTGAAAGTACGTCTACTTAGCCCGTAGCAACCCATATGAAACTTTCAAATCCAAGAGAACTTACAAATTTATACAAAATTAAGACGACTGCTCCTAGAAAATGTTGCGTCCGACCGAGTTTTGGTTCACATTCATCTAAAAAAATCAACGGAAATAGTAATTGCATTGCAAGCATTTGTTTTAACTCACTCCAGGTTGTGCTTCACATCGCGAGTCTTTCGACAACTCCTTATGGCAGAGAATAGGCAGCCGAATAGCAATTCTTGCCTCCAACAGCGACTGGATACCTAGAAAAGAAGAAAAAAGGCACACAAAGTGTCTTATCCAAGGGATTAAATATAAAAGCACTACTTATCTGATAATCCTCAGTGAAGTCCAGCCACTCAAAATCCTGGTAACCGTCAGCACTCAAATTGCACCAAACATAAACAAATAACATTACGACTATACCTACTTGTAACACGTCAAATGTCCGTTACATAGCCCAGTCATATTAGGGCTTTCACCTCGGAATGAAAGATAATAAGCTGCAAATTGGTATGAACCTTTGTTTTGTCATTCTAAATGTTGTCTCAAAAGTCACAATCGTTATCGTGTCCCCGTCTCAAGATATTCAAGGTCAAAGGTCACAAAAATCGGTTTTTCGCGAATATCTGGCTTCCTATCGGTTAAATGAGATTTGCATTTATTATAAAAGTTGTAGGCTATAAAATTCCCTACAACTTTTGTTTAAACTTTTTTTTCATACGACCAACCGTTTTGAAGGTAGAGCGCGAAGAGTGCACATCGTACAGTCATATACGGCCTAATGCAAGGTCAAGCGTGAGTTATGGTTATCAGTACGTTATAAAGTCAATTATTTACTTGGAAATTATAATTATTAAACAATGCCTATTATTTATGTACTAACTATTAATTATTTATATTTAATTAAAGTAAGTAACTTGATTTGCAACGGTACAATTTCAAACTAACGAATAATCTTGACTCATACAAAGTGGAGAGAGTGGCCTTGAATACTATAGAACATCTGTCCCGGCAATGAATAGAAAAGGGCATAGGGTAGGGACAAGTATTTCCAGGTATATAAGTACTGAGAAATTTACGCGTTTTAAAGAAAAGATATATAATGTCGTGTTAACTTAAAATAAAACTAAAATATATAATCCAGAATTAATAATATTTTATACTTAAATAGTTAAATATGAATAATTATATATAAATAATCAAGTTACTTACTTTAATTAAATATAAATAATTAATAGTTAGTACATAAATAATATATATAATTATTCATATTTAACTATTTAAGTATAAAATATTATTAATTCTGGATTATATATTTTAGTTTTATTTTAAGTTAACACGACATTATATATCTTTTCTTTAAAACGCGTAAATTTATCAATACTTATATACCTGGAAATACTTGTCCCTACCCTATGCCCTTTTCTATTCATTGTCGGGACAGATGTTCTATAGTATTCAAGGCCACTCTCTCCACTTTGTATGAGTCAAGATTATTCGTTAGTTTGAAATTGTACCGTTGCAAATCAAGTTACTTACTTTAATTAAATATAAATAATTAATAGTTAGTACATAAATAATAGGCATTGTTTAATAATTATAATTTCCAAGTAAATAATTGACTTTATAACGTACTGATAACCATAACTCACGCTTGACCTTGCATTAGGCCGTATATGACTGTACGATGTGCACTCTTCGCGCTCTACCTTCAAAACGGTTGGTCGTATGAAAAAAAAGTTTAAACAAAAGTTGTAGGGAATTTTATAGCCTACAACTTTTATAATAAATGCAAATCTCATTTAACCGATAGGAAGCCAGATATTCGCGAAAAACCGATTTTTGTGACCTTTGACCTTGAATATCTTGAGACGGGGACACGATAACGATTGTGACTTTTGAGACAACATTTAGAATGACAAAACAAAGGTTCATACCAATTTGCAGCTTATTATCTTTCATTCCGAGGTTGACCCCTTTTTTTACCTAATATGACTGGGCGTGACAATTCCGAAAAAGATATCGACGACTCCAAATTTCAGAAACACCAGTTGAAATGTGGTGAAAATTGCAATGGAATTGCCGGATCGCAAAAACTGGGTTACAAATTTTACAAGAATAGGAGAACTATAAGGTTCACTCCGGAATTAGCGGTGCTCCGTTGGGAATGGGTTAATAAAAGGGCAAGGGACAAAGAAAAAGCTCTCTTTTGTGATTCTAACGTATAGTGCCGAAGGCAAAAAAAAGTTGGATAATAAAGCGTGCGGAATTCCAAAAGAAATAGGAAAAAGAAAGTTTTTGGCAATAAATGGTGTATGATGTTAGTCGCAAATATGCTAAGATATGTTTTTTTGTCGATAAACATTATTTCATAAATTGTATGGAAAATTTGTTTGCTTACGACTTCCACAAGTTTCAATTAAACCCCTTTCATATCAAGGAAAGTGGTATTATTTCTTAGTGAATTCACTTCGAAAATACAGAATTTGTTTTTTTTCCAGGAAGTGTAACGGGTTGGCTCGGGGAAATATCGCGTGCGGGAGTACGTTAGGGTGGTTGATTCTTCGGTAGTGTTTGAGTGGCGAAGCATTGGTTGGAGGAGATAGGGTCCACCCGGAGTAGTTATATTTTGTGCGTTTTCTTAGTGCAAGGTGTGTTCGTGGAACCAGCTTCGGCAAACCGCCTTACTCGCTGGGCGGTCAAGTATGAGACGTGCTGCCCGCTCGCTTTTGGCTGGTGCGCGCCAAGTGCATGAATCATGCCGGACTAAGCGGAAACCGAACTAACCGAGGCTAAACTTACAGGAGTCACTGTACTTTAAAATATATGTTCAATCAAAATCCAGTGAACATTTAAATGCCTATCAAAATTCAATTTATAAACAAGTTGGGTAGACAGAACTACGCTCGTGTCAGAAGGGTTTTGTACGCCAAAATGGCAAATTGCAAGTTTCATCGCGAATTTTATCCGATATTAAAACTGTGAAAAGTGTTCGCGATCTGAAATCATACCAAGTGTTTAAACATTCTATTGTGCTTTGTGGTCCGAATAACTTTAACGTGTGACTGTATGAAATTACTTTACAATTTCAAAGTGAAATGTGTATTGCCTTGATGCTAAAACTATAGTCGTAAAGGATCTGTAGGTGCTTCATTACACAGATAAGTAGTTAATATGTTAATGTTTTGCATGTTTTCTTCATAATGGTGAAGGTTTTTCAAATAGAAAACGAATTTTTAGAATTATATGAAAATTTGTTTTCATATAATCTTTGAGAAAAAAAATCAAAAGTGTAGCATCTGGTTCGATGGAAAGCCCATGTAGTAGAAAAACCGTGTTTGATTGTTGTAATCGCAAAAAATTCAAACGGCAATAACTTCTGTACATTCTATTAAAACTCATAAAGTATAAGAGCTTTTAAAAGGACACTTAAATATCTACTTTCATCCAATTTAATCATACTAATACAGTTTTACTGGCGAAAATATTTAATTTACAGATCCATTCAACCATTAAGTTGTTTGTTATTGGATTTACCATCATAATTTTTTCACTGATTATTTTAAGCTGCTCATCTTTTTTTTAACGCAATTTTATGCAATATTCTCATCTAAAACGGCCACTATAATGTTTTACGATTACGAATGTCACCCTTTGAACAAATTCTCAAAGATATTCATCGTGAATATAATTCCTGAAACTTTCATGCAAATCGTAGCGAACCCGTAGTGTTTGAGTTGATTGGAAGTGCATATTGTCCCATAGTCATGTATAGTTGCAGTTGTAATATAGGAAAATTTAAGCCCCCAGTACTCTGTTAAATACGATTCGATCTTTCTGATCATTTCTCTTTTCAGTAGTAATTGAATTTGTAAATTGACATTTCCCTATCAAGTCTTATTGAATTTGACGGTGCCCTTGCGATTTTATTCAAGAAAGTGTAAAATTGATAAATTATACTATTAGCAACAAACTTGAGTGAATTTCGATTTCTGACGTATTTGTTGTTGTAGTGCTCATAAAGGCCTACACTTATGATTATTTTCAGATTTTCGGATGAAAGTTTTCCAATCGCGAGGGGGGTTACAGCTAAATCTCGTGCATTCTCCCTCGTGATTTCAGTTGCGTATCTTATGTAGCGTAGCGTATATGCTTGGGCAGGGGATTCAAGATCTTTATTTGGTGTTTTTTTTTTATTTTCACATACACATAGTTAACTTTTACGAAGATAAAATTTCGTTTAATTCTTCAATTTAGTCTCTCTACTTGGACTCACAAATCCTTACTGACTTACAATGCAAAATCTTATTCTATCCAAAGAGCATTGCATATTTTAAAATATGCTGACTAAATTTCTAGCATCCATTCCAACGTAACTACCAAGAAAGCTTTTGTTTATTAAAGATTGAAGATTGTTTATGAAATCTAAACTAATAAGTCTCGACATGCAAAGATTTATGGGCAACAATGTTGTGATGCATAAGTTGGATCCATAAGTGGAGTATAATAAAAATAATCAAAAGTGTAAGTTAGATGTTGAGTGTTGTGTTGCCATAACTCCTATCCTTGGAATGAAAATTGTCCTCAATTTTGTTTTTGGGTTATGGTAAGTATTGAACTTTAGGTTCCAGAAAGATCGTGTCCATTGCCAACGATGACGGGCGAAAAAAAGCTGAAACGAAAGTTCGAAAGCAACGAAGAAAACCCGAAAGTTTTATCAATCATCGAGATCCAGCAATTAATCAAAGCTAACGAGAAAGCTGAGAAGGTTGAGAGAGAAAACGAAGAACTCAGACTTCGGATCCAATTGCTAGAAGAACTAGTTGGAAAATCAACGTTCAACAAAGCAAAAGAAACCAGCAAGAAAGAAAAAGAAAAAAGTCAAAAGCGACCGATGACAAGACATCTAAGAAACCGTTACAAGAACCTGATCAAGAGGATGTCCTCAGCGCAGGCGGAGCAAACGTCTGCATAGCAGCGCGATTTTGGTATTCAGGCACTTCCGACTCCCGTTTCCGATGATTTTACAGCTGTATGGTTTCGGAATCAACAGTATCCCAACCACACAAAAAACTGCAATTGCAGGTATCGCGAAGCTGCCTGAATGCAATTTTATTGAATTCTACTCATCACTAGCTTTCGTTTGACACCCAGCGCAGGCGGAGCAAACGTCTGCACGAGCTATTATGCAGGGCTAGCTGGACTAGACAATCCCATGAGCATTGAAGAGGATAAAGGCAACGAAAATTCTAACCATTGTATTAATAACCCTGATAATGGATTTATCGAATATTTAAAAATTAAAAATTAGGAGAAAAACCAAAAGTTTTGTCTGCCGGTCCGTCTGTTAAGGTTTATCAAAAGAAAGAAAAAGTCCCACCAATCAATGTATTTGGGCAAACAAGTAAAGATATGGTTGGGCTATTGGCAGCCGAAAATAAATTAAAAGATTTTGAGATCAAGAGAGTCAGCGCCGATAAACTAACAATCAGAACTAAGTCGTTGGGTGATCTTCAGGCAACAAAATGCGTTGAATTCTGGAGATGTTCCGCATTTTTTATGCACCCCCAAAAGCGAAAAAACCAGACCCTTTTATTGAAGGGACTGGACTGCGGAGAGAACATAGTCGATCTCCTTTAGTTGCGGCAAGTAGTTGCATCAGAAATAGAATTTATACAAGTTAAAGACTTAATGGAGATCGACTGTCGAGCGTAAAAACTTGCCTTATTACTTAGTCCAGATTTCCAGCAAAAGCACTTCAAGTGCCCCACTAAAAAAAGGTACATGAACTTCCGTGTGGTGAAGTGGGAATGCCTGTAGAAAAACGAGGTCAACCAGTGCTACAGGTGCCAAAGATTCGGTCATTCGGCTGGCAATTGCGCCATGAAATATAGATGGTTGAGCCAAAAGAAAAATTATAATATGTGAACTGCGGTGTCTTTGGCCATCCAGCATCATATCGAGGATACTCCAGGTATCAAGGTTAAAGGTAAAATTTACTCCAAAACAAAGTTCAGTACACCGCAGTGTGATACCTACCAACTTCGTTAAGCCCGGGGTGTAATTTCCCTTGCTGCTAGAGGACTAGTAGACAATGTAAATAAAATAAATAATATAAGTGGGAATAATGAGCTGCTTTTCAAAATTGTTCAGCAATTAAATTCTTTATCGGAGAGAATCGATAAACAGGGTTCTAAGATTAACTTTGTTATTCAGCGTTTAGGATTGTCAAATGCCTCAAAATAAGTTGTCATCCATTCACATTCTCATGGATAGCATTCATCTCATCTCAATCAACGTCAACTCCATTGTGAATCTGCATCGTCTTGATTGTCTCTTGGAGTTCCTTGTTAAGCAAAAGCCTGACATCATGCTTCTCACTGAAACCCACCTCAATTCATGGCACTCCATGACATTCAAGAATTTTGAATTCATAAGAAACGATAGGGTAATAGGTGATGGGGAAGGTGGCAACGGGATATTGGTTAGAAGACCCTATTGTTTCTAAAATATTGAAAAAGTCGAATTCAAAAGCTTTGAATCTCTTGAAGTGTCCGTTATCAAAATCTCGCTGCTAGGTGGGGATAATCTCTACGTTATCTCTGCCTATGCGACAGTTCGAAATGTTCTCAAGTTCAAGGAGGAGCTCATTTCCTTGTTTAAAATACTCGAATTGAACAGGCTGCATGGTTATTATATTTTTGCTGGTGACCTGAACGCCAAGCATACACCATGGCTGAACGCCACCAATAATCCCAGACCTGTATTCGTGAAATCATGGATAACAGAGAACCAAATTGAATACAGGTACAATCTATATGGGTCAGAGTTCCCAACGTACCCTGAGACAAATTCATATTTGGACCTCTGCATTGCTGGCACAACACTTAAGTCCAGCTTCAATAGCTCTCAATGGAAACTCCAGGTGCTTCCTTATGCTAGCGACCATAACGCAATCGTAATGGAAATCAATCATCAAAGGGATGATATCTTCCTCATTTCAGTTCAACATTAAAATTATCGGTTGAATTTAAAAAAAAAACAGACTGGGGAAAGTTTCAAAAAAAGTTTAATCGGGGCTGTCAGAAGCAATGTCCTCCTTCTGATGATGGCAATACTTGCCCAATGGTTCCTAATGACAGGAATCTAGCTGACGATGAAATGGATCTCTATTTGTCGAAGTTAGAGAAGCTGACGTTGGAAACGATTGAGAAATGAGTTCCCAAGACAAAGCATCGAAACAATATGGAAGGATATTAAACACCAACCATCGCAAGGTTGAAAAGATTGAAAAGCCTTCTTCTCACACTCGTCAACAATATTTATCGGCGATCTTTGGGCTAAAACCGTCGCTCGTTGGCTTTGTTGAAATTACACCTGAAGAATGTCCGGAGCTTAATCTGTTCATACTTCAGGAATGAAGTCAGCAATCAATGGGCGGAAAAATTGAGGGATATTAGCCCACGGGACCCAGATGGCATTCTTGCGAAAGTGAATAGCTTAGTTCGTGAGAAGTTTCTAGTGAAGGTATCGAATCTTGAAGTCACTAGTGATGAGATAAATCTTCTCGATGGGGCTGGTATCGAAATTGATAGTACGACTCCGGATTGAATTGGAAAAAGGATTATATGTGATGGATAATCCAAACTTGCCCTGATTGGAACACATTTTGAATTGGTTCATCTACCAAGTCCTGACAGAGGGAATCAAATATTTTCGGAGGTTGTTGAAGGAAAAGTTTTCGACTTCAAATCAAGCCTGAACGACCAATCAATTCTTCATTTCAATGAAACATTAACATCTGACCTCATACCGAGCTTGAATCTTATTTATTATTTTGTCAGCTATGAAGGCTTGTAGTTCATCTTTCGGAGGATAAACAACAAGAAATCATACGGTGCTGACGGTATTCCAAATGTACTTCTCCGACATTTTCCTGGGGTTGCTAATAGGAATTATTGCATATGGTTCAACAACACGTTGAGCAATTCATATTTCTCAAATGAGTGGCAAAAGGCTAAGGTATTTCCAATCTTGAAGAAAGGAAAATAATCTTTGAATTCTAAAAGCTATCGCCTAATCAGCTTGCTGTCGAACATCAGCATTAGACGCCCACATTGAAAAATATGAGTTGATACTGATTTAGTCTTCGTGCCAGGCACTCGACCATACATACGAACATCTATTGGAAACCAAACAACAAAGAATGTGTTGGAGCATGTCTCATTGGTATGGAGAAAGCCTTCGATACGGTGTGGTTAGATGGCCCAGTTTTTGAACTCCTTCAGGACAAGTTCCCCAGACACCTTGTCGCCATGATGTGCAATATGTTATATGGGATATCATTTGTTGTAACTGATGGAAATCTGACGACAATGCGCGAGTTCAAGGTCTTGAACGGTCTACAGTGGAGAACAGTTACTGTACCTGTGCTTTTCTCAATATTCATTCGCAAGCTATTGAACGGCTTTAATTTTAATGTCTCGCCAAAGCAATTAGTGTCTAAAAAAATTTTTATTTATCAGAAAAAACCAACTATAGGTCTGAATACGATCAAATGACGCAACGAATTGTAAATGATATTGCCTAAGCTCGAAAAATTTTAATAGTGGGATTGGTTCCCGTTCAACAATTAATAGTATGCTTTGGGTCAACTACTATACATCAACAAATGATTCAGTTATGGCTACTTTTCGAAAAAAAACTATCAAATCCATAAACATCGCTCCACCAATTAGTTTTTTTCCTCCTTGTATTGATGATCTTCAATTGCAGTTACGAACGATGTTCAACTATCTAGCAACGTCTTCCCAGTTCCTTTCAGCCTCTAATCTCTGGCGAACAACGTCGTTTCCAACATCGATTCAAAAAATAAACAGAATACAATCCATTCAGATATTATAATATCAACGTTCTCAATCCCCTCGGGCATTCCCACCTCCTTGACTTTTCCCTGACAGCAGCTATCACGTCTGCTAATTGATTGTCAATAACAATTTGCACCTACCCTTCTTCTTCTTCTTCTTAGCACTACAGCCCCTTTCGGGTCTTCGCTTCCTGCAAGCGCCTGCAACTGTCTCGGTCCGTTGCTCACGTCTTCCACTTCCAAAATCCGAGCAGCAATGAACTGTCTCTGTCGACCGAGTCAGACCAGAGTTTCCTCGGTCTCCTCACTGGCCGCTGGCCTTCAGTTCTCCCAACGAATACCTTCTTGGCAATCCGTTGTTCGTCCATACGATTCATGTGTCCAGCTTCCGCAGTCTTACAATCCTTGAGACCTCCGGTTCGTCAAAAATTTCATACAGCTTATGGTTGTATCGAATTCGCCATTGGTCTCCGTCTAGCTTCGCTACGATTATTCGCCTCAGAACCCCTCGCTCAAAGGCGTTCAATATATTTGCGAATGCTTAGCTTAGGGTCCATGTTTCACACCCATAGCATAACACAGGTCTTATCACAGATTTGTATACTTGGAGCTTTGTTTTCCTATGTATGCAGCAGGTCTTCAAGATCGTCAATACTGAATAGAATATTTTATTTGCGAGCTGTATGCTTCGGCGTATTTCGTCTCTTTCATTGCCCGTTTTCGTTATTATGGCGCCTAAATACACAAATTCGCTAGCATTCTCGATACTGTATTCACCAAGTGTGATATTTTGTGTATTTGAGGTATTTACCTTGACTGCGTCATGCACCTACCCTCTATGAGATAATTTCACCAGCGGATGAGCATACTTGAACGTTTTAGTACCATCCTCATTTATCGTACAGAATTTGGTCATGGGCGCGCGGGTGGATTCATCGTCTTACGCGTAATCACGTCCAAAGTTTCGTGTTAACGCACTTTAAACTCACAAACTTGATTTCTTCTCAAATGTTGGAGCTCAATGTTGATCCTGCTACTGTTACTACTACTTAATCTAAACACTTGCAAATGTTTCTCGATTTCATATCTGCTTTGGGGACCTGATTATTTCTGAAAGGTAAAGAATAATTTTTCATAAGATGGTTTAAGAGAGGGAGAAACCTTTGCACACCCAAGCAAAAACACGTCCACCATACCTTCTGATGGAGCACTTGAGTTTCATTCCACTTTTTACAAACCGACACGGCTCAAAGTGTTCACATTTTGCACAATCACTTTATCCGATAATCTATACACTATAGCTTTAGTTTGAATTTTCAATGAACACAAGCACCGCTTTCCTTTGACGAACACCATAGTTTTAATGGCGACATTCCCGACCGCTCCGCTTTCAGCCTAAATCTCATCTGTCTTTTATAAGGGAGGAGAACCCATTTCGTATAATAAGTTTTCCGTGTGCAAATCACCTGTCACGCCAGTGCGATTCTCCTGACCTCGCTGCTTTGTGATCTCTATCAGACTTCTTGATCCGCCCAGGCAGATCTCTTGCTTCATCCGAACAGCCACCGTACGATAAACGCCGCAACTGAAGCTCGTGACGAGCCCCTCATCCATCTACTATAGATTACGTCACGGCAATGCAATTCGTGGATGAGCTATGGTGTAAAGGTTTTGCCGTGTCCCAATTTTAATTGCGAATTCAAAAATTGTTTTTTTTTTAAATTGGGGGCCATAAGTATCGTCGGTAATGACGAATTCCTCTTAAGTCCGTCTGTTTTCTCCTGGCCCAGTTTGTCATCTGTGTTAGCAATTTTTGACCCTTTTGTTTTTCTTTTTGTATATGTTTGGGAGGTGAATGCCATTTACGCACAGAGTGTAGGACTCCCATGCTTGCAAGGAGGCAACTAGACTACCCACTAAGCGCCGTCCCTGTCAACCTGAGAACCCAGCCTGGAACTGTTTGACACATTCCTTCGGGCTAAGTCTCGGTTTGTTGCGCCGTGAGGTGCCTTCAAGCTGGGAGATCGCTTTCCTAGCAGTAAGGAGAGGGGAAGAGTAGGTACCAGAAAAGCGATCCCCCAGCCCCAATGCCCCCGGCTGCTGTGAGTCTCTTTTATATTTTAGGACTGCCCGAGCATAATGTGCCACCTGGTTCCATTTGTCAACCGATTTGAGCATCACCGCAACTATATTATCTGGGGTGTAGAGTTCCCTTCGCAGCCTGTCCCATTTTTCGCACGCAAAAACTAGTCGGCAGGAATTGTCCTCTTCTCCTGGGCAAAACCGAACATCGGGGAATCGTGACTAATCGATCTTGTGCAGGTAAGACTGAAAACACCAATGCCCGCTCAAAAGCTGGGTCGGATAGAAGGCAGTCTCACCATGCCTTCGATTTTGCTACGGTCTAACATCCGGGATGAGGCCCGCAGTCCACCTTCCCTTCGTGCTATTTACCCAAGACTGCTGCCAAACGTTGAGCGAGCGCTGTCTCTCCTCGCGGTCAGCCATCTCCCTCGCATCCTCGTTTCGGCGCAAGTAAATAGCACGGCGCTCTCTAGCAAGAAAGGCGACAGGTATCACGCCTACAATAACTCTCACCGCCGAGTCAGTGACTGTTGGATACGAAGATGCAATTCTCAGTGCTCCTCTTCTCTGTACCTGTGCCAAACGTTTTCGGTATACCTCCTTACTGAGAGCGTCGCCCCATACCTCTGCTCCATACAGTAGCACTGACCCTACAGCACTCATCAACTCATCGCCCATCAAGCATCTTCTTGATGGGCTGGGTCACCCTACGTTGGCCATAAGTCGACTCAGAGCCAATATTCCAGAAGAAGCCTTCTCAGCCGTTGCCCTCATTTGCTCAGAGAAACTCATCTTCGAGTCGATCAGTAGCCCCAGGTACTTCACCGCTGACTTAGATTCGATTCTTAAGTCACCAATACTGATCACCCTTACTCTAGGGATTCTCTATTTTGTCAAGATGACCACTTCGGTTTTCTCCAGTGCTAAACTGAGCCCGCGAGCTGTCATCCAGTCCCTCACTCGGCGCAGCTGCTAATCAGCACGAGCCTCGCCACCTTCCATCGTACCGGGAAAACCCCGCCCCGTAGGCAAGCGTTGAATGTGCTGAGCAGCAAGTCAGGACAATGGCGATAGACAAGCCGCAAAGCCTCAGCCGGAATACCATCTGGATCTGGAGCCTTCCTCGTTTTCAATGAGCGGACTGCCTCCTCCAGTTCCAGCTGTGTGAAGAGTGGGCACTCGACTGCTGTTTCACCATGGACAGCGTCAACCCGGACGGGATGGGCGGGGAAGAGTTCCCGCACTATCGCGTCCATTTTTTCCGCATCATGTATACAAGGCTTCCGTAGGACACCAAGCTTCCGCATGACCAGCTTGTAGCTAAGATCCTTGTTCACATTGTCCACTAGGTCTTGCCAGCAGCGAGCCTTGCTACTGTTGATCAGTTTGCGAAGGCATTTCCTGGCCGACTTATATGCTGCCATCCAGTTGCATGCCTCGTCACCATTCCGCACCCGTTGACCCTAACGTCGAAGCTTGTGAGACTCCCTTCGCTTTTCAGCGATTTCAGATGACCACCAATACACTGGGGGCTTGCCGTGCCGGGGTCCTCGATGGGGCATAGAAGCACAGCAAGCAGTCGTAATGATGCTCATAGTAGAGTTCATCACGTCTTCAGCTGCCAGTTCTTCCGTCCCCTCCGAAGCTCCCTGCAGCGGCTCACCTGCTGTGAGCTCCTCGACGAACCTCTCAACGTCCATCCTTCCGATGTTCCATCCAGTTGTAGAAGGCCGAGAGCACGGACGTCGGGAGACAGCATCACTGATCTTAAGCGGAATGCACTGATGATCCCTGGCTGAGTAGTCCTCTAATACTTTCCAGTTGTGTATCCTCCGTACTAAGGACTCCGAGGCGAATGTCACGTCCGGTATGGTTCCATCACAGCCAATACGGTGGAAAGTCGGCGTATTTCCGGTGGATTGGCCTTGGAATGGTTCATACTGATTAATATTTTGATAATATGGACTGTTGTTAAAACTGCCTTCACTGATTCACGTTTTTATTTTGTTTATATTTATTTCATATAACTTTAAAAGGATCTTGAAAATTAACGTAACCTGCTTCTACTAACATGGAGAAGGCAGTATGTATAGAATTAGGCTTTTGTGTAGCGATTATACTGCGTAACGGCTCGGGGAGATTATCGCGAAATATATCCAACACCATCTCATTGTTTGTTTCAATTATATGATTTTGTTGAGAAAAATCTGTGACCTTACTTTTCACTTTGTTATTTAAAAGATAAACGCACTCCATAATATAGTCATAATATTGTGTTAAACAAGTAAACTTAGCATTAACTAACTTTATATATAGTTGGAATCTGCTTCTGGGGTCATCAAAAAATTGTTTCAAAAGCAACTTGATTGAACTCCGATCCGTTGATTGGTGAGCATCTATTCCTTCCTTGGCTTTCCTAGTGATTTTCGATCTGATTAAATTTTGCACGGCAGATTTGATGGGCTCGTCCAAACCTTAGATGATTGGAGCTATGCCATACACGATAAGGATGAAATTGTGCAGCTCTTGTCGATTCCCATCAAATATTGGAAGTGCTGCAAGCAGATTAGACATGCTTTTTCCGTCATTGGAGTGTATTGAATTTTGCTCAACCCTTGATTACCGAAAATAAATTTGCTGTTGATCTGCGATTGAGTTTGGCTCGTGCGTTCAAAAATCCTCCTCGTTTGGGAAATATCTTCGTCAGAGTCAGATGATTCACTGTGGCGACTTCCGCCTGATCCTGGCACACAAAACAGCTTTCACTTTCCTCCTCGTATTGAAAATTCACACTTCGATATAATTTAGGATGTCTTTATTTCCTTTGGAACAATTAGTTCCTTCAAGAGTTAGCAATTTGAAAATTTTTACCAACTGCGCCAGTTAACTTTCAACTTCGTTTAATTCTTCAATTTAGTCCCTTTACTTGGGCTTACAAATCCTAACTGACTATGAAATTTAAACTAATATGGAACATTGTCTCGACATGCAACAGATTTATGGGCAACAATGTTGCGATGTATAAGTGCATAAGTAGAGTATAGTAAAAATTATCAAAAGTATAAGTTAGATCTTGAGTTTTGTGTTGCCCTAACTATATATTGTATACAATTCATAAAAGCTTAGCCTAACAATATTCGTACGGGTTGTGCCTTAGGGCTTTTGCTGTAGTTCAATAATCATTTACTTTACTTAGCTTGGAACACTAATTTTTGGGGTAAAATAAAATTTTAGAATGTTGACACCCGCAACATTATCAAACAATAAAAGATTTGTAAAAATAAATTTGGTGAAAAATTCATTAGCTTTAACAAATGTAGTTTTAAAATTAACTTTCTTAAAATTAAGTAGGGTAAGTAGGGGATAGATGGACCACCGGTATAGACGGACCATTCGAATATTTCGCTCGTGTGTCACAGCAGCGCCGCACTCGTTGGCTAGTATTTTTCTACTCGTGCAGACGTTAACACGTTTACTTCTGTTCGTGAGTGTCACATGTTTTTTAGGAAAAAAACGTTGTTTATTTTTTTTTGGTGAGTTGGAAAATATTTTTCACTGGATTTTATTGTTATGTGGTTAAGTTAGTTTAATTGATTTTGACGTAAGATCAATGCTATAGCTCGATTGTATAGTTGAGTAAGGTATTAACCGAAAATGGTGCTCCAGTAGCGTTGTTTGTCTGAATGAGGAGCTAGTCCATCTATCCTTGACAATTGGGATAGATAGATCAGTGACATTTGGTATAGTTGGCCCACTTGAAAAGAACCTGGAATAGTAGAACCATATTTCCTATTAGGATTTTACTTCTGATATAAATTAAATGATACTTGTCAAAATTATTTTAAACACAAAGGTGTGTCCTGATACGTTGTTTTTTTTTATGTTATAGGAAAATGCCTACGTTATATACCAGAAAACGCATGTCTTGGAGGGGAGAATGGTCTGAACGTAGCTTGGAAAATGCAGCCAGAGCTGTTCAAAGTAAGGAAATGGGAGTTAATGCTGCAACAAAGGTGTTTGGAATACCGAAAACAACTTTGAAAAGACGCATCAAGCTACAAAGTTTTAGTAAAGGTTCCATGGGAAAAAACTCATTGCTAGGAGTTGAAAATGAAAAAAAAATTGTAGTACACATAAAAAAATTACGATCGCGGGGGCTTACTCCAACCAGAGACTCAGTACGTTCTATGGCTTACTATTTAGCTGAAAACCTGCAACTGTAGCATAGTTTCAATCATGAAACAAAGCAAGCAGGCTACGACTGGCTTTCTTCTTTTCTTGTTCGCAATCCTGAACTGTCCATTTGGCAATCTGAAGGTGTGTCTATTGCGAGAGCAAAAGGTCTAAATAAAATAGGTGTCAAAGCGTATTGTGACCTCTTAAAGAATGTTTTGCAAGAAAATGGTCTTATAGATAAACCTGGCAACATTTTCAACATGGACGAAACAAGTTTACAGCTAAATAAGAAACCAGGGAAGGTAGTTGCTTTGAAAGGTTCTAAGAATGTAACTTCTGTTACTTTAGGAGAAAAGGGTGAAACCATGACAGTATTGGCAAGTGTGAATGGAGAGGGCACATTATTACCACCTTTTTGCATAATGAAAGGAACGAACCTAAAGCAGGAGTTTTGTGACGGTTTACTATCTGGCGCTGAAGTAAAAATGTCGCCAAAGTCTGGCTATGTAAATAGCGATTTGTTTTTTGATTGGCTGAAAAACCATTTCACTCCAAGAAAACCAGCAGGAAAGGTTCTTCTTCTTTTAGATGGACATACATCACACAGTAGCTGCGTTGAAATGCTAGAGATCGCAGAAAATAATCAAATAATTTTGCTGAGTATTCCTCCCCACACCAGTCATTGGCTGCAACCGCTAGACCGCGCTTTCTTCAACTCTTTAAAAATGAACTATTGTTCTGCTTTCTCAAAGTACGTGACCAATAACCCTTCAAGGAAGATAACTCGACTGCAGATTGATGCGCTTCTTAGCATAGCTTGGGGTAAGTCAGCAAACGCAGAAAAAGGAATAAGTGGATTTAAAACGTGTAGAATCATTCCATTTGAACCTGATGCGATAACAGACTACGCTTTTTTGTCAGAATCAATGGACTCCAGGCCTCCAGATACGTCTCTTGTTTTCGAAATCGTTATGAATGGTGTTGATGTTGCTGGCTCCGGTAGTTCAAAAAATGATGCTACTGTTGCTGGTCCTAATAGCCCAAGTGATGATGTTGCTGTTGCAGATTCTAGTTTCTCAAGAAGCGGTTGTAGTGCTGGTACTTCAAGAAGCTTTGAAAAGCACCAGCATAAATCTGAAATTGTGACCCTTCAAAGTTATTGGACAAACTACATCCAGTGCCTTGTGTCAAGAAAGTTCAGACTGTGAAAAGAAAAGTTCAAACTATATCAACAGTGTTAAGCTCTTCAGAAAACATAACTGCTCTGAAAAAGAAGAAAAGGGAGAAAGAGGCAAAAATTAAATAAAAGAAGAAAAGAAGAAAGACAGGGAGGAAAAAAAGAAAAACCGAGAGGAAAAGAAAAGAGAAAAGGAGCTCAGATTCCGAAGATATTGATATCGACATAATTTGCAACGACAATCTTTATGAAAGTGACTGGGATGAAGATTTCTGTGTATGGTGTGAAGAGAACTACAACGAAACAAAACGAGATGAAGATTGGATTAAGTGTGTGTCATGCTCCCGCTGGACACATGAAGGCTGTACAAGATTCGAGGATAAATGCGATTACTGCGGAAACAAGATCCTCCAAATAAGATGACTGCTGAATGATTCAAATTTCTACTAACTGAGTTATACTAGCCCTATTTTTTAATTATTTTGATTTTCAAATCTATTAATCATATCAAATAGTTTATAACTCTATACCCTAACTTTATAGCTTGGAATAAATAGTCTTTATACCTTTGATAACATGTATTTCTTGTGTTATATCCTGATTCAGTTACGTAAAATAGAGCTCCATCAATGCCTATTAGGTGGTCCATCTAACCCGAGTATGCTTGAGATAGACGGACCATCGAGCAAAACCAAAAAAACATCATAACTCTCGGTGTGATAAGCTTAACAACTCCAAGCTTCCTTACAATTGCTTAAAGACATATATACTTATTAAAAAAATATAAAACTTATCCTAGACATTGCAAAATTTCGGAAAAAATAGCTTTAGAGAAACATGGTCCAACTATCCCGGGCTTACCCTACATTTTTTCCTTAAGACTACCTTAAAAGTACTCGTTCGCTACATTCATTGAGCAGTTATCGGTCGCTCCCCTGATTACTTCTGCCTTGTGTTCCACGGCTTTCCTGATTCCCGATCTTACGAGCTTTTCCACATACGATTTGATTGGTTCTATCACTGCCTCCTGGTTTATCGCTTCTTTTAGGTAAGACCGTCCGTCCTCCCGTCTGTATAGGCCTATGCAGGCTCGAAGGATTTTTCACTCCACTAATCCTATCTTGCCCCATCACCGCATATATGATGATCGGACGAATCAAGGTTTTATAGGCCAAAACTTAGACTCGCTTGCTCGCCGTTGGATGTTTCCTCAACAGAGGTATAATAAGATGGTACGCATAAATCACTTTTTTAGGGTTTTGTACTAAAATACAAAACCCTATTGCAATCACGACCTGTGTCCGTCTGTCCGTCCGTCCGTCTGTATGTCACAGCAATTTTTCTCCGAAACTGTAGAGGCTACAGCAATGAAACTTTGTGGAAAGGTCAGAAGTGGTGACTTCTTGAAACTTCAAGGGTAGAAAAATTTTTCAAAGGGGTTTAAGGGGGGTCTCCCCATATAGGGAGGTGACCCCCCAAAAAAAATTTCATCCTTGGTAGTCGAGTAGTATGTCATTGGAAAGGTCTCAGTGAGATCTTTTCAAAACAAGTCTTAAAATTGCCTTACCTGTACCGTGGGGGGCAGAGGAAGGGGAAATGTACGAACTTTTCGCGTACCCCCCCCCCCCCCTCGCGATTGGACGCCTTCCATCCGAAAAACCTGAAAAAAATCATGAATGTAGGCCTTAATGAGTACAACAACAACAAATACATGAGAAGTCGAAATTCACTCAGCTTTGTTAGTAATAGTATGATTTATCGATTTTATGTTTTCTTGAATAAAAATTAGCACACAAATGACTGTTAATAAGATTGATCTTTTCTGAAAATTTCATAAAGATCGAATAGTATTTAACGAAGTTATAGCGATTTGCATTTTCCTGTATTGTTATAGAACAATATGCGCTGTATTACTATGGAAACCTATGGCTATGGAGCCATATTCGCATTTTACTGACTTAGACACTGCCGCTTTGCTAGGATTTGCATGCAAATTTCAGGAATGATAGGTATCATGAATATCTTTGACAATCGGTTAGTGGTATCAGTAATCGTAAAACAAAATGGTGGCTGTTTTTAATGCAAAGATTGAATAATTTTGAGTTACTTTTCCCCAATTTCAACGTTTAAGGTGCATGCTTTGAACACCTGATTCAATTGACTGAATGACTGAAGATGAGTACCTACAATTAATCCTCATATGTGAAACAAGTCGAAGAGGCAGGAGAGAGCTCCTAGCAAAAGGGCTTTGTAACCATTCGAGGATTCGAAAAAAACGAATCGATGATTACAGTACAGGGGAGTAGCCCCTGAAAAAAAACTATGTTTCCTCCCTCGCGAATGGACACCTGTGATTTAAAAAATCTGAAAAAAATCATAAAGGGAGATATTTATGGGGGTGATAATAACAAATACTTCAGAAATTAAAATTTGTTAATAATAGTATGGTCCTCGAATTTCACATTTTCTCCAATGAAATCGTCTTTGACATATTTCTTGATTTTATTCGTTGCTGGTTACTGCATTTTGTAAGTTGAGTACAAAACCCTTCTGACATGAGCGTAGGTCTATCTATCCAACTTGTTTTCTCAATTTTAGAGCTTTGCTTAACAGATATGATGATATTTTTCAGTTCAATAATACTATTTGGTTTCCGCTTTTTCAGTAATTCTCGTATGTTTGATTTAAAGAGCTCCTTGTCTAGATATCTGAACGTTTTGTAGGTCGGCTTATATTTTTCAGGTTTTGGTCTTGAATAGCCATTTTCAACAAACGGTGATCCAGCTCCGGCCAGTCCTCAAATGTGTCTGTCATACTTTCAGCGACTTTTAAATCATTGGTTACTATATGATCCACACAAGTATTTGCCACTGGGCGAGAAATTTTGTTGTTATTTATGATTACGGTTCCATTCGTTTCTAGCGTATCCTTATAAGTCCTTGATTCTGGTGATTCACTTAGTACATCTATGTTTGTGTCCGCTACTGTGATTAATTTTTTTTCAGTTGAGAATAATGTATCTAGTACTGTACGATTGGGGTTGTAGTACGTCCCTAATTTTATATTTTTATCTGCATGGCGTACTTGAATTATTATAGCGTTATATTTATCAGGCACCACTCTCTTGGTAACGAAATTGATTGTATTTTTAACCTTTATTGCTGGTCTGCATTATATCCTTCAATATTGTAAAATCTTGCTGCTTCTGGTTCAATCCACATTTCATTGAGAATAATCAAATCTATGTCAGGATTTTGCTGCAGGTAAATCTGAATATCACTTAGCTTGTGTCTTAAGCTTCTTATATTAGCATACATGAGTGTTAAATTTGTTTCACTTGATTACTTTGAAAGATTAGCAATCATCAAAGTTGAAGTCGGCTCCTCCTGGCGATCAATATTCTGCGTTTAAGCTCCGGACACTCTACCGAGTCAGCTATGTCAGAATGATCAGCATTATTATTGTTACCAATACAGTTGGAGCACTTCTCAATTGTGCTTCTGCAGTCCTTCAGGTCATGCTTTCCTCCACATTTTACACATATTTGCTCAGGGGCGGATCCAGATTTTTTTCCGGAGGGGGTCACAGGGTAGAACAATATAAAAAATAACAAAATATTATATATAACAATAAATAACAAATTTATTAGCTTCAATACATTACACTTAAACCAACTCCATACAAAATACTAGAAAAAAAATAAGCGACAAAAAACTGAAATAAACTTGTGGAAAGTTTGTAGAAACCTATTTCTTTCAACTATTTCAATCATATATTTGTTGACAAATCCAAGCAAATCTTTTTTTCATACAAACATCCTAAACGCACATGTTCTTCATAGGTAACCAACCATTAAATTTCATAATCCTTATGCACTCCTTGCAAAGAATAGAAACAAAACATTTCGAAAACAAAAATCAAATAGCTGATCATTCCAACGTAAACTCATAATTGCGAAATTCACGTTCGTGCCTACGCCTTTATGCTCTCGCAATTGTGCATCTATTTTAAGAAAATGGTCCACCTTAATTAACTTTTTACGACATCTATTTTCAGTGTCTTGAAAATTTTTTACCGTCATTTCGTCTCGTCTCTGTGATTATCATCGGGCAAGCTTCTATTGAAAATTGTAAAAGGTGGCAATGATTTCTTTTTCGTATCGATCAGTTTTCCCGAAAATTCGTTAAAATTGATGCTACAACGAGTACTTACGCGAGAACGTTACAGTTTTCTGCTAATTTTGTCGTGGAATTTCAGTAAGTTATCCGCGAAATAAGTGAAATAAATAAGCAGTAGTCTGTGTGGTCTAGTGGTTAGAGCATGAACGCATAAACCGAAGGTCCCAGGTTCAAATCTCGTTGGGAGCAACGTGATTTAGTTCAGGAGATTTTTCGGAGAGACTACGAGTGTTCACTCAGTAGTGATATGTACTGATTTAATCAGATCATATCATAGCTGAGCAGACACACGGGAGCATGGTACTGACCAAACAAACTTCCGAAAAAAATCAATACAGTCATGAAAATGAGATACTCTAACTATCTCTAAGCGAAGGCCCGAGAGGGGCTGTAGTGCTACAAAGAAGAAGAAAAAGTGAAATAAACGCAATTGTGGCAACGCATTGAATCGCCTTCTTTTGTTTTTGCCGTGTTCTATATGTATGTATGTATCTCATTGTTTTGTTAAGGATGGCATGGATGGTTTAATACGACGATACTTGGTGATATTATTATAACTTTATTTAGCAATGAAACATGACAATTCATAAAAACTTAGGACTAATTTTTGCTATGACAACTCCCCAAAAGCAGGGCTTGAGAGAGGGGTTAAACAAATTAGTTGCCTACGCAATTTTTGATTTTTTTATATGATAAAACAAATTAATTACTTATTCTAATTACGTTACTATTTAGTAGTAATAACACTATTTGAAAAATAAAATTTTCAATTGATATAATTAAATGTTCTTGAAAATTCTTCACCAGACATACTAAGAAGCCATTTTTTGATGTAAAGTTTAAAAATTTCTGATGTATTAGCACATCTGATGAATTCTGGCAACAAGTTGAAGGTTCTTGGGCCAATATATTGAATATATCTTTGTGATGTGTTTTATTATAAGTAGGTACATTGATTCTATAATAATTATATCTAGTATTATAAACTAGGGATGTAACGGAGGTGGTTTTATCGGAACCGAAGTCGGAGTCGGAGTTTACAAATTTGAGTTACCGGAGTCGGAACCGGAATCGGAAGCGGAGGTGGTGGCAGAAATGAGATCAGTTAAGGGCAGGTCTAATAAAATATGAAAATACAAACATGTTTTAGCCGCTTTAATTTGAGTTCAATAAATGATACACGAAATAAGCAATACTGGTATTACTACCTTACATCAAATGAAGTGATTCCAAAAGAAGTAAATTATATTTAATAAACAAAAGTTTAGCGGCTTTATCTCCATCTAATCTATTTCTCAATGAGTCATAGATTAGGCCAGCACCACTAAAAAGTTGTTCGCTTGCTACAGAGCCTGATGGAGACGATAAATATTGGCGGGCAATCGAGTTTAAGGGTTGAAATTTCGCTGTAACTTTCCTCCACCATAATAAGGGATCTTCACCGATAGGAATACGTTTTTCCTTATTATACTCATGAAGTAAGCTCTTTATTATAAGAAATTTGTCCAACACAACATGTTCATCAGATGTTGTGCTATCATCATCATCACTATTCGACAATATAGTTGACAAAATAGTTTGGATATCGCTTGATTCACCAGCTGCTGGTGGTGCCCCTCTTGCTTTTTTTCTGCAGGCGCATCCGTATTTTCATCTGCGTTTGATTATCCACTTTCAAGTAAACTCATTAATTCAGATTCAACCTTTTCTTTTATCACTTCGTTAAAAAATTTCGTTTTATAACGAGGATCTAAATATGTTGCTATTGCAAAAAAGTTGTTAGAATGGAGGTCTCCAAATCTTGAATTTAATTGGTCAGCCGCACATTTTAGTATATTTTTAAATTTTTCGTTTGTTTCTGGTTTATTTTCTTCGATTTGTAATGTTTGCTTTAGTGTGTATATTAAAGGAATTACCGATGAGATGCTAGTACTACTATCGCTCATGTTACGGGTAATCTCTTCAAAAGGATGTAGAATGGACACTAGTTTTTTGAGCTGCAGCCATTCTTCTGGAGATATTTGTGGAATGTTGTGTTTACTTGCATACAGGCAGAGTGAATTTTGTATTTTAATCATTCGTTCCATCATATAAAATGTACTATTCCAACTAGAAAATAATTTAAAATTACAAAATTAGTAAATAAATCACACAAGCATAGTATCAGAAATTTAGTGCCGATTATGTTATTTGTTTTACGAGTCATATATCATAAAAATATACAATTTTACAAATATATATTTTATATATTATATAATTTTACAGTTATATATTTTATTTTATAAGCAATATATAATAAAAAAAAATTTTATAATTTAATAATTTACCGCGTACTACAGTCCTGCATCACACGCAAAGGTTGTTGGTTAAGCTGTTCCTTTTGTATTTTATGCAGTTCAGTTAGAGCAATTTGAGAGTGATTAAAATGCGTTGCAATTCTTTTGCATTTCGTTATTAAATTTGTGATTTCTTCATCACAATCCAACATACTTCGCACACACAGTTGTAATTGATGTACAGTGCAATTAACATCAGGAATATCGGCGAGTCTCAGTGCTCGTATCATATTAGATCCAGCATCGCGGGTGAAACAGTGAATTCTCTCATTTGTGATTTTCCATTCCGTTAACATTTCATTAATTTTTTCTTGGACAAGGTCTCCTGTATGTCTTCCGTTAAAAGTGTGGCATTTCAAAACAACTTTAGTCCTGTTAAAATCTTTAGTTATGCCGTGCGCTGTTAGACTTAATAACGATACGTTTGAACTCGGTTCAGTCCAAATATCTGTTGTAAACGAGATTTTTTCAAACTCTTTGAGCAAATTCTGTATCTTTTCTGCAATCTTTGCATATAAGCCATCACAAATATATTCAGTAAAAAACTGTCTTCCCCTTAAATTATAGTTCGGTACCATAAACTGGATAAGCCGTTTAAAACCAATCCCTTCAACAATATTGAATGGAAGATCTTGTAACGCAATCATTTCCGAAATCAACTTATCTATTTGCATTGATTTAGGATTAGAATTACACCATTTTTGATTCTTCATAAAGGTTTCCTTGAGAGTAATTTGCTTTTTTGCTTCTTGAAGGGGTGATGAAGTTGAAGGCTGTACTGATTGGTTTTTTTCAGAGTCTAATTTAGCAAAATCTTCGTATACAGAAGGATGTATAGACTTTAAATGACCTTTTAACGAAGTAGTCGTACTTCCCTTTCGTGAATATATCTTGTCACAAAATTTACATTTTGCCGCATTCATCGATACTTCATCGAAGTAGTTCCAAATAACACTTGTTTTCGGCTTCATTTTTAATTACTTTAATTGTCACACATATATTAAACACATAAACAAACACTCATCACTCATAAACTCTAATAACTTTACTTGAAACTTGAAGCACAAACTTAACAAATGACGTCTTCATCAAATGCCACCAATCGAACGAACGACAAGTGGAAAAGTTATCGAAACGATGCATGCGAGAAGGCAGATTCCGCGTGACAAATACAAACTTGTTCGTACGCGCAGTCCGATCTCTCTTACACGATCGCCGCCGCGGCAGTATTTCGATTCGACATCCGTAGCTAACCTCCGATTGAAATTGTCGTAACCGAACTCGAAGTCGGAGGTCTGATATCAATCGGAAGTTCCGACTTTTCGGAATCAGAGTCGAAGCTCCGTAACATCCCTATTATAAACATTGCTTGAAACCTGACGGGTTTGCGCTTCAAATGTGTAAATAGCTGCAGATTTGATATATAGTTTTCTTATGTCAAGTACTCCTGTTAAGTCATATAATTCTGATGATGGAAATATTCTAGGTAACTTGAACATTGTCTTGAGTATAGTCTTTTGTGTAACTTCTAAATTTTCTATATGAGTCTTAAATGTACCTCCCCATACCGATATACAGTATTGGATTAGAGATTGAACCAGAGCATAGTAGATTATTTTCAGTTGCGGTATTGTCAACACATCTCGTAATGAAATAAAGAGAAATATGCACCTTCTGAGTTTTCCATTAATGTATTCAGAATGGGAATTCCATTTGAGGTTACGATCAATTATGACTCCTAGGTACTTTGTTATCTCAACAATAACTAGGTTTTGGCACTTACACACTGTATTCCCTTTATTAGTGTTATGGCAGTTTAGTTCGTGCAGTTTAAGAGTCCGGTATGATGGCTGACCTGGAGATGTCAGGGAGAAGGTTAACACCTGTGTTTTGCGGGAGTTAAGGCGAAGCCTATGTCTTTGCAACCAGTTATGGATCCGAGTCATTGCAATTTCTGCTATATGCTTAGTTTCGTTCCAAGTTGTTGATGAAACTAATAGAGCAGTGTCATCAGCAAAAGCCACAACCTTGCATTTCCTGCTCAATTTTATATTGCAAGGATCGCAGTGAAATTTTAATTAGTAGTGCGCATAAATGACATTGATTTGTCCGGAAAAGTATTATAGTGAAATCAAAAAGCTTCTATTTTAAGTGGGATCCAGGCAAAAGCTTAAAATGCAAAAATAACGATACAAACCGAATTTCCCGAATTCGTTTATAGAAATTCTCGTAAATATTTATCACTTTTATTTGCTTACTGTTTTTATTGATTCCTTCTAGTCGGCTGCTTTTATAGCTAGAAATTCTCGTTCTTAATCCAGTAAAGAAGAAAATTAAAAGTTTCAATTCGGCGAATGCATCATGGTAAATATTAATAATATTGTATATGAAAAAATAAATTGAGATTGAGATATTGTTTCTCAAAAAGGTAACGAAAAGACCAACTTACACAAGAACGATTCACACTTTCTTTCCTAAAAGTCAGAAACCGGAGTCTCAATCTAGTTCTGATGCATCATCGTCGGTGAAAGAATCCATACCATCAGCTAGTATTTCGAACATCACTGATAGGCTTGAAAATGTTCCGTCCACTTCCCATTCAGCGAATACTACGCATACAAACGAACCATGCTGCAAGCCTCATTTCGCGTCTGATATAGGTTCTTACGTAAACCAACGCAACATCGACGATTTTACTAAGGCGGATTTACTGAAAAATAATTGGAAACCTCCTCCCGATTATATTTTTCCTCGTAATCTCGTGATGAAGAATAGGAAGGGAAGGAAAAAGTACGCTCAAAAATCCCATCTAGAGGAATTTCCTTGGCTGGTTTTGTCTCATAAAGATCAAGGTCTTTATTGTAAGTACTGCATACTATTCGCGTTGAGCTCAGGAGGAGGTTACCAAACAAAAACTTGTCTGAAGCGACTAGTTCGAAAACCGCTGAAAAAGTTTCACGACTTACTTGGAGAAAATGGAGCGCTTTCTGTTCACCAACGAAACCAATATCATCAGAAGGCGGTAGAAGCTGGCAAATATTTTCTTCAGACTTTTCACAATCCAGCATCAGAAGTGGTCAACCAGGTCTATGTACAACAATATGCGCAGGTTAAAGAAAATCGAGAGCGGTTGATGCCTGTTATCAAAACGATCATTTTTTGCGGTCTGCAAAATATTTATTTACGTGGACATAGGGATGATGGATCGCTCTTGGATAGGACAAACGAAGGAGACAGTCTGGAGGCAAATGATGGGAACTTTAGAGCTCTCCTTCGCTTCAGAATTGATTCTGGTGACTCTTCTCTTCAGCAACATTTAGAAACTGCAGGTACAAACGCAACGAACATTAGCAAAACCACCCAAAATCAACTGATAGGAGCGTGAAAAGAGGAAATTCAGTTCGTGCTGCGTGTGATTAAGAAATTTATCCATCCATTTGGAAACTGCTTGATATTTTGCATACGCTTCCTGTGACCGCAGCCACAGCAGAAAGGAGTTTTTCAACTCTCCGTCGCCTCAAAACTTGGCTGAGATCAACTATGGCAGAAGACAGAATCACTGGGCTTGCATTCTTACACATTCATCGGGACATCGATCCGATAATCAACAGATTTGCGAAACAAAATAGAAAATTAGATTTTGTGTTATAAATGATCTTCCCAGTTGGAACTATACAAATGTAAGCAAATCAGAAGTGTTGTTATAAACCAAATACAGAAAAAAATCAGTATTCTATAAAAAGTTTAGTCATAGTAGTATATTTTGTTTCCAATGTTTTTAGTTAACAATATGGTAAGTTGACTTTGGTCGTTTGGTGTTTTTCTGGTTTTTGATTTCACAAAAGCTGGGTTCATTTTGGTCGCTTCATTTTTGTTCTTGTTTTTGGGTTTGCAAATAACTATTCAGCTCTGTTTTTTTAAAATGCATGCTGATTCTGGGGGGGTCATGACCCCTGTGACCCCCCCATTGGATCCGTGCCTGTATTTGCTCCCCTTCACATTTAGATGTTTTGTGATTAAATTTTTGACATTTATAACACCTCGTTACGTAAAAGTCTTCCTCTACAAAATATGATCCATAAGCTGACACTTTTGACCCTTGTTATTTCAACTTCAAACCAGGTAAGAGAATGAAAGATTTCAACAGATGTAAGATTTTTCTTTTACGTGGAATTTCTTGTTTAATATTTAAAAAAATCAAAATAAAGACCAGCTAATGCAAAGTTGTTCTGCGTTGCAAGAAAAATGAATGGTTAACTTTAAATCAGATGTTGATGGAAATTTATTGTGTGATGAAATTTTAAGCCTGCTACATTATCTTGAAGACAGCCAGCCAACACCTAACGAAGCTTTAAACTTTATCAAAAAGCAAGATCTTCAAGAATTATATCCCAATACCTGGATAGCATTACGTTTTCTGTCAACAATTCCAGTGACTGTTGCAAGTGGCGAACGCAGTTTCTCCAAACTAAAATTAATAATAACTAATTTGTCTCCGTCGAGATTAACCAGTTTAGCGTCACTGTCCATAGAAAAGGAAATTGCAGAAAATCTAGATTTCTCGACACTTTTAAGGGAGTTTGCTGACAAAAAACAAACGGCGAAATACGAAGGGGAGCAAATATGTGCTAGGTGTGGGGGAAAGCATCAATTGAAAGGCTGCAAAAGCGCGTACGAAAAATGATGCAACTGCGCGGGAAATATTAAGAATGTTGATCATTCCCACCGAGCAGACTCTACGGAGTGCCAAGAATACCAGCGAAGAATAACAATTGCTAGGAAGAGCATTGACTACGATTCCAAATGATTTTTAGCAATACAAATCGATCAAGTGGCACACAACTAACGATCTTATATGCTAATATGAGAAGCCTACGGAACAAACTGATTGCAATTCAGATTTATCTACAGCAAAATCCCGAGACAGATGTGATTATTCTAAACGAAGTATGGATTTACCCAAAGGAAGCAAAGTATTTTAATATCATAGGCTATAATTCGGTATTCTCCTGTAGACCTGGAAGAGGTGATGGCACAGCTATATATGTAAAAAATACAATAAACTTCATTACTAAATGCGTCACACCTGATAAATACTGCATTATAATAATCGAAATAAACTACGCAGGAAAAAAATTAAAATTGGTACTTTCTATAACCCCAACCGTCTGGATGCGCTACACCTATGCTCGGTACTAGACAACCTTTATTCCTCAGAAAAAAATCTACTTACAATAGCTGACACAAACATCGATATAATTACTGATTCCTCAGAATCAAGGCTATATAAGGATACTCTGGATACAAATAGTGCTATCATCGTCAACCAGGAAACAATTCCACGTCCTGTTTCAAATATTTGCCTCGATCACATAGCTACAAATGATAAGCCAACTGCGGAACAAATTAATTTCATATATGAGGATTGGCCAGAGCTAGATCATCGTGTTTTAAAAATAAACATTCAAGGTATAAGCGCTCATAAACAGAGGCCTGCTTACCAAACTTTCCGATACTTGAACAAGGAGCTATTCAAAGCTTACATCCAACGATTATTAGAACAACGGAGACCTACAAACCTAATGGAACTTTCAAAGATTATAGCAGAAGCTAAAGACAACGCGACTAAAGAGAAAAAAATTAGATGTCGTCAGCATTCATGGATTACTCAAAAAGTGATTGAGGAGAGCAAGAACAAGCGGAAGGCATATATGGACTACAAACGGAATATGAACGATGAGTCACTACAGTTCATGTATAACAAAGCAAACAAATTGTCCAAATGCGCTGTGAAAGAAGCGAAAGCTTTGTACTATTCCAAAAGACTGGATGCAGCGGCTGACAATCCACACGAAATATGGGACATAATAAAAGAAGTTAAAAGTAACTGAAAATAGAAAAAAGACAGCTTCCTTTTAATTTTGTGTATTTTATTTATTTTTATTCTCGAAATCGAAAATTGGATGTGATGGAAAGCCTGGCAATTACCCGGGAAAGGAAAAAGTTGATGAATCAGGATGACGGAAACTGCAGGTCATGGCTATTTAAATTAATTAAATAATAATATATTTTCTGAATCATGTAAAAATAATATTTTTATAACTACCCCTTTTGTAAATTACCTTTCCTACCTTTTATTAGCTTAAGCAAATTTCCCTAATTACTTTTTAATGATCTAGAGTAAATTTCCTTAAACATAGCTAGTATATAAGCAGGAATGTGAGTAAAACTAAATTAATCGCTGAAGAAGACCGAACGATTACGGTCGAAAATCGATTTCGAGAAAAAAATAAATAAAATACACAAAATTAAAAGGAAGCTGTCTTTTTCTATTTTCAGTTGGAGTATTTTGTGAAGGCGAAAATGAATTCGATTACAAATATTGAAGTAGCTACCAGGCATCAATTGATATTTTTTAGGTTTACGAAGTACAAAAAATCTTTAGCTAGGATCAGGGAAGACATAAACTTTTTGAAAACATGTCTTGAGAGAAGACTCACTCCGAAGAGCCATTTGGTGAAGATATGCTGTGGCCTGAAAAACGCGGTTAGCCAAAAAATAGTAGTGGAACGAAATTTAATGAAGATCAGCATCAAGCAGCTGTACACGAAATTGAACGATGCGACTCTCAAGACTTACGAGAAACATCTGGAGCTTATGCGAGAATCTCAACACTGTGGTAAAGGTTATATGGAGGACTTACTGGAAAAAGCGGACTTAGCATATCAATGCGAAAAAGAAAAGAAGGGGAATTACATCGGAAAAAGTTGAATCGATTGGAAGAAGCGGCTAAACCAGTTAAACAATTCGTAGAAGTTCAAGAAATCCCTGGACTGGTTGTCAACAAATCGAGTATAGTTTTTAATGAAAAGGAAATGCGTTTACTCAACATGGGATTAAATTACGCCATAAAACCATCAAAAATACCTATAGAGGAGATCATCGTAGAAACGGAAGCAGCAATGAGCAGACTACCGGAAGCACAGAAAACGATGGCAAGGAATGATATAGCCGAGGCGATAAGGGGAACGAAAAAGGTGGTAAACAGTGAAGAGGCGAGCATAGCTGCTGAACTGAAGAAGAAACCTGTTCACTTTGTCAAGGCCGATAAAGGAAACACAGTGGTAGTGATGGATAAAAGCAAGTATGATGAGGCGGTCATACAAAAGCTAAGCAGCGGTAATTTCTTCGAGCTACGCCGGAGCCCGTTAGAGGAATCCATGAAAAGATTCGAAAGGACAATTAAAGGTTGTGAGTCATTAATTGGCGAATTGACGAAGGTAAGAGTGAGCAACCCTACTTTGCCTAGGATCAAGTGTTTGCCAAAAATACACAAAGAGGGGAACGAAATGCGTGAGATTATTTCGGCCGTGAATGCACCGACCCAAAAACTGGCAAGATGGTTGGTGAACGAATTTAAGGGAATGACCCAAATGAATGGTAGATCTGTAAAAAACAGCAAAGAATTCTCCGAGAAAATCCTGAAGTTTGGCCCACCAGCGCAAGACGAAATTATGGTGTCTTTCGACGTGAAAGCTCTATTCCCGAGTATTCCGGTGATGGAGACACTGGGATATATAGAAGAATGGCTTTCCCACCAAGAAAACTCATTATCTTGGAAAATAAAAACTAGGCAGTATATCCAACTTGCGAGACTTTGCATGATCGAAAATTATTTCACCTTTCGGGGGAAATTTTATAAGACGAAAGGCGGAGTTGCGATGGGAAATCCACTTTCACCATTCTTCAGCGAGATATTTATGACGAAACTAGAAGACGGACTGCAGGAGAAAGGCCAGTTACCAAAACATTGGGTCCGATATGTGGACGATATGTTTGCATATGTGAAAAGGAGTGACGTGGAGAAGGTCCTTGCTGACCTGAATGGAGCCCACAAAAATATAGTATTCACGATGGAGGAAGAGAAAGACGGTAAACTATCGTTCCTAGATATAGTATTAAGGAGGACTCAAATATAACTTTCGATGTATACCGGAAAGCAACTCACACACAAAGAACGATTCCAAATACATCAAATCATTCGCAGCAAATCAAGGTTTCTCCGTACAGAGCCATGATCCACAGGATGCTCGATTTGCCGCTAAGCAAGGAAGCTAAGGAAAAGGAGATGAGGTACATTGTTGAGACAGCTAAACTAAACGGCTTCAAGGGTTCGACGATTAGGAGAATGGCACAGAAGATCCAGATTAATAGACAGCGTCAGGGACGATCAACATTATCAAGTGCGAATACCGAAAGAACGTACTGGAAGGCTCTAACTTATCACGAAGGCATCAGCAATCGGATCAAGCGGCGAATAAATCAGCTCAATTCTGTACGGTTAATCGAATCAAGCAGCAAGAACCAGCTCAAAAACGTTCTCGGATCAACGAAAGACAAGCGCGAACCAAACGAGAAATCTGGTATCTATCGCATCGAATGTCCCACTTGTGAAGAAGTGTACATAGGTCAAACGAGGAGGCTCATCGGCACGCGAATCAAGGAGCATCTAGGCGAAGCAGCAGCAGGAAAGAAAGAAAGAACTTCGAATTTCAAGTCAGCGGTAGCGGAACATATTATCACGAAGGAACACGAGATAACAATGGAGGACGCTGTAGTCATCAAGGAAGCTAGAGATACACGTGAATTGGATGTGATGGAAAGCCTGGCAATTACCCGAGAAAGGAAAAAGTTGATGAATCAGGATGACGGAAACTGCAGATCATGGCTATTTAAATTAATTAAATAATAATATCTTTTCTAAATCATGTGAAAATAATATTTTTATAACTACCCCTTTTTAAATTACCTTTCCTACCTTTTATTCGCTTAAGCAAATTTCCCTAATTACTTTTTGATGATCTAGAGTAAATTTCCTTAAACATAGCTAGTATATAAGCAGGAATGTGAGTAAAACTAAATTAATCGCTGAAGAAGACCGAACGATTACGGTCGAAAATCGATTTCGAGAATAAAAATAAATAAAATACACAAAATTAAAAGGAAGCTGTCTTTTTCTATTTTCAGTTGGAGTATTTTGTGAAGGTGAAAATGAATTCGATTACAAATGTTAAAAGTAACTCACCGCGTCACTCAGTAGCCCAGGAATCTTCTTTCAGATTAGAGAACTCAACTACACAATTAAATGCATTTAAAGCTGCAAGTACACTCAATAATTTTTTTTCGACTATTGGTGAAACGATCGCCAATGAAATCCGGACAAACACAACAAGAAATTTTAGTCCCACAATTACTTTGCCAAAATCCTCATTGCATATACACCCAACAAACAAATCTGAAGCTATAAACATCATTGAGGGAATGAAGAAAAATACAGCACCCGGGATTGACAACATAACCATGGATGAAATAAAACTCATTAAAGAACTGATAGCTGATTATATTGCAACTTACCTTAATGAGCACATTAGGAAAGGAACGTTTCCAGAGGAAGGGAAACTAGCTAAAATAGTCCCAATTTTCAAGGGAGGAGACCGAATGAATCCAAACAACTACCGCCCGATCGCTCTTTTAACAGGGTTTAATAAAATTTTCGAAAAACTAATAAATAACCGCCTAACATCTTTCATTTCGGAAAACTCAATTTTCAATTTACAACAATTTGGATTCCAGAAAAATAGCGGAACTTTTGATGCACTCCTTTCAGTCACGCATTTTATCAATACAGGCCTGGATAAAGGAGATTATCTTGCTGCGATTTTCGTGGATCTGAAAAAAAGCTTTTGATACGGTGGATCATGATCTTCTACTTCGTAAAATGGAATTATATGGTATTCAAGGCACAGCAAATCAGCTATTTAGAAATAACTTGAAAGGCAGATTGCAGAGAACAGCAGTCAATAAAGTTTTGAGCGACGCTGCTCCTATGAAATCGGGCGTTCCACAAGGCTCGATACTTGACCCAACCTTATTCTTGTTATACACTAATAATTTGAATACATGTGGACTTAAAGGACATTATGCACTATACGCAGATGATACAGTACTACTTTAATCGAGACACGAAAGAGATTACCTCGAAAACATCATTAATGAGGATCTAAAAACATATCATTCGTGGCTGATTGATAGTAAACTAGCATTGAATACTTCAAGAACGAAATTCGTCATTTTCAAGCAAAAGTATAAAGGTGACATTGACATGGACATAAAAATTAATGACGGAAAACTAGAAAGGGTAACGGAGATCAAGTATTTTGGACTTATCATTGACCATAGACTAACATGGTTATCACACATTAATAACTTAAGGAGACAATTAGCTCCTATTGTCGGACTGCTTAGAATATATGAAGGTTTTCCAAAAAACATCAAGCAGATGATCCTAAATGCATTCGTACAGTCAAAACTACATTATGGAGTAGTAATCATCATCAAAGCAGCATCTTAATATCATCTCTAGAATGCTCACCAAAGCGTATAAAAACATTCTAAATCTTCCGATGCTCCATCAAACCAGATTAGTGTACCAATCAGCGAAAGCATTCTTTCCTCAAATCATTGAAATGGAGAAAGCCAAGTTTATCTTCAAATGTTTAACATCAAAATCGTCATAACAAGTTCAATTTATTAAAGTATCGCAAAAGAATCAGTACAATGCTAGAAATGCAAATCAACTCGTAATACCTTTTGCAAGAACGGACCGTCTGAAGAACGATGCTAAAACTGATGCGCTGCGAATATACAACAATCTTCCTGATTCATTTAAGGAAGCAAACTCACTTATAGTCTTTAAGAAATGGCTTAAAGAATATTTAATTAATAACGTTTTAATTTCAGTCCAGTAAAGTTCAACATAGCATCTTAGGCCATTTTTGAAACCTTATCGTCGAGATGCATGAAGAGACAGCTATTTTTTTATAACTCAAAGTTTTTTTACTGCGTCGAAATTATAATTTTTTTTATCTCTGAGAGCTGATCACGAATTGGACAAGAAAAGATTAATAGAATGACCACATATTTTTGTGTGCACCCTTATACCGATGTTATAAACATTGTCTGGGTGTCACACTAGAAGACGCGACGAAATGTGAAGTGCAGATCCCACGAGCGTTGTGCGACGAAGAAAGTGTGATGGAGAGAGTGGAAGGGAATGGAGGTAAAAAACAAAAAAAGCAAGAAAAATAAAGTTTTAGTTTTCGTCATTAAATGTTTACTAGCTAACTAACAGACAATATGAATTCCTACATTGTTTCAAGACTGAATAATATTAAAACTAATTAATGCTGCGTTTCTTTAACAAATTCAATAAAAAGTATTGTCACTTTCCAAATAGTTTCTTTTTAGCTCCAATATGAATAATGAAGGGGCGCCAAATGGACGACTCGCCCGGGCGCCAATGTGGTTAAGGCCGGCCCTGGATATACGGATAGACAGGGTAAAAAATCATAAAAAAGAAATTAAATATTTACCCCGGCTTGTACGCAAAACGCCATTTTAAAGTTTGTTACCACTCACTAATTTTAAATAGCGAATCCTCATTCAACAAATGCTATCATAAGCATTTGCGAAATCTACCTCAATCCATTTCATTCGCAACTGAAATAACAAATCGGCAAAGTTCGTTACTTAACTAATTTCGCAAAGTGAAAATAAAAGCTTTTCTGCAAAAATCCCAAAGAATTCGCATTATTTCCCCTCGCGAACTCTTCGGCGAATCTGCAAAAAGCATTTTGCAATCTTCCATCGCATTTCGCCACCAATTTGCGACATTCCCATTGGAGATGGTATCAACTTCGTAAACGAATCAACGTCTTGAATTCAAACGTTCATTGACGGATGCTTGCCTTCGTAAACATTCGCAGATATTCGCAAAGCTTTTACCAAGTAACTCCTTGCGTTGGTCTCTCTTTCAAACTCGTCACGCCCTTTGGTGCATTTCCTCTGTTTGGGGACTCCATTAACGATGTGGTACGAAGATTTGCGAATTCGCTAAACGGGCTCATGCAATATTCATTCAAGCTCACACGATTCCGCCAAGAATTTTCGTCATCGCTATGTATTACTTGTATGCTAGGTGTGAGTACGCGAATTTGCTCAAATTGCACGGTGGCGCTGAGCCGGGCAATTGCGCAGGTCAGTGATTGTTTATGTGGCAGCACAATGAAAAGCAAAGCCGGAATGGTCGAGCGGGCAGACATGGGCGGTAGGGTTCGCGATTGCGAATCTTAATTATCCGGGGGGTGGGTGCGGCGACGGGGTGAGGTTGTTTTGATGTTTTGCAAAGCCAGCATAACCGTCTAGATGTCGATGACGAGCAACATTCTTCGTCCGTCTCGGCCGAAAGCTTGCAAACCGGATTTCGCTGGTATGGCGTTTGTCTCTGGACTTTTGGGCTTTGGAAGATTTTCATGTTTTCCTACTTTTTCATTGCCAAGGTCATTTGCAAAGTGCCAATTGCTCTATTAGTGTAATAATTTTAAGGCAAGTTGTAAGTTGAATTGAGATGATGCGGAAATTATGATGTGGTGGCATTAACATATGTATTCGTGTTGACATGTACGAGTATGTTGAGCATGTTAAAGCGTTGTTTATTTCGTTAAAATGCAAATTGAAGATTTGATCCGCAGAGCTCTTACCTCGTTAAAAACTTAATGGGTAGTTCGTTTGGAGTTTCAATAGTTTCTTAAACTTCTATCAAATATGTTCTTATTTTTACACAAAATTCTGCAGCTAAAGTGTTCGTGAGAAAGCAGTGAAGAATTTCGAAGTCTATATGCTTTCGCGCATCTCTGAATTATGTTGGAATATAGTGATGAAATGGGTAATAAATGTTTAAAGATCCTCCTGTGGAAAACAGGTTTCTTCCTTGTAAAATTACAAGCTAACTTGATCCGGCAGCACTGACGAGCAGGAGCAGTCAACGTAACCATCCAAAATTCAAACAGCCCGGTAGGTGCGATTTGAATCCAAAAGAATAGGACTTGAGAACTGTTTGTTAGCTTTACAAAAATAGAAAACAGTAAATTATAGTATATTCTTTGGCTTTCAGTGAAATTCGATTTATAGGGTCTCGTAGACATTTTGTTTTGCAATAACCTATTAAAACCGGTACCTATACGTCCGTCAGTGCAACACAGCAAGTTTTCTCAGAAACTGAAGAAATAGTCACCAAATTTTATTTGATTGTCGAAAAAACATTCAAAGAATATTAAGAGGGTCTCCCCGTATAAGGATTTTGTAGTAATCGAGCAGTAACACAAGCCAACTGCTGGAAAACCGCATAACACTGTTCCAAAATTTCAATTGCAGATTTCAAAAATTTAGTTACTCAAATCTAACTTTTAGTAAATTATAAAATTTGGAAAGAAAAAAAAAATGTTAATTTTTTATTATAAATATAAATTTAGATCGTTTTTTTTTCCTTATTACACTAGGCGTGATTTTTTTAGCATTGATTTTCGTTATAATATATATCTTTTATTATGATTGAAATTTTCAATCTATTATTAATTTTATTAACGTAATTACTCGAATTGAGATTTTGGACATGAAAACACTGATTCAGTGCATCACATCCATGTATTACATTAGCGAATGCAATTTAACTCATCTGAACAGGCAGCGGATTTGAATTTACAGGTGCGGCAGAGAAATCATGCGGAGATTTGTACGGATCTGGGAGTCTCGTCGAGATAAGCAAATTGTGCGCATCAGCGAAAGAAAGAGAGATTATCATGGCCGTATTCAGATGCCGTATGGGGTCGAATGTGTTTAACTTGGAACAAAAGCTCCTATTCTTTGATCATAAATCTCGTCCGGCATATGTGAAAACGCCTGCAGAAAGTGATTAATATGAATCAGTGGGAGGCTCGTTTCGTCTTCGCTGATGACAACAACGATGTCAGTTTACCCATTGTTCATAATCACCCTCAATATTGTCGTCATCAATCCAACTCATCCTTCATACTTACGAGTAATTTCATATTTGCGAGTAATTTGATATTCACATACTGAATTTTTCTCAATGAGAATTTTCCCACAAGCAACCAGACGCATCGTCAGCAGAATGCACTAATTGGAAGTCAAGTTCATGTTTACTATTACTTGTACCCGTGCACATCTTTTTTCGGATTGAATTTTGGCTATGCGACACCTAGACTGCCAGATAGTCAAGGTGAATATGCATTTTGCTGATGGGAATTTAGTTTGGTGCTTATGTTTATGCTAGCAAGTAAGTAAAATTTTTTTATATAAAGAATTGAAATGAAAATAAATTGGTAAGTCATTAAACCCTGTTTATCGGTGTTTTTACTTAAAGAAAACTCTACGAAATTATCTCGGTAACAAGTGCCGTCGATAATTAACTGAAGGGCTCCAAGGTAATATCGCGGTAATAAGTGCGGTTTGATATTAAATTTCGCCTTGTATAAAAACCAAACGATAACGCGGTTTTCAAGTGCCGTCATTGTCTGCAATTACACGATTCAACGCAACATCCCGGTTCAAGTGCTGTGGATATTGAACAAGACTGACCCGTTCTGGCAAAGGAGCCAGATCGTAAACATTTGGCGACCATAGACAGGACTCATTGCACTCCTCGAGTTCAAGGACATATCCCGTTCCACATTCCGCGTTCCCGTATCCGCATTCTTCACATTTAAAAGGATCCGAATAGCTTCAACATGGATAAGCTCATCGCCGACCAAGAGGTCACTAGAAAGGAAATTCAGAGGATCATCTCAAACGTGAGGAAGGATCCGGCGCAGCGTAAGACGTTTGATTATTAATAAGAGCAATTTCGGTGGCTGGAAGAGGCATGGGAGCAGTTCGTGTCTACCGATACGGAGATCAGGAACCATCCTGACGTGCAACCGCAGGCTGACTATTTTATCAGCGATTACTACACTTCCATTGCGTCACTTCATTCGAAATATAAGGAGTTGTTTGTGGCACAATTTCAGGTGCTTCCACCAAACATTGAAGCCAGGAAGGCATCCACACAAATCCAGACGCTTTCGTCAAACGTCGATGCAAGGAAGACACCCATTACTCAAGAGATTGATTCAGCTAGGGATAATCCTATACGCCAGCTGCTGAGGAATGTCAACACAATCAGGGGGCAGTTAGACCACATTCTACGCAGGTTGGCGGAATCACCTTCTGGACAATCAACAGCCTTCTATCAAGTGCAAAAGCAAGCCGTCTCCAAGTACTGGCACCAACTCGAAGCCTTACACCATCAGATCTGCGAAACAGTTGAAGATCCTGAATCACTCGGTTATGACCTCAAGGAATTTTTTAGTCGACAGGACCAAATTTTTAGTGCCAGCGTTTCACTGACTGGCCATCTCCAGCCAAGTGGACCACAGTAGATGCCCATAAACGACCAAATTTTAAGATCCAATAGTAGCATGAAAATTAAGCTACCTAAAATAGAAATTCCGAAGTTCGACGGAAACTATTTAAATTGGTGTCAGTTCTACGACCTATTTTCTGAAGTGGTTCACAAACAGAATATTTCACCATATGAAAAATTGTGGTATCTTCGATCCAACCTATCAGGGAAGCTGAAAATTTAATGAAGCACTTGCCATTATCCAATGAAAATTATTCTGCAGCATGGCAGATCCTCAAGGAACGCTACGAAAAGCCGAGATTAATTGCAAATGCGCTATTGTCGAATTCACTTGGTCAATCATCTCACACGACTGAGTCAGCTGCAAATATCAAATCACTTTACGATACGACGCGTGAATTTTCAAAAGGATTGGAGAACGTCTGAATCTCAACCACAGGATGGGATCCTTTGTTGTTGTTTATACTTATACGCAAGTTGACCAAAACTACACACGTGCTGTATGAGCAGTCACTAGCTCATCCAAGACAACTTGAAACCATCAAAGGGCTCTTGAGTTTCTTAGAAAACAGATTCCAATCCCTGGAAGCACTTGGCTCCAAGCCCGAAGCAGAGGATGAAAAACGCTCAGCATCCGCAAAGTCTTTAACTGCAGTGGCCACCAAAAACTGTCTTGCTGACAGCGTACCACACCCACTTTTTGCGTGCAAAATTTTCCTGACCTTAACCCCCGAAAATCGACTCAAGCTTATTCAAAAGCACTCGAAATGCGTTAACTGCTTACAAGCAGACCATACGTCAAAGAATTGCACGAGGGAAACATGCAGACATTGTTCCAAAAAACATAATACGTTGCTACACCTTGACAAGAAGCAAGATGCAGCAGGAAAGAAAGCAGCTCAACGGCCGAAATTCGAAATCTCATCGTCCACCAAGAAACAAGGTGTTTCGGTTAGGCAGGAAGGCGAAGCATCGTCCTTAGCTACGGGTATATATTAATGAAACTACAAGCGAAATACATGATGCTGAGTACAGTGATAGTTACCATTCAAGGGTCCCAAGTAAATTTTCTATCAGAGCGAGTATGCCAGAAGCTTAAATTGACCTAAAATTCAAGCAAATCACAGATCACGGCATTCATGACAAGAGTGGAGGCTCATGTATTTCCTTGCATAATATCCCAACGGCCATCGAGAGAGGTCAACGTGAGTGATTGGAGAATTCCCGACAACATAAAACTGGCTGTTCCTCACTTTTATCGGCCGGACAAGGTAGACTTGTTACTGGGAGTAGAATTTAACTATCAACTCCTATCAATAGTGTAGTAATCAAGCAGTTAGTTAACTTTACTATTTTTTCTCTCTTCCTTTTTTTCCTTTAAATTATGGGATCAATCTACATAGAATTCAAATTCTATTTCTATTTATGTCAATGTATAGACTTTTTCTCTTATTTTATTTTTTTTTTATTATTTTTTTTTTTCTCTTTTCTTCCGCACAATTAAAACTGCTCGATTTTTTGGCGCGGCAAAGGGTTAAAGGAAATTCAGGCATAATATGTCCCAGATCAACTAAACAGACGATTTAAGATTGAACTGGGACGATTTAAGATTGAACTGGGACGATTTAAGTTTGAACTGGGACGATTTAAGATTGATCTGGGACGATTTAAGATTGATCTGGGACGATTTAATATTTTTGACAGGGCGCAGGTGGGATAATCAAGTGCAGAAGTAGGAGGTTAAGTCTTGGCGAGGAAAGAGTTTCTTTTGATTCGAAAAGTGTCAAGTTTCATTCTATAGTGTGAATAATTATTTAGGACGCTCATAACTCGTCCAAAGTGATTGCCTTCTGCGAAAGGATCCCGATCAGGCTAAACCTTTAAAGGCAAAAAAACTGAAATTCCAGCGATATGGGATATGGATCCGTCTGATGTATTGAATCAAGTGAATGAGGAAACGAGATCTTTCGAGCCTAGTCGTCGTACACGCGAGGAGTGTAATTTCCGAACTGGATTTGACAAGTTGTGCCCGATATTCGATTGGCAGTTTTATTTCTTGGCGGTGTTAAATTGGTTTATCGTATGTCCATCCAGAAGTTGCAAAACTTTGACCCCTTTGCTGATGCAATCAATTGTGCTGATGATACGGTACAGGACGGAAGAACATAAGAATTCAGCAGTGAAATGGTCGAAAAACACTAACTACGGTGCCGGGCCTTTCCTCGGAATATAACCTGAAGAAAATTGTGCGAGCATGTAAAAGGGAATTTGCGTGCAATGGCACAGTAATAGAGCGTCCCGAATACGGTGAAGTATTACAGCTTCAAGGTGATCAGCGACAGAACATTTGCCAGTGGCTAACGAAATCTGGACTTGCGAAGCCAGATCAACTCAAGGTGCACCGTTTTTTTTAAGCGAGACGAAGGCGCGTATGATAGAACAAAATTTTTGGACATACTGTAAAGAGAATTATCTTCACCCATCCCAAAGATAAATTCTCTGAAGCAACTAGTGAATGCATTTCGAAACGTCAAGATGGCGGAGTTTTGTTGTCTTTTCATCGCAGGTTGACGAAATTTAGCGGAATTGTAATATATGGTGAACGCGAATTTTGGTTTAGCCTTTTAGTTAAGTTCGGAATCGGATGTGGAGTGGGACCCAAAGAAACAGTTGAATGTCTAATCGGGATTCGTGTAAAAGCAAAATAACATCCAGCGGAGCGAAAGACAATGTTTTTGACTAAAACACCTCGAAAAGGTTAGATAGAAGGCAGTTTGTTTCATTTATAGATTTGTTCCGTGTCGTTTCGTCGTAAATTTAAATTTTAGTTTGGGCTAGACTCTAGTGGGCAGAACTGTGAAGTCTCGCATTCCGAACTCTCTTCTTAGGGCTGTCGCAAGTATGAAGTGCTCGGGAACGTCGCGTTGCTCTAATTATTGTTATTGCCGAAAGCAAGCACTTATTAACAGTACGTAAATTTCAACAATTGAAGGAAGAACGACACAAAGGGCAGACGTAGTGACATTCAAATAGTCTAATACACGGTGCCCCTAAATCATTTGGTAAAACTAGGAGCCAATTGCATTGCTTCTATCGATTTGCCGCTATACATAGAAGCTCCAATGTATGCCCAAAATATCGGTGTTTTCAAAGGGGTAGGAAAGTCACTACTTCGTCAACTATTCCTATTGATGGAAGTTAGCAAGGGCAGCAATTATCAAAGAACAGCTGTTTGTCATTAATTTCCGATACTTTTGTTGGAATTTTTGTTGGAATCTCAGTATTCGTCGTTCCATTTTAACGTTAGAAGTAGCTATAACGAAAAAAAATCTACATTCCAGGACCACCCACATCGTCAGCGGGCGCCCGACGAGGATGTTACCCTAACATTTCATTATTTATATATATATTTTTAATTAATATAATTTTATCTAATTTTTTTTTATATTATATAAATCTTTTTATATATAAATTTTACATTAAAAGTATAAACAAATTATTTGAATTTTACAAATTAAAATTTTAAATATAAAAATATTATTATAATGTTTTTATATATAAATTTTACATTAAAAGGATAGATAAATTATTTGAATTTTACAAATTAAAATTTCAAATATAAAAATATTATTATAATCTTTTTATATATAAATTTGACATTAAAAGGATAGATAAATTATTTGAATTTTACCAATTAAAATTTTAAATATAAAAATATCAATATAATTATAAAGTAAGAAAAAATGAAGTGCTAATTCTTTTGAAAATCGGTCTTTCCTTTCCGATACCCTCAGCCCGGGTATAGGACCCGGTACGGTGGCAGGCTGCCCACGAAAAACATGAGCCAGCCGCCGGGTACTTAATTAATCCTTTTTTTGTTTCAGGTGTCATCGCGGGTTGAGTGGCCTAAGCAGAGTGCCTCTTTATGGCATAGCGTTATGCAATCGAGTTGTATAATTCTATGGCATAAATTGGTCACCGGGGTACTCTCCTTCTGATGGGAAAGTTTATCAAGGCAATTTGTATGAGTTTTCCACTCAGAAGAGGAATATCTGGCCAGTGCAACAAAATATGGATTTATTCCGGTTGGGTGGGTACGAAGGGGCTCCATCACCACCCGGTTGCCCTTCTTTCATTTGTGGGCCATGAGCTTCGTCGGGTAATGACGAGGTTACCCCAAGTCCGCCATTCTTTTCAGGTTCCACTTGTTCTCGGAACAAGTCCTATCTCCCTCGGTGTACTTATCTACACTTTTTGCGACTTCGGTCGCCTCTTGAACAACATCAAATTCGTGAGTGCGAAATTTTTTTTGTAGTGGGTCCTCGGGCTGGGGAAATGAGCCCGCCCCACGACACCGCAATGCTAGCCTGCCAGCGCATTCACGCGTCTCCAGACGAGGGCATTCTCGGCAGATATTGTCATCTTCTTCTGCCGAGGCAGCAGAACATCGCTGCAGTCCTTTACGGACAGTTCGAAACTCCTAAATTCACTACAATAGGCCAGATAAAATTGGGAGAGAACCTTCCCAATCTTCAAAACACGATACTTGGTTGGATCGTAGGAGGATGCATAGGCGGAACAAGCAGCGATAATGTTACCTGCGGAGTTGGCATTCAAGATGATGCAACTTCACAACTAGTCGAACGATTTTGGAACCTGGACAGTTTGCCGCAAAGGAAGCAACACTTGTCTCCAAGTGAGAATCAATGTGAAGCTCATTTCGCCCGATGGACCAAGCGCAAGGCAGACGGCAGAAATGATGTTTCCTTACCCTTCACTACTGAACCATCCACTTTGGACATGGCCTTGCGAAGGTTTTATAGTTTAGAACGCAAACTAGCACGTCTGTCCGACTTACAGCGACAATATGTTAAATTCATGGATGAGTATTTAGCTCTGGGTCACATGGAAGACTGAAGTTCCCAGCATACATTACTACCTTCTTCATCACTGCATCACCAAGCCAGACAGTGTCACAACCAAAGTGCGGGTAGTTTCGATGCATCGGTGAAAACAACATCCAATGTAGTGCTCAACGATACCCTGCGTGTTGGTCCCATAGTTCAAGAAGATCTTTTTTCGACATTACTACGGTTCAGACAATATCGATACGTCCTAACAGCAGATATTAATAAATTGTATCGGCAGGTCAGTATCAACGCAGACCAAAGCTTCCAGCTAATCTTTTGGAGACGCTCTCCTGAAGAACCAATGAAACAGTATCAATTGAACATCGTTACATATGGGACGCGACCAGCATCGTATTTAGCAACAAAATGTTTAGTGGATCTAGCATGTAAAAATCAGTCAGAATTTCCGTACGCATCCCAGGCACTACTTCAAAATTTTTACGTCGACGACATCATGACTGGAAGCAAAATCTTGCTGGAATTATTGAAAACCCAATCAGAACTCAAAGCCCTACTTTTCCAAGCCAGATTAAATGTAAGGATATGGTGCACGAATAATAAACGCGTACTAGATCAAATTCCGTTTCAAGATATTCAGCTGTGCCTCGACTTCAATGAAAGCAGTGATGATAACATCAAAACTCTAGGTTTGACTTGGTCACTAGCACCTGATCTCTTTAAAATGAAGTTTAAATAGATATACAAAACGGACCGTCGCGTTAGACATATTCAGCATATTCGATCCTCTAGGATTCTTAGCCCCAATAATATAACGACTGCAAAAATACAACTTCAAGGTATTTAGAAACTAAAGCTAGACTGGGATGCTGCTTTGCCTATGGAAATGCACATACGATGGAAAATCTTCCGCGAAGAATTAAAAACCATTGAAAATATTGTTATACCACGACATATGTACTCCCACAGCCTACCAAAGTCAAGACAGCTTCACATATTTGCCGATGCCTCAACTGAAGCTTTTAGTGCTGCCGCATATATACGCTCTGTCAAGCAGGATAACACTATCGTTGTTCGATTACTATGTGCTAAATCACATGTAGCACACATCAAGACGACCACCCTTCCCAGGTTAGAGCATTGTGCTTGTGCTGCTTTGTGATCGAATCAAATAGATTCTCTACATGACTGACCTTCCAATTTATTACTGGACTGATTCTCAAATAGTTTTATCCTGGATACAATCGCAATCATCAGACTTCCACACATTTGTTGCCAACCGCATTGGCGCAATTCATGAGCTTTCAAATCCGGAGCAGTGGTGGCACGTAGAAACAAAAAGAAATCCAGCTGACGTTTTAACGCTCTGTCAAGCAGGATAACACTATCGTTGTTCGATTACTATGTGCTAAATCACATGTAGCACACATCAAGACGACCACCCTTCCCAGGTTAGAGCATTGTGCTTGTGCTGCTTTGTGATCGAATCAAATAGATTCTCTACATGACTGACCTTCCAATTTATTACTGGACTGATTCTCAAATAGTTTTATCCTGGATACAATCGCAATCATCAGACTTCCACACATTTGTTGCCAACCGCATTGGCGCAATTCATGAGCTTTCAAATCCGGAGCAGTGGTGGCACGTAGAAACAAAAAGAAATCCAGCTGACGTTTTAACGCGACCCATAGCACCGAGCAAACTCAAAACCTGTGATTTATGGTTCTTCGATCCCATTTTCCTATATGGCAGCGAAAAAGTGTGGCCAGCGGCTTGCAAGGCACACGCAACCTCAGAAACTGTCGTGGAACGGAAAATAACATCCCTAGCAGGTACGACGAACCAACTTCATTTTCGAAATCGGACACAAAAACTCGTTTGGCAGATTGTTACAGATAACTGGTTATGTTCTACGGTTTATAAACCGGTGCAAGAAGCAAACCTCAGAGAACTCAAGTCCAACTCTAGCATTAACCCAGTTAGAAAGGCAGCAAGCACTACGGATCATCGTCAAGGCAATCCAATCCGAGGATTTCAAATCTGAAATCCGCGACTTTCAGCAGCATCATCAATTGCACAAATCGAGATCATTGAGCAATCTCACTCCATTCTTAGACGAACACAGTATTTTAAGAGTTGGAGGAAGATTGGATGCAGCCAATTTACCTTTTGATGCAAAACACCCTATGTTACTGCCATACTTGGACAATATAACACGATTAATAGTGGAAAACATTCATCGAAAGCACTCACACGTGGGGCCCCAAGGTCTTGAAGCTATTGTGTCGCAACTGTGGTTTCTTGGCGAGCCCTTTCATGCCGTCAACCATCAGCACAACGATTTCGAAATATTTTCCATTAAGAAAACACCAAAGAATACTAGCTCGAGTTCGAAAATTTTTGGAAGTAAATCTATTACTGGAAGGCTGCAGAGTGGAGGCAATTTCACAGAGAAGTAAGAAAACGAAATCGTTCAAAGTATACATACCGCACAAATATGCCTGGCTTTTCTCTAATCACGCATCCAAAAACGGTAGCCGCTATTGGAGTGGACTATTCTTTAGGAAATGGAATCAAGGAAACCTGCTGTCAACAATAATCAACGAAGCAAATACAACAACAACAAAAATGTAATGGTAATTTCCACTGATAACAAAAACCTGAATATTAACACTACTCACAACACCCAACCATTTATTACTAACAACATTGTTAACCTTCCAGATCCTTGATAACAGGCTGATGGGAGACAGTACTATTTCGGATAATAACCAACCTAAAGAAAATATTGGTTCTTTAGAAACAAATAAAAGCTCAATTTTTGAATTTAACCCTATAAAACCTCCTTTCAAATATCCGAACTTCGTAAGAAGTGGGTTTTAGACTTCGTCTCCTAATTATGTAATTGAATTACCTAGCACACTCAATAGCCCTTTGAACGAAAAAGAATCCGTTTTATACCCACTCGTACCTCCGATCGTAAAAGCGACAATAAACTCTAGCAAAGATCTTCAGAGCAGGCATCTACTATCAAGACTGGATGAGTACAGATTATATGAGTTGATTCGACTCTACCTAGCTTACATGCATAATGCACCAGCAGACACAATATGTCTCAATAGTAAAACGAAGGCCAATATAAAAGTAATGATCTAGAGGGAAGGTCTTCCGGTAAATGTTGTTGCTCTACAAAAACTATGAGCAGCTTGGTATTACATCAGAATAAGCCAAAAAAGACCTTGAGACTTACGCTTCTCATGTAAGGTCAAACGACATTTCCTCGCTCCAAAGGTCACGTGAGCAACATCACAAATATTTTTGTCCATAATAAGAGCTCTACCACAAAATGCCTCAAAATGTTCTACCATAACTGTAGTGGCATGAGAGGCAAACTCAATAAACTTTTTCTTGACGCTAAATCATGCACTTTCAGTATCCTTGCATTCACAGAAACCTGGTTGAATGACTCCCATCGTAACGAAGAAATTCTCGACAGTTGTTGGTCTATTTACTGAGACGATCGAGACTATCTAAGCACCGGCCTAACCCGAGGAAGTGGTGTCCTAATTGCCATACACAAAGCTTACTCGAGTGATATCGTCAATACCGCAACTTTCAAAACTTTCCAACATACATATAATTGCAAAAATCAAAATAAATAAATTTTATTTGTACGTTGGTGTATTCTATATTCCCCCAGAGTCCAGTGAGACAATCTATACCGAGGCTTGTGGAGTTGCCTCTTCACTTGCTGAACTCTCGAAAGAAGAAGATAAAATTATTATCTTTGGAGATTTTAACAGGCCCAATTTAAAGTTTGTAGTTGACGAACTTGACAATCGTCTCATTCCATTGAATCTTCGAGACGATATCGATTTCAGTTTGATTTTATTTATTTGACCAAACAAGGTATACATTTTTACATTCTATTAAAATACATATCACAGTTTTTTTATTTATTTTTTTTTTACAATATAAATTTACATTTGTAGGATCTCGATTTAAATTGGGGATGGCTCCTCTTGTTGAAAAGTTTGACACACCTATTTTTCGGCTCATTATCACCATAGATAGTATGATGTTTACTTTCTACGAGCAAAGATGAATGTCTCGTAAATCTTACTGGCTCATTCAAGGTTATTTTTTCGATTAGATATTGGACTTTAACGGTTCCTCTAAGGACATCAAATGCGAAGCAAGAGCATAATGTGGTTCTACGGGAGACAAGTGGTGTCATATTGAGAAGGGGTAGCCGGTTATCGTATGATGGCAAATTATGGAAATTTTTTGGATCATAGAGGGATCTCGGAGCAAACAGTAGGAATTGTTTTTGAACGGACTCAAACCTACTGAGTGAACATCAAAGACCGGATTCCAGACGATACAAGCGTATTCTAGAATTGGCCGCACCAATGATGTGTATAACGTTTTCGTTACTCACAAGTTCTTAAATTCTTACGCACGTCGTTTGATGAAACTTAAAAGCTTATTCGCTTTGCAGAACACCTCATCGTAGTGCAAATTAAAGCGGAGTTTCTTATCCAAGTGAACACCAAGATCTACTACACTATCAACTCTGGAAAGTTTTGTATCATTGAGGTGATAATCAGATAATAAAATTGTACTTTTTTGAGAAAAACTTATCACCTGGAATTTTTCAAAATTCATATATAGAAGACCACTCTAGTAGCGTATTTATTTTATCCTCCAGGAACAAAGAACTACTTTGGGATGCTATTGCATGATATAATTTGAAATTATCCGCATAAAATAAGTGTGGTATATCGGATAACACTTCTGAAAGGTCCGCTATTAAAGTGTTGAAGAGAAGAGGTCCGAGATGACTACCTTGAGGAACACCGGAATAGACATGAATTCTGTTTGACACATATCCCTGAAATTTAACGGTTTGAGTCCGATTTTTGAGATACGAGTCCAGCCAATGAAGTAGGGAGCCAGTTATTCCAAATTTATTCAATTTATGAGACAAAATCGTATAATTGACACGGTCAAAAGCCTTACTAAAGTCAGTATAAATTGCGTCGATCTGGTGTCCATTTTCCATTGCACAAAGGATGTTCTTTCTGAAGCCATGCTGTTGATCATTGAGATTCTGTTCAATAAAAGGTGATATTTTGGAACATACTATTTTTTCAAATAACTTTGGGGCAGTAGATAGTATGGCAATCCCTCTATAATTATCAACGGCTCCTTTGCTTTTGTTTTTATGGATTGGAGTTAAGTAGGAGGATATCCAGTATGCTGGGAACACGCCGCTTGATAGCGATTTGTTAAAAATGATGCAAAGAGGTAAAACTAATTGTTCTCTGCATTGAAATAAAAAATATGGAGGAAGTAAATCAAGGGCCAGGTCCATGATAAAAATCAAGAGTTTCAGTTGCGACGCATATATCACCCTCTGAAACTGAAATTTCTTGCAGTACAGGCCCACATTCTGTTCTAGTGGCGAAAAATTATGGAAATTGTTTACTGAACAGTAAACTGATTGAAAATGGTCTGCAAAATAATTACTGATTTCTTCAGGGAGAGTAGAACTGCAGTCTTTAATGGTCATTGGTTTAGGATAGCCATGAGCTTTGCTCTTGATGTTCACAAATTCAAAAAATTTCTTGGGGTCTTTGATGATGTTTTTCCCTATAACATTAACATATACTTCATAGGCCTCGCGCGACTTCGATTGAAATTCTTTTGACAGTTCATTATGCTCTCTTTTAATTTCGTCATTCACATCAGATCTACTTTGCATAATGTTATACAGTTTATTTCATCTGTTCCTTAAAAATCGAAGATCGAAGATTACTATCCAACCAGGGCGCTGATAATTTGTACTTTTTCTTGACTTTAGGAACATATCTTTCAACGGCGTCAAGGATGTGCTGATAGAATAAATTTACTGCATCATTTATATCTAACGTTGAAAGCATTGCAGTCAAGTCTTTATTAAAAATATACTTTCGAATGCTCTCGTAATCAGCATTGCGAAAATCAAATACAATCAAGTTATTGTACGAAAGAGTGAATGTAGCTTCAGCAGTGGAAAATTCAACCGAAAGTGCGGAATGGTGGAGGGGGTTTCAGAAAAGTTTCTCCACCTCACTGGATGGATTAACCACCACATCGTCCTAAGCATTGGCAAAGATAAGATCTAGCCAATTACCGTTGCAATTGGGTGCCGTAGCTACTTGCTGTAAATCATTGCCATAAAATGTAAAAACCAGGTTGTAATCACTGTCGTCTAGAAGATTGACTGGAAGGAGGCGATTATCAAGTTCGTCGACTGTAAACGTCAAATTGGGCCTATTAAAGTCCCCAAGTATTATAATTTTATCTTCTGCATTAGAAAGACCAGCAAGTGAAGAAATAACTCCACATGCATCATTGTAAACTTTTGCAGCCTTACATTCCATTCATCCACTGACCAAAATGTGCCTAGCTTGAAAATGCATTTTACGACTTCTGGAGCTTGAATTGATGCTTTCGGTTCTGGACATCTCGACTTTAGACCCGTTTGTATCACTCTCCACTGGAAATGTGTGGTTCAACCTAGTTTCTACATTGTACGGCAAAGATTTACAGCAAGTAGCTCCGGCACCCAATTCCTCTGGCAATTGGGTAGATCTAATTTTCACGAATGCTTATGACCTGGTGGAGGTTAATCCAACTAATGCTGTGGAAAATTTTTTCAAAAATACCCTTCCCCATTCCGCATTTTCAGTTGATTATTCCATCTCTGATGACACAAACAGCCTTCCGTACAATAACTCGATTGTATTTGATTTCCGTAATGCTGACTACGATAGCATTAAAAGTTATATTTCTAATGTAGACTGGACTAGATGTAGATGATGCAGTAAACTCTTTCTACCAGACCATATTTGACGCCGTTGGAAGTCATATACCTTAAATCAAAAAGAGGAATAAACTGTCTGAGCCATAGTTGGACAGTAGTCTTCGAAATTTGGAAAACAGAAGGAATAACAATTCAATATTTGTTCTTCCGGGCTATATAGTCGTTGATTAATTTTTAAATAAGAATAAAAATTCCGAAAGCTTCCTTTTTCGACTATATTTGTTTTTATTTTCTGTATATGCGCATTCCGACTGCAACATACGGTCACCCTCAGTACACTACTTCCTACCTATCTTAACCTACCTTTATATACTAGAGGGTTTTTGGAACACCAATTACATTTTTTGCACAATAAGATATTTACTTTCTAACATTCATAACTTAATCCTTATTACCTAGTTAGATTAATGAGTTTTGAATTGTTATTACCTAGGTCGGTTTTCATTCTTAAATTTGCCGGTGCTTCTTAATCTGTATGCTTTCGCCGCAATCAAGTTTTTGTCATTTATCGATATCTTTGACTACTTCGACGCCGTTCATTGTTATTTCGTGGCCATTTTTAACTATATGCTCTGCAACTGATGATTTAAAATTTGTTCTACTTGTATACTTCGCTGCTACAGCTTCTTTGAAGTGTTCCTCGCATCGAACTACCACTAAACGTTTCGTTTGACCAATATAAATCTTACCACATTCTGGACACGTCACCTTGTACACTCCGCATTTTCCCCACTTAGTTTTTCTATCCTTTACGTTGGTCAGCTGCACTCCTATTTTATTCATTCTGCTTGTACCTATTGTCTCTAGTTGGTGTTTCTTCAGAACAGGTGCCAATGTGTTAAACATTCTTGAATACGGGATGCTAAGTCTTCGTTTTTCGTTGGCTTCGATCGTTGCATTCTGCTCGAATAAAGTTGATAGTTCGTTTTTATATAGCTGTTTCTTCTTTCTGTTCTTTCTGTGAACTCGGCGATCGAATCCGTTCAGTTCCGCTGTTTCCATGATGTAAAGCTTTTCCCTCCTATACCGCTCATTAGATAAAGGTAACTTTTCGAGACGATTAATCATACTGCTGTATGCTGCAAGTTTTTGAGGATATGTATGAGCGGATGTGGCTGAAATCGTCCTCTGAGCTCCACAAAATTATACAAAAAGAACCCAATGTCAGTGATGAAATCTAAAACGAATATAATGAACTGGCAAATGAATTTAGAATGAAGTCACGCGAGGCCTATGCAATGTATGTTAATTTTATTGGCGAAAACATTATCCAAACCCCAAATAAGTTCTTTGATTTTGTAAACATTAAGCGCAAAGCTCATGGTTATCCTAAACAAATGACCTATGAAGACCGCAGTTCCTCTGTCCTGGAAGGAATCTGTAATTTTTTTCGCAGATTATTTTCAATCAGTGTACTCCTTACCAAACACCTCACCTCATGTAGATAACACTAACGCTGTTTTTGAAACAGCGCTCCAGGAACTCTTAGTTTTTGAAGATGATATCATCAATGCAATTAAAACAGTTGATCTGAACCATGGACCTGGCCCAGATTTACTTTCGTCTCATTTTCTGTACCAGTGCAATGAAGTATTAGTTTAACCTCTCCATATCATTTTTAATAAGTGAGAGGAAATTTCCAATACACTGAAAATCTTCTCGCCTGACTCCAATTCATAAAAGCAAAAGCAAAGAGAGTGTACAAAATTAGAGATTAATTGCCATATTATCAGCCATCCCTATATACTCGTATATGTCCAAATAAATTCAAGTCTACTCCGTTGTACCTCAAGGCAGTCATCTCGGACCTCTTTTTTTTTTTTTTTTTTTTTTCTCTAATAACCTCCATTCCCTTCCACTCTCTCCATCACACTTTCTTCGTCGCACTACGCTCGTGCGATCTGCACTTCACATTTCGTCGTTTCCTCAGGTGTGCCACCCAGGCAATGTATAACACATCGGTATAAGGGGGCACACAAAAATATGTGAAGTCCTCCGGTTAATCTTGTCTTGTCCATATCGTGATCAGCTCTCAGAGATAAAAAAAAATTTATAAATTCGACGCAGTAAAAAAAAATTTGAGTTAAAAGAATAGCTGTCTCTTCAAGCATCTCGACGATAGGGTCAACAATGCCCTAAGATGCTATGTTGAAATTACTGGACTGATATTATAATAATAGTAGGTGTTTCTCGAGGCATCTCGAAGATAGGATCAATAATTGACCTAAGATGCTATGTTGAAAGTTTCTGCACTGAGATTCAATCGTTATTCATTAAATAGTTCCTAAGTCTTTTCTTGAAAACCATAAGAGAATTCGCTTCTTTAACTGATCCTGGAAGATTGTTGTATATACGAAGGGCGTCATTTGTAGCATCGTTCTTCAGGCGATCTGTCCTTGCAAAAGGAATTACAAATTGGTTTGCGTTCCTAGTACTGTATTGATTCTTTTGTGAGACTTTAATAAATGGTGTTTGTGACGAAAAGCTGAGATTTAAACTTTTGAAGATAAACTTGGCTTTCTCCATTTTAATGATTTGGTTAAAAATTAATGCGTTACATGATTGATACACTATGTTTGTTGGTGTGAGCCTTGGGAGATTATGTATATTTTTATACGCCTTGGTTAATATCCTGGAAATTATATTTAGGTGTTGCTTTGAGGACTGACTCCAAATTACCACTCCGTAATGTACTTTTGACAGTACGAAGGCATTCAGAAGAAGATGCTTGATGTTTTTTGGAAATTCCTCATATCTTCGTAACAATCCAATTATTGGTGCTAATTGCCTCCTTAAGTTGTTAATATGCGGGAGCCAGGTCAGACGGTGATCGATAGTAAGGCCAAGATATTTAAGTTCAAGCACTCTTTGCAGCTTTTCACCATTAATTTTTATATCAACATCTATGTCTTCCCTGTTCTTTTGCTTAAAGATAATATATTTTGTCTTCGAAATATTCAACGCTAGTTTATTCTCTTTCAACCATAAATTATATGAATTTAGATCATCGTTGATAGCGTCTCCGATGTCATTTTTATCGCGTCCCGAGTAAAGAAGCACTGTATCATCAGCATATAAAAAGTAATTACCACTTAGCCTGCATGTATTTAAATTATTAGTGTATAGCAGGAACAAGGTTGGGCCAAGTATTGAGCCTTGTGGAACACCTGATTTCATTGGTGCCGGGTCACTCAGAACATTATTAAATGCTGTTTTCTGCAGTCTGCCTTTTAGGTAATTTTGAAATAGTTTATTTGCTGTGCCTTGAACACCATATGCTTCTAGTTTTCGAAGTAAGAGGTCATGATCGACCGTATCAAACGCTTTCCTTAGATCCACAAAAATGGCAACAACATAATCCCCTACATCAAGTCTCTCGTTGATGAATCTTTATAACATATGTATATCAAACGTTTCTGATGGGTTATCCGATATACTTCATTTATTTTATGCGGATGATCTCAAATTATACTATGAAATAACATCCCACAGTGATTCGATATTCTTACAGAACAAGAATGGTCCAACACAAACCACCTATACCTGAACCTCGAAAAATGTCAGGTGATTAGTTTCTCTCATAGAACTTCAATTTGATTAGCTGATTATCACCTCGGCAATACTAATCTTTCCCGAACAGACAGCATAGTAGACCTTGGTGTCTTCTTGGGTAAGAAACTCCGTTTTAATTTGCACTATGATAAGATTCTCTGCAAGGCTAATAAAATGTTAGGCTTCATCAAACGGGCGGCGTTCTAAAAAATTTTAAAATGTGTGGGTAACAAAGACATTATACATATCAATAGTCCGCCCTATTCTCGAATATGCATGTGTCGTCTGGCATCCTGTTTCTGATGTTCATAAAGACAGGTTTGAGTCTGTACAAAAATAGTTCCTGCTATTTGCTTTACGATCTCAATATGACCCACGTTACTTTCAGAGCTTGCCTTCATATGAATATCGGTTGTCCATTCTAAATTTATCTTCACTTGCCTCCCGTAGAATTATGTCATGCTCTTGCTTTGCATTTGATGTCCTCCGTGGTACCATTAAAATTTAATATCTGATTGACAGGATATCCTTAAACGAACCAAACATTCACAATTAACATCAACATATGACTGGAAACATTATATCTCTACTTCCTTTCTATTTGACATTGCATTTCGTCAGAAACTTAATTAATAACTCCTTACTTAATGACTTTGTTAGCATGTCTGCCAATTGTTCGCATGTATTTAGGGGGCGTTCAAGTATTACGTAACGCAATTTGGGGGGAGGGGGGGGTCTCGTAAAACGTTACGATGCGTTACAGGGGCAGGAGGGGGTCTTTCTTACAACACGTTACGTAACATTGTTTTTTTTTTTTAATAAAAAATTAGGGAATAAAAACTCCCAAATTAGCAACCCTTTTCATTCACGTTTTACGGGGGATCGATTGTGTAGTCTGGTCGTCATCACGGTGAATCCCTAGGTTGTGTTTTACGGCATTTAATGTTGTTTTCGTCAGTGTTTATGCAGAAGCACATTGCTGTAGTCGGTGTTATTAGATTGTGTTGTACGGCATTTAATGTTGTTTTCGTTGTCAGTATTCGTCAGTGTTTATGCAGAAGCACATTGCTGTAGTCGGTGTTATTAAAGTTCATAGTGTTCATACTGTAATGAGTGAGTTCATAGTGTTCATACTGTAATGTCTTCAAAAGAGGGAGATTTGTATCATCAGCTGTTTTTGGCCTATAAAGGCTCTCATGTTGACTTGCCAGTACAACTGTGTCAAAAAAATGCCGACGCAATTTGGAAAACGGCTAAAGAAAAACCAAAAAATAAAGATAAGTTTAAAGAACATATAAATGATGTTATACGAGATTTGAAGGTGAAGGCCACGAAGAAGAAAGCAACAATGCTTAGTTATTTTACACAGATAAGTTTACTGCTTAAATGTAATAATGACATAAGTATTATAATATGTAATCCCAACCTTGATTTTTCATTAAAGAACTGGTCATAAGTATTATATATTTCTAGCTACCTATGAAAACATCAAGCACGCCAGCAACACTAAGGCCCAATGTTCCCTCGACTTCGCGTGCTCTTCAACAAAAACAGGTACATCTGCTTGTATATGTTGTATATTATGTTCTTTTTTATCGCATGTGTCAATAACACCTATTCTTAATTTATTTTCTCTTGGTCTATAGTACTCGGATGTTGTAGCTTCATCCACGTGTTCATCTTTTAGGGAATCGATTGTCGCAGTCGCTGGACAAGTAAGCACTGCTGTCAAACGAAAGATGAGCGATACCCACGATGAGCAAAGTCAGAATACTGATGAGGAAACTGTGGAGACACTGTCTACAGAACCACACACGGCTTTGATTGATTCAGGCATCACTAAAAATGTTCCAAGCAAACCGGCTCAAGATACTCTTATGAAGAAAATTGGTCTACTGCAACAGAGAATAAAAGCAAGGGACACTGGTATAGCCAAAGATGATGTTCACGACGAAATAAAAAAGCTACGCAAAGAGTTGAAACAAGAAGAGAAATGTTTACAGAAAAAAAGGGACTCTGCTAAGCGTGCAAAAAAATTCCGAGCCAAAGAAAAACTGGAGAATACTGAACGTCAGAGAAACAATCCTGCTGTAACACAACCTCGAACTGGCCCTGGACAGCCCCCTTTAGTTGACTCGCAACCTGCTCTCCTAGAGAGCATAGTTAATATTGCCATTCATGGCAGCGCTGCTGATGAACGCCGCCGAACCGAGATGATTAGGAGTTGTCTCACTCTTTCTGACCTGCATGAGAGGCTATTTTTAATGAGATTCCAAATTTCTCGAAGCGGCACATATCTTCATTTACCCCCACGCGTTTCTAACACTCAAGAGGGAAGAAGGCACGTACGTACCGTACCCGTAAAGTTAGCAAGACCACAGACCGAGATGCATAAAAAGCACGAGGACGGGGAATTTCGCACTGCTACAATCAAGTCATTAGAATCTCTCGCGTCGCTTCTAGGACCGCAGCAAGTATTCGTTCTCTCAGAAGACGATAAGGCACGTGTACCAATAGGTTTACCAGCAGTGAAAAGTCAGAGCCCTCTTTTAATGCATATGGAATACAGAATACTTTTACCTGATCATGACTGGGTTGTGGCAGAGCGGCACAAACTTATTCCTTCTGTATACGCTGGCGTCAACGTGGACCCTAACAGTTTTGGTAAGGAAGAAGCTGTTGGGTACAGCGGGTCGACACACATATCCATAAGGAGCGGGAAACACACATCCTCCACAGCGAACACCCATTCTTATGATTTCGAATCACTTTTATCAATACCGTCATTCAAATCCTTAATGATGACCGAATCGAACACCGTGAAGCCAGTGATCATCATCTTTGTAGATGGTGGGCCGGACGAAAACCCGCGTTATCGCAAAGTCAAGAAGATTGAACACTTTAATAATGCTCCTGGCGGAGCGCATATAACCGAGTTGAGCGTCGGATGGCTCCCCTCAGCAAACGACTGGCAGGCGTCATTCTGCCTCATGAACATTTTGGTTCTCATCTCGACGGCAAAGGAATGACTACGGATGATGATTTGGAAAAACGCAATTTTCAGCACGCTAGAGAAACACTTGCAGAATTGTGGAGAGAAATGAAAATTGATAATCACGACGTTACGGCGGAGTATAGATAGCCCAAAGATAGCATGCAGGATCCAGCAGAACCAAATCTGGCGTGGTATAGCGTTCACGTCCCTGAATCGCAATATTTCTTGGAGGTTATAAAATGCGTGGATGAATCCTGCTGTTCATCACCAAGAAGTGCATTGAAATCTGTGTTTGCGGATACTTTCATGCCGCCACCTTGCCCAATACTTCAAACCCCAAGCAAGCTCGTAGTACCCAGTTTGCTAGACAAAGGAACATCCAAGTTTGCGCCACTTCTTGTGAGGTTGTCCGTTGATCTGTTACCTCCTCTAGAAGGGTTCAAGCAGATGCCTTACGATTTCTTTTGTCCATCTGTACAATCCGACCTAAAGAAAAAAGTATGTCCAACCTGTGGAATCTATTTCACATCTCACAAAAGTGTTCAAATGCACTGTCGTTACGTGCATGGCAAGACTGTCCCAGACCATTGTGAAACTAGAGTACGGCCACAGCGCCTTGCTGTCAGAAGAGAAATGAGCTTCTCTGCATTGTGCGTCGTTATGAAACATCGTCTGAGGATGCTGACTGGGTCGACGAAGACGAAGTTGATGCAAGTGGCTTAACAATTCCAGAACCGTCTTCGTCTGCACTCCAGGTGCCAGTGATGAAAGAATCTGAGTGGCTAGCAAACCCGTGGACAGAGGAGCAGTAGTTTCGATCGAATTGTTTTTATAGACCTACTTAGATACTTGGTTAATAGTTGAATATTTTTTAATTTTTTTAAGAATACGATTTTATTTCGAGTAAAATGCTTAGTTTCAGTTGAATTTCTGTTTATAATTCCATTGCCAAAGGGTAAAATAAAAATGTTATTTTATTTTAAGAGTTTATTATTAGAAAAAGCTAAAGTAGGAGAATAAAGGACGAAAACAATTGTGTGTAAAGCCAAAAATTTATGAAAAATAAGCAAAATACGCAGGTGTTGCGGATTAAAAATCTCTTGTTTTATTTAGTATTATTACCGCAAAGGCAATTAAAAGTATACCAAGGATAAAAACCATAACATAATTTTTTGCGACTTTAGGGTTAAAATGGTCACTTGAGTGTTACGTAACGTTTAGAGAGGGGGAAGGAGGGGTGCAGAAAAACGTTACGGTGCGTTATAAGGGGAGGAGGGGGGGTCAAAAATCTTCAAAAATTGCGTTACGTAATACTTGAACGCTCCCTTATGTACTGAATATTAATTTTATTATTTTTGATTAAATCTTTAATGAAGTGGTATCTAATGTCAACATGTTTAAGACGTTTGACTGAGTCTGTACATGCATTCAAAATAGCTGACTGATTGTTACAATACAACTTAACTGGGCTATCATTTTGAACATCCAAATCATGTAATAAATTAACAAGCCAGCACGCTTCACTTGCTGCCATACTCATAGAAACATATTCAGCTTCAGTAGAAGACAAGCTTACAGAAGATTGCTCCTTTGAACACCACATAACCAAACAATTTGCAAAAGTGAACAAATAGCCAGATGTGGACTTTCTGTCCCTCTGATCACCTCCCCAATCGGCATCACAGTAGCCTTGCAATACACTTTCATTACACTTGTAAACTATTTTATAATCTAAAGTATGCTTCACGTAGCTTAATACTCTCTTAACTGCACTAAGTAATGCACTTTTGGCACATTTCTGATATCTACTTAGTAAGGAGACTGCAAAGCACAGGTCAGGCCTAGTGCCTGAGACAGCATACATCAAACAGCCAATAATTTGCCTACAGATTCCTTCAATGTCTATATCGCAATGTGTTTGAATCAAATATTTTAGCATTAAAGTTACTATCCAAAGGTGTCAACATGGGTTTGCAATTTTCCATATTAAATCTTTTTAATACATTTTCTAAGTAATTTCTTTGTGGTAATGTAGTTATACCATTTTCAAAGTTTTGCTCTCATGTATTCCTAAAAATTCTTAAAATTTCCCTAAACCTTTCTTTTTGAATTTTTTGTTTAACGTTGTTTTAAGGCTAGTGACCTCACTTTCATTACTTCCAAAGATTAGCAAGTCATCTACATATATTAAAGCAAATGCTTTATCTTTACCACTATACTTTTTATACAAACATGGATCGCATTTAGACCTAATAAAGCCGTCTCTAGTTAATACAGAATTAACTTTAATTTCCAGGATTTAGGTGAACTTTTCAACCCGTACAAAGACTTGTTTAACTTTACAATATTATTCTTTCCTTTGTAGGCCCCTTCTGGTAAACTTACGTATACATTTTCTTTAATATCACCATATAGAAAAGCCCCAGTGACATTCATCTGGTATATAGGTAAATTTTATCATCATATGTGATGGGATCATATTCACTTTGGTCTGACTGCACATTGTTACACTTGTAGAAATCAGTTTGTTTACGCTCACGCTTACACCTTTCCCTTTCTATGGGTGAATCAATTCCGTCCAATAGATGTATTTCTTCACTGCATGGCTGGTAGTCACTGTCATCTTCCGAGTTATCTCCCCAGATATTACTTATGTGGATTGTCTCTTTCTCATTGTGGTCAAGGGTTGTTATTTCATCAATATCTGTCTCGGGACTATTCTCTTGCACTGTCTCCTCTTCAAGATTTAAGGACACAATAGTTTGCTCTTCACCTTTCTTCACTTGATGTTTTTCCTTCTCTTCTGGCTGTTACAATACAATGTCTCTTTTTGTTTCCACCACATTCTTTTCAGGATAGTAAATACGATAACCTTTCACATCTTCCTCATATCCAACCACCAATCCCTTCTCTCCTTTCGGATCCCACTTCAGTCTCTTCTCTTTTGGAATGTGCACATATGCTTCTATACCAAAGGCTCTTAACTCATGGATATTATATGTTTTCCCAGTCCACACTTCAAATGGAGATCGCCCATCCTCATGGATCTTCCCAGTCCTGTTCAACACGAACACTGCAATATTTATGGCTTCAGCCCATAATTTCTTTCATGTATCATTATCCTGGCCGCTTCCAGCAATGTCCTGTTTTCTCGCTCAGCCTTGCCATTCTATTCTGGGGTGTTATGTGATTGTTGTTTGGTGTGTTATTCCACGCCTTGTAAACATTTCCTTCACATTCCTGCTCACAAACTCCAGGCCGTTATCACTTCTGAATGTCTTCACCTTGTTTCAAGTACTATTCTCGGCCTTATTTATAAATTCCTCAATTATATACTTGATCTTATCTTTTGTCTTCACAAAATACAAACTTCTGAAATTCGAATAATCATCTTTCAGCACAACGAAGTATCTTGACCCACTAACTGACGATTCTTCCATGGAACCGCATGTATCAGCATGAATTAATTCACATGTCCTGGTACTCTTGTATTCGCTCCTACTGAACGCACTTTTTGAAGATTTTTGACCCCCCCCTCCTCCCCTTGTAACGCACCGTAACGTTTTTCTGCACCCCCCCTCTCGAAACGTTACGTAACACTCAAGTGACCATTTTTACCCTAAAGTCGCAAAAAATTATGTTATGGTTTTTATCCTTGGTATACTTTTAATTGCCTTTGCGGTAATAATACTAAATAAAACAAGAGTTTTTAATCCGCAACACCTGCGTATTTTGTTTATTTTTTATAAATTTTTGGCTTTACACACAATTGTTTTCGTCCTTCATTCTCCTATTTTAGCTTTTTTCAATAATAAACTCTTAAAATAAAATAACATTTTTATTTTACCCTTTGGCAATGGAATTATAAACAGAAATTCAACTGAAACTAAGCATTTTACTCGAAAAAAAATCGTATTCTTAAAAAAATTAAAAAATATTCAACTATTCACCAAGTATCTAAGTAGGTCTATTAAAAACAATTCGATCGAAACTACTGCTCCTCTGTCCACGGGTTTGCTAGCCACTCAGATTCTTTCATCACTGGCACCTGGAGTGCAGACGAAGACGGTTCTGGAATTGTTAAGCCACTTGCATCAACTTCGTCTTCGTCGACCCAGTCAGCATCCTCAGACGATGTTTCATAACGACGCACAATGCAGAGAAGCTCATTTCTCTTCTGACAGCAAGGCGCTGTGGCCGTACTCTAGTTTCACAATGGTCTGGGACAGTCTTGCCATGCACGTAACGACAGTGCATTTGAACACTTTTGTGAGATGTGAAATAAATTCCACAGGTTGGACATACTTTTTTCTTTAGGTCGGATTGTACAGATGGACAAAAGAAATCGTAAGGCATCTGCTTGAACCCTTCTAGAGGAGGTAACAGATCAACGGACAACCTCACAAGAAGTGGCGCAAACTTGGATGTTCCTTTGTCTAGCAAACTGGGTACTACGAGCTTGCTTGGGGTTTGAAGTATTGGGCAAGGTGGCGGCATGAAAGTATCCGCAAACACAGATTTCAATGCACTTCTTGGTGATGAACAGCAGGATTCATCCACGCATTTTATAACCTCCAAGAAATATTGCGATTCAGGGACGTGAACGCTATACCACGCCAGATTTGGTTCTGCTGGATCCTGCATGCTATCTTTGGGCTATCTATACTCCGCCGTAACGTCGTGATTATCAATTTTCATTTCTCTCCACAATTCTGCAAGTGTTTCTCTAGCGTGCTGAAAATTGCGTTTTTCCAAATCATCATCCGTAGTCATTCCTTTGCCGTCGAGATGAGAACCAAAATGTTCATGAGGCAGAATGACGCCTGCCAGTCGTTTGCTGAGGGGAGCCATCCGACGCTCAACTCGGTTATATGCGCTCCGCCCAGGAGCATTAGTCGCTATAAACAGGGCGTCCAGGTTGTATTTTTTAAAGTGTTCAATCTTCTTGACTTTGCGATAACGCGGGTTTTCGTCCGGCCCACCATCTACAAAGATGATGATCACTGGCTTCACGGTGTTCGATTCGGTCATCATTAAGGATTTGAATGACGGTATTGATAAAAGTGATTCGAAATCATAAGAATGGGTGTTCGCTGTGGAGGATGTGTGTTTCCCGCTCCTTATGGATATGTGTGTCGACCCGCTGTACCCAACAGCTTCTTCCTTACCAAAACTGTTAGGGTCCACGTTGACGCCAGCGTATACAGAAGGAATAAGTTTGTGCCGCTCTGCCACAACCCAGTCATGATCAGGTAAAAGTATTCTGTATTCCATATGCATTAAAAGAGGGCTCTGACTTTTCACTGCTGGTAAACCTATTGGTACACGTGCCTTATCGTCTTCTGAGAGAACGAATACTTGCTGCGGTCCTAGAAGCGACGCGAGAGATTCTAATGACTTGATTGTAGCAGTGCGAAATTCCCCGTCCTCGTGCTTTTTATGCATCTCGGTCTGTGGTCTTGCTAACTTTACGGGTACGGTACGTATGTGCCTTCTTCCCTCTTGAGTGTTAGAAACGCGTGGGGGTAAATGAAGATATGTGCCGCTTCGAGAAATTTGGAATCCCATTAAAAATAGCCTCTCATGCAGGTCAGAAAGAGTGAGACAACTCCTAATCATCTCGGTTCGGCGGCGTTCATCAGCAGCGCTGCCATGAATGGCAATATTAACTATGCTCTCTAGGAGAGCAGGTTGCGAGTCAACTAAAGGGGGCTGTCCAGGGCCAGTTCGAGGTTGTGTTACAGCAGGATTGTTTCTCTGACGTTCAGTATCCTCCAGTTTTTCTTTGGCTCGGAATTTTTTTGCACGCTTAGCAGAGTCCCTTTTTTTCTGTAAACATTTCTCTTCTTGTTTCAACTCTTTGCGTAGCTTTTTTATTTCGTCGTGAACATCATCTTTGGCTATACCAGTGTCCCTTGCTTTTATTCTCTGTTGCAGTAGACCAATTTTCTTCATAAGAGTATCTTGAGCCGGTTTGCTTGGAACATTTTTAGTGATGCCTGAATCAATCAAAGCCGTGTGTGGTTCTGTAGACAGTGTCTCCACAGTTTCCTCATCAGTATTCTGACTTTGCTCATCGTGGGTATCGCTCATCTTTCGTTTGACAGCAGTGCTTACTTGTCCAGCGACTGCGACAATCGATTCCCTAAAAGATGAACACGTGGATGAAGCTACAACATCCGAGTACTATAGACCAAGAGAAAATAAATTAAGAATAGGTGTTATTGACACATGTTAAAGAACAGAATATACAACATATACAAGCAGATGCATCTGTTGTTTTTAAAGAGCACGCGAAGTCGAGGGAACATTGGGCCTTAGTGTTGCAGGCGTGCTTGATGTTTTCATAGGTAGCTAGAAATATATAATACTTATGACCAGTTCTTTAATGAAAAATCAAGGTTGGGATTACATATTATAATACTTATGTCATTATTACATTTAAGCAGTAAACTTATCTGTGTAAAATAACTAAGCATTGTTGCTTTCTTCTTCGTGGCCTTCACCTTCAAATCCCGTATAACATCATTTATATGTTCTTTAAACTTATCTTTATTTTTTGGTTTTTCTTTAGCCGTTTTCCAAATTGCGTCGGCATTTTTTTGAAACAGTTGCGCTGTCAAGTCAGCATGAGAGCCTTTATAGGCCAAGAACAGCTGATGATACAAATCTCCCTCTTTTGAAGACATTACAGTATGGACACTATGAACTCACTCATTACAGTATGAACACTATGAACTTTAATAACACCGACTACAGCAATGTGCTTCTGCATAAACACTGACGAATACTGACAACGAAAACAACATTAAATGCCGTACAACACAATCTAATAACACCGACTACAGCAATGTGCTTCTGCATAAACACTGACGAAAACAACATTAAATGCCGTAAAACACAATCTAGGGATTCCCCGTGATGACGACCAGACTACACAATCGAAGGATCCCCCGTAAAACGTAAATGAAAAGGGTTGCCAATTTGGGAGTTTTTATTCCCTAATTTTTTATTTAAAAAAAAAACAATGTTACTTAACGTGTTGTAAAAAAGACCCCCTCCCGCCCCTGTAACGCATCGTCATGTTTTACGAGACCCCCTCTCCCCCCAAATTGCGTTACGTAATACTTGAACGCCCCCTATTTTCCCAATCAAGCAACTCTTACACACCGGTTTGGATGTTTGTTTAACCTCAATGTTGTTTTTCCGCAAAGTATCTTTGACGTAGGTGAAGTTTTGGTGAGCCAATCTTCTCTGCCACTCGTTTAAATCGTTCGACGCTAGTTCTGCAGTACTCGCAATTTCACAATTATTACTCGTATCATAGCGTAAATCCAAATAAAACGAATTCCCAATTCTTTCCGCAACCGCGCAAAATTTATTTGCCTTGAAGAATTTGCATGAGCTGTCATCTGTCACTATGACATAACCTTTATCTGTGGCGCGATTGATCGAAAACAGATTCGTTTTTAACTCAGGAACATACAACACTCTGTCTATAACTGTGTCAATCCACTCCTTTCCGTTCGATACTTGAACTGCCATCTGTCCATAACCAATTGCATTTATCACTGCTCCGTTACCGATGATTACAGGTTTTGGCGAAGTATTTGAGAATGATGTAAACAATGCGCGGTCTCGACACATATGTTCAGTACCGCCAGAATCGACTAGCCACTTAGATTTTTGCAGTTGATGCGACAGATGAGATGTTTTATTTTCACTTCTTAAAATTTTTTGTTTTCGTAAACGACACTGAGCTTTAAAAAGTCCGAACTTGCCACAATAGAAACAGTTATTCCCTTCCCTTCACTGTTAGTTTTATTGTTACTATTACTCTTGGTTTGATACTGTCCACTTTTACCACATTTGAAAACTTGTTCTTGTATCTTAGATAAGAAAACAGACATGTCGATACCTCTTTCGAACTTGTATTGGAAAAATCTATGTTGTACAATGTGCACACTGGTCTCAGTTTTCTGTTCATATACACTGTGGAGTTTTCGCCACATCGCGGCAGAACTCGTACATGTAATATTATGTAACATTGCCTCTTCCGACACTCGTATTACCAATAACGTCTGCGCTTTGGAATCTTTAGATTCCCATGCAGATATCTCACTGGCCACTTCGGGCTTCACTTGTTTTCCCTCCACAATGTTTAACCATCCATGGCCCCTCAACTGTACTGTTGTTTGGAATTTCCATATATTCCAATTTCTGTCTCCTTCTAAATTGATCGCATTTACGTTATTGTTATTTCCCTCCATCATCGACGATGTTACACAGTGCCCGAGCCTGATCACGATGCCGCAAACTGTAGTGAATTAACCTCACTTTTTCCTTCTCGCGGATTTTTCTGCCGCCGTAAATAACATCAATCTACATCAAGCTGTTATATTTGCCTGGGTCCATAACCTGATGTTTGAAATAAAAAGAAAGCACTTTTGTGATGAACACACTAGTCTTTTATTTAATTCACTGATACAACGTGTTGATTTTTAGAAGAACAGAACGGAAGTGATACAAAGAAAATCTTATACCAACATGGACATTTGAACAACATATAATATTTGTATTGTTGCCAACTTAAACATTTTCAAATAAACCTTGCCATATTAATAACACTTTTAACTTGTATTTCTTTGTGATAATTTATAATTACCTGATACTTTGTTTAGAAAATAAATAATTAAATAAACTCTTGTTTGCCTTGCGGGACAACGCAATTCGTGTTGAAAAATTGCGTAGCAAAGGGGTTGCCGTGATCGAATTTTAATTGTAGATAAATTCTTTTTTTTTTACTTGACAATTAAAATTGGATCATGTATAATGGTGTTTTTCAAACAGTTTGCCTTGGCGACTGCTCGACTACTACAATGATCAAAAGAAAATTTAAAGCTTGTAATGATTTTACGTCTACGTGCGAACGCGGAACCGACCTCTCATCGGTTCTAGACGTTAAGTCTGAGTAGTGCCAACGGATGGTACCAACCGGTCAACCAATCCGTGCACCGTAACCCATTCACGCGGTGGCTGCTTGTCGGCCAGCTAGATCGGAGAGGATTTCGGTCGCGGGTCTCCGAATGGGTTACGCTCATTTACAATATTCAGCCACCAATACATGCCCGTTTTCAAACGCGTCACAAAACAAAACCATATGGAGAGGAAACCTACTTTACGTTACTCCGTAAATCTTCATACAACCAAACAAAGCACAAAGATCTAATCTTTACTTCGCGTTCCCGAATTTCCGACGCGGGACCGAAAAATACACTACGTTAACGTAATTCCGAAAAAAGCTACGCTAAAGAAAAATCAAAATCAACTAAGGTGCCGCGTACCGCGCGCAACGCGAAACCGACCTCAGCGGATTTTCTCAAACCCTACCCTCGCGACGGCATACCTACCCTACACCTCATTTCCCGCTGAAAAGAAGAACCACTGGAAAGGAGAGTCGTTGTTAAGGTTAGCAATTCATATTATTTTATTTTAAATTATAGAAATACATTCCTAATTCAAGAAATTAAAAAAAAAAAAAACAAATTATATTAATTCAAACTAAACTAAATTTGGCATTAAGTATACAATCGTATTGAATTAGCACAATTTATATTTTTTTTGGTAGGGTTCTGTTAAATTTGTATCAAAATAATATTACTTGTATACTATAGTGACACCTATTGTTTATTTAAGTGCAACTACATTAGTACTGAGATGAAATGTTAAAGTAGTAATGCCACTGTAAATTGAAGTGAAAAAATATATAAGTCAGTCTGTGTCGAGCACTCGGTAGTTTTATTAGGTTATGGGCCCAGTCCCGCTTAAAATAGTAATTTGTTGTGGAAATACTGTGAAAAATGGCTGGCAGTTATATTATTAATGTTCCGAAGCTCCGGGGTCGTGAGAATTACGATGAGTGGGCATTCGCGGCCGAGAATTTCTTAATTTTGGAAGGCGTCGACATCAACAAGCAAGAAGCCGGCGATGGCGGCAACGCAGTCACCGTCGACAAACAAAAGGCAAAAGCAAAATTGGTGATGACAATAGATTCGTCGTTATACGTACATATCAAGAATGAAAAAACCGCTTTGGACATATGGAAAAAACTCAAGACGCTATTCGACGACTCTGGTTTCACCCGAAGGATTAGCTTGTTACGAAATTTGATTTCCATACGCCTCGAGAGCAGCGAGTCAATGACGGCATACGTTACGCAGGTCATAGATACGGCGCAAAAATTAAGAGGAACGGGTTTCGACATTAATGTAGAATGGATAGGATCGCTGTTGTTGGCAGGATTGCCGGACAAATTTTCGCCCATGATCATGGCGATCGAACATTCTGGGTTGGCCATATCTGCTGATGTCATAAAAACCAAATTGTTGGACATGAGCGATAATGTTGGGAGCAGTGAGTCCGAAAGCGCATTTTTAGCATCTAAAGGTTGGCAGCGCCGTAAAGGAAATAAAGTTGTCAAAACTGTTGAAAAGTCAAACCGACCTGTCAAAGTGATTAAATGCTATCAATGTAAACAAACCGGTCACTATAAAAACCAATGTCCGCAAACCAAGGAAAAACAAGTAAATGCGTTCAGTGCAGTATTTCTTAACGGCAGTTTTGATAAGCATGAATGGTACATTGACTCTGGTGCCAGTAGTCACATGATGATCAGCCAAGACAACATAAAAAATGCGTCATGTAACCTCACTACAAAGGAGATTATAGTTGCAAACAGCACAACTATGCCTGTATTGTGCTCTGGAGATACACAAATTACGACTGTTGTGAACAATAAGGAATTTGATATTGTTGTCAAAGATGTGTTATGCATTCCCACACTCACCACCAACTTATTGTCTGTCAGTCAGCTGATAAAGCATGGTAACAAAGTCAGTTTTCATCAGGAATGTTGTTACATCAGAAATCAGCAGAATGATCTGATTGGCATAGCACAGTTAGTAAATGGGGTCTACAAGTTAAACACCAGGTCAGCATGTTTGTTTGCGGCTTCAGCAACAACGACCTCAAATGTAATTTGGCACAGAAGACTTGGACATATAAATAGCAAAGACATGAATGACATGAGAGAGGGTGCTGTTGATGGCTTAGAATTTGACAAGAAAGCTGAGATCAGCAAGTTCAATTGCACAGTGTGCTGTGAAGCCAAACAAACCAGATTGCCATTTCCACATAGCAGTAATAGAAGTACGCATGTCCTCGATTTGATTCATGCAGATGTGTGTGGGCCGATGGAAACCAAATCAATCGGCTCATCCAGATATTTCTTGCTATTTGTGGACGACTATAGTAGAATGTCATTTGTCTATTTTTTGCAGAATAAAAGTGAAGTCTACTCCTGTTTTAAAGAATTCAAGATTATGGTTGAAAAACAGATGAATTGCAGTATAAAAGTTCTAAGGACAAACAATGGCACAGAATTTTGGTCAAATGAAATGGAGAACTATTTAAAACAACATGGCATAATACATCAGCGCACCAACCCATATACCCCAGAACAAAATGGGATGTGTGAAAGATTTAACCGCACTATTGTGGAGAGAGCCAGATGCTTACTTTATGATGCAAAGTTTGAGAAGAAGTTTTGGGCAGAAGCAGTTCACACAGCTGTGTAATTAAAAAATAGAACAGTTGCTTCTGGGTTGAACCAAAAAACTCCCTATGAACTTTGGACTGGCTGCAAGCCAAATGTCAGTCATCTAAGGTTGTTTGGAAGCACAGTTATGGCTCACATCCCTAAACCAAAAAGGCTGAAATGGGATAAAAAGGCAGAAAAGCATTACTTAGTTGGGTATGCTGATAATATAAAGGGGTACAGGCTGTACAATCCCAGTACCAATAAAGTGATAACATGCAGGGATGTCACTGTCATGGAACAGGATAGTTCAGAAATAGTGCAAGCAACAATAAATGAAAACAATGTGTCCTCATCTGACAGTCTTGGTCAGAATAAAGATTCTTATGGCTCGGACTCTGAAGTGTCAGCTGTTACAGTGAAAAGTAACAATAATGACAGTACTTACATCGAAGAATCAAACTCACACAGTAGTTCAGATGAATTTTTTGACAGTATACCAGCAAAGGAGTTGAAAGATTTAATTGAGTGTGAAAAACCAGATAAAGCTGTTAGAGAAAGGAAAAAACCTGACAGATATGGTTATAGTAATATGTGTGTTGAAACAGACTTAAATTTATGTGCAGACCAGCTGATAACATATGAAGAGGCTGTAAATGGACCAGAATCAGAGGAATGGTGTAAAGCTATGCAGGAGGAACTAAAATCATTCGAAGAAAATGAAGCTTGGGATGTGGTGAACAGGCCAGAGCAAGCTACAGTGGTTGAGGGTAAGTGGGTGTTTAGGAAAAAAGTGGACTGTGAAAATAATGTGAGATATCGTGCTCGTCTAGTCGCCAAAGGATTCTCCCAAAAGGCAGGAGTAGACTATACAGAAACATTCTCCCCAGTTGTCCGTCATTCAACATTAAGATTGTTGTTTGCATTAAGTGTCAAATATAACTTAGATATTACTCACTTAGACGTAACCACTGCATTTTTAAATGGATATTTAAATGAAAATGTGTATATGAGCTTACCTCAGAACTTTGAATGTAGTAATAAAGAAAACAAAGTGTTAAAGTTGAAACGTGCTATCTACGGGCTAAAACAGTCTGCTAGGGCATGGTATAAACGCGTAGAAGATTGTCTACATGATTTAGGTTATAAAAAATCAGAATCTGAACCCTGTTTATTCATGAAACTTAGTAATAATGCCAGAATATATGTGGCTTTGTTTGTAGATGATTTTTTTGTTTTTTCTGACAGTCAAAAGGAAACTGAATTTCTTAAAAATCATTTGAAAAGTAAATTTAAGTTGAAAGACTTGGGAAAGATTAGACAATGTTTAGGTATGAGGGTTAGAAGGGAAAATAATGAGATTTTTGTAGACCAGGAACAATTTGTTGATCATTTGTTGAATAAGTTTAATATGAAAAATTGTAATCCAGTCAGTACACCCATGGAAGTAAACTTGAAGCTTGAAAAGGGTGATAATAATTGTTCTAAACAATACCCCTACCAGCAGTTAATAGGAAGTTTGCTCTATTTGTCAATGTTAACCCGACCTGATATATTTTTTTCTGTTTGCTACCTTAGCCAGTTTAATAACAATCATAATGAAACTCATTGGAAGCATGTAAAGCGTATTTTAAAGTATTTGCAAAAAACCGAACATTTTGGTTTGAAATATGTAAAAGATGATTTAGATCTGATAGGTTATGCCGATGCAGATTGGGCATCAGATTGTGTTGGCCGCAAATCTTATACAGGTTTCATGTTTAAAATGTCTGGTAGTCTAATTTTATTTGAATGCAAAAAGCAGTCAACAATAGCTCTGTCAAGCACAGAAGCTGAGTATATGGCCATATGTGAAGCAAGTAAGGAAGCCATATACTTAAAGAACTTGTTATTTGAGTTGAAATGTAGAAATGATTTGCCTGTATTGTTATATAATGACAACCAGAGTGCACAATTGTTAACTAAACATTCTGTATTCCATAAACGAAGCAAGCATATAGATATTAGATTTCATTTTGTCAGAACAGCAGTTGAAAATAATTGCATTAAAATAGAGTACTTAAATACTAATTCTATGCCTGCAGATATATTTACAAAAAGTTTGAGTTGTCAAAAGCATAATAATTTTGTTGAACAGTTAGGTGTAACTCCCATGTAAATTTGTTTCATTTATGTACATTTTTTATATTTTTTCAATATCCGTGTGCCAATTATTTTGACATGGGAGCGTGTTAAATTTGTATCAAAATAATATTACTTGTATACTATAGTGACACCTATTGTTTATTTAAGTGCAACTACATTAGTACTGAGATGAAATGTTAAAGTCGTAATGCCACTGTAAATTGAAGTGAAAAAATATATAAGTCAGTCTGTGTCGAGCACTCGGTAGTTTTATTAGGTTCATTTCAATAATACTTTTTATCATGCGAGCCTATAATTGTCCTTCTAGTTTTTTTTTTTTTTTGCATTGACAGTTTTTTTTTTTTGCATTGACAGTTTTTTTTTATATTTAAGTCTTTCGTGTGTTTATAAATTTGTCGATCCTTCAGACGCGAATATTTAAGATGTTAAATTATTAGCTGAATGTTTTATTTTTTTATGGAAATCAAACAGTTTAAATTTTTCTTAGGGAATTAAGATTAATTGCAAATCTTCTGGTATTTGAATATTAAGTCCATGTTTTTTATTCAGTATTTTTTTCTCAAACAGATAATAATTTTATATCTGCTGAAAATCAATCAAATTATTAAGATTATAATTGATCAATTATCCAAATGAAATCATTTCTATATAAGTTAGACTTGATATAACCACTAAACTAAGGGGTAAATATTGAAATCAGCAGCTATATTCATAACATAATTTTCAAGTTGTTTGAGACCTTTTTGTATATACTGTGCATTTTCATTTTTGACTAAATATTGACGAATGATTTCTTTCCTTTCGTTTTGTTAAATACAAAAGCATTATAAATTATATGCCTAAATCAAAAGAAGAACATAAATATGTGCTTCCTTAATTTTTCATTTGTTAGCTTATTGTCGTGTGTAGTGTGGTGTATTGTTTAAAGAAAAAAAAAACATCCACATATTAGTAGATATTTTCTGGAACGTTTTATATCTTTAGATTTTTCTGAAAACGTTACGGAATCTAGGAGCCTTCGATAATTCTATTTGACATATACTATTCTCCTTGTGTTGGATTTCCCGATTTTGATAAGTACATTAATTTTTTATTTTGTTTTTTTTTCTTTTTCTTACGACACTTCATACTAGATATTATACAAATAAATTACGTTGAAAGCCATATTTAAAGAACATGATTTAGTTCTTAGAAGGATCGCATGGGAAAAAAGATAATAATACATTTTAAATGCGTGTAAATTTTAATTCAGGCAGCGTAGTATGAATTATAATGAAATTATAAGTTAAAGGTTGCCATTTAAATGCTGCCTTGCAATAATATTATGTAACAATGCTTTATGGCACGAAACAGTTCGATTCGTACTAATTGAATTAATGTTTCAAGGAAGTAAAAGCAAGATTAAATCTTTCAATATTAAGAATATGATTTGTATATTAAATTTAGAAGAATGATCAATAAATAGACACGTTCATTCATAAAAATGAGTCAAATGAAATTTCTCAAAAAAATAAAATTGCCGATTCAATTTTCGAAAATATGTCATAATTTGTTGTAATGTTTTACATGTACAGTCTACATATTTCGTTTGTTGATAATTTTGATTGATTGAAATCAATATTATAAATGAAATTATTAGCATTCTTATTGTGACTCGTAAGATTTTTTTTTTTGTTTTTCATTTAAATTTATAGAAAAGTATCAAATTATTTTTCATCAATCAATTAATTCTCTTCTTTTATCATTCAAATCAATCTTGTCATCGGATCAACATTATAAAGATGTCAATAGCAATATGTATGGCTTAACTCTAGTCCGACAACTTCTTAATTCTCTTTTTAAAAAATATTTTGAGGAGGAAAACAAACAAACCTAGGTCTCGTCTATAACAGGTGCGTCGTTAAATTGTTATCACCATATTAACAGGTTAAGTTCTAGCTCTCTAATCGATTCATCATTTTTAAGAAGAAAAAATATCTTCAATAATCAAAGGTCGCATATGCACATAAACTTACACAATCAGGAATCCAACTTGCAAGTTACATCCATTCACACGTAACGATACACATCAATGCATATATCATGCTACATATATAGTATGAAAGTTTAGCATATACTTTTAATATAATATTCTAGATAAAATTTTAGTAATAATACATTTAAATTATTTATGCTTGTTCGGACTCCCGTTGTAGAGATCGAAACTAGTCAGTGTTTCGTGCAAAACTTTTGGCAAATTTTCTCCCTTATTCTCGTTGTCACTGTCTTTCTTATTATTTTATTTACTTCAGTACCAATTTGGCTAGGGTTTTCATCAGAATGCTTACCTAGGTTCGGCGTTGCATACTAAATGAGTCCCGCAGCGACGTAGACGTGACCTGGGTACTTTTTAATGGTGTAAACGCAGTACTGTTAGCTAGCGATGATGCTGACGATCTCATATCAGGTGTGGACGTTTCCATTGAGGATGAAGTTGGCGTGGATAGCGATGACTGACTAGTGCTTCCTGCAAACAAGAGTAACCTAGGCGTTGAGGATGGTGTTATACTCGTAGAAGTTTATGACGATTGTATTGACGATATCCCACTATCAAGGGAATCGGATGGCTTCTTGATAGGAATTTTGCCTTCGAATTTCTTAGCGGATTTGCACACTTGTAAGGCTGGATGTGTGAATGATAAGGTTACGTTGCTCCGTTGAAGCGCCTATTATAAAGTCGTCCCAACGGCCTACCGGTGTGCATCCAACACACTACAAGAAAGTAAATATAAAAAAAAACCTGGCGATTTTCATGGACAACTAGTTTACGATATAATTATCTGGGACGAGTTCGTTTCAAATAGGTTAACTATATTAACCCACCCGGCGAATCTTAAATCGCGACCGGCCAACTCGAGATAACCTCCTTATGCGTGGCGGCCACTACCTCCACACTTCAATTCCATGTGGCTGTCAAATTCTGTTGGCATCCCACGACAAAATAGACGTGGGATGTGCACTGGTCGCAACCAACGTAAAATGACAAGCCACCTAGCAGCAAAGTGTGTTGGTAGTGGTCACCAGCGGCGTCGCATGATTCATTACAAGCTGTTGTCGACCCTTTGTTACGTAAAATTTGCAAAAATAGTTACTCTATCTTCTATGATTTCATCATTCTTATTAATTTATACTATTTCATAACAAACTGAGCAATTAGCACAGACGATGAAATCCATAGTAATAATTATCAAACCCTTAAGTAAAATAATTAAATTTTTTTCCCAAGAAAACTAATTAAAACTAAAAATTTTCAGAAACATTAAAATGCCATTCTCCGGAAATGATCCATCTAAGCCAAAAGAAATCCAATATGAGCACTTATATTTTTTTTGCAAATCAAGTAAACACAATTCGCCGAATTGTGATATTGATAGAAGTCGCGACGGTTCATCCAAACCCAAATCTAAACAATAATCAATTATCTCGGAATAAACAAAATCAAAATTAATTATCTCGGGGTCATTTTCGTGATATACGAGTAAACAATAGTTTGGAATTTGCAAGTGGACAAAAATTTTATGATCATATAAACAAAAGAATAGTACAAAAATGATTGCAATATTAGTTTAGATAGTCAGTAAGATCAGAATAGCCAAACCACGCCAAAGTTATTAGAAGTAAAAGTGTTAAATTAGTAGATACACCAGTTATATTAAGAATCAAACTGTGTAAAACAAGTGACTTTATGAAATAAAGGAAGTTTGTGAACAATTTTAGAAAACTTTTGTTTGTTTGAAATTGTGTCTGTTTCAAGACAATAACCCATAACATAGCTACCAAATCATAAACCACTATCAAAAGAAGCGAAAGCAAATTCAATCTGCATTAAATGCAAAATTGTGATTTGTCGGGAATACAATATTGTAATGCTTGAAAGGTGTATCTAATAAGTTATTTGCTCAAAATATGCAATATTATAATATTTAGGATATGAAAGAAAAATATGGTTTTTTGCAAAAATAAGATTTCTATGATCAGAGGAATATTTTGTTGAATTTTTGACCCTTACGTTTGGTTTTTGTTTGTGAGTGAATAAATTTGTTTACAAAAATGATTGTTTTTATTCCATAAGAAGCAAATATTAGAAACTGATAATTACAGGAATATCAGCACAGTAAGTTGGACAAAGAAGCCGATCAAAAAGTATGCGTAATTTTTGCGTATGATTATCTTTTGTCTAGACCAAAATATGATTATCTTGCGAATGCTTCCCAAACTTTAATCAGTAGATACTTCATGAATCATGATGCAGGGAGTAAACCTACAAGGGTGCCCTAGTTCTACTCGTGAACCCCCTAATTACCTACATCTGAATCAAGAAAATGTAAATTCATGAAAGGTGCTGTGGAATCTTCAATTGACCTCAATCAATAGAATAGTTAAATGTTTTTGAAAATTTAAAATGAACGCGATGCCAACATCCGCGCATATGCTGCGTGATACCTACAGCCAACATGGCTTATCATGAAATTATCGCTATTTTGTTTCGTCCAAAATAGCATTCGTGAGTGGGCAAACGTTTCAAATGCAATTTCAATTTGGCAGCTGAGCAACAATCGAACCAACTTATCAGCGCGGTAAACCTTGAACTGTGCCCAAACCCAGCGGCAATGCACACAAACGCACATACAAACTTTCCTCATTTGCCGTCATTTGCACACGTCGTGGTCGCGGATGTTTTTGGCCCTTTGGTAATGGCTTTGTTCTCGGGTCGTTGCATTCAACAATCGAGCAATAAATTGAAGCTTGCAGATAACAGCCAAACGCGGCCGTATTGCAACAAGGCACAAATACCAAATTGCTTAGAAAATTTTCCGCGGGCCCCCGAAAAACCCGCCAGTCCGCGAACCCTACGTCCGCCGCGCAGCACTCCACACTCCATTGCATAAAAACAAAGTGCGTGTGCGTATTTCGGTGAACGAGACGAGTTTCATTTTTGCTTCTTTTTTCTTTTCAATTTTCTGATACAACATTCATACATAAATACATAATATTGCCGTTGCTGTTGTTGCCTCCACTGCGTCGGAGATCGCGCATATTTTTTGGTAAAATGCGTGCAAGCCCACGGTGCGAGCTGATCGCGCTGCGGCTACGGGTCATTGCACTTCGCGAACAAACCGCTGTGCCAGGCAACTTCTGCTGCTGCCAAACTGCTGCTGATCTGATAAAAATAGCGTCACAGTCCCCGATCCCAACAAGCCAAACCCAATGTGGCCGATGCGCGCTTGCACTTTCGCGGCCACGCCACGCTACCAAACGATCAGCCGAGCCGCCATCTTTGCGTTTTCTATGCGTGCATATTATTATGCGCTTGTGGCCCTTCAAATTGCCGAACGGGCCGCTGTGCTGTTCCACTTGCATGTTTCTCGTATTTTCTGCCACTCTGTACACTTTCCATATGTAAAATTTACATCTCACTACGCTTTACAACAACAACCACTGCAAACGTGGATTTTCAGAAATACGGGGGAGGCAGATCAGTCTTCGCGTTGCATTCACATGACCCTTGCTGGCGCGGCATCCATACGAGTATGTGTACGCAGAGCCGAAACGCATAGGCAATTTATGCTGGCAGATTTATGGGAAATTATTTCCGCTGGGAATTGGAATCTGCGTGGAATTTGAGAAAGATTCGAACCGATTTGAATTCGTGCAATCTGAGAAGTTCTCAACGGTTAAATAATGATCATGGGCGTTCTTGCATATTAAGATATTGTGGTATGAACTGGCAAAAGGGAACAGATTAAATAAGGAGCATAATAACTAATAGTAGCATTAACATATTAGACTACTGATCAATGCAAGAACTTTATTTATACATACATACTCCTATGTAGAGCAGAAACTTCTGGACAATGCATATAGTATTAGGGATATCGCAAATGAATCGGTAAGTCTAAATATTCAAATTCCAGGGCACCCTTGCTCCATAAACCATTGAATAAAACTGTTAAAACCGACAAAAAAGCTCGATTGTCAATTATTTTATAATTTACGCGATGAAAAATTTACAATTGATCGTCGCGCTGCTTTTCGTCAAAAACGAAATCTGCTTCAATCCAAATAAATTAAGCTATTACTCTTTCAAGATCCTTATTGTCTGATTTCTTCTTTCGCTGAACAATATATTACTTAAAAATAATTTAGCTAAACATAGATAGCTCTTGAGCACTACCAAAATAACCCATAAGCTCAATTTCGCATGCTAAAATTTAAAAATTTTGAATACGGTGTATTTTGAACGAAGCTTACTGAATTTTAATAGAAAACAAGTTGAGTAAGCCGGAGAGTGCTCCTACCAGAAGGTCTTTGTAAACATCCTAGAGTTAGAAGCAAGTTTTCTAATGGCGTGACGCGATAACTTGAATTATTCATCCAATACTTAGATATGAAATCGTTCAAATTTATACAAAAGATGCACAGTTTCTTTCATAAGCACAGTGCAGCCGCCATTTTAATCTAGCTTACATGAATTTTGTGAACGCTCGGCCGATTGAACATGTTCAAGTTAAACACTATTCCTTTAATTTTCATGAAAATTGAGAGAAAATAAAAGTGCCTAAGTCAATTCTAAATATATATAGGGTTTTCCAATAAGAGGTGTTATTTTGAATAGATCTTCTGATTTAACACCTTGCGACTTCTTCCTTTGGAGCCACGTGATAGAGAAGGCCTATGCCAATAGCCCAGCATCGATTCAAGATCTCAAAGATAAAATTCGTGAGGCTATCGAGGACATAGGGCAGCCACTTTGCGATTTGGTTATGGAAAATTTCATGAAGAGGATATGGTCCTGTAAGCGTGTCGTAGTAGTTATTTGCCCAATGTTAATTAATGCTATTAACGGCATATCTTCTTCTTTATAATGAAATGAACATTCGATCATTTGTATTAAAAATGGCATTTTTCTTTTAATATCAAAATAACACCTCTTATTGGAAAACCCTACATCAACCATAAACACGTGTTATTGTTGGTGTAATTCCATATAATTGAAATGGCTATAACTCACTTGATTATGATTCGATCTCAATTAAATTTTGTGAACATATATATCTTATATTAGTATATAAAATAAATTTAAATTTAAATTTTCAAGAAGTTTAAAGGTACCGTTTTGATTTTATGGGCAAAAATGTAAATGAGTGAATTTCGATTTCTAAGGTATTTGTTGCCCTTGTACTCATAAAGGTCCACGTTCGTGATAATTTTCAGATTTTTCGGCTGAAAGCTGTCCAATCGCGAGGGGGGGGGAGAACACAAATTTTGGGTACATTTTGCCTTCCCCTGGACCCCCTAACTCATAAAATGATTTTTCGATTTCAGATTTTAAAAGTTCTTATCAAGACCTTTCATTTAATACCCCACTCGACTACCTTTGATGAAAAAAAACTTTTAAGGGCCAATTCGTTATTAGGGGGGACCCTTCTTAAACATTTTTTAAATTTTTGTTAAGGCCTTAACTTTTGAGAGACTATCACTTTTGACCTTTTCACAAAGTTTGAGCATTCTAGCTTCTATAGTTTCTGAGTAAATCCGCTGTGACGCACGGACAGACGGACAGACGGACGGACGGACAGACGGACAGACAGGTCGCGAAACTAGTAGGTCTTTGTAAAAAATTTTTTTACAAAGACCTAAAAAAAGAAAACATACTTCGGAATACCCTAAGGAGGATGAAATAAATTTTATGGAAGCGGTGCCATATCATTTTTTTTCCCGATTTTTTTGTGATGGTGCAGATGTTGGAAGTATTTATGTTGAAATGGGGAAATTCATTTGGCACCGCCTCCATAAAATTTATTTCATCCTTTTTAGGGCATTCCGAAGTGGGTTCTCTTTTTTTTCTAATAGTTTTTATTTCACCCTTTTTAGTGGCAAATTTTCTCATTTCAAACCATTCAAAACTCAGTTTCTTGAATACATTGTATCATGTTCTCGTATATTAAAATATAATTTTTTTACTGCAATGCTAAAACCACAACGGCTAAAATCTGCAGCGTTGATAGGATTCGAATTTAACTCTGGTACATTTAATCCATGATCTCATCAACGTCTACCTTGATTTTAGATTTCATAATAATCCAATATCGTAGCTTTGAGAAATTTTCGAATTTTGAACTTTGCCTAGCCGCCATTTTTATATTCTGATCTGACCAGACCCTGAAGTGCTTTTTTATCGTTCAACTTTTTTCGGCCTTTGAGCGGCCGCCATTTTGTTTCAAATTGTTCCACTTTGGATTTTATATTGTGAGCTTTATCATACAATTGAATAAATCTTTGTACTAGTTTTGGTACAAACTTGGCCAGAACAGAAATATTGCTGAAAATTTGGCGAAAATCGAAGCAAAGCTGCGACCCCCAGGCAAAAATTTTGTTATATCCTATGTAGACTCACACATACAACCAACCACACCCATACACACACGTAGCCATATATATATATATATATATATATATATATATATATATATATATATATATATATATATATATATATATATATATATATATATATATATATATATATATATATATATATATATATATATATATTTATATATATATATATATATATATATATATATATATATATATATATATATATTGTCGCGTGTTTTGGTTCGCGGCCAATAATTTTAATATTCCGGGGAAGTGAAAACGCAATGTCTTTTAAATTAAATTAAAAGAGTCAAACTATTTCACAATTTTAATTAGAATCTAACTTTCACTTGTCAATTAAATTTCTCTAACAACTGTCTTCACTTAACAATCAACGAAAATCACTCCACTATTACTCGATCAATATCGCTTTTCAATTCGCTATCGCAGTTTTTACTATATCGCGGTTCTAATGAATGATCCCCCCATTCACTCAGCTCACCTTTATATAGGGTCTCTACCCATTCAACCCATTTCTCGTACATTGGCGAATTTCCTGCCGAGAGGCACCTTGTATATTCGAGCAGCTTAATGAATGGAGTTACGTCACTTTCAGCTGTTGATCATGCTTGATGGGTTCTCGTGGTTTCGAGTAAATTCACTTTGTTGATCATGTGGTTCTTAATGGTTGTGAAAACAATTGCAACAGTAACTCGCAGAATTATTCGTGCATGTAACACTGCCCCCACCTCAGTTCTTTTCGCCCCGAAAAGATGTGTCGCCAGTTGTAGTCAATTCTCCCTGGATGTAATATGGGGCAAGACGGTCCAGGTGCACGATTTTCATTTTGGCATGTTCCTGTATTCGGTATACGACGTCGTTGATTCGCTTTGCAACCCAGTATGGTCCCTCCCAATCATGTTGCAACTTTGGAGATCTACCCTTTCGCCGTTGCGGGTTATATAGCCACACCAAGTCATCTTGCTGGAAGCCAGTAGAATTCGCCTTGAGATCATACCTGGTCTTCATGCGGTCAGTAGCCGATTCGAGGTGTTTTCGCACTCTCCGATGTATCTGATTCAACCGTTGCCTTAGCTCACTTGCGTACTCCGAGATGGTTTGGGGTTTCTCGGGGGGTGTTTCGAACTTTATATCAGCTGGCAGACGAATAGTCTTTCCAAAAATGACTTTGGCTGGGGCTTGACCCGTCGATGCATGTTCGGCAGCTATGTACGCCATCAAAAATAGTGGGATGTGTCGGTCGCAGTCCCTTTGGTTCTCGTCAACCATCTTGGCGAGGTGTTTATTGAGAGTGCCGTTGAAACGTTCGACCATTCCATCGGATTGGGGATGCAGCGGTGTTGTCCTCGTTTTCCGTATTCCCAGCAGCTCGCACATTTCGCTAAAAGCTAGTGATTCGAAGTTTCTACCTTGATCTGAATGTAGTTCACAAGGTACGCCGTACCTACTGACCCAATTTAACACTAGCTGTTCGGCTACAGTAGTTGCTTCCTGATTGGGAATGGGGTAGACCTCGGGCCACTTGCTGACATAATCGGCTACAACCAGCGTGTATCGATTTCCCCATTCAGATTCAGGAAAAGGTCCTGCAATGTCAACAGCAATCCTTTCAAACGGTACCCCTACGTTATAGGTTTGCATTTGTCCGCGCAAATTGTGTATCTGCGACACCAGTCCTCTACGTCTTCTCGAGCGTGGAGCCAGTAGAACCTTTCCCGTAATTTTGCTGAGGTCTTGTTAACACCAAGGTGGCCTCCCGAGGATCTTACATGCATTTCCTTAATCACATCGTGGATTCGGCTTTTGGGGAGTACAGTTTGCATCCTATAGGAGCTACCATCCGCTGTTTCCCATTTCCCCTTGAGTACGCCACCCTCCACCTGAAGGGAGTTCCATTGTGCCCAATAGCTTTTCAGGTTTGCGCCATGCATTGAAACGTCTATCCATTCAGGTCGCCAAGTCGTTCCATACGAGTAATGGTGCGATGTCTTCATCGGCTAACTGGACATTTCGAATCTCCTCCGATGACCAACCTTCATCGAATTCGGCCGTTATCAATCGCAGATCAACGGGCGGTTCCTTTTCCTCAATCCGTCAGCAATGCTTGCAGTTAGCTGGACATGGACGACGAGATAGGGCGTCAGCATTTCCATGAGCTCCGCCCTTCCGATGAACAATTTTGTAGTCGTGTGACTGCAATCTTTCGATCCATCTCGCAACCTGTCCCTCGGGGTTTTTGAAGTTAAGCAGCCATCTCAGCGATACATGGTCCGTTCGAAGAACAAATTTCTGGCCATATACGAGTAGGTACTTGTGGAACAGCTTGGTGGCCTCTATTATAGTCAATAGCTCCTTCCCGGTCACGCAGTAGTTCGTCTCACTTTTTGAGAGAGCTCGACTGTAATACGAGAGGACTCTTTCTTCGCCATTGATCTGCTGGGAGAGTACAGCTTCAATACCGCCGTTGCTTGCATCGGTGTCAACTACAAACATTTTTCCGGGTTTCGGATATGCCAGCACAGGTGATTCACACAGCTTCTCCTTCAGGGTCTCAAAGGCTGTCTGGCATTGTTCATTCCAGACATACGGACGATTTACTCGGTTAGTTGATGGAGACACTTAGCTATTTTGGCAGGGTCAGTTAAGACCCCTTCTGCTGATACAACGTGTCCCAGGTATTTCACTTCAGCTGCAAAAAGGGTACACTTGTCGGGACTAAGTTTCAGATTTGCCAGTCGCAATCGGGAGAAAACCTCTTCTAAGTTCCGCACATGCTCTTCGAACATTCTCCCAATAACAATGATGTCATCTAGGTACACCAAACAGGTTTTCCAGGTTAAGCCACGTAGCACGTATGCCATCAGGCGTTCAAAAGTGGCTGGAGCATTGCAAAGCCCAAATGGCATCACCTCAAATTGCCACAATCCGGTCCCAACTGAAAATGCGGTTTTCTCTCGGTCCTTCTTGTTGATTTCTACCTGCCAGTACCCACTCTTGAGATCGAGTGTAGAAAACCCTTTTGCATCGGCTAAAGTATCCATGATGTCATCGATGCGTGGGGGCGGGTAACTATATTTCTTAGTGACGTCGTTAAGCTGCCTATAGTCGACACAAAAACGAGTGCTACCATCCTTTTTCTTTGCTAGAACTACTGGCGCGGCCCATGGACTGACAGAAGATTCGATAACGCCTTGTTTTTCCATGTTCGAGATCAGTGCGCTCTCTTCTCCTTGTTTGGCTATAGGAAGACGTCTCGGCGCTTGTCGGATTGGCTTGGCTCCTTGTGTATCTATGACGTGAGTTACCATACTCGTTCCACCTTGGTCATCCGGGCTTGTTGAGAAGATGTCACTGTACTTGGTGACCAGATCAGAGGCTCGCTTGAATAGCTGCACCGGCAATTTGACCTGCTTCAATATTGCAGACGTGGATTCCCGGGCTTCGTCTGCGTCTTGCCTCCTTTTTCAATGATGGTCGTGAGTGGCTTCCAAGGAGATGATGGTGGAAACAGGCTGGCAGCTGCCGATGACTTCTCCCGCTTTGATGCTCGTGGTTGAGTCTGCTGTGTTAAGGACTCTAACCAGCACGTATCCGTTCCTTATAGATCTTACAAGGCTTCGTCCTACAATCAAACTGCGCAATGTGGACGTCTTCGTTGGCTCTATCAGATAAAGTCGCTGGTCTCCAGAATCACCATCAAGCTTGGCCCATACAATGTTTTCAGAAGAATTCGGTACATCAGTGTCGGTACATACTACTACATTCATCTTGGCAATTTGGACACTGGGATCCTCCATCAATACTTCAACATTCTGCCATTTCAATATCCGTTTGCCCAAATTCAATGTGATTCTATGTGGTCGCAGAAAATCCATTCCGAGAATGCAGTCATCCATAATGTTTGCGACCAGAAAATTATGTCGGAACGCAAGGTCTCCCAACTGTATCTGGAGGTTAATCTCTCCATGGACAGGTGCAGTTTCTCCCGTTGCTGTCCGTAGTGAGAAAATTCTGCCCTTGTGAAGTAGTTGTTGCCTCACATGATCTGGTCGGATAATCGATCGGATTGCACCAGTGTCGATTGTTATGTACTACGTTCTCCGCCAACTTGACCCGAAAGGCAAAAGTCCGCTTCTCCACAATGTAGTCTTGACACGGTGATGGTGGTGCTGGGGACGCCGATCCTACTAGCCAACCTCTGCCCTACAATGTTGGCTCCTACATGTTTCCCGACCCCTCTGTTTGAAGGGCTTCCATTCTGGGCTCCTGACTCGGTCTGAATCTCTTCCTAGCTGCACACCCTGGACAATAGCTCGGTTTTCTTCGGTTTTCGTAGTCTCTTTGCAGGTGCCCCTTCTCTCCGAAATCCCAGCATCTAGGCGCACCGTTTACATGCGGGCCTCGCTCAATTTCCACGCGCTCACACCTGCTTTCGTCTGTCACTACCTCGCGGACCCGGGCAGTGGTACGGCTCACATTTTTCGCTGCCTCAAAGTTCAGACTATAAGCCAATGCGTCCTTTACTGTTTGCTTTTGGGCTAAACGCACGGCTTGTTGCAATTCCTGGCATTTTAATGCGTTGATGAATGCTTCTGTTGCTGCGTCATCTCGATGTTCTGGGTCATAAGCTGGATAAGCCAAAAGTGCCAGTCGCTAAATGTCTTGGACTAGCTGCTGTAAGGTTTCGCCAGACTTCTGCATCCGATGCCGTAGCTGTGACCGTTAAATCTGCTTTAGATGATCGTCTCCATAACGCATGTTGAGCGCATTCATTATAGCAACCGAGTTTGAGTGCAACTCAGCGGGGATCATCTGTAAAAGCTCGGCAGCTTAGCCTCTTAGAGCAAGAATTAATGCAGTTGCCCGTTCCTGCTCATTCCCGTGATTTGTCCTATCGGCGGCTTCAAACTGTGTTTTGTAAATACTCCAGACCGTTTGCCCGTCGAATATTGGTGCTTTCACATTTCTAGATATGCTATGCGCTGCGGTTACAAATGGGGCTGGTGAGGTGGTTACTAGTGCCTTCGCTGCCTCCAATTCTTTTTTCACTTTTTCCATCTCGTGGTTCATTCTCTCTTCGACCTGGTTGATCTCAAAGGTGATTCTCTCCTCAACCTGGCTGACCTTCCCCTCGCCCTGGAAAACCTTTTCCTCGATGCATCTAATTAGTTTATTCAGGCTACCGAGTTCCGCTTTTATTTCGGTTGACTGTTTTTGCACTTACTTGATTTCGATCGCTTGTTGGTCCAGTTTCGCTGATTGTTCATCTAGCTTCGTGGTTAAACTTGACGACTGTTCACTTAGCTTCACAGTTAAATTGGATGACTGTTCATTTAGCTTCGCTGATTGTTCATCTAGCTTCGCAGTTAGACTAGATGACATCAGCGTTAACATTTCCATTAGCGCATTTTCTGGCTCCTTTGATTTTGGTGTTTCTACTTCTCCACCTTCTGCACCTTTTTCCGCATCTGAGAGCTCACCCGAATCCAGATTCCCGCCTTCCGACTCGATCCCGTCACGCAAGCGTGCAATCAGTATGGCCTTTGTGCCTTGTGTGGGCAGATTTCGGTGTTCCAACTCCTCCTTGAGCTCCGATATGGTCAATTGATCAATTTTTAGGTGAAAGTTTCCTGGCATTTTTATTGTTTCGGCTATTTTTCCACAAGTTTCCACGTTAATTTTCACTATTGTGCACTTTAAAAATGTTTAAACGTTTTCACTTCCAAAATTTTCTTTCTCACTTCTTGACACCACTGTCGCGTGTTATGGTTCGCGGCAAATAATTTTAACATTCCGGGGAAGTGAAAACGCAATGTCTTTCAAATTAAATTAAAAGAGTTTATTTATTTTACTAAAAATGCACAATCACTCATTTAACTATTTCACAATTTTAATTAGAATCTGACTTTCACTTGTCAATTAAATTTCTCTAGCAACTGTCTTCACTTAACAATCAACGAAAATCATTCCACTATTACTCGATCAATATCGCTTTTCAATTCGCTATCGCAGTTTTTACTATATCGCGATTCTAATGAATGATCCCCCTATTCATTCAGCTCACCTTTATATAGGGTCTCTACCCATTCCACCCATTTCTCGTACATTGGCGAATGTTCTGCCGAGAGGTTTCTGGTACATTCGAGCTGCTTAATGAATGGAGTGACGTCACTTTCAGCTGTTGATCATGCTTGGTGGGTTCTCGTGGTTTCGAGTAAATTCACTTTGTTGATCATGAGGTTCTTAATGGTTGTGAAAACAATTGCAACAGAAGCTCGCAGAATTATTCGTGCATGTAACAATATATATATATATATATATATATATATATATATATATATATATATATATATATATATATATATATATATATATATATTTATTTATTTATATATATATTTATATATATATATATATATATATATATATATATATATATATATATATATATATATATATATATATGTATAGCCATATGTATTTATATATGTAAACATACAATAAATTTCACTCCGCAATCAATCTCATGAAATTTACTCAAAAATATCCTTCTTAACCGCATCATTCGTACACGTTTATTCGATACCCATCGCCTTCGTTTGCAGTTAACTATAGCACGTAATTTTCATGAAAGTTTAAGGAAAATCATACCATATAGTTCAACGAAAACTCGGCTATGCATATTCATCTTCATCTGTACATTTATGATCAATTATAGCAGGAAACGTATCTCTTTTTATAAGGTTGCGACTCGCGACGGTTTTTAGTATGGAAATTACTAATTTTAGATTTCTGGGCATATGTTGTAATGTTAACTGGAAAGTAACGGGTCAACTCTATAATTTGCAATCGCTCAATTCTTATTATTTCTTCGGGGAATTTTATAATCCTATATGTAACGTTTACGTCTAAGGATGTAAGAAGGATCCTATACCAAACTTATTGGTAAGCAAAGAATGAATGCGGAAGAGAAAAGCATCCTAAAATGTACCCTTTAACTATCGTTGGATTGTATTTATGCCACATTTAGAATTAATTTATTGGTTATTTCCGGTAGAAATATTGGACTAAAATGAACCGTTTATGCAGAAAATTAAGGATACAGATCATTTTTATCATCCGTCATCAAAGGACTCGGTATCTCCAACAAATCCTTTCGTACGAAATATCATTTCAATTTCTCGACATCAATGTACCATATTTCACTGTTAATATCTACAGAGCCCTTGGAAAGATTTCAATTCTGTTCCGATATATTTTAGATCAACATGTTGTCCTTCATTTGAAACCTCTACAATCAAAATCCTTACACGTGTCGATCAGTTATGCTAAAAAAGTCGGAACTTTTTTAGTTTTAACGGTAAGACCCCTTTACCGTTACTTGAATTTCTTAACCTTCAAACGGGACCTAACTGAAAGAAAGACGTATCATCTGCCAAAAACAGGACTCTTCTATCTATCTCCGTTTAAAAGTTATGCGTGAACATACAAAAAAAAAGCAAAAAAAAAATACGCGATGAATTGATAACCTTCTCTTACTCCTCTTCAGAATTCCACTCTTTCGCTCTTTTTGTCAGTCTACTGATATATATATATATATCACGATGAAGTCTTCATGACCTGAAGAACCAAGTAGGGTTTTTCCTGCCACATATTTGTAATGATTTTGCCTCTTTCTCCGTATCGTTTGGAGAGAGTTCTCGAAGGAAATCTAAACCAACCTCTCATAGGTTTTAGACGTGAAGTCTTGGAACGTACCAACGGACTGTACCCATTAGATCAACAAGTCTGGACACCCTTAGTCTACTCCGACGTGGTGTCCAGACTTGTTGATCTAATGGGTACAGTCCGTCTACTCCGACGTGGCTGCTGGCAGGCTAGCTAGTTCGGAGTGGAATTTCGGTCGCACCGATTCAAATGCCCGATTTAAAACGCATCTATCAACTACCAATAAGTCGACCTTACTTTACTCTACCTTAACCCTTTATAGCTTTATGTGACATACTTGTATCTGTAACAAACCTAACAGGCCAGTTGGAAAGTCCCCGGCCTAATGCAGATGGCCGTGTTAGTATTAAATCCATATGATTTTTAGTTAGTACCAACCTTCAAAGAATACGTGCCAAAATTTGACAGCAGTCCGACCATTAGTTTGTGAGATATTGCGTTGTGAGTGTTAGCTACTTTTGTTATTTGAAAAATGATGGAAGGAAAAGAATTTCGTGTGCTGATAAAATATTGCTTTTTGAAGGGAAAAAATACAGTTGAAGCAAAATCTTGGCTTGATGAAGAGTTTCCGGGGTCTGCACCTGGAAAATCAACCATCATTGATTGGTATGCTAAGTTTAAACGTGATGAAATGAGCACCGAAGACGGCGAACGCAGTGGACGCCCAAACACGGTTCACAAAATAATTTTGAATGACCGTAAAGTGTCAGTAGCAGACATTGTGAAGATATCATCTAAATCAACAGTCAGCTGAGTGGACTGCACACGATGAACTGAATCCAAAGCGAGGAAAAACACAACAGTCAGCTGGCACGGTTATGGCATCAGTATTTTGGGATGCGCAAGGTATAATATTCATTGATTACCTCCAAAAGGGCCAGAACATCAACAGCGATTATTATATAGCGTTATTGGTTTAAAGGATGAAATCGTTAAAAAAAACGGCCCCATTTTAAGAAAAAAAAGTGCTGTTTCATCGAGAAAATGCACCGTGTCATAAATCAATGAAAACAATGGCGAAATTGCATGAATTGGGGTTCGAATTGCTTCTGCATCCATCGTATTCGCCAGATCTGGTCCCCAGCGACTTTTTGCTGTTCTCAGACCTCAAAAGAATGCTCGCTGGAAAGAAACTTTGCGCCAATGAAGACGTAATCGCCGAAACTGAGGCCTATTTTGAAGCGAAAGACAAATCGTTCTACAAAAATGGTATCGAAAAGTTGGAAGATCGCAACTATGTCGAATAATAAAATCGAATTTTGCCAAAAAAAAATGTGTTTTACTATGATAGACCGGGGACTTGTCAATTGGGCTGTTACATAAACAATGCCAATAAAATTTAGACTAAATACATTTTGCCCATTTACATCAGTGTATCACTATTGTAACACACCGATGAATCACTTCGTACACAGTAAAATTGACAGCTGTACGAACATATCGACTGAAGTGAGTTCGGAATTCACTTGTTAGTGAAAGTGGCAAGTTTAAAATGGCGCAGACTTCGAAATTCGTTAAAAAATACAAAAAAGTGCATAAAGTTGTGTAGTTTTTCCCAAAACCTTTAGGTTAGTGAATGATTTTGTTTATTTAGTGTTAGTAATGCATATTTTCACATCCTCATGTGACTAACGTACCTTTTTATGTTTGTAACAATCCTGTTACATTGAGGGCTTATGAAAATGAATGGAGATGGACTAGACGACGACGATGATAGCAATATTGATCCCGACTATCAGCCATTGTTAGACTTGGAACATTTTTCTAGTTGTGAGGACAATAGTGAAGTCGACATTAACTCTATTATTGAAGAACTATACGGAGAACATGATAAGACTATTGCTGACCTTTCGTCTGGAAATCCTGCTAAGCAAACAGACAATCAAGTTCTATTATTCAAAAAAGAGAAAAACAACTGTTAAAATGAAAAAAAGAACCCTGTTCCAAATGACCAACAACTAATCTTTATGGCAAATATGACTCTACCATTTACTTTATTGGAGTTAGACACACCTATTTAATTTTTTTTTAATTTTTCCCCAAGGAAGTGTAGTAAAGTGGGTAGATAAGAACTGTCCGTTCAGGATCGCCGCGATGGTCTGCTGCCTCGGCGAGAGAGGATGGTGGTGTTCGCCGAGATTGGCCTGGTCTGAGGACGCGTGAATGCGCTGGCAGGCTAGCAATGCAGTGTCCCGGGGAAGGTTTTTTTTCCCCAGCACAAGGGCCCACTACAAAAAAATTTCGCATTCACAAATTGACAGATAAAATATGGGTCAACAGGTGTCGAGGCCGAGGTAACCTACTTAGGGCTGAATTTGCCAAAGCAAACAACAAACGGGGCCTGGAGAAAGCGGACGGGACTAGGGAGGACTTCGTCTTTACCAACGATACTTATAGCCCCCAAGTAAGAGTGGGCATCCAGGTGGAAGCAGTGCCCCTCACCCCCCATCCAGATCAAGATCCACCGTAGACATGATCATATGTTTTCCATTTGAAGGAAGAACTCATGCAAACATAATTCGCATGAACTTTTCCCTCAATTAAAAACCATCAATATGGCAAATTTATGTGATGGAATCACATAACCCTATGCCATAAATAGGCACGCAAGCGGAAGGCTACTCTACCCTGCAAGAGCACCTGTAACGTCATACAAGATGTGACAGTTAAGTAATGAGACTAATTTTATTGCCGCGCTTGTGGTAAGCTTGCCACCTTGAAATTCCCTTCCTCTTCCGTGGCATCCTTTCTATCTCCATTGGTATATTTATCATCGCTCTAGCTTGTTTAGTTTGCCTGCTGTGTCATGTTGAGTAGAGTGTTGGTGTTGCTCGTCACAAAAATGGAGAAGCGAAAACAAGAGCAAAGCGTTGAAAAAATTTTGCGCCATATTCGGCGAAACGCCCTCGGAAACATACGCTAAAATTGTAAAAGTGCAAGGTGATAGTGCTTTTAGGCGTGTCCAGATGTTTCGATGGCATACAGAGTTTATGGAGGAGCGTGTAGGCGTAGAAAACGAGACACGGAGTGGGAGCCCAGTCGAGGTGCGGACTGACACGAATGCGCAGCGTGTGCGCGTCCTAATCCGTGAAGATTTGCGTTTAACAGTCCGAATGTTGGCCTCGGAACTGGGTATGAACCGTGAAACGCGATTTATAATGATGTCGACGAGTGGTCAATGCTTTCGAAACTATTGACATAATGGCATGCACACTGAATATCTAAATTTACTTTAAGTTTAAATAAGAAAGAGTTATATACATAAAAATTCACCGGTTTTTATTATTATACTTTTATGGAACTTCATCTTTAAGTATTTTCGTTATTGATGGATCTAGAAAAAATTATTAGCAGGGTTTATTGCATATAGCCGATTCGTTGGTTGGACTGTTTCCTTCGAATCGGTGGAGACAAATGAGCTCTTTGGAGTACAGGCGCTCCGATGATTCTGTCAAACGTCATAAGAAAAATTGCGTCCCCCTCCGGGGGGCAGTAAATTGCAAGAAATGATGTTTTTCTCCATAGTGACATCCTTTGGGGTCATTGGCTGATTTAAATCCACCAATAACGGCTGTTCATAGGCGATTTGAAATATATGACAATTTACGTAAAAAGTAGATCCATCGGGTAGTAAAAAAAATACGAAATACGTAACAAGAGCTTCCTCTAAATAGTTTATCGGTCCCGACCGAAATACTATTACTTTTTATAGTTTGTATGAAATGGTGAATTGTCGTGGCAATACTTCACTTCAGTTATTCCGATATTCAAAGTCCGTTTCTTGAGAATGGTTTTCAATTTGTACTGCGTAGTCGTCTCCCTTTAGGAAGTTAAGTTGACAAAAATATCATCCTTTTAATGATAAAATGAAGGATTCGTTGGTTTGTTGTCTCGCTCGAAACTGGAGTAACAGCTCATATGATGGAAAATTTTCCAGAACTTTTGGTTTCTCCTGAGCTGATACACCTGAGTTCAAACTGTCCGCGCTTAAAATAGTGCTATTTGCCTTTTGAATGGAATGTATGGTTTGATTGTCAGTCGCTCAGTAAATGCTTTTTCGAATCAAACGAACTAACGATCTAGATACCTTCTTTAACACATTTTCTAATTTCTAATGCAAGAGCCACTAAGAATCATGACATGTAACCGAATACAAGAAATAGAAACCCTTCAGGCAAACAACGGGAGCACCAACGTCAAGTTGGCAGGCATCAGGGTAATATTTCCACAAATCAAATTTTGTTACAACTCTATGTACAGATTGGTTTTTGACTGCCCGTCTTTTTCTTGGGGATGCGCTTGTCCAATTTCTTTTTTTTCCAACGTCAACCTTTCTCAAGTAGTGCAGGTGACCCAGAATGACAATGTTTTTTAAACACTCATTTACGTGACATCCACAATGGAAACGAGGTACCGTAAGGTCAAATGGATGCTGATGATTAATTTGGAGGCGTACAAAATCTAAATTGAAACAAAACGACGAAATAAAATAAACAAAGTTGTTAGAAAAGCCGTAGAAAAACTCCCCGTGCGACTTAAAGACTTCTGAATATTTTGTGACGATGACATTTTCTGTTAAGTGCCCTGAGCACTGAGCCTGACATTAGCTGAACTAACTACCGAGAATGGGAACGTCGTAAATGGCTGTCTGACCAACACTACACTACATCGCCAAATACCTGCAATGGTCAACGGCGGAAAATCACATTCCCTATCTTCTACTTTTTCCGCACTAATCCCGTCGACAGCTTTCCGCACTTCCGATTCAATCGCAATCTTGTTTGAAAAATTCACCGTAGTGGTTATTTCATAGTCGTCGTTCCAATTTTCCACGTTTGTCCCGAAGTTAGACCTTTTATTCATTTGCCGGCGTGATTTTCGCAGCGTACGCTCTGTGTGGCGATCTCTTGCAGACTCCCAAATCCACCCAAGCAGATCTCCTTCCTGTTGCGATCAGTTACAGAATGGTTTCTGTCGCAACGGAGTTCTTGCTGAGCCCACTCATCAACACCAACGTAAGTGATAACAAACCTTCCAGTAGAAATTTGCATTTGTAGCAGTCAGCGTACTTGTAGCCAGCTGGCGTGAGCTGTCAGCCTACTTCGACAGAATGCAAGTAGTTGTACGGTGTTATATATTCGATTTTTCACATGAAAAAGGTACATATCACATTCCTTGCATGCTAAAAACTCACCTTGCTCTGTCCACTGCACACCTACACCATTTAGAACAACCAAATTAAACACACATTCATTTCCTTCAACTGACAGCTAGCTTGAGGAAGTAAACAAATTCCCATTCTTTTAACTTTTAACATCAATAAAACATGAACGGATGTATAAAATGCAACGAAATTCATTTCAAAAGGAGCGCTACGATGTTCTCCCTAGACCATCTAGATTTCACAATTAAAATCCATCTCGAAACCGTACAAAACCTCGAATTTTCATCGGCACTTCCAGATTTCTCCATAAACCTTCTTATAAACTAGTGAGCAAAGTTAGCCTACATATGTTCATGTATGTGCTAGTAGGGCTTTCTGGTACGAGGCTTATTATACTGTAGTAAGGTTTTGCCACTCATCCATCCACTGTAGCTTGCATTGCACGACAATGCAATTCGTGGATTAGCTGCGTTATAAAGGGGTTGCCAAGTCCACATTTTAATTATAAATTTAAATAAATTTACAATTAAAATTTGATCAGCATTATGACGATTTTCGAGCAGTTTGCTAAGGCGACATGTAGTAACATTTTTGATATATCTTTATTTTTATCAAATATAAATTTTAGATCATTTTTTTTTCTATATTAAATTTAGTCTTTGCGTTATTGTTATATTCTTTATGCATTTTACCTTTTCCTATTATTAATTAAATTTTCCTATAATATTATTTTTCATACCTTAAAAAAAATTCAAATCTGCAATTAAAATGCGGATATGGCAACATATTTTCCCACTGCACATGCACGTACTGCATCGGGGAAGGCAAAAGCGCAGCGGAATGAGTAGAAGGCTCGTCAACTGCCATTGCAAGTTGTCCCGCAAGATGACAAAGAGCAACAAAGAGGAGTCCGCTTGAGATCGCGAAACCACAAGCACGGCGGAGAATCTGTGTAGCAGCTAGCTAGCCAGAAAAAGTGAAGCTTCGACGATTAGACTGTGTTTGTTGGCATATCGTATCGTGTCTATCTGTTCCGAATACAAAGCAAAATATATTTTCAATATATTAAGATCTCGAAGTGTAATTTTCAATCTTTATAATAAGTACAATGACGCAACGTGAAATGTGGGCTATTAGAAAGTCTAGAAATTGAGACGAAATGTGTAGTATAATGGACGATCAAAGTGCTGTGTCTCGATCCTCGGGTAGTGTGAAATTTCACCCTGGACCAATAATTTCCGTAAATGGCTGATTGGACGCGATAAAGTGAGGCAAAAAGATTTGCCATTTGTGGAGACGAAACGTTTCATGTATGATGCAAATATTCTCTTTACCTCTTTATCTTTTGTCTGGTTTTTCAGGATTTTTACTTGTCTCCTCTACATTTATCGCTTCTACACTTGCGCTTTGCACATAATACAAACACACGTGCAAATGTGACGTTTGTGTTTGTTCCGCATTGGAATATATGTGTTTATGCTGATGATTTTATGAACAATATTTTACCTTTGGAATACAGTGAATGGCTATGAAAGTGCATCATGTCAATATTTTGGTTGATAAATGTCGAGTAGAAATTACGTTATCATTATTCAATCACACAGCCACAGTCGCCTTACCCAAACGGCACATAAAAAATTGGTACCCTAGATTTTGGAACTAGTGTTGTTCACATCGATCAACTCCCTTCTCCCCCACAATTTTGGGTATAAGCAAAACATTAAATAAGACTAGGACAGAAAAAAATCGCTTCAGGGGCATGATTACTCACATAAAGTGGGCAGTTAATTGTCGTCTATGGCTGAACCCGTTAACAATCAATTGTTCGCTGCAATGACAATGGGACATCATAGCAACACGACCGCGTCGCCAGGTTCACCAGTTTCCAGTAGCCATTCACATTACCATAACCACCAAAATATTAGCAAAAATACAAATTGGAAAAAAACTTACAACGTCTACGAACAAAATCGACACATTACAAAGCAACATCGACTTCTTGTGTAACGTTGACAACACAGCGACATCAACATCAACGTTTTTTAGAAAATAGTACTGTGGCAGCTCGAAACGTTCCGATGCACATTTCACGTCGAAAGCAGCGGTTAGTGCCTCGACAAATCTTCACTTGCCAACCTAAATAACGGCAAACTTTGCAAATAGGTACGAGAGCTGTTCTTCTACACTATCATGAGTGAATGTGCGAACGAGATTTTATGTGGATAACATCATCTTCTTCCGATATTATTATCAAACAGTTAGTCATAAAATAAAAGTATATGCTAACCACATCCTGCGTTTGATTCCAAAGTATCAATACGAGTAGATCTATTCTGTCGCATAAATCTCAATCACCAAATCCTGCATCGAATAGGTTTGAACGAAAACGGATATCGGACCAAATAATTTATTGCACCCCGGGGGGGAACAAAGTTTTATATGACTTTTGACAGAATCAGCGAAACCCCCATACTCCAAAGAGCTCATTTGTCTCCACCGATAAGAAGGAAGCTATCTAGGTCGTGTATGAATTCACAAAGGCAATATTTGAATCATAGCATCTTTCAACTTAATTTCTTCAAGTCGATCGCGTCAACATCTAGGAAAATAGCAAATCAAAAATAATCAGAAGTTAATTTTAAAAATCAGTTCCAGGACCACCCACATCACTAGTGGGCGCCCGACGAGGATGAGGGTGAGTACCTAGTTATTAAATAAAAATTAAATAAAAAAAAACAGTCAAAACGGTACAACTTAAACTAACAATAAAACAGCAGTCTATCTCGGTTTGAAATAAATAGTAATACAAATTAAAATCAGATTGAAAACTATAAACCGATTGTATGAACCTTACAGTAAAATAGGTAAACCATTTAAAAACCTTAAAAAATTCCAATGGATACGTTTTCTGTTTTTGGCCGCAAGTGACGGAAACGATTTGATAGGCTCAGCTGTTAAAAATACACTGAAACAGTTTCCTTTTCGCTACTTCTAAAGAGTGAAATGTTTTTGTACTTTTTTACTTCCGTTTCCAAAGCGCATGGTGCATTCAATCATTTTTTTGAATCATATAATAGCCTGAAATGTTCCTTGCTCATCCACAGTAATGATAGATCTGTTAAATCATTACATTAGTGACACGTTTTTCTCAATTGTCTATAATTGTCTAAATAAGTTCTACGCTACAGAAAAATGGGAAAAAAGTTAATAAACCCAGAAACAAACTAGTAATAATATTATTTGATTAATTTCTTGCATTTTTCAGGGAAGCTAGTTTGATAAGCGTTTTTGTAGTAATAATACTATTATAATAATTGTTTGTAGGTATAGACTTGATATGCTGAAAACAATTTCAAAAAAGGAATAAAAAAACATAATAATGAATTGCTAAAATACCCAAAACTCGGTCTTTCCTTTCCTCTAACCTGACTGGGTATGGGATCCGCAACGATGGCCAGCTCCTCCACTAAACTGGGCTAGCCATCGGGCGAGTTCTCCTCTTTTATTGTGTTATAGTTACTCTTGCCCCGGTAGAATGGCCTTCCACTTACGTGCCCTTTTATGATATTGTGTTAAGTGATTCCATCGGATAATACTATAGCATAAATTGTTCACGCTTATGTTTCTCATTTGATGGAAAAATTCATACAAATTATGTTTGTTTGAGTTTTTCACTCAAATGGGAAATATATGGCCACGTCTACGTTTGGATCTTGATGCGCTTGGGAGGGTGCGAGGTGCACCGCTTCCATCTGGATGCCCTACTCTTATTTGTGGGCCATAAACATCGTCGGTAACGGCAAAGTCAGCTCCTAAGTCCGTCTGTTTTCTCCCGGCCCAGTTCGCTAGTGGCTATAACAAGTTCAACCATTAGTAGGTTACCACAGCCTCGACACTAGTCGATCGGCATTCGATGCTCTTTAATTCGTGAATGCGAAATTTTTTTGCAGTGGGTGCTTGTGCTGGGGAAAAACAACCCGCCCCACGACACCGCAATGCTAGCCTGTCAGCGCATTCACGCATCCCTAGGCGGATACTACCATCCTCTTTCACCGAGGCAGCAGACCATAGCTGTAGTCCTGAACGGATATTTAATCTACCTCATTTCATTACAAATGGGTTTTTTAATAAGCAAAATATGCGTTATTGGTCAGCAAAAAACCCACATGTGCTTCTTTAGACACCGTTTGTAAAAAGAACCAACAATGGAATATTAATTTGGTTAAACTTCGACTCAACAAAAATGTAATTTAACGGAACTACTAAGTAACCCGTAATATTTTTCATGACCAGTCAGTCTTTCGGTGATTTTGATCGTGAATTGAGTCTTCAAATTGTACAGAATAATAGAAGTTAAACATTTGAATGAGTTTTTCATTTTATCGAATAAATTTGTGAATTTATATCAAAAGTTTCGTTTGAAATAGAACATTTTGGTCCTTCAAACTGGATCAGTGCTATTGATCGGTGATAAATTGAAATTGGATATTGTGCGTTGGTAGCTATTGCTTGTAAATCATTTGTTCACTAGTTGATTTGCTCGTAAATCCGCACAGGTTTTCAGCATTATGCTTCAAATCATTTATAATTTCTTGGAAATTTTGTGGGTGCAATTTGGAAAATTAAATTAAATTTTCGATGGCTGAAATATCAAAGGTAATTTTGCGACGAAAAGTCACTTTCAACCAATTAGTAAAGTTGCAAATGAATTTCCGTAAAGATTCCAAGTCGCGGAAAAAGGTCCCATATTATCTGGTTATAATCGAGAAGGTTAATGATCTGTACAAACGGTATATGAAAACGCACGAGGAAATTCTCGAAAAATCAACAGGAACTTAATTGAACTGTCGTATTTTACAGAAGATTACGACCAATTCGAGAATTTACATTTAATCTTTCAGACAGAGCTAGAAGATGGCTTGCAAGATATATTAAGAGTTGAAAACTATCAAGTCACGGCACAGTCAAGCAAGATGATCGATGAATTAGAATTGAAACTTCCGCGACTAAGTCTACCTCGATTCACAGGAGATTACGAAGAGTAGACATCCTTCAAGGATCTTTTCACATCACTCATCCATGATCGCCCTTCACTATCGAAAGTGGAAAACCTACACTATTTGAAATGTAGTTTGAGAGGTGAGGCTGAAAACCTGCTTCACCATTTTAGCACCACAGAAGCCAATTATGGGTCAGCTTGGAAAATGTACAATGACCGGTATGACAACCATCGAGTACTTTTGAACGTTCAACTTAGAAAACTGTTCAGCATCATTAATGCCACTAAAACTGCGTCCACATTAAAAATTCTTGTCGACCGTACTGTTGAATGTATCCAGCCAATCGATAACTTGAAATTAGGAAATTAGTGGCAATCAATTTTGATATATATGACAAAACAATGGCCTCTTTTGGACACCAGACAACTGTGGGAGCAAGATCAAGCAAGCAGAAAGATGCCGTCATTTGACGATCTCAGGACATTTTTGCATCGGAGATTTCGTGCTTTAGAAGCTTATGGGGCTGATCGAACTAAACATTTTTGCCAACCGTCACATGTACGAAATATTCACTCCTTGCAAGCACAATCGTCAAATTCATGTGTTCATTGCCATGATCAACATCGTATAATCCACTCCCCTTAATTTAAGCAGCTGCCACATTCAAGGAAATCTGAAATTGTAAAACAGAACGGATATTTAAATTCGCAATTGAAATTTGGACACGGCAACCTCCTTTACAACGGAGCTTATCCACGAATTGCACTTTCACAATCAATTAAAAGTGGATGGAAAGCTCGTCAACTGCCGTTGTGAGGAGTCCCGCAAGGTGACGACGAATAACAGAGGAGTCTTTATATTAACGCCAGATGTTTCAGACGTCGCGAATTGTCTGTGCGGGCATTACATTTGATTTGAACACGGAAAAGTGATACATATGTGCTGTAAACGTGATAAAAGAAGTTGCTGATCCCGTGTGGTCACGTGAACAAAACATTATACATTATAATCCTTAGCAAATTGCTGCCAATCAATACAATCCTAATTAGATTGTCACCACACTGTGAACACAACAGAATTTTCTGAGTGAAATATTTATGAAGAGAAAATAAAAACCAATTCCATTTGAGGAATCAAGTTCCCGCGAACATATTTTCCTACCTAAATTTTTCTTTCTAAAAGAATTCGGAATAAGTGACGGCGGATTTAAAAAGGCCCTTACATGCGAATGGGTGCAGTAAAAAGTAATTTCTGTACAGCAATAACCGTCCCGGAAAAGTGCTATACAAGATTCCGTGAGATCTTAACTGATAATTGCGAGAAAATGGAAAACTCGCTCAAGTTATCAATCACTGCCGAAAATAATTTATAGACATCACCAAATAATTTAAACTGAGCGAGAAACGACAAAAAATTTAAATATAGAGAAGAATTATAAAATGATTACATTAATGAAAAAAATGATCATATAAAAATATATAAAAGAAAAGGGAAGAGTTGCTTTGCAAAAGCGGCGGGGCGATCCAATTCAGTTTCGGTCGTGGTAGAGAAAGAGACGGCATCGGAAGCGCATGCGATAAAAGATAAGAGTGAAACATTCGAAACAACAATAAATTGTTGAACAGAGCCAAACGGAAGAGTTTTTCAGTAGTAGTTCGAGTTGTAGCCAATAAAAATGAGAAATCCGAAATTTGCGATTTTGCTGTGAAAATTCAGAGTTCTCTTTGCGCGTTCATCATGCTGTTTCTGCGAAGTGTTGGTGATTGCGAAAAACTTGATGGTGCATTACTGCTGAAGTGTGTGCGCTGGAAAAGCAGGAATAAGGGGGAATTTGTACAAAATAGGTGGAAAGGTGTACAAAGATTTCCAGTCCGTCGCCGAGCGTGAGTGTACAGCCAAGTGGTAGTAGTAGCTACAACTGAACCACGAGTTAACGTAATTGACCCAAAGCTACTTGTCTCGACATCTTATATTATCAAAGAAATTGAATCGTATTCAGTGCAAAAGTGTATTTGGAACATGATAGCTGTTAAAATATTGATGCAATCACTATGGTTATAAGTTTTGTCTGGGTATGAGCCGTTAGCAGATGATGTACAGAAAATATGGACAGAATTCAGGGGTAAATTAACAGTAATGGCTCAGTTACGAATTCCTAGATGGATACATTATACCTCGAAATCAAAGTTAGAACTTCATGGATTTAGTGACGCATCATCGAAGGTTTTGCAGCAACAATTTTTCTTGTCTCTCGAAACAAAGACGAAATCCATGAGTAAATCAAAGGTTGCTCCAATACGAACAATCTCAATACCACGACTAGAATGTTGCCGAACAGTACTGCTAGCGAAATTGGTATCAAAGGTTAAAAGCGCTCTGGATTGATCAAACATCAACACCTGGCTATGGACAGACTCAGAAGTTGTGTAAGCCTGGCGTAAGGGTCATCCAACCCACTGAACAGTATTCGTCACCAATCAAACCACGAAGATTTGGAATCAATTCGGCAACACTCAGTGGCGTCATGTTCCATCCCAGCAAAACCCGGCTGGTTTAGCCTCTCGTGGTATCGACACCATCGAAATTTTCGGGAACCCTCTATGTTGGTGCAGTCCTTACTGGCTAATCTCAGATTGCGGTCAATAGCCTCGCGATAAGTCGTTAATACACACTAATATGGAAGCTAGAAATACTACATTGGTCAACTTTATCAATGAAGGTGACGCACAGCTCAAAACTTTACTAAATAAGTTTTCAACATGGTCTCGTTTAATAAGAGTAACAGGTTATTGTATGCAATTTTTCTCACTTGCTTCGAAACAAATCGAAAATAAAGGATACCTGACGACAAGTGAATTACAGCAATCCTTCAAATTCTGGATAAAGTATGAGCAAGGAAAGGAATTCGCTAAGGAAATTTCGAAACTACAAAACCGAGATTCCATAAGTGGCAATAGCACTCTGAAAAGCCTGAACCCTTTCGCGGACGGTGGTTTGTGGACAAATTATAAACGCTGACATGACATGGCCAAACGCAATTGATGCTAAACGTCATCCGGAAACGTTTCTGGATTTTAGATGCTCGCGATACAACCGAGAGAGTAATACGGAAGTGTATAAAATGTATTTGTGCAAAGCCGCAGTTAGTGGAAAAGTTAATGGGAAGTTTGCCTACACCTAGAGTAACAATGTCAAGGCCCTTGACACGCACGGGGGTCGACTATTGTGGACCTTTTGAATGTCGAGATAAACGTGGACGAGATGGTAAATTGCATAAGGGCTATATCGCGATATTTACATATCTAGCAGTAAAAGCTGTGCACAACGAATTCGTTAGCAATTTGTTGACAATAACCTTCTTAGCAGCATTACGTCGATTCATGGGACGCCGAGGACTCTGCATTCATATTTATTGTCACTGTGGAACAAATTTCATTGGAGCTTCCGTAGATTTACGAAGCATTTTAAAATCACTAAATGATTGCGCTGCAGAAACTTTTGTCAATGACAACATAGTTTGGCATTTCAAACCTCCTACATCGCCACATTTTGTTGGCCTTTGCAAGGCAGGAGTAAAGTCGATAAAACAGCACTTACGACGGGTGGTTGGGAAAGCAGCCCTCACTTTCGAAGAAATGATCACGGTATCAAACCGAGTAGAAACATGCTTTAATTCACGGCCGTTATGCCCATTGCTGGTGATCCTACTGACATTGAGATGCTCACACCCGCACATTTCTTCATCGGGGGAGCAATTCTCATAGCACCGGAGCATAATCTGTTGGATGAAAAAGTGAATTACTTGAATCGATAGCAATTTGTTCAACGCTTATCCCAGGACTTCTGCAGCAAGTGGAAAACTGAATATCTGTCTTGTTTACAAACGCGTCCAAAGTGGCTCAGCCAAGAACGAAGCCCTCGTATTGGAGACATTTGCATTTTGAAGGATGAAAAATTGATGTTTTACAAGAGGCCGCTGGCTACACTAGTCGAACTTCATCCTGGTCAAGATGGATTGGTACGCACTGTGTTAGTATTTTCCAACGAAAAAACATATAAACAACATATCGCGAAAATCGCGTTGTCACCTATTCCGCATTGCTTTGATGATGTGATGGCCGTGCACTTGAAATTTTGTACATTTTGATATCACACGATGTTGGAAGAATCTTATGAATGATGATTTGTATTTATAATATATACATATGTAGTATATATATATATATATATATATATATATATATATATATATATATATATATATATATATATAAACATACATATATATAATTAATATATAATTTAAACAGACTCAAGAAGGCCAAAATTGCGTGGCGTAACTCCACAGATGTACTCGAACACAGAATCCTCAACTGTCAGAAATTTGAACCGCTAAGAGGCAAGTATAAAATTTTTAAAGGCAATCCGTCTTTTCGATAACTTTGTGAAAGTTCCATCAATCAATCTGCATCCCAAATAAAGACATTGGGGCACACAAGTATCAATCTGCGGTCTCAACTTGAGATTCACGTAGTTGACACCGATGGATGCAGACTTCCCTGTTTCAATTCGAGGTTAGGTGCTCCACCCCTTCAACCAACGTACTGTCATGGCGATTTATACTACTTTCCTCGAATACGACTCTTCGGAAAAAACGTCGCTTCACACAACAATAGATATTGGACTGGAGGCACTTATTCACCAAATTTGCATTTAGTTTTTATTGCTCTTATTTTCTCGCCTCACTCATTTAAACTGATCTCAAAACAACGCGACTCATGGGCGATTTCAAGCGGACTCATTTTCATACTTGTTATTTAGTTTAGTAAATGCTTTGTTGAAATCATATGTTGAATTCTCCACATCTGAATTATACAAATGATCTTCACGAGTTCTTAATTGCACTTTGCTGGTATTGGTAAACATTAACATTCCTCCATCCTTCCACCATGAAGGTAAAAGTATTGATGAAAACGTTCCTTCGTGAGTTTATACTTGACGCCCTGAATCGCTTCCAAATGCTGAGGAGTTTCACTTGTAAAAGTGTACACAGCAAAAATTTAAAATCTTTGACGATTTGTAGCATTTGACTATTTAAAAATAACACAAAAAGACTATTAACTTAAATATTTGCATCACACCGGTCCACATCTCATACCACACTCCTTCTTTTTCCTTTTGGTGTACCGTTAACTCCCTCAGCTGCCAGCTCAGCTCAGAATACACACTGCGTGGTGTTTTACATCGATGGCTGTACTAAATCAGCGTTCCCGTATTCGAAATTTTATTTGCAGATTTAACATTTTCAAAAACAAAATTTAACTGAAGTAAAGAAAATTTAACCCGGCCCGTAAGCCGAAGGTCTCTGGTTCAAGTCCCATTGGCGTCAACGAGATTTAGTTCGAGTGGTTCTTCGGACGGACTATAAGCCTGCTCAGTTATGATACGCGCTGGTTTAAAATCAGAACGTATTGCAGCTGGGTGGACGGAAACACGGCCAAAGCGTGATAATGATCATATCACCTTGTGGAGTGCCGATACATTAGATCATGACAAGGAGATATTCTAACTATCTCTAAGCGAAGGCCCGAAAGGGGCTGTAGGGCTACGAAGAAGAAAGGAAATTTAACTTAAGTAAAGAAAATGAAGAAGATTTTTAATTTAAAATAATAAAGATAAATCTCATGAAGAATATAATTAAAGGGAAAAAATTAAATTTAATATAAAGGGATTTTGATATAAAAATTACATTTAATAATAATAAGAAAGAAAACTATTTTACAAACTACGATTAGGAATGTAAGTAATTAAATATTTTTCTAAATCTGCCTTTAAAATTTCGAATAGGAGATGGGAAGCTTTCAACTGCTCGAAAGCTTCCCATCTCTGTGTGACTGCTCGATTACTACAAGTATGCCATTTCATCTTACACAAGATATATAGTTACCTAACTTATTGACAAAAATAAAAGTTTCAATTTATATAGTCAAATCTTAGTCAATTTATGGAACTATATCATACAGAAATAAGTTTGAACACACAAAAATTAAATACCCAAAACACATGGGTTAACGTTAATGAGCATAGGATTTAGTTTTAGTAACGATGAGGCTTGCAAAGTTTATTCACTTAAGATGGCAGTCGTATGGAAAGTAGTGTAGCATTCGATTATGAGTATAAATGTATTTATATGGAAGAAAGAAAACTATTTAATAGATAAATAAAGTTCAAAATTGTTTGTTGGAAACTTTGTTCCAGCTATGTCATGGTTAATTTGATTGACGAATTAAAAAAGCAAAATATTGTAGATGATAAATAATATTATTTCACATAATGTAAAATATTATGGGTTATTGTATTATATAAAGTGTTGAAGCGCCTGGCCCACCCAATAATTTGCTGAGAATGTATTACAAAAACGGAATAACCTGTAATAAAATAATAACTAAAACTCGGTCTTTCCTTTTCTGAAAACCTGACCGGGTACAGGACCCGCAACGATGGCAGGCTCCTTCTCTGAAATGGGCTTGCCATCGGGCGCCCTCTTCCCTTCTTTTGTCTGACAGGGGCTCTTGCCGGGTGGAGTGGCCCTCCGCTCGCGTGCTCTTTTATGATATAGAGTTATATGATTCCACCTCATAACGCTATAGCATAAATTGGCTGCGTTTGTATTCCTCATTTGATGGAAAGAGTCATGCCAATAACTTTTGTATGAGTTTTTCACTCGAATGGGATATACATGGCCACGTCTACGTTTGGATCTTGATCCGGTTGGGAGGGTGCGAGGGGGCATCGCTTCCAACTGGATGCTCCACTCTTATTTGGGGACCATAAGTATCGTCGGTAACGACGAAGTCTCCTCAAGTCCGCCCGTTTTTTGAAGGCCCTATTTGTCCTCTGAACCAGCGTGTTCATAGTTTTGAAACAGCGAAAAAAAAATTCATAAATAAAAAATAATAATAATAATAATTATAATAATAGTACAAAAATAAAAACTGGTGGACTTGGGATACATTAGAACTACAAAAAAAAAGTTTTTAATTATATTTATTAATAATTTTCAATTTTTCGCATTAAAAATGTCCTGCTGTGCGACCAAATGCCACGATTCTGATGATAAGTCCTCTTTTGTGCTATGTTTTGGCCTCTTTGAACGGTCTTATCATTCGGCTTGCGTAAACAGCAAAGGTACTGTTGCCGACGTTATAAACAAACCGGACAATGGTGTCCACTGGTACTGCGAGACCTGTAGATGTTATTCAAATTCGGCCTACGTTTTTAAGCTCCGCATGGCTAGCTTAGTGGTTAAAATTTTATGTGATGAACTTAGTGCGTTGCACAATAAATGTTCGGTTGTGTGTAATGAGATTGCTCCCTTGCTCCAGTTTGTTGACACTATATCTGCGCATCCTCTAACTGAGACGAGCCTGGATACTCGCGATGTGCTACGGCCTTCCGCACCAGATCTTCCTTCATCGGGGGAGAATACTAAAATAACATTAGATACTGCTCCTGCCATTATAACGAGAAGTAAGACGCAAGCTAAACCTGCAACTAAAAACAGCGCTGAACTGTTGGCCAGCAATGATTCAGAGTATTTCAATCATCACCTGGGCCCTCGTCTTCTCGTCGAGTTGCTTTATCGAAAAATCGGCCCACTTCACCCAACACTCAACGGACATTCAACCAACGCCAGTAGCTTATGTTTCTAATTCCGCTGATAATCTGCCGGCACCACAGATAGTTCCATCTCTTCATGTCGTGGCGCCGCCGAAGCAAATATTTATATCTCGTCTGGCTTATGAGATATCGACGAATGACATTTGTGATTGTGTTTCAACGAAATTTTGACCTTCAGTAAAGATCATCAGCTGCCACAAACTGACAAAAGGCAACACTGAGGGAAGAGTTATAGCTTCCTTTAAGCTTACTGTACCGTCAAGCTGCAGCATAGTTCTTCAACCAGAATACTGGCCTCCTGGAACATTAATTAAACCGTTCGAGGTAACCAAAAGAAGAAATTTTCATCGCGTAGTAAGCTCTCTTCCGAAACTTTAACAACTGGTCACCCTACAACTTCTTCAAATATTAATTTAAATTTTGATATTCAAAACACTTCTCGTAGCTTCAATCTTTATTATTAAAATGTACGTGGTATGCTGGAAGCTATTAAAATTGCCTCTTCCATTTCCGGTGATGATTTCATTTGTTTTACAGAAACCTGGCTAACTCCTGATATCGCCAGCAGTGAAATTTTTCCACCATATGATGTCTACCGAACTGATAGAGATCGTTTGGTTTCAGGTAAACCTGACGGTGGTGGAGTACTTATTGCTATTCATAAAGCTTTAGGCAGCAAACTCTGCCCTGACTTTTCGCCTTCACTTCCAGTAGAATGCATCACTGTCTTCATTAATATCTCTCAAGGCGTGAGTTTAGTATTGCTTGCAAAGCTCCTTTCCGCGCTTACAACCGTTTTTTTTTCTAAATTCTCTTCGTGTTTCAGCAGCATCAACCCTCTATACACTATTTTAATCTGTGGTGACTTTAACATGCCTTACCTAAGTTGGAACACAAGCTCTCATACCCTCACATCCTTCAATGATCTCTCTATCCTGTTTTCTTCTTTTTTATCGCTTTGCTCCGTATCGCAATTAAATATGATCCCAAACGCACACAATCAACTTCTCGTTTTCATCCTTACTACTAATCCTGCCTCTATCTCCTTGATCACAAAATCCCCCTCCGAATATGTAAAACCTGATCCCCATCATCCTCCGCTTGAGGTTCGTTTATCTTTTCTTGCACCTCAATCCAAACGCACCCCTTTCTCCCCAAGATTTAATTTCCGCAAAGCCAACTATGCAGCCATTCAGCTTGAGCTGAATAATATTGACTGGAATTCAATGCTACAGAAGCTAAATGTCAATTCAGCGCTATCTACTTTCTATGAGAATCTCAGTAGCATAATTACAAACCATGTACCTACCTGCCATTCCCCTCGCAAAAAGAGCCCCAGCTGATTTTCCGCTGAAGTCTCAGACGCTCTTTATTTGAAGGACTAGGCGCGCAAAAAATTTCATTATTCCAACTCTAACACTGACCCCACCAACTACCGACTGCTTCGTAAAGAAGCCAAAAAAAGCGGTTAAGAACGCAATGCGATCTTATTATTATATGATTGAAATTCTCTTCTTCTCTTCTCTGAAAACAACATCCCATAACCCTAATATCTTCTCATGGCGTAATTGCCAAGCTTCTGATGGACAAGCTATCTGTGACCTTTTTGCTCAATATTTTTCCTCCACATTTAATGTTTCAAACCCCACTATATACTCATCGCGTCCTTCTCCTTCCCCTGTTATGCATTCTATTGTGACCTCTCCATCGGAAATTGAAATGTACTGCTTACCTTTGACATTAATGGTGGTCCGGGTCGTGATGGAATACCAAATCTGTTCTTTAAGCCATTATCTTCTTCATTATCTACCCTTCTATCAATTATTTTCAATATTAGCCTTTCTTCCTCCTGCTTTCCTGGCGTCTGGAAGTATGCTAACATCTTCCTGATCCATAAGTCCGGAGATCGAAGTGAAATCTCAAACTTTCGTCCGATTTCTTTGCTGTCTTGTTTTGGCAACCTCCTTGAAAGAATTGTGCATAAAAGAATGTACGATGGCATCAGTATCCTGTTTGCAAATGAACAACATGGCTTCATTAAAGGTCGTTCGACAGTAACTAATTTGTTCGAACTTACGAATACCATCTCTCTTGCTTTCGACAAGAGTCAACAAGTCGATATCATATACACCGATTTTGCTAAAGCCTTTGACAGTGTTTATCACAGCCTTCTGGCTAACAAACTCCGATCGTTCCGCGTTTCCGACTCTATCCTCTCTTGGATCTTATCCTTCTTATCCTATCGCTCCTGCACCGTTACATAGAATAATTTTTTTTTCGTCGGACTCATGTAGTCCAAAATCTGGTGTTCGTCAAGGATCAATTTTAGGCCCTTTGCTATTCAACATTTTCATTAATGATCTTCCCCAATGCCTGTCCTCTAATTGTCTTCTTTACGCTGATGATTTAAAAATTTATCGTTCCATTAACTCCTGCAAAGACTACTTATACCTCCAAAATGATCTTGACAATCTCCGAAATTGGTGTCAAGGTAATTTACTTCCTCTTAACATTTCTAAATGTTGTCACATGAGATTCACCAAAAAAATTCATCCAGTTTTACATGAATACCAGATTGATGGATCGATGCTCGCACTTGTTGACAAATTTAAAGATTTGGGAGTAGTATTTGACCCAGGTTTGAAATTCAATATCCATATTTCATGCATAACGAGTAGAGCGTCCATCTATTTGTACTTCTAGCCCGGTCAATCCTTGAATATGCCGCCCAAGTATGATCTCCTCACTATACCAATCTATCGGATGCTGTTGAAACTGTACAGCGTAAATTCACACGATCTCTATTCTACAAATATAACCTCACTTACAGCTCCTACGATGAGCGCTTACAGATCCTCAACATTCCATCACTCAAAAATAGGAGAGAATTCTTAGACCTGTGCTGCTTATTTAAATTATATCACGGTATTCTTTCATCCAACCTTCGGGAAAGGCTTTATATACGTCCCACCTCAAGAACACGTTCAACTGACATATTCTTTGTGCCCTTTGCTCGTACCGATATTTATTTTTAGTACGCGTATCACGTCGTTACAATGAGCTCCAGCTGGGTCCTCTGCCACATTCCTTAAACGCTTTTAAAAGTATATTACATAATATTCTGTTTAGCTTCCAATAGTTTATTAGTATTTTATATTTTTGGTTTTTTTTTTTCTTATTACAACTTTGTTAATTCGCATGTATTATATTCTATTTCATTACCTATTTTGTAATTGGATTCACAGATCTGTAAAATAGTGTAAATAAATAAATAAATAGTCCTTAGCGGTTACCTCCTTTTTCACTCCGGTCGAGACTCAAATAACATTCCCAAATTAGTGGATGCGAAATATGTTTTTGTAGTGGATGCGAAAAATGTCTTGTGCTAGGGGGGGAAGAACCCACCCCACGATACCGTAACGCTAGCCTGCCAGGGTATTCACACGTCCCCAGATAAGGCCAATCTCGGCGTATTTCACCATCCTCTTCCGCTGAGGCAGCAAACACTCGCTGCAGTCCTTTACGTACATTTATATTCTTACATGTACAAATAATTCTGTGAGCTACAGTCGCAATTATTTTTACAACCATTAAGAACATCAACAAAATGAATTTACTCGAAACCACGAGAACCCACCAAGCATGATCAACATCTGAAAGTGAGTCACTGCTCCATTCGCCAATGTACTAGAAATGGATTGATGACGAGACCCTATATAAAGGCGAGCTGAATGAATGGGGGGATTCATTAGAACCACGATAGTAAAAACTGCGAAAGTGTGGAGCGAATAGAAAAGCGATATTGATCGAGTAATAGAAAAGTGATTTTCGTTGATTGTGAAGTGAAAGAGAAATTTATGGACAAGTGGAAATTAGACTTTTAATAGTGAAAATTAAAATTGTGAAATAGTTAAATAAGTGATTGTGCATTTTTAAGTAATTAAATAAACTCTTTTAAGTTAATTTAAAAGACATTGCGTTTTCACTTTCCCGGAACATTAAAATTATTGGCCGCGAGCCAAAACACGCGACAGTGGTGTCAAGAAGTGAGAAAGAAAATTCTGGAAGTGAAAACGTTTAAACATTTTTAAAGTGCACAATAGTGAAAATTAACGTGGAAACTGGTGGAAAAATAGCCGCAACACTAAAAATGCCACGAAACTTTCATCTAAAAATTGACCAATTGACCATATCGGAGCTCAAGGAGGAGTTGGAATAGCGAAATCCGGCCACACAAGGTACAAAGGCCATACTGATTGCACGCTTGCGTGACGCGATCGAGTCGGAAGGCGTGAATCTGGATGTGGGTGAGCCCTCCGATGCGGAAAATGGCGCAGAAGGTGGAGAAGTAGAAACAACAAAATCAAAGGAGCCAGAAAATGCGCTAATGCAAATGTTAATGCTTATGCAGCAAGAGCAACGACAACGCGACGTCCCCAGCACTACCATCACTGTGTCAAGACTACATCATGGAGGAGTGGACTTATGCCTTCCGGGTCAAGTTGACGGAGAACACTGCACCATAACAATCGACACTGGTACAACCCGATCGATTATCCGACCAGACCTAGTGAGACAGCAACAACTTCACAAGGGCAGAATTTTCTCACTACGGACAGCTACGGGAGAAACTGCATCTGTTGATGGAGAGGTCAACCTCCAGATGCAGTAGCGAGACCTTGTGTTCCGACATAATTTTCTGGTTGCGAAAATCATGGATGACTGCATTCTCGGAATGGATTTTCTGCGACCACATGGAATCACGTTGGATTTGGGCAAACGGGTATTGAAATGGCAGAATGTCGAAGTATTGATGGAGGATCCCAGCGTCCAAATTCCAAAAATGAATGTAGTAGTATGTACCGACACTGATGTACCGAATTCTCCCGAAAGCATGGTATGGGCCAAACTTGATGGTGATTCTGGAGATCAGCGATCTTATCTGATAGAGCCAACGAAAACGTCCACGTTGCGCAGTTTGATTGTAGGACGAAGCCTTGTAAGGTCTATAAGGAACGGATACGTGCCGGTTAGAGTCCTTAACACCGCAAACTCAACCACGAGCATCAAAGTGGGAGAAGTCATCGGAAGCTACCAGCCTGTTTCCACCATCCTCTCTTTGGAAGCCACTCACGACCATCATTGGAAAAGGAGGCAAGACGCAGTTAAAGCCCGAGAATCCATGTCCGCAATATTGAACCAGGTCAAATTGCCAATGCAGCTATTCAAGCGAGCCTCTGATCTGGTCACCAAGTACAGTGGCATCTTCTCAACAAGCCCAGATGACCAAGGCGGAACGAGTATGGTAACTCACGTCATAGAAACACAGAGAGCCAAACCAATCCAACAAGCACCAAGACGTCTTCCTATAGCCAAACAAGGAGAAGTGAGCGCACTGATCTCGGACATGGAAAAACAAGGTGTTATCGAACCTTCTGTCAGTCCATGTGCCGTGCCAGTAGTTCTAGCAAAGCAAAAGGATGGTAGCACCCGTTTTTGTGTCGACTATAGGCAGCTTAACGACGTCACTAAGAAAGATAGTTACCCGCTTCCACGCATCGACGACATCATGGACACTTTAGCCGAGGTTTTCTCCCGATTGCGACTGGCGAATTTGAAACTTAGTCCCGACAAGTGTACCCTTTTCGCAGCTGAAGTGAAATACCTGGGACACGTCGTATCAGCAGAAGGGATCAAAAACAGACCCTGAGAAAATTAAAGCTGTGAAAAGCTGGCCAACACCAAATAACAAGCGCCAACTACGAAGTTTTCTGGGTCTGGCGACCTACTATCGAAGATTCATCAAAGACTTTGCCAAAATAACTAAGTGTCCCCATCAGCTAACCGAGAAAAATCGTCCGTATGTCTGGAGTGAACAATGCCAGGCGGCTTTTGAGACCTTGAAGGAGAAGCTGAGTGATCACCCGTGCTGGCATATCCAAAACCCGGAAAAATGTTTGTAGTGGACACCGATGCGAGCAACGGCGGTATTGGAGCTGTACTCTCCCAGCAGATCAATGGCGAAGAAAGAGTCCTCTCGTGTTACAGTCGAGTTCTCTCAAACGTGAGAGGAGCTATAGGCTATAACAGAGGCCACCAAGCAGTTCCACAAGTACCTATATGGCCAGAAATTTGTTCTTCGAACGGACCATGCATCACTGAGATGGCTGCTTAACTTTAAAGATCTCGAGGGACAAGTTGCGAGATGGATCAAAAGGTTGCAGTCATACGACTACGAAATTGTTCATCGGAGGGGCGGAGTTCATGGAAATGTTGACGCCCTATCTCGTCGTCCATGTTCAGCTAACTGTAAGCCTTGCCGACGGATTGAAGAAAAGGAGCCGCCCGTTGATCTGCGATTGATAACGACCGAATTCGATGAGGGTTGGTCACCGGAGGAGATTCAAAGTGCCCAGTTAACCGGTGAAGACATCGGGCCATTGCTCGTATGGAAGGAGATAACTGGGCGACCTGAGTGGGAAGACGTTTCAATGCACGGCGCAACCCTGAAAAGCTATTGGGCACAATGGAACTCCCTTCAGGTGGAGGGTGGCGTACGCAAGCGGAAATGGGAAACGACGGATGGCAGCTCCTATTGGATGCAAACTATACTTCCCAAAAGCCGAACCCACGATATGGTTAAGGAGATGCACGAAGGATCCTCGGGAGGCCACCTTGGTGTTAACAAGACCTTAGCGAAATCGCGGGAAAGGTTCTACTAGCTCCACGCTCGAGAAGACGTAGAGGACTGGTGCCGTAGATGCACGATTTGCGCTTCCGTCAAAGGTCCAAAGTGACGACTGAGAGGACAAATGCAAACCTATAACGTGGGGGTACCATTTGAGCTGCTGAACATGCATCGACGGGTCAAGCCCCAGCCAAAGTAATTTTTGGAAAGACTACTCGTCTACCAGCTGATATTAAGTTCGGAACACTCCCTGAGAAACCCCAAACCACCTCGGAGCATGCAAGTGAGCTAAGGCAACGATTGAACCAGATATATCGGACAGTGCAAAAACACCTCGAATCGGCTGCTGACCGCATGAAGACCAGGTATGATCTAAAGGCAAATTCTACTGGCTTCCAGCAAGATGACTTGGTGTGGCTATATAACCCGCAACGGCGAAAGGGTAGGTCTCCAAAGTTGTAACATAATTGGGAGGGACCATACCGGGTTACAAAGCGAATCAACGACGTCGTTTACCGCGTACTGGAACACCGTAAGCCAAGTGCCAAAATGAAAATACGTCGTTTACCGCGTACAGGAACACCGTAGGCCAAGAGCCAAATTGAAAATCGTGCACCTGGACCGTCATGCCCCATATTACATCCAGGGAGAATTGACTACAGCTGCTGGCACATCTTTTCAGGGCGAAAAGAACTGGAGTGGGGGCAGTGTTACATGTACAAATAATTCTGCGAGCTACTGTCGCAATTGTTTTCACAACCATTAAGAACATAAACAAAATGAATTTACTCGAAACCACGAGAACCCACCAAACATGATCAACATCTGAAAGTGAGTCACTGCTCCATTCATTAAGCTGCTCGAATATGCCAGATACCTCTCGGCAGAACATTCGCCAATGTACGAGAAATGGGTTGAATATGTAAAGACCCTATATAAAGGCGAGCTGAATGAATGGGGGATTCATTAGAACCGCGATAGTAAAAACTGCGAAAGTGTGGAGTGATTAGAAAAGCGATTTTGATCGAGTAATAGAATTGTGAAATAGTTAAATAAGTGATTGTGCATTTTTAAGTAATTAACTAAACTCTTTTAATTTAATTTAAAAGAAATTGCGTCTTCACTTTCCCGGAACATTAAAATTTTTGGCCGCGAACCATAACACGCGACAATATATGCTCAATACACTACAAAAGTTTGATTATTGTAGCATGTATGGTTTTTGAGAAAAGTTGCATCATTGTGTTCTGCAGGTTTTGCATATTTTACTTTGCCTTTACTGCCCATTACTATAAGAAATTCAAAATAAAATGAATTTAAAAATTTCTTTCTGCATTTGTTTTAAATCGTAAAATAAGCTTGTAAAAATAGAAAAAAAATTGCATATTTCCACAAATTGCAAAAGGACAGTAAATACCAGCTCACCATCGAAAATAAATTGATGTTTGTTAGTTCAACGTGCATACCTCGTATGTTTTTATTGGTGCATTTTTTTGTTCGTGTTCTTCATATTCCATAAAACGAATAAAACCGGCTAAATCAACAAATAAATTAATCAATTTCCATTGATAACACAAACAGTTCTGTTTATCTCGACTCTGTGGATATCAAGTATTTTCTAAGTTTCATTGACCCCTTGGAACAAATCCCTTATAGTTCCTTCAGCCACCAATTCTAGCTGGAATTGGGAAAATATTTTTTGCTATTTGCTATCGGTACTCAAATACTTGAACAGTCGCAGTCGCAGCCGCTGCACCGAAAGGCTGTCGATTGCGATAGAAACACAAACACCATTGGATTGGTTATCGCAACGCGAACAGCGAAAGCAAAGTGCATTCACCTAAAAGCGGGAAATTGCTGAACAAATTTTCGACTGACTGTCTTATCAAAATTTCAGAATTTCTTCGTACATTCGTCCACCGCCACCGCCTCCTCCGGCACACCGCAATGTCTCAAGATCAAGAAAACGTTGGAGAACGCGCGATTGCATAGAAATGCACTCGAGCCACATACGCGCATTCAGAAGCGCATACAAAAAAATGACACGAACCATTCAGTTTATCTCAAAACATTTTTTGGAGCATATTTCATTTGAACCTCATGTCGAAAGGAAAATATTTGCCTTACGAGTACCTCCCCTCTAAACCACTCGGCGACCATATTTTGTGCATGGCACATACGTGCATTGCTTCTGTGAAGGAGCAACAGTTGGTTATGTGGACAAATCGCCACATTTCGAATCGAGCTCAGCTTTTACTTTGCACAGAAGACTTGCAGCCGAAATGGAGTATTCTGCTCATACCAGTGACTTATCTTTACAGTAATGCGTAGGGTTAAGGCAGAGGTTATCAAACTCTACTCTTATCTTAGTCTAACCCTTTCACTGGCTTTGTGTTATCTTCACGAAGGAATCTCAATTGGATACAGAGAAAATGTTCTTTTTAAGCCTCGAATTATAGTTCCTTGCTCTCGAAAACGAGAAGTCCTTCAGAATCTTAGAAATGAAATTCGTATTGCAACTTTCCTTTTGATCAACATAACTCCTTCTTAGTAAAGATACATTAACCCAGCGGTCTCATTCAGATACAAAAATCCTTCCAAAGATGCAATTTAAAAAATTCGCTGTCAACATTTGCACATTTCTCAGAAATTTTCAAAGAAAACTAAAATCACTTTATGATGATTGAAGTGTGAAATGATACCTTCCAAGATTTTTTTGCAAACCCTTTCATTTTCGCTGAACAAGTCCTGGCAATCAACCCTTTGAGCATCCTTACGTAATATTTACATCAAAGCGTTTACCGAAATTGGCAGACTTATTACCTACCTGGCATTTTTCCCCGTTCTGCTCATACAAAGGCGCAGGAAGTCTTTATGATCTTCGCAAGAGGTTGCAAGTGGTCATAAAATATTTACCCTGAAATATGTTGGAAATGTGTGGAAAACTGCATAATTGGATGAAAATTTGCCTGTTTGGCAATAAAAGAAGAGTCTTTAGCACTTTTCCGCCTTTAATTACATTCGCAGTTAGTTGAACGGGTTGTTTTATGGGTGGACCTTTTAATAATAGCTGAAATTATACTGCCGCATTTTTCTGCTTCCTGGAATCCTTATCTTTCTGGGAGAGTAAAATATTTTTGCTTGGGTTCAACATGAAAAGGGTTGAGTTTGCACGGATCTATAAATTGCGTAAACTTCATACAAAATGTTGACCATAATGCGATTGCGTTCAAGGACACTAGCAATTTTTCTGCATTTAAATCTTTTACTATTTAAGTTGAGATACCTGGAAACGTACTCGTGATTAAATAATGCTCATGAGTCATTAGAACTACCCATTTTCCTGTTGGCCCATTTCTGGTAGTAATTTTGTCTGCCTTTTATACGTAAACCCCGAAATTGTCTTCATTCCCACCTTTCTAGTTTACACTTAAATATAATGGGTTGTCTCCACACATCCCATCAGTACGGGGTAATAAAAAATGTCCTGTGGTCATACAATTTTCCGCAAGTTTACAAACAATGTAATTAGTCGTCATGTCACCATCATGTCCAATACAATACCTCATTCAATGCAACTAAACACAATTGTCCTGTCCTGACTCCTCACACTGAGATCGTCCATTCTCTATTGAGAACATTTTTGATGGTTTTATGACCGAAAATTGTATTGACTTCTAAATCTCAGGTCATCATTGTTCTGACCCAGTACCAAGTAGCGATCGTAGCGATTATCCTCCTCTTACCACAGGATTGCCTGTTACGGTTAAAGGAGCCTTGCAATTTTCTTATAATCCGATCACCCGGTTAGCCTGGAAGGATCTTTTGAATATTTTCAATGGGAGGATTTGTAATTTAAAGGTGGGATGAAAGTGCAAGTGGATTTCACACAAATGAATAGAAAATGAAATGTTCTCTTGAAGTAATTTACTTTCGGGGCATTAAATTGTGTAATTACGTAATCATGTTCTGTTTCTGTTCGGTTTGATAATATTGCATTGAAATTATAAAGGATGTTTTGGTAGGATTGGCATCTAATATCTAAAATCATTACTCTAGTTCTTAATAACATTGGAAATAAATCCAGAAATTGAGTGTCAAAAATTTAAAATATCCTGTCAAGTTGATTATAAGCCTTACTACATAATTTGCATGAATCCCAAAAATGTTAAAGAATATAATTGGGAATTTTTATTAAAGTGCTCCTCCATATAATTAAATGGCTAACATAGATTGAAACGTTGATGTGAGCAGTCAATAACAATCTAATTAAAACTACTGAAAATATTTAAAAAGTGTCATTAAAAAGAAAATAAATTACGGATAGGAACCTCTGCAAGAAAACGAATACTTTCAACGAAGATGGGGTGAATAAACGTGGCCCTGGGTAGAAATCATTGAAGGCAGATGAAAGTGCAAAAGAGAAAGCAAATTACGTGGTTCGAGTTTATGATGTTTTAAAAAATGGGTTTTATTAAAAAAACAGCTTTATACTGAATAAATAATTTTAATTAATAGTTTGAATTAATAAGTCTATACAACTTAATGCCACGAACGTAACTGCAAAACTTCTTCTTCTATGTAGAACTACAGCCCCTCTCGGGCCTTCGCTTCCTGCAACAAGTGCCTCCAACTGTCTCGGTCCATTTACCGCAGCCTCCAATTTTGAAATCCGATGAATTGTCTGCATCGACCGAGTCAGAACAGCGTTTCCTCGGTTTCCCCTCTGGTCTCCGCCCTTCAGTTCTCCCAACGAATAGCTTCTTGGGTATCCGTTGTTCGTCAATACGATCAAGTGGCCAGCCCTTTGCAGCTTCCGCAGTTGTAATGAATCGGCCCTACGCCACTGCCGATTATTAGTCAGTCTTTATTGACATCGACGAAATCGGAACACACCCACTAACCTCTCGCTGTTCCTGAACCACTTTTGGTCAGCTGAAAGGAAGGTGATCATATGTGTGAAAACTGACGTTGGATGAGAAGCCATATGGCAGCAGACTTCACTCCCACACATTTGACCAGTAGTAGGTCGCCTAATACATATGCAACTTGCCACCGTATGACTTCCCATCCTATGTCAGTGTTGTCTGGGAGTGTCTCGTAATCCTTTGTGCGACGCAGAACAGTTCGCGCCTTCTCGAATTCCGTTGAAATTTCACTATCAGCAACGCATTAAAAATATTAGGCAGTGTTACAGTTACGCGATTTTAATTTTTATAGCTAAGCGAAGGAGTTTACTCATAGTGTTGCAAATAAGGATTAGAGAAGTTGTTCTCCAGTTTCCCATCTTTAATTTAGCTTTATTGGAGTACCTCTGCCCTGGTTTCGGATGCGCCACCGCCTTCCTTCCCACGGGACGAAAGTTTACCAGCTTCAGTTCCGTTTTTGGCTTTTCGATAAATTGGTTCGGTGAATCTATTGTAGGCCGGTTCCATGTGGCCAAGACTTGGGTGTTTTGTGTACAGCGATTGCTGGTAAATGGTAGAGGAAGGAAACGAACCATTTTTTGCTTTTGAGTTGTGGCGCTGCTTCTTGTTCAATGCAACCAAACGGTTACAGGCGGAGAGTGCAAGTGTTAATTTCTATTGCTTTGCACATTAGGGTATTGTATGAGGGCTCAGTTCCTCCACATGCTACGACGTGACAGTCAAATCGACTGGCGGTGGTCATGTGCAGTCAGACGAATGCAGCGACAATTGTTTGACTACTCGGTGCTTTTGTTAGTACTGAGGTTAAGTTTTTAGACCTGCTAATAAATTTTTACCAAAGTGAGGAAGACCCGGCTAGTGCACTTTGAACTTTTTCGAAAAATAATTTGCTTTTGCAAGTCAACGCTGAGTCAACTTTGACTCAGAGTGGTAATGATGCGGAAGCCTTGCTTCAACAAGCCTACAGTTACATTCAAATATGTGGTGAGTTGATAAATTAAAAATTGGCCCTGTTTTTGTTTTTTTTACGGCGTAATGATTTTAATGTGTCTGGCAACAAAGAACATTTTTTATGCACACCGACCAAAAATTCATCTATGCTTGGTCAATAGATTGAATATCTGCAAAAAAACAAATAAATAGATTAAAAGGCAATATTCCTTATTATTAGACTAGAAACTTGATTGAACTCTTGTATTTTGCAAAAATCAGTCCATAAAATGAGCAAACTCTACACAATGGAATTCGTTTAATTTACTGAACAATTTTAAACGGATGAAATCGCTTGAAAACTTGATATACGATCGAGTATTTAATTTGGATATACATACGTATAAATGTATATTGCGATACAAGAAGAAAAAAGAAGATCAGAAAAATATTAATCTTTATAAATACCTTAAAATTAGACAAAAGTCAATCATTTTCATACAAATGAGTACAAATTACAATATAAATATCCTGCGAATTGCTCTGTGCGGCAAAATGTTTAAAATGTAAGAGAAACCACATTAGCACCTCTGCGACTATTTTGCAATGAAATTGAAACCAATTGAAGATATTTTGACCATCAACTGTAATGATTTTAATGTCTAAGTCCGGACGAGGAACCGACCTCTCTTCGGTTCTAGACGTTAAGTCTGAGTAGTGCCAACGGATGGTACCAACCGGTCAACCAATCCGTGCACCGTAATCCATTTTCGCGGTGGCTGCTTGTTGGCCAGCTAGATCGGAGAGGATTTCGGTTGCGGGTCTCCAAATGGATTACGCTCATTTACAATCTTCAGCCACCAATACATGCCCGTTTTCAAACGCGTCACCAAAACAAAACCATACGGAGAGGAAACCTACTTTACGTTACTCCGTATTTCTTCATACAACCAAACAAAGGACAAAGATCTAATCTTTACTTCGCGTTCCCGAATTTCCGACGCGGTACCGAAAAACATACTACGTTAACGTAAATCCGAACAAAAACTGCGCTAAAGAAAAACCAAAATCAACTAAGGTACCGCGTACCGCGCGCGACGCGAAACCGACTTCAGCGGATTTTCTCAAACCCTACCCTCGCGACGGCATACTTACCATGCACTCTATTTCCCGCTTTAAGAAAGGACCCCTGGAAAGGAAAATCGTGTTTTGAGCTAGCAATTCATATTATTTTTGTTATATTTGCATAAGATATGATTATTATTTAAATGATTTACAGTTCTGAAGGAAACTAGAATTGTTTACTTATTTACACAATGTTTACGTCCTGATCTTCTGTTTCAATTTTATTGTTGTTGTCTTAAATATTCTCTCATTTGTATTTTTGATAAAATAATTGCATGTATGGATTTTTTTATTATTTTTTTTCTTTCATTCTAGTGTGAACACCACATCAGTCGCAATCGAATCGAGGATTATATGTAAATCTAATGTATATCGCAATGTAGAACCATATAAAAGTACATAATGTGGAACTTTTGTAGCGATAATTTTCATATAAACATGTTTATATTTTATTATATGTTTACAACCAACTAGGAGAATAACAAATGAAAAATAATAGAAAATCTGCGATTAGTCTTTTTATTTACCTTACGTGCAGAGTACAGTAAGATAATGAATTTATACGTATGGTTTCTATTGTTTTGTTAAGGTGAGTTATTACACAATCATTTCAAGATACTTAGGCTCATTGAAGCTTCACTTTGCCAATAGGTTTGTTTTTCCCTTTATTTTTTTGGGTGTCGTTTTAAGGCATTTTAAGACAATATTTTTGTTTTCGGCGCAATCAACAAAGTAAATAAAAATTTTCATGCAGCAAACATTTTGAAATAAAATGGAATATGCTGAAAAGCACTAAAAAGTATAAAGCGTGCTTTTTATACAATATTGGATTCTGGCATATGAGTATAACAAATTTTTAACACCGACAATTCCTTCAAACCACGTCCTAACTCGTTGCAACAACCCGAACATAATTTAAATCTAGACCACTATGTCGGCGGCTTTTAATGAATATCTTCGATTAGTGTTAATATGCACGCCTATGCAGGAAATGCTTAATCGCGAAGTAAAACCATAAACGACTCAAGCTGCAATCAACTTCACCTTGTGCGCTTTTGCGAAGATTTTTTTTTTCTTCTTCTTTTAGAAACTAACAAAACGAGTGCTTTAACACATAATGAAAGAAAGGAAATCACTAAACATGTGTGTAAAAGTAAAATTAGTCGACTTGGAAAACATTGTAAATAAAATTTCACTCCGTCAGATATGAAATTATGTGTTTGTGCTATAAAAAATTTTTTTTTTTTGGTTTGTTAATTGTGTTTCGTTATGAACTCTCTAAGACAGCTTTGACCGTTACAGCAACAATGTTAAGAAGTTTGTAAACATAATTCATTGTCAGTACAAATTTCAAACTCTTGCCTAAATAAATCCCTCTTTATGAGATTACTAGGACTGTCGAATAATTCAATCGTTTTTCTACTTTTCTTGTTAACAGTTGGAACGTTGCGGGAAAATGACATTTCATTTTTTTGTTCCCTTCTTAAAGACTAAATGCTTGATCATGCAATCAATGGAAAAGTAAGAAGAAAACGATAAACAACAAATAACCGAATACGAAAAATTATTAAAATATTATGAGATGTTCAATCACTAACGATAAAAATACTGGTTCCGAAACACTGCACCGCTCCTGAATGGCAGACTATTTGCAGTAAAAAGACAGACTCTCAACTAAACATATGGCTAACCCTTTTTGAACCCATATGCCTTGATACAGGATAAAAGAAATATATCCACACTAATTTTCATGCTATGACCTTTGGTTACTTGTGCGAGCACAGGCCGATTGCTGACGAGTGAATTAAAGAGTCATAATTTTCAATTTTTCCAAAATACTTGGAACTAAAGTTAATTTGGCATTTTTGCTCAACTCAAGATTCTGCTTCATTATTCGATTTCTCCTAAGCATAAACTGTATCACTCGTAACAGATCACGTGCAATTATCTTTGTGTTAGCTTTAAAACTGATCTTTGCTTTGCCTCTTATTAGGACTTTTTAATAGACAACTGAATGGTGATCCAAACCTGGGGGGGAGGTGTCAAGTCAAGTCAAGTCAAAAGCGCTTTATTTAATACTAATCGTTATAAATTTTAAAAGAATATAAAGCAAATTCCAAACAATAACAATAAAAAACTTAATGGCCTAAATGGCTCTCTAAATTTGTACGTCATCATTCATCACATTTAAAAAAAGAAGCTATAGCAAATTCAAATCAATGGATTATTACATATTTTTACAATTCAATTGGAAAAAGGAGAAAAAACCAACCAACACCATTCTAAAATTATTTATAATCTTAACACTACAGTGAACTTTGATCCTACACCTAATATGTTTTAACTTAATTCTAATAAATGCTATCAAAAATTTAACTTAACCTAATATAATAAACATAATATAAACCTAGCCTATACCTAATTTTTAACAAAAATAAACAACAACACTAAATGTAGCAATAATGAGCTGAAACTCAAAAACTCAATAACGAAAAACACCAAAACTGAAAATACACACGAATAATTTAGACATTGTCATTCAGCCACCAATACCTAGATTGCCCCGTCTCAACTCGATCAGCTTCAACGAATCTAGCAAATGAGTATCTCCATTGGAATTGTTGGTCTCGTGAACTCAAATTCGGAGGATACTTTATCATCTTATCGGTGGCCCGTCGATATATGTGATATATGATTGGGACGCCGTCAGAATCAAAAGCATATCGATTCATGTCCAAATACACGAATGCTTCTGGAGGAATGAAGCCAGTAGCGAGGCAAGTCCCTATATACCCGTCTGTAGGGTGGAACGGCTGTGAAATCCAAGGGTTTTCACTCACAGTCACAGATCTTGCGATATGATTCCGCAGAAGTTTCAATATGAAGATATCGACTCTAGTCACTTCAGCAGTTTGATAAATTCTTCTATTCGATATATAATGTTTCCAATCCGTCTCAGGCTTTCTGTACAAACCAGTACATGCACGAAGACATTTCCTTTCGAAAACTCTTAATTTTTTCATAGTACTAGCACTCTGGTTGTGCCAGATCTGACATCCATATGTCAAAACTGGTCTAACCAGTGTCTTGGAACAGATAATTTTGACCTTTTGATCAATGTATCTGGAATGAAAGAGTCTTCGAAGGGCCATGACTACTTTAAGTGCCTTACTGAGCATGATTTTCACATGTTCAGTATAGTACAGATACTGATCGAGATAAACACCGAGGTATCGAACACAGGATTTATGTGGAACCCGTTCAAGACTACCCTCACCAGCCATGATGTGGAAATCTTTCCAATTACGTTTCAGGTCTTGACTGACCCCCCGCAGCGTTGTCCGAAATAAGATTGTTTCACACTTCTGCACATTGATTTTCATTCGCCAATTGTCAGTGTACAGCTGTACATCATTGAACATTTTTTGGAGATTGCTCTGAACTATTGTAGCTTTTCGGTCTGCCATATAGATGATCAGATCATCAGCAAACGCTACCAATGATCGCGTTGGCGAGACGTTAAAATCAAAGCCATTCAATAGCTTGCGAATAAAGATTGAAAAGAGCAGAGGCGCAGTAACTGTTCCCTGCTGTAGACCATTCAAGACCTTGAACTCGCGCATTGTTGTCAGATTTCCATCAGTTACGACAAACGATTTCCCGTATAACATATTGCACACCATGGCGATAAGGTGTCTGGGGAACTTGTCCTCAAGGAGTTTAAAAACTAGTCCATCTAACCACACCGTATCGAAGGCTTTCTCCATATCAATGAGACATGCTCCAGCACATTGTCTATCATTTAGTTTCCAACAGATGTCTGAGGTTACTTTCGTTATTCCATGTGTGGTCGAATGTCTGGCACGAAAACCAAATTGGCAATTCGGCATCAACTCATTTTCCTCAATGTGGGCGTTTAATGCTCTGTTGAGTATCACTTCAACCTTGCTGATGTTAGGCAGCAAGCTGATTGGGCGATAGCTTTTCGGGCATGAAGATTCTTTTCCTTTCTTCAAGATTGGAAATACCTTAGCCTTTTTCCACTCATTTGGGAAATATGAATTGCTCAACATGTTGTTGAACAATATGCAATAATTCCTAATAGTAACCTCCGGCAAATGTCGGAGAACTACATTTGGAATACCATCAGTACCACATGATTTCTTGTTGTTTATCCTCCGAAATATGAAACACAAGTCTTCATAGCTGACAAAATAATCAATAAGATTCAAGCTCGGTATGAGGTCAGATGTTAATGTTTCATTGAAATGAAGAATTGATTGGCCGTTCAGGCTTGACGTGAAGTCGGAAACTTTTGCTTCAACGATCTCTGAAACTATTTCATTCCCTCTCTCAGGGTTTGGTAGATGAACCAATTTAAAATGTGTTCCAATCAGGGCAAGTTTCTGCAATCCATCACAAATAATCCTGTTTCCATTTCTATCCGGAGTCGTACTATCAATTTCGATACCAGCCCTATCGAGAAGATTTATCTCATCACTAGTGACTTCAAGATTCGATACCTTCACTCGAGACTTCTTGCGGAATATGCTATTCACTTTCGCGAAAACGCCGTCTGGGTCCTGTGGGCTAATACCCCTCAATTTTTTCCGCCCATCGATTGCTGACCTCACTCCCGAAGTATGACCGGATTAAGTTCCGGACATTCTTCAGATGTAATTTCAACAAAGCCAACGGGGGATGGTTTTAATCCAAAAATCGTCGATAAATATTGTTGACGCGTGTGAGAAGAAGGCTTTTCAATCTTTTCAACCTTGCGATGGTTGGTGTTTCATATCGTTCCATATTGTTTCGAAGTTTAATCTTGGGAACTACTTTCTCAATCGTTTCCAACGTCAGCTTCTCTAACTTCGACAAATAGACATCTATTTCATCGTTAGTTAGATTCCTGTCATTAGGAACCATTGAGCAAGAGTTGCCACCATCAGAAGGGGGACATTGCTTCTGGTACTCCCGATTAAACTTCTTTTGAAACTTTCCCCAGTCTGTTTTTTTGAAGTTCAACCGATGATTTTCGTGTTGAACTGGAATGAGGAAGAAATCATCCCTGTGATGATTGATTTCCATTACGATTGCGTTATGGTCGCTATCATAAGGAAGCACCTGCAGTTTCCGTTGAGGACTATTAAAGTTGAATTCGAGTCTTGCGTCAGCAATGCAGAGGTCCAAATATGAATTTGTCCTAGGGTATGTTGGGAACTCCGACCCATATAGATTGCACCTGTATTCAATCTGGTTCTCTGTTATCCACGATTTCAGGAATACACCTCTTGGATTATTGGTGGCGTTCAGCCATGATGTATGCTTGGCGTTCAGGTCACCAGCAAGAATATAATAACTATGCAGCCTGTTCAATTCGAGTATTTCAAACATGGAATTGAGTTCCTCCTTGAGCCTAAGAACAGTTCCACCAGTTGCATAGGCAGAGATAACGAAGAGGTTATCCCCACCTGGCAGTGAAATTTTGATAACGGACACTTCAAGAGATTCAAAGCTTTTAAATTCGACTTTTTCAATATTTTGGAAACGATAGGGTCTTCGAACCAATATCCCGTAGCCACCTCCCCCATCACCTATTACCCTATCGTTTCTTACGAATTCAAAATCTTTGATTGTCATGGAGTGCCATGAATTGAGGTCGGTTTTGGTGAGAAACATGATGTCAGGCTTTTGCCTAACAATGAATTCAAGGAGATAATCACGCCGATGTATAGTAACAATGGAGTTGACGTTGATCGAGATGAGACGAATCCTATCCATGGGAATGTGACTGGATGACAAACTATTTTGGAGCATGTTGACCTAAACTTTGAAAAACGAAATTGATTTTTTGGTCTTGCTTATTAATTCTATCTGAAAGCGATTCAAGTTGCTTGTAGATTTTAAAAAGCAGCTCATTTTTGCCACTTACATTATTTATTTTATTTATATTGTTATCTGCTGGTCCTCTGACAGCAAGTGCAAATGATACCCCGGGTTTGATTAAGTTGGGAGGTAACAGATTGTGATTTACTTTGGTTTGTTTTGGGGAAAATTTAGCTCTTGCATCTTGATACCGAGGGCATCCTCGGTATGATGCTGGATGACCAAATGTACCGCAATTAACACAATACAATTTTTCTTTTGGCTCCATCTGAGCCAATTTGCATTCACCGGGGGCGTGGATATCTTTGCACTTAACACAGCGATAGTGCATTGCACAATTGGCAGCCGAATGACCGAATCTTTGGCACCTGTAACACTGGTTGACCTCAGTTTTTTGGAGCCGTTCCCACCTCACAACTCTAAAGTTTAAGTACCTTACCTGTTGGAGGGCACTCGGACTGCTGTCGTTGGAAATTTGGACTAAATAAAATGGTAATATTTTACCTTCTACAGTTGATCTCCTTGTAGTAAAATTTTTCACACAGATGAACTTAACAGCTGGTGCTGCTTCCTGTAACATCTCAAGGAGATCAACTATATTCTCCCCACAGTCCAGGCCCTTCAATAGGGAGGTCTGATTTTTTTCCGCCTTTGGCGTATATGTGAAGTGGGGAGCTTGGACACTATTAAGAGCATCTTTCGCCTGTTTGAAGTCAGCTAGTGTCTTTGTCTTGATCGAGAGCTTATCACCGGTCACTCTCTTAATTTCAAAGTTTTCGATTTTATGTTCGGCTGCCAATAACCGAACCATATCTCCTCCACGCTGCCCAAAAACGTTTATTAGAGGAACTTTTTCATTTGCCTTATTAATTTTATTAGGAGGACCAGCAGACACACCGGTTGGCTTCCTCTCCTTTTGCTTATTTTTTAATTTTATTATTATAAATTATTATCGCTATCAATATTACCTATCTTATCGTTGCTCTCTATCTCGACGTCCATTTCTTCGTTCATTGCAGACAGCACCGCATAATAATTGGCGCTGTCGTTCGCTCCTCCTGCGCTCAGGATATTTTCCGCATCATGGATTGTCTTGCTCATATCTTGCGATTTCGTTTTATATGTTGGTACTCCTTTCCCGTTGGTCTTGCTTGTTGTTGTTGTTTCCTGTTTTTCATTCTTCTTAGTTAATATCGGCTCTTCTTTGCCGGACGTATTCTGTGACTTCGCTTTTTGTTTGCTCCCATTTGACAACATCCGGACCATATCTTCCAAACTCTGTATCCGGAGTTTTAATTCGTCATTTTGTTTCGTAACCCTTGCATTCTCCCTAGTTACTTTTTCATAATCTTCGCTTGAAATCGTAATTCGCTTTCCATGCTCACAATTGTCTTGTTCATTTTTCCGCTTGTTTATTTTATCATTTGTAATTTTCAAAATGCCTGGCTCTGGGTCCCCCAGCGGTGGGAAGCCGTCGGGCTCCTCCATCCCCCCGGTGAAAAAAACTTTTTTTCTTTCTTGAAACTTTCTCGCAGGTAAAGTCCAGATACTCGATAAATTGTTCGAATAGTTCGACGATGTAATAAGTTTCTTTATAAAATTACTTTCTAATTGACGTTGCAACTGAATTGATGCCCTCGTTATTGTTGTAGGGTCGCCAGCTTGTATGATGGCAATGGGAACTGTTTGGGTTGGATCTCCCGGATTATTTTGTTGTTGCTGCTGTTGTGGAGGAGGCTGTTGTTGATGTTGCTGCTGGTGCTGCTGCTGTTGTTGTAGCTGCTGCTGTTGTTGTTGGTGTGATACAGCTCTAAATTTCTTCAACATGAGTTGTTCTTCCAAACGAATATTCCAATTGGCCAAAACTAAAGCTGTTGTTGCTTGTTAGTTAGAATCGCTAACCCCATGATGCATATCAGATGGTGAATTTTAACGGACTGCTCTTTCATCCAGCTAACGATCCTTTTCGGTTGGTTCGTAAACTGATTCTTCGCGAACATGTGCAACCCGACTCTTCTTGGGTGGCGGCCACTACGTACGCACTTCACTGCCATGTGGCTGTCAATTCCTCTTGACATCCCACGACAAAATTGACGTGGGATGTGCGCTCGTCACAACCACGTGAAATAACAAGCCACCTAGCAGCAAGGTGTGTTAGTAGTGGTCGCCAGCGGCGTCGCATGATTCATTACAGAACGAACAATCATTGATTCCCATACATTTTAAGTGAAGTACTGAAATCAAAAATAGCGTTTAGTTGTTGCTATCAATTCTATCGTAATTTGTTGTATCTAAATACTTTTCCAGCTTAACATTAAAAAAGATACAGATTTTTTCCTTTATACATTGGATTATTTAAAAAAAAACTTTCTTCAGTAAATTAGCTACTTTCGACACCTATTTGACGTCTTCTTCAGTACAATTGATCTTATTCTAGGTTCCTGAAATTTATACGTTTAACTTTTTCAATAATCTTATGTCAATTGTTTTATTGCTTTATTACCTACATATTACTTAATTACTATTCGTCTCCTCTAATTAGTCTTAGCAGGCTAGAATTGCAATTTCCTTTGTCTTCATTCAGTCGTAGGTGCGCAGGTACTCGGATTATCTCCATTGATTCAAAAGCGTCTAATTTTCATGGGTTAATTACGTTTTGTAGGACACATACATTGCTGATATCCATAGGATAGTTTTCTTCCACGATGTGCTTTGCTATCGCTGACCTAATCTGCATATTCAGGCATTTTGTTGCAACTATCGCTTCCCTGATATGCTCATTATATCTTACCGGTATGGTTCGCTTGGTTTGTCCAACGTATATTTTGCAGCAGCTTCTACGTGTAGCTTTGTATATCCCGCTCATTTCGTCCATCGTTTTTGGATCCTTACCAGATCCCAGCTGTGTTATTGTTGTGAGATTACGACTCGAGGATACCATTTTAATTTTGTATCTCTTGAGTATCTAGCTAATATTTCGCGAGTGTGCTGAGTATGTAACTGCTATCCTCATAGGTATTTCTACTAACGGTTGTAAGGTCGTAAGATTATTTGTTGACTGCTTTTGCGTTTTCCTTTTTATTATAGCTTCAATGCATTCTTTGTCGTATCCGTTTATTTTCGCCGTTCTTAGGAAGTATTCTTTTTCGCTGTTGTACCTTTCACTGTTCAAAGGCGTTGTTACCAGACAATGGATCATGGCATGGTATGCTGCCATTTTATGTTGAAAACTATGCTAGAATAAGATCAATTGTACTGAAGAAGACTTCAAATAGGCGTCGAAAGTAGCTATTTTACTGAATAAAGTTTTTTTTTAAATAATCTAATGTATAGTATAAAGGACAAAATCTGTATCTTTTTTGTGTTAATTAGTAAACATTGGAAAATAATCGACGTATAAATTAAATAATATGACAACCAAGTCACAGTCGATATACAATAAGTAACTACAATTGAAAAAACCAATTGCTGGTATCTTGGAGGATTTTAGGTCCCTGAAAATCTGCCTAAAACAAAACATCACTCTAAAATCACATATGATGTACTTAAAAAATCACCTGGATAAATCCAATAAACAAAAAAGCTCGTGGAAAAAAATTTAATAAAAGGTAGTGTAAAATACCTCTACAGCAAATTGGATTGTGGAATTGGCAAAGCTATTGATAATCTACAACGTAGACATCGTCACAGCAACGGGGAAAATTAACACTACCTTTATATGTGAAAAATTGCGGAAACGAAGCATTTTAAACAAAAAAATCAACAATTTGCATGGGGAAAAAATAGGAGTTGAAAACCAAATAAGAAAACCACTTATAATACCTAACTTGGTAGTAAATAAGTCCAAGAGCGAATACAGTCAAGAAGAATTAAACTTTCTTAATAAAGGACTAAAGTATGCTGTGCCAAAAAGTAATCCGCTAGAAGATATAATTATAGTAGTAGAAACGGGCACTAAGAACCTTAAAAATGAAGCCAAAGAAGATATCAGAAACAACGCAAAGAAAGAGTTAGCGAAAGAGAATAAATTATATAAATCCGAAGAACATAAATCATCAAACAATTAAAAAGTAAACAAGTGAGCTACCTTAAAGCAGATAAAAGTAACACTATTGTAGTAATGGACAAAGCCGAGCACGACGAAAACGTGTTGAATTTTCTAAAAAATGGAAATTATATGGAAGTTAGAAGTAGCCCTCTGCCAGACTGCATAAAAAGAGTTGATAAAATTTTAAAAGAATGCCGAAAAGTCATAAATACAAGAAATCTGAGAATGCCAAATCCAGCCCTTCCACGCATCCGCATACAACCTAAAATCCACAAAAATGACAAAGATGTACGCGAAATAATAACAGATACTAATTCTCCAGTGTATAACATATCAAAATGGCTAGCCAAGGAAATTAAATGATTAAATAAGACCGCGAGTGATAAAACGGTAATAAATTCAACAGGGTTGATCCAAAAGGTTCAAGAAGTGAGAGATTTGAAACAGGATGAGATCATAGCAGGAGATGGATGGATAAGGTTAAGTGTTACGTAAAATTGGCGCGGTTAAGTATGCATGAAAACTACTTCACGTCCAGCAACAGATACTTCAAGACGACATATAGAAAGTCTAATCGAACAAGCAGACTTGATGCCTAGATTTTGGGTACGGTACGTAGATGATATGCTCGCAATAATACCAAAAGAAGAACTAGAGAATACATTCGAAAACATAAACAATAAACAGAACAGAGAAATACCGTTTTTAGATCTGAAACTCATAGAAAACGATTATAAAATTGAATTTGACATCTATAGAAAACCTACTAGTACACAACGCACAATTACGAGCGGCTCTGGGCATAGTTTTCAACATAAAATGGCAGCATACCATGCCATGATCCATCGTCTGGTAACAACACCTTTGAACAGTGAAAGGTACAACAGCGAAAAAGAATACTTCCTAAGAACGGCGAAACGGCTGCAAAATATACGTTGGACAAACCAAGCGAACCATACCGGTAAGATATAATGAGCATATCAGGGAAGCGGTAGTTGCAACAAAATGCCCGAATATGCAGATTAGGTCAGCGATAGGAAAGCACATCGTGGAAGAAAACTATCCTATGTATATCAGCAATGTATGTGTCCTAAAAAACGTAATTAACCCATGAAAATTGAACGCTATTGAATCAATAGCGATAATCCGAGTACCTGCGCACCTACGACTGAATGAAGACGAAGGAAATTGCAATTCTAGCCTGCTAAGACTAATGAAAGGAGACGAATAGTAATTAAGTAATATGTCAGTAATAAAGCAATAAAACAATTGACATAAGTTTATTGAAAAAGTTAAACGTATAAATTTCAGGAACCTAGCACAAGATCAATTGTACTGAAGAAGACGTCAAATAGGTGTCAAAAGTAGCTATTTTACTGAATAAAGTTTTTTTAAATGATCCAACGTATAAAGGAAAAATCTGTATCTTTTTTGTGTTAATTAGTTAAGATTGGAAAATAATCGACGTATAAATTATACTTTTCTAGCTATTTAGCAACCTATATTTCTTTAGTATATTTCATAATTCATGCTGTGTACATGCTTAAATGTAAGGATTCACATAAACAAACCCAAAAACTAAGTAAAATCGTTAAATTACTTGTTAACTTACCTATTAAATGCTAGAATAAAAGGTTAAAATCGTGGTGTAAACATCTATTAGATATAACAATTCCCAGGCTAGATAACTCCTTTTGTACCTACTTATTTGATTGCAATATACAAATGCATTTAAAAAAATCCCGTGAACAATATGAAATAAATCTACTTTGAAATTAAACCATATACGTAAACACGAATTAATATACGTACTTTTCGTAAAGTTCATAACAAAATCGAGGACATATAAACATTGTACTCTTCAAAACAGCCATAACAAAACTAACATCTTTATTACATATTTTTCTGAATTAATGTGCAAATATTATAATTTAAATTTGAAATTGTCTAGAACACTGCACTACTCCTTACTGTGTACAAAAACCAAAACAAACAAATTATAATTTGATTATGGAAATGGATAATCATGCTTCCCCATATAGTTGTACGATTTCTCGGAATAACATGAATTGCTAAACCAAGATAAACGTCTTTCCTTTCCAGTATGCCCTTCTCTTCTCTTCCAACAGGGCTGATAGCGAACGGTAAGTATACCGTTGAAAGGATAGGGTTGTAAAAATCCCCGGATGGCCGGTTTTGCGTCGCACTCGGTACGCAGTACCATAATTTGTTTTGCGTTTTGTTTAGAGTAGGTTGTTCCGATTTCGAGTAAGAGTAGGATATTTTTCGGTAACGCGTCGGTGATATTCGGGAACGCGGAGTTAGATCCAGTTTTTGTGTTGTCTGAAAGAATGGAAGAAATACGGAATAAAGCAGAAGTAGGTATCTTTTCCGTACGTTTGTATTTTTGACGCGTTTGAAACGGGCACGTGATGGTGGCTGAAGCAATGTAATCGAGCGTAATCCGTTTGAAAGACCTGCGACCGAAATCCGCTCTGAACTAGCTGGCCGACAAGCACCCACCGCGAAATGGATTACGGATGCACGGACTCGTTGACCGGTTGGTACCATTCGTTGGCACGACTCAGACTTCACGTCTAGAACCGATGAGAAGTCGGTTCAGATTTCCTTCGGCAAATATCTTCGTTCGAGCGATTGAAACGAAAATCATTACACAGTCTTATAATCGTTGAGACCTCCGGCTCGTCAAACATTTCATAGAGCTCATGGTTGTATTGAACCTGCCATTGGTCCTCATCTAGGTTTGCTCCGATTATTCGCCTCATGACCCGTTGCTCAAAGGCAATCAACATATTTGCGGATGCTTGCGTTAGGGTCCATGTTTCACACCCATAGCATAACACAGGTCTTATCGCAGATTTGTATACTTGAAGCGTTGTTTTCCTCTGTAGACAGCTGGTCTTCAAAATCGTCAAAACTGAATAAAATATTTTATTTGCGAGCTGTATTCTTCGGCGTATTTCGTCACTTTCATTACCGTTTCTCGTTATTTTGGTACCTAAATATACAAGTTTGCTCAGATTTTCGATACTGTATTCGCCAAATGTGTTATTTTGTACATTTGAGTGGTTTGATCAAAGATTAAAGTTCCTTGTTTTAGTTAGTGATTGAACAAAAATGAACATGGTGCCGAAACCCGGGAGTTAAGTGTTTAACAAAGGTGAACTGTGGACTTGTGAAATAATGTGAACTGTTCTGTCAACTTAGGAAAATTCTGTCGATTTGGTACTTGTAAAATTTTTGAGATCCTATTCTATGGACTTGTGAAAATTTTGACTTCATACTACAGGCACTTTGAAATATTTTATGTATTTTCGGACTTTTGTGAATCTGTGGATCACGAAATATGTTATACGACAAGAAGATGTCGCGGACCACAGCAGCGGTTTTGCAGAATCGCTGTCAGAAGATCGCTTCAAGTCACTCTTCATCCAGATCCGGTCGAGTCCGGACGTACCGAGCGTACTCCGTAATTTTTCATATAAATGGAGTCAGCCATCTTGCAGTCGTATTTAGTTTTGTAACCTTTTGTTATTCGTTAAATAAAATTATATACAGTGACGACGCTTGTATTCTATTGTGTGAAACCCACAAATCTACACTGCGGACAAAGAAAAATGGTGGTCAAATTTCGTAATACTTGTGAAAGTTTATACTTTCATAGAGATTCAACTTAAAAAAATTCGGACTTTATGAATATTTTAATTGATTTTCAACTGGACTTTATGTGATTACTATATATAAGAAGCAAAATTGAGAACTTAAGAAAATAGTGTTAAAGTAAATCCGAATATATATATTGTGCACCCGAATATAAATAATTAAGATGGCTACTACTACAGACTGTTTAATACTTAATCCAGACGAATCGTTAAAGCTTATTACGAAGGCGCTTGGGAACTATAAGAAGTCTCCTAAGACAAGAAAAGTAGCCTCACATATTGAGACTAGAATCGGAGCCTTAGATTCACTATGGAAACAGGTTAATTATCGTTACACTACAATAGTTTGTGAATTGGAGAAGAACAAGTTGAAGAAATTTACATAGAATACAAGGCCCAAATGAAAGATGATTTAAAGAAGATAAACGAAGGTTCAACATCAGTAAGCTTACCTTCAGCATCATCTTTATCACCAGGACCCAGTTGCGAGGTACGCCTACCGTAGATTAGTTTACCTAAGTTTTCTGGAGGTTACGAAGAATGGCAGTCTTTTCATGACATGTTCCTGTCTCTAATACATACTAATCCGAGTCTAAGAGCTGTCCAAAAACTACATCACCTAAAGAGTTGTCTTCATGAAGAAGCTGAAATTGTGTTTAAGAATCTTTCCACAACAGAAACCAACTATAACGAGGCTTGGTTATTATTGTCGAGGCGTTATAACAATAAAAGGTTCAATACAAATGAAGTTTTGAAGCGGCTTTTTGGGCAAAGAGCAATCAACGTCGAGACAGCTAACGCCATAAAACACCTATTAGACACTACTTCAGCATATTTGGAGTCTCTCGCAAATTTAAGTATGGATACGAGCTCATGGGACGTTATTATCAATCATCTCGTGGTTTCTAAGCTAGAGCAAGAATCGAGAAAACAATGGAATCTTCAGCTAAGTCAGAAGAAGGGGATCTTTTTATGTAATCAGGGCATTAGTTGATCAGGGGTCACAGGCGTCGTTTATTACGGAGGTTGCTGTACAATTACTGGGACTTAAGCGTACACCAATCTATGGCTTGCTGTCTGGAGTGGGAGTTGGTCACACCCGAGTTAAGTATTGCGTACCTTTACGTATTAAATCACGCCATCAATCTGGTAAATCAAGCTCAGTAAATGCATTTGTGTTAAAAACCCTTACATCTATGATTCCGTCTGGGATAATTCATTTACCTTATTGGCTCGAGTTTGAGACGTTACTATTAGCAGATTCAGAATTCACAACACCAAGTAAAATTGATATCTTACTCGGAGCTGAAGTATACGGGGAAATACTGAAGAGGGGCGTAATCAAAAATCAATCTTGAAATTTAATCGCTCAGGACACGAGTCTAGGCTGGATTGTATCAGGTCAGTCGTAACCAGATTCAACTTCAGCGAATAGAATTATTAGCATGCACACACCAATCAAAGAAGATGAGTTATTGAGAAAATTCTGAAAGTTAGAAAAAGAACCAGAAGTACAGCAGAAGATACAAAGTGTCTAAGAGATAAGATGTGAAGATTTTTTTGAATCAATTACATACTGTAAGAGATGATGATGGTCGGCTTATTATACGGTTGCCATTCAAATCGGAAAATCCAGAGTGTCAATACGGGCAATTGCTGCAAATAGCGTTGAGACGGTTCATGTCTATGGAGAAGAGATTAAATCAGAATTTAAAACTACGCAAGGCATATGTTAAAGTGACAAAGAAGTATAAAGAGCTTAATCATATGCAACTTTTACCAAAAAAAAAGACATAATAAATCCTAGGGCAGTGTACCTACCTCATCATGCTGTAGTACATGATCACAGGGATACGACTAAGGTTTGTATCGTATTTGACGCTTCCTGTAAAGGTTTGAATAACGTATCCCTTAATGACGACTTACTAGTCGGACCACAATTGCAGCAAGATAAACATCATCTCTTGTTAAGATGGCGGGATCACAAAATCTGTATTATTGCAGACTTGATTAAAATAGACCGACAAGAGTTACAAGTTCTTTCTAGCTTTTCTATAGCCTGATGGATTGGACGTTGCAAATCTGATATCCATACTGAATTACAAGGGTTTTGCGATGCGTCAAATAAGGCATATGCAGCGGTAATCTATAAGGTGCGTTCCAAAATAAACGACAGGAGCTTTGTTCTGATAAATTCGAGTTTATTTATTCAAAATAGTCTCCTCTGCCCCTAAAACACTGCATTGCGCAAACCAAAAGCTTTTCAAAAGAGTGGTTCAAGTCATTGACCGGAATGTCCTTCGCGGTATTCAGCCCGAATTCGAAGCAACAATCGTTTCAAAATGCCAAGATAGAAAATTGCATTGATGGTTTGGCCCATTGGCACGAACTCCTTGTGGACAACTCCCTTGGAATCGGAAAAAAATGAGCATTGACTTGATTTTTGACTTCTCTAAATGCGATTTTTGGGTAGTGGCTCGTCTGGGGCCTTCCATTTGGCACATTCGGCACGGTTCATATTAGAAACATCACGTTTCGTCGCCAGTTACAATGTTGTAAAGGAAGCTCTCGTCTATTCTCGCCTGTTTAATGATCTCCTTCGAATGTTGAATTCTGAGCAACGTGCACAGACCCTTCGTAAGCCCAAATAATCGGTTAAAATGCGATAAATCGATGTTTTGGAGATATTCAGCTCCAATTCCATGAATTTCGATGATGATTTCGGCTCATTTTTGATAAATTTACGCACAATTTTGTTGGAGTTTTCGGTGATCACTGATTTTGGGCAGCCCGTATGTTTATCGTTATTTATGTCCCCACGACCATCTCTGGAACATATAAACCACTCATGAACTCTGGCACGAGATAGACAATCATCGCCATATCAAATGTTTCGATAAACGTTTTACCGATTGTAAAACAAAATTTGATGTTAGCTTTGTTCGAAACTAATTTTTGTATCGATGACACAAACATACCGTCACATTAGACGCAATAACTTCGCTTCCACTGAACTTAAGAGAAATGAAAAAAGAAAGTTACTCGTAATTTGTAGGGTACTATAGAATAGTTTTACAAGACCCTATTAACGCTTTATGGACCTGGAACGCCAATCGGCGTCACAAAAAAGCAATCGTTATAGACCGGCAACGCCAACAGGCGTGGTAACCGAAATCAGCGTTATCGATTGGCAACGCTAACTGACGTCACAATCCAGTGAAATCAGATCAAATATTGAGATTTTGCTCGATTTTCACGAGGATAGGGGGAAGATCAAAGGTCCCATTTTCAGATTTTGCTGCAAATCTCGAAAATGGTACGTCCCATCGAAAAACTTGTTGAGCACAGAATTAAAGCTTACTAAATTCCCTTGAAAACAATACCCACATATTTATACCTACAGCTTACTATCTACGAGATACGAGTATGAGTCGATAGATTTGCTGAAAAAATTGCGGTGTCTCTCGTTTTTCGTCGTTCTTGTCTTTGTAACTATTTTGCCTTCAATTTTGCAGGAAGTTCCAAAAAAGTTGTAGAAGACTAAATCTCCTTTACAAATACATACAAGCTGCGTTCGTTCAAAAATAAACGAGGCTGAGCTAAAATAGGAACGACAGGAGCCTTTTCCTGATAAATTTGAGTTTATTTATTCAAAATAGTCTCCTCCGGCCTCGATACACTCTTTTGCGCGATCCAAAAGCTTTTCGAAAGAGTGTTTCAGGTCATTGACCGGAATGTCCTTCAGGATGTCGGTACAAGCCTTTTGGATGCCCTCTACGGAAGCAAAGCGTTTTCCTTTCTTGGCCAAATGCAATTTTCCGAATAGGTAGAAGTCACGTGGAGCCATATCAGGCGAATACGGTGAGTGATTGATGGTTAAAATGCAATTTCTAGTTAGAAAATCAGTCACAAAAAAATGTTATGCCAAAAGTCTCGTTTATTTGGGAAAGCTCCTTGACAGACTTTTCGTAAGCCCAAATGATCGGTTAAAATGCGATAAATCGATATTTTGGAGATATTTAACTCCGATTCCATGAATTTCAACGATGATTTTGACTCATTTTTGATAAATTCACGCACAATTTCGATGGAGTTTTAAGTGATCACTGATTTTGGGCGGCCCGTATGTTCATCGTCATTTATAGTATGTCCTCACGACAATCTCTGAAACGTGTAAACCACTCATGAACTCTGGCACGAGATAGACAATCATCGCCATAAACTTTTTTCATCAATTCAAATGTTTCGGTAAACGTTTTACCGATTTTAAAACAAAATTTGATATTAGCTTTGTTCGAAACTAATTTTTGTACCGATGACACAAACATACCGTCACATTAGACGCAATAACTTCGCTTCCACTGAACTAAATGTCACCAAGCTTTCACTGGAAGTCAGGGAGGGATGTAACTTTCCAACGCACTATCTCATTCACAGATGGTGCCACCAAAAAAATTTTATGTCAAAAGTCTCGTTTATTTTGGATACCACCTTGTATTTGCGAAAGACAGATGAGCAAGGTGAAGTACACATCAGTCTTATTGCATCAAAGACCAAGGTAACGCCTGTTAAACAAGTGTTTGTCCCGCGCTTAGAGTTGTGTGGAGCGGTATTACTAGCTAAACTTCTTTTAGATGTGTCACGAGCGCTAGACATAGCCAAAGAAAATATACATGCGTGGACAAACTCATCGGTTGTTTTCGGATGGTTATGTAATCACCCCAGCAAGTGGAAGACATTTATTGCGGATAGAGTTTCGGGAATACTTACCATCATGGACAAAAGTCAATGGTCAGATATCCGATCTGAAGAAAATCCAGCGGATTGTGCCTCCAGAGGTATAAAAGCATCGAAACTGATAGTACTAAATCTATGGAAGAAAGGGCCTCAATGGTTAAAAGAAAAAGAGATTAAGTATAGGAAGGGAGATTTTACAACGGTGTTAGAAGGAAGACAATAGCAAAGAATTCATAGAGCGATTCTCGTCACTTACCCGAATGCTTAGAGTTGGATCTTATTGCAGAAGATTTCTTTACTTTAAACAATCAAAAGATGAACGTCCTAAAAGGTCAGAGCTTATTATGGTTAAAGAGATAAACTGTACGTTAGTAAAACTAATAGTTTTGGTGCAAGGCAGACATTTTACTGAGGAAATAGAACACATCAAGTCTCACGGTTGTGTTTTAAAAAGAAGTGTGTTACATGCGTTATATCCAATATTAGACGCTATGGTTTACTGAGAGGAGACGGATGCACCCAAAGACCAGATCATTGCCATATAGGGATAATCTCACTCGCTTAATAATATTCGATGCGCATAACAAAACTCTACATGGAGGGCCAGAAATTATGTTATATCATATCCGCCAAACAGACTTTATATTGATAGTAAGGATCCAGGTTAAAAAGATATATAGAGCATGCGTTACTTGCCGACGATCCTCGTCAGTGAACAGGACACAACTAATGAGACAGATCCCAGAAGTCAGATTAAAGCCCAGCAAACCTTTTAAACCAACTGGCGAATATTATGATGGACCAATCAATGTTATGTTTTCTCCTGGCAGAGGTTCTAAATCATACAAAGGGTATATTTGCCTTTTTGTATGTATGGTGACACACGCGGTGCATTTAGAGGCTGTATCTGATCTCTCAGCCAAGGGGTTTATTGCAACGTTGCAAACGTTTACTTCACGTTGCGGACACTGCCAGGACCTATATAGCGACAATGGGACAAATTATGTTGGATCCAATAAACAGTTGTTGGAGATGTTAAAACTTGCTAATTCTAGATGACCCGATGAAGTGGTGCAACTTTTGACACTCGAATCAACCAACTGGCACTTCAACCCTCCCCATGCGCCAAACTTTGGTGGTTTGTGGGAGGCAGCAGGCCACAGTGTGAAGAATGTTCTAAAAAAGGTCATAGGGGATAGTACGCTTACGTTTGAGGAGTTGACAACGGTTTTGACACAGATAGAAGCGTGTTTAATTTCATGTTTCGAGTGACGATCCTGGTGACATTTTTTGGTGGGTGCGCCATTGATAAATGTATCTGATGAGAATTATTGTCATCAACCTCGTAACATTTTAGACGGATGGAAATTATGTCAAAAAATGACTTAAATTAACGCTACAAATGGAATAATAAAATTTCTGAACCTAATGTAAATGATGTTGTAGTTATTAGAGAAGATATGGTTCCACCGGCTAAATGGGTAATCGGTAAAATTATACAGAAACATCCAGAGCACATAAGAGCTGATTTGATGGTTCGGTGTCATCGCTCAATCGCACCATTGGACGCAGGATGATAGGGTGTTGTTCTAATTCGTTTCGTTCCGGTCAGATTGGTAAGGGATCGAAAAATTCAGCTTTCAAATTGAGCGCCTTAGTCGGTTGTCAACGTTTTGGGAGTTCCAAACACGCAACACAGGTGTAGTAAAAAGCGTTGGCGACTATATTCGCAGTCATGTCTTGCATGGGGATTGCTTCTGGCCACCGTGAAAACCTGTCTACCATGGTAAGACAGTATCGATACCCGGTCGCCAATGGCAGAATGACGATGTCGATGTGTACATGATCGAATCTTTCGTTCGGTACGTTTATTGAGATGAGCTGATTCCTGTTGTGTCGTTGGATTTTCGAGGGTTGACAGGAGATTCAGTTGAGGGTCCATCGTATCGTGTCCTCCTGAATGCTGGGCCATACCCACTTTTGGCGCAGTTGGTGAAGGGTGGCCTTGCCGCTCGGGTGAGTGAGTCCGTGAACTGAAGCAAAAGTCTATTGACGAAGTTCCGGTGGGACGTAAGGACGAATGTGTCCCGTTGAAATATCGCAGTAAACTGTTGCAGTACCAATTGACAGCTTTTGTAGTTGTAATCCCGTGTTGTTGCTGTTGTCTAGGAGCACGCGAAGCTCGTCGTCTTCTTGTTGAGTCTCGGCTAGTTGAGTTGGGTCTAAGGTGAATGGCATGTGGATCGTATTAATTCTGGAGAAGGCGTCAGCTACCAGATTCTCCGAGCCGGAGATGTGGACTATCTCCGTCGTAAACTGAGAGATGAAGCCCAACCGTCTCAATTGTCTCGGATTGGCTTTGTCAAGACTTTGAGTGAATGCGTAGATTAAAGGCTTGTGGTCGGTTTTGATAATAAAATGCCGACCCTCCAGAATGTACCTAAAAAACTTGATTGTGGCATAAATAGCTAGTAGTTCGCGATCATACGCGCTCTATGCGCTTCCGTTGGGCTCAGCTTACGAGAGAAGAAGCCGAATGGATGCCAGTGTTCGCCATCATGCTGTTCCAAGGCTGCCCCGATAGCAATGTCAGATGCGTCAGTGACAAGTTGAAGTTGTGCCTTGTGATCCGGATGGACGAGTAAGGCTGCAATTGCAAGGTCATGCTTGCACATTTGGAAATCTCATTCCGTTTGTGGTGTCCAAGGAACTTTGCGATTATCGTTTCTCTTGCTGTTGCTTAAGAAAGCGTTCAACGACGCCTGATGGTTGACTGAGTGTATAAGACAACGTCTGTAGAAGTTACAGGCCTCAAGAAATCGACGCAGCTCGACGATGGTCTCAGGTTGCTTGAAGTTAAGCAGTGCAGTGATTCGTCTTGTGTTGATTGTGAACCGTTTTTGTTGATCGTGTAGCCCAAATACTCTGTCTCCGTTTGCCCGAAAGCACACTTATCAATGTTAATGTCCAAGTTATGTTGCTCAGGTCATTGACGGACAATGTTGAGGTGTTCTCGATGTTGGTCAGCATTGTCTGACATGATGATGAAATCGTCTATATAACAGAAGATGAATTCCAGTCCGTAGAGGATGATGTCCATGTGCCGTTGAAAAGTTTGTGTGGCATTTCTTAGACCGAAAGGCATGACCAAATATTCAAACGACCCGAATGGTGTCGTAACGGCTGCCTTTTTTATGTCGGCTTCGGACATCGGGATCTGATGGTAAGCCCGTTCTAGAGCTAACTTCGAAAATATAGTTTTACCGTGAAGCCGGTCAGCCACGTCGTGGATATATGCAATTGGATATCGACCCGGTACTGGCTGAGCGTTAATTTTGCGATAGTTGCCACAAGCTCTCCAGCCCCCGGATTTTTTGGCCACCATATGGATGGTACTGGCCTAAGGACTACTCGATGTACGGCAAATACCCATGTTAAACATCCGATCGAATTCTGCTCGTGCTGCTTTCAGTTTGTCGCCTGTCAGACGTCGAGGCCATTGAAAAACTGGTGGTCTAGTTGTTTCGATGAAATGTGCCACTTGGTCAGCTGGTGCTGATGTCTGTATTTTTGTTGTTGTTGAGGACGTGTCGTGAGTCGTAGGCTGAATGATACTTGCCGTTGTCGTTGCCTTTACATGCGTCGTGGACACGCCGAAAACATCAACCAGAGCAATTTGTCCCGGGTTGGAGTAGATAGAATTGTTATCTAATAGCCTTTTGTTTTTTAAATCGATCAAAAGCCCGTAATGTGTCAAGGAGTCTGCCCTGATAATTGGTGTAGAGACATTTGCTATAATAAAATTCCACGCGAATAGACGCTTGAAACCTAAGTGTATCTTCAAGGTCGTTTACCATACGTGGTAATTGTGGTGTTGGCGACATATAATGTTAGCATTTGCGGCTGTTGAAGTTGAGCGAAGCGTTTAAGCAGAATCGAGACGGACGATCGGGAGTCGATTAGGAAATTTAAGTGTGACTGCTGATCGGCTATGTATAGTCTGAATTTTGGAACTTTATCTATGTTGTCTACCACTCCGGTGATGCAAGGCAACTGTCTCAGTTTCCCTGATGCTGATTTGCTCGAAAACGAGCAAGACTCCGAGCACCGCCTCGCTTTTACGCCAAATCTTTTATGGTAATAGCAAGCCTCGTTGTTAGTTGAAATGTGGCGGCCTCTTGCACCACCTGTCGAACCGTGCAAATCAAAGGGGTTGAAATTGTTTGTTGATTTTGTCATCTGAACGACAACGTTATTAAGCTGACGCTCGATTTTTTCAAGACGTTTGTTGAGTTCCGACGTGTGAGGCACGCCTATCTGCGGTGGAGTGGCCTCTGTAACCAATACGTAAGCCGGAACACTGTTTTCCACTATGTGGTCTGCTACTTTTGCGAGTTTGCAGAGTTCGGAATCCTCACTAGCAGCCAGAACGCACCTGACGCTCACTGGTAGTCGTTTCATCCACAATGTTTTGAGGATGTCCTCAGACAAATCCAAAGGTTCAAAATTTTCCATTTCCCAAAGTAGTTGTGACGGTTGTTTTCCGTCGAGGTCTGCTGTGAGCAACCGGTTAAACTATCGCTCCTTAGATCCGGAGAATGCCGTTTAAACGTGCCGTATTTATTCGTGACTGGTAGCGACCGGGTAAGGCCAGATACTTGCTGCATAATCGTGTAATAACGAGCGTTGTTAGACGTTATTTTATTGATGAAAAATTGCGTCTCCGCCTGCACAAACCAAAGCGCCGGGTCACTTCGCCAAAATGGTGGCAATTTCACGTCTTTGACAGAAGCAACTTCCGCATAAGGTGGAAAGTTTGTTGCTGCATCAACCGGCGGCAACAATTTGGGCGAAGATATCATGACATTGAAATGCTGGTTGTCAAATCCTCGGTCGACATTAATGGGTGCTCCCCTAGCCGGGACTCACGTCGATGATAGGGCCACCAGTTGTAGCCGCCTTGAATCCCGTGGATTAAGACGTGCACAATGCAATCGTTAAACTCACTTAATGTTGTACATAACAATTTACTGTAAAAATCGAAATATATCACATTTCGTTAACTGAAACTAAACTTGTCTGCATCGCGACCAAAAGCCAAAGAAAACAGCTGATGATAAGTCTTCTTGTTGGTTGCTAATTGATTGCCAGATGTGTAAAGTCAAACTTCCTCGAGATGATGTTAGCGCCACTCAGTGGTGGAAATAGTTTTTATGGTCGCCACAAGAACTCGCCAATAACCTATCACTCAAAAAATAATGAGGCTGAGCTATAATCAAATTGTGAGAGTTTGTCTGGTAAAATAAATCAATTGTGTGCCTAAAAGTGGTTTAATTAAAGATCAAAGTTCCTTGTTTAGTTGGAGATTGAACAAAATGAACGACTCTCAATCAACTTCGTGACTTCTTTGAGGTTCATTATTTGATGAGCTTCTGTGATGAGTTTTTCCAGTGTCCAAACAAAATCCTCCGAACCTCTTTTTTGTTGCTGTAGACATTCAAAGCGCATGTGAAAAAGTGATTTCTTTGGTCCGAACATGTCTTTCAACTTCGCAACCGTTTCTTCAAATGAAAAATCACGGGTTTTCTTGGGCAATATAAAGTTTACATGCTTGTCGTGATTTGAAGTGTGCAATTTCCGAAATAGGAGCCTTCTTTTTGTTCCCTCATCTAAATTTTCGCGGTCCATCTTGAACAAGCCTTTGAATCTTTCGTACCATGTGTGAAAGTATTTTCCGTCTTCTGGGTCGAGGTGAAATTCCGCAATCTGATTTGTGAGGCTATGTACTTATTAGAACGTCAGAGATCTGAGCATTCTCGTGATGGAGTCCAACATTTGTTTCGTGCATTCGTCCATTTTGTTGATATAAATTACTTGATTTCTCCGTAATCCTCGTCGCAAAATATGTTGTGGTTGCAAATTTAAACACAATTGTTGTTTACTTACTGAACTAATGTATATTAATCAATGACTTAGTATAATGATCAGGAGCTCGGGGAATCATTCTACCTCGTGGGCCACATAGTTTGCAAGAGAGAGAGAGAGAAAAAGAGAGCGAGAAATTGACTTCCTGCTTCCAGCTGTCAAAGTGTAACCAACATGAGGTTGACAACTTTTGTTCAGGGCTGCAGCAGAGGCCAATCCATAAGTTAGAACAGTTATACCGATCAATACCCCAGCCCCGGTTGGGAGGGATGCGAAAGAGCACCAACTCTAACTTTTTTTTGTAAGGATGAAGTTAATTCGGATTTCAAGCAGTTGTCTCCATGGAAAAGTACGAGTAGGAGGGTTTTTTCAATATGTTCCCATCAGTTCGAGTCCAGGCGTTTTGCTCGTCAACTTTTTTGCAGCTTTCAATGTCATGTTCCGTGTCACCGCAGACAGCTATTTGCCCCCAGGCATTCCCAGCGAAGTTCACTGTTCTTACTCACTGTGGCAGAAAGTATTAATGGTAAAGAAAGAGTGTGTCTCACATGTCAATGATAGGGATGTATATACCATCAAGCTGGAGAAAGCACGGGAGGCAATCTTGACAAGCTGCAACTCCATTAGTTAGTTCTCAATGCCCACCAGACTGTATTGGATCACTTGGATCTGAGGCCAATCATATGTGATTTTTTTAAACCCAATACTATGCGACGGATGGCATTTGCATTATTTCAAGACTGAGAAACTGTTTAATGATAACATATGACATATTAAAACTAAATACGAGTATGTAAATAAAAAAAACGTGAATTTTTCTACTATTTTGTATACTCATAAACGGTGGTTCAACCATAATGCGGGATGTTAATTGTAAATCACGCCTTAACGTCAAGTTTTTCGCCCAACTTAATTTCACACAATTGAGAAGCGAATTAAGGTTCTTGAAGCCTTTTACGAAAATTAGCGTTCAAATCAAAATGCATATCGTGCACGTCGTGATTAATCGACAAAATCAGTCCACAATCGGGTCTGTAGGAAATCTGAAATCACCTGTGCATGCTCGTCTAGTTCGTTCTGTGGAAAATATTGCTGTTTTTCGCAATTGTCTGGCAGAAGTGCCGTCAACTTCGACTCGTCGTCGTGCCCAACAATTGAACATCTCACCAACATCACTGATGCGAATTTTGAATAAAAATTTGACTTTACACGCTAACAAGGTTCAATTGACTCAACAGCTGAAGCCTACTGACCATTTCAAGCGTCGGCAATGCGTCGAATGGTTGGTTGAACAGACAGAACGGAATGGTGACTTTACAAAGAAAATCACCTTCAGCACGAGGCACACTTTCACCTCAGTGGATTCGTTAATAAGGAGAGCTGCCGCATTTGAGTAAATGAGAATCCACGAGTGATTGTTGAAAAGCCGATGCATCCACAAAGAGTGACTGTTTGGTGCGGTTTATGGGCTGGCGACGACATCGGGCCGTACTTCTTCGAAAATGAGGACATCCAAGCAGTTGCCGTGAATGGTGTTCGCTATTACGAGATGATAACGGACTTCTTGTGGCCAAAAATTGAGGTAATGGGCCTGGACGATATGTGGTTCCAACAGGATGGTGCCACTTGCCACACAGCCAATGAAGCAATGGCTCTAGTAGTGAAGTAAGTAGGTAACGTGTCCGTAAAGGACTGCAGCGACGGTTTGCTGCCTCGGCGAAAGAGGATGGTGAGATCCGCCGAGATTGGCCTTGTCTACGGACGTGTGAATGTGCTGGCAGGCTAGCGTTGGGTGTCGTGGGGCGGGTTCGTTTCCCCAGCATAAGGGCCCGCTACAAAAAAAATTGCGCATTCACGAGTTAAACATGTTAAAATGCTGATCGACTGGTGTTGAGGCCGAGGTAGCCTACTAAGGGTTAAAATTGCTGGTTCAAAGAAAAAATTGGGCCTGGAGGAAACGGACGGACTTAAGAGACTTCGTCGTTACCGACAAAATTTATGGGCCCCAAACAAGAGTGGGGCATCCAGGTGGAAGTGGTGCCCCCTCGCACCCTCCCAACCGGATCAAGATACAAATGTAGACGTGGCCATTTATTTCTCATTTAAGTGAAAAACTCATACAAACATAATTTGCATGAATTTTTCCATCAAATGAGGAATATAAACGTGGCCAATTTATGTTATAGTAGTATGCGATGAAATCACGTAACACTATATCATAAAAGGGCACGTGAGCGGAAGGTCACTCTACCCAGGCAAGAGCCCCTACAACGCAATAGAAGGGAAGAGCGCGCCCGATGGCTAGCTCATTTCAGTGGAGGAGCCTGTCATCGTTGCGGATCCCATACCCGGTCAATGTTAATGAACGGAAAGACTGATTTTCGAAGTTACTTATGCATCTTTTTTTTCTTCCCTTTAAAAATAAATAATAAATATATAATAATATAATTATTATTAATTCTTTTTTTCCTTCCCTTCAAAAAAATCTATAATAAATATAAAATAATATTATTAATATTAATTCAAATACAATTTTGAATTTCATAAATAGATATTCAATAGTTAATTATAAGAACGAATTTAGAGAAAAAAAAAACAAACGGATACTCACCTACATCCACGAATGCTCGAGAGGTAGGCGAGGCTGTAACCAAACTTGAATTGTTAAAATGATGAATAATAAAGTTTTGACGCAAAGAAGTTTTTCTCACACCTCATTTTGCCTACAATTAATACATTATTCGACGGTTAAAAGAAGTGCATATAAACAGAGTGCATTCTTTTGCAATTTTCGTTAACTGATTAACAACGGAATCCCACACCGTTATTTCTTGAATGTCATTCCTACAACCATTTAATATACATTGTGATTTCTGATCCAAAATATTCATCTTTTGAAAACGCTACACTCACCACTCGACTCAAATATCCAGTCCGAGCATAAATAGGTCTTTCTGCAAGCAATTCGAACAGTTTCATGGTTTCATCATCACATAGCCGAAATGAGGTGCTGTTTACCGGTGCTCAATACGTGAGATCTAATTGAATTAACGTTTTTGTTACCAAATCGAATATAAGTTACCTCGATTGCTAGACATAGCCAAGGCGAGAACTCATAAAATACGCAAGTGCACCGATTGCTTGAGGTATTCTTATGACGAGCAAAGCGGCAAAATAAAATCTATTGTTCAATTGAGCGAACAAATTGGTTTTTTTAATATGCCCTTTTGTAAACACTTCCAACTCCAGTTTTCATGACAGTCCACTATCAAATTCATTATATCGTTCTTGTACGACGTTGCCGACATTATCTCGCACGGAGCATGTTTAGGGCTCGCCTTCTTCTTAGCTTGCATGCACGTGCAGTCAGAAAAACAACACACTGTTGAAAACTAACAGTGCCCGAGTGTTTGCGTGCCGGGCGCCACTCAAGAACAAACCGTGAAGTCGACCCGACTACGATTTTTTTCCAATATACGATCCAAGAAAGAAATGTCGCGTGTTTAATTTCGTTGGCGATCATTCCGCCGATCTACTCCTGTTCGTCCAAAGACTCCTCGTTATTCCTCGATACGGGCCGCGTGTTATTCACTTTCAGTGCGAATAGCTCTGTGCCGGACGAGGTCTCATTTCAAGCCAACAGCTACGACGCATTCGTCGAGGCCGTTCATCACCGTCCACATCTCCCAAAAATGTTCCGTGCCGCAACTGTAAATCGAATTCAGCTGCTCGCTCAGCCGAGTTAGATTGTATTCGGCAATGCAATACACGGATGGGATGCACTAAATCAGTGTTCTCATGTCCGAAATTTTTATTTGCAGATTTGAATTTGAAAAATTAACAGAAACAAAGAAAAATGAAAAAGATTTTAAATAATCATAAAAAATGCAATAGCATAAAGAATATAATTAAAGGAAACGTTTAAATTTAATATAAAAGAAAATGATATAAAATTTACGTTTAATAACAATAATAAAAATATTTTATAATTTATAGCTGGAAGTAATGGAATTTTTTCCAAATCTGCGATTAAAATTTCGGATAAGTGCTATGCAGATTTTTGAGCGGTTTGCTTGTGTGACTGCTCGTTTACTACACTCTTTTGCGCGAGAAATTCAATGGCCGTGCTATTTCACGTTGTGGCGATGTTAATTGGCCACCTCGGTCATGTGATTTGACACCGTTGGACTTCCTTTTCTGGGGATATTTAAAAGAAAAAGTGTACGTCAATAAGCCAAGAACAACTCAAGAGCTAAAGGATGATATAATTCAGCACATTAACGACATTGAACCTCAATTATGTCTCAGAGTCATTGAAAATATAGACCATCGGATAGAAGTATGCCACCGTAGCCGTGGCGAGCATTTGGGCAATATATGGTTTTACACATAATTGTCATAGATCTTTCCATTATAATAAAAAAATATTAACATAATTCTCTGAAAACTTTTTGTTTTATTTACAATTAACATTGTGCGTTTTGGTTGGACCATCCTTTACTTGCATATACTGGCATGGACCATCAAGTGTTTGGTGACAAAAAAAAAATTAATAAATAAGATATCCGCGATACGAAATTTTTCAGGGTTTTTCCTTAAAAATTGTCTAGTGAACTGATGAATTTATGCATGTAGATACTCGTACAAGGAAATTTATAACAACGACGCCTCCAATTAAGCTCACTAAAGAAAAAAGCTGATGAGTAAAAACACTAATCACTATTTATAAATGTAAGATATAAAACCCTTGTCAACTGATGCTGCCTTATTTATCAGTTTTGAGAGCAGAATTGGTGAAATACGCAAATGAGGACTTAGCAGCTAACAATAACTATCACTGTAGGATAAAAGTCAGGATAGTTAAATGTAGGAAATATAGGTATTGTCAAAATGTTGTTCAAGTCTTCCGCTGATAAATTTGCATTAAAAAATGAACCTTGAATAGCTAAACTACATTCCATACGCATATCCTCATTTTATATTGTGCATGCAACCTGAAGGAAGATACGAAACCCTCCTTGGACAAACTAGCAAAAAAACACTCCCCCAGCAGCAATTGCACTTGAAATGCTTCGCCGCGAAGACACCAGCGGATCCTTTTAGCGCTTGCATCGAGCGTAATGTAGAAGGGTCAGGCCAGGCGGGATCAAAACCAAACATAAAAAATAACAAAAAAGCATGAAAATAAACATATCATCGCCGCCGACCATTACAAAAAAACCAGGCAGTCTCGTTATGTAATAAATGGAATTGTTTTTACAATTCTCTGCCATGGCAGTCCATCCCCACTCCGGCATGCCGCTGCAAGTGCATTTTCCCCGTCGCGCCGACGATGAGTTGACGATTTGATCACGTTTCCTCCATTCTGGATGGAATGTGCGCCCTTCGCCCAGTCCAATGATATCAGGTTGGTTTGGCATTTGCATGAGAGAGATAGAGAATAATTGTTTTGATAGAAAGTGCCGTGTACGATAGGATGCGTTGCGCTACGTATTTGCGTGCGTCTCGTAGGATTGCACTGAATTGCGTTCGATGCGTGATGGGACTTCGCCCTACACATTCCCCGCTATTAACCCGTTTGAGTTGATTACATTTTCCACGCAGTATGAGTCTGATGTGCAGATATTTATTTGATTCTACAGTCGATTATATAAATAATTGTACACCTAGCAGAACTTTCGAGGGTGAATTTATAAATAATAAGTTGAAGTTGTGGCAGAGCGGCAGAGTGAATTTCTTGAGTTTAAAAATTGAAATGTGGCTATCATGAATTTCGATTTGCCGCAAATTAGTACAGGTTTTATTGAACTCGCAGTTTGAGTGGTCAAAATAACATATTAATGGTACAAACCATTTCGGAAATTTTCTTGAAAATCTGAGCACATTCGTAGGGACTAAGTATCTTGGATACCAGTGTCTCCCCAGTTTCACATGGTGTTGTTTTTGTAATTGTAAAATTTTCATTCAGCTGTTACTTTGTTACCTTATAACTCCAGTACTAAGAGATTTTCAGGATATATGCATTTATTACTAGGTCATCTGAATATGATTTCTTGGCACCTTGCTTAGAAGAATGTGAAATTCAAATATCGAACTATTTCTATCAAACATTATATAATTTTGACTTCTTGGGAATTTGTTGTCCATTTACTCAAAATATGCTTCAATGGCTTAACGACTTCCAATTGCAGGAAACGAGGACACAATTTTTCATATATTTAGAGTTCCCTCGCACTGCGCAACCCTGCTGCCACGTTTTTAATTCCCGATACTGAAAGATCTCATCAAGGCCTTTCATTTGACGGCACAGGTCATCTATTTTTGATAACAAGAATTTTTAAAACCTAGCTCTGTATATGAGGGATCCCCCTTAACAAAATTATAGTTTTTTTATAAACAAATGTTGGAGAGGTTGTAGCGATTGACCTATTTAAAAGGTTGCCCGACTCTAACTACAGTAGCTTCCAAGAACAATTGCCGCAACAAATAGATAGACAGTACCTATAGTAACCTAGAGTCAATTTTCGCGGAAATGTTGCAATCAAATAATTCATTGCGTGAAAAATAAAGTTCAAATTTAAAAATTACTATGCACCAGGTAAATTTCCCATCAACATGTGCAGGTCAGCATAAATTGAATGTTTTTGCCAGGGAATTATCACAGGGACAAGTGGTGACACGTTGACAGAAACTTGCTGAAGAACAGCGTAGAAAAACCATAACCCTTTTGGTTAGCTGCAACTTTTGATATAATCGATCTAAATCCTGTGTCAATTAAAATAATCGTGGGGTTCAAGCTAACAACGAGTCGTGTGTTAAATAAATTCGATGAAGAAATATCTGAAAAGGCGGAAAAATATCCTAAGTGAATCGGATAAAGTTAATGGAAAGTTATGTAAAAATTATCCTTTTTCCAGCGACAAGGTTTCTTTCCTGGAATACAGTGCTATCATGCTACTAACTGCTTCTCAGCTCTTAATCAACACGTTACTTTCTCCGTAGATGGAAAGTGCATTGACGAGAGACTGAAAAGAGGACAGTGGTGTTGATATTTCCAGGTTGCTCCTTGGTAGCATCTTCATGCTGGACCACACCTCCCTATCTTAACTATAGAAACCCGAAGACATTATTTTTATGAACACTATTCATTATAACAACAATTGTTGAATGTAAGCAGTTTCGAAGAGATGACCGGATATCTTCCTCTGGAGTTTCACTGCCAATCTTCTCGGGTAGCTCCATTACTAATATTAGGTACGTTTTACATTGTTGGCCTTTCCATTCGTCCATATTTTCAACTTTTCATCAGTCTTTCAGCTATACTCTGGTTGTTTCTAGCCCTCTCATAACATTAGCTTAACGCTATCATAACACAACATCTAAAATTTGCCCAAAATCAAAAATGCTGATAGCGAATTGTAGTAATCGAGCAGCCCACCTAGGCAAACTGCTCGAAAGACCTTTGTGAAGAAAATACCATTTTTATGAAAATAACAACGCAATAAGTGTGGAACAATTTGATACGCATCTTATCAACATTTTTATTTTCTATCCCGCACCAAACCCTGCCACTACCATCGCAACCATTATCAGTGAAAAGTTTTTACAAAGGATCGAATGAAAAATATAAATAAAACTATTAAAAAACCCCTTTGCAACGCAATCTAGCAAAGCAATCACTAGATTGTGATGGCAAGGAAACCTCCGTTGTAGCCATAAAGAGACTCGTTAAGATAAGTGGGAGGATTGTGAAGCGGGACTCGGATTGAAAAGGTTATGAGGAGTAACTGGCGAGTAGATAAAAGCTTTGCTTGGCATGCGTGAAAAACTATTGTGGGGCTGCCTATAAGGAAATGAAGAATATCTTTGCGGATCCAATTGGATGCGATGCAAGCGTGCGGTTGTGTTGCCGAGCTAGTTGGTCGATGGTGAAAAATTCCACCCTGAGCGGCAGTTTCGTTTAGCTGAAATTTTATAAGGATTCATTGTCAAGCCTAAGAACAGAATCGTCCTCCACCCGGTGAAGTGTACTTGAACGGCAGTATTGCTCTCCTTGGACTAAGAATCAAGTGCTGGTAGATTCGATGGTAATAATCACTTTACGATGGTTAATCAGTGTGGAAAATGACATTCACATTCGAGTTGAGACTCCGAAGAAGTGAATTCGTGGACTTCTGCTTGGAATTCCCATCCATGCTATGGTGTTATGTGATTTCATCGTATAAAACTTTAACATAAATCTGAAACTTTCACATTTTTCATTTTAAGAAAAAAATTATGCGAATTTTGTTTGTATAAGTTTTTCATTTAAATGGAAAATATATGGCCGCGTCTTCAATGGATCTTGATCCGGATCGGGGGTGCGAAGAGCCACCACTTCCACCTGGATGCCCTACTCTTATTTGGGGGGTGTAATAGTAAAGACGAGATCCTCTCGAGTCTCGCTCACGTTCACCCGGCTCTATCTGTTGCTTTACTTGAACAGTCCATCCCTTTAGTAGGTTACCTGGGCCTCGACACCGTTGAACTGAGTCATTATATCTTTGAATTCGTGAATGCGAAATTTTTTGTAGTGGGTCCTTGCTCTGAGGAAAGAACCCGCAGCGTGACACCATAATGCTAGTTTGCCAGTGCGTTCAGGCGTCCTCAGAAAATACCAATTCTGGCGAGCACCAACATCTTAGCTCGCTAAGGCAGCATATCGTCGCTGCAGTCCTTTACGGATTTTATATTCCAACAATCCACTACAAAATGATCAGGATGCCTAATTAAAGTAGAACTATTTCAATCTTTATTAATTGTAAAGTTGAAATTCCATTAAAATATCAATGTTAGTCTATTTGTCTTTATCGATAAAACTGGGGTATGATTTGAATATTTCAATACTTCATAAAATGTATGGAACTGGAAATGTTTTTTTTGAGCTTCTAATGTATAATTTATTTCTACTCTATTACTTTGTTGTCATACAAAATTTGTTGAATGAATAATAGATATTTATTGCTATAATGCTTTTTGAACTTGAAATCCTTTCGATTGTTTATGTATCAAGAAGTAAAAGTTAATGACAGTTTCAATAAATACATTCTCATAAATCATTTTCCAAGCATTTAAAGAAGATTTCTTGAGTTCATCACCAAACCATCATAGTGTTAAAACCGTTAAACAAATAAAAAAGTACGGAAAAACGAAAAGAAATGTAATGATTTACTCTTTTTTTCTTCTGTGAGATTTCCCGAAGGGAATGTAAACCGACCTCCCATCAATTTAAGGCGTGAAGTCTTGAGGTGTATCACCTTGAGGCCTACAAGTTCGAGTGCTTGCAGTCTACTCTAAGATGGCTGCTTTTTGGCCTGCTAATTTTGATATGAATTTGGGTCGTGGCTATTAACGCGAGTCGACTATGCTTGAATACAATTTTCCAGCCACTGATTCCAATTTTCCGTTTCAAAATACCTTCAAAAATTGTTCGATAATAATTATCTATTTTTCCGATTGCCTTTCAGGTCTCCCAACAAACCACTAAGAACAACAAAAACTAACTCATGCATTCCCAATCTGCGTACCAAAACGTTGTCAGATATCAGCTACTCTAAACATTCTACACTAAGAAAATGCCAAACTACTAATCAAGGCACCACGTAATCGAACCGAACTAATTAGTCACGGATTACATATGATCAAGCTCACTTGATTGAAACTCACCTACTGCCTGTATTTCCTCTAAAAAATTTCTATTTACTGGAAAGAAAGAATTATTGAAGTTTGGCAATTCATTTTATTTTCCATTGAAATGATCTCTCATTCCATTTTTAATTTTCTCAAAAACGTTTTTGCTCAGCATAATGATGAAAAATAAAAATATAATTAGATACTCTATAAATTTTATAATGTGAATAAAAAAATGCATTTAAAATTTTGCATAGCCAATGATTTTTACAATATTGCAAAAAAATGCTGGCCGGTTAAAATGAAGTAACACCGTTTTTTTATTCTTAGAGCAAGAATATTTTTATTTTTTTTTCTTTAAAAGCCGTTGGGCCTTGCTTAGTTATGTGAGCAGATCGACTACTTTGAGTCATCTTCAGTGTCTATATTTGTTGTACATGTAATTAAAGTTTTTCTTAAATTCAATCATTCATTGATTTGAACCAAAAGTATTTTACTTTTTCAATTATTTTTAAATTTATTTACTATGTTAAAGCATAGACAATTAAAAACGAATATTGTAAATAATTTGTGTATTGGCTATTGTTGTCTAACAAACATACAAATGAAATATAGCATAGCAAATCTTTCATTTTTTTATATTTGGTTGCCGTAATAATTGTATAGTATAAATTTAATCATATTTAATTTTTTTAAACATTGGACTGTTATACACCTCTAATTAATTTTATTTTTTTAGTAAATAGTAGTGTCCTTTTAACAAATAAGATAATTGTACTGTAATATGAAAATATTTTGCTTTTACTATGAATACAATAATGCAGATGGATGCAGAACTAAAATGGGTTTCTTTAGTCTTGGTTTATTAATTGTGAGGCTAAAAAAGCATTTCTAAAATACTACGAAGAAAATCATGAAACATCTACAACAATCGAGCGTTCTACAATGCATAAATTTACCCGACATGCTACAAATTAAGTATTACTTCTAAATTCAGCGGTACAGTTGTAATTTCTAATTCATTTTGCTAACACTTCAATTTCGTCATTGTCCTATTTGTAATAATTATATAATATACAGTCGAAACTATAAAGTTTCTCTTTTTTAAGCTATAAATTATTTGTTTTTGTTCATAACAAACATTGTTTCTTGAATTTTTCATTTAATTACTATTCGTTGTTCCTTGGAAACTTATGTGCCATCATAATTAGTTATTTATGTCCATATATCTAAATTACAATTAACGTTATTTTGCAAAATATATATAACTGGGCTTATATATGCACAGTACATTAAAGAATTACTTTATTGTGGAAAAAAATATGCAAAGCATTATGGAAAAATTATTCTTTTAGAAGTTTGTAAGAAAAAAAAAAACATGCTGCCGTTCTGAAGAAAAATTCGCTTATTTGATATTGAAATTATGAAAAACTAGACGAAAAGTTTTTGAATATGAGTTTTAAGATTCAATTTACATATTTCAGATTAAAAGTTAACTATAAGCCAAATCCAAATAAAAGATTAGAAAGCCCAAAAGCATACATAAATAATCAAAAAAGGGCCCTCTAGATCTTATAGAATAGATGGCATTGCTTCAAATATTTGAGAATCTTAACGAGTTTTCAACAAGCATGTATTTGTAAAGTTGTTGCAATACTAACAAAACTCAGGTTCTAACCATATGTATGTCATTTCTTCACATAGCAAGCTACATTTTATGTTATTCTTATATTTTTACCTCGTGAATGAGTTATATATAATTTTCTGCCAGGAACATGAAGTTGCAAACAACTCTTGCCGTTTTTATACAACTATACGGTCAAGCGTACATAAATTGAAGTCAAATGATTCATTTGAAATTTCAAAGCAACCCATAGCACCGATTGGTTCCTCTACTTGCAATACAGTGTCAAAATATTCTACTACAGATCTTGCAATTCAGAGTTGTAGTCAACTATGAAAGACCGATCACGATGATTACTTATTTGAAATGTATTGCTCTTTGTTGAAGGCAATAAAATATTGACTGCATTAAGTTTTCGGAAAGTTTTTTTAGGAGATATAGCATGACTGCGAATAATAATGAGACAGTTAAAAATGTATAAAAATTCACCATCCATCGTAAATATGGTACATATCTCCTTACTGCTTTTCTTTTTTCTCTCAACTCGTCAGCGCGCGATAGTGGCTCAAAATTTTATCAGGCTTAGGTTGCATGACACTTAACCACATTACGCCAGCTCCTCACTAGTCCTTTCAATTTACACCTATTACCCCCTTATTACACGAATCTCAGCGCTGATGGTGCTTACTTGTTTAAAATGGTTACATATGGGTAGATGCATCAACAGCCAAAGCATGGTACTGACCATATCGCCGTGATAGTCCTCACGAAAGACGAAATCAACTTGAGTATCGCGCATGGTTAATAAGCTTTTCGTTGTCGTTTTTCCGTACGTAATCGCTTTCGGTAGGTTGCTACAACCATTGCTACCTTGAACCCCAGCCAATTGGTTCCGCTTTTGATTTAGATCACCCTTTGATTAGTGAATGTGAAAATAATAGTGGGTCTTTGCGTTTTGGGAAGATAACCCACCCCATGATACTGCAACGCTAGCTTGCCAGCGCACTCACACGACTAATATAATTGGTCGCGGTTTTTAATAAAAAAAGGAACACTGATTATTATTCTCAACGGCAATACTTAATCGCTCAAACTCTTGATCTTATGCTAGCGAAACAACAACTGACTTTTGTAGGATCTATAGTTCTTTTATTGATTCGTCATTTTCTTTATTGACATCAATATTGCTCGACGGCGATCGGTCGTTGACAGCAATTTTGCTAATTGCAACATTATTATTTAGGTGAATAACCATTCGTATTGCATATGGTAGCAAGTGAATGCATACTTATATTTATTAGTTCTCAGATTAATTTATGATTCTTTTGAATCTTTCTATCAAAGTTCTGTGCAATAATTTTTTTTCCAAAATGTAATGGCCAAATAATAGTGGTAATAGATACAACAATGATACTACCACTAATGGCCATAAGAAATAACTTTATGCGTTTTAAATTTTGTTATTTCCTTAATATTGTCGCGCGGTATGGTTCGCGGCCGATCGTTTTAATGTACCGGGAAAGTGAAAACGCACTGTCTTTTATTTGCTAAGAATGCACAATCATTAATTTCACTATTTTTACAAAAATTAATCAAAATGTTATTTTTCACTTGCCTTTAAATTTTTATTTTAACTGTCTTAACTATCAACCAATATCGCCTTTAATTCGCAATCGCAGTTTCTACTATCACGGTTTTACTATTCCTCCCCATTCATTCAGCTCGGCTTTATATAGGGTCTCTAGTCATTCAATCCATTTCTCGTATATTGGCGAATGTTCTGGCGAGAACTACCTGGAATATTCGAGCAATTCTAAAAACCCCGCAGTGACGTCACTTTCAGATATTGATGATGCTTGGTCGATTCTTGTGCTTTTGAGTATATTCGTTTATTAATCATGATGTTATTAATAGTTGCGACAACAATTGCGACAGTAGCTCACAGAAATTTTTGGAAATGTAACAATATTTTCGCAACTGTTTGAAACTAAATTATCAAAGTTATAGTCCACTCTGGAATGTGGGTAGAAATATTTATCCTGTATTACATTTTCCTTGTTGTAAAAAGTTTCTTCTAATATCATTATCTAACAATTGTAAAAATTAATAAGATAATTTTCATTTGATATAATGTCTCTATTATCGCAATCATATTTCAACTTTCATTCTTTAGCATATTCCACAAGGATACTTTCTTACCCTGAAATCTGTATTTGAGTTTTATTATTGTATATCAGTTTAAAATTTTCATCTAGAATGCAATGTTTACTAGCTTTCAAATCTTTCAGCATTACATGTGGTTTATACGTATATAAATTTTCTTTTTAATAACAACAATATATTCGTCTTCGCTATTTATCTCAAAGTTTTCTTTATTTGATACTGAAGTTAGCAACTTTAAATTTGTTTCAATATAATTTCTTGGAATTTTGATAGCTATGACAATGTATTTATTCCTATGCTCTAATATTCCCATTTGTGCCAGTTTAAGTCTATAAAAGTCTATTCCATATTCCTCCATTACGGTTAAAATACTTGGATGTAACAAATTATGCTTTGCTGATACAAACTGTCTTGAATTTGATTTACTTCATTTATCAAAAATCTAAGTTTTATTGTTCGTTCCAAAAACAATTGTTGATATATGATTTGTTTTGCTGTGCCTTCCAGCTTTCTAAAATCGTCCAATATTTTCCTTCTATCATTATTTATAATAAGTTGCAAAGACCTGATAGATTCATTAAAGTGGTTATTGATTCTAATGTGTTCATTGAGGTTTTCAGTCGTATTACAATTATTTTCTTCTATAACTTTTAAATGGCTTTCAATTTCCTCCCTGTTCTCATCATCCATAATTCCAAATAAGCACTTTTGTGCACTATCTACTACGTTTATATATAATTATATATAATTTTCTTTATTAGAATGTAAGCGGTACAGAGGCCTTATAATAAAGTAGGTGTTCTGACAAAGTCATTTCACCATCGTTTGAACATTACTTAAAACTATGCATATTATCGTATTTCTATGTGATTATTACAATTAGCTAGAGGAAAATTTAGGCAAAAACCTCTACTGAACTTATACTAGCTTAACATAACTTAACTATCTACTTATAACTAGCTAAAATCTATGAGGCTAGGTTACGGCCAAAAGATAGGTGGTAGCAACTGCTGATTTTCAATTCGCCAGGGCATGAATTAGTGGATTGGGCGAGTCATTTGCTTTCACGATTAATTTGTCACGGCGCGATGCAGTGAGCTTACGAACTGGACTAACGCCAGCAAGGCTGTGTAGATTTTCAGAAGAGAAGTAAAACGGTTTATTAAGTACCATTTTAAGGTATCTATCTATTTTGGGTGAACTGAAGCTTTGTTACTAGATATTTCGCACATTGGATCCAGGTAGGTGAACCGTATAGGATGATCGGTTGGATTACCATTTTGACGATGAGGGCTTTGTTTTCTGGTGTTGAGACGTGAATAACGATTAAGAAGGGGGTAAAGCGAAAGCACGGCCTTAAACGCTTTGGAGCTAATATGCTCAATATGTCTTCTGAAGGTTTTATCGAATATAAGTCCAAGATATTTAAGATCCTCACTCCAAGGAATAGTTTGCCCTAAAAATTTATTGGTCGCTTGGGTAGGTAAGCAGGCTTACGCTTCCTGGTGAAGTATATTGACTTCGTTTTTGCAACATTTATTTTAATTTTATAGATGTTATATAGAGATGGGCTTAGGCAGGAGCCTTGCGGAACACCGGTAGATATACTTTTCACTGGGGAAATGCTTTCCCCTACTTTGACCTGGAACTTCCTATCAGTTAAAAATGCTTGTAGAAGGTTCAACAAGTATGAGGGTGTGTTATATTTCTGAAGTTTATAGACCAGAGCATCATGCCAGACTGTATCAAAGGCTTTTTCTTGGTCCAGTGTCACCAAACCTACAGACAATTTATTGTACATCGCTGCTTTGACTTCCTTCGTAACATGGAGGAGCTGATGCTCTGTCGAATGTCTGTTTTGTCTTTTTCCGGAATAAGGAATAATGGATTTTACTCTTGCTACTAGAGTATCTATTTCCCTAGAAATAATTTCCTTATGTTCAATGTCTAAATGCTGAATATTAACTCTTATACTCAAAATAACATCTGAAATATCTCTTGCATTGATTAGATGTAAAATGGTGTTGGTTTGATTAGCAATCTTTATTCTTTGTAAATTGATTTTTGTATCCCCCGATGGTTCATCAATTGATATAGTTTGTAGAGCTCCCTTCACCGTTGGCATTGCTAGGATAATGAGCAAGAGAATGGCCTGCAGGTTTCTATGGTCTCTTAATATTTGATGCACCTACATTCTTAAGTTATTTAATTTTGCATCTAGTTTCATCCTTATGCCTAACATGTTTGTAATTCTTAATAGGTCCTATGTCTCTATTTTCTATATAATCTTCTCGTTCTTCATTTAGCTTGTTTATTTTCCTTTCTTTGTTTGCTCTAATAGTTTCACTTAAAATTTTCTCATTTGCCTCTTCTTAAGCTTTTATAAGCGTAACTTTAATGGATGAATAATATCTATCGTTATAGTCTCCTATCACTAAGTGAATTTTTGATTCTATAGATAAACTTTTGTCTTCAATGCCGGCTACATTTTCTAAGATGGTTGAATGCAATCGCTCTACACCTGCAATCCCTGTATGGCTATTAGGTTTTGTCCAATGTATTTGAATATTACATTCTCGAAAATATTCTTTCAATCGTTCTAGAATGAACTCATTGCCTAGTATCATCTGTTTCGGTGTGCTAAATTTAGCATAATACTCTACTAAAATTGCTTTCTTTCCTCTCCAATTTTTATCGTTTATGGTGTAAGCTACTGCAAATTTGGTTATTTTGTTGATTAAAGTTAGAAATGCTCGTTTTGATCAATAGAAGACATCCAAATGTAAAATTTCATTTTCATGTGTGGGAGTTTCAGTTATTTGGAATTTAGCTTTGATCGGATCGAAATGTCAGAAAATCATATTTGATTTTCTGACATTTCGTACTGCTATTTAGAAGGAGTTGTCTATGCTCTTAGAGCTTGAAAAAAAATATATCTTTGATTTCATTTATTTTCATTTATTCCACTATGCATTGATTCTGTTGTATGGTAATGTTTATGTAAATCTTCCTCAGTTTCCACTACTGTAGCTCTTTTTGAGCATCTATAAACTTAACAGTCCCGTCATTTGGGAATAGTTCTAATATAACCTGTTGAACAAAATTAATTTCTGAGTATATCCCTTATTACCCGTTGAATTTCCAAGGGGGAGAATATTAACCGACGAATTCCCTAATCCCCCCCAAATTGCCACCGCTTTATTGTGGCTACTCCGGTGGAGGCTACAATCTAGCTCACCCGAAGATGGGCGTGGGCACCACTCGTCCGCTTTCCGAGCCTCCCAAGGGGTCGTCCGAACGAGAAGACGACCGCTGGAGTGAAACTATCACTTGAACACTAAGCCGCAAGAATCCCCTTTCAAGGACTCTACCACTCAGGGTGAGTTGAAGATAACCCCGCCACGCAAAACTCTTAGTTCTCTACACCCGCCAACTGAAATTACACCCAACTCCGAAAACCGAGATAGGGTTGCGACGACACTCATGTTCACTACCCTCGCCGAACACTATCACCATAGTTAATTCTTCCAGGTCTTCCTGCCTAGTTACCACCTAGCGAAAAGAATTCCCGAGTCGCACTCCTCACAACTGAAAAAAAGGTTAGATATTTGTTTCGCGATAAGAGAAAGAAAAGATCGAACAATTAAACCTACGTTAACTTTATTTATCAACAAATGACTCAACGATTTGAATATTAAAAGAAAGCCATTTACTTTTACTTCCTAACCTAGTAAAGGGGCCCCTCGCTTCCGTTCGCTCGAGATTTCCACCGCCGTCTCGTCAACGTTTGTAATGAAATTCTTTTTACTGCCGGCTCATTCACTTTCCGCTGGAAACTAGTTCGTTTTTCTTCCCAAAATGTTAGCCGGACACTCGTTCACGTTTCGAATGTCGACATTCGTTCGCTTTTCTTCTCTTGACGACTCGCAGCTCCACCGTTGCTTGCACATAAAATCCTCACCGCACAAAAAAGGAACGACCGCGCTAATCTTTCTGGCTTAAATAATCTCCCCGGTTAACGTTTTTCCTTTCCATCCACCGGGAAAAACTTGTTTTGAGTGCTTTTGCTCCATTGAAGCGAGTAATTCCCCTCGCTTGATTCCACTCAACATACATTCCACTTGGTGGCGATCCTATTAGGAATCAAATGTACTACGCGCAGAATGCGCTGAATGCATTGAATTTATCTCCATTGTCTGTTATTGTTGGTGCACTGTTTGCTTTATCATTTCGACCGACGATACGAGTGCAGCATCACTTGTTGTGTTCGTCTGCTGTGTCACCTTCGGCTACTTCTCATCTAAATCTTTAATTGATTTAGCTGAAACATGAATTTTCTTGCTTGCATTCCTTAGGATTTTTTTCCCCAATAATTTCCTTATTTTATCATATTCTTTGGTATGTTTTATTTTTATCAGTCAATGGAGGTGTTCATGTTATGGTTAGGTCTTTTATATAGCCTGAAAGTGAAATTATTTTGTATTAAGATGAGAATTGCAACAACCCACAAATTGGCAATTTACACTACAATGTAGCGTTAATGATGAAAACAAACATTTTAATCGGATATAATTGCAGTTTTCATTGGAATTTATATGTTAATATCGAGCCGTTGGAATCACCATGTTGTAAAATATTCACCTTCAATCTCAAACGAAAACTTTCCTGATGTTCTTTTAACCTTTCCGATTGCTAAAAAATTTGTCCCAACTATCATTGGGATTCGAATGTAACTTTTCATGTCTCTTAGCATTGTGGGCATTATCAAATAATTTACGGCAGAAGTTGCACTTGTGCCTATTAGGCTCGGTATGTACGATACGATATGTCTTTAAAGTTTTTAATGTTTTATAATATCTGCCACAATCATTGTACTGAAATGCAGCAGTATTTAAGTGCAGAGCTCTAGGTTCATTCAATCTAGCCTGCCAGTAAATATCTTTCCACAAACCTCACACTTGAGTGCGCAAATATTGCATTGGAATAGAGCAGGATTACAGTACAAAGCGTTATGACGATGCAATTGCGTTGCCTGACTACATGTTTTGCCGCATATGTTGATTGGATGACGAATGTTTCCGCTACCGTGAGTATTTTGCACTTGGTTTCGAGCTTGCGTTGGTTCTCGATGCCTTCGCCGCTTGCTGCTGGTTGCGCTGTCTTTAATTGTGGTGTGTGAATCGGAAGCGATCTAGCTACATGAGTTTACTTACATTAAGTTACAAAGCAAAATTAATATGTGGCTTCCTGTTCGTAATTTAACCAATTATTAAACATCTCTTCTTTTTTTTCCCACTTCTTGCACCATATTAGGTACTCTGGTTTTACAACTACAGCATTTTCTTTGAAATAATGGGAAAGTTTGTCGGATGCATGCTGAGGAAGCATAACTTTCAGTGCAGTTAACATATCATCCTGGCTGTTGCTGAATCTGCTTTTGAGGTGGGCTATTAAGTCATCTAACGATGGGACGAAAATAGTTCTTCTGTAATATTCCTCAACACTACCGTAAGGGTAGTTTTCTCTATTAGTTTGTCTACCCATTAATCTAGGCACATTCAATGCAGCGTCAAAATAGAGTTCATGCATCTTAGAAGCTGACTCAAACAACTTGTGAAACTCAGCATCAATGTCATCTCTTAATGCCTGCAGTATCTCAACAACAGGAGAAGCATGTCTGTATACTGAGCTTAAATCAACATCTGGACTCTGTACATACTTTGAAAGACGCAAAGTAAAAGTGAACAATTTTTCGCACGTCAAGAGAGATACCACAAAGTAATTTTTCTCTATAGCAGCAAGAAGTCCACTTGCACAAGATGCTATGGAACGGTCACACTCTGATAACTCGATCAAACTGGGGACAATGGCCTCATAAAGCTCAACAAACACATTAACTGCGTCATGTCTTTCAATGAACCTCGTTTGACAAACAAGGAGCAACTGGGTTTTTTTGCTCTCTGGAACGTACTTTTTGATGTTAGATTTGAGTAAGTCCCCTGCATACGCGTTATTTCTGAATAGGCTGCAAATTTCTGTCATAGTGCCAAGACAGTTTCTCACGTTTTTTTCACTTAAAGCTGATGACAATACAAGATTCAACCGGTGTGACACACAATGAACGTAGATTGCTTTTGGGTACAGTTGTTTGATCTTAGCTTGTACGCCGTTGAACTGTCCACTCATAGTGCTAACGCCATCATACCCTTGACCAACCAATTTTTCCATTTCAAGACCTAGTTTTGTACATTTGTCTAAGATAACGGTTGTAACGCCTTCGGCAGTCATGTCAATTATAGGTGCAAAAGTAAGGAAATCTTCATGAAGTGTGTTTTGTTCATCAACAAAACGTACAGATAAAGACAGCTGCTCTGTACCCGATACATCTAAAGTTTCGTCTGCTATAATTGTAAAGGCACGAGATGTGTTTACTTTCTGTACAATTTTGTTTTGAATAATTTTTGAGGAAATGTCTAATATTTCATTTTGTATGGAAGGACTCACGTAGGTTGCATTTTTTGGAGAGTTAAGTAGATGACTTTTCAATTTCTCGTCTCCACTATTTGCTCTAAATCTCAAAAAGAGCTCTAAATTTCCCATCCTTGTGATGTGGATTTTCTAAGGAGTCGGACCGTAGTTTCCAGGATCGTGTTCCTTGCCTCGTAAAGGAAGCTCATTTTCCCCACAAAAAATGACCGTTTCAATTATAGGTTTCAGGGCTTCTCTATTTTCTGCAACCTGTTTCTTTCTCTGCGTGTCAACTTGAGAAGCGATACTGTCAGTTTTCATTCTTATGACATTCAAAAAGTGTTCAGCAGAAGCAGCGCATTTTTTGTGATAGTGAGCATCAGAGTGAGCTTTAAATTTTTCCAACGCATTTTGCCATTTTGTATATGGTGAGCTAACTAATGAGCCTATGCTTTCGTGACTTCCTTTTCCTACACTTTCGGAACAAAATGCTACACAATACTTACAAAAAGCTCCATTTAACAATTTTGAATAAGACAGCCACGGGTATTTTACGAGCCAGTTATGTTGAAACTTTCGTTTTTGACCGCCTGCCATAGTAGTTGGAAAACTAAAATTTTCATTTGGTATGAATGCATCAAGCAATGCTTCACGACTCAATTCATCCATATTTTTAACAGGAAATGAAGAAAAAACTAATTCTGAAATCTTACCAATGTCGTTTTCAGAAACCTCGCCATATTCTTGCACGTGTGGCTGTGAACTAGTGTTTTTGGTAGTTTCATTCTCGGTTTGAAATCGCACCCAACTATCACTGTCACTGTCAGAGCTTTCATTTCCTTGTGTATCTGTTGAGGCAGAAGTCGAAGCTTCATTTTCAATTGATACTTTTGTTTTTGTTTGTTTAAAAAAATAACTCGCAATTGTTTTCACGTGACGACGTTTGATTTTATTTAAGACATAACCGCACTATAGATATTCAGCAACATTAGACTAACAGCACTGTTACACGCACAGCACAGTGTAATACACACTGACACCACACAACGTGAGTTGTTGTTGGTCTAGACTACAAAACTGTAATGCAAGCGCAACAAATGTAATATGACGACTGACTGATATGTCACTGTGACTATGAGTTGAGCCGCTGAACATTTCGTGTAGCGACGCGTCCGTACAGTCAGCCACAGAAGCGACAAGTACGTACCGTCAGCCACAGAAGAGCTCTAATTGTCCGTATGCGTGTTTGTCGTGCGCCAAATAACCTCTCTCAATAGTTCGATAAACTAACCAGCAAAGCAGCAAAACTAATTTAAGAAGGTATTTTTTTAGAATTTCGGGTAGAATTTCGGGGGGTGCTGAAGCCCTTTCAGCACCCCCCCCCCTGGCTACGCCCTTGTTGTTGATAGTTACATTATCGGATTATCAAAAAAAATTTAATAAAGTGCGCCTCGGTATTGCGTAGGTAAAACTCTTACGAAATCGCGTATGGTAGGGTTCGGGTGAGCAACGCTATGAAGTCTCAATGTTCACCTGTAACACCCTGTTTTTCCTTTCTTCTTCTTCTTCTTAGCACTACAGCCCCTCTCAGGCCTTCGCTTCCTGCAAATAGCGCCCCAACTGTCTCGGTCCATTGACCGCGTCCGTCGATTTCCTCGGTTTCCCCACTGGACTCCGGCCTTCAGTTCTCCCAACGAATACATTTTTAGGTATCCGTTGTTCATCCATACGATTCATGAGGCCAACCCATCGCAGCTTCCGCAGTCTTACAATCGTTGAGACCTCCGGTTCGTCAAAAATTTCATACAACTCATGGTTGTATCGAATTCGCCATTGGTCCCCGTCTAGTTTCGATTCGATTATTCGCCGTAGGACCCGTCACTCAAAGGCGTTCAATATATTTGCGGATGCTTGGGTTAAGGTCCATGTTTCACACCCATAGCGTAACACAGGTCTTATAGCAGATTTGTATACTTGGAGCTTTGTTTTCCAGTGTATGCAGCTGGTCTTCAAGATCGTCAAAACTGAATAAAATATTTTATTTGCGAGTGTATTCTTCGGCGTACTTCTTCTCCTTCAATATACATATTTGGCCATATTTTCGGAGCTCGCAAATAATAACGCAATGCCTTCTGTGGGGTTGCTTCAGCCGTCGGCACCTTGATTAGTGAATGCGAAAGTAATAGTGGGCCTTTGCGTTGTGGGAAAAGAACACGCCCCACGACACTGCAACGCTAGCTTGTGAGCGTATTCACGCGTCCCCAGGCAAGGCAAATCCAGCCGCGCACTACTTCTGCTCTCTGAGGCAGCAGCCCTGAATGGATATCTGAACATCTTTAAAAACCACCATAGCATATCCTAGGTAGAATACAAAAGCCTTCTGATATCAATGTAATTCTGTTTATCCAATTGTTTTCTAAATGTGTTTTTGATATTTTTAAATTACTTTTTTAACTTTTTATGGATGCGCCAATTTTACAGTTTGGGTTTCGAAGGCTTTTGGTTTTTCAAAACTAGTAGACTTTGGGTTGTCGCATTCTCTCCATTTCCTTATGCAAAAATTGATTCATTTGTTATAATAAGCTTAATATTTCATCTTATTGGCTTTATCTATGATTCACAATCCTTCTTACTCCGTAAAATTTCTAAAAAATTTACTTCAAAAAGAATAATCATTTCGGAATTAGAATTTAATTGATTTAGTTTTTGATATGGTTGCAACAAGTACTTTTCTGGAGTGTTTGGAAGTTCATTCGAAAAAATCGATTGTCCTGAAAATTTTCATTGGCCTGAGTCAACAAAAGGATAAACTCAAACTATTATTCCAGGTGAATTAGAAGTTGTTAGTTTTCATTTTTCCATCGTGAAAAGATGTCTTCTGCAGGTCGGCTCTAAATTCACCTGACCCATTCGTGTTGGTAAGGGTGACTTTATTTCAGATCAGAATACAGGCCAACTATAAATTGTTGCAATCACTGTAGCCCTTCGCCCAGCATACGTTGGGCTGAAATTCCCTGCGACAAGAAATTACGTATGGAAAGTATCTGACTGGCACAACGCATGTGTGTGCGTACGGGACCTGTCGATTAGTTCGGTGTGCTGTGCAATTTCCCGCAACATATCGTCGTTTTTTGGGAATGTATGTCGCGTTGCACCGCGCCCGTTCGGCTGCAGGGGAAGCGCAGCAGACCCTTCAACAGGGGGCAGTCGCTTGCATGATTTTGGGTGGGGACTTATTTGCCGTTTCTGCTTTATGGCATCGGAGCATGGTCGACGCTTGCATTGCACACATGCTAAAAAATGTTCTGTTGCGTGTTGCGCTAAGTTGATCGGCGGAGGGGTTGCAGCGAATGCGTTTTGCTTTTCGCTCAAGTCTGCACATTTATCAGATGTCGGAGTGGTGCGCACGTCTCACCCGCGATGTGGTTGTGCTCTAATCTAAAATTCATTGTATAGTAGTGGCTTGGCTGAGCGAATAAATGCGATAAATGCATTCATAAATCGAGAGGGTGGAGACGAGGGAAAAGGTTTTTTTGTGGATGATTTCTCCTTGATTCGTGTGTGTTTTTTAAACGTTGCGTTTGCGAAGGGGAAGTGAATTCTTTGATAATTTTTCGGCCATTCATGCGGCCGAACAGTTCACAATGAAATATTGTTGAGTGAGGACGCGTTACTGGCGAAAATTGTAGTAGCGGAGCTTACACCCCTAAAGAGGAGCTCTTTGGACTGACTAAACCCATCACGGCTCATTCAGCCTGAAAGTAGATTCACGAATCCGTTGGCAGTTGCTGTTGGTACGCGAATTGTGTCATTCTTCCCCCGTTGTAGTCCGCTAAGTTCGTCTAGTGGCCGATTATTTACTCTGAATTGGATTTAAAATTGCAAAACAAACCACAATTGAATTGGCACAAATTCCGCGAAATTGCAGTTGGTGTTTAGTTCTTATGTTGAACTGAAGAAGTGTTGAAATGACGTCGAAGGTATCATTACTGTCGACCGTCTTCAGTTAATGTAGTCGACCAGTATGAAGTGACCGTGAAATTTTCAAACAAGTGTAACAAGTGATTCTTATGTGACTATTAATATTTACACAAACCCCAAAAGAAAGAAACGTGTAAGTGGTGAAATTGATTCATAGACATCTTCTAAAACAGTTAAATTGGAACTAAGTTCTTGGAAATAAGAGTGAATTTTTGAATACAGTTTTACTCGTAAGAAACGGAAGTGGCGCTCGTAACAATTAGGCGGTAAAAGTTTTAAACGCACCACACAGCATTAAAAATTACGCAAAACTTTATTTCGGTTTACAGTAGATAAGAATTTTTGGATGTTTTTATTTCGGTCTGGCTGTGTGCGTGCATACAAAATTCAAAATTTTTAGAAATTAAATAACAAAGAACTGGCTGAAGGAGAAATGTAAAAGAGGACGTACGGGAATTTATCCAGAAATTATTGTGTACAATTCAAAGATGATATCAAACTGATTTGAGGTAAGTCTTATTAATCTATTTATTTAGTAGATTAAATTATCAGATAAATAGAATGATCTAATTAATTGGCGATCATCAATAGAATATTTAATTTGGGTTTCATTTAGTTTACAAGAATTAAACAATAAAAATAATTCCCTAATGTAAAACAATGCTTACAAATCAATTACCGCGATATAAAACTATTAGAAAAAAATGGTGAAATCAGTCTTGGATATCTTAATTTTATGCTAATCAAAAATTTTATCTTAAACTAAGGCAATGTTTCATGGCCTGCCTTGATATTAAATTGCTGATTTAGTTAGATAAAGTTGTATTCTACGCATTCCAATCGCAAAATTTAAGAACCGAATAAAATTTTAAGTATTTAAATATTCGCAAATTCTATGTTGACTCAAAATTTCTTTCTTTACCAGTTCGATCGAAGTCAACTTATACCATCTGTAGACTTATTTAAACCATATTTTATGCATGACTGTATAGCTTAAATGACGCAAATGTAAAATTTGAACCGCACTAAGGGTTTATATCTGCTCAAACTTTGAAATTTATCCTTCTGTGCGTCATAGAAATTTTCGCAAATTTTATATGCATGAGCATTAAATAAAAAGTATATAACGTCTTGAAAGATTTGATTAAAAAAATGTTGTTAAGTTCATTTCTAAGAGTATCTTTACATGCTTTGGCAGAATGAATAATCAAGCAATTTACAGAGTGCTGAATAAGATTGTTAAAGAATTCAAGGGATTGGATCGGGTGACTTCTAGTAGCAGCCTTTAAACCTTGTCATGAAAATTCAATGTTAGGTAGTTAATTTTTGAGAAAAATACTAGAGAAACTAGCAATATAAAATTAAGAATTAAACTTATCAAACGCCGATATTTTTACTCTTAAATAATGGAAACAGTAATATAGTTTATCCTAATTACTATTGATTTATTTACTTATTTTAGTAAACACAAAAATCATTTGTTTCTCCTATATAAATTATTGTATGCCCTATTTAATAATTTTAAAAAACCAACAAAGTAAAAAAATTAAATTGATCTTGTTCGGTAATTGTGATTGTGGATTGGGATACCGAGCATAAAATTTCGCCTATTCAGTGTAAGACGATTGAAGAATTCGCTTTAGCTTGAATAGACCAGGGTTTCACTAGTTCAATATGTAGAAACTCCGTTCTAATTCCATTGTCCAGTCTATAAAAGGTCTTGACCAAAAAATGCAAATATAATTTTTAAATTAATTTTATAATTGAATATATTAGAGTCAAAAACAATGAAATAAACTGTAATTATTAAATTAAATGAAACAAATTCTAAATTAAAAATTCCTTTTAAAAAACACTATTTGGTTTATTGTATAACAATACTTCCTATAAACATGTGTTTCGAAAACACGTTGTTTTCTTCATCAGTATTAAGGGTATGAAAAACTCAATGAAAAATGGCTGCTATTTATACTTAAAAAGATAAAGAACAAAAGGATTACAAAATTTTAAGTTCATGAGATAATAAAGACGTGTTTATGAGTTTGCCGTGCAAAAGAATATTCATAACATATGGTTTAATTTAAATTACTGCTAAAATATTTAACTTATGCAATGGATTTAATTAAGTTGCTGTAGGGGTTCCCTAAGTCCATGTTCAAACGCTTATCTATCGGGGCTCTCGCTATCCACAAGCTTTCCGAAGCATCTAACCATCTTCAATTACGCACTTCCTGAACGATCTCCAAATTCCGCGATTCAATGAAATGTGACACTTCCCGAGTATGTTTCGCTAGCGTTGATTTTGCTGTATCCGTCTTCCCATTTTTTGCAATATGCTCTGCCTCCCTAATATGTTCCTGGAACCCAACTTTGGCCACTCGTTTGGTTTGTCCAATATAAACCATGTTGAATTGCGGACAGGTGATCCTATAGATGCCGCTTTTTTCCTCCTTAATTTTCTAGTATTTTGAAGATCCAAGCCTTGATTCCAAGCTGTATTTCCTACTAGTTACTGCTGTACGGTATCCAACCTTCCTTAGTAGAAGATCTAAACCCCGAGTAGCTGATGAGTGGGTGACAGAAATCCATTTTTGTGGTTGATCTTTTGCCTGTGAGTAAAGAGAAGTTAGGTTTTTTTTCTTAAATTTCATTTCAATCCTTGCTTAGTTTTTACCAAAAACACATAAGGAGGGAAATGAAATGAGGGACGTTGTAGCCACGACCAACACCGCAACTAGGAACATAGCCAAATGGCTTCGATGATTGCGCGAAACTCCCCCATAAGCTAAAATACGCGGAAATAGCTGAAGATGTTGAAGAGTCTCTTACGACGTGAAATCGTTATTCCCGAGTCTTCTAGTAAAGCAAGCTTTGGCGCTGTTTAAAGATTGGCTTCTGGATATGAACCACACAGTGGAATGGAAAAGAAAAGTCAGGTGTTATAGTAGGCTGGCCTCTGTCTGCATGAATGAAAATGACTTCATGTTTAAAGACAAGTACTTCAAAGGAACTGCAGGAGCAGCGATGGGGAACCCGTTATTACCACTACTGAGTGATTTGTTTATGGAGTGGATGGAGATCGAATTAGAGGCAAAAGGAATGATGCCTAAAACCTGGCTCAGATATGTGGACGACATTTTCACCATAGTGAAGAAAAATGAAGCTGAAGATCTTCTACAAGTACTCAATCAGATTCATCCGAAAATATCTTTTACCATGGAAAAAGAGATTGAGCGAAAGCTACCGTTTTTAGACCTTCTTATCATTAGAGGCCTACAAAAGCTAGACTTTGACATATACAGGAAAGAAACCAATACTCAAAGGACTATACCAGCTTTGTCAAACCATCATTTCGGACAAAAAATGGCAGCTTACAATATGATGATCCGTCGCATGTTAACTGTCCCTTTAAACAAAGACTGCTTCCAACGAGAAAAGAATTATATCCTGGAAACAGCTAAGAAGAATGGTTACATGAAGCCTCTCATCGAACAGAGGATTCGAAAAATGAAAATGGAATTTAAGAAAAGTAACCTAACTTCTCTTTACTCACAGGCAAAAGATCAACCATAACAAGTTGGGTAGACAGACCTATGCTCATGTCAGAAGGGTTTTGTACTCAACTTACAAAATGCAGTAAACACCAACGAATAAAATCAAGAAACATCTCAAAGACGATTTTATTGGAGATAATGTGCAATTTTAGGACCTAACTATTATTAACAAAGTTGAACGAATATTGACTTCTGAGGTATTTGTTATAGTTATACCCATAAATATCTCCTTTGATAATTTTTTCAGATTTTTTAGATCACGGGTGTCAATTCGAAACACATTATTCATGTATTCCCCACCCCTGTGCCCCACTGAAGCGAAAACTGTCAGTTTAAGAACTGTTTTGAAAAGCTTTCATAGAGAACTTTCAGTTGATACTCATATCGGCTACCTTTCATGAAATTTATTTTCAGGGGCCACTCCTCTGTACTGTAATCATCGATTCATGGCCTGTTTTTCGAATCGTAGAATGGTTACAAAGCCCTTTTGCTAGGAGCTCTCTCCTGCCTCTTCGACTTGTTTTAATTGTATATACTCATCTTCATGATACCTATCACCCCTGAAATTTTCATGCAAATTCTAGCAAAGCTGTAGTGTCTAAGTCGGTAAAAAGCACATATGGCTACATAGCCATATGTTTCCATAGTAATACAGGGCATATTGCTCCATAGTAATACAGGGAAACTCAAATCGCTATAACTTCGGTAAATACTATTTGATCTTTATGAAACTTTCAGAAAAAATCAATCTTATAAATAGTCATCTCTTTGCTAAATTTTATTGAGGTTAAAGGTACCGTTTAGATTTTATACAAGAAAACAGAAAATCGATAAATCATACTATTACTAACAAAGTTGAGGGAACTTTGACTTCTCATGTATTTGTTGTTGTTGTACTCATAAAGGCCTACATTCATGATTTTTTTCAGATTTTTCGGATGGAAGGTGTCCAATCGCGAGGGGGGTACGCGAAAAGTTCGTACATTTCCCCTTCCCCTGCTCCCCTCAGTACTTATAGGGCAATTTTAAGACTTGTTTTGAAAAGATCCCATTGAGACCTTTCCAATGACACCCTACTCGCCTACCAATGGTGAAATTTTTTTTTGAGGGGTCACCTCCCTGTATGGGGAGACCCCCCTTAAACCCCTTTGAAAAAATTTTCCACCCTTAAACTTTCAAGAGGTCATCACTTTTGACCTTTCTACAAAGTTTCATGGCTCTATAGTTTCGGAGAAAAAGTACTGTGACATACAGACGGACGGACAGACGGACACAGGTCGTGATTGCAATAGGGTTTTGTATTTTAGTACAAAACCCTAAAAATGGATTTCTGTCACCCACTCATCAGCTACTCGGGGTTTAGATCTTCTACTATGGAAGGTTGGATACCGTACAGCAGTAACTAGTAGGAAATACAGCTTGGAATCAAGGCTTGGATCTTCAAAAGACTAGAAACTTTAAGGAGGAAATAAGTGGCATCAATAGGATCACCTGTCCCCAATGCAACACGGTTTATATTGGACAAACCAAACGATTGGCCAAAGTTGGGTTCCAGGAACATGTAAGGGAGGCAGAGCATATTGCAAAAAATGGGAAGACGGATACAGCAAAATCAACGGTAGCGAAACATACTCAGGAAGAGTCACATTTTATTGAATCGCGGAATTTGGAGATCGTTCAGGAAGTGCGTGATTGAAGATGGTTAGATGCTTCGGAAAGCTTGTGCATAGCGAGAACCCCGGTAGATAAGCGTTTGAACACGGACTCGGGCAACGCCTACAGCAACTTAATTAAAATCATTGAATGAGTTAAATATTTTAGCAGTAATTCAAATTAAACCATATGTTATGAATATTCTTTTGCACGGCAAACTCATAAACACGTCTTTATTATCTCATGAACTTAAAATTTTGTAATCCTTTTGTTCTTTATCCTTTTGAGTATAAATAGCAGCCATTTTTCATTGAGTTTTTCATACCCTTACCACTGATGAAGAAAACATCGTGTTTTCGAAATACATGTATATGGGAAGTATTGTTATACAATAAACCAAACACCATATTTTAAAAGAAATTTTTAATTTTGAATTTGTTTCATTTAATTTTGTTATAGTTGTAGGTATAGCAACCTTTAGAAGTGTAGAACATATATAAAGTTTGACTTCTTCAGGTTGTCTCACCAAATCACAACTTTGCTACCAAATGACTTCTCTTGCATTTAAATTTTATATCGAAACATTCCCGACTACAGTCTATTCACAAGATATTGCAAAATTCGTGAAATACATTAGAACCCCGGTTAACCGAAATAAAAGGCGGGCAGCCGTTTCAGATAGTGAAATTTTCGGCTAACGCATTAACATTATAATGCAGGAGTAAAAAAACCATTCTATAGGTTGCGCTTGTTAAAGCAATTTACTTTATTATTATTGTTGTATAAATTTACTTTACAGTGCCTGATCAAAAAATTAATATCACTTAGATTTTTGCTAAAATTTATACTTTTGCCCCTGAAAACTCTTTTTTGAAACGACATGAAAAAAGGAAAAAAGTTTTGTTATTCCTTTGCTATTTATTAATAACAAATAAAATACAACCTCTGTCTAAATACTAATATTTCATAAGACCGCCCTTAGCTTTAATAACCGCTTCTATTCTTGCGGTCATACTGTCGATGCACTTATCGATCATGTCCTTTATTTTGTCACTGTTTTCCCATATATTACAAATATTTTCCTTTAATTTATCTACAGTGGGATTAGTAGAGACATGAACTTCCGCCGATTTCAAGAGGCTCCATATATTTTCAATAGGATTCAGGTCGGGGGAATTGCCAGGCCATGGAAGAACAGGGATACTTTCGCCATCAAATATATTTCGCACGTGCTGGACACGGTGAGATGGAGCACCATCATGCATAAAGGTGCTGCAGGTTCCACAGCATCTAAAAAAATTGAAATATGGAATTGATATATCTTCCAGTACTGGAGAGCATTCATTGTTCCGTTGACGAAATACAGTGTCCACATTCATCTGCTGAAATCGAAGACCATATGCTTGACGGTCCTCACAACACAAGCTTCATTATATCGCTCATGTGGCCTTCTCTGAACAAACTGCTGACTTTCTGTTACCGCTTCAACACAATAATCTTGGATTCCTTGCAAATTCCAATCTAGCTTTGCGCATTTTGGCCGTTAATTTCGGTTTTTTTGCAAGTCGCCTGGCTTTAAGCTCGCTTCTCCTGAGTGTCATCCGCGATATAAATATTCCTTCAGCTTCCAGATCCTGATGCAAATTTTGTACGGACGAAAAACTATTTTCACAGGCTTTCTGTATAATTCTTCGGTCTGTTGGAGTCCTTGTGCACCTTTTCCTGACAGAATTCTTTCGTTTGCTGGCAGATTGCAAAGGACTCTCATTCGTGATCTTATTGATTCGCAAACCTTCTCCATTCGTGCAATTTGACGAAAAAAAAGTTGTTTGTCCTTAGCAACGCAGTTATTGATGCTTTTTGTTCCAAAGATATATCTTTACACTTTCCCATGTTGCTTTAATATCCAACTTTATAATAAAATACGCGCAACGATTCAGGTATCTAATTAACCACGAAAAAAGTTCAAATCTTTTGCTTTCACAAAGCAATCACTTTTACCTCCGAACACTTTTCACAAATTAAACCCAAATACTAGTGGGAAACTAACGACTTTTTAGTTTTCTGTTCGATTTACATAAGGATAACTTTTAATGTGATAATAGCCACTAGGATGTACGTATTAAAAACAATTTCAAATTAAATTTTAAATTATCGGGATTTTTCATAGCGCATAAAACCTCTTCAGAATACTTACAAGCATAATTATAAAATGAAAACTTTCTCGAAATCCCGATTTTTATGACATCACAAACGAAAATTTTGAAAAAATCATAAAACTGGTGAGTGTATATTTTGAACAGAGACTGCATAAGTACTTATGTATTGTAAAATTAGCACGTGTGGTGTAGAGGTTAGAGCATTCACCCTATATGCCAGAGGTCCCTGGTTCGAGTCTCGTTGGCGAGACTTAGATTTGTTTCGAGTGATTCTTCGGACGGACTGTAAGCCCGTTCAGTTATGATACGTGCTGGTTTAAAATCAGAACGTATCGCAGTTGGGTGGACGGAAACATGGACGAAACGTGGTACTGACTTTATTACCTTCCCGAGTGTCAATACATTCGATCAAGATAATGAGATACTCTAAATATCTCTCTCCAGAGCGGATCTGTTTTCAGTTGGCTGTTGAGAGGGAGCATACCGATTTTTGCAGAAATAGTTATAGAATAACTTTTGTAACAATTGTAAATACATAAGCAGGATCGCCATGTGAATATATGAGTATAGGGGTGAAACACTTGCGATATGTGAAAACAAGCACAAGTGTCGTACGCCTTCCTGCTTGTTTCCTGCTCCGAGGATTTTTATAACTTATATAGTGTAGAATTTGTAGAATGCAGACACAAGCGTGGAACGCTTTCCGGTCTGCATCCATCCTAATAATAAAATAATCCCATGCAAGCGTTTGCACGCCCTTAGCCTTTGCTTTGCCCTTTGGATATTCCTACGCAGTTAGTCAAATCACAGAGCAGCGTATCGTGAATGTATACTTTATTGAAGTCGCTTCCACTTAAATACTATTTTAACCTAACTTTACATATAGAAATTAATATAACCTAATTGCTGCAAATGTAGTCTGTGTGGTCTAGTAGTTAGAGCTTGAACGCATAAGCCGAAGGTCCCAGGTTCAAATCTCGTTAGGAGCAACGTGATTTAGTTCAGGGGATTTTTCGGACAAACTACGAGTGTTCACTCAGTGGTGATATGTACTGATTTAATCAGATCATATCATAGCTGAGCAAGCACACGGGAGCATGGTACTGACCAAACCAACTTCCGAAAAAATCAATACGGTCATGAAAATGAGACACTCTAACTATCTCTAAGCGAAGGCCCGAGAGGGGCTGTAGTACTACAAAGAAGAAGAAGATTTGCTTACAAACTATACTTAATATTATATTGCTTACAAAAGGCAATGTCAGATTATAAATCTACTAAAATGAAAAATGTACTAGAGTCGTCCATATTCAAATATTTGCTAACTTTGCATAATTTTTTGAATTCATAATGTATCTACTATGGAGATCCCTACACAATAATTGACCTATTCCCCCTCTCAAAAGGTCGGCAATATTAATAAATAAATTGAAACATTTCAAAATCATAAAAAAACTCGATTTTTTTCTACTTTCCTCACTTCTAACTTTAAACCGATTCATTTTAGAGCAAAGTTGTGTGGATATAAAAGCTGTGTAATTAAATTTTCTATAAGATATGATTGTTTAAAACTTTCAAAAGCCTTTAACCTTACCGCAAAAATGCAATAAATATAAACAAGTTGGGTAGACAGAACTGCACTCGTGTCAGAAGGGTTTTGCACTTAACCTACGATGTGCAGACATATAGAAGGATTAAATTCAAGAAAAACTTTAAAGATATGCACAGCAAATATATTTTTGCTTTAAAAGTAAATCCGGTATTACTCCATTTTAACTGGCCAACGTTTTGTTGCAATATTGTTAAAATCATTGACCAAGCCCAATCTTAAATGCCTTTTTGTTATATATTTCGAGAAAATACAATCAAAAGTGTAGTGTCTGGTTTGATGGAAAGCTCATGTAGTAGAAAAACTGTGTTTGATTGTTGTAGTCGGAGAAAATTCAAACGACAATAACTTCTGTACATTCTATTAACACTCATAGAATATAAGGACCTTTTAAATGACACTTATTTATCTACTTACATCTAATCTTATCATACTAATACAGTTTTACTGGCGAAAACATTTAATTTACAGATCCTACTCTTATTAGCAAAGTTGAAAGAATTTCAACCATTAAGTTATTTGTCATTGGATCTACCTTCATAATTTTTTCACCGATCATTTTTAGCTGCTCATCTTCAACTATTCACTAATCGATTCAATCAAGTGTTAATGGCATATACCTTTAATGTTGAAATTCGAGAAAAATAACACAATTTTATTCAAAATTTTTTTCACCCCAAAACTGCCTACAAGTCATAACTTCCGAAATTTTCGCAAAGTTTCATGGCTATAGGCTCTAGAGTTTCGGAGAATAACTGCTGTCACATACAGACGAACGGACGGACACAAGTACCTATTTTAATAGGGTTTTGTATTTTAGTACAAAACCCTAAAAAGGAAAAAGTCTTATTTTATTTTATTTTTTACCACTTGAAATGCACTTAGGATCTTCATAATTCGCCCAAAAAAATTTTTTAATAATATAATATAGTAAAATAGCACACCAATTTTCACCATATCAATTCAATAGATTTCCCATAATAATTTTGCAATTTAATTTATTTTTAAAAACTCACTCAGAAACTAAAGCATTTAGAAGTTAGATATTTTTTTTACATATAAAAAAACACTCCACCTATCGAACGCACTTTAAGAAATTAAAATTGGTTCATTAAGGCGGCCTCAGAAATTACTTAAAGTTAAAAAAAAATTTTTTTCCTAACAAAGAAATTGAATATCTCGGTAACTATTGATTTAAATTAAATTCAAAAATTGGATTGTAAAGTAATGTAAAGTAATTTTATTTTCGTAACTGATTTTCGACCGTTATCGTTCGATCTTCTTCAGCGATTGTTTCACTTAACCTAAAGATCCTACTTATATACTAAGTCCTTAATTACATTGAGGGATGTTTCCTAAAGAGGGTAACTAAACAGTGGCAACTTTTTCGAACTTCGTCGAAACCCCCTGGAGGAATCTATCAAATGAGTTGAGAGGACGATTAAAAGCTGCGAGCCACTAATCGGTGAACTGACGAAAAACAAGAGTAACGAACTCAACTCTACCAAGGATCAAATGCTTGCCCAAGATTCACAAGGAGGAAGATGAGATGCGAGAAATAATATCAGCTGTGAATGCTCCAACACAAAAACTAGCAAGATGGCTAGTGGAGGAATTCAAAAATATGCAACCGATTGAGAGCAACTCCGTTAAAAACACCAAGCAACGGAAAAGCTGTTAACATATGGCCGCCAACAGAAGACGACGTGATGGTATCGTTTGATGTGAAAGCTCTCTTTCTCAGTATACCAGTGATGGAAACACTTAGCTACATCGAGGAGTGGTTACTAAAACAGGACAATTTACGACGCGACTGGTATTCAAAAAATGGAGAAACAACGTAGAAGAAATGGGCTCACTTCACTATTTCTACAAGAACGACGACAAGTATGAAAATGGATGCCAACTATGCTCATTCATCAGCTACAAAAAAATTGAAATTGGAACGCATTTCGAAAAAGACAGGATGCAATAGCACTAGCAGAAAATACAGCGTTGAAACAATTCTTGAATCAACTAAGGATGGCAAGAAAAAGGAGGAAAAGGGTGGAATCTATTGGACAGAAGAAACGCTTGGCAAAAACAAAATTTCCAGAATATATTAAGGAGGCTGAACAGATCATCAGAAGAGGTTAAATAGAAACAGCAAGATCATCATTAGCCAGACATAAAAATTAAGGAATCTCATACTATTCAATGGGCTAATCTAGATATGGTACAGGAAGTCCGGGACTGGAAAAAGTTGGATGCTTGCAAATCTTTCTGGATCTCGAGAGTCCCCAGTGAACAACGTTTAAATACGGATCTAGCGAGTAGATAAAGTGACCTAATTAAAATGATCAAATAACTAATTTTTTGTAATAAAATCTCCACAATTATTTTACTTGCCATAGCTAACCCGTAATTGCATCACAACTTTCTGTAATTCCCGGTAATAGATTCACCTTTAAGCTCTTTGTTAATTTTATACCTGCCTCAGCTAACCCTTAATTGCATTATAATTGTATGTTATTTCCCGTAGTAGTACTTAAGGATATTTATGTTTATTACCTGATGTATCTTTTCTGCCATTAAATGTGAAGGGTTTAAATATTCGGATGAATATAATAATAGCTTCAGAATACCGCCACTGATGAAGAGGGTAACTTATCTTCGAAATACCGGTATCTGGTTAAGAAATTTAATAATAAATTGCGCTTAAAAAAAAAATTTTATTTTTTTTTCAGTAAATATTATATATTATATCTTCTTCTTCTTCGTAGCACTACAGCCCCTCTCGGGCCTTCGCTTCCTGCATATAGCGCCTCCAACTGTCTCGGTCCATTGACCGCATGCTCCAATTTTGAAATCCGAGCAGCGATGAACTGTCTTCGTCGATCGAGTCAGACCAGCATTTTATTGGTTTCCCCACTGGTCTGCGGCCTTCAGTTCTCCCAACGAATACCTTTTTGGGTATCCGTTATTCGTCTGTGCGACCCGTCGCTCAAGGCGTTCAATATATTTGCGGATGCTTGGGTTAGGGTCCATGTTTCACATCTATAACATAACACAGGTCTTATCACAGATTTGTATACTTGGAGCTTTGCTTTCCTGTGTATGCAGCTGGTCTTCAAGATCGTCAAAACTGAAATAAAAAAAAAATATTTCATTTGCGATCTGCATTCTTCGGCGTATTTCTTTTCTTTCAAGACTGGCTCTCGTTATTTTGGCGTCTAAATACACAAATTGTTTTCAAAACATCTATATTATATTAGACATTATAAAGGAGGAATAAACAAATGAAGCCAAGAAAAATCCCATTGTAAGGAAAACAAACAATTGAAACTATAATGTAATACATTTTCTCATTTTTTATGAAACCAGAATAGTTTGAATAAAAATATAATATGCTAAGAGAACAAATAGTTCAGTCTTCTTTCATCTTTCGAAAGTACCGGATATATGACCTGCATCGATGGACGGAACCTCCACTAGTCCAGCCATCGGGTTGTGGCTTTTCTTTTTGTTGTAGGGGCTCTCGCCAACTACACCTTGATGCCACACTTTCTTCTGTGCACTACAGATTTCTCGTCGGGGATGGGGTTTATGACAGCGTGCAGAGAACAAAAACGGTAAGTAATATATCCTTAAACAAGAAACCGTCAGCCGTTAAGCCTGCGCCTTTCTGTGCTTATTCTGCGCTCTTTGTTTCTTCACTCTGCAGATCGTGTATGCGATAAATACTTTGTAGTGGAACTTGGTGCTAGGGGGAAGAAGCCTCCCACGATACCGCAGGCTTTAGCCTGCAAGCCTATACATGCGTCCCTGGACAAAATCACTCTCCATGAAAACTAACTCCTGGTTCACTGGGGCAGCCCAACATCGCTGCAAGTCCACTCACAATCATTACAGATTCTAGCCTTATGGTGCTAAGAATTCTTCCCATGATGGATGGAGAGACTGGTACCGATTCTGGTGAATTAGTGTAATATCTTGGTTTTTTTGTTTCAAAATAGCTCTTAACCTTTAATTAGCCGCGTGGGGTCCATTGGACCCAAAGCGAGTTTATTAACTTTGTATTTCAGCGAATATTACGCGTACTGACCTGTGCATCCTGATAGCCTCCTAGCTTATATGTATCTTTCTTCTCAGTATTCCGCTGGCAGCTACGTTAACCACACGTTTCAGAGGAGAGTGTAAATAAAAGTTTAGTGCAATTTTTCGAAGTATGTGGTTAAATTTTACTTTTCTTTTCTCAAAGTTAGGGTTGAACTTGTAGTTAATTTAAACTTTGTAGGTTAAATAGCACGATGACGAGCCGCTTTCTTAACATAGAACAGATAACGGCACTTCTGAATGAGAACAAAGAGGAGCCATTTGACGAAAGTGACAACCAGCTAGCCATTGAAGAATGCTCTGTTGAGCAACATAATCATTGTTCTGATGCCGAGCAGAGTGAGTCTGACGCTGAGCAGCCAGTGAGTGTGAAATAGAAAATGAAGTTGCATTTTTAGAGCATTACTTAGGAAAAGACAAGGAAACAAAATGGTCCAAAACGTGTTCAAACCAAAGAATACAACAAAAAGCCCACAACATCGTATTGAATTCACCTGGACCAAAAGGAGAAGCTAAAAATGCCAAAAACATGATTGATTGTTTCAATTTATTTTTTGATACGTATATAATACATCTTATTCTTAGAAAAACAAATGTATAAATTGAGAAAGTATTCCAAAGATTTCAAAGAGAACGCGCCGCAAAAGAATAAATTTTTTTTCTGATGTGATGCCATCTCGACGTTTTTTGTTTATACTTCGTTGTCTACGATTTGATGATGCACTATCTAGAGCATCGAGATTACCGCTTGAAAAATTGGCACCAATTCGAGAATTTTGTGATCCATTGAGCAATAACTTCAAAAAATACTACTCGGTTTCCGAATAGTTTACAATAGACGAACAGTTACCAGCTTTTAGAGGCAGATTCTCCAGGTTAGTTTACATGCCCAGCAGATACAATAAATATGCGATTAAACACCATGCAATGGTGGACACCAAAACAGCTTTTCTTCAAACCTTTGCAGTTTATGTTGGTATTCAACCAGACGACCCTTATAAGTTACCAAATGACACAGTTAGCATCGTGAATAGACTTGTAGAACCAATCAAAGGTACGGGGCGTAATATCACAATCGATAATTGGTATACTAGTAGTTTTTTGGCAAAAGACTTACCACAAAAGAAGCGTATTCTGGTTGGTACTTTACGGAAAAACGAAAAGGAAATTCCATTAGAGTTTCGCCCCAAAAGACAAATGAAGTACATCCATCAAAATTTGCGTTTCATAATGAACTGACTCTTGTTTCACATGTACCAAAAAAGTCTAAGGCGGTGGTTCTGTTGTCAAATATGCACTACGATCAAGCAATATGTGAAGACGATCAGAAAAAGGCAGAAATAATACAATTTTATAACAAAACTAAAGGCGGTGTAGGCACTAACGATAAATTGTGTGAAACATATAACGTTGCCCGGCGAACAAATAGATGGTCCATGGTAATTTTTTTCACCTTTTCAATTTCGCAGCAATAAACGCGTATGTTATTTATAATACGAATAATAACAGTTGAATTACTAGGAGGGGATTTCTCAAAAAAAATTCCAAAGAACTTGTACTAAATTTGAAAAACAAAAGAGCTTAAATTCTCACTCTGGCACGGACTTTGAATAGAAGACTGCAAATTGACTCCGAATCTTCACAAATTTAACACTCATGTATGCTAATATAAGAAGCTTAAGACACAAGCTAAGTGATATTCAGATTAACCTGCAGCAAAATCCTGACATAGATTTGATTATTCTCAATGAAATCTGGATTTACCCAGAAGAAGCACGATTTTACAATATTGAAGGATATAATAGACTACAGGAAGAACAATGGAAACCAGGCTTTCAAGTTTGTATATATGCAAGCGAAAAAAGAATCGAAACGACTGGTGAAAAAGGCTAAATTCTCATTTTTCTCAAGAAGAATGGAAACAGCGGCTGACAACTCCCGTGAAATATAGAAAATAATAAATGAGGTAAAGGATAACTCTTCACCCCAAGGTATATCACAAAACTTTCAACTGAATCCTGATGGGCCCTCTAATACATCGTATCCACGTGATTCGGCGAACTCATTAAATAACTTTTTTTCAACAATTGGTGGAAGAATCACTTAAGAAAACGTTGCCAGTTCAGCAAGCTATGTAAATACTACAAATATCTCAATAAATTCCATCCCTCACATTCATCCAACAAATAAAAGGGGAGTCTTAAATGTAATCAACGAATTGAAAAAGAATACGGCGCCAGGCATCACGATGAATGAGATTAGTCTAATAAATCAAATTTTATAAACGTGCATATTAGGAATGGGACTTTCCGGAAGAAGAAAAACTTGCAAAAATAGTTCCTATATTTAAAAGTGGTGATCAGCTCGACCCGAATAACTATCGCCCGATTGCGCTGCTGACGGGATTTAGTAAGATATTTAAAAAACATAATAAATAATCGATTGACATCATTCTTAATTGAAAACTCTATCATAAGCCAACATCAGTTTGGTTTTCAAAAGAACAAGAATACTTTGGATGTCCTACATTCTGTGTCACACGTTTCATCAATCTAGGACTTGACAGAGGTAATTATATTATCGCAATTTTTGTGGATTTGAAAAAAGCATTTGATACAGTTGATCATGACCTCTTGCTTCGTGAATTTGAATCGTATAGTATTCAGGGTAGTCCTAAGCAGTTGTTTAAGAGTTACTTGGAGGGAAGATCGCAGAGAACTTTAATCAACAATGTCCTGAGCGATCAAGCACCTACGAAAACAGGAGTTCCCCAAGGCTCAATACTTGGCCCAACTTTGTTCCTGCTATACACAAATAATCTAAATGCATATGGACTGACGGGATATCACACATTATATGCTGATGTCACAGTTCTACTTTATTCAGGACGAGACAAAACTCCCATTGAGAACATTATAAACGAGGATCTAGGAAAATTCCATCAGTGGTTAATTGGAAACAAACTAGTATTGAACACTACAAAGACAAAATACATTGTTTTTAAGCAAAAGAACAAAGGGGACATAGATGTCGAAATAAATATTAACGGCGAAAAAATGCAGAGTGCTAGAAATGAAATATCTTGGTCTTATCATAGACCATCGTATGACCTGGTTGCCACACATAAATAGCTTAAGGAGGCAATTAGCCCCAATGATAGGCTTGTTAAGAAGATATGAGTCTTTTCCAATGCACATCAAGAAACTTGTTCTAGATGCGTTTGTCCTGACGAAATTACATTCTGGAGTACTTATTTGGAGTCAATCAGCAAAGCAACATTTAAACAGTATATCCAGGCTGCTGACCAAAGCGTATAAAAACATTCTGAAACTGTCAATGCTTACTCAGACTAGTTTGGTTTACCAATCGGCAAAATCATTAACCTTTAGTCAAATCATTAAAATGGAGAAAGCTAAGTTTATCTTCAAAAATTTGAAAACTAATGGATCGGAGCGAACACCATTAATTAAGGTATCACAGATCATCCCATATAATGCGAGGAATGCAGATCAATTCGTAATACCTTTTGCCAGAACGGATCGTCTAAAGAACTATGCAACGAATGATGCTCTGCGTATATGTATATAACAATCTACCAGAAATGGTTAAGAAAGCAAACTCACTTTTGGTATTTAAGAAAAGACTAAGGGAGCATTTAGGAGCACTGATTGAAGCGTGGACCTGTCATTCTGCTTTTATGAGCCCAGTATCTTAGGGCGTTTTTTTTTTGACCCTATCGGCGAGATACTAAAGTGAGTGCATCGTATTATATTGATTTTTTTTTATCTCTGAGAGCTGATCATGATTTTTGGATTAGATGTTCATGAAAAGGACTAGTTCACATTATTTTGTATGCCCCCTTATACCGATGTATTAAACATTGTCTGGGTGGCACAAAGGACGAAGTGACGTAATGTGAATGCAGATCGCACGAACGTTGTGCGACGAAGAAAGAGTGATGGAGAGAGTGGTAGGGAATGGAGGTATTTAGAAAAAATAGAATGAAATTAAACATTTAAGTAGTTTTTTCAAAGATCCTTATATTCTTTAAGTTTCAATAAAATTTACAGAAGTTGTAGCCGTTTGGGTTTCCTCCGATTACAATAATCGTCCATCCACCCAGACACTACACTTTTGACTGGATCTTCTCCCAATTTTCAGATAAAATGAATAACAAAAATACGTCGATGGTTTTGGCAACATTGGAACAAAATTTGGATGGTTAAAATGGAGAAGCAAGAATATATTTGTTGTGCATGTCATGAAAGTTTTTCTTGAATTAAATCATTCTAGTATCTGCATATTGTAGGTTAAGCGTAATTCTGTCGACCCTACTTGTTTTGTCTATTGGATAGTCTAAAAAGTAGTGAGTCTTTTTGTCACTAGATGGCGTTCGTTGTCATATATCGGGCAATACTAATCAGATTGAGTCAAACTGACATGCATTTGAAAGGTGACATTCCAGTCTATAATTTTCATATGGACAGTTTTGTATTTCGTCATTCGTGTCAAAAGTTGTATTCATTTAAAATGAGTGAAATTTCTCAAAAACTTCGTTATATTTTACAATATCACTACGATCAAGGTGAGAATGCATCGCAGGCTGGTGGAAAAATTTGTGCTGTCTCTGTTCCCTGTGTGATGTCTCTGTTCCCTTGCTTTCGTTCTGGAAATTTTGATGTCAAAGATGCAGCTCGCTCAGGTCGGCCAATCACTGAAAAAGTCGATGAAATCTTACAAAAAAATTGAAGAAGGCCAACACATAAGCATGATATTGCTAAGGAACTGAATATAAATCACCAAACAGTTTTGAACCATTTGCGTAAGGCTGGATACACAAAGAAGATCGACGTTTGGGTGCCGCATGAATTAACACAAAAATATTTGATCGACCGAATTTCCATTTGCGAAATGCTAATACAACGCAACGAAATCGAGCCATTTTTTAGGCAAATCATTACGGGCGATGAAAAATGGGTAAGATACGAGAATGTTGTTCGAAATACATCATGGTCAAACAAAGGTGAATAATCACAAACGACTTCAAAGCCGGGATCGACACCAAATAAGGTTATGCTGTGTGTACGGTGGGATTGGAAGGGAATTGTTTATCATGAGGTGCTGGAACCAGGCCAAACACTCAATTCGGCTCTGTACTGGCAGCAATTAACTAGATTGCAACAAGCAATTCAAAAAACTAACCAGAATTGATCAATAGAAAGGGCTTTATCTTCCATCATGACAATGCCAGACCACACACATCTTTGATGACCCGGCAAAAATTGATAGAGCTTGGCTGGGAACTTTTGATGCATCCACCGTATAGTCCAGACCTTGCACCATCAGACTACCTCTGCAAAACTTCCTTAATGAAAAGAAATTCACTTCGAAAAGGGACTGTGAAAATTACTTGGCCAAGTTTTTCGCCGATAAACCACAGAAGTTCTACACAGATGGAATAATGGCTCTACCCAAAAAATGGCAAAAGGTCTTAGATAATGATGGAGAATATGTACTTAAATAAAATCTATTTTAGATAAAAGAAATATTCAATCGAAAACAAAAAAAGGTTCAATACATTTTATACCTACTTACCAATATTTTCCTTAGACGCTTTTCTGAAAAATTTGAATGTGTGGGAGAAAAACAGATTACATATTCGTAACTAGCGCGCCAAAATCAGTCATCAAATCTGCAGGCCTGTGTAATTTACCGTGAAACTTGGAGCTAGGGGAAAGAACCCGCCCCACGACACCGCAGACACTAGTCTGTAAGCGCATAGACGCGTCCCTGGACCAAGTCAATCTCAGTGAGAACTACTTCTAGTTCACTGAGGCAGCGCAACATCGCTGCAAGTCATTAACGGACAATTAACCACTCACAATCACTACAGATTCTAGCCTTATTGTGCTGAGAAATCCTCCCATGCTGGACGGATACACTGGTACCGACTGTAATGGATTATTATAATATATCCTTCAATTCAAGTTCAGAGAAGAAGAAGAACTGTCATTGCGTGTCATAACAAATAATTGTCAGAGTGAAAATTTGCTACATATTTGTTTCAAATAAATTAAATTGTCTGTTATTAGTGAAATTTGATCAAAATCAGCAATTATTATTACATCATATTGAAGTGAACTGAATTTAGTGAGTATATAGTATTGATACGATTGCTTGATTTTCAACCTAACCTTAGCAGTATTCACTTATATATTTGGTGCTCTGTTTTTTTCAATATAATGTCGAATAAGTGCGGAATTTGCAAAAAAGTGGTCAACAAAGGCGATTTCGCAATGAAATGCGACAGTCTGTGTGGAAAATGGTTCCACACAAGCTGCATATCAATGCCAGACACTGTCTATAATGCCTTGAATGAGGCGGTAGATTGATGTTTTTGGGTGTGCCCCAGTGAAAAAGCCACTGCCTCTAAGCTGCTAAAAGCAAAGCAATTAACAGCGAGTCAAAGCCAAGCTGAAATAATGGATAAAATTTCAGGTCTGAATGACACTAGCAGAGAAATTGCAAAAAAACTAGAAGATCTGCAATCGCAAATCTCCAACAAATCAGTGCGGCCTGTTTCATATGCAGCAGCATTGTCCCAGAATCCAATAGGAGTAGCGCCGAAATATAATGGAGGGGTTATAATAAAACCGAAAGAAAGGCAAGCTTCAGACAAAACTATGGCAAGAGTAAAGGAAGCATTTAAGCCAGCGGCGGCTAAAATTCCGATTACATACAGCAGGGAAATTACTGATGGTGGCATTTTACTCAAAACTGAAAGTTTATCTAATACAGAGGCTCTTGTCAATTCATTGCAGGAATGCCTAGGTGATGCTTATAAAGTGGTTCCCACTAAGCAGATGATGCCTAGGTTAATAGTGCATGAATTGGAAAGAACATTTGAGAGTGATGAGCTTTTGGATGAGATAAAGGCTCTCAATCCAGGTATTCCTGATCGCTCAATCAATGTAGTCAAGCACTGGCAAAGCAGAAAAACATCTAAATATTCATTAATCTTTGAAGTACCGGGAATTTTATACAAGCGATTGGTTAATACATTTGTTAATATAGATTTTAACTCATATTTTTGTAGGGAAGAATTCAGCATTAGAAGATGCTTTAAGTGTCAAAAATTTGGCCACTCTTCAATAAACTGCAAAAGTAGCATAGAGGTTTGTGCCAAATGTGCCGAGCATCACGACACAAGAAGCTGCAATTCCCAATCTAGTAAATGCTCTAATTGCCTGTCAGCAAAAAACAATCAAGTTTCTCATCCAGCATCTCATAAAGAGTGCCCTGAATATCTTAAGGCTATTAAGTCGTTCCGAAGAAGAATCAATTATATATCTGAAAATGAATAAAGCATTAAATAGAAATATATTTTATGCTAACATTCGAAGCATTAGGAACAAGTTTGATGACTTTGAGGTGTTTTGTAACTCACATGAGAGTCTGGATGTCATCATATTGAATGAAACTTGGATTTGTAGTGAGGAAGTTAGGTTATATAACGTAAATGGATTTCAGTCTATACATAATTGTAGGGATCAAAGTCAAGGTGGAGGAACTGCTATTTACATAAGAAACAATATTAAGTATAGAGTTCTTCTAGTAGATAATAGATATAATACGATAGTTATTTCCCTTCAGAATGAGAGGCAAAAAATAAAGATTGGAACGTATTATAGGGCGCCTAGTGAGAATGTTAATGAATTTATTGAATACTTAGATGATATCTATCAAAGTCACGAAAATTTGACGGTCATAGCTGATGTGAATATCGATACACTTCATAGCAACAGCATTAGTATGAACTATTTAAATATGTTAAATATGAATGGAGCACGGATGATTAACTATCAACCTACAAGAATAACGGATAACTGCTCTACACTTCTCGATCATATCGTTACTAACAGTAAACTTCTTGGTTAAATATGAGGTTTGGCCGGACTTAGACCATAGCGTCTTAGTTGTTACTGCTGAGGGAGTTAGAAAAGTGTTGATACCCATGGCAAAAAAAAGGTTTACAGCTTAGATAGAGAAAAATTTTTTGAACTAGTAGATAGTAAATTTAAAAACTGCAACCATTGGTTACACATTTCGGAAATTATTAAAACCATCCAAAGCGCGAAAGAGTCAGCTACTACCGTCAAAATGATACGTACTAGAAGTAACACTTGGATTACTAGGGAAATAATTAGAGAAATTAGGAAGAAGCATACTCTATTTAAACGTATGAAGAATAATCCAAATATAGATAACCATATTTAGAACTACAAGAAACAGAAAAATAGGGTTAACTCATTGATAAGAGCTGCCAAAAGAGAGTCTCTTGCTAAGCGAATTGCTTCTGCTGATGGAAATGCTAGAAAAGTATGGCAGACGCTTAATAATGAAATTTTGTCATCAGGTGGGGAAAGCAAACAAAATACTGATATTTGTGCTGAAACCCTTGGGATACATTTCAGCTCTATAGGGAAAAGATTAGCCGATGAACTTGACCAAAAATTTAAGTTAATGAATTTTAATCGATATCAGATTCCGCTTAACGTCAAATCAATTTTCCTCGAACCTACATTCGATAATGAAGTTATATCAATTATAGCTTCGCTAAAGAATTCATCTTCAGGCAGTGATGGTATTTCTGCTAGGGAACTTAAATTGATAAGAGAAATAATCGCCCCACACTTAGTCCTCGAGTTGGTGAGTTTCCATCGGAATTTAGGGATGAAATAGTGATTCCTGCTTTCAAATCAGGATGTGTAAAGGAACCTTCAAATTATAGGCCTATTAGCCTCACGAACACTTTGAGCAAAGTATTTGAAAAAATAATTAATATTCGGATCACTCGATTTATTAATGACTCATTAGGGTTTGATTTGAACCAGTATGGGTTTATTGAAAAAAGTAGCACAATATCTGCTACTACGGATGCCTTACAATTCATCAATAACGAACTGGATGACGGAAAATATGTTGCCGCAATATTTGTAGATCTAGCTAAAGCCTTCGATACGGTCAACCATGACATTTTGCTTTTGTGCCTAAGTGAATTGGGCATCAGAGGCCCTCCGTTGAATTTGATCGGCAACTTCCTGAGTAATAGAACTATTTCAGTTTGTGTTAACAAAGAAATTAGTTCTAAGTATAAGATTGTCCCTCAAGGTTCGATACTTGAGCCAACTCTTTTCGTTTTATACATACACAACATCTATTTTTCTGGTTTGAAAGGGAAATACATTGTATACGCTGATGATACACTGCTTCTTTATTCAGATTCATCTGCGGATGCTCTTGAACAAAGAATTAATGCTGATCTTATATCTTACGGTACTTGGTTATTAGGGAATAAACTTACTATTAATACGAGTAAAACTAAACTTATGATATTTAAACAAAACAAGTTGGGTAGACAGACCTATGCTCATGTCAGAAGGGTTTTGTACTCAACTTACAAAATGCCGTAACCAGTAACGAATAAAATTAAGAAACACGTCATGTTCGAGGATCATACTATTATTAACTAAGTTGAAAGAATTTTTTTAATTCTGAGGTATTTGTTAAAATTATACCCATAAATATCTCGCTTGATAATTTTTTCAGATTTTTTTAGATCACGGGTGTCCATTCGCGCGGGAGAAAACACATTTTTCATGTATTTCTCCCCCCCTCTCTGTGCCCCCACTGAAGCAAAAACTGTCAGTTTAAGAACTGTTTTGAAAAGCTCTCATAGAGAACTTTCATTTGATACTCATATCGGCTACCTTTCATGAAATTTTTTTCAGGGGCCACTCCTCTGTCCTGTAAGCATCGATTCATGGCCTATTTTTTCGAATCCTAGAATGGCTACAAAGCCCTTTTGCTAGGAGCTCTCTCCTGCCTCTTCGACTTGTTTCAATTGTATGTAGTCATCCTCATGATATCTATCATTCCTGAAACTTTCATGCAAATCCTAGCAAAGCTGTAGTGTCTAAGTTGGTAAAAAGCGCATATGGCTCCATAGCCATATGTTTCCATAGTAATACAGGGCACATTGTTCCATAGTAATACAGGAAAATTCAAATCGCTATAACTTCGTCAAATACTATTCGATCTTGATGAAACTTTCAGAAAAGATCAATCTTATAAATAGTCATCTGTTTGCTAAATTTTATTGAATTTAAGGGTACCATCTAGATTTTATTCAAGAAAACATAAAATCGATAAATCATACTATTACTAACAAAGTTGAGTGAATTTCGACTTCTCATGTATTTGTTGTTGTTGTACTCATTAAGGCCTACATTCATGATTTTTATCAGGTTTTTCGGATGGAAGGTGTCCAATCGCGAGGGGGGGGGGGGGGGGGGTACGCGAAAAGTTCGTACATTTCCCCTTCCCCTGCCCCCCTCGGTACTTATAAGGCAATTTTAAGACTTTTTTTCAAAAGATCTCATTAAGACCTTTCCAATGACACCCTACTCGACTACCATTGGTGAAAAATTTTTTTTGAGGGGTCAACTCCCTATATGGGGAGACCCCCTTAAACCCCTTCGAAAAATTTTTTCACCCTTGAACTTTCAAGAGGTCACCACTTCTGACCTTTCCAGAAAGTTTCATGGCTGTAGCCTCTATAGTTTCGGAGAAAAAGTGCTGTGACATACAGACGGACGGACAGACGGACACAGGTCGTGATTGCAATAGGGTTTTGTATTTTAGTACAAAACCTTAAAAATAAGGTGGATATCAATTTAAATGTTAAAATCTATGAAGACAATATTGAACGGGTTTCCTCGATCAAGTATTTAGGTGTTGAGGTAGATGAAAAGTTATCTTGGTCAAAGCATATTAGTAATTTAAAATCAAAATTAGTCTTCTGGATAAGAGTGTTCAGGAGTAGAAGCTATTTAGATATTGGTCTCAAAAGATTAATTTATAATGCACATGTTTTGCCTCAGGTAACTTATGGCATATTGAATTGGTGCCATGCGTCGGAATCGAACATTGACTCAATTCATAGAATGCTGAATAAGATTGTCAAGGCAATGCATGGTCTAGATAGGTTGACACCCAGTAATAGTCTTTATTTATTGACTAGAAAATTTAGTATTAGACAGTTGATTTTTATGGAAAAGGCTAAATTTGTATTTAAAATCAGTACTAATAGTTTGAAATCAGGTATAAAACTCATCAAACACAGAGATGTCCACTCTTACAATACGAGAAATAATGACTACCTTAAATTATCACTTGCACGGACAAATAGAAGACTCCATGATCCAGTAAGGCTGGCCATGGAATCTTATAACTCATTACCAACTGAGTTGAAGAATGTCAAATCATTTCCCATGTTGAAAAACTTTTGAAAGAATACACTGCTAAGGTTTGGATGGGTTGAGCTTGCGTTTCTTTATTATATTTAGTTGAATTTCTTTACTTCTGTTTTAATTGTTCAGTTCTTTAATTAGTCATCGTAGTTATTATTAACAACTTAATATCTTCCCTTATACCAGCAGCGTTCTGTTGCTGACTGGGAAGTGGGATATATGTGTAAATGATTTTCAAAAATAGAATTTGAACTGGTTTAACTGGATAATTCAAATATGAGCTTCTTCTTCTTCTTCTTTTATGTTTAACAACTAATAATCTTTATAACAAGCTTTATGTCAAGTCCTTCTATCCCATATAAGTAGTTGTACAAGTCTTTTATTAGTAAATGTAAAAAAAAGCTAACAAATAAAAAAAAATATTTATATATATATACTAATAATTTGTGATATTGTTAGTGTGGATTTGGAAAACCTTTCCTTAATCCTTTGTCCTGTCGGGAAGTGCTGAACAAAGGAGGTGCTAATTGCTAGATGGTACCGGTGTTTCGCTGGTACTACATGAAGAAGCTCACTATCCATATATCTGATCCCATTGTCCATTGTAAAAAAAAAAAATATATACATTTTTTTGTTTCAAAAAGGTAAATTTTACGTTTGAAGTCGCGTAACAATTATTTGTAGCATATACTGATACTTTTAATACCTTATCATTTCCTCATAGCTTTCGGAAAAAAACAATTTTCTTGAAGCAGAAATCATGCTGCTAAATCTCTCCAGCAATCAACTATGACTAATATTTCAATTTTCCGCATATGCCCATTTGGCATTTTCAGAAAATGGCACATTCACCATCATTTCAAATGAATCAGCCTAAACATTATTCCACTCCACCCCAGATTTCTCATGAAAACCGAAAACTCGATTCAATTGCGCTGAAAATTTCGTTTGAAAAACAATAATAATTTCATAAGGAAAATTTCGCAAATGACCTTGCATATCAATCTACAGATTTAAAACGTCTTTTGAATTTTCCTGAATCAACAAATGATAAATAAAACAAGTTTCAATACATGCTAGAATTAATTCGGTATACGATTACTCTGCGCGCCAAAAAATTTCTAAAGAAATTCATCGTCAGAGCTCTCGAAAACAACATCGCGTCATTGCATGGTGAGCTTCTTCAGTTTACGGTTGGTTTCTCTATTTTTCGCGTTCGCTATCATTTCTTCTCGCTACTATCGCAAAACAATTTACAATTGATCGACTCGCTAATCATCCACTTTGTACTTTTTCGCCAGCCAACGTACGTTGAAAGCCACCGAAAAACATCTCTATACAAATTCAGTAACTAATTCATCCATCGCGCGGATGAAAGATACTTTCGTCTTAAGGTTTTGGCTTACGTTTAATGAAAAGTAAACCTGTTTGCCGAAAAGACGGCGGCGACTGACCGGCTCAGCTCAGGACCAGGTCCCAATAACTACTACTCAAAGAGCTAGCGCGAAAAAACAGATTGCAATTTCCTCTTTGTGCGAATTAGACAAAATAAATCGCGCAAAAAATTGTTGTTTACGACTAAAATTTCGCGTTTAGATGCGTCATATCCACGCAAAAATTCTTGGTAAACAACAGCTTGAGGCGAGGCGGTGAGGCGCGCGACTTACGGGGCATCGCTTTGGCCAAAACAGCACTCGTCGAGCGCGCAAAAAGAGAATATCAATGCTGCAGCGAAAACTCGCGACTATGCTAGAGCTTTGGCCAATACCTGGACTATGACCCAATCGGCAAGTTGATTGGGCTCAATATCGACAACATGGATCGGGGTCCCGTGCGTCATCTTGTCGAAGGAATGCGAGAATGCGATTGCCTAACCCACTTTCAGAATGGCTCCCCGGAGCATAATGGGTGGCTGTGCGACTTAATTCCATCGTGGCCATTTAGACCTCGTTCCCGCCCTTTCCATGGCTCCCATTAATGCCCGCCGAAATCCGCCACTACCAATTTGCCCTTTGTCCTTCACAAACTCATTGATATCGATAGTGAATACCACACATCGTGCACTGAGCAGTAAACTTGATATGATTATTGGTAAAAGCTTTATCACACTGCTCCGTAAAAATGTGTATCCAAACCAATTGAAAAACGCCAGTGCAAGTGGAAAAATACTAGAACATATTTCCACACCAATCCCTCAATGGGAAGACGCGCTCATAATCCTTTGCATAAAGCGAATGTTGAATTTCTCACCCCAAGAACCAACTGCTAGTCAGACAGTTATCAGTATCAGCGATTCCGCGAGCTTATTCTACGACCACATTCTATGCTCGGTCTCAAGTACGCGCCGCATAAATATGTTGCGAAAGTTGTTTTGGCAGAGCGCCTAGAAAGCATTCACGCCGCGATTTGGAAGTCCAATGACTCACGTCCAAGTGCCGAATCGTCGGAATGATGCTATGGCTAAGGCGCTTCGCCTAGCGAGGCTAGCAAGAATCGACGAATCTATGCTGGCGCGGCGCGCATAGTTCGACAATGTTGTTGCGCAAATGGGGCAAAAGTGGCCGCAAAGCTTGTAGGTCTGTTTGTTTATCACTGCCTTCAGTACTCGCCTCTGAATTCGCATTGGCACTGGCACTAGCGCTGGCATTCGCAATCGCATTTACAATTCGTGGTTAGTGCGTACCTGGGCACTTTCCGCGGTTCGTCTCATGTGTGGTAATTACCTGCCGAAAGCTCGGAAGCGACTCTGACTCTCCTTCCCTTTGCATGGAGCAATTTCGGCCGACTATTGAAAACAAACATCGAAACCTCTTGCGTATCCCAAGATTCTGGAAACACTCGAAGCTACACACATCGCGGTCGCCGAAATTCAAGTAAAGTTCATACGCCGCTAAATTTGTCACCTTACAGTGCACTTGGTGAAATATTTTGTTATTGTCGCTGCTGGAGAGGTTGTTTTGCTTCCGTTTTCAAGAAGCCGCCGAGTCGCGAATAATTTCCGCGCAAAGTACCTATCTCAGAGTGCTTTTGCTCCGCTGCGAGGCTTTTCAACGGACTCTTTTGGACAATTTCGAATCGCAAAATGTGGTATTTCCGGTAAGCAGAACGATGACATATTCTGTTGAAGACATCCTCCAAGTATCGTCGCTTTCGAATCTCACTTCCAAATCAAATCCTTTCTGATGTGGCGCGACATCTCGATTACTAACTGCCCTCTGTGTCCTTGTTAGTGAATAAGTGCAAATTCGTGATGGAGTCCAATTCAAGAACGTATGCTTGACAAAAACGGCCACGATAAAAACAAAATTGATGTAAGATTTCGTCATAGTGCTTGTTGTTTTGAAAACAACTGCATGAACGAATAGAAAAGTGGATTCAGATAAAGATGTGCGCGAGATTTTACATATTTCCGTTAGTGTGATTCGCTAATAGCATGTGTGAAACGTGTACGGTTGTAAACAATTGGTGTTTTTAATTTTTGCTGTGCAATGCGTGAGTGTTTCCTCTTAGAGACAAATTGTTTATACATTTATATCAAATTATTTAAATACTCAAGGACAGATTCAGTTGCTTATTTTTTTTAATTTGTCGATTTTATTGCCCTTGTTTACTGGAATTTTCAGAATTTATAGTCAAAATGCCAGTTATCGCTGTTTGGCGATGCTAAGCAATTACTGCTATATACCTAATGCGTAAATATTAATAACTCTCCTTCTTTTGCCATAAGTTAATTACTGAAGAAATAGAGAAATAAATTGCTGATGTGTATCATCTTTTGGCAACAGCCAGAATTCAAATGAAATGAATTATATTTTTAATAAGGTACCTAGGTCGAATATGGCCGCCTTAACGTTTGACATTCGGTTTCTTGCATTGATTTTAATTTGCGATTACTATTCCCTTTCCATTTCGTAGTAGACTATCTATAAGGTGACCAACTTATTTACAATGAAAAGGAAGACACCTTGAAATACAAAAAACTCAATTTATTCGTTGAAAAAATTATACACTACATGATAAATGTAAACAAAAGCTACATAAAATAATGTAAGTTGAATTATTGTTGATAAAATCTTATACATGTATTCATTAATTATTTAAATGAGTACTTATCAATTGAATGAATATTTTTTATCAATGTATCATCTTCTAACAATATATTCGTAATATCTGAACAAGAAATATCTTTCACGTTGAATTTAACGGCAAGTGCTGCAGCTAGAGTATCAACATTCATTCTAGATTTCTCACTTGTCCAAAAATCATTCGCAAGGCAAAAATCCCCATTGGCAGCACCAGCCGGAAAGGTAAATTTCTCGTACTTAACGTAAGGGTTCGAAAAAGAATTTGGCTTGCCTACTACTGGACTTCTTACTGCAATTTTTGTAGCACCACATGAGTATTTATTAACATAAAAAGGATCTGTTGCCGTTCGTATTTGGAGACCCTTCATAGAGGCGCAAATATTTTGCTAATTAAATTGAGTTGCACACGTATGGATCACATATTGAAAATCGGCGGGTAATATATTGTTATAAAAATATAAATACTGGTTTCGCCCTTCTTACATTTACTGTTTACACATTTTGTAATGATTTTACGTCTTCGTGCGAACGCGGAACCGACCTCTCATCGGTTCTAGATGTTAAGTCTGAGTAGTGCCAACGGATGGTACCAACCGGTCAACCAATCCGTGCACCGTAACCCATTCACGCGGTGGCTGCTTGTCGGCCAGCTAGATCGGAGAGGATTTCGGTCACGGGTCTCCGAATGGGTTACGCCCATTTACAATATTCAGCCACCAATACATGCCCGTTTTCAAACGCGTCACAAAACAAAACCATACGGAGAGGAAACCTACTTTACGTTACTCCGTATTTCTTCATTTACTCAGTCAAGGACAAAAATCTAATTTTTACTTCGCGTTCCCGAATTTCCGACGCGGTACCGAAAAATAGGCTACGCTAACTCAACCCGACGAACGCTACGCTAATAAAACGGCAAAACAACAAAGGTACCGCGTACCGTGCGCGACGCGAAACCGACCTCAGCGGATTTTCTCAAACCCTACCCTCGCGACGGCATACCTACCCTGCACCTCATTTCCCGTTGAAAAGAAGAACCTCTGGAAAGGAAAGTCGTTGTTAAGGTTAGCAATACATAGTTTTATTCATTTCACCGATTAAGAGGCATAAAAATATATCATAATTGCGTGTTTTTCGTTTTTCTTTTTTTTTCCAAAAAATATAAGATTAAAAGCAATTCGTTATGTATTTTCATTTGCTTTTCGCTTCGGAAGCCAAATTAACTTTAGATCAAAAAAAATTTTTAAGATTTGTTTGTTTGCGAGTTTTTTTTGTAATTTCAAATACTCAAAAAAAAATTATCAATTCTATCAAACCATGGTTCTGATGGAAGAGTTCATTTCCAAATCGGAATTATAAAATGATTAGGAAGGAAAATATTAAATGTAAATTATTGTTTTTCCTTTTACAGATGAGAGCTTAAATGACTGTTCTTCTAGTATATTAGACGTCTTCAAATAGTGACTTACGTTTTTAAGTTATCTAAACGCGATTACAAAAATTTTGTGCGTTTGATTGTTTTCTTACGTATCGTTTGGTTGTTTTGATGTTCTCAAGTTTTTCTATTTTTTTTTTTTTTTTGGCTTTCATTAAGAAATAGTGACTGTGCTGTTCCTACCGACTGACTTCTCGCCAAACACATTATAACAGAGCATGACAATTTCTGAATATAGTAAATTTTTCTTACTAACCGTGCATTAAAATATATTAAGCCTCGAATTTCAGTTGAAACCTAACCTAAACAAATAAAATTATCGAATTCAATAATATACCCATCGAGTACTTGACCGTACATTAAAATACTTTAAGCTTTTCATTCAAAAATTTTAGCTAAAATATGGGTTGTTATCAAAGGTCTACCCACGAAGACTTGTTTAAAAAATTACAAAATAAGAGTTAAATCTCTTTCGAAACTTAAATATTTGCTATTTTACACTACAAATATGCTATTATGCTTTATATTTTGTCCTATATAAATACTTATTGGAAAACACTATTATTAGTTTGAAGCTTTATAAAAACGATCAACGACACATTGAGAAATTTATCGCGTTCAAATAAAAATATAAATAACAACGTGCCCGCACATTATGGAAATTCGTTAATATTGATCTTGCACTTGTTAGCTGATCGCGGATTTGCATAAAAAAACAAAAGAACGCTTATAATTATTTACTGAAAATCATAATCTATTGTCGAATGCCAGATGCATAAGATTTCCTAATAATCAACGCGGGGATACTTTCGTATAATAAAAACGTTGGGATCATCTGATATAATTCTGTATCATTTCCTTTCAGTTCATCATTTGGTTTTTTCTTTCATAGCTATGACCATACGAAAACTATCATTAAATATAATAAATCGGAATTTTTTGTTCACAATATTGTGTTTTTTTTATTCAATCCTTCCACAATTTCCAATAGTGATATGTGTTATTTTAAAAGTTTTGGTACAAAGATATTATCTTCTTCTTATTTGCTATTTTAAAAGATTTATCATTTCTATGATCTTTTCCCGATTGGCATGCATGTATGCTTTCGCTTGCCACATCATATTGATTAATTTCTGATCATTCTTCTCGTCCATAGCAATATCTTCCGGTAGTTGTGGATTGAATCGGATTCAGCTTAATGCAACATACTCACTGTAATATGTCTTTGTTGATACGGGGCTCACAAGCAAGCACTTTAATCTAGGCAAACACGGACATCCATCACGTTTGAGTAGATCATAGTCAGAGAAGTCTATGGTATCGAATTGGTCCAGTGCAGCTCCCAAACTCTCCACTTGCGGCGTTTTGCATCCTCGTAGATCTGGCTCCGCTCTCTGCATGGATTGATTGATGATATCCGCGGCCAGTCTAAACATTACAAAACGTTATTTCAACTCGAAGCGGAAAAACAACTTTTGCATTCGCCGACTTACCAATTCTAATTTCTGATACATTTACTACTACTTTTGAATAGTCGATGGATATCTGTGATGACCAATTTGTAGGAAAGTTCTTTTTCCTGTTAACCTTAAGCCTTTTTGATGCTTGTTGGCACCCTCCGGGACTTCTTCCTGGGTGACGGCCACTACGTCCACACTTTCCTACCATGTGGCTGTCAAATCTTCTTGACATCCCACGACAAAATTGACGTGGGATGTGCGCTCGTCGCAACCAACTTGAAATGACAAGCCACTAGCAGCAAAGTGTGTTAGTAGTGGTCGCCAGCGGCGTCGCATGATTCATTACAATTTCACAGTGGTTACCACACAAAGGTGATAACTTTTTGGCTTAAATAGCTCAAATAGATATGTTAATTTCAAAAGATTTCCATAAAAGTTTAATCAGCACCTCCATTGCCATTAATATATACATTTTCGATTCTTTTCTGAACCATCAGGGGCCGTCATTTGAATTTTTATTGAAAACGGCTTCTTAAAAATATTAAGCTGTAAATTTTCGAGTTTTTTATTTTTCATCCGATTTGCATAATTATATTAAATACGCTTGCCTTAATAACTTATAATTTCATGTTTTATCGGAATCTGTTGAGAAACTTGGCTGCTTAAGGGCTACCGAAATAAAAAAAATGTTTATGTCACCCCCCTGTATGGGGAAACCCCCTAAAACACTTTAAAATATGTTCTTACACTGCAAATTTCAAGAGGCACCACTTTTGACCTACGTAGAAAATTTCCTCATTCTAGCTCATGTGGTTTGCGAGGAAACTTGTTGTGACGCACGAACAAACGGACGGACAGACAGACAAGTCGCGATTTTATAATTTTTTAAGGTATTGTTAAAAATATTTTACAATATTTAAAAAATATTCTGATTTATAATTCCATGAAAAAAATTCATTATTTCTGTTGCTACTAAAATAGCGAATTGCGCTTGCCTCCTGACCTTTGGGGGCCGCCATTTTCAATGCATGCATTTGATTTTGGACTATTTTAAATCTTTGTGGGCTAGGACCTCATTAATCAAAGTGCCAAATCTCGTTCAAATCGGAGTTTCACTCTAGACAGGGCCAAATAATTCAATTTTTAGTGCAAATGGCAGCTTAAAAATGTTGGGTTTTAAATTTTCGACCTTTTTTATTTTTCATTCAATTTTACTAATTTTCTGCATAATACAAGAACATAGTACAGAGATCCATAATCTCAAGTTTCATTAAAATCCGCTGGAAAATGAGACCGCTAGAGGGCCACAAAAACCTGAAAAAAACGCATATTTAAACCGCCGCCATTTTAAAATTTGCATATGCATGATCACCAAAATATCAAGAACTGTAGATCTAAGTAATGGCTATCTCTAAACCAAGTTTCATATATGTCGGATCAAAATTGCAACTTTTAAAAGCCTTTGAAGTTTTGAGTTTCAACTGGCCGCCATTTTGTTTTTTATGACCTGACCTTCAGTTTTTTTATGTAATTCTTTAGATACGTATAGTTTCTATCTAACTGCCGAATTTCATGTAAATCTGTTGAAAGCTTTGACCACTATTACAACAACAAAATTTTGCACTTTTTCGACCTTTGAGCGGCCGCCCTTTTTTTTTCTGCTGTACCGACTTTAGATTTTTTATTGTGAGATTCATCACATACATTAGTGAACCTTTATACCAAATTTCATCTTAATCGGAGCTATACTTTGGTCAGAACAGAAATCACGATTTTTCGTCTAAAATGGCCGCCATTTATTTTTGCCCGGCCGATATAGCTGGTTCACGAACTTAACCGAGATATTAACCCAATACACCTTTCCTGAAAATTAGAGCAAAATTGCAACCTCTAGCGTGGTCACAAATTTCGTTATATCCCATATATATAAATATATATATGATACTCTCCGCAATAGGTAAATTTCTCTCGAGAAATTTACCTAAAAAGTCGTTCAACTGCTGCATTAGTTCCAGGACAACACAGCGTAAATTGAACAAAAATAAATAAATTCTCACATGGAATATGTTCGTTTTTAAAATGGCTGAATATTTCTACCCATCTTTTATCAATATATACGTGATGCTTTTCCCATTGTATTAATTTTTCAGGATTCAAAAATAGGTTTAGTCTTCTAATTTCTTCAAACAGGCAATTGTCATCAATTTCAATATCTGGCATTTCTTCAGATGAAAGCTTAACACAAGATTCAATATCTGTCCAATTTACTTGCGATGAAGGGAAAAAACACCATTGAAACCTATTATTTACTGAAAAATTTGTTTCAGACCATTCTTCGATATACAGGGTCTGCATAATAAGTAACCGGGCTGACCTCAGGAAATTTTTTAGTGGCAAAATATGTACAATTTTTCTTTAGAAATCTTCAAAGTAGTCCCCATTGGAGTCGATAACACGCTGATACCGGATTTTCCAATCCCCGAACGCTCCCTGGAAGTCGGCAAGCTCGATGCTGTCTAGAGCCCTCGTCGTGTAGCACGTTGAACGTTTTCCAGAGTCTCGAACCGCGTCCCCTTAAGGTGTTTCTTGATCTTGGGAAACAGAAAGAAGTCCGCTGGTGCCATATCCGGGCTGTAAGGAGGCTGTGGCAACGTTGCCAACTGCTCGGTGACGAGCAGGCAGGTGTGCGACGGAGCATTGTCGTGATGGAGGATCCACGAATCAGCAATCTCCGGACGGACTCGGCGAACCCGGGCGGTTAGTCGACGGAGCACCGAATGCTCAGATGACGATCACTGTTCAACACATCACGCGCTTTTTGCATATTTGTGTCCGTGTGACTCGTTGATGGAAGACCGACGCGCCGTTTGTCATGGACGTCATCGCGGCCCTCCCGGAAATTTCTGTGGCACTGAAATACTTGAGTTCTGGACAGAGCATCCTCACCGTAAGCTTCTTGAATCATTTGAAGAGTTTCCGTGGCCGTTTTCTTGAGTTTGACACAAAATTTGATGCTAACACGTTGCTCAATCGTACGCTCCATTTTCACTCCGACGACGTAACTGAACACGCACTCCGCTCTCGCTCGATGCTATCTCTCCAAACGCTTGGAGGCAACTGCTGCAGCCCGGTTCCCTTTACCTAGACCCCCACCACCACTACAGCACCAGATACCGGTTAGCAGATGCTTTGACGGCGCGAGGCAGGCTCAGTCCATGTATTCAATACATGCTTGGTAAAATTTCTGCAGATCTTTGATAAGCTTTTCCGTTATGCCTGGATTTGATACCTCCAACTTCGACAATTTTTCTTCTAATCGTAATTTATATTGAAGGACAAAGTCACTCAAAATAAGACTAACTTCTGTACTTTACATGTGTTCACTTTCAATCTTTTGAATTGCTTTGTGAAAAATATTTGCTTGACTATGTACAAAATACATGATTATCTCAGATATTTCATTGTTGAAAAATAGTTCCAGGATTTTAGGACATTTTTCTAAACTTAAAAAATATGAACGGAGAGGTTCAAACAATTTTAGAACACGCTCTAAAGCAGGTGTAAGGGCAAGCCATCTTACTTTTGAATATCCTAAAAGTTTTTGATATTCGATATTAGCTTCTTCACAAAATTTTTTTAAACTTGCTACACGAACAGTGAAAGGGCTAAAGTACAAATAAATTGTACTTATTATTACTTCTATATCAATTGGCATCGCACATGATGCTGTGTTGATTGCATTTGATAAGATATGTGCATTACAACCTATTCCTAATATTTTCTTTTGGAGCATATCTTGCAATTTTACATATATGTTATTCACGCCTTTGCGTTTTCGTCCACCAAAATTGGTATTTGTATTATCAGCTGATAGTGCGATAACTTTGGATTTCAAATTATTTTCATTTATAACTCTGTATAAATGGTTTGACAAAATTTCAGAGGTCTCCCCCTCAATAGATTCTAGATTTAATAGTTTTACTTGAATGCCCTTTGCTACATTAAAATGTCGCACGAGTATTGGATACAATTTAATTTCATTGTGGTTTGAGGCATTAGATAAAATTGTGACGAATGCAGCAGTCTCCAAGTCTTCTTTAAGCGTTTTATCGAAGTAACTTTTAAATACTGATTTTAAAATAGCTTCGCATTTTGTCCTGGTACATGCAAATTTAGCATTGTGAAACTTTTTCAATAATTTAGTTGTACAATCCATACTACGAAAACTTTGATTATGAAATATAGTGTGAAATACAAATGTTCCCTCCATTGCAGCTAACTGTCTATCATATCCTGAATAATTCGAAGTTTTCATAAAACTTGTTAGTTTACTACTAGAAGCTAATACATCTACAGATTGCTTATGTTTTTTGGTGGTCAAGTGCTTTGTTATGGCTGATCTGCTCCCAACTCCAATGCAAAATTCTGCTCTGCAAATATTGCAAAAAACAATGGAATCTTTTCTCGATATCAGGAATGGAAATTCGTTTTTCAGCTGCTCGTTTAGGTGACATTTCCTCTTTTTAGATTTGTCCATCCCTTAAATACAATTTAAAATTGAAAAGAAACTATAAGTATAAAGCTTCCCAAAAGATGCACATTATGAACAAATAAAATTCATTATTAAAACTAAAATTTTTATAACGCTAGTAAACCGAAAAATTTATCTGGTTACTGAAAAGGAAACCAAAACATTTATTAAGTTTAATTTTAATGTTTCATAAAAAGGTAAAAACTTCTTCTAATAAGATACTACCAAGAAATTGAAAAATTCATCAGCATCACAGCACCTTTATGAAAAACTAAAAATTTCATCATTGCATCGTTTTTTCAGAAAAAGTGTATATGTTTCGATTTTCCTTCTGACAGGTACACATGTAAATTGAAAAGAAAATATACTCAAAACTATTTTAGTTTTTTCCCAATCTCAATAAAAGCAAAACTATCGAAATTAAAGGTTAAGTAAAAATTGCAAATCAACAATCAGCAAAGGTTGATTTCAAACTTTTACTCAATCAATTTGTGATGCCATGGACCGCTTACCTGTTTTACTCTCAAGGGTATTGAAAAAATACTTTTGAAGAATCCTAACCAACCCGACGGCGATTTCCTGAAGTGAGTGCGAAAAATTGCGAAGCAGCGCGATCATCTGTGGGGTGTGTCACAACAAACTGAACTGTCACTGATGCGCTCTTGCCAGATCTCCCGTTCAGAGTGTATGCGTCTCAAGATCGCGTCTTATCGTATTTTAATGAGCCTTTTTTAATGAAACGATGGATTGACGTTGGTACAAACATAATATCAGATATTTGTATTGTGGCGATAAAAATATGAGATTTTTCTGTGTCATTAAGGTTTAAATGCAAAAATTTAAAAAAAGGAAGACAAATATTAAAAAGGAGGACAATTGTGAAAACGAAGGACATTTAGGAGGACATATTTCAGAGGAGGACATAGCTTGCAAAAGGAGGATTGTCCTCCCTAAACGAGGGCGGTTGGTCACCTTACTATCTACCACGCTTTATTAACTCACAACGAAAACATTTTGCAGAATTGGACTTAAATACGTTTTTTTTTTTTCTTAACTGGCCAAGTGGCTATATTTTCGATAGTGTAGTTAAATGTAGCCACGTAGTCCGAGTCCTTAAACCAAATTAACAAAACATAAATAATCATTCAACAAAACTTCAAACACAATGCGGTTTTTAGTTCAACATAAATATAGTAAGTGCGTCATATATGGACCACCATAAGGACTTCCTCAAATAAAACGCAGAATTTTGAAGTGTAATCAGTCTTATTTCTTTTGAACAGTTTGATAATTGATTAGTATCGAAAACAAATAATAAAATTCTTAAAAAAACATTAGCTTCTTAGAAACAACCAAAATTTTCTAAAAAAAGCCATTTTCATGAAATTTCAAAAAGTGCACATATTACGGACCACATGTTCTCAAATATGGAGCATGGTCGATTTGGTTCAAAATAATGGAAAAAAAATTTCTGTTACCGTATCAACCATTAGACGCTTAGACTAATCACTGGTACAAAATTCGCACACAAAGAAGTCAGCCATATTTTCAATGCCAGCACACTCTTCATGAGCCCATCGCCTACAAGGTGCACATTGTATCCATTTCTCTCCATGAACGTCTTCAGAAAATAGACCATTACAGTAGAAGCATTTATCATTTTCATTTAGGGAATGGTCAGGACTCTCATCTGTGCTATCATTGACTCCATAATCACCCTCATCAGTACTTTCAATATATAAATTTCTGCCTTTTAAGATCTTTCTTTTCTTCTGGGCTGTTTTCTTTTGCGTTCTATTCGATTTATTTCTTAAATGCAAGTGTCACTTTCGCTTCAATTTGTCTGTTTCTTCCTTTATTTTTATTGATTTTAATAAATCTTGCTTATAAGGTGATGATGTTAAAATCATAGATCTAGTGACCCTTCTTCCTCTGTTGCGACAGTTCTCTTTAAATGTGGTATCGGCTGCAACACCTTTGATGACAAATACGTTCTAGACGATGTAGAGGAACCAGCCAATGAATCATCAATGATGGTAGTTGGATCTTTCGATTGCGTATTCGCGTGGTCATTTCCGTCAGTGTGCAGACTAGAATGAGTTTCATTCATTGGTTGAGCTTCTGGAGCTTCAATAGCTTCTGCCTCAGGTAAGCTTTTACCGTAACTATCACTAATAGGTGTCATGACATTGGGCGGTTTGTCGTTAAAAGATTCTTCAACTCCTTGAATGTCTTCGTCAATGAAGTCAAGATCTTCTTCGTCAATGAAGTCAAGATCTTCACGGGATATATCCCAGTTGCACGGAAACCATTAATGGCCAGTTCTGCACGCAGAGCAGAGAGAGAATTCTGCTATGTCAAAATGTGTCACTGCTTGAGTTTGCATTCGAAGTCATTTGCGAGTTTCTTCAGTCGACTACTTTTTTAATGGACCCATAAATGTTTTATCAAGGAGTTATATTTTGTGACTTGAGTATGGGGGCAGTGGCAGTAAGCGAACGTGCTTTTCTCTCGCTAAATCCACTAACTTGATATTTCGCGTGTGACTAGCATGTCCATCTAAAAGCAAGAGAATCGGGGATGTAGCAGTTGGTTTCACGTGCTGTAAAAAATGCTGAAAACAATGAGTAAATAGTTCAAGTTGTATCCATCCTGATGGATGACAGGCATAAATGGCAACCGGAGGAGCACCTTTCATCAGCAATGGATTGTCACTTTTTCTCGTAAATATCATCATTGATGGGACAAATGTACCACCTGCACTCATACGTATTACACAAGCGATTGTTGATCCACGTTCTGCTGATGTTACAGTTCAAATTTGTTTTTTGCCCTTTCGTGCCAATATCTCCGGCGACTGAAATACCAGTTTCGTCCACGCTATAAACATTTCCTGCAGGATACTGGAATTCATTCATAGATTTTTCCATCAAGTCAAAAAATGCATCTACATTTTGTTTATTAGAACCTTTCATTCTTGCGATTGATGTTCCCGTTGAACGGCGAAAGGATAGATTAGCATGTCGCTTCAGGAATAGCCTCAGTCATGTTCTACTTGCAGATTTACTATAATGTGAAAACGAGTGCTCAATGTTATTTTTCACCGCTAGCTGATAAGCCAAAGATCTTATGTCCCTGCGTGTTAGATCAAATCCAGATTTCTCCATTTCGAGAATATAATCATTTAATTCATTTTCCAATTCACTTGGTTACATCGACTTTCACCCGAGTTTATGATTAGTAATATCACTTAGTGATCGATTTTCTATCTTCAACAAACGTATAAGCGTAGTTTTTGATACCCCATATGTTTTGGATGCTTTCAAAAAGCCCATTTCCTTTTTTTGTATAGCCTTAATTGCATTTGTAATTGCGTTTTTATCCCACGCTTGTCTGGTCTTTGCTGTTCTTTTGGATTCCATTCTGAAACTTAAAAATCAAACATATATATTGTTGGCAATATGGACCACTAGCTCATATTTAAAACATGACGGTGGTCCATATTGTAATACTTATACGTTTCGAAGTTAATATTATTGTTCACAAAACTCTAATCACTAAAGATTGTACCAACTTAATATGAATAATTGCAAAATAACTAAACTTTCTCCTGCTTTAAACCACTTTCACATTAGTTAACATTTGTTTAAGTGATGAGCTTACACGTTTAGCTTAAAAATTGCATCTCGAATGAACGAAATCGAAAAATGGCTCCCGTGGACACGTGTGTGCGAGCTGCCTCACTGTAAGCCACTGGCGAGCCGCAATAGGGTTGAGGCTTAGTGTACACTAATCGTCGACTCGATATAGTGAACGATTTTTAAGAAACGCTGATATGGACCATATTATAGAACCGGTCCATATACGGCGCACTTACTCTAATAAGAAAAAAATTATTGCACATTCTGCGATCAGCATAAAATTGACTTCATTACTTCATTACAATTTGATCATAACTCAACAATTTATCAAATAGAAATAATATACAAAAAACCCAATTCAATAAGCCCGTTTTCTTTTTTTTAGCAAATTTTAATCTTTTTCGAACAAAAAAATATTATTAATAACTGAAACTTAACTTCCAATTAAATATTACTCCATGAATTTACAGAAAGAAAAAAATTAATTACGGTATTCACGTCGTCATATAATGAGAAAAAAGCAAGAAATATAGAACAAGAAAAAAAACAGAATTTAAAATTACTCACCTTTTTTTATGGCTACGGAGCGCTCTGCAACAGAAAGGGGAACTGGGCAACTGCTAAAATATTGAAAAATCAATAAATTACTTTACCTTTTTTATTACTATTGTTTATCTTTAATGGACGTTTGATCACGAGTTGTTTTAATTATTACACTTTCAGAATATTTCCAAGTAGATCACTCCAAGAAGGGGCACAACCAGATTTATCCACATTAATTAATGATAATCAAAAAGTCAAAAGAAGAATCTCCTCATTAATCTTATGCGGATTCATCCATTGTTTACAAGACCCACTCGAATCGCAAACCTTATGATCCACGAATTCACTTTTGGCACCATGAATTACACTTCGTTTCTACTTAATTTGTTCACCTTCACGGCCGCTAATCACTTTTGGTCATTAATCCCTTTTCAGTCACTTTTCCGCTCTGACACCACCAGAATCAAGCACAGTTTCCTTTGTTTTTCGTAGAGCCACTCGCGAATCGTTTTCTTAATTGAATTTAATACCGTCTTTTTTTGTTTCTTTTCCACTTTGACCAAATCGTTATATTCGTCACCACTGACACACAAATGGAATCTTTCCCTCGAATTGTTAATTCCCAAAATCACTTTGACAAAAAAACGCAAAAAACTCCCTCTTCTTTTCAAGACCAAATAACGAATCATTAATACCGCAAATCACCTCAACAAAAACGCGAAAACTCCCTCTTCTTTTCAAAACCAAATAATGAATTATTAATTCCGCAAATCACCTCAACAAAAACGCGAAAACTCCCTCTTCTTTTCAAGACCAAATAACGAATGCTCTCAAATCCAAAAGACCAAGTTCCGCAATCCTTTCGTCCCAGTTACCGCTGCCGCACCCGGGTTATGTAATTGAAGTTCAATACACTTCGATTCCGCTAGTCAAACATCTTTTCCATATCGAAAAACGCAACAATTTCCATTTTGCATATATGGCGATTTGCATAACCATGATAGCGTTTGGTTATATGCAAATCGTCATATACGAGTACATGGAAACAATTGCTTTTGACGATATCCCAAAAAGAGTGCTTTCCTGCGCTCGGGAGAACTTGAACCCAGGGTCCCAGCGGACCCCCGGTCGAGAATCCACGACGATACCAACGGAGCCACCTTCTGTTGATTTCCAATTCATCGAATTAGCAATTTGTTAGTAGGAAAGCGTGAATGTAATTTTCTTAGTTACCAAATAAAATTTGTAAGAGGGAGTAAATGAATAAAATTAGTTAGTATGACGGAAAGAATTAGGTTTTGTTAGGGAAAAGGTATCGAATGAATTTTGTTCAGGGGAAGTAATGAATGGAGTGTTGTTAGTGGGAAAATTAAAATCATTATTATATTATTATTTTTTTTATAATTAAAAATAGCGTAGAAGGATAGAATTAATATGATGGGGAAATAATAATTAAAGTTAAATGGGGCAACTACATACAAAAAATTAAATAGACAAAGAAAAGGGTAAAAGTGCCCAAAAGAAGGTGAAGATGTTACGGCGGCAATTTGAAGTTGCGAATGGAAGAGTGCCGGTACGCCGGAATTCGCAACAGTATTCTCGTACATAGGAAGGACAACACGGAAACTAACGGCAAGAACAAAGAGCACTTACGATCTTTCTTACACAACAAGGCAGTCTCCAACTACGCGACGTACCAACCGGCTCATTCCGCTAACCAGTCAAATCGGCCTAGTGGAAATAAAATTGCAGCCATTTTAGACAAAAATCCGTGATTTCTGTTCTGTATAGCTAGGACTTGGACGAAATTTGGTACGTAGGTTCATTAAACTGTTTAATGTATCTCACAATATAAAAATTTGAAGTTGACCCATCTCACGAAAAATGGCGGCCGTTTAAATGTCGAAAAACGTGCCAATATTTGTTATTATAGTTGTGACCAAGCTTTTCAACTAATGTTAATGAAACATTGAGTTTAGTAAAAGCTATAAGTATCTAAAGAACAATTTAAAAAACTCTAAGGTCTGGTCTCAGTTTTCAAAATGGTGACCAGGCAAAGTTTAAAAAGGTTCAAACATACTATTTTTTCGATTTTCGTGGCTCTCTAGCGGCCACGTTATTAAACTGGCTTTAATATAACTTGAAATTATCAATTATTGAAATTATCAATAATGAAAATTGGATGATAAATAAAATAGTCGATAATTTAAACTCAAAATTTTTAGCTGCCTTTTCCTGTCGTCTGTGTTTTGTTCTGTACAGAGTAAAATTCCGATTTAAACGAGACTTAGCAATGTGTTTGATGAGACTCTAAGTAAATATTTTTGAAAATAATTCAAAGTTAATCATTTAATTCAAAATGGCGGCCTCACAAAGCTCAGAAAGTAAGCGAATTTCGATATTTTGGCAGCAACTTACGTATTGAATATATTTTCATGAAAAGGTTTGAAATGGCTTATACTGGAAGTATTTATACAACAGAATATTTTTCGTAAGCGGTGTTTGACCTTCAAAGTGGCGGCCAATCCAAATTATTATTTGCTTTTTAAAATAAAAATTCTAGGACATCTAGCTTTCTAATTTTTAAAAATGTTTGATAATTGTAGCTCACATTTCGAAACGATCATTAATTATGTTCTATAGTCCACCTGCAGTCAATATCTATTTGAAAAAAAAAATTTGTTTCTCACGATCGTCCTATCAAATAACTGAAGTAAAAAAAAATTGCACAAACCATTATCGATTTTTTTTCTTCTCTCTATCAATCTTTGGTATCTATCATTCCAGACCAACTTAATGACGTCATATCAACCTGTCGCTATTGTTAAGTCTGAATTGAGTAAATCCGCTAAAGCAAAAATCGTTTTTGTTAGTGGAATTCTATATATGTTATGCTCACTCGATAATGCCAACCGTTGTTTGCAATCTTCAACAAAAGATAAATGTGAAGGGAAAAGGATCTTAGGGATGGATGGTTTTTTTTGTGTGTCCGCATTTGAGTCCTATAGAGTCCTATCGCTATTTGCCATCATATCGAAACGATCATTTTTCACTTAAGGACTAGTTGTGGATATTGCAGACATCCTACGAGATCCTGTCGTCTGTTGTGCACATGTGTACTGAAATATTTCGGACAGTGCAACAGGAATGCAATAAGATAAAGTGCAGCGTTTTCTACCACTGGGTATAAGATACGTTTAAAATAATAAACGGTCCAATATGACTGTATAGGGAGTGAAGAAAAGCAAAAACAATTTAAGGACATGTCCATTTGGTTGCAATTTATCTTATCGCGAAAAAACGTTGACGTGAAATTTTCAAGTTAGAAAATATTTGAAAAAAAAAATTAAATTATTAAAATATTTGATACTTACTCGTACTTTGAGATACATAGAATTTAATTTTCAATTAATTTTTTCCTTGCACTGTCTCAACAGTCTATTAAAAAATTTAAAAATATGCTACTAGAAAAATAATTAAAAATAATTTTATAAGAATAATTAAAAGATACCAAACGCACTTTCCATCGCTTCAAAAATTCGCTTCTCTCTGTCCCCTAGTTTTTAACTGAAATTTTGCCTAAATAGTAAAACAGGAAATAGAACTCTCTATGTAATGCGTGCACTCGACCCCTAATCTACTACGCAAAGGGAAAGTTCATCAGCTTTATACACGTATTTTAGGTGTGTGTTGTGCAAATGCGTGTTTTTTTTCGTATGCACAGTTGATTGCAGTTTGTTCTCTTCCGCGGTGCGGAACCGCGAATTCATACATTCCTTGCCTATGCCGACAACAATTTCTACCTAGCTGAAGATGTTGACCCTTGCACGAATTTATTTCAGCATGAAATGTTTGTCACGATTGCGGGGGGAAAAGTGCGTTGAGGCGTAGCCATTGTAAGGTAGTAAGTAAATAATGCAATTATTTATGTGAAAATGGTTGGAAAAAAAATTGGGATGTGTAGGAGGGGTGACAGGATCTAGAGTAGATTGTGGGAGTGCAAAGTTAAATTTGAGTTTTGAATTTACAGACCGTTTCGGTTAGAATGATGAAAAACGGATAGAAAATATTATTTTGGGCAGCTTAAATTATAAAATACAGTAAAATTTTATAGGATCCTCGTTGCTGTTAATTTTAAAAACTATTTGTTAAAACTTCCAATTGTAACGTCTGCATGAAATCAGTACGAATGTTTCCTCGTTCAATTTATTGATTATTAGTCAGACCTTTCTGGCAGAAAAATTATTTTGCTTCTAACATATATCATTCTAGGGTGTATGTTGATAAGGAACTTAATTTTATTTTCGTTTTGAAAATTCCCATACAAAATGCATAAATTCTTTATAAAGAGTTGTAATGATTTTCCGTATTTCGTCGTCGCCGTGATTTTCGGAAGAAAATCGTAATCGACCCCTCTTCGGTTAAATATGTGAAGTCTCGCTACGTGCCAACGGAGTGTACCGTACAGTTCGATTGGTCCGGGTGACCATAGTCTCCTCCGAAGCTGCTGCTTGCGGACTAGTAAGTTTGGAGAAGGATTTCGGTTGCAGGTCTAACGCGAGTAGATTAAGCGCAGCCAGCGATTCAAATGCCCGTTTAAAACACATTCCAAAATTTCTCGAAGGAAAATTTCGCCATTACTTTAACGCTGCCTTTGCGAGGCTTGCAACTAACCAGCAACAACAATAACGAATTTGCGCGTTCCCGATCTAAATACCGACGCGATGCCAGACATAAGATACTCTAATTCTAACCGAAATATTCTACGCTGATTAAAAATGCCAAACACAAGTTATGGCATCGCGTACCCGAGCTGAACAACCGAACCGATCAGCCGCGCCGCACATTGGAAAAAACCCTACCCCCTAGGTGACGTACTTACCTTACGCTTCTTTTTTTCATTTACATTTTTTTGTATTTAGTAATGGATATTAATGTTTCAATAATTCACCTAATTTTGTAACAAAAAATTAAAGTCTTCTCTAAAGCTAACATCCATAGTAAAGTTATCATTATTTGGTTTTATAAGTTTGTTGTTATGGTTTATGAGTTTTATTGCTTCTATTTAGTACTTATCGGACGATTCTATGGTCTTGAAGTACTGAGTGATGAGCGTGTTAAAAGTATTGTTAATATGTTCAGGATTGATTATGATAAACATGCTATTATTATTACATGTGAGATGTTAATAACAATCTGAAAAAATGTGATACAAGCAGACATTATGTATATTTTCAGCAGGACTAGGAATATTTAGTTGATTCGAGTTTCTTTTCTGGTAATTATTATTAATATAGTCTTCAACAAAATCGTTTTTCCTTTGATATTAAATTTACGCTTAAACACATGAGTATGATTAATATATAATAACGTTTAAATTAAGCAAATTCATCTCTACTTTTTCAGAGATTTGTGAAATACCTTTAAAAAATTCTACTAAAATCGGGAAATGTCTGTCCGTCCGTGTGTCACAGCAATTTTTGTCGCAAACTACTTAACCCTTTAACGCGCAAAAAAACCGAGAAACTTCAAATCGTTGCAAAAATTGGTCGTACACTTCCTTAAGGGACCCTTTCACCCAGGAAAATAAAAAAAAATATATTGGTAAGTCTAAAAAGTAATGAGCCTTTTTGTCATTTTTCGATTGAATATTTCTTTTATTCAAAATGGATTTTATTTAAGTACATATTGTCCATTATTATCTATGACCTTTTGCCATTTTTTGGATAGAGCCATTATTCCATCTGTGTAGAACTTCTGTGGTTTATCGGCGAAAAACTTGGCCAAGTGATTTTCACAGTCCCTTTTTGAAGTGAATTTCTTTTCATTAGGGAAGTTTTGCAGAGACCGAAACAAATGGTAGTCTAATGGTGCAAGGTCTGGACTATACGGTGGATGTATCAAAACTTCCCAGCCAAGCTCAGCCAATTTTTGCCGGGCCATCAAAGATTTGTGTGGTCTGGCATTGTCATGATGAAAGACAACGCCCTTCCTATTGATCAATTCTGGCCGGTTTTTTGAATTGCTTGTTGCAATCTGGTTAATTGCTGACAGTACAAAGCCAAATTGAGTGTTTGGCCAGGTTCTACCACGTCATAATAAACAATTCCCTTCCAATTCTACCATACACACAGCATAATCTTATTTGGTGTCAATTCCGGCTTCTGAGGCTTTGGGACGATTAAGCTTTTTTCATCATAATCTTTTTCGATTGACATTCGCGTATCTTACCCGTTTTTCACCGGCCCATAATGATTTGCTTCAAAAATGGCTCGATTTCGTTGCGTTTTATTAGCATTTCGGAAATTCGGTCGATCAATTTTTTTTGTGTTAATTCATGCGGCACCCAAACGTCAAGCTTCTTTGTGTATCCAGCCTTACGCAAATAGTTCAAAACTGATTGGTGATGGATATTCAGCTCCTTAGCAATGTCATGGCTGCTTATGTGGCGGTCTTCTTCAATGTTTTGTAAGATTTCATCGACTTTTTCAGTGATTGGTCGACCTGAGCGAGGTGCATCGTTGACATCTAAATTTCCAGAACGAAAGTGAGCGAACCATATCTTGGCTGTGGCTTTTGTTAAAGTATCTTGACCGTATACGCCACAATTTTTTTCACGAGCCTGCAATGCATTCTCACCTTGATCGTAGCGATATTGTAAAATATAACGAATTTTTTCAGAATTTTCACTCATTTTTAATTAATACAAGTTTTGACACGAATGATGAAATACAAAACTGTAAACATGAAAATTGTAAACTGGAATGTCACCTTTCAAACGCATGTCAGTTTGACTCAATCTGATTAGTATTGCCCGATATATGACAACGAACTCCATCTAGTGACAAAAAAGGCTCAATACTTTTTAGACTTTCCAATATATATCCCGGGGAAATAGATTTTGGGAAGTGGAAATATAGTATCCCATTGCTCGTTTAGGGAAACGACCTTCTGGCTGTAGGCACTGATTGATTATTTTCCCACCTCCAATTTAGTAAAGTGAAATTTTGAATACACTAAACTCGAACAGTGCGTTTGCTGAGTGACGTGAAAAAAAATCACACATTTTGGTGCAATCGATATCCGTCAAAACAAAACAAATTCATGCAACATACTGAAAACCTTGCGCATCCAGTTTCTATGTATGAAAAAATAGTAGATCAAGCGGGCTTTGGTTATTTTTCTTTGGGATAAAATCCAAACACATTTACTAAACAAGAGCTGCAAGCTCGATACTAACTCCCGTATGAGGTGAAAAACGCGTACATTTAACGAATGAAAAGGTTGGAAGCACTCCTTGCACAAGGCAACATTGCTGGCACCGCAAACCAAGTTGCTCCTTTTTTCCTTCGCTTTGATACTATAGTGTGCACATCTACGATACTTCTGCTGCTTCTGAGGCATATAATCTCCGACGTTTGACAAACGGATTGCGTTTTGAATAGTAGGGAAACCGCCGGGTTGATGTCCCTTCCTACCTACTCCTGCCCCGAGACTATAACCCTTGCGTTTCTTGCTACAAAAATTACCAATCATTTCGTTGACTATTTGACCGGGGAAATCGAGGTGGGACAAATGCCGGAAACGACGTTTCTTCGCTAAGTTCTTGTACATTATGTAACTATTGGCTATTGCCTCGTCGATGAAATAATAAAATAGTTTCATCCAAAATAGTTCCATTTACGTCCCCCGACTGGGCATAATTGCTCTCGCCAATCTTCATGCAGTTTTTGGATTTTAGTTGTTCTTTCGGGTAGAATTTTCGGTTCATCCTAAATGTACCGCACGCATAAAGACGCTCGTTTAGTAAGAGCTTCAACGTGTAAGCTTGAAAAAAAATTTCAGTGGTAAGCTCAAAAATAAATGTCAAAAAATAGACAATAACGTAACCCACGGAGCATCGTAGATATATCCAAAACAACCCATGATCGCTTTTTTCGCTAGAGCGACCCGTGTATATCTCGAAAGACATTACAAAACTGGTAACTGCACACGCCATAACGCAAACTTTGAACCCTCGTTTTGTGGGTTTCATGGGCATGTACTGTTTTAGACTTATTCTCCCCTTGAAACCTACCATGCTTTCGTCGATGGAGAGAAATCACGACGGGTTGAATGCATTTCGAAAGACTTTCTGAAATTGTGTGATTAGGGGCCGTACTTTGAACAGGTGGTCATAATTAGGGTATGTTCTAGTAGCATCTCGAGGTTGTCAGTTAAATGCATGTAACGCAGTAATGTTAAAAATCATTTTTGGCCAACTATAGCTATCCGCTCTACGTTAAAGTTGCCGTCTTTACTCCAGTAAGATCGAAGGGTCGGTAGAACATGGAATCCCATAAAAACAAGTATGCCATGCATAGCGCGGAATTCATCGACAGTCATGCCGAGATCCACTCCTTTTTGGGAAACATACAAGCTCGATTGCGTCGCAATAAAATTCAAAACTTCAAGTCTCAAGAATGCTTGAAGAACTTTCAACGGGAAATTCAAATAAACGTCATTTTTGGCCCCAGGTCCAGGTTCAGAAAAGTGAAAGATGCTGTACAAATCAGAGTCAGTGCCAGATATTGTCCAGCTGAAAGAAGACTGACCCGTAGCTCTGAAATTACCGTTACTCCCACCTCCACCATCTCCCTGACCCCGCCACCTTCATCACCTCTGTCATCGGTGGAAACATCACCAGAATCTTAATTAGACAAAAAAGTGTCGATTCGTCGGGTATGCTTCGGAGAAACTGAGTAATCGGGGCCGTCAACAGAATCATCGGTGTTTTCTCCAAAAACCATCATCAGAGTTCTCCGCCAGATTTTGCTGAGCTGTGCTACGCGGCGTTGGCAAGGAATGAAATCATCTGCGTCCGAATCCCCTTCTAACTCGGAGTTTTCGGCCTGTTCGTCTGTAATTTCGTCGAGAATTCGGGCTATTCCCTCGTTCTTTAGTGGGCTTTTAGACGTTGCCATTGTTCTGAAAAAGAAAAAAATGGTATTAATAAAAGTAAAATAGCAATAAATAATAACAATGACAATAACGTTAGAATAAATTCCATTTTACAATAGCAAAACGCGCAGTCCGCATACAAACATAAAAAATACAAAGGTTAAAACACCCGCACATACACTATTAACAGTAAATAAATTTTAGGCAAAATCCCCCACAACCAGTAGTTATTTGAATCGGAATATCGCTTTCATTTTATTTTATGAATTATTTCAGTGAGTAAGGCGTGAGATCCAAGAAAAATATTCCATACTACAATGTAACCAAAAACCTGTATTTGTAGGTTATGGTGGCACATTTCGCAGCTAATAACATCTTTTTGCAAACATAATATTCTATTATAATGGTAGAGTTTCTAAATTAGACCACTTAGACAAAATGTAAACATTTGCAATTCGAAAAAACACCTAGGTTTAGCCGAAAAAGAGTTGTCTTCAAAGTGGCCTTTTTAGTGGAGGCTAGCCGACGCAATCAAGAAAATCTTTTTCACGCTCTCTTTTGCCATAATCGTCACAAAATAATACGCTAATACACACATCAATACTATTATAATTAAATACATATCTTCATTCGAACTTGGAGCACTTCAATCCTGCTTCAAACAGCGACAATAACAACCCGGCGTGTTTTCACCGCATTGTAAAGGGTTTTCCAATAAGAGATGTTATTTTGATTAGCCCGCTATTTCGGTAGATGTCACTTTTGAAGCTGTCGTTTTTTGACATTTGACAACTACAAATTACGCCATAAATAAAAATGGAACGATACACGCTTCAACAACGCATTGAAATTATTAAAATTCACTGTAAAAATGGTGAAAATTTGGCAGAGACGGTTCGTAAAACTCGAACATTTTTGGGTCGTCGTTAAGCACCTTGTCGGACCGCAATACAGAAATTGGTGGAAAAATTCGAGCTGTTGGGACAACTTAGTGATGTGAAGAATAAAACCCGTGCACGTCACTTAAGAACAGCCAAGAATATTGAATATCGTCGTTCTTTGGAATTAGGCATTCCCCAAACGTCATTACACCGTATTTTGCATAAATATTTGGGTCTTAAGGCTTATGAAGTTCAGTTAACACAAGAACTCAAACCGGTCGATCATCAACAACGTCGTGTCTTTGCTGATTGGGTCCTTGAAATGCATGAAAATGATCCGGAATTCCATCGAAAAATCATCTTGAGTGATGAGGCCAATTTCCACCTCGGTGGCTTCGTCAACAAGCAAAATTGTCGCATCTGGGACTCGGAAAACCCAAGAGTTATTGTTGAAAAGCCTCTCTATCGTTAACGTCGGACTGTTTGGTGCGATTTATGGTCCGGCGGAGTCATTGGACCTTACTTTTTCGAAAATGAGGCTGCAGCAACAATTACGGTGAATGGATTGCGCTATCGAGAGATGATTAATGATTTTTTATGGCCGGAATTGGATGGTATTGATCTGGACAACGTTTACTTTCAACAAGACGGCGCTACGTGCCGCACATGCAACGAAACCATTTATTTTTTAGGGGAAACGTTTCCGGACCGTGTTATTTCTCGAAGAGGTGATCACAATTGGCCACCGAGATCTTGTGATTTAACACCTTGTGACTTCTCCCTTTTGGGCCACGTGCAAGAAAAGGTCTACGCCAACAGCCCAGCGTCGATTCAAGACCTCAAAGATGGAATTCGTGAGGCTACAGCCACTTTGCGATTTGGTTACGGAAAATTTCATGAAAAGGATATGGTCCTGTAAGCGTGGTCGTGGTGGTCATTTGCCTGATGTTATTTTTTAACTATTAACGGCATACCTTCCTCTGAAATAAACATCCGATCCTTTAAATTTAAAAATGGCATTTTTCTTTTAATATCAAAATAACACCTCTTATTGGAAAACCCTGTATGTTGTTCGCTACTCACGGTGGGATATTATCTTCCCACTTTCGCACTTCTCAGTTGCCAAAGCCTTGTAGGAGTAGTGGTGGGGAACGCCAGCTGGCGGCAAATAATTGGAGATGCGCTTAATTCGAATTCTGCCACGGGTGGGAAGATATTATCTCACTATGGTTTTAGAGACCCGGTAGGAAAATAGTATCCCAAAGGGCGTTAAAGGGTTAAGCTAGAAACATGGAAACATAAAATTTTTCATGTAGGTGTAAAGTGGTGCTCTCGTCAAAGTTCAACTACAAAACAACTCTATAAGGTATTTAAGGGGGGTCTCCCTACATAGGGAAGTGGCCCCCGAAAAAAAAGTTCATCAAAGGTAGTAGATATGGGTATCAAATGAAATGAATGACAGGCCTTAAACTGACAATTTTTTTGTTCGAGGGACGCAGAGGGAGGGGAAATAACCGAAAAATTTGTGTTCGTCCATGTGTAGGATATCGGATAGAGAATTGGAAATAAATAAGATCGTTTGCCATATTGTAAGAAAGAGCGAATGAATTTATAATTACATATCCTATGTTTGAAAGCTTTGTGGCGTGGGGTGGACAAATTTACCAAACCATATGAAAGTATTGTATCGTGCGAGTATGTGCAGACTGATGATATAGGGTTATCCATTTCGTGGTAGGAAAGTATAACCCTGCCATTTGACATCTGTCAGAATTAAATGTCACCCAAAGCATGTTTTTTTTAGTTGACGGTTCGCCATTTAGAAATATGGATCGTTTAACAGTCGAAAAACGCGTTAAAATTATTAAATTTTATTTTAAAAATGGTGATTCTGCTGTATCAACATTTAGGGCTTTACGAGCCGATTACGGTCGACATAATCGACCTACACAGCAAACAATTTCGAACACAGTGAAAAAATTTCAAGAGACTTTATCGGTTATTGATATTGCAAGGCCTGTGCATCATCGCTACATTCGTTCTACTGAAAATATCGCTGTCGTTGCTTAAAGTGTGGAGGAAGCCCCGATTTTGTCGATTCCTCGACGTGCTCAACATTTGGGCTTGTATTACGGCTCATTGTGGCGGATTTTGCATTTGGATTTGCATCTCCATCCGTACAAAACCCAACTCACGCAATAACTTAAGCCTCAAGACCATACATAACGCAGAATGTATGCGAATTGGGCGATTGAACAACAAGCCATTGATAACGATTTTTCGAACAAAATTTTCTTTAGTGATGAGGCTCATTTTTCGCTCAGTGGTTACGTAAATAAACAGAATTGCCGCATATGGGGTTCTCAAAATCCTCAGGTGATCGCAGAAAAGCCTTTGCATACAGAAAAAGTGACCGTTTGGTGTGCATTATGATCTGGTGGTGTTATTGGCCCGTATTTTTTTGAAAAAAATCAAGGAAGAGCCATTATAGTCAATTCTGACACTTTGGACGGATGTTAACCGATTATTTTTGGAGAGAAATTGAAGATTATGATCTGGAGAACATGTGGTTCCAACAAGACGGAGCCACAAGCCACACAACACAGGCTAATCGAGCACTTTTGCAAGAGAAATTTTCAGGGCGCGTAATTTCGAGATTGAGTGATGTTAATTGGCCCGCAAGATCCTGCGACCTAACACCTTTGGATTTCTTTTTATGGGACTATGCGAAAGTTCATGTTTACGCGAACAATCCTCGAAATGTTGAGCAATTGAAAACCAATATTCATGAAGTTATGGCCGAGATATTGCCGGAAATGTGCCGAAAAGTCATTGAAAATTACCTTAAAAGGATTGAGGCCTGTAAGAGGTCCCGTGGAGGCCATTTGAATGATGTTGTATTTCACGTATAATGGCAAAGTTCAATCTTTATATTGAATAAAAAATTTTGTTCCCATCTGAATATTTCATGTGTTTTCTTTAGCTTTACTTTCCCAAGCATAAAATGGATAATCCTATACATCAATATTCATTCAAAAAAAGTACACGCATATGTTCAGTTATTATTGATAACTCGGAAGACTTGATAACTCGAAATTTTTATGCGTCACATCACGGTTTAACTTATCTAAATTCGACTGTAGTTTCATAATATACTTTACACTTCATAGGTAAATCATAGGAGAGGAAATAAAGAAAGGCTCAGTGGAAGCTAACTGCTGACTCCCTATTAAGAGCCATAAACTGGTGTATGATATTAAAGACTGTGATAATTGAAGGCTACTCATCCTAAACGCCACGGTCTAATCTCAGCTATCGTGTCATACATTACGACGATGATTCCTTAAAAAGAAAATAATAAATAATAACAAAACAATAATGAAGTAAATGATATAAGTGACTACCAATGGCTGACTGTTTGAAACCGAATTCCTCCTAGATATTATTGCGATATTGATGATAAGTTTGCAATAAACAATCCAATTATCCTTTGTAAAAATGTTGTTCATATGTCTCTACTAGCCGCACAACCTTCATATAAATACCACAATTTCTGACGCGGATACAATAATCAAAAGCATGCATTTTCCATTCTAAATGCAATTGATGTCATGTTAGCGTTTATAGTAGGCAACTCATCCTTTTCGCAATAAAGGTACGTTAATGCTTTTGTACTATACTAACGATTTTAATTTATGCCGCACCAATTCAGGGCCAAACATGCAATTCAACTGCTTTTACTGTGCACATGCAAAGAGAGAATGTCTTTTTTAAGCTGCGCAGAATATGTAGGGTTTTGCATTAGGGACATGACAAATTCGTATCTTTATATGAACGCACCCTTAAACTTTTTTAATGAACTTTCAATGTTAAAACATTTGTGAAAGTCAACATTTTCATCATGGTAAAGCTCACGAACCAGAAACGTTTGGAAAAATTACTACCAAAATTCTGGACGCAACTTTAAGAGCGCTTACTCCAATTTTCGGCCGTAATAATTGTCCCATTCGACAGGCTGTGCGTGCTATAGTGGATAAGTTCGAGTTCAAATTTTCACTATTGGACGTTCCAGTGCCAAAAAGACGTCGTCGAAATATCGCAGCCGTAAGTGCATCGATTCAAAATGAGCCAAATCAGTCGATCCCACGTCTTTCTCAAGAATTGGGTATCGCTCAAACGGCACTTGAGCATCAACGATATGTGGTTTCAACAAGACGGTGCCATTAGCCGCACAGCAAGGCTCATAATCGATTTATTGAAATTTATTTTTTTATTGTCATGTCCTTAAAGGAAATCTATACTACTACGGGTATCCAGCATTTTGCAGTTCTAGTCTCTATATTACTTGTGGATTGCATTTTTTACTGCTACGTTTGTAATTAAACATATCGAAAATCTTTACCTCTTTCGTTTCAAATCATAGCCCTATATAACTACTCCCAGAGTCTTATGAACGCATAAAATACATATTTTCAAACCATCCATTAGTCAGAGTCGCTTGCAAAAATTTTTGGTTCACTTTCCCTGTCTAGACCATTCTTGCAGGACCCCAATACTAAATTGCACATGATACGCAAATGCAATGCAACCCATCTTGTCTTATGTATTATAATGCCCTAAAAAACCCTTGCACCCTTTTCAAGTATCAACGACAGCAGAATATATGTTGAACATTAAATGGTAACGTGCCACCAGAGTACCTAGGGTTGCTTGTACTATCATGCCAGCCATGCACAATACAAAAGGTTCAGTTTAAAACCGGGGTTGTAAGCAAATAAGGAATTGAAGGGTGGGGTATAATGCCAAAAATATTGAAATGATGAAGGGCGTATAGGTAATGTTGCAATTCAAATGATGCCATGCACGAAATTACTAAGGGTGCTTCTGAAATGCGATTTCCTTATTCGCTATATTTGATAATAGATAGTTGAAGAAGGTATGCACAGGGGCGAAATATATTTGCGATATGCCATTTTGAAAATGAAAAGTAGCGAATTTGTAAAACATAAAATGGACGCTCTTTTTCGATGAGGCATCATTATTTCAAGGATTTTAAAATAACGACAAATCTTTGCAAATAATTCCATCTTTACATAATCTCTACTTTTAAAGCATTCCATCATCCTTGCAATAAGTTATTATTTGAAAAGGCAACTTTCCCGTTGAGTTTATTTCCTCTGTTTAGTACCAACTATTTTCCGACTATTTTGCGGATTTTTTTCGGAAACCAAGCAAAATTTTTTGAAGAGTTTATTTTCCCAAATCATATATAATTGTCGCATTCTATCGCTTAAAAAGATTTTTTCAATCAAGTATCAATAATAAAAGTGGAGCTAACAGTGTGACCCGATTGTAAGATCCTAAATTTTTAACCCCCTTACCACCAAAAACATTGAAGGGGATGTATATAGTAAAAAATTAAAATTTAATAAAATTTTTTTCACCGTTATGGACCGCACATAATTGAGTTTGAAATAAAACAAATGTTTAATTACATTAATATAATTAACACGTAAGATGTTAAAATCATGTTTTATTCTAAGCAACACGTTTTATTTTAAAGTCGATTATTTGCGGTTCATAAGGGCGAAAAATACTATTAAATTTTAATCAATACTGAACAAAATAGTGTTCATCTAACAGACTTAATTGTTAGACAAAACATTCTGAACAGTACAAAGTGTCGTTTCTAGTTAAACTTACAATATAACATACATTTAATCGTTAAAACAAATGCTGACTGAAAATCAGGTTATTCCCTGAGAATATTCGCATAAACCCAAGCTGCAAATATAAATTCCCCTCTCCCTTCGATGTTCATTCTTAACGCACTTAACCTTATATAATTAATTCAGGATTAATCAGTGCAACTTCTTCTATTTGTATTCTAGACAACATTGTTTATTGACAAACGGATCGTGAAAGATCAACCTCATTGAAATATATAAATCAATTTCTTCACCTTGTATTAACCACATTTGCATATTCTATACCTTGCTGAGGATAATAATATTAGAAATTTATTCCATCTTTTGCAAACTGCACATTCCAACCTCCTCTAGTTTCTCACGCTTCCTGATTTATCCAGGTAACTTATGATCTTAATGTATATGCTCCCCTAAATCGTTCTTGAATCATAAAATTGATCAATGGATAGGGTTAGTTGAGGGTCCTTCAATAGGGCACGACTATCTTTAGACATAAGAAAAAATTTGAATTTGACCTTCGGAAAATTGCATACGTGCCTATGATATGCAAATTCATGTCGCATCTTCATGAGAAAAAAATTATGCTAATGATTTTTGCATCGCATTGCATTGAAAAGGATATAAGGAAGTGATTGAAATAATTTAAAAGAATTTGGCACTTTGATTTCGTACCGAGAGAATTTTCTCAGACTTTTCTTTTGTCGGGTTAATGATGGTTGAAAATATTTGCATAAAATCGCTGTTTGCATGTGTTATATCACTCAGGATATTTGCGTCTATTCAAGCATACGATTGAAGGATTGAATAAAATTGATATAGGTATAAAAAGGTATTTAAAATGCCTCATTCAACTTGTATGTAGAATTGAGATTATTTTATACTTATTAAACCAGAGAACAGATTAAGGAAATAATTGATAATATTGCAAGACACTGAAGATGACTCAAAGGAGTCAAAATGCGTCTGCTCACAAAGCAAGGCCTGATGGCTTACAAAAAGATATTAATCAATAATTCTTTGGGAGAACGAGTTGGATGTGTCAATGAGGTCTTATTTATTCAAATAATTAATTTAAAATCTTACAGAATTTTCAGGGAAAAGAATAGGTTTATTTTGATAGTGCTTAATTTTTCAAGTTGTTTCATTGCAGCTACCTTAATTTAAAAATTTATTACAGTCTATTTCAGCTTTTATTAACTTCCATCATATAATTCAGTATTTTTATTGTAGCTAATTAAATTAGATTTTAAAATTTAATAGAAATTTATAGAACATAAGAAATCTTTTAGAAACAAAAACAAATTCGTCTTATGTTCTAAATAGCATAAAATAAACTTTATAGAATGGGAGTCAAATCTTTGTTAGGGTTTTGTATTACTTATAAAACCCTACTGAAATTGCCTTGGTTGGTCTTTCCGTCTGTGTTGTAGCCTCGGCGAAGGAAGATGTTGATATCCGCCGACAATGCCCTTCTCTGGGGACGCGTGAATGTGCTGGCAGGCTAGCATTGCGGTGTCGTGGGGCGGGTTCATTCCCCCAGCACAAGGACCCACTACAAAAGAATTTCGCATTCACGAATTCTTGGTTCTCAAAAGAACGGGCGACCGAAGTCGAAAAATTTTAGGTAACTACCAAAAGGGAAAATGTCTTGCTCAGAGAACAAGTTGAACGAGTGAAAACAGACGGACTTTGGGAAACCTCGTCGTTACCCGACGATTCTCATGGCCCACACATAAGAGTGGGACAACCGGATGGTGGTGGTGCCCCCTCGCACCCGCCCATCCGGATCAAGATCCATAAATGTTGTAGTGGCCATATATTTCCCTTCTGGGTGGAAAACTCATACAACACACCTTGTACGAGCCTTCCGATCAGAAAAGAAATATACCGGTGTCCAATTTATGTCATAGAGTTATGTGATCAGATCACATAACCCTATGCTATAAAAAGGCACCTTGTCTAGAGACCACTCAACCCGCGAGAGTCCCTGAAATTAAGAATCGGATGGAGCGCGCCCGATCTCTTGCCCAACTCGGTTTGAACCAAAAACTATGGCTAGATTCGATGATGTCATCTTATGGAGGTTCGCACCTTCCATAACCTTAACTAAGAATTCAACTAGATATTTGAATACTTCATAGTTTTCTGTGGGAAGCTTTTCCCAAAGCATTCGCTTTACATTTCGGGATCGTTCTTCTTTGGACCAGTCCAAGACATTAATTATTTCGTAGTATATATCGTAAGTCAAGAGAGGTTCGTTTAAATCTCTCAAAAATGATTTCAGTAATCCCGCTATGATATATGTTATACATCAATATCTTTCAAATCAACTTCTTCACCACGATTCACTTTTTGTTTCAGTTCATTGATCCTAGCGTAGTTGCCTGATCGTCGGAAAGTCCCTTCGGTGTCTATGATTCCACTCAACGATAACGAGTCTACACACTTCCTAACAATTGGTGGAATATAGTTCCAGCAAGTGTTATTTTCAATTATGAACTTTAAGGATACACCGAATTGCGTTGTGCTCGGCAAATTACTCTCATCAATTTCAAGATGTGCCAGTGTTCGTTCTATATTCCTTGGTTCATCTACATCTCTTGTAACATCAGGTAGTTTTGACAAAGTTAACCCAAGCATTTGACGCAGTTCACTTATGCTTGACAAATGGCTCAATTTCCTTTCGAATTTGTCACTAATGAAAGGACGCAAGCATCTTCAAACGGTTTTAATAAAAAGCGTGGGATGCACTACATATAAACTTTGAAGATGTTTTCTAAAACTTCTGTCCAATTCCTTGCATGATGAAAATAAACTATAATCGTTTTGGACATATGGTCCCATAAGTCGTTTGCTCAATTCCACCAATAGTTTTAGATTGCTGGTAGATAGCAAGCATATATTGCGAATGTGTGAGTTCCTTGTCGAGCAGTTCCTAGGAATTCTGTAGTGAATTAAGAGAGTTTCCATAAGTCCGTGAAGGACTGCAGCGATGTTCTGCTGCCTCGGCAGAGGAAGATGGAGGTATCTGCCGAGAATGCCCTCTTCCGGAGACGCGTGAATGCGCTGGCAGGCTAGCATTGCGGTGTCGTGGGGCGGGTTCGTTTCCCCGGCACGAGGACTCACTACAAAACAATTTCGCATTCACGAATTGCTTTCAGATCAAAAAGGCGACCGAAGTCGCAAAAACTGTAGATAGCCTCACCGAAGGAGATGAACTTGTTACAAGAACAAGTGAAACCTGAGAAGAAAGGCGAACTTGGGGTGACCTCGTCGTTACCCAACGAAGTTCATGGCGCACAAATGAAAGAGGGGCAACCGGGTGGTGGTGGAGCCCCTTCATACCCACCCAACCGGAATAAATCCATAGATATCTTTGTTGAGGTGGCCAGGTATTCCTCTTCTGAGTGGAAAACTCATACAACTTGAATTGTATGAACTTTCCCATCAGAAGGGGAGTACCCCGGTGACCAATTTATGTCATAGAATTATACAATTGGATTGCATAAATCTATGCCATAAAAAGGCACTCTGCTTGGGCCACTCAACCCAAAACGTCACCTGAAACAAAAAAAAGGAATTAGTTTGTACCCGGCGGCTGGCTCATGTTTTGGGGTGGAAGCCTGCCACCGTACCGGGTCCTATACTCGGTTAGAGAAATCGGAAGGGAAAGACCTATGGTTCAATTTAACTCATCTTTTTATTTAACAACATCTTAAATCCGAGAAACAACAATTCAATGCAAACCTAACCAATCGAAGTACGTACAAAAAAAAGAAAAATTTTAATGCGATCTAAAATTTTCCCCCACCCACCTATAAATTGTAATTAAATAAGTAAAAAAAACTATAAGGAATTGAATCGACGAAAATATATAAATTAATTAATTGAGAAAAAAAAAATTTAAGCTCAAATATAAAAATGTATAAAAAAAATGTATAAAAAAAATGTAAAAAAAAGTAGATATAAAACAAATGTAATCAAAAGTATATATATATATAACAAAATTAAGGCAACAAAAGGGTACTCACCCGCATGGTCCTCCGAGCGCTCGACGACGATGCAGATGGCCCTGAAATGTAATAATACTGAATAGCAACTTGGTTAAAAGCACTCGCGATATTTCTGGAATATTTCGTTGTCAACTTTTCTTCTTCTTTCCTTTTTTTTTGTTGGTAAATGCTAAAACGCGCACGTGGTAATGAAATTCATACAAATTAAAACGTTTTTCTTTGGATCTCAATTCTTCCATATACTTCCGGATGTTTCAACGACAGTAGTCACACAGTTGGCTCAGAACAATTTTCCATTCGTCGCTGCTCTTGGTCCACTCCAAATCGGATTTTTTTGTCCGCAAAGCGGCAGATAATCAACAATGACTCATAGGATAAAAAAATCGAAGATGAACGCAAAGACTTCTCGCTCTTGCAGCACGGCCAGCACTGTCTCGCTAGCCACTGTCAATGCTTAATTTCACTCTACTATCTTCAAGAGTTATTGTAAAAGCGTGGAGTTGTATTCAATGCAATTTCAAGAAACCAAATTACTCTCCTTTTCACATTCGCATTTGTATTTTGTTAATTCGATAGTCACGGCGAAACCCCGCAACAATTTCACTCGTTCTCAATCACTTTCCGCTTGTTTTCATTTTCCCGCTTTTGTCACTGCCCTCGCGGCTCAATTATTTTGAATTATAGAAACACCAGCTAAACAAGATTCCCGATCAAAGAAGAATGCATTCATCCATCCATCGGATGGTCGCAGGCCGCAGCAGTAGCAGCACACAAGAAAGTTTCAGAGCAAAACGTCAAATTGAGGTCACATGTAAAAAAAATTCGATTATTTCCCGAATTACTCAGCCTGTCGTCCTCTGATTGCCAATTCTACTTTCCAAAACTACCGCCGAGGTGCCCAAGAAACACAATATACTATTTTATTCCCGATCAAGGCGTTTCTTCGGCGAATTTTCACATGCAAAAAGTTGGTGTGAACCTCCCTGGCCACCATCGATGAAACTCTCCCCTTCACAGTCCAAACAAAAACCCGCTAGCCCACACTCTTCCAATCACACCCAAAACTGGTTCATTCAACGCGACGTTCAAGCTCCTCGGTTATTACAGACACCGTTTATGACAATAACACAATTTGCAACCTATCACAATTCACTCGCATGGCCGGCATCGAAATTAATGATAACAAATCTATAAATTCTTCCCTCGTTCTAATTCAACAGAATATCCCCGGGGAGTCTCTTGTCTATCGCTCACTGTTATGCGTGTATAGAAGGTTCCAATTTTCATTCAATGAAGAAAGTCTGTATTAATTGGATTATAATAAAACAATCACATTCCAGGTCAACAGAACAAATCATATGTGTAATTACTACAATTGGTCGCGGCTAAGCAATTTCGCAAATCATTCACTCACTACTTAGATTCACTTGTTCCATTATCTTCACTCGACTCCCCGAAATTCATTCAGTTTTCACTTTAAAACGCAAAAACAATTACAATAATTCAAGGCAAAAGAGATTTGTCTTAAAATTATTTCTTATTATCAAACGGTGCGCGAGCTTCAAGCACTCAATTCAGACTCCCCGTATTTCACCGCATCAACGGGATAATCCAATTCCAATCCAATCTCATTTTTCTGTAACTCATGCACAGCTTCAGTATCATCTCCCCCTACTTTTTCCGTCTGTTTCGTAGACTTTCAGTTGAGATTCAATTCAGAAAATTTCTCTGCAAGTTCTAGTAACGGCTCTTTGAAATCTAGACTTGACTTGATTTACTGCTCTGAAGTGCAGAAGGAAAATGTTGCATTCATTTATTTACTACACTCGCGCATGCTGTGTCCAATGCACTGAAAAATAGCGAGTCATTCTCAAAAACATCAGCTATCAACTTTTGATATTTTTGTTGCACCTTCAACATATTCTCGACAAATTGAATGTGAACATTTTCACCTTTCAGCGTAGATATTGTTTCAATGCCCTCATTTTTGATATGATCGAGGAACGTTTGTTTGAGCATATCCTGCAATCGATCTGGTATGGGTTTCAGGATGACATACATATTCCGTAGATCTTTTCGTTTCTCTTGTGATACCATTTCTTTGCATTCAGAATAGAGGAAATCAAGATGATCATTTATAAATCGCTCTTCACACTCCTGACCTCTTCAATTACTACAATTCTGTAAACGTAGTCTTCAGGTACAGCATATTCTTCGAAATCAAAGGCTTGCGCTCACTGATGTCTCTGTCGCACGGCGAATCTTATAATATTCTCAAATACTTTTCGTATCTTTTCAAAAGAATGAAACCGTTTTTGTCACTTTAGCTCGTTCTTTGCCGCACAAATAAGGTGTTTACCCGAAATTTTCCTTCAATTCCCAAATGACACGATGGACAGGAACTCTTTTGTTATTGTTTAAGCATCCACCTAATGGCTCGATTAGCTATTAGCTAACCGGAACTTCTGACTCGTCTCAACTGAATGTCCAATAAACCTTAGCGTCCAAGTCGTCTCTTGCTTCATTTCTTGCTATCAAAAATCATTTCTATACAGTTGTAATCCTTCTGTATTTGATTTATTTTTGTTTTTTTTCCTTTTTCTATTACTTACAAAAATCTTGTCTGTTTTCTACCTTTTCTCCCAAACTAAAAAATATTTTTCTATCACCTTTCTCATTGTGAAAGCTCGCAACAATTAAACATTTCGCCACCACGCGTAAGTAATCTAATTCAGCTTATCGATTCACTACAGCCGGATGAATAGGTCGATCATTTTGTAGGAATCCGTTTTAATTCTTCCGATGGACGAATGAAAAACCCAGAACCTACAAAAAAAAACCGGTACATTGAAGGTACAGGTTGTGAGCAATTGACACACACACATATTGAAATTTTACAGCTCACAGCCGTTCGCCTTGTACACTAACAGGAACCTTCCTTCACCTGTTTTCCAAACATGGTGCCTCACCCATATGAAGTGTGGTACTCCAATGTCCAGAGAATTGCTTTCCTTGCTGATCGGTTAAATATCAATCACTAGAAAGCAAATCTATCTAAGTCACCAGTGGGCAACGTTACACAGCACAAACTTCTGCAACACAAGATTAAGCATCGTTTGCGCAAACACAACAAAACTTTTTATGTCGCTAGCTGCCGAAAACACTTCACGTCCAACATTGACCGTCGTCTCAACCTCACCTCCACACAGCTCCTTCAACTGTTATAGTTGCTCACTTATGGCTTGCTATTAAATGAAATTTTGATAGGAGATAGGAGGGTTTTCGAGCAGTTTGATATTGTAACTGCTCGAAACAAAAATTAACTGAAGTAAAAAGAGAAATGGAAAGGATTTCAAATAGTAATAGAACTTAAATTTCATGACTAATACCATTAAAGTGAACCGTTTAAATTTGAGATAAAGAAAATTTATATAACAATTTCGTTTGATAATAAGAGACAAAAAAAATTTATGAATTACAATTATGAATGCAATTAAAATTTCGGTTAAAGGGTAGGAATGTTTTCGAGCAGTTTGCTTGTGTGACTGCCCGATTACTACAGTGTGTCGCACAGTTTTTCTCCGAAACCACAGCAGCTACAGATACCATACTTGTTAGGTAGAATAGAAGTGATGACCTCTCGAAAGTGTGAGTATGAAATAAATTCTCAAGCGTTTTTATAAAGGGTACCCATATAGAATGGGGACGCTAAAAAAAATAATTTTATCAAAGGTGGTCATGTTGGGTGTCATATGAAAAGCCTTGATGTGACTTTCCATAACTGGTCTTAAACTGGTATACCCGTAATTTGCATTGAAGGGTGCAAGGTAGTCCTATGAAAGATCTTCTTATTGCGTAAGTTTTATGAAAATTTAGTCATAATTACGGAAGTTAAAGCTATTTGCATTTTCGTTCAACAAAAATACATGGTTGCTTTATTATATTGTGTGCTTTCCATCAAATCAGACACTAAACACGTACATCTCATTGAAGTGTTTCATGAGTTTATTCAGTCTTGGTGTCTTCGTATCATAGGTTGAGTTTAAAACCCCTCCAACAGGAGTGTACTTCTGTCTACCTGTTAGATATTGAAATGAATTATATTATAGTTAGTCCTAAACATCTAGTACATCTAAGTTCAGTACATAAGAATATATGATATTTAGAGGTTAAGCTGAAATGTCAACGAGTTAGTACTGTGTAAGTCAGTCATAAATCAGTCAGTCATAAATCAGTCATAAATTAGTCCGTCCCAATCGTAGAAAGTTGGTATAAAACACGGCGTAGCCAGAAAAAGAATAAAGAAAAGATAAAACCAAAACCGAAAGCAGAATTTAAAAGGCCAAAATGGATTCAACGTTTAGGGCTCTCGGACCATTGAATTTTGAAGGAAATCTAAGCGAGAGTGGTGTAAGTTCAAGAGATCTTTTGAAATTTTTGTGCTTGCATTCGGAGTGCAGCAGCCAGACGATGAGCTTAAGATCGTTATGCTATTAAATTTAATGGGCGAGAAAGGCATCGTAATTTTTGAAACATTTAAGCTGAGTGATAATGACAAGAAAGTATTTCAAAATCTAATCAAGGCATTTGACGGATATTGTGATCCGAAGACGTGTGTCATATACGAACGTTTCAAATTTTATACCAGGCAACAGCAACCGCGTGAACCATTCGATAATTTTTTTACCGACGCTAAGAGGCAAGTTCAAAAATGTAACTTTGGATGATGATTCGGAAAATATAGTTGAACAAATGGTGGGATATCGTATTGTACTTGGAATAAACAATACTTCCGAGAACGGAAAATTTATCTCCGAAAAAGTAGTCGAGCTGTGTCGAGTGGCGGAATTTTCACACCAGCAAACAAAAGATGTCCAGCGGATCCAGGGAGAATCTTATAAATATACTTTTAAAAGCAATAAGGCCAATTTTTCGAGAAGAATCCGAACTTGGAAAAAAATAAATCACATAATAATCACTACTAATTGTAAAAGATGTTCATTTAGCCATTCATTAATTAGTATCCAGCTTATGGAAAACTTTGTATGGAATGCACGAAACCGAATCATTTCGCAAATATGTGCAGGGCTAAGCAAATTAACGCGATAGATGGGTATGATGACATTGATCTTAATGCTTTAGTTATTGACATGGTAAAAGTGGAAGGACTAGAGAAAGGGGGTTCATGGTATACTAAAATAAAGATAAATGGGAAAGAAATACAATTTAAAATAGATTCGGGTGCTGAAGTAAATATTATTCCTTATTCAGTATTTAAAATGATAAAAAATGAGACAACTATTGTTGAGCCTGTTAATTTGAAATTGGAGGCATATGGTGGTTAAAATTTAGACGTTTTAGCCGCAGTAAAACTTGAGATAAAACATGTCAGTGGCGAGTGTAGAACAATTTCTTATTGCTAATTTGGATTCGTCTCCAATTTTAGGATTAAAAATGTGTGTTAAGCTTAAATTAATCAAGCGCATAGATAATCTTAACTGGAACTCTAATTCAAAAGAGGATTTTATTGGAAAAAATGGTTCATTATTCGAGGGACTGGGTACTTTTCCAGAAAAATGTAAGATTCATTTAAAGAAAGATGCGTTTCCAATCATACATGCACCTAGCCGCATAGCGAGCAGTCTTAAAAATAAAGTGAAGACCAAATTAGATGACATGAAATATACAGGAATCATCAAAAGAGTTAATCATCCCACTGAATGGGTCCATAATCACCCGATAAATCTGTTAGATTATGTATAAATCCTAGGAATTTGAATAGAAATGCCATAAGAGACCCTTTTCAAATACCACGACTATCAGATTTATCGTCACAACTCGAAAGCATGGAGTATTTCACGGTATTAGACCTCAAAGATGGATTTTGGCAGGTTCCACTGGAGAAAGCAAGTAGCGACTTGTATTCAGCACACCGTTCGGAAGTAATAAATTTTTAAGGTTGCCATTTGGGCTCAACTTTGCTCCCAAGCTATTTCAAAAACTAAATATTTTAGTCACCTATATATATTCGTATATTTCGACAATATTTTGATTTTTGGAGAAAAAAGTGGAACACGATAGCAATCTAGCTAATGTTCTTAAAATTGTAAATGAATTAAATATTAGATTTAATGCTATAAAATTGCAATACGGTCAAAAAGCTGTAAAATACTTAGGCTTGGTATCATCAAAAACTGGTGTTAGAATCGATGAATCTCGGATTAAAGCCATTGAAAATATTGAAATCCCTAAAAACAAAAAAGAATTGGAAAGATTCTTAGGATTAGTCAATTTTGTGAGAAATTTTATTCCGAATATGTTACAGATAACAGCTCCTCTAAGAGAGCCATTGAAAAAGAATTGTTCATATACATGATTAGAAGTATACTTCAAAGTATTTGAAAATCTGAAATTAATTGTTTCAAAACCTCCAGTGTTGCAAATTTTCGATGAGAACATTCCAATATACAGTGCTGTGAATAAATATAGACTCAAACTGATTATTTACAATTTTTCCAAACCATTTGCAGGAAACGAATTTTTATGGCTTTACGTGAGTTTTGGGTAATCTCATAAAAACATTTCAATTATATACTTACCACTTTATTTCAACCATGCTGAGTTTCAGGGGGAAACCCCGGAAGAGGGATTTTACAACTGTGAATAATTATAAACTCAGTTGCTGTTTGTAGTTTGTCAAGAGCGTTTCCAAAGTGGATTTTAGTTTTTACGTAAAGTGTTAATACTGTAAAGGCGTGTAAGTGTATTTTTATCGAGAATTTAAAATTTCTGTCGAAGTCTAAAATGCTACGAGGACAAAAACTAAGAGATGTTGAAAAACATAGAATCATTGACTAAAAAAACAGTGGAAAAACTCGAGAGAAATCGCGAGTGAATTCAAAGGTCGCAGAGTGTAGTGAAAAATTTTTAAAGCTTAGAATCGAGAATTAGGGGAAAAAGCAGTCGTCTGGACGCCCTCCGAAATATTCAGATACTACAAAAGGCCGAGTTTTACGAGAACTATCGGATACAGATGCTTCATCATCGCAAATTGTTAGACGGTTGGACTTCCAATATGACCCTAGCCTAGTTAGAAAATGAGCTGCATCATCCCAAAAGTTTAAATATCAAAAAAGTTTGCTAAAACCCAAATTGATGAAATGCCATATTGAAGTTAGACTTAAAATCGTCGAAAATTTCATTCAAAAAGGAAACATTTGGGATCATGTCATCTTCAGCGATGAGAAGAAGTTCAATCTTGATGGACCGGATGGATTTCATTATTACTGGCACGATTTGCGAAAGGAAAGAAGAATCATGGCAAGAAGAGCTCCAGGAGGTGGATCTGTTATGATTTGGGCAGCTTTCAAAAAGTAAGCTAGGAGCAAAATATCCTTTGTCAATGGCAGAATTACAGCTGTTGATTATCAGGAGTTACTAGAGGAACATCAACTGCCTTTTGTGACACTAGCTGAAGATGAAAACATCGCTTTTCAGTAGGATAATGCACCCATTCATACGGCTTCGTCTACCAGAAAATGGTTTCATGATTACGAAATCAAGTTATTACCATGGCCAGCGTTGAATCCCTACCTGAACCCAATAGAAAATTTGTGGGGAATCTTAGCGAGAAAAGTCTACGACCAGGAGAAGCCATCCATTGAAAGTGTTATTGAACTGAAGAAAACAATAATAGAAGCGTGGAACGAGATACCAGATAGCATATTAAATAGTCTTGTTAATAGCGTTCCGAATAGATTATTAGACGTAATAAAAAATAAGGATAAATGTACCAAGTTTTGAATAAAAAAACCTTCTATACCTGTAAATGATACTGACTTTATAATTTTTCACAGATTTTATTTCAATTTTTCAATTTATTTTTTTTTTCTTTTGGTTTAGCAAGGAATATTATCGTCCTTTCATCCCTATTACTATAAGTTTCCCCTAAAACCATATTATCCAGGGAAGTGCACAGTTATTTAAAATTACCTCCTATTTGAAACATGCTTGAGTTTATAGTTATTCTCAGCACTGTATGCAGATAAATTCAAGAAAAAATCAGGAATTAGTGTGACAAATTCAAAAATCTAAGATGCGTACAATATGACAAAATACTCAGTACAATAATTTTTAGTCATAATTACAATATCTAATTATTTTTGACTCTTTCCTTTCAACATATTGTCCACGTTATTGTCAGAAATAAGTGGTCTCCTTCAGGACATAATCTTTGAGCCTCTTCCTTAGTGAAAAACTTGTTTTCTATGAGCTGCAATTGATCTGGTTCTAATACTTCTTCGTTACCAATTTTAGTTAGAGTGTTAGAAAATATGATGTCATTTTGCCGCATTATCTGGGGAGTTCATAAAATTTTAAAGAATGCCAAAGAGTTGTACCAAGTCAATTTAGATCCAATTTGTTTAAAGATTGGCGTTGATCTCACTTATGGTAACTGCCGCAAATCCCCGAAAAGAATAATATCAAGTCCAAAATACTCGTATTGTGCACATATTATCCACGATGAATTGAAATTTTATACAAATTCTTCCTGCATTTATCTATATACAACTTTTTAACCTTTACATAATCATTTGCAAACACAGAGTGCCTCACTGCTGTTATGGCGTAATCTTCTTGTGATGAGAAGGCGTTGCGACCTTTTGACGAGTGAACGCGGGGGATTATTCTTGGAGCGTTAAGGGAAGACGAGCTAAGACAACGTTGCAGGAGCTAAAACAGTGTCAGCGAGCAAAAACGGCGAGCGTACTTCTGTCTATCCAACTAGGCTTTTCGTTTTTGTTACAATTGATTAATATGTGGTTGCGTCTCAATTTTCCAAAAGGGGAACCTGACTTGATCTGATTCCATAAAATTTATTTCATAGTCCGATTTATTTACTTTTAAAAAAAAACTTTATTTCATTTCAAGAATTTCAGTGAAAAGCATTGACCTGCGAAAAATTCATCTGAATTCAAGTGGCCAGAACAAATTTGAAAAGCATTGAACCACTTCATAGTTTCTTCCGAATCGAAACGAGGGCGATATAGGAACTGTGGCTTATCAGGAAAGAGAACAATCCTGGGTAAACAACACGAAAAGAGGTAGACCGCAGGGCTCATCCCTGAAATGAGGCCATAGTTTAATGAAAACGTAGTGAGACTGACTTCTATGTAATTCAGCTCTTTAGGGGACATGGGTTTTCAGCCTTATTTTCGTAAAAATTGACAAGCAATAACCTTCTTTTTCTTCGTAGCACTACAGCACCTCTTGAGCCTTTGCTTCCTGCAAAAAGCGCCCATTGACCGCGTCTTCCAATTCGAAATTCAAGCAGCGATTAACTATCTTCGTCAACTAAGTCAGACCAGCGTTTTCTCGGTTTCCTCACTAGTCTCCGCCCTTCAGTTCAGTTTTTGGGTATCCGCTGTTCGCCCAGGCAATTCACGTGGCCAGCCCATTTCAGCTTTCGCAGTCTTGCAATCGTTGAGACCTTCGGCTTGTCAAAAATTTCATAAAGTTCATGGGTGTATCGCATTCATCATTGGTCCCCTCTTAGCTTCGCCCCGATTATTCGCCTCAAGATCCGTCTTTGGAAAGCATTCAATATGTTTGCGAATGCTTGACACTAGTGTCCATATCTCGCATCTATAGCATAGCACAGGTCTCATCACAGATTCTTATAAGCTACTTGGAGCTTTGTTTTCCTCTATATGCAGCTGGGCTTCAAGATACTCGTAGTCAAAGTTGAATTTTTTTACTTGCCCCCTTTCAGGCCATCACTAAGAGATAGTTAGAGCATCTCATTATCTTGATCGAATGTATTGGCACTCGGGAAGATGATGTGGTCAGTACCACGCTTTGACCGTGTGTCTGTCCTCGCAGCTGCAATACGTTCTGATTTCAAACCAGTACTATCACAACTGAACGGGCTTATAGTCCGTCCGAAGAATCGCTCGAGGCAAATCTTTATATCACCAACAGGACTCGAACCAGGGACCTTCGGCTTACGCAGCGAGTGCTCTAACCGCTACACCACGCAGACAAAGTCAAAACTGAATAATACATTTTATTTGCGAGCTGTATTCTTCGGCGTGTCTCCGGCCGGATCTCGTTATTCTGGCCTCTAAATACACAAATTCGCCCACATTTTCGATACTGTATTGGCCAAGTGTGATATTTTGTATATTTGAGCCATTTTTCCTCGATTGCATCATGAGTTTTGCTTTACTATAGTTGATATGTAGCCCTACTAGTTTTGCCTCGCTGTCAAGTTTTAGAAAAAGCTCTTTGACGGTTGTTAACGACCGCGAAATGTTCATGTCGTCCGCATAGACTACCGCTTGGCTCGACTTGTATAGTAACGTACCTCTTGTATCGACAGATAGCTTTCTTATGGCGTATCCAAAGCCAAATTGAATAGCCATGGCACCAGCCTATCTCCCGGCTTTAGTTAGATATTGGTGCCAAAAGCGTCGGTTTTTCGTTATACTTGGTGATGTCTTCCGTTATCTTCTTCCTCATTATTTTACAAACTTCCGAATACTCGATTCTCTGAATGTTTGAAGATGATTTCATTTTTCGTTTTTTCTTTAGTAGTGCCTTAGTTTCGCTAGATAGTTTGTGGTGTCTAGTTGCTTTTCTCGGTCCGCCTACTTCCTTAGCGCATTTTAAGATGGCCTCTGTTTTTCATTTCCACCTCTAACATTGACTGGTATTGGCTAATGTTATTCTTGATGTTGTCGTCGTTGAAGCCTGGTCTTATTGGCTTCCTAACTAGTTTTGTTTGTCTGGATTTTAGCTCAAGGGATATTTTCGCTCTGACGAGGTGGTGGTCGCTGCGTGTCCAGAATTTGTTAAGCACGGAGAGGTCTTTGATCGCTCTTATGTTCTTCGTTAGGTTCAGGTTGATCTCGTTACTTGTAACCTCATTGGGGGCTTGCCAAGTCCATTTCCTGCTTGGATGTTTCTTGAAGAATGAGTTCGCTATGTATAGGTTGTATTCGTGGGCGAATTGGACCAGTCTCTCTCCCCTTTCGTTTCTCTGGCCTAATCCGAATTTCCCTACCAGTACCTCCCGTTCTTCTCTATTTCCTACTATGGCGTTGAAGGCTCCGATGAGGAATCTTAAATGGCTATTATTGTTGTCCCAAGCTTGAGTTATCTCATTGTAGAAATCTTCGATTTCGTCGTCTGAGTGACTAGATATTGGTACATAAACTTGGATTATTTGCATTGTGTATCTTCTTGACTGCTTGAGAGTCAAGCTGATCACTCGATCTGATGTGCTTGAGACACTAATTATTTTGTCTTTCCATTTCTTGTTAATCAAGAATCCTACTCTGTTAGTTCTGTCCGATTGGGTTCCCTGATGGTATACAATATTGCCTGAAGCGAGCGTTAGCAGGTTTTCGTCGTTGTGCCTAGTTTCACTCAACCCAATTATGTCCCACCTAATCTTAGATGCTTCTTCTTCTAACTCGGTTAGTCTTGCCTGCCTGGATAGTCACCGGCAGTTGTATGTCGCTATTTTTATCGTTGTTAGTTGCTTTTGGTAGCGGTTTAACCTCCGCGGATTCTTAACACCCTCTGCCTTTGTGGATGGTTCCTGGGAGCTACCCATCCTAGGTCCACTCAGGCCTACGGAGAATGAGGGCTAGTTCCTTTTTCGACTTTCCATAAATGGGGGGGGGGTGAGACATACCGTACCAGGCTGTCTCATTGCGGGTTGGTAAGGGTCCATTGGGATTATCATTTCCCTATGGACAATCTGGACAGACTTTTTATTGATGAAATAGCCGTGCATGGGATTTGAACTCGCTCTACCCCTTGATTCAGCTAGGGTATATATATATATATATATATATATATATATATATATATATATATATATATATATATATATATATATTACATTCCTATTTTATAATTTAGTCGACAATTTGTAAGACTTTTGCTAAAACGAAATATAAATTGCCTTAATCTTATAAATAATCTTAAAATATTTTCCTTAATTATTTCAGGGTTATATTTATTTTTCTCACATTTGGTGGCAGTACGACAAATAATAAATGAATTTCAACGGCAAAATGGGTAGCAGCGATGCACAAACGTATTGCTTACGTTGGAACAATCATAAAGCCAATTTAGTAGAAATCCTAGATGCTCTAATAAAAATGGAAAGCTACGTGGATTGTACATTAGTGGTTGAGGATCAAATACAGTTCAAGGCACACCGTGTCGTTTTGGCAGCCAATTCGCCATACTTTCAGAGTATACTTCAAGATGTACCAATGGACCATTGTAGTATACTTATACCAGGCGTTCAGGCATTTGAAATGCGTGCTTTGCTAGAGTACATGTATACAGGCGAAGTGAACGTGACTCAAAGTCAAATTCCTAAAATAATGAAAATTGCCGAGCAGCTTGAAGTAAAAGGACTCTTTGATATGGCTGATTTAAAAGAGAAATTCAACAAAATCGAGGAGACGAGCCCGCGAGCACCCACGGAAACATCAACACCGACGAAGGATCCCATTGAACCGATACCACCACAAGCTCAATCGTCTCCTGTCATTAGTACGACGGCTTCAAATCCAGTGCCACCTCAAAATCGTGATCCATCACCGCCTTATGTTTATAAGCCACCGTATTGTAATATTTATGCAAAGAGTCCTGGTCCATCAACATCTGAGAGGCAGCATACTAATCCGTGGCCTCTTTCTCCCCATCTGCCTTCAACAGTGCCAAGCGCAGCAGCTGCAGCTATGTTGACTTCAGTCTACGAAGCTGGGTCAGACATGAATCCATTAAAACGGAAAAAGATCTCGTCTATGTCGAACATGTTGATGACCCGAGACACACCAATATTGCGAAATGTACTAGCGCAATCACATGTACCAGACTCATCGCAGCCAATGCCTCTTGTATGCCAGCCAGTCAAGCAGGAGAGAATGGAAAAATCACCCTTGGAGAACTGTAATGGTGCAGATTACAATATGGATAAGGTTTGTTGTGATATAACGGTTATTTGAGGGTCTACTAAGCTGAAATTTTATTTTTATTACAGAAGATGTCAAAATATCAAGAACCGCACTCGCCATACACTGATAAGTCTTTTGAAGACGACTGTTTAGATCTACCACCAAATTATGGAAGTGAACCGCATTTAGCTTCATATGTTCCGCAGCAGCAGCAGAAGCCTGAATGGAAGCGTTATAAACAGTACACAAGGAGCGACATTTTGTCTGCAATTGAATGTGTAAGAAACGGAATGAGTGCTTTACAGGCTTCACGTAAGTATGGAGTCCCATCCCGCACACTTTACGATAAGGTAAAGAAACTGGGTATCACCACGGCCCGGCCAACAAATCGAACTATAAAGCGAAGTCCTAGCAACAGTGGAGGTCAAAGTACCTTCCGTTTTGGTTTGGCTGGTCGAGGTCATACCTATGGCCCGAACGAGCAAATTTTACAACAAATACACGATGCAGCTGAACGTGAAAATGATCGTGAACGGCAACTACCCGCAACAATTCCTCATCCTGCAGCTGCCCTTCTTGACCCGGCGTTTCTCCAGCAAGCATTCGAATCCAGAGGCGGAGAAATCGCTGGACGAGAAGCATTGCATGCGATGGCTCTGGCAGCAGCAGCGCATGCGGCAGCTAATGGTATTTCAACTAGTCCTGGAGCGAATGGAACCGCAAGATCTCCCAGTCCTATGAAATATGCTCACCGTCCCCAAAGTCCATCGATGATGCATGAACGAGAACACGAGCAGCTTGACGAAGATGACGACGACCAAGTTGAAGACTTATCAGTCGGAGCACGAAAGGATGTAGAATCACCTATTCCCCATCCATCTATCCCGCATACATATCTACAGCAGCAGGAACAACGTCATCAACAAATCCTCAAACTACATCAGCAGCAAACTGGTGTCATTGTTCCGCCCATGACCAAACTGCCCTCCTCCAATGGTGGCGATGATTATCCACAAGAACTGAAGAGAGAACCTCCGACTGAAGACAACGCGTCAAGAGAATTTCAGGAATCCTAAACCTTAAAATATTATTAAAACGTTCCTTGGAAACATAACGTAAGTTCTTAAAAATAGATTCAATATATTATAATATTAAGTATGAAATGAACCAATTAGTGCAATACCAGTATGAATATAGGATACAGGTTGAATCTGAATAATATTATTGACTCTGAGAGGATTTTTCAATTAGCTCAACCACTTTCCTTTTAAGCAGTTAAAAACATGCCTTACAAATTCAAAGTAAAAAAAAATAGATCAGTCGCGTTGAACGTCTAATTAACGAGATCTACTATTCAAGCTGAAAGAAAAAAAAACCAATTACTTAGTAATCAAAATTATTGTTCACAAATAAAAACCTCTCGTTTTAAGCCGACATTGAACCACCGACTGATATTTTTCGGAAGCACTTGTAAAGTTGTGGATATTAAATTTTTCGTCTCTCACATGAAAGTACACTCAAAATTAGTTAATTTTTTAAACCTTACATATATATATCTATATATGATGAAAGTGATATTTGTACAGTATAATAGGATCTATTTGAAAAAAATAATAACTATAGACCATGTTAAATGTTGATTAACTATACAATGAAGTAAAAAGGACATTCGAAAGAAACAATATAGTAATTTGTGGCCGTAGCATGTAAGTAATAAACGAATCCAGTTGATAGTTTTAGTTGAACTTTCCGCGATAGAGGAAAAATTCAGATGATCTGATAAATTAATTAATTGTTAATCATAGGATTGAAGTTTAACTTTTTGTCTGAACGATTTCGAATCATTCAAAATAAGCAATAATATTTATCTTGCTCAAAAACTATTTTTTTTGTAAATGTCTGTGTATCATTACATTATGATAAATTTTAATCACTAGATAAAATTGCTGGACCACTGCACTCAGTTGGTATTGAACCCTGCAAATTGAAAATTTAACTTTGTATGCTCAAGAAATCGAATGGAAAGAAAAATGGCACAAAAAAGTCGGTTAGGCTTGGAATTAGAAATTTAGCTCATCAATTTTGAATCTTCAGTTTTAAATCTTGCAATTTAAAAATCTATCAACTAATTAATCGAATCAAAGTTCTTAATTTGCAATCTTTGAAAAGAATGAATAGTTTTGGTATCCTTTAGCAAATGAGATAAATTATGACAAGGGACCACCAGCTCAAAATTCTTTAAGCTCTAACAAACTGACGGCTGTTATGTGCTATCTTTCATGAGCACATAACAGCCACCATTTTGTTGCAGCTACGATTTTGTATAAACTTGAACGATTTCTTATCCAAATATTGGATGAATAATTCAACTCATCGATTCATGCTAGCAGAAAACTTGTTTCGAACCCTAAGATGCCTACAAAGCCTTTCTGACAGGAGAACTCCTGCTTACTTAACTTGTTTCTTCGATGATCTCGTTGCAATAATGATTATCTTAATGTGTCATTGTAGGGCCTTTTATTTCCATATTCAAGTCGAATAGCCTTTTTTGCCAAATGTTCTCTTGTTAAGCATCAGCTAATTCGATGGATTCTCCTTGGATCAAAGATACCGATCTGCTTCCTGCATGACAAATTGATGATTTATCGGGTCAAGAACAAAACGCTTTTTATATTTTTTGTTTTCTTGTTCTCTGTCCACTTACCATATGTATATGTATCCTTGTCAGTGAGTTCGATCTTTATGGCGCCCTTAACGTAACAATTCGTTCAAGTTGTTCTCAATCCTGCTGATTTGGACTTCTAATCTTGTGTTGGTAGAGATATAAAATAGGTAACCGAGCAGCATTTCATGACTTTCCATCGACTCAATCGATGTCCGTACTTCACTTTTTTGTTCGAATGAATTTGATGAACATATGATGATTTATATCTCCAAATACCTTCATTTTAAATTATTGCGCACATAGTTTATATATATATTGTTCACATGTTTTATCTATTGCAAGCAAAGATGATGTCATCAAAGTAGATCGGTAATCATTTCCTAATTTTCTAAGATTCTAATCTTCCAACAATTAAAGTTGCACTGATTTTCTCATTTTTACTACTCTCTGCCTGCTTGAGACCGTAAACACTCCTCTTTAACAAACACATTTTATGTGAATCGTTTCCATCAAGTTGAGTAACGTTTAGTGCTTTAAAACAAATTAGACATCTAAGCTCAAAACATTCATTGACGAACAAACGGTGCAAAAACTTCATTAAAATCGATTCAAACTTTTTGTGAATAAACCCACGAACTGCTAGTTGTGCCTTATCCTGATGCACATTTTCCTATTCGTTCTTTTTGTCTTTTATACCGATTTACATATAATTGTTTCTCTTTTTAGGTAAATGTCAACACTCACATATCATTCTTCTCTAGCAATGTTCTTCTCTTCTCTAGTAATGTTCTTCTTAACCAATTTAAGCTCATAACATCTCACCCGTCAAATTCATCTCTTTGTGGTTTCTCATGTGTTGGTTGATCTTGCAGAAATTGATGAAACTAGGTCCTCTAGGTCCTTGTGTCTTTCTTTTTTGTTTCTCATTCTCAGGCTCTTATGCTTTGCTGTTACCTTGTTCAGAAATTGGTGAAACCAGGTCATCTAAGTCCTTGTGTCTTTCTTTTTTTGTTTCTCATTGTCAGGCTCTTATGCTTTGCTGTTACCTTGTTCAGCTTATCGTTTTTTCCTGCCTTTGCTTAAATCGTATTGAATATCAAAATCCATTTTTACGAAATTGACATCATGGCTGATATTTGAAATCGCCAAAAATCCATAGCATCGTGAGATTCGCTCACGGTGCATACGTTTCATTAGAGTCAAAACATATCTTTTTTAGGCCAATTTTACCCTTTGATATCTCCACTTCAGCATTTTTCGATTTGGCAAATTGATGTACATTCCGTATCCATAATTTCCCTCTATTCACTCCCAATCATCCCGTCCCTTAGCCTCGGTGATAATGGATCGATCATTGTGCCAGGCTAGACGTAGTCGCAAACAGGATTGCAACCTAGAAAGATTCAGGTTAGCTGACGCCTGTCTTAGGTCTACACAGTCCAACATTGCACCCATGCTAACTTTCTATAATTTTACTCCATACGAACCTTGGCGTTGAGATTTATTGTTAGGGTATATCATTCCATGACCGTAAAGGAATTCAGGGTGATATTCTCAATATCACACGCTCAACCATGTGATTATTGCATATTTTGGGTGGGCTGATAGTCTGACAGCAGCGTCAGAAGCTCAAACTGGATGCTGCCATCGAGATTTGAACTCGGAGCTGTTGTGCAAGCAAATTGTGCCCTAACCCACTGCTCCACACGGACTACTGATACACATTTTTTCACTGTATGTTTTTCACTGAGCCCATTTCATTATCAGCCGTCGACAAGTGAACACGAGGAACATAAATGAGGTCTACATACGTCTTGACCAGTTTTACCCTGAGATCAAGAATGCATTCCAATCTCCCCTACGAAACCTTTACACTTGAGCTATCCATGGTTTCAACTTTTCACTCGTATACACCGAACAGAATTTTCGTTGGTTGGGACGTGCGATTCCCACGTCCTCGACGAGATATCTGCTGCTTCGTAAGACTCTCGAAATTATGTAGGACTCACGATATTTGGGCTCTAACTTTTTAGATTCCCCCATACCAGCAAGTACGTTCTATAGAACGATGAGATCTCCTTCCTTGTAGATAAAAGTTTTCTTGTGTTTCGCATTGAACCTCAATTTCCATTTCTCTCGTTCGGTGCTGATTCGCTCTGCAGCTAATTGTCTTCGGTTAACCATATCGCATTCCGTTGGATCAGCAGTCACTTCATCTGATGTTAGAGCCATAACTATCCGATTCGTGAAACTGAGTCACAGAGTGACATTGCGAATTTAGAGAGCACTGAAGATTGCGCAATTGTAAATCTCAATCCTTATGATCAGTTGGTGCAGTTCTTAGAAGTGATAAGATAGACTGATTTGCACGTTCGATTTGGCCATTCGCTCGAGGTGTTCTGATGGTAACCTTAATATGTTGAATCTCATTAGATGCGCAGAATTCAGCAAATTCTCGTGATGGAAAAGCAGTGCCTCGATCGCTAATTATACGCTTAGGTAGACCGGAGTACAACGTCAGATCCCTGAATGCTTCGATGACGGGCTTCGATTTCGTAGTTTTTTCAGCTCTCAAAATTAAATACTTACTGAACGAATCAGATATTTCAATGATGTGCAAATTACCTCGACGACTGCGTGGAAAAGGTCCCGGGTGATCAATGTGTAACGTCCAGAACGGAATAGGTGTCACCTTGTTACAAACCAGTATACCCTATGTATACCGTTCGTTGATCGCGTTACGTATCCGAATAGAGTTGACCCTCCGGTTTGCCTGTGATTCCTTTATTATAGCAGCACTCTATGCATGCTGCGATGTACAACTTGATGTATTTTCGGAGATTGTTGAACTAAAAATCTTGCCGAACTCGATTTATGGTCTTCTCATGACCAAAGTGGCCCAGTCATCGTGGTACGTGCGGATGATTTTCCACCTAACTGCAGACGGAACAACGAATTCGAGATCTTGGTCGATCTTAAGATATAACCGACCGTTTTTGAGCTGATAATCTGACTTGATCTGTTTGGATTGAGCGGACTCAATATCGCCTCTCAGAACTTCGATGAACTCCTTCAACTTCACGTCTTGTCGTTATAGGAGCACAAGCCAGTCTTCGTTTTCTTCCACTCGCATTATGTTCCCCGATGCTATCTCTGGCTCGTTCGGTGGTTCGTTTGGAGTCCTGCTTAGAGCATCTACGGGACTCATGCGTTCAGCCGGATTGATGTATGATGCGGAAATCGTACTCCTGTAGCTTCAGAAACCATCGACCGCTGTGCGGCAGCAATGGTTTAGACGTTCTTGTGGTGGTAAATGCGACGCAATCGGTAATTATCTCGAAATACTTACCGAGCAGATAAATGCGGAATGTTTCTAACGACTCGACGATAGCTAAAACTTCAAACTCATGACTATGGTATCTGCTTTCGGATTCGATACACTGGCGGCTGTAGTAGAAAACAGGTTTGAAATTTCCACCATCGTCTCGTTACATGAGGGTTCCGGCTAGACCCAGTGTGCTCGCGTCAGTGTGAACTTGATGTTCCTTCGTCGGATCGTATGCACTGAGCACTGGATCGCAGCAAAGTGCTAATTTCAATTTTTCGAATTATTCTCGTTGTTCGGTCGACCAACAAAATTGTGAATTGTCCTTCTGCTTTAACAAAAGTGTAAGAGGCCTCGATATTAGAGAATAATCGCGAATGAATTTGAGGAAAACCCCGCTCAATCCCAGAAATCTTCGAACTTCTGTAACGTTGATTGGTTCCGGAAACTCTCCAATTGCATTAGTCTTTTCAGCTCCTGGTTTTATTCCGTCCTCATAGACTCGATGACCCAAATACGTGATTTGTTTAGACTAAAACGTACACTTAGAGGGGCGAAGCGTCGTACCGGCATCTCGAAGTATAACCAAGAATTCACGCAGTTTGACTAAACCCTCGGCGATGGTTTTGCTGGGCAGAATTACTTCATCCACGTAGCTAACTGCTCGATTTCCCATTTGTCGTACCAACTTGGTAATGAACTTATGAAAATAACTCGGTGCATTGCACAGGCCGAAAAGCATCGAATCCGTTCGTGGCTCCGAAATTCGAACAGAGTTCGTTTCGAAGTTCTTTATCGCGGATAAAAGATCGTTGACGGTGTCGAAAATTGAGCTCGCGGTCGTATTTTGCAAAGATAGATGCCGTAGCCCGTTCCTTATATACCGGATTATAGCGTGATCGCTCAAGTTACCTCGTCTTCCCAATGCAAGCATAGTATAGAAGTAACTTTGGGCTCCCTGGTGCCTCGCTTTCATGGCAAGGGAAATCTCGCCTCAATGATTCGGCCAGCTCAAGCCAGCTTCCAAGAACCCGCGCAGAACCATCGCTCCAAATTTTAGGAGGCCCCCTTTAGGGAGGCTTGCACGGCGAACACCAAAACTCTTTCGTTCCACTGATATGCCTCGGCAAGCTTCGATCAACGAACGAACGACGGGTCAAAGTAAAATATCCGTCACATCTCGGATGTTATGAAAATGCGGTCCACTACATGCCCGCACTAAATCAGCCGATCGTCGCATGCGTCAGCTTCGAACGTCGCTGCCGGCGGCGTCTCATCCGATTTCATGGCGTTAGTGAGTGATGGTGTCGGCTCCTGTACTACGATCGGTTGAGGGTTAATCTGTTCAGTTGTTGACGACTTCGCCAACTTTCCCCCGTTCGGTAACGCGGCGACGACAACTGATATTAACTCGCTCAATCGCTTCACTTCATCACGTAACTCGCGCATATCATCTTCACCCGAACATTCTGACATTTTCCCGTCCGTTTTAATTTGGTCATTAGCCAGAATTTCACAGAGCCATTGTGCTAGCTCGGCTTTGTTCCCCTGCGTAGAGGCGTTTCGTAGTGTAAGTTCAAGTTTTAGTCGTTACTTGTTTAACGTACTGACCTTTTCGACCGGCATCGATTTGCGTTCCGTTTCCCTCGTATTCAGGGGAAATCGAACCACTATTACAATTATGTGTAGCCACTCACGTATGTACGTCGCACGTTTTTCCATTCGTCTCTTTCGCGTATGTATATCGCACGTTTCTCCTTTTATCTCTTTTCACATACGAACCGTAGGAGAATTAAACGCGAGAAGGAGAAAAATCGCTTTTGACGGCATATGTTCGTTCTACGGGCACGATTCGAATTTTTACTTGTAATCCGCACTAAACCATCCTTGGATCCCACTTCTGCTTTTGTCAGGGGTGGACCTTGGGAACAGGATAATTGTAGAGGGAAAACCATAAACTAACGCGCACCGTTTGTTAATAATCAATTTATTGTGTTCAAAATACAATGACTCGGTTGATGGTTCGGATGCGACTGACTCTTCTCAATTTCTTCCGTAGCCGGTGCTGTTCAATTGGTGTTGCCATGAAACATTTATCCTCGCTTCTTTTCGATTGTCTTGGCAAAATATCTCCCCATTCACGTTCCAATCTAAAAAAATAAACTGCCTTCCCGCAAAAAAATAATAATGCAGTCGTAGAGTTTTATTAATAAATATTCAGATGAGATGTTAACAAGTCGACATTTTCCAGTAAACCCTCGATAACCCGTTGCTCCACGACCTTTCCTACAAGGATTCTCGGAAAATTTTCCATAAAAACACCCACTTCTAGTGCGCAGTCTTTTCATTTGTTTCAGTATAATTTACCGTTGCATACGTCAAAATTGCGGCACACACTCTTGCAAATCTTCGCAAATTCCCCATTCAAAATACTCTAGATGAGAAATTAGAATGTTTCTTGCGTGCTTAATGCTGACACTTTGTAGCATTACGAGCGCACCAAAGTTATATTTGGAAATTATCCAATCATGAAGTATACTATCAAGTTCAGGAAATCAGAAAATAACTCCCCCGACAACACCTCAAATTCATGATCTGGAGGTCCGTCCTTCCTCGGTGGCGGTGTCACTTTGACTCACCCTATATAGAACATTCATCCTAAAAGTTTATCTTGTCCCCTTGTTCCTATTTAAGACTCTGAAGATGTTATGCAAGAACGTGTTCCAGACAAAGCAGCACGTTGATATGAAGAAATGTATGCAGCTTACTATCTGCTACTAATGGTTTTCACTTCCGCATTTTGAACGTTGCCGTTGTGCGCCCCATTTTCATCGATTGTACGTTGTTGTTGGTATGGCGGCATAATATCGTCCACGTAGTATAGTGATTAGAGTGATCATCCCATAAACCGAAGGTCCCTTGTTCGAATCCCGGTGGTGACAAGGAGATTGGTTTCGAGTGATTCTTTGGACCGACTCTAAGCCCGTTCAGTTATTATACATACTACTTTAAAAATCAGCACGTATCGCAACTGGAAGGACGGACATACGGCCAAGCGTGGCACTAACCACATCGCCTTCTCAAGAGCCGATAAGATCAAGATAATGAGATACTCTAATTATTTCTAAGTGAAGGTCCGAAAGGGGCAGCAGAGCTAAAACAGAAAAAAAAAACAATAATATTGATTGGATTATAATTCATCATCTGCATTATATACAATTGCTCTTGTGATATACCTTTCTGGAACTAGACTTCTATGTATCACCTAACCCGAAATATAGTTACTAACAATTTCTTAATTTTGAATTTCTTCAAAAAAATCACGGAATTATGGTTCTTCAATTTTTTATATTTCACATTGTCGTTCACCACTCCTTCATCTTGTTCCATTTGATCGCTCGTAAAGCTTTTTTTAAATGAACTATCTATCCCTTTTTTAAACTTGGTCTTTCACAATTCAATGTTCTGCGATCAGAGTTAGTGCTTTTCCCACACCAGTTGTTATTTAATTCATCTCTGTCGTAGATTCTACTGAATCTATATCAGAAAAGATAGCAGGTTTGAGTCTTCGCAATTGTCTTATGGTAATATGGCATCCATGCAATTTTGTAATGTCGTTGTGTTGCGTTGTGTTGCATTGTGTCGTATCCAAAGCTACTTCCAATTAAATGCTGGTGACACTTATCATTGAATCTAAAAGTTTATCCATAAGAGATGGTGATTTAGCAGACAATATTAACGTCTGCCTAAATCACAGTCTTTTCTATGATATCGGTGCATACCGAGAACACTTATGGTAGAAGTATGATCTTATAATATAAAGTGCATAACAATATCTTCAGAAATGTGGGTTTCCTTCCTGCCGATTGGCCCCTGTAAAAAGTTAGCACAGTCGCCTGTTAATGATTTACTTACATTTATTAGAGGCCCTTCACATAAATCGTATTTCATCATTTCCACATATTTTCAGCCCAGAGTGTCTGCCCTATAGGTACTGTGTCTTCAAAAAAGTGCACATGACATTTCTGAATGTTTCCATTTTTTCATAAATGTTTTGTCAATTTACCATTCATCCTTCGCATTTTTCCTCTTTATTGATAGCCTTTAAGCTCCGCATACTTAGCCGGGCATCAGTTGAACGTATTTGCAGCTGCCACCTTCATTTCTAAAAGCAATAAAAAAATTTTCATTTAGTATTCTATTTATTTTTTAGTCTTTGAAAACAGATAAATTAGGCTTTGGTACAGCAAATTTTATTTGACTTAAAGGGGCGAATTCGGGCTGATCTCTTGTCATAATTTTCTTCATATAACTACAAGGTGCCTTCCAAAATAAACGAGACTGAGCTAAAATAGAAATGACAGGAGCCTTTTTCTGATCAATTCGAGTTTATTTATTCAAAATAGTCTCCTCCGGCCTCGATACACTCTTTTGCGCGATCCAAAAGCTTTTCGAAAGAGTGTTTCAGGTCATTGACCGGAACGTCCTTCAGGATGTCGGTACAAGCCTTTTGGATGCCCTATATGGACGCAAAGCGTCTTCCTTTCATGGTTAAATGCAATATTCCGAATAAGTAGAAGTCAGGAAGCGATATCAGGCGAATATGGTGAGTGATTGATGGTTAAAATGCGATTTCTAGTCAAAAAATCAGTCACAAAAGTGGATTTTTATGACATAAGTGTCGTTTATTTTGGAACGCTCTCGACTTGTGCGGAACAAAACGTGCACAGACCTTTCGTAAGCCCAAATGATCGGTTAAAATGCGATAATCGATATTTTGGAGATATTCAACTCCGATTCCATGAATTTCAACGATGATTTCGGCTCATTTTTGATAAATTTACGCACAATTTCGATGGAGTTTTCGGTGATCACTAATTTTGGGCGGCCCGTATGTTCATCGTCATTTATGTCCTCATGACCATCTCTGAAACGTGTAAACCACTCATGAACTCTGGCACGAGATAGACAATCATCGCTATAAACTTTTTTCATCAATTCAAATGTTTCGGTAAACGTTTTACCGATTTTAAAACAAAATTTGATTTAGCTCTTTGTTCGAAACTCATTTCTGTATCGATGACACAAACATACTGTCACTTTAGATGCAATAACTTCGCTTCCACTGAACCGAATGCCACCAAACTATCAGGGAAGAATGTAACTTTCCAACGCACTATCTCATTCACAGATGACGCCACCAAAAAAATTCTGTGACAAAAGTCTCGTTTATTTTGGAAAGCACCTTGTATGTACATTATGTCGATACGTTAATTCGAAGTGCAATCTTATCCGCTTATGATTCAAAGTTAATTAACGGAGGAAAGTATCAAATCTTATCTTTTGAAGGGTTAACTATAATATCAAATTACAAAACTTAACTATAATATCAAAATATAAAGATTTCGTAATGAAATTATGCTCAAAATTTTATCCACCGATTGCTCATCCATTCCAAGCCGTCCATATTGATATTTTAATTTAATAAAGTAGGAATGAAAATAGTATTGACGAAAATACGAATTTTGCTTTCCAAATATTACTGAAATCCAATCGATGTTGTGACTGTAAAATAAATTTGATCAATCTTGCTGATGCATTTAAAACAAATTTAATCAATCTTGCTGATGCATTTAAAATAAAATTTTGAACAAATAGTACAACTGAAAAGTGCCTTTGCTGAGGCTCAAATAGTTGCATGATCCATAGAGCAGAGTGGTTGCATAAATTAAAAACGACAAATAACGTTAGATGTTCAATCCAAATTCGAAATTAGTGAAATGGTTCATCAACCAATTCGGAAAATAATAATTATTTTTTGAATAATCGATAACTTACTTTATGTATGTCTTGCTAAATTCACGGTGTGCCTAAAAAAATCACGAAATTTTTACGAAACTTATTAATGTAGAAGACACTTATCACTAGAAAAAATCATTTAAATGTAAGGTAAATAAAAAGTGCTCAAGTCTATATTAATTAAAGGCATTGTAGAAAATGATTTCCTTTATGCCATAACTACGGGAAACGGAATATAATAATTAGAAACATGGGAACGCTATTGACACGGAAAACCCTTAATTGTACGTTTTGATCACAATGCCATAAACACGTATCCATAAGTTTCTCATTATTGGATAAGTCTAGTGTAGTTAACTATATTAAATATAGTGTCGGAAATATTTTTCAGATTATTTTAGAGAAAATAAAAACGAAAATATTTACGGGTTCTCGGGATTAAGCATGGTCTCGATTTAAGAAATCAGCAAATATGATTTACAAGTACATAATTTTTATTGTTAGTAGTTACCTTTGTTTCTCAAGCAAGCGATAAAACCACAAATAACATATAAGACTGATGTTACTTTTTTAATTTTTATACGTTTTAATGTTAAGTTAGTTTAATTTGAGTATGCATTCAAATGCTGTTTTGCGTTTGTTGAAACATTGAAGACACATACACACAGAAATGGAATGTATTTAACTTATGTAGATAATTCACTTTACTCAGGTTCTATTTACCCGTTAAATGTTTCGTTTGGGTTAGTGTTAACTTTTGTTCCTTTCTTTGGCAGGACTAGATTTGAACGTTGAGCCTTCCGAATTTTTACACAGTTCGTGAGAAGCTTTACGCAAGTTCTCTTTTAATCTTCTTTGTACAAAATACCTTTTGGCAATTTCAATATTATTATTGCATCTATTAAATAGTCATGTTATCAGCAATATTAATTTTCACACCCACAAGCCGTTAAAAGTCTGCAATTGTATCTCAACTGGCAAATCGAGCTATCTGCCAAAGCTTTATAATTATTACCAATATCAAAATACATAGTTTGCTTTTTGTGTTCACCCAATAAGACTGAATCATAGACGTAATAAAATACCTATAAATTATTTCTTGCATAAATTGAATTACTGCATTATATTTAATTATATTAAGATTAATTTTACAAACCAGACTTTTGTCTAAGTCCTTCGTTATATATCTTTTTATTTTTTAAATGTCAAATTGATTTCAAAACAAAAATTATTGTATGATACGCAAATATGTATCAATAAAATATTTTATTTGATCATTAAATTCTCTTAAAATTAAGTTTCGGCTAAATCTTTTTGTCACATAATATTGTTTTTGTTTCTACATGAAATTTTCAAAAAATTTTCAGGAAAATCCACTTTAGTATGAATGTAAGAGACATTATGATAGAAAACAAAATATATTGAAAATAAATTCACTGTAAAAGCTGGGGCAATGCAATAAATCTGCCTGCCAGGCGTATTTGTTGTTACTTTTTAATTGTAATTGGGAAGCATTTGGTGAAAACATATTGTAAGAGATTTTTGGAAGCACATATTATCCAATTTCGAGTCAATTTGTGTCGTGTACATTGTGGGCATATGTACACACAACTATTTAGATTTTCTACATATCATAAGTGTTTTTCTCGTTCGGATGTTATCTGAAGTCGAAATTCGGTATTAAAATTTAATTTACTGAATTAAGTGAACGAAACAAAAAAAAAAAATTGAAATGGAAAAAAGCAAGTGTATAAGCAAAAGTTTTAATTGGTAATAAAAAATGAAATAAGTTTTAAGCAGAAAAAAATTCAAAAACAACAGCGTTTAAACGATAGTTTGAATTTGATTATTGTTAAGTGAAGGAAAAAAATGAATCACAGATTGCATGTTTAATTGTAATTCTTTATGGATATCGGAAGAATATGCCTTATTGACTGAAAAATAAATGCTAACCTATATCATTTTATGTTTGCTAGTTTCCATTACCCGCAAAATAATTTTGATTATGTTCCTCTTTCAGCTATCAACGCATTTTGTATACTCGTACTTAACACACTTTTGAACAAATTATCGACTGTGTTTTAATTATCCAAGATTTGTGTATATGATTTATACGCAAAATTCGATTATGATACTATTTTCAGGAAAAAGTGAATAGATTTTTATGACAAAGAGTGTGGAATAAAAATCCAATACTTCGTTCCTTCGTGCGAGATGTCCCTACGATATCATTTGTCCTCGCTGTGACGCCAAGGTCACCTATTCAGCCTCTCGAAAGTCTTAATTGTTTTTTTTGCCGCTGCTGGCGTGTAGCTCAATTTGGCTGGTGTCGGTTGCGACTCGGACATGATCAGACTTTCGTTCGTCCATTATAAAATTTCGCCACCTTTAAACCAATTAACTTACACCCATATGCAACAAACTCCGAAAATTATGTTCTTCTTCTTCGTAGCACTAAAGCCCCTCTCGAGCCTTCGCTCCCTGCAAATAGCGTCGCCAATTGTCTCGGTCCATTGACCGCGTCCTCCAATTTTGAAATCCGAGCAGCGATGAACTGTCTTCGTCTACCGAGTCAAACCAGCATTTTTCCTCGATTTCCCCACTGGTCTCCGGCCATCAGTTCTCCCATGTGGCCAGCCCATTGCAGCTTCCGCAGTCTTACAGTCGTCAATTCGTCATAAATTTCATACAGCTCATGGTTGTATCGAATTTGCCGTTGGTCCGCGTCGTTCAATATATTTGCGGATGCTTGGGTTAGGGTCCACGTTTCATACCTATAGCATAACACAGGCCTTATCACAGATTTGTATACTTGGAGCTTTGTTTTCCTGTGCATGCATCTGGTCTTCAAGATCGTCAAAACTGAATAAAATATTTTATTTGCGAGCTGTGTTCTTCGACGTATTTCATCTCTTTCATTACCGGTTCTCATTATTTTGGCGACTATATATACATATTCGCCCACATTTTCGATAGTGTATTCATCAAGTGTTAAATTTTATGCATTTAAGGTATTTTTCCTCGACTACGTCATATTTTTTGATCTATTCACTAAATAACGGGATCATTTAACTGTTTTCATAGACCCCCACAACTTTTCAACAAAACTTTCACGGACGGACGCTACAAAACCCTGAATCTAAACGAAATAGCGCCGAACATAACATGAAATCGTCGACTACGAAAGAGCGAGGCAGATTTCTGTGCAATTTCAATACCTATATTCCGGTTTCCTGCTATATCTTCCGTGCTATATAGTAAATGATAAACAACGTTTATTTCCTACCACAACGTCTTTCGTGCACTGGGTTTACGATTGATTGATTTGAAATGGTTGTGGTCTCAATGCGCAGTAAAAAGAAAATATGAGATACGTATGGCGCGCATTTAAAAGGTTGCTAACATATGTCACAAGGGAGAAATCGGTGAATACCGTTTTCTTTCGTCTGTCAAACTGTACCACTGAACAAATTTCTCAAGCTTACAGTAATGTTACGACTGTTTATCCTATGCTTAATAGACACCATTTCAAAAGCTAACAACATTCGTTTCGAAAGCTTATTCTGCTGAAATTTGTCTGCAAACAATGCATGATTTGGGAGGCGAAGCATGATTTTGAAACATTTAATCAAGCTCGGTGAAGGGAACGCTTTTTTGTGGATATTTCTGCGGAATGGCTCAATTCGAGCTCAGTTCTAGTTTTTATGACAGAATATCTCCCAAAAATGTTATTTTCAAAGTCACCACTCCCCAAATCCATTGACGAAATCAAGAACTGCTTGTAAAGAAGTTTTTTGGAGGAAAAATATAATCTTTAAGTTCTATTTTCCCGAAAACCAAGGTCATTTCGCACAAATGTCCAGAAAAAACACGATCCCTTACACTGAACTGGATGGAACGCTACCGGGATTGCGAATCACGTTCCTCATCATATGGTTATAGAATCCACCTCAAACATTCTCTAATAATATACAGGCTAATTAATTTGTTCATGCCGATTATCGTCTATCCAGATTATGTAATGATTTTGAAATCTAGTTCGTTTGTTCGAGAGATTTACCGTCTAAATCGACCTCTCATCGATTCTAGACGTTGTGGTAATCGAGCGATTCCGGGAGATCTTAACTGATTATTGCAAGTAAATGAGAAGTCGCCCGAGTCATCAATCACTGCCGAAAATAATTTACAGACATCATCTAACAATTTAAACTGAGCGAGATACGACGAAAAATTTAAACATAGAGAACAATATTATAAAATGATTACATTAATGAAAAAATGATGATATAAAGATATATACAAGAAAAGGGGCGATCCAATTCAGTTTCGCATGCGGTAAAGAAAACGAGTGAAACATTCGAAACAACCATAAATCGCTAAATCGAGCTGAAATTAAGAGTTTTCCAGTAGTAGTTCGAGTTGTAGTCAAGTGAAAAATAAAAATCCGAAATTGATGATTTTGCTGTGAAAATTCAGAGTTCTCTTTGCGCGTTCGTCGTGCAAAAAACTTGGTGGTGCGTTGCTGCTGAAGTGTGTGGGCCAAAAAACAGGAAGAAGTGGGAATCTGTACGAAATTGGTGGAAAGGTGTGGAAGATTTCCGGTGTGTCACCGAGCGTGAGTGTACAGCCGAGTGGCTCAGTGGTGTACAGGGAAAACCTGACCGAGTACTGTCGCCAGCGCTAGTGCCAGTGGAAGGCTGTATACGGGTAACTTGAATCACCTTGGCGCCCGAAAAATAATCGGATGGATGGGATTGACAAGTTGATATACCATCTGAATGAATGGGATACTGTTCATTTGCGAGTAAGGAAGTTTTTTGGAGGAAAAATTATAATCTTTAAGTTCTATTTTCCCGAAAACCAAGGTCATTTCGCACAAATGTCCAGAAAAAACACGATCCCTTACACTAAACTGGATGGAACGCTACCGGGGTTGCGAATCACGTTCCTCATCATATGGTTATAGAATCCACCTCAGAAATTCTCTAATAATATACAAGCTAATTAATTTGTTCATGCCGATTATTGTCTATCCAGATTATGTAATGATTTTGAAATCTAGTTCGTTTGTTCGGGAGATTTACCGAAGGAAATCTAAATCGACCTCTTATCGATTCTAGACGTTGTAGTAATCGAGCAATCGCCTAAGCAAACTGCTCGAATATCATCATAATGAAAAACGAGTTTCTAGATCGTGAAACTTTGTTCATAACTGCAATTGAAGATCGTCAGGACAAGGAGGAGAAAAATTAATTTGTGAAGCGATGTTCTTCGTTTTTAGGGTATTGTAAAATCATTTCACAATACCCTACTAAAATCGCGTCCTGTCTGTCCGTCCGTCCGTGTGTCACACCACTTTTTCTCGCAAACTACATAAGCTAGAAACATAAGATTTTGTAAGTAGGTGTGAAGTGATGCCCTCTTCAAAGTTTTATCGCAAAAAAAAATTATATGGTGTTCAAGGGAGGTCTCCCCATATAGGGGAGTGGCCCCCGAAAAAAAAGTTTCATCGCATGTATCAAATGAAAGGTATCAAATGGGTATCAAATGAAAGGTCTTGATGAGACTTTTCAAAACAGGTCTTAAAATGACAAATTTCGCTTTGAGGGGTGCAGGGGAAAGGGAAATGTACGAAAATTTTGTGAACCACATCATCAGCGGGCGCTCGGCGAGGATGTTGGGTAAGTACCTTTTATTCCTTTTATTATTGCATATCATAAATTATAATTAAATTTGCTTTTGGCACGTCATTAATTCGACATTTTGTTCTTTGCTTACACATTATTCCGTATTATTTTTGTTCCTTTCTTCTGCTCATTATTAATTATAAATTTTGTCCTTTGTTTACACATCTTTACATATAATTTTAGTTCTTTTCTTCCGCACATTATTAAGTACAGTTTTAGTTCCCTTCGCTTTTTTTGCTCTTCTGTGGCTTATTGTATTTTGAACGTATAACAATAAGAACGAAAAAATGAATTATTAAAATATACACCCGGTCTTTTCACTTCACTTGAAATCCTAACTGGGTATGGGACCCGCAACGATGGCCCATTTTATCGCGTGGCTGGGGCTCTTACCCGGGTAGAGTGACCTTCCGCTCACGTTCCCTTTTATGGTATAGTGTTAGGTGATTCCATCGCATAATACTATAACATAAATTGGCCACTTTTATATGCCTCATTTGATGGAAAAATTCATGCAAATTATGTTTGTATGTGTTTGGATCTTGATCCGGTTGGGAGGGTGCGAGGGGGCACCGCTTTCACCTGGATGCCCCACTCTTATTTGGAGGCCATAAGTATCGTCGGTAACGACGAAGTCCGCTCAAGTCCGTATGTTTTCTCCCGGCTCAGTTTGTTACTGGCTATAAGCAATTTCAACCCTTAGTAATTTTTAATTATATAATAATGATAATAAAAATCGCGGGAGCTCCATTTAAGTTGAACCTTTGAAGAATATTAGAAAGCAAAGAAGAAACTTGGAATGAAATGATGAGATTTCTATAAAAGTTGCGAATTGCATGAAAAATAAATTATGTAAAATATTTTATTTATTATTGTAGAAGCTTTATACATTTTTTCTATGGAAACCCTTTTTACAAGATATGACACAAATTTCAAAATGTTTAGAAAACATAAATTCGTAGGGCCCAAACGAATTTCAGCGATCAGATTCGAAACCATCAAGTCAAGTCAAGTCAAAAGCGCTTTATTTAATACTAATCGTTATAAATTTTAAAAGAATATAAAGCAAATTCCAAACAATAACAATAAAAAAAAACTTAATGGCCAAAATGGCTCTCTAAATTTATACGTTATCATTAACTCATTTCATCAAAAAAAAACTATAGCAAATTCAATTAATTAAGATTATTACATATTTTTAAAATTTAATTGGAAATAGGAGAAAAAACCAACCAACACTATCCTAAAATTATTTATAATTAAAACACAACAGTGAAACTTTGATCCTACACCTAATATGTTGTAACTTATTTCTAATAAAATTCAATCAAAAACTTTATCTTATACTAAAAAAATTCTATAACAATGTTCCTAACCTAAGTGTTTTACCTTATCTCTAACGGAATATAGTAAACATAACATATACCTAACCTATGCCTAATTTTTAACATAAATAAACAACACTAATTGTAGCAATAATGAGCTGAAACTCAAAACGAAATAACGAAAAAACACCATAACTGAAAAATAAACACGAATAATTTAGACATTGTCATTCAGCCACCAATACCTGGATTGCGCCGTCTCAACTCGATTAGCTTCAACGAATCTAGCAAATGAGTATCTCCATTGAAATCGTTGGTCTCGTGAACTCAAACTCGGAGGATATTTTATCTTCTTATCGGTGGCCCGTCGATATATGTGATATATGACTGGGACGCCGTCAGAATCAAAAACATATCGATTCATGTCCAAATACACGAATGCTTCTCGAGGAATGAAGCCAGTAGCGAGGCAAGTCGCTATATACCCGTCTGTAGGGTGGAACGGCTGTGAAATCCAAGGGTTTTCACTCACAGTCACAGATCTTGCGATATGATTCCGAAGAAGTTTCAATATGAAGATATCGACCCTCGTCACTTCAGCAGTTTGATAAATTTTTCTATTCGATATATAATGTTTCCAATCCGTCTCAGGCTTTCTGTACAAACCAATACATGCACGAAGACATTTCCTTTCGAAAACTCTTAATTTTTCCATAGTACTAGCGCTCTGGTTGTACCAGATCTGGCATCCGTATGTCAAAACTGGCCTAACCAGGGTCTTGTAACAAATAACTTTGACTTTTTGATCAATGCATCTGGAATGAAAGAGTTTTCGAAGGGCCATGACTACTTTAAGTGCTTTACTGAGCATGATTTTCACATGTTCAGTATAGTACAGATACTGATCGAGATAAACACCGAAGTATCGAACACAGGATTTATGTGGAACCCGTTCTAGACTACTCTCACCAGCCATGATGTGGAAATCTTTCCAAATACGTTTCAGGTCTTGACTGACCCCCTGCAGCGTTGTCCGAAACAAGATGGTTTCACACTTCTGCGCATTGATTTTGATTCGCCAATTGTCAGTGTACAGCTGTACATCATTGAACATTTTTTTGAGATTGCTCTGATTATTGTAGCTTTTCGGTCTGCCGTATAGATGATCAGATCATCAGCAAACGCTACCAATGATCGCGTTGGCGAGACGTTAAAATCAAAGCCGTTCAATAGCTTGCGAATGAATATCGAGAAAAGCAGAGGCGCAGTAACTGTTCCCTGCTGTAGACCATTCAAGACCTTGAATTCGCGCATTGTTGTCAGATTTCCATCAGTTACAACAAACGATTTCCCGCATCACATATTGCACATCATGGCGACAAGGTGTCTGGGGAACTTGTCCTGAAGGAGTTTAAAAATTAGTCCATCTAACCACACCGTATCGCAGGCTTTCTCCATATCAATGAGACATGCTCCAACACATTGTCTATCATTTAGATTCCAACAGATGTCTGAGGTTACTTTCGTTATTGCATGTGTGGTCGAATGCCTGGCACGAAAACCAAATTGGCAATTCGGCATCAACTCATTTTCCTCAATGTGGGCGTTTAATGCTCTGTTGATTATCACTTCAAACACCTTGCTGATGTTAGGCAGCAAGCTGATTGGGCGATAGCTTTTCGGGCATGAAGATTCTTTTCCTTTCTTCAAGATCGGAAATTCCTTAGCCCTTTTCCACTCATTTGGGAAATATGAATTGCTCAACATGTTATTGAACATATGCAATAATTCCTAATAGCGACCTCCGGCAAATGTCGAAGAACTACATTTGGAATACCATCAGTACCACATGATTTCTTGTTGTTTATCCTTCGAAATATGAAACACAAGTCTTCATAGCTGACAAAATAATCAATAAGATTCAAGCTCGGTATGAGGTCAGATGTTAATGTTTCATTGAAATGAAGAATCGATTGGCCGTTCAGGCTTGATTTGAAGTCGGAAACTTTTGCTTGAACGACCTCTGAAAATTTTTCATTCCCTCTCTCAGGGTTTGGTAGATGAACCAATTCAAAATGTGTTCCAATCAGGGCAAGTTTATGCAATCCTTCACAAATAATCCTGTTTCCATTTCTATCCGGAGTCGTACTATCAATTTCGATACCAGCCCTATCGAGAAGATTTATCTCATCACTAGTGACTTCAAGATTCGATACCTTCACTTCAGACTTCTTGCGGAATATGCTATTCACTTTAGCGAAAACGCCATCTGGGTCCTATTTTTCCGCCCATTGATTGCTGACCTCACTCCTGAAGTATGACCGGATTAAGTTCCGGACATTCTTCAGATGTAATTTCAACAAAGCCAACGAGGGATGGTTGTAATCCAAAAATCGTCGATAAATATTGTTGACGCGTGTGAGAAGAAGGCTTTTCAATCTTTTCAACCTTGCGATGGTTGGTGTTTCATATCCTTCCATATTGTTTCGATGTTTAATCTTGGGAACTACTTTCTCAATCGTTTCCAACGTCAGCTTCCCTAACTTCGACAAATAGACATATATTTCATCGTTATTTAGATTCCTGTCATTAGGAACCATTGAGCAAGATTTGCCACCATCAAAAGGGGGACATTGCGTCTGGTACTCCCGATTGAACTTCTTTTGAAACTTTCCCCAGTCCGTTTTTTTGAAATTCAACCGATGATTTTCATGTTGAACTGGAATGAGGAAGAAATCATCCCTGTGATGATTGATTTCCATTACGATTGCATTATGGTCGCTATCATAAGGAAGCACCTGCAGTTTCCGTTGAGGACTATTAAAGCTGAATTCAAGTCCTGCGTCAGCAATGCAAAGGTCCAAATATGAATTTGTCCTAGGGTATCCTAGGAACTCCGACCCATATAGATTGCACCTGTATTCAATTTGGTTCTCTGTTATCCACGATTTCAGGAATACACCTCTTGGATTATTGGTGGCGTTCAGCCATGATGTATGCTTGGCATTCAGGTCACCAGCAAGAATATAATAGTTATGCAGCCTGTTCAATTCGAGTATTTCGCACAAGAAATTGAGCTCCTCCTTGAGCTTGAGAACAGTTCCACCAGTTGCATAGGCAGAGATAACGAAGAGGTTATCCCCACCTGGTAGTGAGATTTTGATAACGGACACTTCAAGAGATTCAAAGCTTTTGAATTCGACTTTTTCAATATTTTGGAAAAGATAGGGTCTTCGAACCAATATCCCGGTGCCACCTCCCCCATCACCTGTTACCCTATCGTTTCTTACGAACTCAAAATCCTTGAATCTCATGGAGTGCTATGAACTGAGGTGGGTTTCGGTGAGAAGCACGATGTCAGGCTTGTGTCTGGTAATGAATTCAAGGAGATAATCACGCCGATGTAAAGTAACAATGGAGTTGACGTTGATCGAGATAAGATGAACCCTATCCGTGGGAATGTGGCTGGATGACAACTTATATTGCATTTGAAAGCCCTAAACGCTGAAAAACAATGTTAATTTTCGAACCTTGTTTATCGATTCGCTCCGATAAGGAATTTAATTGCTGATAAATTTTAAGGAGCAGCTCATTATTGCCACTTACATTATTTATTTTATTTACACTGTCTGCTGGTCCTCTCGCAGCAAGTGCAAATGACACCCCGGGCTTGACGAAGTTGGTAGGTATTACACTGCGGTGTGCTTGACTTTGTTTTGGAGTGACTTCAACCTTTGCATCTTGATACCGGGGGCATCCTCGATATGATGCTGGATGACCAAAGGCACCGCAGTTCACACAATATAGTTTTTCTTTTGGCTCCGCCTGAGCCAATTTGCACTTGCCGGGAGCATGAATGTCTTTGCATTTAACACACCTATATTTCATGGCGCAATCGGCAGCCGAATGCCCGAATCTTTGACACCTGTAGCACTGGTTGACCTCACTTTTCTGGAGGCGTTCCCACCTCACCACGCGGAAGTTCAAGTACCGTATTTTCTGCAGGGCACTCGAACTACTTTTGCTGGAAATCTGGACTAAGTAGTGAGGCAAGTTTTTGCGCTCCACAATCGATCTTCTCGTTGCAAAGTTTTTAACTGAAATAAATTGTATTTCTGGTGCAACTTCTTGGAGCACCTGAAGGAGATCGACCGTGTCCTCACCACAGTCCAGACCCTTCAATAAAAAGGTTTGGTTCTTTCGCTTTTCGGGGTGTACGTAAAATGCGGAACATCTCCAGAATTTAAGGCACTTTTTGTTGCCTGGAAATCAACCAACGACAGTCCTAATTGTCAATTTATCGGCATTGACTCTTTTTATCTCAAAATCTTTTAGCTTATTTTCGGCTACCAAAAGCCGAACCATATCTTTGCCCGTTTGCCCAAATACATTGATTGGTGGGACTTTTTCTTTTTTTCATTAATCTTAACGGACGGACCAGCAGACAAACCTTTTGGTTTTTTCTCCCGATTTTTAATTTTAAGGTATTCAATGAACTCATTATCTAACTTAGACGTATTGCCTGGATCGTTTGGACCTCCTGCGCTGAGGACATCCTCTTGATTAGCTTCTTCCTTTGGCTTTTTAGTTTTCTTGTCTTCGGTTTTTGAGTTTGCTTGTCGGCCTTTCTTGGTTTCTTTCTCTTTGTTGAACGTTAACGTTCCAACAAGTGCTTCTAAGGATTTAACTCGAAGCTTGAGTTCTTCATTTTCTTTTTCAATTTTTTCAGCTTTCTCTTTGTCTTTGATCAGCTGCTCGATTTTGATTACCGATAGGATTGTCGGGTTTTCTTCTTTATTCTCGTAACTTCTTTTAAGCTTTTTTTCACCCGTCATCATTGGCGATGGGCATGATCCTTCTGATTGATGGCTGAAGCCATCGGGCTTCTCGATTTCGTTGCTTTTGCAACGAGACTAGAGGGAATGTTCTCAGACCGGGACTTCCCTTGAACGTATTTCCACTTTTGATATTTCTTCAGGAAATGAATTTCAGGTATTCGATAAATGCTCGAATAATTTGACGGTGATGGTTTTCCCAATAAAATCAAAATTTGCTATTGACTGGCTCGTAAAAAAATATTGCAATTGTTTGAAACTGACTTTTGCGAAAAATTAATTAATTTTCAAAATTAATGACAGGAGCGATTAAAAACACGTCTACACGCAACGAGTGCTAGACGTAGAATCATTCGAAACCATCATTGTACTAATCTATCCACTCATTTAGTACAAGCTCGTTTTGTGCATTCAGCATTTTAAATAGTTTCCTTGTTATTGAGAAAAAAAAACATTCATAACTGATATATTTTATATGTGCATTGAGAAATTTCATATAGAGTTAAAGTCAAAAACTACCGTGAAATTGGTTGAAATAATTTTATTGATTAAGAATAAACTAACGCAAATAAAGAAAAAAACATGAATTGCAAAAGTAACACAAAAATCTTTCCTTTTCAGTAGACAATCGTTCTTATTCAGGAGGTGCTGAAGACGGGAGGTGAGTATGCAACAGAGGGAGTAAGGTTTCAATAATCCGTGACTGATCGATTCGGTGGTTCGGTTCGGTACGCGGTGCCGTAGTTTGGATTTGCGTTTTCAGTTAGAGTAGATTGATTTGGTTTTGGATTCGAGTTGTCTATTTCTGGCGCCGCGTCAGTGAATAATCAGGAATGCGTGGATTTTGATTGATGATGTCTCTAGTTTTTCTCTTTTGGACTGTACGTACGGTCTGAAGGTGATGGAAATAGATTAACGTAGAATAGGGTCGTGTTGTTGGGAGTTGTTTTGATGTGTTTCAATCGGGCGTTTGATTCGGTGGCTGATAAATTATATTCGGACTTAGTCTGCTCCCGGAAGACCTGCTATCGAAATTCCTCTCCGAACTAGCTAGCCTGGCAGCAGGCACCTCGGAGTAGACTTAGGTTGTCTGGACATGTTGACCTGCTGAGTACAGTCTGTTGGCACATTCCAAGACTTCAGTCTATAATCGATTAGAGGTCAGTTTAGATTTCATTCAGGAAATCTTGAACGAACGAGACGGACGAAGAAAAATCATTATATTAGCAACCCAAAAACTGATCGGAGCAGTCTCCATCGGACGTTTTTTGAGCAACTCGCATATCATGGGATTGCAATTTCAGAATTTACCGATGGAGGTCCACCGTCAAGAGAATTTAATTAATAATCCAACCGATTCACTACATATTTCCAATTCGGTTTCATTTACGTCAACTTGGGACGATTCAAGTTCTCCCCGAGCAGTTATGTCTCGTACACAAACTTTAACTGGCTTGATAGATCGTTTTAAGTGGAAGATTTCATCTTTTCTGCATGATTGAATTTCCGCAGATCTTTTCTTTGAGTGAATTTTTTTATGTTCTTTTGTCTCATCGTAAGTCAAATCGCACACGTAAATATCACTTTCAGGTAATTCCGTAGGTCAAAACGTTGTGTAGTCAGCATTATTAAGGACAGCACATTTTCCAACAATAGCTATAATAGGATTTGTATCTTGGAGTCGAAAGAAGTATTTCTTGTCGATAGATAATTTTAGTATTATTTGTTGTAATTTCAGTTGGCGATAGGAACTATGGGCGTTAGAAAAATGATTTTCCATTTGATGTCTCCCAAATTGACGAGATTTAAGCAATTGACTGTTTATCCGATTGCGTTGCCTTCTTCCGGAAGGGGCTCCCATCTTAGACACTTTCTTCATCGACTAATATGCAGAGCATGGTCAGAGAAGCAGTTACCAGAGGACTGGTGAAAAAGTATAATACGTCCTGTACACAAAAAGGGGGATAAGCTGTCTTTACAACTCTACTGCAAATTATAGTATATTGTTCGTAATAGATATTTCCTTCGTCAGCGTTGGGGATGTAACAAACGACATTCTGTCTTTCTTTCTCTATCATATTTATTTCGTTTTTGTTTCCTACAGTCATAATTTTCCATAGCATGCGCCTATAAAACCTTTAACGCATTTCTGGGGAGTTTCTCGAGTAGATTGTGTGCACGAACTGCTCGATTACTACAGTGTATTTATATAGAAATCGTTGGTTTTGATTTGTACGGTGTATCAATTATATATCATGTATACTATATAGCCGGGCCACCGATAACAAGATATACGAAGATGAATCAAATATAAACGGTAATTTAGCTATATAGCTTAGCACGCACCTCCGAACTAGATGATATAGTATGGCAGTTGGTGGTTCGTTTGGAAGGGGTGGTAGAACCAGCTTAGTTAGCAGCCATGTTGTGAAGTGAGTGGATCGATAACCGTTGGGTACTTCAAATAAAATAAAAACCTGATGGCTCGATTGATCAATTTCGTGCACGGTTAGTTCGGTTAGTTAGCGGGCAGGGCTGGGCTCTTATGAGACTTTTAGCCCGGTTATCCAACTGTAGTGATTGCAAGTGGATATAAATGTCCGTGAAGGACTGCAGCGATGGTTTGCTGCCTTGGTGAGCGAGGAAGTTGGTGCTTGCCGAGATTGGCCTTGTCTGAAGATGCGTGGATGCGCTGGCAGGGTAGCATTGAGGTGTCGTGGGGTGGGTTCTTTTCCCCAGCACAAGGGCGCACTCACAAATTGATGGATGGCACGACTCGGTCCGATGGTGTCGAGGCCGAGGGAACCTACTAAGGGTGGAGATTGACAAAGCAAACAACAAACTTGGCCTGGCGAAAACAGACGAGACTTGAGACTATTTCGTCTTTACCGACGATACTTATGGCCCCCAAATAAGAATGGGCATCCAGTTGGAAGCGGTACTTCCACGCACCCTCCCATCCAGATCAAGATCCATTGCAGACCTGGCCAAATTTTTTTCATTTCCATGAAAAACTCATGCAAATATAATTCGCATGAACTTTTCCCTAAAAGGAAAGCCATCAACGTTGCAAATTTATATTATAACATAGTCTTATATGATGGAATCACATAATACTATAACATAAATAAGCACGCAAAAGGAAGGGCACTTTACCCTGCAAGAGCACCTGTAACGTCATAATGAGGATTGAGCTCACCCGATGGCTACCTCATGAGTGGAGGAGCTAGCCAACGTGGCGGGTCCCATATCCGGTCAGGTTTCAAAAATGAATGGAAAGACCGAAATTAAAAATTTAATACATTCATTGTATTTGAGTTTTAAACAGAAAAATCATAAACAATTGTGTGGAAAAAAACCCGATTATATAATAAATGTGACAAAAAGAAATTTACATAAATAATGTGAGAATAAAATTACAGAAATAATATGAAAAGTGTATGCGTAAATAAATATGAGAAAAAAGAAAGAGAATGTACATAAATAAATATATAAAGAGAAACAAAAAGGTACTCACCCAATCCGAGTTAATCCAATTCGTGTTGTTTGTGGTGCTGAAACTGCGTCTACTGCTGATTGCCATTATTTTTGACTTGTTGCTATGGTTGTTTTTAAATATATCTGGTTATTGTTTATGACTTTTGATGTATGACTTTTTCTATATGATTTGCCGTATCCAGTATATTCGATTTGAACAACGGCGAAAACGACAGCGGATAGTACATTAAGTATGAAATTTATTCACCACGCGGTCGTGTCAACGTTTTATTACAATAGAAAATAGGAGTTTCATTTCTATGTTTCATAACCTTGAGTTTATCCTGTACAGTTATCGACAGTGAATATCTTTTCCGTTGATGATTTTTGACGAACAAACGCAAAAACCTCAAAGTAGATTTTCGATATTTTCACTACGGTTATACAAGCTTAAAACGAATGAACGAACGCCCACGAAACCATACGAAATGCATTTGCAGAACACAGAAGGAAATATATCATGGGCTACTTGTGCACTTTTCGTCGTTTCAGTTTGTTTGTGCAAATTTCACTGGACTTTGCAAGCATTGAATCCAGCCCGCACGGAACCAAAGTCTTCTTCCAATTTTACTCCATCGAGTCGACAGCAACCATCCAAATTCGGTTCATGTTCATAATTCGTTTTCTTCTCTACTTGTTCCAAGCAGGAATTAGCCTACACGGAATCAACCACTTGCACTCGACAGTTTCCACCACTGCCGCCGAGCCCTACAATTCTAAATTTCACGCAACCTTCACAGCCACTGCGAATTCCGGGACAGCTGCTGAGCTTGCATCCGCAATGAACGTTTATCCAATCGAATTCATTCCCAAACACTCTATAACACTATGTACTGTTACGATGTTTTATGCTTCCAATAAGCGTGTAGAATGGCGTCAGAAATTTTGCAATCTGTTTTTATTTGAATGTTCCTTTTGTCATTTGCCGCTTGCCCAAAATGAATCCAGCGAACAAACAGTTGGAGGTCGACCACGCAGATTCCCTTGCATTCGATGATTCACCTCTCGTATAATTTTAATTCGGATGATGAGAAATCAGCGATTACAAGCAATATATGAACTATGAAGATGATGCAGTAACAACTGAATTCACTGGTAGTCAGAAATTCCTTGGGGGTCGGTGAACAGTGCATGTCAGTGTTTCAGTGACAAAACGACGATGGTGAAGGAAGTCCGTTCATAGTATCGGGATGAGTGTCGCGATTATTAAATTAAAGCCAACTATTCGCGAAAGATGCACGGCGGATTCACGGTCGCGCCTCTAGGTCATAAATTGGATTTTATTCGTTTCGGTACCTTAGATGCTTGATGCAAACACTTCACTCGCTACACTCGCGTAGAGCCAGAGATAGGACACTCATCAATTATTCGCTTTGCGTCGCCAGGCGGATGGCCTCTCGATTTTTAACCCACTCGTACGTGTAATGAAATTTGTTGATTGCACATAATATTAAATCACAATCATGCGAGTGCTCGTACACTATCGGTAGCTTCGCTTTCGTATTAAAATATAGTTGGACGCAAGATTCGTCTTCATACCGACAGTCCAGTGAATAAAAGTTTTCCATTTGAATACTCGAGAAGAACTTTTTCTTCTGTCACAACGCTTTCTTGGCGAGCTCCCTCATGCTGTCAACTGTAGTTGCATTGCGGACCAACGCAATTCATTGGTAAGTTGCGTTACAAAGAGGTTGCCGTGATCGAATTTCAATTGTAAATTTAAATATTTATTTTTTTAAATTTACAATTAAAATTGGATCAAGCGTTATGTCGGTTTTCGAGCAGTTTTCCTAGGCGACTGCTCGATTACTAAAGCTAGGTTCTGTCCACAGTACAGCCAGGTTCTGTCTTCAGTACAGCCATGATTGAACAAGAGGCACATCTGTCTATCGCGCAACGCGTCATCATAAATTTTTAACCAATGAAGGCGATAAACTGTCATTTAAAAGCGCAATTTGGGGAGACTACATTGTCTCAGAATCGAGAGTATACATGGGTCAGGGAATTTAAGGGTGGGCCAGAACGTGTCGTCAAAGGACAAGTCTTACAAATGACAACATTAAAAGGAGTTTTACTCATTGATTTTCTTTATGATCAACAGTGAACTATTACTACTATTGCCAATTATCACAGTCAACAAAAACCTCCTACCGAAAAAAAAGACGAGGTATACCCACTAGAGAGGCCATCCGCCTACCACGACCTTGTCAAGTGATAAACTGGAAGAAATGGGCTGGTTAAACATTCAAACACCCTCCTTAACGTTAAGGCTTGTCCCCCTATCACTACATTTTATTCGCGCACCTGAATCACTTGGAGCAAAATGAAGAAGTCGAGGAGCACGTGCGCAATTGGCTGACAACTCGTCCTAAAACTTTTTATAAACAAGCCATATTCAAGCATCAAAAACGATGGCAAAAGTTTGTAGACAACGCAGGAGACTACATTGAGAAATATTGCTGATTTGGTTTGTGTGGAATATCATTCAATAAATGTATAAAAAAATTACTGTTTAAATTTGTTCACCCTCGTAATATTCTCCGGACTTGAGTGCAAACGTTTAACATTTAAGTTGAAAAAATTCTGTATTAGGTTTGTTGAAGTTAATGGAGCGGAGACTCGGTTATCACGATATTGGCGGCTGAATGGTTATATAACATATAAAGAAAACCAAAATCGACAGTTATTTTTCTTGGATTTTTTTTTTTTTTTTTAATTACCTCCATTCCCTACCACTCTCTCCATCACTCTTTCTTCGTCGCACAACGCTCGTGCGATCTGCATTCACATTACGTCGCTTGGTCCTTTGTGCCACCCAGACAATGTTTAACACATCGGTATAAGGGGGCACACAATATAATGTGATCTAGTCCTTTTCGTGAACATCTAGTCCAAAAAATCATGATCAGCTCTCAGAGATAAAAAAAATTCAATATCATACGACGCATTCAAAAAAAAACTCTGAGTAACTATCACTTCAGTATCTCGCCGATAGGGTCAAAAAGAACGCCCTAAGATACTGAGCTCATAAAAGCAGAATTACAGGTCCACGCTTCAATCAGTGCTCATTAAATGCTCCCTTAGTCTTTTCTTAAATACCAAAAGTGAGTTGGCTTCCTTAACAATTTCTGGTAGATTGTTATATATACGCAGAGCATCATTCGTTGCATCGTTCTTTAGTCGATCCGTTCTGGCAAAAGGTATTACGAATTGATTTGCATTCCTCGCATTATATGGGTTGATCTGTGATACCTTAATTAATGGCGTTCGTTCCGATCCATTTCTGTAGATAAACTTCGCTTTCTCCATAATAATAATTTGACTAAAGGTTAATGATTTTGCCAATTGGTAAACCAAACTAGTTTGAGTAAGCATTGGCAGCTTCAGAATGTTTTTATACGCTTTGGTCAGCAGCCTGAATATACTGTTTAAATGTTGACTCCAAATAAGTACTCCATAATGCAATTTCGCCAGGACAAACCCATTTAGAACAAGTTTCTTGATGTGCATTGGAAAATCCTCATATCTTCTTAACAATCCTATTATTGGGGCTAATTGCCTTCTTAAGCTATTTATGTGTGGTAACCAGGTCATACGATGGTCTATGATAAGACCAAGATATTTCATTTCTAGCACTCTTTGCAATTTTTCGCCGTTAATATTTAGTTCGACATCTATGTCTCCTTTGTTCTTTTGCTTAAAAACAATATATTTTGTCTTTGATGTGTTCAATACTAGTTTGTTTCCAATTAACCACTGATGGAATTTTCCTAGATCGTCGTTGATAGTGTACTCAATAGCAGTTTTGTCTCTTCCTGAATAAAGTAGAACTGTGTCATCAGCATATAATGTGTGATATCCCGTCAGCCCACATGTATTTAGATTATTTGTGTATAGCAGGAACAAAGTTGGGCCCAGTTTTGAGCCTTGGGGAACTCCTGTTTCCGTAGGTGCATGGTCGCTCAGGACATTGTTGATTAAAGTTCTCTGCGATCTTCCCTCCAAGTAACTCTTAAACAACTGCTTAGGACTACCCTGAATACCATACGATTCAAGTTTACGAAGCAAGAGATCATGATCAACTGTATCAAATGTTTTTTTCAAATCCACAAAAATTGCGAATCACCTCTGTCAAATCCTAGATTGATGAAACGTGTGACAGAATGTAGGGCATCCAAAGTACTCTTGTTCTTTTGAAAACCAAACTGATGTTGGCTTATGATAGAGTTTTCAACTAAGAATGATGTTAATCGATTGTTTAGTATTTTTTCAAATATCTTACTAAATCCCGTCAGCAGCGCAATCGGGCGATAGTTATTCGGGTCAAGATGATCACCACCCTTAAATATAGGAACTATTTTTGCAAGTTTTTCTTCTTCTGGAAAAGTTCCATTCCTAATATGCACGTTTATAAAATTTGCCATAATCTGGGCTATGTCCTCCTTTATTATACTAATCTCATTCATCGTGATGCTATCAATGCCTGGCGCCGTATTCTTTTTCAATTCATTGATGACATTTAAGATTTCCCTTTTATTTGTTTGATGAATGTGAAAGATGGAATTTATTGCGATATTTGTATTATTTACATTGCCTGCTGAACTGGCAACGATTTCTTTAGTGATTCTTCCACCAATTGTTGAAAAAAGTTATTCAATGAGTTCGCCGCGTCACGTGGACACGATGTGTTAGAGGGCCCATCAGGATTCAGTTGAAAGTTTTGTGATATACCCTGGGTTGAAGAGTTATCCTTTACCTCATTTATTATTTTCCATATTTCGCGGGACTTGTCAGCCGCTGTTTCCATTCTTCTTGAGAAATATAAGAATTTAGCCTCTTTCACCAGTCGTTTCGATTCTTTTTTCGCTTGCATATACACAAACTTGAAAGCCCGGTTTCCACTGTTCTTCCTGTAGTCCATGTATGCCTTCCTTTTTTTAATACTTGCATCAATTACTTTTTTCGTTATCCAAGTCCGTTGTCGAGACCTGATTTTTTTCTCAATTGTAGAACTTTGCTTAGCAGATATGATGATATTTTTGAGTTCAATAATACTATTTGGATTTCGCTTTTCCAGTAACTCTCGTATGTTTGATTTAAAGAGCTCTAGATATCTGAACGTTTTGTAGGTCGGCTTCTGTTTGTTCAGGGTTTGGTCTTGAATAGCAATTTTTAACACACGATGATCCAGTTCCGGCCAGTCCTCAAATATGTATGTCATGCTTTCAGCGACTTTTAAATCATTGGTTACTATATGATCCAGACAGGTATTTGACACTGGGCGAGTAATTTGGTTGTTGTTTATGATTACCGTTCCATTCGTTTCTAGCGTATCCTTATAAATCCGTGTTTCTGGTGATTCCGTTAGCACATCAATGTTTGTGTCCGCTACTGTGATTAAATTTTTTTCAGTTGAGAATAATGTATCTAGTACTGTGCAAAAATCTTGCGCATTCATACGATTGGGATTGTAGTACGTCCCTAATTTTATTTTTTTACCTGCATGGCGTACTTCAATTATTATAACGTTATACTTATCAGGCGTCACTCTCTTGGTAATGAAATTGATTGTATTTTTTACGTACATTGCTGTACCTCCACCTCTTCCAGGTCTGCAGGAGAATACCGCATTATATCCTTCAATATTGTAAAACCGTGCTTCTTCTGGGTAAATCCAGATTTCATTTAGAATAATCAGATCTATGTCAGGATTTTGCTGCAGGTAAATCTGAATATCACTTAGCTTATGTCTTAAGCTTCTTATATTAGCATACATAAGTGTTAAATTTGTTCCACTTGATTGATTAGAAAGATTAGCATTCACCAAAGTTGTAGTCAGTGCTCCTCCTGGCGATCAATATTCTGCGTTGAAACTCCGGACACTCTACAGAGTCAGCTCTGTGAGAATGATCAGCATTGTTATTGTTACCAATACAGTTCGAGCACTGCTCAATCGTGCTTTTGCAATCCTTTAGGATTTTGTTTTTGTTTGGTTACGTTCATCAGTATTAGGCTGAGTTTTGTTTTTGCCAATAAATTTAATGCTAGTGATTAGAAGAATATTCAAACTATATATTAGGTTTTTTGTTAGGTTTTCTTTTTTTAAATATGCAAACATTTTATCAACGTATACATTTAAGTAATAGTAGATTCAGTTCGCTTACCCACGAGACTTCATTTGGAAACTTCGTCATCTAATGCAGTTCACTAAATTATATTCTAGCCAGTTTCTTTTCCAATATAGCCAAGTGCTACGAAGCAATACAAACTTGTCGGTCTCCCCCAATAAAAACAGTAGGCCCCTTTTGACTAATTATTAACTTGTCATATTCCACTAAGCACAAAATACTTTTAAGTCGTTCAATGCAGATGGATAGCCCGGAATCCTCGATTACACATCAGAGCTCAAAATCTACTGAGACTTCTCGCAATCCTTTTATGAACTTCGCAGCAGAATGTCGCCAAAGTTGTCCACACCTGAAGTCTACACAAACAATATCTTTGGCTGCAAACCGCTGGAGATCTATGCCTCAAGATGATCGTGAAGAGTACATTAAAATAGCAAGGCGGGCGAAATATGTCTACAAAAGCCACAATAAAACGCTAAATCGAGTTTTAAGACGAATACGACGAGCAATTGAGCATCCACGCAAGGTTGAGGCGATAGAATTACTTCGCGCATCGAAGCAAATAAAGAAATGGAAACTGCAAGTTCTAAGAAACATGTTCTGAGCAATCAGGTCGGTGGTCGAATCCAGGAGGAAGTATGACTTTTAAAATCGAAAATTATTTAGCGCTTCAAATCGAGCTATTGGCATTCATTACAAGAGCGATGTTTAAGAGGAAGGTGCTTCATTTCTGTCGTAAAATTGTTTTGTTGAATTTCGCTGTTAATAGATAATACTCCAATTTAATTTTGCAATAAAGGATAAATCATTATTATTGGTTAACAAGAACAGTCTAAACATTGTCACAGTTACAATTTTTTTTTATTTCAAGAGAACATTTTTTAGCTTAATAATAGAAGAGTTCGGGGAAATTGTTTTCGTAAACAGGCTTTTGGCTAGCCGTGTATTTGGCATCGGTTTGTGTGATTTGCCGTTCGGCAGCCAAAGAATTAAACAGATCGTTCAATCGATTTTGAATAAGCTCGTGCTGGAAGAGAAATAATTTTAATTTACGGTGACGAACGAAAAAAAGCAGATTAAAATTTGAATTTGAGAAATTATTAAACAAATTTTTTGGCTTACCTTTGGCTCGGTCCTTCGAACTAAATCGTCAAAGTTACTCACTCTGAACGTTCGTACTATTTGCATTTGCTTTTCACGCGCATCACGTTTAGCAGCTTCTGTTGGTTCAGCAAGGGCTTTCTTCATTGCATCAAAGTTCAACTCGGGCAGAAGGATTTTCTGAGGAAAGAAGAGTAATTTAACTAATATACTTCTAGCTAATATGCAAAACTATCGCGAACGCAAATAGATGAGGAAAATTTAACCGCGGAAGGTAAAAGTAAAGATACAGAATCCAGAAATTCACATTTTGACCTTACTCGTTGCGTGTAGATGTGTTTATAATCGCTCCTGTCATTAATTTTAAATATTAATTAATTTTTCAAAAAAAGTTGAAACTAATTTTTTTAATTGAAATTATTCGAACATTTATCGAATACCAGAAATTTATTTCCTGAAGAAGTATCAAAAGTGGAAATACATTCAAGGGAAGTCCCTGTTCAAGAACATTCCCTCTAGTCTCGCTGCAAAAGCAACGAGATGGAGGAGCCCGATGGCTTCAGCCATCAATCAGAACGATCGTGTCCATCGCCAACGATGACAGGCGAAAAAAGCTGAAAGGAAGACTCGATAATAACGAAGAAAAACCGCAAATTTTATCGGTCATCGAGATCGAGCAGTTAATCAAAGCTAACGGGAAAGCTGAGAAGGTTGAGAGAGAAAATGAAGAGCTCAGAATCGCTTTCAGATAGAATTAATAAGCAAGACCAAAAAATCAATTTCGTTTTTCAAAGTTTAGGTCAACATGCTCCAAAATAGTTTGTCATCCAGTCACATTCCCATGGATAGGATTCGTCTCATCTCGATCAACGTCAACTCCATTGTTACTTTACATCGGCGTGATTATCTCCTTGAATTCATTGTTAAGCAAAAGCCTGACATCATGCTTCTCACCGAAACCCACCTCAATTCATGGCACTCCATGACATTCAAGGATTTTGAATTCGTAAGAAACGATAGGGTAATAGGTGATGGGGGAGGTGGCACCGGAATATTGGTTCGAAGACCCTATCGTTTCCAAAATATTGAAAAAGTCGAATTCAAAAGCTTTGAATCTCTTGAAGTGTCCGTTATCAAAATTTCACTGCCAGGTGGGGATAACCTCTTCGTTATCTCTGCCTATGCAACTGGTGGAACTGTTCTCAGGCTCAAGGAGGAACTCAATTCCTTGTTTGAAATACTCGAATTGAACAGGCTTCATAATTATTATATTCTTGCTGGTGACCTGAACGCCAAGCATACATCATGGCTGAACGCCACCAATAATCCAAGAGGTGTATTCCTGAAATCGTGGATAACAGAGAACCAGATTGAATACAGGTGCAATCTATATGGGTCGGAGTTCCCAACATACCCTAGGACAAATTCATATTTGGACCTCTGCATTGCTGACGCAAGACTCGAATTCAACTTTAATAGTCCTCAACGGAAACTGCAGGTGCTTCCTTATGATAGCGACCATAACGCAATCGTAATGGAAATCAATCATCAAAGGGATGATTTCTTCCTCACTCCAGTTCAACATGAAAATCATCGGTTGAACTTCAAAAAAACAGACTGGGGAAAGTTTCAAAAGAAGTTTAATCGGGAGTACCAGAAGCAATGTCCCCCTTCTGACGGTGGCAACTCTTGCTCAATGGTTCCTAATGACAGGAATTTAACTAACGATGAAATAGATGTCTATTTGTCGAAGTTAGAGAAGCTGACGTTGAAAACGATTGAGAAAGTAGTTCCCAAGATAAAACATCGAAACAATATGGAAGGATATGAAACACCAACCATCCCAAGGTTGAAAAGATTGAAAAGCCTTCTTCTCACACGCGTCAACAATATTTATCGACGATTTTTGGATTACAACCATCCCTCGTTGGCTTTGTTGAAATTACATCTGAAGAATGTCCGGAACTTAATCCGGTCATACTTCAGGAGTGAGGTCAGCAATCAATGGGCGGAAAAATTAAGGGGTATCAGCCCACAGGACCCAGACGGCGTGTTCATGAAAGTGAATAGCATATTCCGCAAGAAGTCTCGAGTGAAGGTATCGAATCTTGAAGTCACTAGTGATGAGATAAATCTTCTCGATAGGGCTGGTATCGAAATTGATAGTACGACTCCGGATAGAAATGGAAACAGGATCATTTGTGAAGGATTAGATAAACTTGCCCTGATTGGAACACATTTTGAATTGGTTCATCTACCAAACCCTGAGAGAGGGAATGAGATATTTTCAGAGGTCGTTGAAGCAAAAGTTTCCGACTTCAAGTCAAGCCTGAACGGCCAATCAATTCTTCATTTCAATGAAACATTAACATCTGACCTCATACCGAACTTGAATCTTATTGATTATTTTGTCAGCTATGAAGACTTGTGTTTCATATTTCGCAAAATAAACAACAAGAAATCATGTGGTACTGATGGTATTCCAAATGTAGTTCTCCGACATTTGCCTGAGGTTGCTATTAGGAACTATTGCATATTGTTCAACAACATGTTGAGCAATTCATATTTCCCAAATGAGTGGAAAAGGGCTAAGGTATTTCCGATCTTGAAGAAAGGAAAAGAATCTTCATGCCCCAAAAGCTATCGCCCAATCAGCTTGCTGCCTAACATCAGCAAGGTGTTTGAAGTGATACTCAATAGAGCATTAAACGCCCACATTGAGGAAAATGAGTTGATGCCGAATTGCCAATTTGGTTTTCGTGCCAGGCATTCGACCACACATGCAATAACGAAAGTAACCTCAGACATCTGTTGGAAACTAAATGATAAACAATGTGTTGGAGCATGTCTCATTGATATGGAGAAAGCCTTTGATACGGTATGGTTAGATGGACTTATTTTTAAACTCCTTCAGGACAAGTTCCCCAGACACCTTGTCGCCATGATGTGTAATATGTTATACGGGAAATCGTTTGTTGTAACTGATGGAAATCTGACAACAATGCGCGAGTTCAAGGTCTTGAATGGTCTACAGCAGGGAACAGTTACTGCGCCTCTGCTCTTCTCAATATTCATTCGCAAGCTATTGAACGGCTTTGATTTTAACGTCTCGCCAACGCGATCATTGGTAGCGTTTGCTGATGATCTGATCATCTATACGGCAGACCGAAAAGCCACAATAGTTCAGAGCAATCTTCAAAAAATGTTCAATGATGTACAGCTGTACACTGACAATTGGCGAATGAAAATCAATGCGCAGAAGTGTGAAACAATCTTGTTTCGGACAACGCTGCAGGGGATCAGTCAAGACCTGAAACGTAATTGGAAAGATTTCCACATCATGGCTGGCGAGGGTAGTTCAGAACGAATTCCACATAAATCCTGTGTTCGATACTTCGGTGTTTATCTCGATCAGTATCTGTACTATACTGAACATGTGAAAATCATGCTCAGTAAAGCACTTAAAGTAGTCATGGCCCTTCGAAAACTCTTTCATTCCAGATACATTGATCAAAAGGTCAAAATTATCTGTTACAAGACACTGGTTAGACCAGTTTTGACATATGGATGTCAGATCTGGTACAACCAGAGTGCTAGTACTATGGAAAAATTAAGAGTTTTCGAAAGGAAATGTCTTCGTGCATGTACTGGTTTGTACAGAAAGCCTGAGACGGATTGGAAACATTATATATCGAATAGAAGAATTTATCAAACTGCTGAAGTGACTAGAGTCGATATCTTCATATTGAAGCTTCTTCGGAATCATATCGCAAGATCTGTGACTGTGAGTGAAAACCCTTGGATTTCACAGCCGTTCCACCCTACAGACGGGTATATAGCGACTTGCCTCGCTACTGGCTTCATTCCTCCAGAAGCATTCGTGTATTTGGACATGAATCGATATGTTTTTGATTCTGACGGCGTCCCAGTCATATATCATATATATCGACGGGCCACCGATAAGAAGATAAAATATCCTCCGAATTTGAGTTCACGAGACCAACGATTTCAATGGAGATACTCATTTGCTAGATTCGTTGAAGCTGATCGAGTTGAGACGGCGCAATCCAGGTATTGGTGGCTGAATGACAATGTCTAAATTTTTCGTGTTTGTTTTCAGTTTTGGTGTTTTTCGTTATTTAGTTTTTGAGTTTCAGCTCATTATTGCTACATTTAGTATTGTTATATATTTTTGTTAAAATCAGGTATAGGTTAAGTATATGTAATGTTTACTATATTCCGTTAGAGATAAGATTAAACACTTAGGTTAGGAACATTGTTATAGTATTTTTAGTATAAGATAAAGTTTTTTTGATTGTATTTTATTAGAAATAAGTTACAACATATTAGGTGTAGGATCAAAGTTTCACTGTTGTGTATTAATTATAAATAATTTTTGGATAATGTTGGTTGGTTTTTTCTCCTTTTTCCAATTGAATTGTAAAAATATGTAATAATCGTAATTAATTGCATTTGCTATAGTTTTTTTTTTTTGATGAAGTGAGTTTATGATAACGTACAAATTTAGAGAGCCATTTGGGCCATTAAGTTTTTTGATTGTTATTATTTGGAATTTGCTTTATATTCTTTTAAAATTTATAACGATGAGTATTAAATAAAGCGCTTTTGACTTTGACTTTGACTTGACTTCGGATCCAATCACTAGAAGAACTAGTTGGAAAATTGACGCTCAACAAGGCAAAAGAAATTAGCAAGAAAGAAAAAGAAGCAAATTCAAAAGCGACTGAACATAAGAAATCTAAGAAACCGACACCAGAAACTGATCAAGAGGATGTCTTCAGCGCAGGCGGAGCAAACTTCTGAACATTGTACTGCTAAGCTAGGTGATAGATTTATTGAATATTCAAAAATTAAAAATTAGGAGAAAAAACCAAAAGTTTTGTCTGCTGGTCCGTCCGTCAAGGCTAACCAAAAGAAAGAAAAAGTCCCACCAATCTATGGATTTGGGCAAACAGGCAAAGATATGGTTCGGCTTTTGGCAGCCGAAAATAAGCGCAATGATTTTGAGATCAAAAGAGTCAATGCCGATAAACTAACAATTAGAACTAAGTCGTTGGTTGATTTCTAGGCAGCAAAAAGTGCGTTAAATTCTGGAGATGTTCCGCATTTTACATACACCCCCAAAAGCGAAAGAAACCAAACCTTTTTATTGAAGGGTCTGGACTGCGGAGAGGACACAGTCGATTCCCTTCAGGTGATCCAAGAAGTTGCACCAGAAGTACAATTTATTTCTGTTAAACACTTTGCAACAAGGTGATCGATTGTGGAGCGTAAAAACTTGCCTTATTACTTGGTCCAGATTTCCAGCAAAAGCAGTTCAAGTGCCCTGCAAAAAATAAGGTACTTGAACTTCCGTGTGGTGAGGTGGGAACGCCTCCAGAAAAGTGAGGTCAACCAGTGCTACATGTGTCAGAGACATTCGGCTGCCAATTACGCCATGAAATATAGGTGAGTTAAATGCAAAGATCTCCATGCTCCCGGCGAGTGCAAATTGGCTCAGGCGGAGCCAAAAGAAAAATTATATTGTGTGAACTGCGGTGTCTTTGGCCATCCAGCATCATATCGAGGATGCCCCCGGTATCAAGATGCAAAAGTCAAATTCACTCCAAAACAAAGTCAAGCACACCGCAGTGTGATACCTACCAACTTCGTGAATTTTAAAAATTAATTAATTTTTCACAAAAGTCAGTTTCAAAAAATTGAAATAATTTTTTTTACGAGCCAGTCAAAAGCAAGTTTTGATTTTATTGGGGAAGCATTTATCGTCGAAGGCATCGACCAACGATATCAATAAATCAACAAAAGGAAACAAATCAAAGACTTAACTCGGGACTGCTGTATGGAGGAGCCCGACCGCTTCCCTCCGTTGGGGGGGCCCCGGGGAGAATAACAGTGTGAAATTGGCGGCAAGTGTCAACAAGCGAAGACACACACGAGCACCCAGGACTCCGCAGATGGCGGCCGTAAGACTCAAGTAGTTGAAGACAAGCAAGAAGTGAGTCGACTTCAAGCTGAAATTGAAGAATTAAAATTAAGACTGAAAACGTACGAAGATATGTTCGAGACAGCGAAGAAAGTTCGAGATACTGAACCGGTACGACAAATCGATACGCAAGCAAAGCAGAAGAAAGCTGTTAAACCAATCATCCCAGAAGAAGTATTAAGTGCTGGAGGCACTAACGACAGCCAGAATTATTATGCAGCGCTGGACGGACTCCAACAAGAAATGGAGGTTGATCAAAATAATGGGGGTAATGTTAAAGATAATGATAATTTTATAATTTATTTAAAAAATAAAAACAATGGAAGAAACCAGGTCGTAGTTCTGCTGGTCCTCCTCAAAAAGTAGCCAAGAATGCAGAGAAAATTCCGCCAGTTAATGTGTTCGGTCAAAGCGGAAAGGACATAGTTCGGCTGTTGGCAGCCGAAAATAAATTAACAAACTTCGAGATTAAACGAATCAATTCTGAAAAGTTGACTACCAGATAGAAATCACTGGTTGATTTCAAATCAGCAAAACATGCTCTAAATTCTGGGGAGGTTCCGCACTTCACATATACCCCGAAAAGCGAGAAGAACCAGACCTTCTTGTTGAAGGGCTTGGACTGCGGGGAAGATACCGTAGATCTTCTTCAGGTGCTCAAGGAAGGAAAAATACACCGCAGTGTCTGAGCTCCGAACTTCGTCAAGCCCGGAGTATCATTTGCACAAGCCGCTAGAGGACCAGCAGAAACTGGTTTAAATAGTGTAAATAATTTAAGTGGCAATAATGAGCTGCTTCTCAAAATTTTACAGCAACTAAATTCTCTATCGGAGAGAATCGATAAACAAGATACGAAAATTAATCTTGTTTTTCATCGTTTAGTGCTTTCAAATGCCTCAAAATAATTTGTCATCCAGTCACATTTCCATGGATAGGATTCGTCTCATCTCGATCAACGTCAACTCCATTGTTACTATACTTCGGCGTGATTATCTCCTTGAATTTATTCTTAAGCAAAAGCCTGACATCATGCTTCTCACCGAAACCCACCTCAATTCATGGCACTCCATGACATTCAAGGATTTTGAGTTCGTAAGAAACGATAGGGTAATAGGTGATGGGGAAGGTGGCACCGGGATATTGGTTCGAAGACCCTATCATTTCCAAAATATTGAAAAAGTCGAATTCAAAAGCTTTGAATCTCTTGAAGTGTCCGTTATCAAAATCTCACTGCCAGGTGGGAATATCTCTGCCTATGCAACTGGTGGAACTGTTCTCAAGCTCAAGGAGGAACTCAATTCCTTATTTGAAATACTCGAATTGAACAGGCTGCGTAACTATTATATTCTTGCTGGTGACCTGAACGCCAAGCATACATCATGGCTGAACGCCACCAATAATCCAAGAGGTGTTTTCCTGAAATCGTGGATAACAGAGAGCCAAATTGAATACAGGTGCAATCTATATGGGTCGGAGTTCCCAACATACCCTAGGACAAATTCATATTTGGACCTTTGCATTGCTGACGCAAGACTTGACTTCAGCTTTAATAGTCCTCAACGGAAACTGCAGGTGCTTCCTTATGATAGCGACCATAACGCAATCGTAATGGAAATCAATCATCACAGGGATGATTTCTTCCTCATTCCAGTTCAACACGAAAATCATCGGTTGAACTTAAAAAAAAAACAGACTGGGGAAAGTTTCAAAAGAAGTTTAATCGGGATTACCAGAAGCAATGTCCCCCTTCTGATGGTGGCAACTCTTGCTCAATGGTTCCTAATGACAGGAATCTAACTAACGATGAAATAGATGTCTATTTGTCGAAGTTTGAGAAGCTGACATTGGAAACGATTGAGAAAGTAGTTCCCAAGATTAAACATGGAAACAATTTGGAAGGATATGAAACACCAACCATTGCAAGGTTGAAAAGATTGAAAAGCCTTCTCACACGCGTCAACAATATTTATCGGCAATTTTTGGACTATAACCATCCCTCGTTGGCTTTGTTCAAATTACATCCGAAGAATGTCCGGAACTTAATCCGTTCATACTTCAGGAGTGAGATCAGCAATCAATGAGCGGAAAAATTGAGGGGTATTAGCCCACAGAACCCAGATGGCGTTTTCGCGAAAGTGAATAGCATATTCCGTAAGAAATCTCGAGTGAAGGTATCGAAACTTGAAGTCACTAGTGATGAGATAAATCTTCTCGATAGGGCTGGTATCGAAATTGATAGTACAACTCCAGATAGAAATGGAAACAGGATTATTTGTGAGGGATTGCAGAAACTTGCCCTGATTGGAACACATTTTGAATTGGTTCATTTTCCAAACCCTGAGAGAGGGAATGAAATATTTTCAGCAGTCGTTGAAACAAAAGTTTCGGACTTCAAATCAAGCCTGAGCGGTGAATCAATTCTTCATTTCAATGAAACATTAACATCTGACCTCATACCGAGCTTAAATCTTATTGATTATTTTGTCAGCTATGAAAACTTGTGTTTCATATTTCGCAGGACAAACAACAAGATATCCAAATACAGTTCTCCAACATCTGCCTGAGGTTGCTATTAGGAATTATTGGATATTGTTCAACAACATGTTGAGCAATTCATTTATTAGGAATTATTGGATATTGTTCAACAACATGTTGAGCAATTCATATTTCCCAAATGAGTGGAAAAAGGCTAAGGTATTTCCGATCTTGAAAAAAGGAAAAGAATTTTCATGCCCTATGAGCTATCGCCCCATCAGCTTGCTGCCTAATATCAGCAAGGTGTTTGAAGTGATACTAAACAAAGCATTAAACGCCCACATTGAGAAATATGAGTAGATGCCGAATTGCCAATTTGGTTTTCGTGCCAGGCATTCGACCATACATGCAAGAACGAAAGTAACCTCAGATATCTGTTGGAAACTAAATGATAGAGAATGTGTTGGAGCGTGTCTCATTGATATGGAGAAAGCCTTTGATACGGTGTGGTAAGATGGATAGTTTTTAAACTAATTTAGAACGGGTTCCCCAGACACCTTGTCGCCATGATATGCAATATGGTATAAGGGAAATCGTTTATTGTGTAATAATCGAGCAGTCACACTAGCAAACTGCTCGAAAACCCTCCCATCTCCTATCCAAATTATAATGGCAGATTAAAAAAAAAATGTAATTTCCCCGGTAATTGTAATTTGTAGAATAGTTTTCCTTCTTATTATTATTAAATGTAACTTCATATCAATTTTCCTCGATAGTAAATTTAAACGCTTCCCTTTAATTATATTTTTCAGGAAAATTAATTTTTATTACTATTTAAAATTGTCATTTCCTTACTTCATTTAAATTTCTTCACTTCATTTAAATTTTCCTCGTTTCATTTAAATTTCCTTACTCCATTTAAATTTCTTTAGTTCATTTAAAATATTCCTACTTCAGGTAAATTTTGGTTTTTTAAAAATTTAAATTTGCGCATTGTAATTTAGGAGGTCGAAGCACTGATTTAGTGCAGAACAACGGTGCATTACATGATGGAATGCATTCGAGTTCAGCTGGGTGGGCAGCTGATGGAATTTTACCAGTAGCAAAACGGGAAGAAAAAAAAGAGAAAAGACAAGTTTTGCGGACGGATCGGGGATTCGTATCGGAAAGGTCAACGGGAAAGCGTCGGAGCGAGGGAATTGAAGTTCAGGCGGAAAGGTGTCCGTTCGTTTGCCGTGCTCCCCTCACGACCAAGTTTTTGCGTTCGCAAGTTTAAAAAAAATTTTCACATTGACGCGTTTTGATTCAAATCCAGATCGTGATTATATTGCGGAGGGTACTTTACTTTGTGACTGATCGCCTGTCTGATAAATAAATATGAGTGAGAAGCTGTGATCCCGCGGGTACGGTGAAATGAACTCGATTTTTCCGGATATCGTTTTCCGACAGCCTCCGCATTGGGGCTCTTACTGTGCAGTTAAACTTGGGAAATCACCAACGTGTTCACTTCAGTAATATTTGTCGAAGTGTTCTTGCTGTTGTGCCGGCTTGTGTGGTTAGTCCTCAATTCAGGATGTTCCCAGTCAGAGTGAAGGATGTCAGACGGATAAATAATTAGCAAAATTGGAAATTAGTGCCGTAACAGTAAATGAATGAGCAATTGTGGAAGTGTGTGCAGCATTGCAAGAAGTGGGTGATAAATGCGTTTCATTCGCGTTTACGTACAGTGAAATCAAAAGTGGATGTGTAAATTAGCCGCATTATATTAAGATTCATTTTACATCTGAGTACGTTATAAGGTGCATCGAAATTATTAGTAGCACAAAAAAAATTATGGCTATTATTAAGTTACTTCGGTTTACTTGATACGCATTTAGATACACGAATATAAATATCCTCAGAAAAATATTGTCCTGTATTAAGTTTGTTTCTTGGGGTCATGTGAGCATCAAATATGAAACAAAGAACGGATACATGTGGATTATGTGAAATAGCTATGTTTGGAAACAAATGAAATATTCAGGAGACGTAAAGTGAAGCGAATATGTCGTTTTGGTTCGTGAGTTTAGTTTTGGTTTCTATTGGATTTCATCATGTATCTTCCAGAAATGTAGACGATGAAAATAGTTCACTTTTTATATCAGCGGCAGTTCAAGGAACTGTGGGAAGGTTACCATGCAACGTCACACCAGCAATGCCCGAGGATAAGAAAACTAATATAAGATTGCGATCGATAGAAATGTTGGCCGACCCGGGGCATAATCTGTGACGGGATTTCGTAAATACGTATATTTATCTAGTATAGTTCGCTCTATCCCTGCCTGTCGTTTATACTGAGAGAATTAACCCCGCGACCACGAGAACGTATCCAGATTCCTTGAAAAGTGTATCGGCGAAGAAGTGAGGATCAGTGTCTTATCCAAGGAGATTTGAACCCATCAAAGAAATATCACTCGAGAACCTACGTGTTAGCAACACCATCTTTAGTGGCAGTTTTAGCCCGTACTGAGGAGACCTTCACAAGTGCAGATGTTTCTTCCAACAAGAGATGGCCGCAATTTTTGGGCAAATATATATTTTTCGATAATTAAATATTATTTAAATTTTTCGATAGTTAAATTCTATTTAAGAATTATTCCATTTAATCGGTGGTATTTGATGGATAATATTTTTTATAACCAAGACGGATATTAATGCACAGAACACAAGATTAAGTGAACGAATGCACTGTTTTCTTTTGTTTGAGGAAATTCGTTTGAATCGTGCGAACAATTGGGGACACTGTTGTGGTTCGATTAGCCACAATCAAACAAATTTCAGTGCAGTCAGAATTAACGTTGATGGTAGCGAACGTTTTTTTTTTTGGCCAAAAGCTAAGCGCGTGTAACCTTTTTTTTTGTTTTGTTGAATTATAACTTCGGATAGATTAATTGTGAAATTGAATACACTGAATACATTGTTTTATATGCTACGTAGACCCCTGAATTGGAAACCTCTTTCGTCTGTTTATATATTTTTGTTCAATAAAAAAATGAATCTTTAAACGCTAAAACCTTGGTCTTTTCATTCGCTCTGTTAGACCGGGTATGGGACCCGCACCGGTGGTAGGCTTATTCGCTCATATGGGCTAGCCATCGGGCGCGCCCCACCTGTTCTTGGTTTCAGGGGCTCTTGCCGGGTTGAGCGGCCTTCCACTCACGTGCCCGTTTTATGACAAAGAGTTATGTGACCCGATCACATAATTCTGAGACATAAATCGGTCAAATCCATATTTCCCGTTGATGGGAGGGCTCATACAAAGGAGGTTGGTATGAGTTTTCCGCTCAAACGGGAGATATACGGCCACGTCAACATTTGGATCTTGATCCGGTTGGGCGGGTGCGAGGGGGCACTACATCCATCCGGTTGCCCCGCTCTTATTTGTGGGCCATAAGAATCGTCGGGTAACGACGAAGTCTCCCCAAGTCCGTCTGTTTTGGCTCGTTTCGACTTGTTCTCTGAGCAAGCAATTTTTCCCTTCGTTAGTTACCTACATTTTTCGACTTCGGTCGACTTTTCTTTTGAGACCCGAGAATTCGTGAATGCGAAATTTTTTTGTAATGCGTCCTTGTGCTAGGGGAATGAACCCGCCCCACGACACCGCAACGCTAGCCTGCCAGCGCATTCACGCGTCCCCAGACAAGACCAATCTCGGCGGATCTTACCATCCCTTTTCACCGAGGCAGCAGACCATCGCTGCAGTCCTTCACGGACACTTTTATACCTCATTTTCACTACAGTTGTAACTGATGGAAATCTGGTAAAAATGCGCGAATTCAAGGTCTTGAATGGTCTACAGCAGGGAACAGTTACTGGGCCACTGCTCTTCTCAATATTCATTCGCAAGCTATTGAACGGCTTTGATTTTAACGTCTCGCCAACGCGATCATTGGTAGCGTTTGCTGATGATCTGATCATCTATACGGCAGACCGAAAAGCTACAATAGTTCAGAGCAATCTCCAAAACATGTTCAGTGATGTGCAGCTTTACACTGACAATTGGCGAATGAAAATCAATGCGCAGAAGTGCAAAACAATCTTATTTCGGACAACGCTGAAGGGGGTCAGTCAAGACTTGAAAAGTAATTGGAAAGATTTCCACGTCATGGCTGGTGTGGGTAGTTCAGAACGGGTTCCACATAAATCCTGTGTTCGATATCTCGGTGTTCATCTCGATCAGTATCGGTACTGTACTGAAGATGTCAAAATCATGCTCAGTAAGGCACAAAAAGTAGTCAGGGCCCTACGAAGACTCTTTCATTCCAGATACAATGATCTAAAGGTCAAAATTATCTGTTTCAAGACCCTGGTTAGACCAGTTTTGACATATGGATGTCCGATCTGGTACAACCAAAGTGCTAGTACTATGGAAAAATTAGGAGTTTTCGAAAGGAAATGTTTTCGTGCATGTACTGGTTTGTACAGAAAGCCTGAGACGGATTGGAAGCATTATATATCGAATAGTAGAATTCATCAAACTGCTAAAGTGACAAGGGTCGATATCATCATATTGAAACTTCTTCAGAATCATATCGCAAGATCTGTGACTGTGAGTGAAGCCCCTTGAATTTCACAGCCGATCAACCCTACAGACGGGTATATTGCGACTTGCCTCGCTACTGGCTTCGTTCCTCCAGAAGCATTCGTGTATTTGGACATGAATCGATATGTTTTTGATTCTGACGGCGTCCCAGTCATATATCACATATATACCACCGATAAGAAGATAAAATATCCTCTGAGTTTGAGTTCACGAGACCAACAATTCCAATGGAGATACTCTGCTAGATTCGTTGAAGCTGGTCGAGCTGAGACGGGGCAATCTAGATATTGGTGGCTGAATGACAATGTCTAAATTATTCGTGTTTATTTCCAGTTTTTGTGTTTTTCGTTACTTAGTTTTTGAGTTTCAGCTCATTATTGCTACATTTAGTTTTATTGCTTATTTGTGTTAAAAATTAGGTATAGGTTAGGTATATGTTATGTTTATTATATTAGGTTTAAAGATAAGGTTAAACTCTTAGGTAAGGAAAATTGTGATAGAATTTTTTAGTATAAGATAAAGTTTTTGATTGAATTTTTTAATAATTAGGTAATAACATATTAGGTGTAGGATCAACGTTCACTGTTGTGTTAAAATTATAATAATTTTGGAATAGTGTTGGTTAGTTTTTTCTCCTTTTTCCAATCAAACCATAAAATATGTAATAATCTTAATTAATTTGAATTTGCTATAGTTTTCTGGATAAAATGTGTTTAGCTTATAACGTATGCATTTAGAGAGACATTTGGGCCATTAAGTTTCTGTATTGTTATTGTTTGGAATTTGCTTTGTATTATTTTAAAATTTATAACGATTAGTGTTGAATAAAGCGCTTTTGACTTTGACTTTGAGGGACCCAACACACTTTTCACCACAACCCAAGTGGTTTATAAAAGGCTCAGGCTACAACATTAACCTAACAGTTTGATTTGTAAGACATATCGTGTGTGGAGTGAAAGTGTGGAATGGAAATTAAAACGAAATACAAATTAATGTTTAAGCAACAAAACTTGCTTTATCTGTAGGCGGTTAGAGTTAATACTAATCACTGAGATTAAAACTTGTGACAGTAACGAGCGCTTAATCTAAGATGCGCGACATATTAGCAACTATAGATAAATGGGGGGAAAAAAGCTTTAGAGGAATTACTATGCAACCGTTATCCCCAAAATAAATCTTTACAGCGCCCTTTTTTAAATAGCTTGTGGGGAATTCCGAGATGTGATATAATCAGTTCACTGGTCACTGACACATTCAAGTTGTCACTGGAATTCTAAGCTATAGTAGGAACGTAGTCTTGAAAAAAATGGTTTTCTGCTGGAATAAATAAGTGGTCTTTGTTACGCTCAAAACGCCATAATAACCATACCAACGTGTTATGTAGAGTGAGGATACATAAAGTAAAAAGCATATTATCTTACTCAAAGCACATTGCACACAATTACCTTCATAACACCAGGAGAGCTGCTTACACTATCAGCATCTGTATATGATGCTAAATCTGTCGCACTAGGTCTGCTCGGCATGGATGCTGGAACAAGAAAAACATATACATATTATGAAATACTAAAATCAATTTGCTTGTATCAATACTTACGCACTTCAACCCAAGATGTACGATGTGCCGGATTGTCGGCAGGGTTGAGAGAGTATGGATTGCCGGTTTGTACCCGGGCGGCTTCCATTCCTGCGCCTTGCAAGCACTCAGCCAACGCTACTTTGTCAATCATGAGGTGCGGCAAAGTGGTGCTATACTTTTGAGTAGCCTTCTTGCTATCGATCAAGGGTGGTAGAAAGTAAGGAGCCTCCTCTTTACGAGCGTCCACCACTTTTTGTGTGTAATCAATCAAATTTTTAACGCCAGTTACACGGCCTAACAACATCAGAAGTGCCAAAGCGATTGCGTGCAAGTTACACTTATGATAAGACCCTAATTCTGGATTGGAAGTTGCCAGCTCCTGAATTCTGCAAAATCAAAGGTCTCAATATATATATATCTCTCCCCCTACCAAAAAAATACAGGATGACTTACCCTAAGATGAACAGGATAAACTCTTGCACAGTTTCACTGCAAGACATTTCCACAACCATTAACGCAGCTGTATTGTAGCTAGACGCTAAAGCTTCGACTCGATCTGAAAGTGCCATTCCCTCTATTATAGCCTGCATGATGTTCGCGCCGTACTTGTGAGTGAAAATTATGTCGGATCTATTTGGACTTTCAAGTGACAGCGTTGGGTAATTCTTCACTGTAACGGTCGACAAGATCAATTGGTTTTGATGACGATCCAGTAATGCTTGGAAGATTTGCATAACGATGATTCGAGTTGGCACATGAGGAGCACGCGCCATTTTAAGTAGAGGTTGAAGAAAAGATGCTGGGAAAGCTTTTTCGAACGAAGCTGTTCTGTACTGCGTGCCTACTTTTAACAAACTTTTCAGCAGTATATTCTGTAGCATTTGATCGCTTTTTCCTTTTTTAGAGAGGTCCGGGACAGTGTTCATAATGAACAGCATAATTTCAATCTTTTGATAGTCTGGATGATGGTTCGCGAATTCTCCAAGTGCATTGATAAGGGCTTCTTGGTATTGTGATTCCTCCGGGGAGATCTCTTTTGTAGCGCTCACGCTTGTTCGCAAATGAGTAAGTAGATTGTTGATGATGTCCAGTGCGGACGGGCCTACACTTTCTCCAGCGGCTATAGCAATGATCTTCGATAAAACAACAGCCAGGGATGTTCTTGTGTGAGGTGATGACTTAATATTGGAATCTAAGTGCTGCATGAGTGTTTCGACAACTGTGTACGAATACTGTGGCTGAATCGAAATCATCACAATCCGGAAAGTATGGATAGCGAATTGGTTAGGTACCCAAAGTTCGTGTCGATCTAAATGGCTAATTCATACAGTCAGTGGATGAACTCATTCTGGTTAAAGTAACTTACGTCAGGAGCGGTTTCAAAACAGATCGAATATGTCCGAAAGACGCCCGACTAACCAGCTCACGTAGGACAGCCTCCGCGAGAACGGGCGGCGTGGACGGTTGTGCTTCTTCGGTAGCAGTCAAAGGCCCATTCTGAAAACGAATAAAAATGTATCGAAAGACTAGGTTGGGCTACTCATCGAAGTACCTGCATATTGAAAAGCAATGACGGAACAATCTTCTCCATGTGCTGCCTGTCCCAAATATTCTCAACCAAGTCATCGGATACCGTCTTTCGAATGACCCCTTGCAGTCCTTTTATTCCCGCTAAACGAATGCTATCCCGCAGCTCAACATTTTCATGGTTACCATGACACATTGAGGAGAACTTTGAGATGAAGAAATCGTACCGCCTGTGATACGACGGCGTATCCTCTTCTATATTCGCAAACTTGACGAACTAGAAGCCAATAGTGTTTTGGTTAAATCAATCCAACACATTGTTGACTTTCGAATCACTCACCGAATTTGTTGCCATAATTTGCAGGTTTGGATTCGAGTCCTCTAGCAATTTCTGTACCATGCGTAAGAACGATTCAACAAACAAATTTAAAGTTTGTGCATGGCAAGCCATAAGAAGTAAATCCATTGCTTCCATTGCAATCTCCACCAGCCTGCAAAAAATAGGAGGAACAATAAATAGATGACGATGGTGAAAGGTATGAGTCACTCACTTGTATCTTTTGCGATTAATATCCTTTGTTGCTTTCTGGTACAAATATTCCCCAATTCGATCCAGCTTTTCCGGCGAACTAAGGGAGTAGAAAGTCAATTTTTCCATGTTAGATTTAACTAGCCCATCTTCAGGGTTCACAGGGAAGATATTGTCCACGAGCCTCTTGTACCGAGGCCGCAAAGCGGAGCAACAACCACAACAGCCTAAGAAAAACGACATTTTCACATAGAATTTAATACACGCATTTTTTTACAAGCAGATTTAAATAAAAGACCAAAGTCGAAAGAAAACATCAAATTAGCTCACCGAGCATTTTCACTTATAGTACGAAGTTATTCTGTCATCGGTGAAAATATGACAGTACGCACTGTACAGAAGGTGTAACATAGCTGTCGGTCAAATTAGAAGACTGTTAACAGTATGTTAAGATACTGCTAACAAGAGATGACATGTAAACATATGAATATATCCAAAACCGCACAGGATGGTTTCAAAGCATTTTTAAAAATGCAAATAGGTAGTTTTTCCTGGTTTTTCTATGGTGTATAAAAATATTTTTTCCACACATTTCTCTGGTTCAAATTCTTTGTAGTTGAAATTGCAAATAGATTAAATATGATTCTGAAAACTCTTATTATGATGACTGTAATGCAATTATTTTATTTTTCCTACGTATTTAAGCGGTGGCGTGCACAGTGCTATGATGTGATATGCCTCAATGCCGAATTTTCGCGTAGGTATAAACGACTTCTTTTAGGTATTTCTTCAATAGAAGAATTGACTTGAAAATCTGATATTAGAGATACTTTAAGCTAGAACTAACTCCACCGTAGACAGCCCCAAGCCCGGTTGAGAAAGGAGGAGAGATCCCTTGTTTCCCCACTACCAGCTCCCATGGTTCTTCATCCTAAACCCGACAACAAAATCGTAGAAGCTGGTCTCGGGTTCACACATCGGGTTTACTGGTTCCCCAGCAATAGGACGCTACATACCCAGAAATTCCAATAACTGCAAATACCCCTGCAGCTCTACTACTAACCCTACTTGCACTTCTTTTGTGGTGACGTTAGAAGTTGAAGGTGAGTCTTCCGCGCCTGATAATAACCATGCCGCCGGAATGGAGGTTGAGCAATGGGCTAGCTTCCCATCCCTGCAAAATTCTAATTTGTGTCGAAACCTGCAGCAGAGCCCCGGAATTGTAACAACCGCCGATCCCGCGGAGCGTTACCCCGCAGAGATCTGTCATCCCTACACAATTGCGATCAGTTGGAAAAGATTTAGATGACAAACCTTTGTGACTGACCATCACTTGACGTCGGCCGAGTAGTGAAGTAGCGAAGCACACCTGTAATACATTTCACTCAAGGACTTGTTCAATTTCCGTTGCTGCTCCAGATTGTGTAAAATATTCGTGGAAAGAAGTTTCACGCGTTGCAAGAAAATCAATTTATCTATCTTTAATTCACGCAACATTGCTTTAGCCTTTCAAGTGCTCAGTGAATATTGTCAGTGGTTCGATGAAATAAATCTAGCAAAATGTCTGTGGCTGAATGACGACTTGCTCATTCCACTGTTGAATAAGAACAAGAAGTGAAAGTAGCGAATTTACATGAGTGTAGTCAATGTCCTCCGTTGAATTGTAGCCTGCGATAATTGAGTGCAAGTTACTGCGAGTCCTGAAAGTGTCGAAGTGTGAATGGTTAACGTCGCGAGCAGTGGACACGTTAACTCTGCGTCAAAGTAACTTGATGGAGTTGAATATATCCTACTGCTACGTAATAGGTTGTAATGAAAGTAGGTGGATTAACGTCCATGAAGGACTGCAGCGATGGTCTGCTGCCTCGGTGAAGGAGGCTGGTAAGATCCGCCGAGATTGGCCGTGTCTGGGGACGCGTGAATGCGCTGGCAGGCTAGCGTTGCGGTGTCGTGGGGCGGGTTCTTTCCCCCAGTACAAGGACGCACTACAAAAGAATTTCGCATTCAAAAATTCCTGGGTCACAAAAAAAAAAAATGAATTCCTATGTCACAAGAAAAAGGAGGTAACCAACTAAGGGTTGGCGATTGCAGATTAAAAATGACAAACTGGACCTGGGGAAGACAGACGGACTTAAGGGGACTTCGTCGTTACCCGACGATTCTTACGGCCCATAAATAAGAGTGGGGCATCCAGATGGAGGTGGTGCCCCCTCGCACCCTCACAACCGGATCAAGATCCAAACGTAGACGTTGCCATGTGTTTCCCATTTGAGAGAAAAACTCATACAAAAGTACTTCGTATGATTCTTTCCCTCAAATGAGAAGCACAAACGTAACCGATTCATGCTACAGAGTGATGCGATGAAATCGTATAACCCTATATCATAAAAGGGAACGCGAGTGGAAGGCCACTCTACCCGGCAAGAGCCCCTGGTAAGCGACAAAATGGTGGAGTGCACCCAATGGCTAGCCCATGTCAAAGAAAAAGCCTGTCATCGATGCGGGTCCTATACCCGGTCAGTTACAGCGAATGGAAAAACCGAGGTTTTAAAGTTTAAAGATTCATTTTATTTGTTTAATTTTTCTCGCTCTAATCATAAACCTTGTTTATTCTTTTCATCTCTAAAATTAAAACAATAAAAGAAAAAAACTTTCCATTTCCTATAAACTAACAAAAGAAATAAGAAAAAAAAAATCGTTTCAACTAAATTAATTTCAAAATTTTCCTTTTGTAATTATTGTGTTGTTGATTTATATCTTTAATACTTCTTTCATCCCTCATCTGCTTAAACACTTCCTATCATAAATCAGTTATTATATAATAATCATTTACTTTTCCTATGTATATAGCATTTTTTCATTTATAATAGAAACGACGACAACGTTGTTTCTCCATTCATGTTTTTAACTTTTTATCATTAAAATTATTTAGTCTAAGTCTCGAAGAAAAAAATTACCGAAGAGAAAAAGAGAACAAGAAATAATTAGGATAAAATACATTAGAAATAGAATATTCCGCGGATCGGCAGTTATTGTTTGATAGTAATTTGATGAATTTCGCATTAGTTTTTTTGTTTATGTTCAATTAATTTTGCATGAAGCAAATATTTGTTACTCTATCTGTGTCTGTTTGTGCTTTTAATGCCCTTTTTTTGGTTGTTAACTTTTCTTCGCTTTCTACTACTATTCATATATACCACTGATTATCTTTCTTATGTTCCATTTTCTTCTTCTTCTTAGCACTACACCCCCATTCGGGCCTTCGCTTCCTGCAAACAGCGCATCCAACTGTCTCGATTCGTTGACCGCATCATCCAATTCCGAAATCCGAGCAGCGATGAACTGTCTTCGTCGACCGAGTCAGCCCAGCGTTTCCTCGGTTTCCCCACTGGTCTCCGGCCTTCAGTTCTCCCAACGAATACCTTCTTGGGTATCCGTTCTTCGTGGATACGATTCATGTGTCTAGCCCATTGTAGCTTCCGCAGTCTTACCATCCTTGAGACCTCCGGTTCGTCAAAAATTTCATACAGCTCATAGTTGTATCGAATTTGCCATTGGTCCCCGTCTAGATTATTCGCCTCAGGACCCGTCGCTCAAAGGCGTTCAATATATTTGCGGATGCTTGTGTTAGGGTCCATGTTTCACACCCATGCCATAAAACAGGTCTTATCACAGGTTTGTATACTTGGAGGTTTGTTTTCCTATGTATGCAGCTGGTCTTCAAGATCGTCAATACTGAATAAAATATTTTATTTGCGTCTTTTTTATTGCCCGTTTTCGTTATTTTGGTGCTTAAATACACAAATTTGCTAACATTTTCGATACTGTATACGCCAAGTGTGATATTTTGTGTATTTGGGGTATTTTTCCTCGACTGCGTCATGAGCTTTGTTTTATTTTCGTTGATTTGTAGCCCTACTAGTGTTGCTTCGCTGTCGAGTGTCAGGAAGAGTTCTTTGGCAGTTGTTAATGACCGTGACAGAATGTTGACGTCGTCCGCATTGGCCACTACTTGGCTCACTTGTATAGTAATGTACCTCGCGTATCGACAGGCAGCTTTCGTATGACGTACTCCAGAGCCAAATTGAATAGCAATGGGGCCAGTCCATCTCCCTGCTTTAGTTCGATATTTGTGTCAAAGGCATGAGATGCAGACTTGGGAGGTTGTCGACGTCATTGTCATTTTGGTAAGACGGACTAATTTGGCTGGGATTCCAAATTCAAGCATCATTTGGTACAGTACGTTACGATCAATGCTGTCGTATGCTTGCTTGAAGTCAACGAAAATTTCGTGTACGTCTCTGTTGAACTCCCAGCATTTTTCAAGTATCTGCTTGACTGTGAACAATTGGTCTGTTGTTGATCTACCTGCCCTAAAATCACCTTGATACTCCCAATAATACTGTTGGCGTATGATCCGATCCGATATTTTATACGCCGTACAAAGTAGTGATATGCCTCTATAATTTTCGCAGTGTAGCTTGTCACCTTTTTTGTGGATATTTTAATCAATACAATTATGTACTTTCGATATCGCAATCCATTGAATATTTGTTTGAATTGGAGAGTTAAGATACGCTTTTCTCTCTTAATAATTATATAGCAAATAGATATATTCCAATAGAATACAAACTTATAAAAAAGAAATACATATATATAATAATGATTAAAAACCGTTACTGAATTGTGTCTAGTACTGCCGTTTTGTGTGTTTTAAAATTTCACTGCATACACAGGTTACGGGCATCGCGTGGTCATAGCACTCAGATAGGTTCAGTACTAACCGAACATTTTTTTGCTTATGTGCCAGGGTAAGCTCGGGCGTAAACTCGTTGCCCAGTACTTCATTTGCCTCCTTGATTCGTTCTGAATTTTTTGCTAACAAATTTAAATGAATTCGCCACAACCATGGTTTGTGCTATCTTATCTCCTCACGTTACTTCATTTCCAGTTATGAAGCTGAAACTATAACCACAGCGGTTTCTTCACTTCCCAATCACAAAATGAACACTAAGCTAGGGCTAAGGTACCGCATTACCAATATCTTTTTGCACTGCCCCCTGGGCAAAGGGAAATAGATAAAGTGTAGTGGAAAATTACAAAGTGATCAAGGGTTGTTTTTCCTGAGGTTCGCACTTTCAGGGGAATTGTGCAGGAACGGTAACAGGAGATTCTTTCAAGGCATCAACACTGAGAATTTTCGATGCTAACTTAAACTTTTTCGTATTTCTAAAATTTGCTTTCACTCAATCTACCTTACTGGGGAAAACATAGATTTATTGCCACTTATGTTATGAGGACATTTTAGTCATCATGCCTGAAAGACAAGCTCCACGAGTACCATATGGTGACAAATTATATAGAATTCACTCTCAGGGGAGGGTTAATGGTACTTTATATGTGGGCAACAGAAAAGTGCCACCAGTCACGTAAGATTTTATTACAGTTTTTGAATTTTGAATATTAATAGGACAGTCAAAATAGTTAATCACTCAGAAAGAAAATATCCACAAAGGAATAACTACCCACTCGAGTCACCGCCCAAAGGGAATCACTAATTTACCATTCTTAGCTCGTCAGATCGACATATAGTAAGGGAGGGGATTCATCTCTCACGTAAGAGATTTTACCCCATGATCCACTATATACTTATCATCTTGAAATATGTATTAATAAAAAAACATAAAGTGTTCAATGTGTTTATATAAAATATAATATAATATGTATGTATATATATATATATATATATATATATATATATATATATATATATATATATATATATATATATATATATATATATACAATAATTAAATCTAAAAAAAAATCAAATATCCTAATTTAAAATTTAATTATATTATGATAATTCTGGCTAATCAATTATGATAGTTCTGGCTGATCAATTATGATGGTTCTGGCTAATCAATTATGATAGTTCTGGCTAATCAATTATGATAGTTTTGGCTAATCAATTATGATAGTTAAAAAACAAAACAAAAAAAATCTTACTTAGGATCCCAATTGAAATTGATCTTCTCATAGATTATTGAAAAAAATCTTCTTCTCGATGTTCTAATTCCGACTCTTTTCTTCTTTTTCAATAAATCTTCTTCTGCTTTTCAATTCAGATTCGTTTGATGACATTTGCCGTGAAGGTATCCAAGTATACAAGGAAGGCAAACGTGTGCTTTGGGAAAGGCAGTGACGTACTGACAGCCAGGCGCGGCTTCATCTCAAGGAACACGGGCACACGCTGAAAGTTGAAAGTTCTCGTAAAAATACACCACACTTGTCAATTGGCTCCACTGGCTCGTAATCACTCAGTCTCTAAACAAAATCGCGGGTAGATTGCACGGAATTGGAATTGACACCACACCACTAGGCAAGAGTTGTAGAAATAAAATGTTTTGAGAACAGTCAATCAAAGCTACAAAGTCCGACTCGAAGTGAACGCGGAAGTGTCTTGATTTTCGTGGGACTGGAACGTCCCCTTTGTTTGGTGATCAAGGTTTGAGAAGTCAGCAAACTATACAAGGCAGTCTTGAGCAGTATTAGGACTCTCCGCATCGAACAACACGTCTGACCACGGTAACAAAGTAGCACTTGGGAGCTTCCGTGTTTATTTTCGTCTCCACGACCAACTCTTTATCCTTATACATCGCCTTTGGTTTCCTTGATAGAAGATCACCAAGTTGTATTTTTCTTCTAAAAAAACAATAACACAAGATAAATAATATGCTTAGTAAAATTATTCCTATGGATCTTCTTCTTTTCTTGACGATAAGAAATTGACGTCGTGATGTAACTTATTTTCTTCTGGGACTTTTCTATTCAAGAAACTCTAAAAAATTGCCTCAACCAATCTTTTCTGCTTATTCTTCACGAATCTTCTTTTGTTACTTCTCAATTAACAACTATCCTTTTCTTTCTTCTGGGAAATGTTTTCAAACAAAAGCTTTCTTTGCTTCCTCTCAAATCAAAACTTTCTTTTCTCCTACTCAAACACTTCTTTAATTCTCAAATTGAAAATATCAACTCCTATTCACTTTTATTCTCTTTCAAAATACTAATCAGAAAAAAATTCCCTTTTTTAATTAATTATCCTTTTTTTTTCTTCTGACAAAAATTGAAAACTGACCCATTACTTTTCTATCATCTCGCCTATTCTAATCTTTATAATGTGATGTATGTATGTGTATGTTTTTTTTTGTAAATGAGAAAAAGGTATATGGTGAACCATCAACAAAGAAAAGCGTGTTACACCCCCGGTCACGTTTTAAGATTTTTTTTTAACAAAACTCGCATAAACGGGACCGAAAGGAAATCCAAAAAAAAAAGTGTATTTAAACGAAGATTAAAGTAATCAATATCAACAAAAAAAATGTGGCTCGACCCTCGACCCTGAAAACAATGAGTCTCAAAACAAAAAAATTATTTTATAATAAATATTCCTGACCAAGGAAGTGATAACCTTGTAATTAAGTTCCTGGTCTGATATCCTTCGCATGAAAATTACCAATTGATCTGCCATTTTCATCAGCCAAAGTGTAAACTGAACTTCCTAACCTGGCAAGTACTAGAGATTTCAGAAAATTAGGAGCCAATTTTTGAGTAAAATTCTTAGAAGCGTCACTAGAGGCAAAATTCCGACGCCAAACAGTTTGACCAACTTCAAAACTTTGATGACGGGCTCTTAAATTATATGAATAGGCAGCTTTTTCTTGGGCTTTACATAGGTGTTTATTTACTAGTGATCAAATTACTTCTAATTTATCATTATGATTCAGTGATCAAAGAATTACCGAATAGAACATTATAAGGTGTGGTACCAATTGATGTATGATGTGCAGATCGCAAAGCACAGGCCACCGCGCTTAAATACTGATCCCAAGTTTTGTGATCATTTTTGATATAGGCTCGAATGGCCGTCAAAACCGTTCTGTTGACTCTCTCTGAAGCATTACTTTGTGGCGAATACAGTGCTGTTTTAAAATGATTAACACCATACTCAGCCAACAATTTAGTAAACTCTTTGGATACGAACTGAGTTCCATTATCCGATACCAGAGTCTCAGGAGACCCAAAAACATCAAATATGTCTTGTTCTAAATATCGGACAATAGACTCAGCCGTAGTCTTTTTCAGGGGCTTCAACATAACAAATTTGGAAAATCCATCGAGAACTATCAGAATTGATGTATGACCAGATTTAGTGCGGGGATAAGGACCTAAAAGGTCTATATAAATAAGTTGCCACGGACGAAGAGGGATTTGTGCAGCTCCCATTTGTGGACGTAAAGTCACATTAGGGGCTTTCGTGGCTTTACATATTTCACAGGCATGGACAAAATCTGCAACTTGGGTTACCATACCAGGCCAAAAGTAATGCTGTCTTAAACGAGCTAAGTTTGGTGCTATACCTCCATGCGCAGATAGTGGAGGACAATGTGCATTCTCTATCAAAATCTGTGAATAAGAAATGGGTATCCACAATTTCCACCTTGATTCAGTAAGGTTTTTCTCCGAGTCTACCGTAATTCCTCTTTTCCATACTAATCCGTCTTGAACCAATACATCAGGGAATTGGTCCACAGTTTGAGAAATTCGATCTATTAAATCTAAATATTCAGACGTTTGAAAATGTGGGGAATTTAAATCTATTTCTGAAGTAACGCTGCCAGAAAGTAATTCGTCGCAAAATACTCGTGATAGAGCATCAGGTACTACATTCTGACTACCTTTCCTATATTCAATGTTAAAATCGTAGGACTGTAACTTGAGTGACCATCACGCTAGTCTGCCAGTTAATTCCTTTTGATTCATCAGCCATTTTAAGCTTGCATGATCGGTGATAATTTTGAAAGGAAAACCCTCCACATACGAGTATGCTCGGAATTTACGAACGCAAATCACAGCAGCTAAACATTCCAATTCGGTTATGCTATAGTTGCGTTGAGCAGCATTCAACTTCTGTGAGACATATGCTAAGGATCTCTCTTCACCATCATCTCCGATTTGGGATAACAAGCCACCTACTCCCATCATACTTGCATCACACTGTATTATAAAAGGCTTGGTGAAATCAGGGTCATGTAACTCAGCAGCGTTAACCATGATCTCTTTTAATTTGTTAAAAGCGATTTCAACCTCATCAATCCACTGAAATCCTTTAGGGTTTTTATTAAGGCAATCAGATATTGGGACTGCTAGAGCCGCATGATTTGGAACAAACTGTCTATACCATCCTGTCATGCCAAGAAATCTTCGGATTTGTTTGACTGAAGTAGGGGTAGGAAATTCTTTAACGGCCGTGAGTTTAGCAGAATCCGTTCTCAGTTTACCATCCCAAACTATGAATCCCAAATATTTCACTTCTTTCATATAAAAATGGCTTTTAGTCACATTGATAGTAAGGCCAGCTTTGCGAAGACAATCTACAACGTTAGAGAGCAAAAGTAAATGTGATTCAAAATCTGGAGTGGTAACTAATATGTCGTCCAGGTAAACAGAAACCCTATCTCTATCTTGTGGTAAAAGAGGCCGCATAACCTTATCAATTAGTCGTCACATGCATTGAGGAGCGTTACACAAGCCGAATGGCATAACTTTAAAGTGATACAAAGGTCGACCAGACTCTGTGAAGGCGGTTTTCTCACGAGATTTTTCTTCCAAAGGGATCTGCCAAAAGGCATCTTTTAAATCAATCGCGGAAATATATTTTGTATCATGCAAACGACTAAGTAGTCCATCAATGTGAGGGAGAGGATAAGCATCTTTGATGGTAACCTGATTCACCCTGCGAGAGTCCAAACAAAGTCTATCTTTGCCAGGTTTTCTGATTAAAACCACAGGGGAATTCCATGCGCTGTTGCTTTCCTCTATCACATCCATAGATAACATACGATCCAGTTCTCCATACATCTGTGTAAGAATGACTGGAGAGACCGGATAGTGTCGTTGCTTAATGGGGACAGCATCACCAACATCAATGACATGTGTCTCTAACGAAGTATGACCCAAGCCCAATTTCACACCAGATGGAAAAGAGTCCTTTACCCGTTCTAACATATCAGTTTCCTCAGAGGATAATAAATGAAGTTTAGGATCTACTGAGGGTGCAACAGGATTGAAGGCAAGTGACTCAATAATTCCTGGCGCCAAATTGAACTTCCTCCAGAAGTCCACACCCAAGTATAACTTCTGACATAAAGACGGTACTACATATATTTTTAGACGTTTTGTAATATTCCGAAAGGTAATATTTGTGAAAAAGTATCCGACGGTAGAGTGATTAGATCCTCCAGCAGAATGCAAGGTAATATCCACTGGTTGTAAGGCTATTCCCAATTTTGACAGGACTTTTTCAAATCCGTTACCTAAACAACTAGTGGTAGCTCCACTGTCAAGTAAACCCTCAACTGGAACGGATCCGAAGTACACTTTAGCGAAGGGTCGGGCATCGTTAGTTTTTTGTATTATGCTCTCTACCATTATTCATTTTTTCTTAATTCTTCTTTGATGCCAATCCCTCAACCGCTTAGTAGAACGTGATATTTTGCTTTTTCTTGACTTGCCAAAAATTTTGGATTTTACAGTTTCATGATTTAATTTCCGTTTATTATAAGATTTTAAATATAAAGGAGGATCTGAAAAGGTTGAGTGAGGATTAGAATTTAGAAAAGGGTCTAAATTATCTTGGTTGAATGATTTTTTATTAATTTTAAATGAATGATTGGAAAGAGAATCGTTTAGCGAGGACCAGTTCGAGGTCTTAGCTGGCCTCTCAACTCGTTTTCCTCACGTCGAGGACATTTAGTAAAGTAAATGTCGAGGAACATAAAAACGCGTCAGCCTTTGCGTAAGCGTGCCCCACTTCACTCCAATCTTTTCGATGCAAGCCTCGAATTAGTTTGCATATGATATTTTTTATATGTGTGGGTGCGTATAATTAATGAGTGTAAATGAAACTTATGGACGAATAAACAGAATTGCTTCTTGGTGGTTGTTTGTGTTTTTAACTAATATTATTATCATACGGTTTTATTGATAAATTTGAATTCATTTTCAACGTAAAGAAACAATAATGAATAATGCGTAATAAAATATCGCAGTTTTTCTTTGATAGCTCGTTGATTTGAAACAAAATTGGTATGCAAGGTGTTTGTTAGTTCTTGATTATTTTAAAGAAGACATAAGATATTTAGAAAAAATTTCTAAACTGAATAACCATTAATGTCTACTTGTCGCCGCCTATAGCAATATGCATTTAATCGAACTGTCTTCACTTTTTCTAGTAAGAATTTCAATTTTCTTGATCGCCATGCTATAGGAGTGACGGAGATAGCAAAGTTTTAGAGCAGTTTGATAGGGTAACTGCTGTATTACTACACATTCAACGCAAAAGCAATCGAATCGGGAATGCCTCTAACAGATCCACGGGGAAAACAAATCCTAGAAATGGCGGCCAGGATGGCGCTCGTCATACTAAACACCAAAAAAACACCGCCTTTCCACCGTATTGGATGTGAAGCAATCATACCTTTAGTAAGGAGGATACACAATTGGAGAGTATTAGAGGACTACTCAGCCAGGGATCATCAGTGCATTCTGCTTGAGATTGGTGATGTCCACGCTGTCGATTTTCTACAATTTGTTGGAACATCAGAAGGATGAACGTCGAGAGGTTCATCAAGGTGCTCACAGCAGGTACCCCTCTGTGGGGTGATTCACAGGGGACAAAAGAACTGGTAGCTCAAGACGTGGTGAACGTCTACTTGCAAAGCTTCTATGCCCCGTCGAAAACTCCAGCACGGCAAGCCCCCAGTGTACTTGTGGTTGACTCAAATCACTGAAAAGCAAACAGAGTGTCACAAACTTCGGCGTGAGGCTCAACGGGCACGGAACCGTGGCGAGGCATGCAAGCATATAAGTCAGCCAGTAAATGCCTTCGCAAATTGACTTACAACAGCAATGCTCGCTGCTATCATGATCTAGTGGACAATGTGAAGAAGGATCCATGGCGCCTTGGCTACAAGCTAGTTATACGGAAACGGGAGACAAATGGAACCAGGTGGCAATTTTGAGGTGTGTACAAAAAGTAAGGTGCCTTTTCAAATTTCGCGGCCAACGTACATCCAATTCTCAATTTTTCACTTTTGTATGTTGGTACACTTATAACGAACATATATTTACGGCTTCAGCTGTATAATACTCGTATATTTAGTTTGTTTGTAAGGGGTATAACGGTTAGAAGTGCTTTGCGTGGTCGGTGATTTTTTGCTATCGAAAAAATGGATCAAAGATCAAGATTTTTTTGGCCAAAATAACACCATAATCATGCCTCAGCCACCATATTTGCCCGATTTGGCCCTATTTGACTTTTTCTTGTTCCCAAAACTGAAGAGACCTATGAAAGGACGCAGATTTGCAACGATTGAGGAGATAAAGACTACGCCGCTGGAAGAGCTCAAGGCTATACCGAAAAGCGCTTATGAGTAATGCTTCAAGGATTGAAAAATGCATTGGCACAAGTGTATTGATTATTTTGAAGGAGAAAACATAAGTATTGACGAATAAATAAATATTTTTTCCTAAAAATACAAAGCCACCTTACTTTTTGAACACACCTCGTATGTCCGGGCAATCCTACAAGATAAAAAGGACTCACAGCAGCCGGGGGCTGGGGGATCGCTTATCTGGCACTCCCTCTTCCCCTCTCTCCTGCCGCTAGAAGAGGGACCCCCAGCTTGAAGGCAACTCACGACGTCACAAAACATGATGTGACAGACGGTTCCAGGCTGGGTTCTCGGGTTGACAGGGGAGGTGTTGAGTGAGTAGTCTAGTCGCCTTCTTGCAAGCATGGGAGTCCAACACTCTGTGAGTGTATAAAATTCACCTCCCAACCATAAAAAAGCTATTTAAACGCGAAAATTAATTTAAATTTCCTTCCAGAATCATCATCCCCCAACATGTTCACATCCCCTGGAATAACTATCGCCGTTCACGACTTACCAGTGACTCCACGATATTACTTTTTCTTTCTTCTCGCCGGTTGGTTGGTCACCCTACATTCCCATTGCTCGCCGGAACGGGTTCTTTCCAGTTTCATAGAATTTTTCTCTCTCGGTGATCATTTTCCGCTTTCGAAAACCTTCGCTAGTATTTGTAATTATATTAATTATTGTTTTTTCTTGTTTGATGACTTGGTTGGGCGACGACTGCCTAAATTTTTATGCACTGTACAAAAGATATTGAAGTTCATTGCATTGGCTATTGGAGGTATCATGGATACACCTTTGGTTGTGAAAAATGACATCGAATCGCTGGTTAGAATTGATGCAGCATTTGAATTATCTGTTTTAGCTGTTGAATTTTCTTTATTTAATAATGGGTGCATGCTATGATGATAACAATTCCGATGATACCATACATTACATTTCTTATGGGCCTTAGTAAGAAGGCAACGATAGTATACATTATATGCCCAGAAATCTGATATTCGTGCTTTCTGTACTGACGAACGACGAAAAGACGGTACTTTTCCTTCTATAACTGATCTTAACTTTAAAGATCAAAATAAAAATAACCGAGATTTCATTTAACTATAGGGCATCATTTCATGAAGCTTTCATGAAAATTATGTGGTATACTTTACGAAAAGCGAAGGCGATGGGTATCGAATAAACGTGCACTAGTGATATGGTTAAGAAGGATTCTTTTAAGTAAATTTCTTGATACTGCTTGCAGAGTTCACTTTATGTTTATATATATATATATATATATATATATATATATATATATATATATATATATATATATATATAAATGTATATATATATATATATATGTATATATATATTATATATATATATATATATATATATATATATATATATATATATATATATATATATATATATAACAGATAATGACATTGAGAGATAAAGGGAGTTGAATTTTTGACATGTACGAGAGAGGTTTTGTCGTGTGCGTGCGTTTCAAATTTTCACTAAATCCGATCCCTACAAATGGGGGTTCAGCCGGGATCGTCTTAAAAATATATAACGAACGAAAAGATGAAGAATTTACGTTAAAACGATTTAAATTGACGGTAGTGTGATTCAAGGCTAGATGAGCGAACCTTACCCATCAACGGTAGTGAACCAGCTCTGTATGAGCGGCTTAGAAGCGCAATGCAGCCCATAACAGATGATTTAAATTCATTGATGTTGATGGAACTGCGAAAATGCTTGAGGGATTCGAAGTTACCAACTAGTGGCCAAAAGGCGGTTTTACGCGAGCGATTGAATCGGAGAATGATGACGACGGCTTAGAGGGAGATGAAGAAGCGAATGAAGAAATACATTCTGTACGTAGTTCGATATCACATGATCGTACGATGTTAACCTTTCATGATGTGGAAGAGTCGCTCGAGACATTTAGCGGCGACACTACATAATCGAAATGGCAAACGGTGGATAGGAAATTTTGAGGACTCAACAGAAATATGCGGCAGGAATGACATTCAACAGATGGTATACGCAAATAAAATTATTGCGTGGTTCTGCTAAATTATTCGTCAATTTTGAGTGTGACGCGAAATCTTGGAATGAACTTCGTAGATCATTATGTACAGAGTTCGGAAATATCGTCAGTAGTAAGGACATTCACGTACAGTTGAGTGATATTAAAGAAATATAGACCAAAAGTTATCACGAGTACATTTATCGCATATTGGAGATCGCCAGCGATGCAAATATTGTACTCGAAGCCAAAATTAAATCCATAATTGACCGTGTATGACGGTGTATGATGAATGATGATGATCGTAATAAAACCATACTGTACGGTGTGAATTCTGTCAAGGAGCTAAGGCAGAAATTCATACAGTATGAAACTTAGAAGACGCGTTTGAAATCAAAGTATTCTACGAATGAAAAGAAGTTTGCGGACGACAAATTGGATAGACACGGGAAAAGTTGCTTTAATTGTGGCAATCGCCAACTTTTAGGGAAAGACTGTCCTGATCAAACGAAAGGTGCAAGCTTTGATTCTCTTGTGGTAATTTTGGCTATATTGCGAAAAAGTGTCCGGCTGCACGTGTGACTACATCAAAATTAAGATATGACGCTTTGAGGTTAGAGGACATGAAAACATATAAATCGGTTAAAATTCTCAATAAGACGATTTGGATAGTAATAGATCCCGGTAAGTCAACCTACAGCACATTCGAGATCCTGGGATAAAATCGAAAGTGAAGCATCTTATTGTAACATATGCGCCCGACATACAGGAGTCGAGATTCGAATCGGGCTCAGCGACGAAGCACTGGTACATAAAAATCCTCGAAGGGTGACATCTGAGCAGAAAAATATTGTCAATAATATGGTTTACGATTAGATGAAACAAGATATTGTTCGATATAGTCTATCGCCTTACGCTTCTCCAATAGTGTATTAATTGAGCAGTTGCACAATCAAATTGCTCGAAAACCTTCCTATCTCCTACTCGGAATTTCGTAGCAGATTGGAAACAAATATATAATTAATTCTATATGTAATCCGGATTTAGTATAACACTTATTCGTCTTATTATTTTTTTTACTGTGATTTTATACCAATTTTCCTTTATATTAAAATTTAAATGTCTCCCTTTAATTTTATTCGTCATGAGATTTAACTTTCGTAGCAAATTAAAACTTTCGTTTCCTTACTATAGTTAAAATTTCTTCACGTTACTTAAATTTCTTCACACCATTTAAATTTTCTTTACCTCATTTAAATTTCTTTCCTACATTGCAAATTTCCTTACCACATTTTAAGTTTTTTCTACGTTAATTAAATTCTATTTTAAAAATCTCCAATCTGCATGTAAAATTCCGGGTTTAAGGAGCGCTGATGTAATACTCCTCAACGGTGCATTACATCACGGAAAGGAAGGAAAGAGAGCTGATGAATCAGCTGAGGCGATTCACCGTATCATAGTATACTCAAATAGTATCCACACTCCATCAACCCTCCGGAAAAACCCGAACAGCGAGCCATAAATCGTCGGTAGCAGGTAGGTAGGTAAGTGCTGACGCGAGAATTGGCGCGAATATAAACATATGCTTTGATGAGAGATTTCAGGGTTACCATATCTAAAAAAATCAATAACTTTGCAGAAAAGCAAATTCGTTTCATGCAATCTTTTAGTTTTTTATTAGGATCTGGCAGCACTCCTATGTTCTGAAATGCGTAAAAGAATACGTGCGTTGGCAATTTTATTTGCTTTTTGCTTTGTTTCTTGCTGAGATTAATAAGAACTGGATGGGCTAAGCTCATATAAAACGGATAAGAGGACATGCGACCGGTTTCTGCTCTCTTCCAAAGGATGTGTCTGTCATTTCCTCTCCCTCTTGCCGCTCACTTTCTTGATCCAGAACTCAGAGCACTAAGAAAATGGAGAGGACAGTCCTATACAAAGTATTTGGGAAGAGATGAGAGCCACATTTCGTGTCGGGCTGTCAAACTGGTACGAGTTGGCTCTCTTGAACTCTCTTTCGTGTCGCAATGTCAAAGTTGATCTTGGCTCGTGCTCCAACTACAACAGTGCAGTAGGGAAAAGTGACTTATGGGGGCTTTTTTTAACAATTTCAAAATAACACTTCATTCATTTTTGTATATCGTATTAATAGAATATTTACGTGAATATATAGAATATAGATTAAAGCCGCAAATATTTTAAAATTAAGACGGCTGATAAGAGTTACTACTATTGAATTTCAAATCGCTACTCAACGAAAGTCTTAACTCCGTTAAAGTCGTGTCTCAAGCCCGATTGAAATAGGAGCAGGGAAGTATTTTTAATTTTATAAAAAACTCTGTTTCATGTTGTTTATTCATCTGTCAACAAAATTAGGAATTTGGTGAGCTCTTTCCTACCCAAGATTGGTTTCTTCTTTTTCCAAATTAGAAATCACTGTATCTAATCAATCTTTTCAAAAACAACTCAAGCTTAAAAATATTTTTAAAAAACCCAAAAAATTAATGCCCTACATTCCTCTCTAAATTCAAGAAATAATAGGTCAAAAAATTCGTCACAGACGACACCAAATTTTGTTAATAGAAGTTACTATGTATAATGCATCAATTGGAAATAGGAGACAAAATCAACCAATATTATTCAAAAATTAAATATATTACCTTAGCTATTATTTTTCGATTTCGGTGAACTTTTTCTGTGACCCAAGAATTCGTGAATGCGAAATTCTTTTGTAGTGGGTCCTTGTGCTGGGGGAATGAACCCGACCCACGACACCGCAACGCTAGCCTGCCAGCGCATCCACGCGTCCCCAGACAAGGCCAATTTCGCCGGATATTACCATCCTCTTCCGCAGAGGCAGCAGACCATCGCTGCAGTCCTGCACGGACATCTATATACCTACGTTCACTACAATAGTTTTACCGGAAAAGAAAGACGGAACTACCGGCTCCTAAATAAGAAGATAATGTGTGATCCGTTCCCATTACCATTGATGGAAGACCAGCTTGATCGGCTGCAAGACTCAATGATATTTACTTCACTCGATTTGAAGAATGTGTTAAATACACAGCGTTTGTGACACCCGACGGTCATTCTGAGTTTAACTGCGCCCTGAGCGACCATCAACCTCTTTTCTTCTCCGATTATCATGGTGTTGTGCATTATGAATTCCTTCCGCCGGGCCAAACAGTCAACAAGAATATTATTTGAACGTTATACGTTGTTTGCGTAACGTTAACGGCAAGACAATTCTTGGTTTTTAAACCACGATAATGGACCATCCGATAATGCACTCGTAACAGGCCAATTGAAAAGTCCCCGATCAAATGGGGCCTTTTTTAACGATTTCATCCTTTTTTAACGATATCATCCTGTAAATGATCCAATAACGCTATATAATAATCGCTGTTGATGGTCTGGCCCTTTTGGAGGTAAATAATGAATATTAGACCTTGCGCATCCCAGAATACTGATGCCATAACCTTGCCAGCTGACTGTTGTATTTTTCCTCGCTTTGGATTCGATTCATCGTGTGCAGTCCACTCAGCTGACTATCGATTGTACTCCGGAGTGAAATGATGGAGCCATGTTTCATCCATTGTCACATATCGACGCAAAAATGCAGGTTTATTGCGCATAAACACTGCTCAGAATCATTAACACGTTGTTGCTTTTGATCGATTGTGAGCTCGCGTGGCACCCATTTTGCTCACAGCTTTCTCATGGACAAATATTCGTAAATGATATGATGTACACATTCAGATGATGTCTTCACAATGTCTTCTATCTCGATCGACTTCACTTTACGGTCATTCAAAATTATTTTGTGAACTTTTTTGATGTTTTCGTCGGTGACAGCCTCTTTTGGGCGTCCACTGCGTTCGCCATCTTCGGTGACCATTTCACCACGTTTGAACATAGCATATCAATCAATGATATTCGATTTCCTGGTGCAGACCCCGAAAACTCTTTATTAAGCCAAGATTTTGCTTCAACTGTATTTTTTCCCCTTCGAAAAGCAATATTTATCAGCACACGAAATTCTTTTTTTTCATATTTATTCAAATAACAAAAGTAGCGCACTCACAACACAATATCTCACGAACGAATGGTCGGACTGCTGTCAAATTTTGACACGTATCGTTTGAAGGTTGTTACTAAGTATAAATCATATGGATTTAATACTAGCACCGCCATCTGTGTATCAGATCAGGGACTTTTCAATTGACCTGTTAATTCGTGATAATTTCGCCAAAAACTCAACCCATATCGTTCCACAACAACCGTATTCACCTGATCTGGCGCCGTGTGACTTCTGGCTGTTCAACAAGCTCAAAAGACCGCTCCGGGGACACCGTTTTGATACGTTAGAGGAAATTCAAGCCGCAGCGAAGACGGAACTGAAGGCCATCCCGGAAACTACGCGTATCTCAAACACTAATGAATATTTTGACATGTAAATTTGACATAGATGTCACTGACAGTATCAGCAACCTAAAAAAAATAATTCTCCAAATCCTTCGACGCGCGCAGCTTAAATTCAAATGTCATCTTATTTTTTGGTCACAGTAGTATATCGTACTGGCGCTGCAACAAAGTTACATACGAACCAGGTGCGATTTTGTTGCAGAAGGATTTAGAAGACGGAATGATGAAACCTAGCCAGTATGATAGCTGGAAGACAACACCCACTCAATTGCGTTACACAAGTTACAAACTAGAAATATTAGCAATTGTTCAAACGCTTAAAAAGTTCCGCGTTTATTTGTTGGATATTCAAAATTGTGACGGACTGTCCGGCTTTCGCTCGAATGATGTCCAAAAAAGATACCAGTTTTCACGTTTCACATTAGGCGATGCTGATGGAAGAATTTACATATACTGTGGAGCATTTGAGGCAAGAAGAGGCTAAGAATATACAGAAGGTTCAACAGAAAAAAAGACGGAATTATGAAAAAAGGTGTAAAGTGGCGAAAAGGTATCAAATCGGAGATTTGGTGGCAATACGAAGTATCCAATTCAAAACAGGGCTAAAAGTACATACGAAGTTTCTCGCGCTTTACAAAGTAATAGCTGTTCTGCGAGGAGATCGATACTTAGTGGAGAAAGTTGGCGAGCATGAAGGATCTACGAGAACGTCATGTGACAATATGAAGCCATTTCCAAGTTCATTGAATATTCTCGGTGATATTTCATTTGAGGAAGACAACAGCATCGAGGGCGATGCAGATATCAGGACGGCTGACCTGTAGAAACGATCATTGAATGAACTTTTCCTATTTTGTCCGTTTAAAAGATAATGACATTGAGAAACGTCGGGTGTTGAGTTTTTGACATGTACGAGAGAGGTTTTAACTTCTTGGCGCGAATAAATGATTTTTATTTAAAAGAGCGCGTCTCGAATTTTCACGAAATTTGAAACCTACAACCCTACATATATATATATATATATATATATATATATATATATATATATATATATATATATATATATATATATATACATATATATATATATATATATATATATATATATATATAAATATATATATATATATATATATATATATATATATATATATATATATATATATATATTGTCGCGTGTTCTGGTTCGCGGCCAATAATTTAATGTTCCGGGAAAGTGAAAATGCAGTGTCTTTTAAATTAAATTAAAAGAGTTTATTTAATTCGTTAAAAATGCACAATCACTTTACTAACAATTTCACAACTTTAATTTTCACTATTAAAAATCTAACACTTGTCCATAAATTTCTTAATCGCAATTGTCTTCTAAATCACTGCACTATTACGAAAATCACTTTTCTATTACTCGAACAATATCGCTTCTCACACACTATCGCAGTTCTTATCGCGGTCGAATGAATGATTCCCCTCCATTCATTCAGCTCGCCTTTATATAGGGTCTGTAGTCATTCAACCCAGTTCTCGTACATTGGCGAATTAGCGGGAAATTTCGTGAATGAATGGAGCAGTGACTCACTTTCAGATGTTTGTAATAACCGAGGAGCTATGGCTCTAAAAGCCAGCGCTGCCACAGGCACACAGCACAAACTCAATTTAACGATGAGTAACCATTCAGTCACCTTCCCCATCGCAACACTCGCTCCTTTTCTTCTTTTTTTCCACATGAAAAATAAGTCAAGAAAATTTCTTTTTTACTTAACCCCTGGGAAACAAAATTCTATAACTGTTTAAAATTTCTAATGTGTAGTGATTTTATTACAATATCTTTTGAATATAAGTTAACGAATTGCGATGTAACACGGTATACAAATGCTTAGAACGAAACGGTTAACCCCTTAAATTATATGAACGATAAAATCATTATATCATTTAAACCCCTTAAAATTTGTCAAATTTTACCCATTCCAACCATAATATTAATTAAAAATTGTTTTGTTTGCCGGTAATTAACGTGAGCCTGCCTAATTCTTCCGATTTTTCCCACCTAATTACGCCTAATCATCATAAACGAAAAATTGCTTTCAATTGATAACTTAATCGAATCTACAAAAGACAGTGAAAATGGAAATTGCAAATACTGCCGTCATATACTACAAATGATAAGGAAAAAGTACATTTGATAGCAACAAAAACCTCCAATCGTGTGATTTCCCCCTTTCTGAATGTGATCGTAGTGTTCTACTTGCCCATAAAGTGTCGTAGTTGCTTGAGTGTGGAGAATATTAAATTGTGCTTGCGAAATTTGCATGCTATTGCGTCGTAAATCGTGAAAAATGGGTGATAACTACGTAACAACATTGAAAATTTGAATTATCGGGGAGAGTGGCGTCGGGAAGTCGAGTCTCATGCTTCGTTTCACAAACGAGGAATTCGATTGAGATCCGGGGGGGAGTCTGCTCGAAACCGCCAGACAGCGCGGACGCCGCGTAGAGAAAAAGGGAGTCGGGAAAAGAAACCTCCGTGGGTAGAAGACGGGTCGTGCTGTGTGTCCGCTAATGTGAAGAAGTTGCGGATGGATTCACTTCTGCGCCGCAAGATACATCGGGTTCCATCTTAGTTTATAGTAAATTTTGTAATATTTAATTTAATGGGGTAAGACGATCATATTAAATATGAGTCTTCTAATCAAAAATCAAGCGAGCGGAGAGGCCAAACGCTTGGCGTGAGTTACGCGTGCAGTGCGAGAAGTCGAAAAAGCGGAGAATTTTAGCAGTGGTCGATCGCGTCCCCACAAAATTCCGTTTGGCTCGTGACCGGTTTGATTCAGGGAAGATCAGTTGGGGGTGCAGAGGAGATTGGGGACTGATCAAAATATCGCCGAGACACGTGGAAAAGTTTCTCGCGTAAAAGACAGTGAAATATTGTGAAAAAATAAACGATAATTATAAAAAGTGCAAAGCAAAGTGGATTGTTCCGTTCAGGTGCGAAGAAAAGAACGTGATATTTATAAATAAAGAGTTAGTTGCTAGAAAACTGGCGAAACGGACGGAAACGCAAAATTGACGGCCTAATTTAAATGTATATATTATAACCTGTTTGGAAAAAGTGTAATTTGATGAATTTGTAAATATTGATAAACTACGACAACCGTCGAAATATCTCAACGACGTAGCATAAACGCAGGGGAAATTCAACCAAATTTAGTGAAATTTTCCACATTGAACACAACGCGTGAGGTGTGCAGTACGGCAGAGAACGGTTATCGCTGCTATTTTCGTAACAACAATAAATGTAAATACCTAAAATCTCCATGTGTGCGCTTAGGAATAATATCGCCGAGTTAATGTTGGAAAGAAGGTGATAAGAACCCATTAATAAGATAAAGATATAATACGCCTTCATTACAAATCTTATAATAGAATGCTATAAGAAAGCTGTGATATTCGTGCCACAGATTTTGAATTTAATCCGAATTAAATACTAAAAGGAAAAACCCAACAACAATAATAACAAAAGTAAAACACACCCCTATTCAACTTTCGTTCATTCTATTGTGAAGGAATCGTAAGGAAAAAGGAGGAGAAGGAGAAAGAATCTGAGCAAAAAGAGGAAAGAAGAGAAAGGACCGTTGTGTATGTGTGTATATACGACTGCATAAGTTTAAACTCACCCGCCTGAAGAAGGGAGAAGAAAAGCCAGAAGAAAACATTTTTCGTTTATGGATATTTTTTTTTACAAATTTTATTATTACTAAATAATTGATAAGGAGAGAGCGAAATATGCATCGCCGTAAGGAAAAGTTTTTATTTTATTTTATAATTTCTGCCGTCGAGGTTTTTGTGTGTGATTGATTTTTATGTACGAGTAAAACAACCAGCTGTTCTACGTTGGTAGAAGAAGATACCTGCACCCATCAAGCGCTCGACGGAACATGCAGGTAAGTACCGTTTTGGTTGCCTAATTTTCCTATTTATAATATATACAAGTATATTAACTCTAATTTCCTACATGATCCGTTTGGTTAAGTAAGCACACACAAGTCGTATTTCTGCATGACAAGAAAATATTTAGATACATATATTAGATTTCGACAGTAGAGTTTTGGTTTCAAATTAATTGGAAGCCTAGAAATTTAGTTGACGCGTTTTCATTAGCTGAACTTGATTAAAATTAAACATTTTTACTTTGTTTGTTGAAAAGCAACTCGGTTATTTCAAAAACTTACTAAATAATTAAGATAAACTGGATGAAATCTTAAGATAAGAAAAACTAACTTGAAAAGCATAGTATAAACATGCAACATTTGGTATTTATATACTATAAGTAATATGAGCTCTCATTTTTTTACTCGAAACATGAATACTTAACGATGTATTAAACAATCGATTTTTGGCGGTCCTTTGCTTTAATTTATTTCCTATCGCAAATTTTGAAATCTTTACATTTTAAAGCGAGTCATTTTACAATAAGTGACAAATTAACATTCTTGAAGAACATGCAAATTGTAAATAACATAATAATAAAAATGCAGGAGTAAATTTTAAAATCGGTCTTTCCCTTCCGTTCTATCTAACCGGGTATAGGACCCTGTACGGTGGCAGGCTTACCCCTCAAAACATGAGCCAGCCACCGGGTAATTAATAATCCTTTTTCTGTTTCAAGTGACGTCATGGGTTGAGTGGCCCAAACAGAGTGCCTTTTTATGGCATAGATTTATGCAATTCAATTGTATAATTCTATGACATAAATTGGTCACCGGGGTACTCCCCTTCTGATGGGAAGGTTTGTAATGATTTTCTACTTTTCAGATCGAACGCGGAACCGACCTCTCATCGGTTCTAGACGTTAAGTCTGAGTAGTGCCAACGGATGGTACCAACAGGTCAACCAATCCGTGCACCGTAACCCATTCACGCGGTGACTGCTTGTCGGCCAGCTAGTTCGGAGAGGATTTCGGTCGCGGGTCTCCGAATGGGTTACGCTCAATTACAATATTTCAGTCACCTGGACATGCCCGTTTTCCAAACGCGTCAATAACTACTCATCCAGAACGGGAAACCTACGTTACTTTAGTTCTGGATGTGATCTCTCCACAGATCTCAAATCAAAAACGCTATAAAATCCTATAGGCGCGTTACCGAATCACCGACGCGGTACCGAAAAATATGCTACTCGAAATTAAACCGACGAAAACTACTCTAATGAAATGACGAAACAAGCAAAGGTACCGCGTACCGCGCGCGACGCGAAACTGACTTCAGCGGATTTGTCGAAACCCTACCCTCGCGACGGCATACTTTCCCTACACTCTCTGTTCCCACTGAAAAAGAACGAGTCACTGAAAAGGAAAGTCGTGGGTTATCTTAGCAATTCATTTTTAATAATTATAAAGATATTGAACAAAACATCGATGTAAGTATAAAATCAAACAATTTCAGTAACTTCTAGTTATTTAGCGTTTTCGTTCTTGTAATTCTAATAATTATGGTGAGTATAAATCCAAGAGAAATGCCTACACTAAGGTATTTCCCTATGAGCACTTGTGCTTAACTATTTTAAAGTTTAGAGTAGTAATTCTGAAGGTATAGTCTTAACCGACCAATTTGGGATAGAATACAATTTCCAAATAAAGCTCACTATATTAAACTTAACTCACTACCCTCCATCCGCTGAGAAAGATAAATTTATTCCCATTAAAAAACTAAAGAAACTCATGCAAGTTTATGTTTATCTACGATTATCTATACATGCACTTAAATTATCCAAAAATTCCCTAATACTTGTATAATGGGAAAACTTAACTTTTGCAGTCGTTGTACCCGTAAATCATTAGGAGGAAACATACACGCGAATTAGTTTAAGCATTTATGTTTTATAAACTGAGGATTTAGTGAATTTAGGAAAACTAGAACATCGCTTGCAATCAAAGCAATATAAAATTATTGTCGAAGTACGAGTATTAGGTTCATGCATAGAGGTATACACTGGAGACGGCGAGCTTTCATTTCCCATATAAAATATTGAAGTCTCTTAATACATGCTCAATACGAACAAACATTTCATGTCCGTATACTCCAATTTTCGAAAGCTTTTGGACTTTCACGAATGAGCTTACGTATGATTGTCCAAACTCTATCATTGTTCGAAATTAATTTCGAAATAGCTAAATAAGTTCATTATTTTTAGTTTTCTCTTTAATGATCATACAGCATTTATAATTGTAAACAATGCCTCCAAATATTGTTCAACAAACTTCTTTCCTTTCCATAAAATATACTAACAAACTACGAAGTGCGCCACATTCAAATCGTTTTCGATCGAAATCAACAATTGTGACACCCCTGATTTCGGAAATGATGTTTCAGCTGATAGAAAACAGGAAGTTGACAATTCCCGCGAAAACTCTATCAAATATCGTAATTTTTAAAAATTTTCAATGAAAACGCTTGTTTCGGGTGGATTCTATAAGTGGTTTCGAAAATAAAGTGTTCAATGTGTAAACGTGAGCAAAAATGTGAGCGCGTTATCGAGTATTTTTCATGATTTAGGTAAGTAAAGTGCAGTCAAGGAAACAATTATGTGTCCGGGTATAATTTACGTGATGTTTTCTGTGTCCGTCCAGGTTTTCGGTGCGATTCGTGAATGAGAACATAATTTCGAATGTTGTGTGAATCGTGGCTCCTAGAAACGGTATATGGGAGACGCGAGTTTAAAGATTTTCTCGGTTGAAACAGATTTGACGCCGGTCATAGAATTCCGATAACATGCAACTGAAACTCGCTTGCATTTTAACAATTTACGCGCTTTTTTTCTAATTTTTATTCCTATGGACTTAAATGGGCCTAAGTTATCCTTAAAGCTTCGTGTTGAAGTAATTAATTGTGTTTTTAAGTCAAAATTCGTAATTATCAAAGAGCAAATTGCATGTGAAATAGATGTTGCGCGCAAATGTTGAAGTTTTGTTGGCTCCGTCCATAATGGTGTTAAGGTTAAATTGTTGAAAATAATTCGTTTTGTTATTGCGAAGGTGCTTGTAAAAGTTTCATGTATCGGAGTAAACATTTTAATTGAAAAACGTTGAATCTTTTCTAAAATACGTGATCTCGTACCAGTGCAGTGCACCTACAATATGGGAGCTGCTTTGTTAATTTCGAAAACTGGTCGGTTGAATTTAAAAATGTTTTTCTAGGTTTCTGGAGTTGTGGTGATGGGACTGAAATTGTTGTTGAAAATCGGGCCAATTAATGCCGAAATGCATGCATGGTGGTTTAATTTGAAAATATTTGTTTATCTACCGGAAAACGAAGAAAACCGACTTCAAAGTGCCCTACAAAGGATGAAATAAGTTTTATGAAAGTGATATTAAAGCACCATGCAATATAGCACCGCCTTCAAAAAATTTTATTCATCTTTCTTACTTTGGAGTCGGTTTTGTTTTTAGCTGAATTCCCCAAGAGATATTTACCTATTGCGTATATATATATATATATATATATATATATATATATATATATATATATATATATATATATATATATATATATATATAACGAAAATCGTGACTATGCTAGAGGTCACAGTTTCGCTCCAATTTTCACAAAATTTTTAGAAAAGGCGTATTGGGTGAATATCTCAGTTAAGTTGTTTAACCAGCCAAATCGGTCGAGGGAAAACAAAATGGCGGCCATTTTAGACAAACATTCGTGATTTCATTTCTGACCAAACCGTGGCTCCTATTTGGATGAAAATTGGTACAGAGGTTAATTGAGGTGTGCGATGAATTTCACAATAAAAAATCCAAAGTCGAACCGTTTGATACAAAATGGTGGCCGCTCAGACGTCGAAAAGCGTGTAAACATTGGATGTTGTAGTTGTGACCAAACTTTTCAACCGATGTTAATGAAATTCGGTTCTTTGGTAATTACTGTAAACTAGAGATCAGGTCTCCAAAAACAAAATGGCGGCTAGTTGAAGCTAGCAATTTCAAAGGCTTCTGAAAGACCAAATTTTGATTCGATGTGAATGAAATTTATTTTCAAGATAGGAAACAATTAGATCTAAACATTTTGCTATTTCGGTGTACAGACATGCTCAAGTTTCAAAATGGCGGCGATTCAAATATGCGATTTTTTCAGATTTTTGTGGCCCTCTCGTGGCCGAATTTTCCAATTGATTTTAATGAAACTTGAGACTATGGATAATTGTACAAAGTCCTTGTACTAAACAAAAAATCATCAAAATCGGATGAAAAATAAAGAAGTTGAAAATATAAAACCTAATATTTTTCGCTGCCATTTTCATTAAAAATTTAATACTTTTGCCCTGTCTAGAGGGAAACTGATTTGACTGAGATTGGACAAATTGACTGATGAGACTCTAAGATTGAAATATTTTTAAAAATCAAAAATTAAATGCATGCATTCAAAATGGTGGCCCACAAAGGTCAGAAAGCAATTGGCTTTTTTAGTAGCAACTGAAGTAATGAATGTTTATCATGGAAACATTTTTAATGGCGTAACTTGCAAGTATTTATAAAACAGACCATTTTAGGGGATTGTAAAATATTTTTACAATCCCCTATTAAAATCGCGATCTGTCTTTTCGTCCGCCTGTCCATCCGTCCGTGCGTCACAGCAAGTTTTCTCGCAAACCACATACTTGAATGATGAAATTTTCTTCGTAGGTCAAAAGTGCTACCCTCAAGCGTTTTCAAGAAAATTCCACCAGAATAATAATATCAGCACAAATGATAATTTTTTGGCTTTCTTTTTGTAGTAAACAATTAATTTTCAACCGCTGCATTCTCATAAAGTTTATCGTCAAGAGTATGATACACCTTATCATATGATGAACGAAATTTCGACCCCAATTTCGAAATTAGCTTCGAGCCTATGCGAGTTATCACAATAGCAAAGGCAAAAGCTCGTGGCTTCATGAATTTGATCTTTCGCCGTCTCCTGTATATACCTCCATGGGTTCATGCAACTTAGTTTAAGTAATCTGAAATTATCTGATTCATAGTAATGTTAAGTTTAATCCTAGTTAGCTCTCATATTAATTATTATACGTATTTATCAAATGTTAGTCTACTGAAACTCCTATGCTATGTGACTAATGGAAATAATTGTTCCGTCGAAAAATTTGAACCTCGTTTTGCACTCAGTATATGCAAGGAACTTTACATGAAACTATTTAAATCTAACAGATCATAAAATCAAAAAAAATTGAATGGAGGTTTGAAAAGTTACATATTGTAATACCCAGATTAAATTCGTTATGTGATTTACATCTTTCGTTCAACCTTCATCCTCAGAAAAATACGACAGCATAAATCACTCTTAAATATAAGTGAAATTAGAATAAAATATTATAATTAAGTAGCTATGTAGCTTAACAATACTCATTTATTTATAGTTATTTCTTGATTCATGGATGTTCTATCTGTTTGATATATATTTGTTGTATCGCACCTTAGTTATTTTGAAAATCTACAAGTCAATTTGATCTTGGTTTAAGTAAAACTTAGAATGGTTTAGTGGACTTGTATTAGAAATACAATATTAATTATTATTGGAACTATTTTTGGAAGGAATTACCAATTATTTAGGATTTTTTTTAGAATAATCGTTCAAGTTACATTTGGAAGGAGCATTTATCGTGGATGATTTTGAAGGATGTTAAGGAAGCTTTAATGAGAAAAGAAACAACGAGAAAGTTTAATTTTCGAAAAAAAAGCCATCAATCATTTAGTAAAAAGTAATCATCAACATTATTTAAACTTCTTTCTCGTGGCAGAAAATAAATATTGCATCAAATAAATTTTTTCCGGACAATAGCACATCTCATCGTTATTATTAATATTTATTTTGGTTCATCTACGTATCACATAGATAGTGCAACAAATCATTAACTTGAGTTTGACAAGCTATTAATTATCCTCCAATGGTACGAAACAAATATCTAGCAAATATATTAAAATTGTATAAATCTAATAATAAATGTAAATAGAATTTTGTCAATCTTTTCTTCTTTTGTTTAAATAAAATCCCTAAAAATATATTTATAGATCATCCAATTATTATTCTCATTTTTAATTCTCTACTTAGCTTATTACTTAGCTAGAAGAAGCATTAGTAATCTAAAGTTAATTGCCTTAGCTGCCAATAACCGATTGCACTCTGAACTATCTGGCAAGAGTAGGAGATAATATTCACTTTCATTGTTCTCATCTGTGAATATGTGTTTGCAGATCTGAGTGTTTACTTTCATTTCCGAGAACGGTCCCCTTAAAGCAAAGAAGTGTATGTGCAATGGGGTACTTGTCTTACTTTTCAGTATGAGCTTTAGCTCAGGATAGTTGAGATTCTCATCAAAATCACCACGAACTATGTGCACATCATTTGCCAGCGTTTTCAGATAATCATATGATTAGCAGGTTAATTCTTCAGAATTTTTGTAGATGGATGAAAGAAATAATTTATCAACACTTAAAACTCGATAAATTTTCAGCACGTTCAGTTGGCTGGAATCAGTGCCTAGATATAGTTCCTGACTTCGAGCTGAAAAATAGGATGAAACGAAGTCGTCGAAATGCGGGTACATTCGACGTTTGCGAGAAAGAAAATTACTCCTAGAACTAGTATCAACCAGGCCAGTTATGCTACTATTAAAGCCTTCAACTTCTGCCACTGCTGATGGTTTTTCAGCACTGCTGCTTTCACCCGCATGGTCACCTTTCGCCTGACTATTATCTTCTTGTGCCTTTCCGCTCACACTAGACAAAATATTGCTAACACTTTCTAAGTCTTTCTTATCTAAACTAACCTCTTTCATAATTTGAGCCTGTTGATCTTCTTTCTGTCGCAGTAAATGGGTCAGAAACTCGTACAGCAACTGATTTTGTGCGGCACTTGATTCAGCCTCTAGCAATTGCTTTCTTTCGTGCATAAATTGCCGGTACATAAGATATGATGCATGCGCCCAGGAACCAATAGCTTTTAAAATTTTGACGGCAGGCTACTACATCGATGTGGAATGTGCAAGTCCCCAAGAACTACAACAAGCATTTTGAAGAATAGTTATCAGAGTGCAAAGCTTCAAGTGTGTCCAAGGCTCCTATTTCCTTCGGTGTTTTCGGCGAATCCAATTCATGGGGCGAGTAACTACAAACAACACATGGTAAGATGACTCTTAATGGTTTTTCATCACTCACTTTCTTATTGCTGTTACTTAGCCAAACGATTAACCAATGTCCGTACAATAGCTGCAATTACCATGACCCGTTATTTTCATACACACTTCTCGACTTTTACGTCCAACAAGAGGCGCCAAATTCACTGACATCTGTCCAAATCAAAGTATACTGACTGCCATCACCTCCATGTGGCTGTCAAATCCACCGGTTGTCACATCGGACAAAACATCTGTGTGTGGAATGGCACGCCACATGGCGGCAATGTGCCTCTCCAGTTGTCGCCAGTGGCATAGTTCTCTCGATGGCCACGGTGGAGGGGCATTTCCAGATGGATATGTCTCGAAATGTGCCAGGGTTTGGATTAATTCTATATTTCGAATATTTATATCCACAGATCTAAATATTTGGACAGAAAAAAAATATTTTCTGCGCAACGATATCCGCACGACAGATGAAGTCCGCTGGCACTTCGAGGACATATCCATCTGGCCGGTTGCAAGGGTTCGGGATCGGAATCACTTCGATTCCCGGGCGTAGGCGTCACATTACAGGTTCATACAATTCAAGTTGTATGAGTTTTCCACTCAGAAGAGGAATACCTTGCCACTTCAACAAGTTATCAATGGATTTATTCCGGTTGGGTGGGTATGAAGGGGCTCCACCACCACCCGGTTGCCCCTCTTTCATTTGTGGGCCATGAACTTCGTTGGGTAATGACGAGGTCAACCCCAAGTTTGCCTTTCTTCTCAGGTTTCACTTGTTCTAGTAACAAGTACGTCTCCTTCGGTGAGGTTATCTACAACTTTGCGACTTTGGTCGCCTTTTTTTGACCTGAAAGCAATTCGTGAATGCGAAATGCTTTGTAGTGGGTCCTCGTGCCGGGGAAACGAACCCGCCCCACGACACCGCAATGCTAGCCTGCCAGCGCATTCACGCGTCTCCGGACGAGGGCATTCTCGGCAGAAACCGACACCTTCCTCTGCCGAGGCAGCAGACCATCGCTGGAGTCCTTCACGGACGATGAAACTCTGTTATTCACTACATGTTGATGCTTGGTGGGTTCTCGTGGATTCGAGTAAATTCATTTTGTTGATGTTCTTAATTGTTGTGAAAACAATTGCGACAGTAGCTCGCAGAATTATTTGTACATGTAACAATATATATATATATATATATATATATATATATATATATATATATATATATATATATACATATATATATATATATATATATATATATATATATATATATATATATATATATATATATATATATATATGTGAATATATATATATATATATTCTTGTTATACATAAATATATATATATATATATATATATATATATATATATATATATATATATATATATATATATATATATATATACAATATATATATATATACATATATATTCATATATATATATATATATATATATATATATATACATATATATATATATATATATATATATATATATATATATATATATATATATATATATATATATGTATTTGGTGTACTCGTTTATTTAGGATATCACGAAATTTGTTTCTGGAGGTTGCAATTTTGCTTCGATTTTCGACAGATTTTCAGAAATTAAATATTTCGGCTGGTTTTATTAATCATTCAAATTGGTTAAGCAAAAACATAATGGCGGCTGTTTTAGAAGAAAACTTGTGGTTTCTGTTCGGACCAAAGTATAGCTAAGATTTGCCCCAAAATTGATACAAAGATTCATTCAAGTGTGCGATAAAGTTCGAAATTTGAAAACTACTAAAGCTACAATTTATATTGAATTTTTATAAAACTTAAAATCAAGGTAGATGTTGATGAGATCTGTTACTAGAATGTATCAGAACCAAAACTGACGATAGATACAAGCCATATGGCAGCAGCGCTTACTACCACACACATGACCATTAGTAGGCCGACTTTGCTGGCTAACTTACATGGCGTTATATGAAGAATTGTGGAGGTGCCAACAAAAATTCGAGGTTTTGTACGGTTTAGAGACGGATTTCTACAGTGAAATCCAGATGATCCGTGGAGAACACAATAGCGCTCCTAGTGAAGTGAAAATTATTTCAGTTCTTATACCCGTTTGGTTTTTATCACCTTCCAAAGTGAATTTATAGGAGTTTGTTTACATCTCAACGCTGAGCTATCAGTCGAAGGTGCAAAACGTGTGCTTCATTTGCTCGTCTTGAAAAGTTTAGGAGCACAATGGGCTATACAAGGTGAATTTATAGCATGCACGGAATGCGTTCGGCACGTTTTTTATTCGGAAAATAGTATATATGACGAAATATAAGCATTTGCTAATGCCGCAGTTGGGTGACAGCTACCGGAAGCTTGTCCATAGTAGGCCGACTAATACATATGCAAATTGCTACCTTATGGCTTGTATCTATCGTCAGTTTTGATCAGAACTCAATTCGATTCCTATTAGTGCTGCAGATTTTTGTTTCAGATACTAAAGTCCTAATTAAGATCATTCATTTGATACCCCACTTGACCACATTTGATAAAAAGATTTGTATTTAAGAGTCACTTCAGTATGTGGGGAATCCACCGCCCTAAAACTTTCCAAACTTTCGATAAAACCTAAAGACCTTTGTATCTGCTATCGTTTCTGAGAAAACTTGGTGTGACGCGCAAACAAACGGACGAACAAACAGAACGCGAAACTAGTAGGTCTTCGTAAAATTTGTTTAGCCTTAAAAATTAAAATATGTTCAATTATATCATTCAAAATGCTCAATAGCACTCACATCCTGGATCCGTGCATTTTTGTACGACTGTTTCCACAAATTCCGGAAGCTCTACAGGTTCAAAGCAGCATTTTATCATCGACGACATCTTCAACAAACAATGAGAGGGACTATTTTACACACCAAATATTCACATACACTCGATATTTAAATTAATTTCACTTTTGCTATTTCTTTCCAAATCTGAATTAATTTCACAGATGATTTTATTGTATATCAGGTACACTGTGTTAGGAAACACGCTAATAGAACTACATATATCCCCCTACTAAGGGAGAGAGACCATGGAAATTAGGTTGACCTTGGAGTGCGTAAGCCGTTCTCTGTTGACAATAAAGGCAAATGAACATGTATATTTCACATTCAGAGATTAATCCTTGTATGGTATTGTATTAACTTATGACGAATTTTTACAACACATCATAATTGACGTCAATTTCGTAAGACCACAAGGACCCGAAACATTACGCGATGTAAAGCACTGTTGAGAACCTGCAGCACAAAAATTTCCAATTAAACTGAAAAGGATTTTTCCGATTATTTGGCACAAGTAAGTGTTCTTCACTCATAATTAAGGGGAACGCAAGCGCGTTGTGGGAACAGTGGTATTGTAATTCTTTCTCGTGGAAATTTATTTTCTCAGCTCAAGAGTTGGGAAAATAAATATCATATGTGTATATGGAAAGAGCTACGGAATTTCTTTAGCTACCTTGTGAAACCTGACAAATTAACCACTTGTAGTATTTAGATCTTATCTTAAGTAGGGTAAGTCATTTCTATCTTCTAATCTAATATGGATTTTATTTCTCCATGGGGTATCTTGCGGGAGCTACGCCTCTGAACAAATTTTCGGGGAAGTTTTCGGGTCAGTTCTCTGGAATAGTATGCTTTAATGAGCACGTGGTTGAATCCAGTAAGGACTTTGGTATGTATACAGACATTTATACTCCAGCAAGGGGATGGTATGAGGTGTTTAGCATGTTGACATTCCGTTACAACTTGATGGTTGGGGAAGATGGAATCGGAAACTAATCGACTTTCAATGGAATACAAACCATTACAATACACATCATCAAGTGCATTGATTTGCTCTTCATTTTGGGCTTCTTGCTGTATTTGGCGAAATGCCGAGGATCAATGCGAATCTTGAACGCAAACAAACTCACCGTTGATGCACTTTCTGGCAAAGAAGAAAGCTTTCATATGTGAAAAGAACCCAAGAATAGAAATGCTCGATAGTAGATACCAACAGGCGAAATACTTAAAATTAGTTTTGATAGTCTTGTTAGTTTCCTCTTCTGCATTGAGGAGGTTGTTTATCATTTGCCACCGACTAAAGTTCAATTTACAACACATACTCGTATATGAGCAATGTGTATTACAATCAGTGATGTGCGACGTAGACTACGTGATGTCGACTACACGGTTATCGACATGTCGTCAATGTCATGTCGTTAACTGGTAATTAACGACACTTATCGACACAAGGACACAACCTGGAAACAATATGCAATGTAGACAATACGATACCCAAAACATAAATATTGACCTCATAGACTGAGATGGAATCTCGAAAAATTCACCTTTGAGTTAAAAGGAAGTTGATTGTCCAATTGTTGGTAATCATGTTTCTATAGCCGACGTGTCACTACTGAAATGTTATTCAGTGTGAAATGAAGAGATTGAAGTAGGTGCTGAAAGTACAAAAACCTTTACAAAAGAAATCAAACAATGTTATTAAAACATTTTATTAATAACTTTTCTCATACACAAAAAAATGTTAGATGTACTTAATATTCAATGTCATCTTCATTTTCTAAACGAGTTAGATCTTTTATTCTTAGTGTATAATAAATATATAACAGTTTTTTTGATCGCTGGAATGTTAAACGATTTCTTGCTGAAGAGTGGACATGAGCCCAGCTCGAGAAAACTCTTTCAATTTGGGCAGAAGAAGCTGGTATCTACAACAATCTTATAGCAATTTTAGCTAAATTTGAATATTTGATTTCTGCCATGCTCCAGAAAACAAGTGGATTTTTTATGTCTTTTTCATAAAGTCGTTGAAAAAATCCCGATTTATGGCGAAAACTATCCCACTCTTCAATGCCAGGGCCATGAAGATTTTTAAAAAGGAACTCAAAAATGGTTTGATCGTGTTCTTTGCTGAGCTTTGCATTGTCCAAAAATGGATGCAAGTAATACGCCGTCAAGGCAAAAGTGTTCAAAGCTAGTTCCTGTCGTGATTTCAACTGCCTTTTAAATTCTTCAGGCAACTTCAGGTCGAGCCACATTTCAACTGCCTCTGCTGCAGAACAATTAGAAGACTGACATTTGTTGATCAAATCACAAATAGGATCCAATAAACTTATTTGGTTTTTGATACCATCCATGAATTGTGAGTCAAAAAGTAAGCAGCTATGTTGGGTTTTACTTTTGATTCCACTGCTACCAGTTTTATGTATTGTTCATTTTTTCTAAAGCAATAATACGCATCGCCGTGCGAGCACCACCATGTTTCACATGGCAATTTCATTCTGCTTCCACCTTTCTCAATAATTTTCTTTTCCAAATCTGGCTGTTTGAACTCTTTCAAGACGGATGAGACTTTTTGATTTAGTTCTTTATTCAGAACGTCTTTCGCTAGAAGGTTTCCTGTATGGCTGCTGCAGTTACTTTTCCATACAAAATGCTTGGTAATCTTACCCATTTTGGTCATCGCACTAGCGTTATCAGACACAACTGCATATGCATGAGAATCATATATTTTTTCGGCCAAATCAACTGATTCTGATACAATCTCAGCAAGTCTTTCGGCGGTTTCGCTTTCTCCCGTAACATCCCATGCTTCTAAAAAGGCCTGTTCGCCGTTAGCGTTATGAAGCATTGAAACTACAGTTTTTGTATTATTTGAAGAATTTTTCCAGCCATCAATTAACAAAGCAGAGTCAGAGTTCATTTTTTCTTTTGCTGAAGATAAAAATTTTTCATATGCGTTATCCAGTAACTTTGTTGATAACGTTTTCCGTCCTGGAATTTTGTCCACATATGCCGGTCTCATTTTTTTGACAAAATTTTTAAAATAAATTGAGTCCACAACACTCAGAGGAATGTTGCATCCAAAAAAAAATTCATTAATCTCCTCTTCTTCCTTTGGAGTCAATCTGTCAGCAAAGGCGGCAATAGACGAGGAACTTTGCTTTGAGTTTTGCCGCTTTCTGTTTTTGCTAGAAGATGAGATGATGAGTTTAATGGCAGTTGATCGCTGTTTGAATATGAGCCATATTCAAATGACGATACTGATGAGCCTGGTCTTGTTGAAGGCAAATCTGAGCTGCATGCATCAACGTTTCTGCTACCTGTATCCAATTGATTACCATTGATTCCATCTATAAGCGATTAAATACTTGGCCTTTTTTCAAGTAGTAAGCTAAATTTAATACTTACATAAACCTACGTTAATCTCGCCTGCTTCTATAAGTGAAATGTTTTCATTTTCGTTAACGTAAAAAACGATATTTTCTTCATTTAGATTGGATGGACTCGTTTCATTTGAGATTTTGCACACATTTCTTACAAAGAGAATCAAAACCTAAGGACAATTTGCGAGAAGGAATAAAAATAGTTTCACCTGTGTGCTCTTAATCTAGCTTCCGCAGTATTCAACAAATTTTTGCAGCATACGAGGCAGTATGCTGCATGTTTATTATTAACTTTCACTATTTTATAGTTCAGCTCATCATAAGCTTTACTTTTAGGGCGACCAGCCATTTTAAATCCTTTTTAATCCACGAATAATAAAAATTTACTTCACTTCACAATGCAAGTCAGAAGTCACACACCCACTGACATTTTGATTTGATAGATTAAAATGACATTGACGACCAATTCTTGACATTGATGACATTAACGACGTAATTGAAGACATTAACGACACCATCATGTCGAAAATTAAAAACGACACGTAAAGGAACATCATTGATTACAATATAAGATTCAAAGTGGTCTAATAGCAGCATTTTATGCAAATGAGGTAAAGGTCAATTACTCGTATTATAGCATTTATACTCTGGTGAGAGTTCCTAGGTCCAATTTAAATATTTAATTTTCCTTAAAAGAGTGAAAATATCAGTTAAATATTTTCTGGTGATATTAGTCAATCGGCTAGCTGTGTGCAAGTTTCTCTTAATAAATATCAAATATGTGAACTACAAAAAGCATATTTATATAGTTTATTTTTTATTATATGAATATTCTATCGACTTACAACTTTATTAAAAGCAACTGCTGTATATATTCTTTTTTAAGGCTCGGCAGATCCAAATAAAAAAACTTAACCATTATAGCTACGTCTAGCATTCGTTGCGTACATACGTGTTTTTAATCGCTCCTCTCACTTGTTTTCAGAAATTGAATAATTTTTAAACGTCTGACGCAAATTAATTTTTATTGAAAAAAGCTTATGATATTATCAAAGCAATCGATTTAAGCAATTAATGTCGAATATCATAATTTTACTTCGATACATAAAAAAAAGCGAAGAAACTCAAGACAACTTAGGGACCGCTGGTATGGAGAAGCCCGACGGCTTCCCACCGTTGTGGTGAATAGGTAATTTTAAAGTCCGTAAAGGACTGCAGCGATGGTCTGCTGCCTCGGCAGAGGAAGATGTAGATATCTGCCGAGAATGCCCTTGTCTGGGGACGCGTGAATGCGCTGGCAGGCTAGCATTGCGGTGTTGTGGGGCGGGTTCATTCCTCCAGCACAAGGACCCACTACAAAAGAATGTCGCATTCACGAATTCTTGGGTCTCAAAAGAAAGGCGACCGAAGTCGCAAAATTGCAGGCAACTACAAAGAGGGGAAATGGCGTTCAGAGAACAAGTGGAATAAGTAAAAACGGACGGACTTAGGGTAACCTTGTCGTCACCCGACGAGGCTCATGGCCCAAAAATAAGAGTGGGACAACTGGGTGATGATGGTGCCCCCTCGCACCCGCCCAACCGGATCAAGATCCATATATGTTGTAGTGGCCAGGTATTTCCCTTCTGAATGGAAAACTCATACAACATAACTTGCATGAGCCTTCCCATCAGAGTTGAAATACCCCGGTGACCAATTTATGTCATAGAGTTATGCAATCGGATCACATAACCCTTTGTCATAAAGAGGCAACTTGCTCGGGGCCACTCAACCCGCGATAGTACCTGAAACAAAAGGAGGTAAGTATGTGCCCGATGGCTGGCTCATGTCTGGTGGTGAGAGCCTGCCATCGTACCGGGTCCTATACCCGGTCAGACGGGTGAAAATGGAAAGGCCGAAGGGTAAATTTAATTCAACATTTCTTTATTTTTTCAATATTTTTTTATCTCTTTCAGAAAAAAATTACCGATGAGATTATATCTCGGGAGCTCGATAAAATTGACAAAACATTAAATGATTAACAATAATATAAAATTATTCGTGCTTGGTTTGTAAAATAATAATTTGTTTTTTTTTTATCATGAATTGTAACGTATTTTTCTTGTTTTAAATAAATAAATTAAGACTGATAGGAAGAATAAGTTAATTCGATTAATAATTTAAATACATAATATAATGTGTAGTACAAAATGGGAGTTTGTTTTTCTCACTTGAAATATAAAAATGTTCTCTTTGACAAAAAAAAAGAATTTCCCCTAATAGGAAAAATTGAAATTTTCAATATCATTAATTACACTACATTCAAATAGTTCCTAATTACCATTCAAGTATAAAAGTTTTCCTATCATATTTCTAATTTTTTGTTTCATTTCATTAATATTCAAAGTGAACAGAACACAAAACTTGAAATGTTAGCAATCGGACATATAATATCAAGGCTCAAGACATGTTTTTAGGGTTTTGTACTAATTTACAAAACCCTATTGCAATCACGACCTGTGTCCGTCTGTCCGTCCGTCCGTCTGTATGTCACAGCACTTTTTCTCCGAAACTATAGAGGCTACAGCCATGAAACTTTGTAGAAAGGTCAGAAGTGGTGACTTCTTGAAAGTTCAAGGGTGGAAAAACTTTTCAAAGGCGTTTAAGGGGGGTCTTCCCATATAGTAAGGTGACCCCTCAAAAAAAAATTTTCACCATTGGTAGTCGAGTAGGGTATCATTGGAAAGGTCTCAATAAGATCTTTTCAAAACAAGTCTTAAAATTGCCTTGTAAGTACCGAGGGGGGCAGGGGAAGGGGAAATGTACGAACTTTTCGCGTACCCCTCCTCGCGGTTGGACACCTTCCATCCGAAAAATCTGAAAAAAATCATGAATGTAGGCCCTTATGAGTACAACAACAACAAATACATGAGAAGTCGAAATTCACTCAACTTTGTTAGTAATAGTATGATTTATCGATTTTGTGTTTTCTTGAATAAAATCTAAACGGTACTTTTAGACTCAATTAAATTTAGCAAAGAGATGACAATTTATATGATTGATCTCTTCTGAAAGTTTCATAAAGATCGAATAGTATTTACCGAAGTTATAGCGATTTGAATTTTCCTGTATTACTATGGAGCAATATGCCCTGTATTACTATGGAAACATATGGCTATGGAGCCATATGCGCTTTTTACCGACTCAGACACTACAGCTTTGCTAGAATTTGCATGAAAATTTCAGGAGTGATAGGTATCATGAAGATGAGTACATACAATTGAAACAAGTCGAAGAGGCAGGAGAGAGCTCCTAGCAAAAGGGCTTTGTAACTATTCTAGGATTCGAAAAAATAGGCCATGAATCGATGATTACAGTACAGAGGAGTGGCCCCTGAAAAAAAAATTTCATGAAAGGTAGCCGATATGAGTATCAACTGAAAGTTCTCCATGAGAGCTTTTTAAAACAGTTCTTAAACTGACAGTTTTCGCTTCAGTTGGGGCACAGGGGGGGAAATACATGAAAAATGTGTTTCCTCCCTCGCGAATGGACACGCGTGATCTAAAAAATCTGAAAAAATTATCAAAGGAGATATTTATGGGTATTGTGACTGGGTGATGAAAGTGACTAGTTGGTATGATGAGACAATAATAATACACACGTTAATTGATACATATTTGTATTGAACACAATAGACATGTTGCATCGGGAAAGGCTGATACAAGACTGACTGTCAAAGGATTGGCACATAGAAAATAACGATTCACAATAGTCTCCCCCACTTAATTAAAACATCTAGAAATATAATTTTAATTCTATTATTCGGTGACATAGTCTTTCAAGAAGTTTGGAGGAAATCGTTGATGAGCAGATCTGCGTGGTGGTAGCGTCGGGTTGTTTGTGTTCCCGTCTGCTGGTGTCTGTTGGTCAGGAGTGCCAGTAAGTGTTTTCGGCTGATTGACACCTGGCGCAGTCAATGGCGTAGGCTGTGTGTCTATTGGTGGTAACTCATCAGCTGGCATGTGTCGATATTGAACACCTGGGCTTGGGGCTGGTCTTTGCTGAGATGAAAAGGTGACTTCTTTCTTCGGGACCATTGTTGAAATTAGTTGGTCGATGTGCCTTTTTATAGTTCGGCCTGAGTCTAGGTCAATGATATAATGGTACTGACCCAGTTTTTGTTCGACAGTCCCAAATTGCCAGCTATCTTGATTGTTCAGGTGCATTCTTGCCTGAACTCTCTTTCTCCGATTTGGAATGAGCGGATGTGACAGCTGCTTCGGCTCGTTGCCATTACTGCTTTTCTGTTAGGCAGGAGAGCATCAAGGCGTATTCTAATTTTCCTTTTCAGGTAAAGTTCTGCTGGTGACTGTCCGGAGGCTAATGGTGTGGCACGGTATCGAAAAAGGATATTTTGTACTTTTGTGGCTATTGGTGATGAGTCTTCAGCTGCAGCTTTCAATCTTCTTTTCAGGGTTTGTAAATTTCTTTCTGCAAGGCCATTAGTTGATGGGTGACCTGGCGCAATAAACTTCTGAAACATTCCCCTTTCTTTACAGTGTGTCTGGAACTCTTGACTTTTAAATATGGCAGCATTATCTGATACTAGGACAGATGGGTAGCCATGCACAGAGAATATGGTTTCTAGGAGTGTGATAGTTGATGCTGATGATGGTGCTTCTTTGAGTATTCGAACTTCAGCCCACTTGGATTTTGCATCGACACACATTAAGAAATAATGGTTGTCCAGGGGGCCTGCATAGTCAATATGTACCCTCTCCCAGTTGTCATCTGGTGGGTCCCATGGATGAATAGTGGCTTTCTGTGGGTTGTGCCGGACTTGGGCACAGGATTCACAGGTCTGCTGGATCAAAAGGTGTTAATACCCTTTCGCTACACAACTCCGACTTTAGGTTTAAGAAAGCAGCTTCAGTGGAGGCTGACCAAACGAATTTTCCATCTTTTTTGAGTAGGCGTTGTAGATGAAAAGATTTTGTGGAGAAATCAGGAATAAATTTTGCATAATATGTCACCATACCCAAGAATCGTCTTAATTCCTCTACATTTTTAGGACGTGGCATGTTGAAGACGGCTTGAATTTTCACAGGTGACATTTCAACTTTATTAAATGAGACTATGTGACCAAGATAGCTGATACTTTTGTAATGTGACGCCTACGCCCGGGAATCGGAGTGATTCCGATCCCGAACCCTGGCACCCGGCCAGATATGTATGACTTCGAAATGCAAGCAGACTTTATCTTTCGTGCAGCCATCATTGCGCCGAAAATATTTTTCTTCAAATATTTATATTTGTGGAAAAATATTTTCTGTCAATGTGAGCCGCTGAAGTAAAACTCTGATACATTTCGAAGCATATCTATCTGGCAATGCCTCCCACGAGTTGCCATCCAAATGTCAAACAGGCAGAACGTGTTCGCCGGTTAGCTGTCCGTCGAATTAAAATTCTCGCGAGGGTTAGCGGATTAGCGGTAAGTCCGGAAAAAATTAGCGTGGCGTGCATATAACGCAATCTAAATTTATCCACAGGAGGAGGTAGCAAATAGAGGACTTGGTGAGCCTATGAACCGTGTTTTGGGAGTCAAACTGCACTGGACAGGAAAAAAAGAAACATAGCGAGCGGCTTGGAGAAACACATTTCGAATCTACTGCAATGCCCATTAATACGCGGTCATCAGATGATTCGAGTGACGGATACAGCAGAGTGAAATAGGCAGGCGACTTAATTCCAGGTTAGAGTAGCCATAGTAAAAGTAGTTATGTAGCACGTGTTAACCAGTTTGACGCCATACAATTTGACAAGGATATCATAAAGATTTTACGAGAGCAATTCTTTTCTACGATCCAGAGTCTTTCGCCATCAATCGTTGCCCGGTTGCAACCAGAATTTGAACTACTGCTTCAATCAGCTGTTTGGCTGGGATCCATCGGCAAACAATTTGCATCGTTTGGTCAACAATTGCTTTTAATTTGTTACGATAAAGATGAATTAACCCGATCAAGGCTTTGTTTGCATTTTATACTCACAATACTACCGAAATATGCAAAACAGAATGTTGATCATCGGTTTGTTGGAAAAGAGTGGATTAATACCGCACTTTCGTGGACGGCAAACACATTGCTTATCCTGGCAGTGATAAACTTCGTTCGTTTTTTAAAATCGGGGAAGAAATCCACATTGATAGATTTTCTACTTGGATTGGATTATATTACGTCGCATAGTAGCAGGAGACGTGATGTTGGCTATAGTCATATCACAAGGGAACTAATATGGAATGGATTTATGGAACTTCTAATGATTGTGCTTCCTCTACTTAATTACAAGAAGTTGCAAAGGAATGCAAAGAGGTTTTTTGGAAGAAAAACAGAATTCTCAAACACTAAGACAATAATGCCTGTTATGAATGTGAGAACTATATGTGCCTATTGTGGAGATCGACCAAGTCTCCCTCGCCATATGTGATGCGGACATATATTTTGTTATTATTGTTTACAAGGAAATTTGATGGCGGATCAAGGATTTATTTGCCCACATTGTGGCTCTTCTGTTTCAAAGATAATGGCAGTGCCCATAATTGATTGATTTTTAGGGAAAGGTTGTTTCTAATTTAGATAAGAAAAAAAAAAAAGATGACGGATGAAAGGTAGACAAAATATATATTTTTTAAAAAGAAAAAAAAAATATTTAAATTCACAAAATCCTCCGTTTAGAAAACATAAATGCTTAAAGTAATTCGCGTATATGTTTCCTCCTAATGATTAACGGGTACAATGACTGCAAAAGTTAAGTTTTCCCATTATATAAATATTAGGGAATTTTTGGATAATTTAAGTGCATGTATAGATAAACATAGATATACATAAAGTTGCATGAGTTTCTTTAATTTTTTTAATGTGAATAAATTTGTCTTTCTCAGCGGATGGAGTGTAGTGAGTTAAGTTTAATATATTGAGCTTTATTTGAAAATTGTATTCTATCCCTAATTTGTCTGTCAAGACTATACTTTCAGAATTACTACTCTAAACTTTAAAATAGTATCAAGTTTATTTGATTGTTCAAACAAATATTCATATGGAACAAATGCTTATTAGTAAGAGATGCGAAAATATTAAGGAATTAAAAGTTGCGAATAAGGTCAAAGTTAATTATAAATTACGAAAATTCGGTTTGATTGAAACGCAAGCGGTCAACAGACATAAATAATGTTTTTAGCAGTGTAAAATAATGTGATGATAGATATATCTTACGCATCCTATGTCCTATTATTTAAAGTTCCAATACCCTGTACAATAACATATTTTGATGTGCCCATTTCGTTGAAAAAAAAAGAACAATAACTCGTATTAAGCACACAGAGCGCACATGCTTTAATATTACCGCTTTATCCTTTGCATATTCAACTTTGCATAATATCATCTATGATCCAATTTGGATGTTTTTAAAATACATAATCTTAGAGTCGCATGAAATCGTGGACGGTGTATGAAAATTTTCAAAACAAACATTGGAAGAATTGAAATCAGATTCGTACTCGTAAATTTAAAAAAATCTGCGATTGTGTCGTTTGGATAGTGTAATGTACTATTCTCTTGAAATGGCTGTTCGGTTGTTCATGGAAATATTTTGAATATTTTAGAATTACGATGGTAGCGACAATGATGCAAAAAAGCAGTTAGTAAATAGTATATTTAGCGTATAGCGTATAGCGTTTAGAACTGAGATCTATATAGGTAGTGAGCTGAGTCTGAGCGAATAAGAAAGTTATTACTGTAATAATGTTACACAAGTGTAGGCATTTCAATTGGATTTATATTCACCATAATTAGTAGGATTACAATAACGAAAACGCTTAATAACTAGAAGTTAATGAAATTGTTTGATTTTATATTTACATCGATGTTAGGTTCTATTTTTTTGAGTGACTTTTATTACAAAATATTTCCGCTCGAAAGTTTTTCATGACAATAAGTAGAAGAAGAGTAATTCGAGACTAAAGATGAAGCGCAAAAGAAGATAATAATTTTCGAGGTATGAAATGATTCGACATCATTTTGCTAATTTTAGTAAAGCATAGTTGTATATTTTACAAAGTTTTGAAGAAAAGAAACAAGTGTTTTGTGTGCACTTAAATTTCTATCGTATTTGTTATTCTGATTGATTAAATTTATGCCTTTGAATTCTTAAAACTTCTCTTTTTTTTCGAAACCCTCCTTGTGAACAAGATAGATGGAATTAATCGGATAAAAAGGATGTAATGTAATTTTTAATAGTAATACTAACGAAAATATATTAAAACGCTCATATGTGAATACAATTAAAGATATGAAAAAAGATTCCTTTCTTTAAATATCCGAAGAGCAAATGTTTATATTTAATTTATTTTATAGGAAAACCTTTGCTTAATTGTTGTAAATGGATATAATAGATAAGCAAGGAGTAATAAAATGAAGTACTAAAGGAGCCATAAGCCTTTCCGTTCCGCATGCTCTTTCTTTTACAGCGGAAGTGATGACCGAGGGTAAGTAAGTCTCGAAGGGGGTTATGTTTTTATAATCTGCGGATGATTGATTTCGAGTCGGTTACGGTCCGCGGTACCCATGTTTGCGCTCGTTTTTTTTTTATTAGAGTAGGTTACTTTGGACTTGAGGTAGCTTAGCTTGTTTTCTGGTACCGCGTCGGTGATTCGGTAACGCGCCTATGGTTTTAGATTTTGTAGTATTTTGAATTGAGATCTGTGGAGAGATCACCTCCAGAACTAACGCAACGTAGGTTTCCTGTTCTGGATGAGTAGTTGTTGACGCGTTTGTAAAACGGGCATGTGAATCGGTGGCTGAGTTACATAACTCGGACTTAGTCTGCTCGCGTAAGACCCGCGACCGAAACTCCTCTCTGAACTAGCTAGCCTACAAGCAGCCACCACGGAGTAGACTAAGTGTGACCGGACTTGTTGACCTGAAGGGTACAGTCCGTTGTCACTTGCAAGACTGCACGTCTCGAACCGATGAGAGGTCGGTTCTAACTGCGATCGAACGAGACCGAGGTAGGAAACCGTTACACTTTCTTTGAAGAAGGAACACTTATTTTTATTTAGATGGAGATCGTTTTCCTTGAGTCGTTCTAAACAAGCAATCAGGTTTCTTGTACATTCTTCCATTGATGAGTCATGGCAGATAATGTCATCAAAATATGCTTCAACGTTTGATAGGCCATTGAGAATTTTTGAGAGTATTCTATTGAATTCAGATGGTGCTGTTTTGACACCAAAACTGAGACGATTCATTTGAAATGTGCCCTTGTGTGTCGTGATTGTTTGGATTTTCTGCCCTTCCGCATCCACTTTAAAGTGTAAATATGCCTTCTACAGGTCGAGTTTGCAGAAGGACTTTGAATTTCTGAGGCTGTGCAAGACTTCATCAATGCAACGAATTGGATGATTAGCTGAGACTAATTTTGCGTTGACTCCACATTTGCAATCAACACATAAACGAACCCCTCCATTAGGTTTAGGTTTTACGATGAGTGGTGATCCCCAGTCGCTTGAGGATACTGGAGTAATAATACCTCGTGACTCAAGAGTTGCAAGGAGGGCGACAGGTATCACGCCTGCAATCACTCTCACCGCCGAGTCGGAGACTGTTGGATACGAAGATGCAATTCTCAGTGCTCCTCTTCTCTGTACCTGTGCCAATCGTTTTCGGTATACCTCCTTGCTGAGAGCGTCGCCCCATACCTCTGCTCCGTACAGTAGCACTGACCCTACAGCACTCATCAAGAGGCGTCTCTTGATGAGTGCTGTAGGGTCAGTGCTGGGTCCCCCTACGTTGGCCATAAGTCGACTCAGGGCCGATATTCCCGAAGCAGCCTTCTCAGCCGTTGCCTTGATTTGCTCAGAGAAACTCATCTTCGAGTCGATCAGTAGCCCCAGGTACTTCACCGCTGGCTTTGATTCGATATGTATATCTCCAATACTGATCATCCTTACTCTAGGGATTCTCTTTTTTGTCAAGATGATCACTTCGGTTTTCTCCAGTGCTAAACTGAGCCCGCGAGCAGTCATCCAGTCCCTCACTCGGCGCATTAGCATACCTAGTTGCGCTTGTTCAACAGTGCGTCCAGCGACCAGAGCCGCAACATCATCCGCATAGCCGACCAAGCGCGACTCATCTGGCATCTCAAGTCTCAGTAACCCATCGTAAGACACGTTCCACAAGTCCGGACCAAGGATAGATCCCTGGGCAACACCCGATGTAATTTCCATCCTTCGTTGGCCCTGTGTCGTGTCGTAGAGCAGGCTTCGGTCCTTTAGGTAGTTCCTCAAAAGCCGCATTAGATATTCTGGAACTTGAAAAGAGTTTTACAGCGTGTTCAGAATATCCACCCATCTAGCGGAGTTGAAGGCATTCCTGACGTCGAGTGTCACCAACAGGACGATCCGTCGCTTGGTGCGACTATATGCCTCTGCCTTTTGGACCGCGTTCACCACCTCTGCAATCGCATCAATGGTAGAACGTCCTGCTCTAAAGCCGTACTGCCGAGGAGATAGGTCCCCAGCAGCACGAATCGCGTCAGTGAGTCTACCCTTGATGAGTTTCTCTAGCACTTTCCCAGCCGTGTCTAGCATGCATAACCGGCGGTATGCAGACGGCGATTCGAGATTTCTCTTCCCCGTGCTGATCAGCACGAGCCTCGCCACCTTCCATCGTACTGGGAAAACCCCGTCCCATAGGCAAGTGTTGAATGTGCTGAGCAGCAAGTCAGGACAATGGTGATAGACGAGCCGCAACACCTCAGCTGGAACACCATCTGGGCCTGGAGCCTTCCTCGCTTTCAAGGAGAGGACTGCCTCCTCCAGTTCCAACTTTGTGAAGAGTGGGCACTCTACTGCTGTTTCACCATGGACAGCTTCAACACGGACGGGATGGGCGGGGAAGAGTCCCCGCACTATCGCGTCCATCTTTTCCGCGTCATGTATACAAGGGGCTCCGTAGGGCACCAAGTTTCCCCATGACCAGCTTGTAGCCAAGGCCCCACGGATCCTTGTTCACATTGTCCACTAGGTCTTGCCAGCAGCGAGCCTTGATACTGTTGATCAGTTTGCGAAGGCATTTCCTGGCTGACTTATATGCTGCCACCTGGTTGCATGCCTCATCACGGTTCCGCGCCCGTTGAGCCTCACGCCGAAGCTTGTGACAATCCCTCCGCTTTTCAGCGATTTCAGTAGACCACCAGTACACTGGGGGCTTGCTGCGCCGGGGTCTTCGACGGGGCATAGAAGCGCAGCAAGCAGTCGTGATTATGCCCATAGTAGAGTTCACCACGTTTTGAGCTGCCAGTTCTTCCGTCCCCTCCGGAGCTCCCTGCAGCGGCTCACCTGCTGTGAGAACCTTGACGAACCTCTCGACGTCCATTCTTCCGATGTTCCATCCAGTTGTAGAAGGCCGAGAGCACGGACGTTGGGAGATAGCATCACTTATCTCAAGCAGAATGCACTGGTGATCACTGGCTGAGTAGTCCTCTAATACTTTCCAGTTGTGTATTCTCCGTACTAAGGACTCCGAGGCGAATGTCACGTCCGGTATGGTTCCCTCACAGCCAATACGGCGGAAAGTCGGCGTATTTCCGGAGTTTAGTACGACGAGGGCCGTCCTGGCCGCCATTTCCAGGATTCGTTTTCCCCGCGGATCCGTCTGAGGCATGCCCCATTCGATTGCTTTAGCATTGAAGTCACCCCCAACGAGCACTTTACCCTCTGCGTTCGAGACAGCGCCCTCCAGAGCATTAAGCTTGGCTTGGAAAGATGATATCGGCTCGTTAGGCGTTAGGTACACACTAAAGAAGGTGATCCCTGAGCACCGAACCCACACGAAACCATCCCCCCGTCCACAACTCTCCGCTTGAAAGTCACTGTTCCGAACCCAGATAGCGGCAGTACAAGTTTCATCAGAGTACCATAATGCAGGACTTTTATTATGGTGTTGCTCACTCAGCAGCAAGAAGTCAGTGCTACTGTACGGAGCAGAGGTATGGGGCGACGCTCTCAGCAAGGAGGTATACCGAAAACGATTGGCACAGGTACAGAGAAGAGGAGCACTGAGAATTGCATCTTCGTATCCAACAGTCTCCGACTCGGTGGTGAGAGTGATTACAGGCGTGATACCTGTCGCCCTCCTTGCTAGAGAGCGCCGCGCTATTTACCTGCGTCGAAACGAGGATGCGAGGGAGATGGTTGTCCGCGAGGAGAGACAACGCTCGCTCAACGATTGGCAGCAGTCTTGGGGGAATTGCACGAAGGGAAGGTGGACTGCGCGCCGCATCCCGGATGTGAGACCGTGGCTAAATCGAAGGCATGGTGAGGTTGACTTCTATCTGACCCAGCTTTTGAGCGGGCACGGGTGTTTTCAGTCTTACCTGCACAAGATCGGTAAGTCACGGTCTCCCGATTGTCGGTTTTGGCCAGGAGAGGAGGACAATGCCTGTCACACATCTTTTGCGTGTACAAAATGGGTCAGGCTACAGGGAGACGGGAGAGCTCACCTCGGATAATATAGTTGCGGTGATGCTCGAATCGGTTGACAAATGGAACCAGGTGGCACATTATGCTCGGGCAGTCCTAAAATATAAAAGGGACTCACAGCAGCCGGGGGCGTTGAGGCTGGGGGATCGCTCTTCTGGCATTTCCTCTTCCCCTCTCCCCTCCCGCTAGGAAAGGGACTCCTCAGCTTGAAGGCGCCCCACGGCGTAACAAAACAAGACCTGGCCCGAAGTAATGTGTCAAACGGTTCCAGGCTGGGTTCTCAGATTGACAGGGGAGGTGTTTAGTGGGTAGTCCAAGGGTATCTTCCATGGGAGTCCCACACTGCCAGACTCGGCGGGCGTAAATGCCTTCACCTCCCTACCACAAAAAAAAAGGGGACAAATGGGTAGACGGCATGCGGGCCAAGATATCAAAAGACCCCGACAAGTTCCCCGATTAGCGAGTGGAAGAGGAGACCTTATGGCTGCATCTACTCGGACGGCATGTGGAGTTGGCGGGAAATTGTTGGAGGCAGGTGGTTCCCAAGAACGGGTGGCAAGCCATCCTCCTGCAATACCATGACGATACCATGGCTGGGCATATGGGGGTCAGCCGGACGTACGATCGGATTGTCCAACGGTTTTACTGGCCAAAAATGAGGGCGGACGTTCGTCGGTATGTGGCACGATGCAAGGTCTTCCAAGCGACCAAGGTGGAACGGAGATGTCCCTATGGGCCGATGGCTTCCAGAGCGGGGCAAGCCAAGGGACCCTGGGAGGTTACTTGTGTCGATCTGGTGGGACCCTTACCGTGCTCCACTCAGGGGAATCCCCATATTTTGACAGTGGTTGACTATTTCTCAAAAATGCCCTTAATTTTCCCCCTCCAGGAAGCGACTGCGGCTCAGGTCGCGAGGCAGTTAGAGGAATGGATTTTCCTGATGTTTAGGGTCCTCGCCTTGGTTGTCTTCGACAACGGGGTCCAATTCTGGTCCAAAGAGATGGACAAGTTAGTGACCGGGTATAGAAGCCACATATAGATCACGCCATTTTACCACCCACAGGCCAATCGCGCTGAGCAGATCAATCAGACCATCAAACAGATGTTGAGAGCATATGTGGGGGACAATCACCGAAAGTGGGATACACAAGATTGGATGTGCATACTTTATTAACTTTGGACGGGAGATGGTGGTTACGCGGAAAAGACCAAATTCACCCATGGATGTGGACGCGCCGCAGAACTCAGGGGAGAGAGCCGCGATAAGAGAGAAGGTGCTAAGGCATTTGAAGGAGGCCGTAATGAAAAGTACCCAACGCTACAATCTTCGGACGCGAACCCCACCCTTTCTCCCTGATGATTTAGTGTGGAGGCGGAATTTCAGCTTGTCGGATGCGGCTCAGTATTACTCGGCTAAGCTGGCACTGGAGTACCTTGGCCCGCACAAAATCCTTGAATGTCATAGAGTGGCATTGTAATAAACATAAGCAGTCGAGCAGCCCCGTGGTGATCAGGAGTGGCTGCTCCTGAAAAGAAAAGGTGGTCACCCCGTCGAAACTGCTTAGTTTGTTGTTTTACTAGTGTAAAGTAAACTGCATCCGTCAAGTTTCCATCCTTTAGGCAGAGATGAGTGGTTCACTTCAGCCACTTTAACATCTTTAGGTTTGACATTCCCCTTGTAATGCAACGACCTTCTTCTGTGAAAGTAACGGTTGCTTTTTGTGTAATGTTTGCGTTTGTCTCAAGCCTCCGTGTCCGCTAACTTTAACGAGGCAAAACAATATTGAATTTCTGTAGAGTAGATTAATTGACACCTAATAGAACTTTTCTAAAGACAATAAAAATTGATCGGTGCGTCTTGTAGAGTAGAGTACGCGTGATAAGTATTTTGTAGTGTAGCTTCGTGGCTCGACAAGAACCCGCCTCATATGATCCCGCAAATGCTAGTCGTCAAGCACGCGTACGCGGTCGTTAAGCGAAGCTAGTTAGCTGAGCTCGGTGTTGTTTTAGCTCGCGGACACTTGTGCCAGACCATCGGCACCCGTGTCCTACACGGACATTTCGTAAATCATTACAGCATGAATAGAGGTGGGTTTCAGTGAGAAGCATGAGGTCAGGTCTTTGCTTAACAACGAGTTCTAGGAGATAGTCAGGTCGATGTATAGTAACAATCGAGTTGACGAAGATCGAGATGAGACGAAGCTTATCCATGGAAATGTGACTGGATGACAAACTATTTTGAAGCATGTTGGCCTAAACTTTGAAAAACGAAATTGATTTTTTGATCTTGCCTATTTATTCTTTTTGAAAAAGATTCAAGCTGTTGGTAAATTTTGAGAAGCAGCTCATCGTTGCCACTTACATTATTTATTTTATTTACATTGTTGTCTGCTGGTTCTCTAGCAGCAAGTACTAATGATACTCCGGGCTTGAAGAAGTTGAGAGATAAGAGACTGCGATGATTGTTTTAATTGTGAGTTTATCAGCGGTAACTCTCTTAACTGCGGAATTGTCGATCTTATGTTCGGCTGCCAATAGCCAATCCATATCCCTTCCGTGCTACCCAAAGACATTAATCGAAGGAACTTTCTCAGTTGTCTTATTATTTTTAATAAGAGAACCAGCATACACACTGGTTGACTTCTTCTCCTTCTGCTCATTTTTAGATTTTCAGTATTCGATAAAGTTATCTCTAGAATCATTAATATTACCTATATTTGTGGCAATCCATCTCGGTATCCATATCGTCATTCATCGCAACAAGTACCGCATAGTAATTTTCGCTGTCGTTTACTCCTGCTGCGCTTAGTAGGATATCAGCATCACCATGCCCTCGGTGAAAAAAAGTTTCTTCTTTTTTGAACTTTTTGAGACTTCCTTGCAAGTAAAATCCAGATACTCGATAAGTTGTTCGAATAATTCGGCGATGTAATGTTTTCCCTAAAAATTAGTTTCGACTTGACGTTTTAAAAACGTTCACTCCCCGATTGAAGAAAACGACGAAGGAAATGTTTTACAATCACCTGGAAAGACTAGTCAACTCATTGCCTACAAACACAAAAATAATTCTGGGTGATTTCAACGGTAAGGTTGGTAATGAGCTATCTCATCGGGGAACGACTGGAGGATATAGCCTCCAAGACGAAACAAATGACAACAGCCAGCGTCTGATTGACTTTGCATGTAGCAGAAATCTAGACATACGTTCGACTTGCTTCCACATCGACGCATTCATAAAATGACCTGGGTATCACCAGATGGCAAACACATAACCAGATCGACCAGGTCCTGGTCCAACTGCATTGGACGTCGAGCATACTTGACGTCCGTATATACCGAGGAGCAAATTGTAACTCGGATCATTACTTGATCAAATTAACCTATCGATGTCGTATGTCAAAGGCGTATTGGGCGAAAACCAGCCCGCTATAAAAATTTGACATCGAAAGGTTCCAAACGGTGTCTGTGGCAAAAAAAATCACGGAGACCCTCACCAACCAGCTGGCTCCCATCTTATCAGACGCATCGCTGAAAACAAGCAACGAGCTCTGAATAGAAGTGAAAGCAGCTATTAAGACCGTGGCAGAACACACAATCGGACATCAAGGCCGGCGCAAGAGAAATGATTGGTTCGATGATGAGTAATGAAAGAGACGCCGAAGAATACAGCTCGCAAATAAAATGTTTTTTTCACTTTTGACGATCTTGTAGACCAGCTGCATACACAGGAAAACAAAGCTCCAAGTATACAAATCTGTGATTACCTTAGTTATGCTATGGGTGAAACATGGACCCAAGAATCCGCAAATATAGTGAACGCCTTTGAGCGACGGGTCCTGAAGCGAATCGGAGCGAAGCTAGACGGGACCAATGGCGAGTTCGATACAATTATGAGCTGTATGAAATTGTTGACGAGCCTAAGGTCCCAACGATTGTAAGACTGCGGAAGCTGCAATGGGCTGGCCAAATGAATCGCATGGACGAAAAACGGATACCCAAAAAGGTATTCGTTTGGAGAGTAACTTCTCGTCAGCGTTTCCGAACAATAGATATCATCGAAAACACAATCTGAACCACTTGTTTTGAAAGTGTAGGAATTCGTTTCCCCTATGAATATAATTTTGATGCTTATTTTTATTTTAGGATTTTCTTGCTGAGATTTACATGGTTTTCATCATCACAAATAGACTTACAAAGCCAAATTGTATTCATTCAATAGTAATTATTTTAATTTAATAGTTGTTAAAATAAAACACACCACTTAGCTTTATCGGAACATTAAAACTGTATTTCAACATAACAAAATAATAAATGCCATCCAGTCATTGTACATTATTTTGGAGAATATCCAAGGGTAGTAAAACAATAGATATTACCATCGAATGCACAACAGTTATTTGTTTTCGGATATTCGAACACTTGCTTTTTCTTTTAAATTTGGTTTATCGACTAATATTTCAGGTAGACCTGTAATTGCATCCATATTAATTTCCAAATACAAATAAGATATCGATTTGGCCTATTAAAACAAATACAATAATTATGTTCGAGTGCAAGCAAATGCGTGTTCTAATAAAGCGTTCATATACATGTAAAGACACTACTCTTACCAAATAACGTTCATCTCTTTTTTTATCTTAAAATTAATGTGTACTAAAATATAATGCAGGTTTTTGGCTTTTATCTAGAAACTACTTTCCTGTTGTGAACTTTGATAAATTCTCCAACAAACCAACATACGACGAATGTTCATAAGCTGTACTCAGATCTGAAAGTTTTTCGACGAATTCATTGCTAACTCCTTTCTCTTCAAGTAAGTTCATGAGAAGGTCATATAAATACTGTAAAAATGGAAGGAAATTAGTTAAAAATGGTTGATTAACGTTATCTAATTTTTCTTACGCCATCCAGAACGTCTCCAGCGACGGCGTAAATTTTATCGCCCCATTCTCCTTTGAAAATTGTTAACTCATCAATTCCAAACACGTCATCTAGATTGGGTTAACGAAAATAAAGATAATTTAATTAATTAATTTGTTTAACTTTTTCATCAACTTACCATATTCTCCTTCTTGTGCTTGGCCTTGTAAATACGAACATGTGAAGGATAGTGTTGTATCACCTTTGACTATGTCTACTTCAAATTGTGGACGGCTCTTCATTTCAGCAAATTCACTCTTGTCTGAAGTTGGATCAGTTTCCGCATCATCTTCAGCATCGACGGTATGGTTAACATTGAAGGAAATCAAAATTCTGAAAGGATATTGATATCGAGTCACAAATGTAACAATTTGCTTTAATGAAGTTCTGCTTTTTATGAGCTCAGTATCTTAGGGCATTTTTGACCCTATCCGCGAGATACTGAAGAGGCAGTTAGATTTTTTTTTTGAATGCATCGTATTATATTGAATTTTTTTTATCTCTGAGAGCTCATCATGATTTTTGGACTAGATATTCATGAAAAGGATTAGTTCACATTATTTTGTGTGCCCCCTTATACCGATATATTAAACATTGTCGGGTGGCACAAAGGACGAAGCGACGTAATGTGAATGCATATCGCACGAGCGTTGTGCGACGAAAAAAGAGTGATGGAGAGAGTGGTAGGGAATGGAGATATTAAAAAAAATAAATAAAAAAACGTACTTCTCTTTATCTGTTTGCTTAACCAATTCTACTTCAGCACCGTCCAGCTTTACTTTGAAACCATCAAGCTCAGTTGGAATTGTTTTGATTTTCTGAGCTTTACGTTCAGCAACTATTTCTTCTGTGAGGAATTCAACTAGTTCCCGTTCAGCTGAAATTAAAAAAAATTGCCTTGAAAATATTTTGCGTTTGATTATAGCAGACAATATCAATAAATTTTTGGCAATTGAAGAGGCTAGGCCTGAATATGTATTTAATGAAAGTATAAACTATTTAAATATGCTTAATATGAATGGAGCGGTTCTTTTGAATAATCAACCAACAAGGATGACGGATATATGGGGTTTTCTATTAGGGACATAACTATTTCGTATCTTTATATGAACGCACTTTTTAAATTATTTAATAAAATGTCGTCAAAACGTTAGTTAAAGTCAACATTTTTATCATGGTATAGTTATCGAAAAATCATCTTCAGCGATGAAAGCTCATTTCTGGCTCAATGGATTTGTTAATAAGTTAAATATGCTTTAATGTTCAGCAACAAATCACCGTTGCATCCGCAAAACCTTTTCGTTTGGTGCGGTTTTCATACCGGAGGTGAGACTGGGCCGTATTTTTTCGTGGATGAAAACGACTGTCATGTTAGCGTCAATTTTTTTTTGTGTTTGGGAGGTGAATGCTTTTTGCGCACAGAGTGTGGGACTCCCATGCTCGCGAGAAGGCGACTGGACTACCCACTAAACACCTCCCGTCAACCTGAGAACCCAGCCTGGAACCGTTTGACACATTACTTCGGGCCAGGCCTCGTTTTGTGACGCCGTGAGGCGCCTTCAAGCTTGAGGATCCCTTTCCTAGCGGAAGGAGAGAGGGGAAGAGGAAGTGCCAGAAAAGCGATCCCCCAGCCTCAACGCCCCCGGCTGCTGTGAGTCCCTTTTATATTTTAGGACTGCCCGAGCAGAATGTGCCACCTGGTTCCATTTATCAACCGATTCGAGATCACCGCGACTATATTATCCGGAGTGAGCCCTCCCGTCTCCCTGTAGAGGTCCCTTCATAGCCTGAACCATTTTGTGCACGCAAAAAATGTGTGGCAGGCATTGTCCTCCTCTCCTGGCCAAAACCGACAATCGGGGAACCGCGACTTACCAATCTTGTGCAGGTAAGACTGAAAAAACCCATGCCCGCTCAAAAGCTGCGTCAGCTAGAAGTCAGTCTCACCATGCCTTCGATTTAGCCACGGTCTCGCATCCGGAATGAGGCGCGCAGTCCACTTTCGCTTCGTGCAATTGACCTAAGACTGCCAATCGTTGAGCGAGCGCTGTCTCTCTTCGCGGACAACCATCTCCCTCGCATCCTCGTTTCGGCGCAGGTTAATAGCGCGGCGCTCTCTAGCAAGTAGAGTGACAGGTATCACGCCTGCAATAACTCTCACCGCCGAATCAGACTGTCGGATACGAAGATGCAATCCTCTGTGTTCCTCTTCTCTGTACCTGTGCCAAACGTGTTCGGTATACCTCCTTACTGAGAGCGTCGCCCCATACTTCTGCTCCGTACAGTAACACTGAGCCTACAGCACTCATCAAGAGGCGTCTTCTTGATGGGCTGGGTCCCCCTACGTTGGCCATAAGTCGACTCAAAGCCTATACTCCTGAAGCAGCCTTCTCCGCCGTTGCCCTGATTTGCTTAGAGAAACTCATCTTCTAGTCGATCAGTAGCCCCAAGTACTTCACCGATGGCCTCGATTCGATTCGCAACTCCCAATACTGATCATCCTTACCGTAGGGATTCTCTTTTTTGTCAAGATGATCACTTCGGTTTTCTCTAGTGCTAGACTGAGCCCGCGAGCAGTCATCCAGTCCCTCATTCGCTGCATTAGCATACCTAGCCTAAGTTGCGCTTGTTCAGCGGTGCGTCCAGCGACCAGGGCCGCAACATCATCCGCATAGCCGATCAAGCTCGACTCATCTGGCATCTCCAGTCTCTGTAGCCCGTCGTAAGACACGTTCCACAGGTCTGGACCAAGGATAGATCCCTGGGCAACACCCGATGTAACCGCTATCTTTCGTTGGCCCTGTGTCGTGTCGTAGAGCAGGCTTCGGTCTTTTAGGTAGTCCCTCAAAAGCCGCATTAAATAAGATAAGAAGAAGTTTAACCAATCACTACGAGAACAATTTCCCGAAGCCCATAAAAAACAAGGTACACATCATAGATAATTTAGTGGTGAATCAATCTTCTCAGGAATTCAGTCAACGTCAATTGAATTTCGTTACGGATGAACATTGAGATTCCATAGTGTTGCTCTGCCCGAACACTACCATACGCGATTTTGTAAGATTTAAACCTACGCAATATCGAGCTGCACTTTATTAACCTAATAATGTAACCAACAGAAAGTAATTTAAATTGTCATTCATAAAATGACTACTTGTTAGGTTACGGGAAGAAAGCCACATAGTATTTTTTTTTTGCCTTTTAACTTCATGTAATTAAACTTAAGTAGCTAGGTCGCTTTCGATTTACACGCCACCTTATGGACGACGCAAGCGGCAACAAGCGCCGAAAGCATCAATAACCAACGTGAGCTCTAAACGAAACGCAAATTCCTGGCACTACGACTAGATCACAAGGCAGCGGAAACTTTCGACGTCCAATCAACATATACAGCAGCAACAACTATACCTATAACCCCTCGAAGCAATCGAAATCGCGTCGCAAATAAAATAACATGCAACGCTGGGAGGAAATCCGAATTTGAATCGTTGCTCCCGTCATGCGACAAGAGGTGTTTATATATGCGCGATAATCTGCGGGCACTTACATCATTTCCTCAAATCAAGGTTTAATACTGCCTGTGTTTTCATTGATTCTACTTTCCGACATAGGCTCCCAATGTATTTTGATGTAGTATATAATTCGACTATTTCGAATTCGAACTTGAGTGCTGTCGAAGTTTATAGGGAAACGATTTTGAGTGCGGATCTAAACGTGAGGCTGTCGTCAAACCCGACATTTCTATCAGGTGTGCAGTCACTGAGGTTCCAGCCAAGGACGCAAACTTAACGATTCCGCCGCAAATATCTTCACACTCACGTAGATCCAGCAGAGATGCATAACATGCCACAAAAGAGAAACAAGCCAAATAATGAAGCCAGACATGCTGCTGAGGCAGCAATGGCACGCATGCCGAAGAAAGACACTCGCGAATTTAACAACGAAATTGCTAAGGAGGAGGTGAAAGAAGTACTTCAAGCTCTAGAAGAATTGACTGTTAAGTACGATAAAAAATCACCAGAAATCGAGACCAAAAACAAAGATATTGATATTGGTACATGTACAAATAATTCTGCGAGCTACTGTCGCAATTGTTTTCACAACCATTAAGAACATCAACAAATGAATTTACTCGAAACCACGAGAACCCAACAAGCATTATCAACATCTGAAAGTGAGTCACTGCCCATTCATTACGCTGCTGGAATGTTCCCGCTAATTCACCAATGTACGAGAACTGAGTTGAATGATTAGAGACCCTATATAAAGGCGAGCTGAATGAATGGGGGGATCATTCATTCGACCGCGATTAGAACTGCGATAGTGTGTGGGAAGCGATATTGTTCGAGTAATAGAAAAGTGATTTTCGTAATAGTGAAGTGATTTAGAAGACAATTGCGATAAGAAATTTATGGACAAGTGTTAGACTTTTAATAGTGAAAATTAAAATTAGTGAAAGTGTTAAATTGATTATTGTGCATTTTTGTAATTAATAAACTCTTTTAATTTAATTTAAAAGACATTGCGTTTTCACTTTCCCGGAACATTAAAATTATTGGCCGCGAACCAAAAAAAAAACACGCGACAATATTGTACTATGAACGAAGAATTGCAACAGAAACAGGCCACATTGAATGTCATAACATCGGAGTTGCAACAATTGAAAGATATGTCAGCGCATCATAAGAAACGAATTTATGGAATGCTCTCAAATCCTTTGCGTGATCTGTCGAAAGTTGGACAAGCCTTATGCATGGATAGTATCAGTGAGATGAAAATGAATAACACCTGATCCAGGTGGTAAGGTTGAAGAGGAATTCACTGCGGCTCGACTATTTAGTAGTAAAATTAAACCGGAAGTTAAAAATATCGCACAAGATGTCAGAGTCGGGAGGCGTTACAAGCGGATCCAAATAAAAAGGTTTCTGAATATGGAAAGGATTTCGGCGAATGCCGTTTCACTCGGTGTAACAGAAAATAATTCACGAAAACGGAAGAAAGGGGCCCCTTACTAGAGTAGGGAATAATTGTAAGTGGCTTTAGTTTTATCTTATATTGGTCGAATTTTTAATAAACTATAGAGTATTACTCATAATTGTAGATTTTTTTTCTTTCCTCGCTACCGTTCGACATAACAACTTTCCTTTTCAGGTGTGAAAAGAATTCTTTTCCCGGGACGTTGTCCAGGCAGGAAGACCTGGAGAGGTTCAGTGAGGTGGTAGTGTCGTGGGTGCAGTGAAAGTTTGTGTCGTTCTAGGTAATTTCGGTTGCCCTGTTGTGGGATACTACGAGTTTTGTGTGGTGGCGAAACACCTTAACTCGTTCTGCGTGGTAGAGTTTTTTTTTAAGGTGATCTTCGCGGCTAAGTGGAGGCGAGCCCCAAAACTCGTATAAGAATTAATTTCGCTCCGGACGGCCCTCTTCTCGTTCGGACGACCAATTGAGAGGCTCGAAGAATCGAACGAGTGGCGCCCACGCCCGTCTTCGGGTGAGTTAGTGTGGGTCGGTGGAGCCTCTGCCGGAGTAGCCCCAATATAACGGTGGGGCAGCTAGGGAATCTGTAATAAATCTTCTGAACATGGGACTCAAATACTCTGTTAACGCCAACATCATAACAGAAGACATTGTCGTTGAAATCGAAGCCGGTATCAACAGACTGTCTAACATGCGCAGCGGAGAAAAAAGAAATCATACGAAGCAGCACGGCTGATGCACTGAACAAACCATGGTGAGATTGAAATCGTCAATGAACTCAAAAGTTTTCCGGTCTACTTCATGAGGTTCATAAGGGTAACGTTTTGGTAATAATGGAAAAGACGGATTATGACAACCGAATGCGCAAAAAAATAGACACGGGTCCATATTTTAAATTTCGGAGCAGTCCTCTCCCTGATTCGATTAAAAGAGTCGAAAAAATATTAAAGGTATGTGAACCTTGGGTTCGGGACCAAAGAGGGGGCCCTGAAAGTAACCAACCCGTCTTTACCAAGGATCATAGGTCTCCCAAAAATTCACAAATCTGGCCAGGAAATGCGGGGAGATAATATCAGCGGAAAACGACCCCACTCAGAAAATTGCAAAGTGGTTAGTCAAAGAATTCAGCAACATGAGCAAGAAGTTCATTACTCGATCAGTGGGATACTGCAGAGTTTATATCAAAAATCAGGTCCTGGGGGCCTTTAGAACTCGACGACAAGATGGTGTCGTTCGACTTCAAGGCGCTCTTCCCGAGCGTTCCTGTTACAGAAGCTTTTCGGTAATTGGAAGAGTGGCTGCTAATACAAGGACCTGGTGAACAATGGACAGCGACAACAAAAATGCACATGAAACTTTTCAGACTCTGCATGAGCGAAAGCTATTTCACGTTTAGGGGAGAATTTTTCAAGCAAACTCGGGATGCTCCAATGGGAAATTCTCTATCGCCTTTTTTGAGCGAAATGTTTATGTCGAACTTGGAAGAACAATTACACAACGAAGGAAAACTTCCACACCGATGGGTACGCTGCGTTGACGATGTATTTTCAATAATCAAAGAAGATCAGATCCAACCATCGCTTACGGCCATCAACTCGCCGCACCATAACATCAGTTTTACTTTCGAAAGGGAGTCGAACGAGAAACTACCCTTTCTGGACGTCTTGGTATGTAAAACCGGGAACGTATCGAAATTCGAAATATACCGGAAACCGACGGACACGATGTACATAATACCCTTCTCTTCTAATCTTTGCTGGCAGCAAAAATGAGCGACATTTAACTGGCTGGTGAATCGTATGCTTACGCTTCCGCTGAGTAAGCAAGGTAAAGTGAACGAAACGGTTCACATCTACCAATTAGTGGAGTTGAACGGATACCCCACGAACGAGGTTCAAAATTGTTGTCCGAACGAAGAAAGCAGATGAACAGCAGGAGGGTTTCAACGTTGACGGCAGAAAGCGATCAGCCGAGGAGATTAGTTCTATCTCACGATTCAAAGACGAGCACAATGACGATGGAAATGAAAGTCCTAGAAATTGATCTCTTCACTAGCCGTGCCACCAAACTTCAATATCTATTAGCATCTACAAAGGACTCCATACCAAAAATGGAGAAGTGCGGTATCTAGAAAGTAACATGCGGAGAATGCAACGGATGTTACATTGGGCAAACTAGAACGTCACTAGGCGAAGAAGCGGTAAATTTCAGATCAAAAGTAGCTGAACACATGGTCTCAACGAATCATAAAATCACAGCGGATAACGTGAGCATGCTTAGAATTATCAACAATGCGTGGAAAATGGATGTAGCCGAGAGCATCGAAATTGTCAAACACAGCAGGCAGGACATTTGGAATGACGACCCTGATAACGGAAATACCTGGCTTTTTAAGAAAACCAAACAATAAATGTCAACTTTGTTTTAAATACCTTGTAAATCTTTAGGTCATTAATGAAAGGTTTCGTTCTTGAACGAAAGATAATTAAGGGCTCACTCAATTGTAAAACTTGTAGGTTTAAATGAGGGTGAGGTTGTTTGTTTTAGTTTAGTACTGAAGAAGCCCTGACGAAACAATATTGTTTACAAGTTTATACTAATTTTTGGTGGAAATCAAGGGATTTAAATTTTGTTAATTTTTTAAATAGATTTTCTTTAATTATTCATGTCGAACGAATTCATTTGCACAAGAAAGTACAAGCCGTGTGTGCTGTTTTTTTGTAGATTGAATTTAGTGAAAACTTCAGTGACGGTGCTACTTAAATATAAATAACGATAATGAAGTGCATAGTGGTAAACTGTTGAATTTACACATGCTCGCGGCCATCCGGCGTTTCCTTCCACAGGAAATTTCTAGTGATTGATGAATCATGAACTTTTGCACTTATCGGTTTAAGCCAGTGGCCAGTTTCATTTATAGTCTCGTTTTATTTTGTTAGTCATTTAAGGGAATTGTTTATAAAGGCGTGGCTTAATCTTCGGTTTAAACTTTTGACACTCAAATGCATTTCTTTTTACATTCAGCTTTTGCAAACCCATTGACCTAGCTAAAAAGTCTCATTTATAGGGGGCATTTTATAATGTGTCGAAGAGTTTCAATCGATATTAAATATAAGATTTAAGATAATTTTTCAGGACCAAAGTGCGCACTTTTCAGTTCTGATGCAAAATTTTCAGTTCTAAATTTCTCAGTCTCCAAACAAGCAGTTACTTTTCCATATTGAGTTCTCAAATTTCAAAAGAATATTTAAAATTTTCAATTCATGATTCATATTGTCCAAATCAAAAGTCACTTGCTTGTGTTTAAGTCAAAATTTGCACTTTTTAAAACAGAAAATTTAGTTTTCAACCCAAAATTTATACTTGGAACAAATGGTGGGTACTTTCGAGTTCTTGTGTAGTTAACTTTAACCTAGATTTTATCAGTTCCACTCTATATTAATATGTATTTAATTCACAAATAGAACAAAAATGGAAACCGAAATTTTATAGTGATGTGTCGGCAGGGCAACAGCTCTTTTGGAGTGTATAGTTAATTTTTAGGACTTTGTAGTAATTCACAAAATTCAGCCGTCTGTGTGGCATAGCAATTTACTCCGAAACCGTAGTTGGACGGCTTCCCTCTGTTGGGGGACCCCGGGGAGAGTAGCAATATGAAATTGGCAATCGTCAATAAAAGGAGACACACGAGTAACCAGGAAAGCTCCGCAGATGGCGGGTATAAAACTCAAATAGTGGAAAACAAATAAGAAGTGATTCGACTTCGAATTGAAAATCAGGAATTGAGACTACGACTAAAAAATCTCGAATATATGTACAAGAGAGGGAAGAAAATTCAAGATGCAGATCAATACGGAAACTAAGGCGAAGAAAGCTGTCAAACAAGTCATCCCAGAAGAAATACTAAGTGCTGGAGGCAGTAACGACAGCCAGAACTACTATGCAGCGCTGGACGGACTACAACAAGAAATGGACGTTGAAGAATGGATTAAAGGTAACTCTAATTAAGATAGCAATGATAATTTTATTCAATACTTAAAAGCTCACAGTTCTGTTGGTCCTTCTGAAAAAAGTTTCCAAAAATACAGAGAGAGCTCCGCCAATTAACGTGCTCAATCAAAGTGGAAAGGATATGGTTCAGCTATTGGCAGCAGAAAATAAATTAACCAATTTCGAAATTAAAAGAGTTAACGCCGAAAAATTAACAATTCGAATGAATTCACTGGTTGATTTCAAATCAGCTCAAAAATACACTGAATTCTAGGGAGATTCCACACTTCACCTATGCCCCAAAAAGTGAGTAAAACCAGACCTTTTTGTTGAAGGGCTTGGACTGCGGAGAAGATACTGTCAATCTTCTTCAGGTGTTCAAGGAAGCTGCACCTGAAATTGAATTTATCTCTGTTAAAACATTCGCGACTAGAAGGTCGACAGTAGAAGAAAAATTTACCACTTTATTTAGTGCAGATATTAAATAAGAGCAGTCAAAGTGCTCTTCAACAAATAAGATACTTGAACTTCCGAGTGCTGAGGTGAGAACGCCTCCAGAAAAGAGAAGTCAACCAGTGTTATCGGTGTCAACGATTTGGGCATTCGGCTGCCAACTGCGCCATGCGTTACCGATGCTTCAAATGCAAGGACGTGCATGCCCCCGGTGAGTGCAAATTGGCTTAGACAAAGCCAAAAGAGAAATAATACTGTGTTAACTGCGGTGTTTTTGGTCACCCGGCATCATATCGAGGATGCTCGCGATATCAAGATGCGAGAGTAAAATTTCTCCCAAAGCAAACACAACGACACCGCAGTGTCTTAGCTCCGAACTTCGTCAATCCCGGAGTATCATTTGCACTCCTCGCTATAGGACCAGCGAAAAATGCGGTAAATAATGAAGTGGCAATAATGAGCTGCTTCTCAAAATCTACCAGCAACTAAATGCTTTATCGGAGAAAGTCGATAAACAAGATACGAAAATTAATCTTGTTTTTCATCGTTTAGGGGTTTCAAATGCCTCAAAATAATTTGTCATCCAGTCACATTCCCATGGATAGGATTCATCTCATCTCGATCAACGTCAACTCCATTGTTACTATACATCGGCGAGATTATCTCCTTGAATTCATTGCTAAGCAAAAGCCTGACATCACGCTTCTCACTGAAACCCACCTCAATTCATGGCACTCCATGACATTCAAGGATTTTGAATTCGTAAGAAACGATAGGGTAATAGGACATGGGGGAGGTGGCACCGGGATATTGATTAGAAGACCCTATGGTTTCCAAAATATTGATAAAGTCGAATTCAAAAGCTTTGAATCTCTTGAAGTGTCCGTTATCAAAATCTTACTGCCAGGTAGGGATAACTTCTCCGTTATCTCTGCCTATGCAATTGGAACTGTTCTCAAGCTCAAGGAGGAACTCGATTCCTTGTTTGAAATACTCGAATTGAACAGGCTGCATAGTTACTATATTCTTGCTGATTACCTGAACGCCAAGCATACATCATGGCTGAACGCCACCAATAATCAAAGAGGTGTATTCCTGAAATCGTGGATAACAGAGAAACAAATTTGAATACAGGTGCAATCTATATGGGCTGCTTCCCAACATACCCTAGGACAAATTCATATTTGGACCTCTGCATTGCAGACGCAAGACTTGAATTCAACTTTAATAGTCCTCAACGCAAACTGGAGGTGCTTCCTTATGATAGCGACCATAACACAATCGTAATGGAAATCAATCATCAAAGGGATGATCTCTTCCTCATTCCAGTTCAACATGAAAATCATCGGTTGAATTTCAAAAAAACAGACTGGGGAAAGTTTCAAAAGAAGTTTAATCGCGAGTACCAGAAGCAATGTCCCCCTTCTGATGATGGCAACTCTTGCTCAATGGTTCCTAATGACAAGAATCTAACTAACGATGAAATGATCTCTATTTGTCGAAGTTAGAGAAGCTGACGTTGGTAACGCTTGAGAAAGTCATTCCCAAGATTAAACATCAAAACAATATGGAAAGATATGAAACACCAACCATCGCAAGGTTGAAAAGATTGAAAAGCCTTCTTCTCACACGCGTCAACAATATTTATCGACTATTTTTGGACTACAACCATCCCTCTTTGGCTTTGTTGAAATTACACCTGAAGAATGTCCGGAACTTAATCCAGTCATACTTCAGGAGTGAGGTCAGCAATCAATGGGCGGAAAAATTAAGGGGTATCAGCCCACAGGACCCAGACGGCGTGTTCATGAAAGTGAATAGCATATTCCGCAAGAAGTCTCGAGTGAAGGTATCGAATCTTGAAGTCACTAGTGATGAGATAAATCTTCTCGATAGGGCTGGTATCGAAATTGATAGTACGACTCCGGATAGAAATGGAAACAGGATTATATGTGAAGGATTGGATAAACTTGCCCTGATTGGAAAACATTTTGAATTGGTTCATCTACCAAACCCTGAGAGAGGGAAAGAAAATCAAGCCTGAACGGCCAATCAATTCTTCATTTCAATGAAACATTAACATCTGACCTCATACCGAGCTTGAATCTTATTGATTATTTTGTCAGCTATGAAGACTTGTGCTTCATATTTCGCAGGATAAACAACAAGAAATCATGTGGTACTGATGGTATTCCAAATGTAGTTCTCCGACATTTGCCTGAGGTTGCTATTAGGAATTATTGCCTATTGTTCAACCACATGTTGAGCAATTCATATTTCCCAAATGAGTGGAAAAAGGCTAAGATATTTCCGATCTTGAAGAAAGGAAAAGATTCTTCATGCCCCGAAAGCTATCGCCCAATCAGCTTGCTGCCTAACATCAGCAAGGTGTTTGAAGTGATACCCAAAAGCGCATTAAACGCCCACATTGAGGAATATGAGTTGATGCCGAATTGCCAATTTGGTTTTCGTGCCAGGCATTCGACCACACATGCAATAACGAAAGTAACATTAGACATCTGTTGGAAACTAAATGATAGACAATGTGTTGGAGCATGTCTCATTGATATGGAGAAAGCCATCGATACGGTGTTTTTAGATGGACTAGTTTTAAACTCCTTCAGGACAAGTTCCCCAGACACTTTGTCGCCATGATGTGCAATATGTTATACGGGAAATCTTTTGTTGTAAATGATAGAAATCTGACAACAATGCGGGAATTCAAGGTCTTGAATGGTCTACAGCAGGGAACAGTTACTGCGCCTCTGCTCTTTTCAATCTTTATTCGCAAGCTATTGAACGGCTTTGATTTTAACGTCTCGCCAACGCGATCATTGGTAGCGTTTACTGATGATCTGATCATCTATACGGCAGACCGAAAAGCTACAATACTTCAGAGAAATCTCCAAAATATTTTCAATGATGTACAGCTGTACACTGACAATTGGCGAATGAAAATCACTGCGGCTCGACTATATAGTAGTAAAATTAAACCTGAAGCTAAAAATATCGCACAAGATGTCAGAGTCGGGAGGCGTTACAAGCGGATCCAAATAAAAAGGTTTCTGAATATAGAAAGGATTTCGGCGAATGCCGTTTCACTCTGTGTAACAGAAAATAATTCACGAAAACGGAAGAAAGGGGTCCCTTACTAGAGTAGGGAATAATTGTAAGTGGCTTTAGTTTTATCTTATATTGGTCGAATTTTTAATAAACTATAGAGTATTACTCAATTCGAATAAGGGTAATTGTAGATTTTTTTTCTTTCCTCGCTACCGTTCGACATAACAACTTTCCTTTTCAGGTGTGAAAAGAATTCTTTTCCCGGGACGTTGACCAGGCAGGAAGACCTGGAGAGGTTCAGTGAGGTGGTAGTGTCGTGGGTGCAGTGAAAGTTTGTGTCGTTCTAGGTAATTTCGGTTGCCCTGTTGTGGGATACTACGAGTTTTGTGTGGTGGCGAAACACCTTAACTCGTTCTGCGTGGTAGAGTTTTTTTTTAAGGTGATCTTCGCGGCTAAGTGGAGGCGAGCCCCAAAACTCGTATAAGAATTAATTTCGCGCCGGACGGCCCTCTTCTCGTTCGGACGACCAATTGAGAGGCTCGAAGAATCGAACGAGTGGCGCCCACGCCCGTCTTCGAGTGAGTTAGTGTGGGTCGGTGGAGCCTCTGCCGGAGTAGCCCCAATATAACGGTGGGGCAGCTAGGGAATCTGTAATAAATCTTCTGAACATGGGACTCAAATACTCTGTTAACGCCAACATCATAACAGAAGACATTGTCGTTGAAATCGAAGCCGGTATCAACAGACTGTCTAACATGCGCAGCGGAGAAAAAAGAAATCATACGAAGCAACACGGCTGATGCACTGAACAAACCATGGTGAGATTGAAATCGTCAATGAACTCAAAAGTTTTCCGGTCTACTTCATGAGGTTCATAAGGGTAACGTTTTGGTAATAATGGAAAAGACGGATTATGACAACCGAATGCGCAAAAAAATAGACACGGGTCCATATTTTAAATTTCGGAGCAGTCCTCTCCCTGATTCGATTAAAAGAGTCGAAAAAATATTAAAGGTATGTGAACCTTGGGTTCGGGACCAAAGAGGGGGCCCTGAAAGTAACCAACCCGTCTTTACCAAGGATCATAGGTCTCCCAAAAATTCACAAACCTGGCCAGGAAATGCGGGGAGATAATATCAGCGGAAAACGCCCCCACTCAGAAAATTGCAAAGTGGTTAGTCAAAGAATTCAGCAACATGAGCAAGAAGTTCATCACTCGATCAGTGGGAAATACAGCAGAGTTTATATCAAAAATCAGGTCCGGGGGGCCTTTAGAACTTGACGACAAGATGGTGTCGTTCGACTTCAAGGCGCTCTTTCCGAGCGTTCCTGTTACAGAAGCCTTTCGGTTATTGGAAGAGTGGCTGCTAATACAAGGACCTGGTGAACAATGGAAAGCGACAACAAAAATGTACATGAAACTTTTCAGACTCTGCATGAGCGAAAGCTACTTCACGTTTAGGGGAGAATTTTTCAAGCAAACTCGGGATGCTCCAATGGGAAATCCTCTATCGCCTTTTTTGAGCGAAATTTTTATGTCGAACTTGGAAGAACAATTACACAACGAAGGAAAACTTACGGCCATCAACTCGGCGTACCATAACATCAGTTTTACTTTCGAAAGGGAGTCGAACGAGAAACTACCTTTTCTGGACGTCTTGGTATGTAAAACCGGGAACGTATCGAAATTCGAAATATACCGGAAACCGACGGACACGATGCACATAATACCCTTCTCTTCCAATCATTGCTGGCAGCAAAAATGAGCGACATTTAACTGGCTGGTGAATCGTATGCTTACGCTTCCGCTGAGTAAGCAAGGTAAAGTGAACGAAACGGTTCACATCTACCAATTAGTGGAGTTGAACGGATACCCCACGAACGAGGTTCAAAATTGTTGTCCGAACGAAGAAAGCAGATGAACAGCAGGAGGGTTTCAACGTTGACGGCAGAAAGCGATCAGCCGAGGAGATTAGTTCTATCTCACGATTCAAAGACGAGCACAATGACGATGGAAATGAAAGTCCTAGAAATTGATCTCTTCACTAGCCGTGCCACCAAACTTCAATATCTATTAGCATCTACAAAGGACTCCATACCAAAAATGGAGAAGTGCGGTATCTAGAAAGTAACATGCGGAGAATGCAACGGATGTTACATTGGGCAAACTAGAACGTCACTAGGCGAAGAAGCGGTAAATTTCAGATCAAAAGTAGCTGAACACATGGTCTCAACGAATCATAAAATCACAGCGGATAACGTGAGCATGCTTAGAATTATCAACAATGCGTGGAAAATGGATGTAGCCGAGAGCATCGAAATTGTCAAACACAGCAGGCAGGACATTTGGAATGACGACCCTGATAACGGAAATACCTGGCTTTTTAAGAAAACCAAACAATAAATGTCAACTTTGTTTTAAATACCTTGTAAATCTTTAGGTCATTAATGAAAGGTTTCGTTCTTGAACGAAAGATAATTAAGGGCTCACTCAATTGTAAAACTTGTAGGTTTAAATGAGGGTGAGGTTGTTTGTTTTAGTTTAGTACTGAAGAAGCCCTGACGAAACAATATTGTTTACAAGTTTATACTAATTTTTGGTGGAAATCAAGGGATTTAAATTTTGTTAATTTTTTAAATAGATTTTCTTTAATTATTCATGTCGAACGAATTCATTTGCACAAGAAAGTACAAGCCGTGTGTGCTGTTTTTTTGTAGATTGAATTTAGTGAAAACTTCAGTGACGGTGCTACTTAAATATAAATAACGATAATGAAGTGCATAGTGGTAAACTGTTGAATTTACACATGCTCGCGGCCATCCGGCGTTTCCTTCCACAGGAAATTTCTAGTGATTGATGAATCATGAACTTTTGCACTTATCGGTTTAAGCCAGTGGCCAGTTTCATTTATAGTCTCGTTTTATTTTGTTAGTCATTTAAGGGAATTGTTTATAAAGGCGTGGCTTAATCTTCGGTTTAAACTTTTGACACTCAAATGCATTTCTTTTTACATTCAGCTTTTGCAAACCCATTGACCTAGCTAAAAAGTCTCATTTATAGGGGGCATTTTATAATGTGTCGAAGAGTTTCAATCGATATTAAATATAAGATTTAAGATAATTTTTCAGGACCAAAGTGCGCACTTTTCAGTTCTGATGCAAAATTTTCAGTTCTAAATTTCTCAGTCTCCAAACAAGCAGTTACTTTTCCATATTGAGTTCTCAAATTTCAAAAGAATATTTAAAATTTTCAATTCATGATTCATATTGTCCAAATCAAAAGTCACTTGCTTGTGTTTAAGTCAAAATTTGCACTTTTTAAAACAGAAAATTTAGTTTTCAACCCAAAATTTATACTTGGAACAAATGGTGGGTACTTTCGAGTTCTTGTGTAGTTAACTTTAACCTAGATTTTATCAGTTCCACTCTATATTAATATGTATTTAATTCACAAATAGAACAAAAATGGAAACCGAAATTTTATAGTGATGTGTCGGCAGGGCAACAGCTCTTTTGGAGTGTATAGTTAATTTTTAGGACTTTGTAGTAATTCACAAAATTCAGCCGTCTGTGTGGCATAGCAATTTACTCCGAAACCGTAGTTGGACGGCTTCCCTCTGTTGGGGGACCCCGGGGAGAGTAGCAATATGAAATTGGCAATCGTCAATAAAAGGAGACACACGAGTAACCAGGAAAGCTCCGCAGATGGCGGGTATAAAACTCAAATAGTGGAAAACAAATAAGAAGTGATTCGACTTCGAATTGAAAATCAGGAATTGAGACTACGACTAAAAAATCTCGAATATATGTACAAGAGAGGGAAGAAAATTCAAGATGCAGATCAATACGGAAACTAAGGCGAAGAAAGCTGTCAAACAAGTCATCCCAGAAGAAATACTAAGTGCTGGAGGCAGTAACGACAGCCAGAACTACTATGCAGCGCTGGACGGACTACAACAAGAAATGGACGTTGAAGAATGGATTAAAGGTAACTCTAATTAAGATAGCAATGATAATTTTATTCAATACTTAAAAGCTCACAGTTCTGTTGGTCCTTCTGAAAAAAGTTTCCAAAAATACAGAGAGAGCTCCGCCAATTAACGTGCTCAATCAAAGTGGAAAGGATATGGTTCAGCTATTGGCAGCAGAAAATAAATTAACCAATTTCGAAATTAAAAGAGTTAACGCCGAAAAATTAACAATTCGAATGAATTCACTGGTTGATTTCAAATCAGCTCAAAAATACACTGAATTCTAGGGAGATTCCACACTTCACCTATGCCCCAAAAAGTGAGTAAAACCAGACCTTTTTGTTGAAGGGCTTGGACTGCGGAGAAGATACTGTCAATCTTCTTCAGGTGTTCAAGGAAGCTGCACCTGAAATTGAATTTATCTCTGTTAAAACATTCGCGACTAGAAGGTCGACAGTAGAAGAAAAATTTACCACTTTATTTAGTGCAGATATTAAATAAGAGCAGTCAAAGTGCTCTTCAACAAATAAGATACTTGAACTTCCGAGTGCTGAGGTGAGAACGCCTCCAGAAAAGAGAAGTCAACCAGTGTTATCGGTGTCAACGATTTGGGCATTCGGCTGCCAACTGCGCCATGCGTTACCGATGCTTCAAATGCAAGGACGTGCATGCCCCCGGTGAGTGCAAATTGGCTTAGACAAAGCCAAAAGAGAAATAATACTGTGTTAACTGCGGTGTTTTTGGTCACCCGGCATCATATCGAGGATGCTCGCGATATCAAGATGCGAGAGTAAAATTTCTCCCAAAGCAAACACAACGACACCGCAGTGTCTTAGCTCCGAACTTCGTCAATCCCGGAGTATCATTTGCACTCCTCGCTATAGGACCAGCGAAAAATGCGGTAAATAATGAAGTGGCAATAATGAGCTGCTTCTCAAAATCTACCAGCAACTAAATGCTTTATCGGAGAAAGTCGATAAACAAGATACGAAAATTAATCTTGTTTTTCATCGTTTAGGGGTTTCAAATGCCTCAAAATAATTTGTCATCCAGTCACATTCCCATGGATAGGATTCATCTCATCTCGATCAACGTCAACTCCATTGTTACTATACATCGGCGAGATTATCTCCTTGAATTCATTGCTAAGCAAAAGCCTGACATCACGCTTCTCACTGAAACCCACCTCAATTCATGGCACTCCATGACATTCAAGGATTTTGAATTCGTAAGAAACGATAGGGTAATAGGACATGGGGGAGGTGGCACCGGGATATTGATTAGAAGACCCTATGGTTTCCAAAATATTGATAAAGTCGAATTCAAAAGCTTTGAATCTCTTGAAGTGTCCGTTATCAAAATCTTACTGCCAGGTAGGGATAACTTCTCCGTTATCTCTGCCTATGCAATTGGAACTGTTCTCAAGCTCAAGGAGGAACTCGATTCCTTGTTTGAAATACTCGAATTGAACAGGCTGCATAGTTACTATATTCTTGCTGATTACCTGAACGCCAAGCATACATCATGGCTGAACGCCACCAATAATCAAAGAGGTGTATTCCTGAAATCGTGGATAACAGAGAAACAAATTTGAATACAGGTGCAATCTATATGGGCTGCTTCCCAACATACCCTAGGACAAATTCATATTTGGACCTCTGCATTGCAGACGCAAGACTTGAATTCAACTTTAATAGTCCTCAACGCAAACTGGAGGTGCTTCCTTATGATAGCGACCATAACACAATCGTAATGGAAATCAATCATCAAAGGGATGATCTCTTCCTCATTCCAGTTCAACATGAAAATCATCGGTTGAATTTCAAAAAAACAGACTGGGGAAAGTTTCAAAAGAAGTTTAATCGCGAGTACCAGAAGCAATGTCCCCCTTCTGATGATGGCAACTCTTGCTCAATGGTTCCTAATGACAAGAATCTAACTAACGATGAAATGATCTCTATTTGTCGAAGTTAGAGAAGCTGACGTTGGTAACGCTTGAGAAAGTCATTCCCAAGATTAAACATCAAAACAATATGGAAAGATATGAAACACCAACCATCGCAAGGTTGAAAAGATTGAAAAGCCTTCTTCTCACACGCGTCAACAATATTTATCGACTATTTTTGGACTACAACCATCCCTCTTTGGCTTTGTTGAAATTACACCTGAAGAATGTCCGGAACTTAATCCAGTCATACTTCAGGAGTGAGGTCAGCAATCAATGGGCGGAAAAATTAAGGGGTATCAGCCCACAGGACCCAGACGGCGTGTTCATGAAAGTGAATAGCATATTCCGCAAGAAGTCTCGAGTGAAGGTATCGAATCTTGAAGTCACTAGTGATGAGATAAATCTTCTCGATAGGGCTGGTATCGAAATTGATAGTACGACTCCGGATAGAAATGGAAACAGGATTATATGTGAAGGATTGGATAAACTTGCCCTGATTGGAAAACATTTTGAATTGGTTCATCTACCAAACCCTGAGAGAGGGAAAGAAAATCAAGCCTGAACGGCCAATCAATTCTTCATTTCAATGAAACATTAACATCTGACCTCATACCGAGCTTGAATCTTATTGATTATTTTGTCAGCTATGAAGACTTGTGCTTCATATTTCGCAGGATAAACAACAAGAAATCATGTGGTACTGATGGTATTCCAAATGTAGTTCTCCGACATTTGCCTGAGGTTGCTATTAGGAATTATTGCCTATTGTTCAACCACATGTTGAGCAATTCATATTTCCCAAATGAGTGGAAAAAGGCTAAGATATTTCCGATCTTGAAGAAAGGAAAAGATTCTTCATGCCCCGAAAGCTATCGCCCAATCAGCTTGCTGCCTAACATCAGCAAGGTGTTTGAAGTGATACCCAAAAGCGCATTAAACGCCCACATTGAGGAATATGAGTTGATGCCGAATTGCCAATTTGGTTTTCGTGCCAGGCATTCGACCACACATGCAATAACGAAAGTAACATTAGACATCTGTTGGAAACTAAATGATAGACAATGTGTTGGAGCATGTCTCATTGATATGGAGAAAGCCATCGATACGGTGTTTTTAGATGGACTAGTTTTAAACTCCTTCAGGACAAGTTCCCCAGACACTTTGTCGCCATGATGTGCAATATGTTATACGGGAAATCTTTTGTTGTAAATGATAGAAATCTGACAACAATGCGGGAATTCAAGGTCTTGAATGGTCTACAGCAGGGAACAGTTACTGCGCCTCTGCTCTTTTCAATCTTTATTCGCAAGCTATTGAACGGCTTTGATTTTAACGTCTCGCCAACGCGATCATTGGTAGCGTTTACTGATGATCTGATCATCTATACGGCAGACCGAAAAGCTACAATACTTCAGAGAAATCTCCAAAATATTTTCAATGATGTACAGCTGTACACTGACAATTGGCGAATGAAAATCAATGCGCAGAAGTGTGAAACAATCTTGTTTCGGACAACGCTGCAGGGGATCAGTCAACACCTGAAACGTAATTGGAAAATTTTCCATATCATGGCTGGCGAGGGTAGTTTAGAACGAGTGCCACATAAATCCTGTGTTCGATACCTCGGTGTTTATCTCGATCAGTATCTGTGCTATACTGAACATGTCAAAATCATGCTCAGTAAGGCACGAAAAGTAGTCATGGCCCTACGAAGACCCTTTCATTCCAAATATATTGATCGAAAGGTCAAAATTATCTGTTACAAGACCCTGGTTAGACCAGTTTTCACATATGGATGTCAGATCTGGTACAACCAAAGTGCTAGTACTATGGGAAAATTAAGAGTTTTCGAAAGGAAATGTCTTCGTGCATGTACTTGTTTGTACAGAAAGCCTGAGACGGATTGGAAGCATTATATATCGAATAGAAGAATTTATCAAACTGCTCAAGTGACAAGAGTAGATATCTTCATATTGGAACTTCTTCGGAATCATATCGCAAAATCTGTGACTGTGAGTGAAAACCCTTGGATTTGACAGCCGTTCCACCCTACAGACTCGTATATTGCGACTTGCCTCGCTACTGGCTTCGTTCCTCCAGATGCATTCGTGTATTTGGACATGAAAACGATGTTTTTGATTCTGACGGCGTCCCAGTCATATATCACACATATAGACGGGGCACCGATAAGAAGATAAAACATCCTCCGAATTTGAGTTCAAGAGACCAACAATTCCAATGGAGATACTCATTTGCTAAATTCGTTGATGCTGATCGAGTTGAGGTGGGGCAATCTAGGTATTGGTGGCTGAATGACAATGTCTAAATTATTCGTGTTTATTTTCAGTTTTTGTGTTTTTCGTTACTTAGTTTTTGAGTTTTAGCTCATTATTGCTACATTTAGTGTTGTTTGTTTTTGTTAAAAATTAAGGATTGGTTAGGTACATGTTATGTTTTATGTTAAGAATATTATAATAGTTTTTTAGATAAAGTTTTTGATTGAATTTGATTAGAATTAGGTTATAAAATATTAGGTGAAGGATCAAAGTTCACTGTTGCGTTATAGTCATAAATAATTTTGGAAAAGTGTTGGCAGGTTGTTTCTCCTTTTTCCAATCGAATCATACTGTGTCCAAAAAATAAGGTGACATTTGAATTTAAACTGCGCGCATCGAAGGATTTGGAGAAATATTTTTTTTGGTTGGTAGTACTGTCAGTGACATCTATGTCAAATTTACATGTCAAAATATTCATTAGTGTTTGAGATACGCGTCGTTTTGTGAGCTGTTAAAAGTGAGTTTTTCGTTTTGGAGGTGTCGAAATTTGTTGAATTTGCATTAAATTTTGTTTGCGGAATCAATTTTCTGCTGAGGATACGTTGAGGATTGTGCAGAAAGCCTTTGGTGATGAGGCTATGTCTAAAAAAAATGTTTACAAGTGGTATAGTGAGTTCCAAGCCGGCCGTGAACGTGTCGAAGACGAAGAGTGTCCTGGGCGACCATCAACCTCTTCTCTTCTTCGATTATCGTGGTGTTGTGCATTATGAATTCCTTCCGCCGGGCCAAACAGTCAACAAGGAATATTATTTGAACATTATGCGTCGTTGGCGTAACGCTATCCGCCTAAAAAGGACGGAATTGTGGAAAGACAATTCATGGTTTTTACACCACGATAATGCACCATCCCATACTGCACTCGTAATTCGTGATCATTTCGCCAAAAACTCAACCCATATCGTTCCGCAACCACCGTATTCACCTGATCTGGCGCCGTGCGACTTCTGGCTGTTCGGCAAGCTCAAAAGACCGCTCCGGGGACACCGTTTTGATACGATAGAGGAGATTCAAGCCGCAGCAAAGACGGAACTGAAGGCCATCCCGGAAACGACGCGCATCTCAAACACTAATGAATATTTTGACATGTAAATTTGACATAGATGTCTCTGACAGTACTACCAACTTAAAAAAAATAATTCTCCAAATCCTTCGACGCGCGCAGTTTAAATTCAAATGTCACCTTATTTTTTGGTAAAATATGTAATAATCTTAATTTGAATTTGCTATGGTTCTTTTTTGATCAAATATGTTTAACTGATAATGTGTAAATTTAGAGAGCCATTAGGGCCATTAAGTTTTCGTATTTTTATTGTTAGGAATTTGCTTTATATTCTTTTAAAATTTATAACGGTTAGTATTGAATAAAGCGCTTTTGACTTTGACCAAAGATAGATCCCTTGGCAACACTCGATGTAACTTCCATCTCTATGGCCCTGTATCGTATCGTAAAGCTAGCTTCGGTCCTTCAGGTAGTTCCTCAGAAGCCGCAATGGATATTCTGGAAGTTGAAAAGGGTTTTCTAGCTTATCCAGAATATCCAACCATCTAGCGGAGTTGAAGGTGTTCCTAACGTCAAGTGTCACCCACAGGACAATCCGTCGCTTGGTGCGGCTAAATGCCTCTGCCTTTTGGACCGCGCTCACCTCCTCTGCTATCGCATCAATGGTGGGGCGTCCTGCTCTAAAGCCATACTGCCGAGGAGATAGCCCCAGCAGCAAGAATTGCGTCAGTGATGTCATTAGCAGGTGATAAGCCACCCAAAAAGAATAACGAGCCTAAGAAGCGACCGGGAAATTGCTAAAGTATGCAACCAAAGCCATTGGGCGCTAAGGAAGATATTACTCGAAAAGGTAAAGGAAGCAGGAGTGAAGATATCTGATAGAACTTTACAACGAAGGATGAAAATGCTAGGCTCTCAGTGCTATCGCCATGCTAAGAAACCCCGTCTACCAGAAAAAATTATCAGGGCTAGATTTTTTTGTGGTTGGGAGGTGGATGCCATTCACGCACGAGTTGGGCGCTCCCTGCTTGCGAGGGATTGTACTTCCCACTAAACCCGTGTACAAGCCGGGGGATTCCTCTTCTAGCGGGAGGGGAGGGAGGAAGAGGAATTGCCAGAAAACCGATCCTCCAGCCTCGACTACCCAGGCTGCTGTGAGTCCTTGTTATCTTTTATAACTACCCGAACACAATGTGTCACATGGTTCCATTTGTCAACCGAACCAAGCATCACCGCGACTACACAATCCTGGCTGAGCTCTCCCGTCTCCCTGTAGAGGTCCTGTCGCAGGCTGTCCCACTTTTTGCACCCAGAAATATGTGGCAGGCATCGTCTTTCTTTCCAAGGCAAAATGGACAGTCCGGGGACTGTGACTCACCAAGCTTGTGCAGGTAAGACTGAAAACACCTGTGCCCGCTCAAAAGCTGGGTCAGATAGAAATCAGTCTCACCATGCTTTCGGTTTAGCCACGGTCACAGATCTGGAATGAGCCGCACGGTCCACTTTCCTTTTGCGCAATTCACCCAAGACTACTGTAAATCGTTGTGGGCGCTATCTCTACTCGCGGGCAATGGCGTCTCTTGTGTCCTCACTTCGACGGAGATAAATAGCACGGCGCTCCCTAGCAGTAACAGGCATCAAGCCTACAATAACTCTCACCTTCGAATCAGAGACGTATGAAGACGCAATCTTCAGAGCGCCTCTTACTGAGAGCGTTGGCCTATATTTCTGTTTCGTATAGTAGCTCTGACCCTACCCCTTCGTTCGTGTCCTTGCTATAGAAGTGTTACAAAGTTTCTCGTCCAAGAAAACGGATTTTAATCTTATTGACAATCTATGGGAAATGCTTAAGCGTAAAATCGTTGAAATTGTGATAGCAAATAAGGAACAACTGATTGCGAGGCTTATACAAGTCTCGGATCATGATCCTAAGATCAAACAAAATGCAGTAAAGTGCATCAGAAGTATGCCCAGCAAGATAAAAAAAAGTAATAAACAGAATATGAAAATATTCACATGCAAACAAACATAAATTTTACAAAATAAGAAAGCAGTACTTATCACGTTCATTTGCGGATAAAGACTATAAGATTGCAATAAAAATTAGAGGCAATTCCCTTGATCTCGAATTTTCAGAGTTCTTGGTTCTTGTGTTTAGAGTTAGGACAAACTTGATAGTGTTTCTAATTCAATGACCGCCGAAAGCATACCCGCGTATGCAAAGGTATTGGTCCAATCTATTGTTGGAAGTTACGAATTTTTATCATCTTCCATGCTGTAGCCTTACTTTCGCCTGCTTTTTTTCAATAGAACTTTATTCATGCACATTTATTGCATAATGATTATGAATAGGGCAATTATATGTCCACAATAACTACGGAGTTGAGTCAATAAGACAATAACTCCAAAATTTTTCCTTGTTCACAAAGATTTTACTAAACTTCTCATACCGAAGGGGTTAAGGCACAACTCCATTCCAGTTGGAAGTTCGAGGTTATGTCCAATTGGAAAAATTCTAGAACATCTAAATCAAGATTTAAATCGTACCTTTTGTATGAATGTGTCGTCCACCGCAGCCACATTTGCATAATATTGTTGGTCTGCCAACAGGAACTGCTCCCAACATTTCTTCTGGTCTTTTACACATGTGCCAAAGGGTTCTTGTAAATTCACGTTTACCTACAGTACTGCGAATGCCACTCGACAATCCAACGAACGATGGTAAACGGAATAAAGTTTTTGCTAGTCCACTCATTTTGATTGTGATTTGAATACTCTGTAACAACTTGATATTAAAATAATTCGCAAATTCGGTTGTCACTGCCGGCAAATGGTTACCTTCCCTGCAATTGAAATGTCGTCAGTTGTTCCGCGACTGTAAAATGACAAACGGAACGCGAAAAAGAAATTCTGTGTGATGAGTGGAAATGAAATAAATTTGTGTTTCGTTTCATAATTTCGTTTGATGGAACCTTTGAGGTTCCGTTCCTCAAAGGATGGAACAAATGGATATAAAATGATTGGGAACATATGAAAATGAGAAACAAACAAACCTTCATAACCTAATATCTAATATAAGAAATATTTCCGATTCTTAAAAACATATTTTCTTATTCTGTGCTAATAATTGATCGAATCGAACTATTAATTTTCGGAATTGCACTATTTTAAGAATTAGGCTACCCATGCCTATGCAAGCCAGAGAGTTTCAGTCTAAACTTAACATTTAATGAGTGAAACTTTAAAAATGGGTAATTTTGTTTATTTTTGCCTTTCTTGACAATTAATTTCAATTAAAAATTTCAGCTAAACAATTAAGAATAATTTGCGAAGACTTGGCAAATCACCCTCATTGTATACACGGCCCCACTCTGCTGTTTGCACGCACTCGTCAAAATTCGGTGGACATTGACTATTTCTATGGATGTTCTGCCTGTAGGAGTAGAAAAGAATGCCCCGTCTGGATATGTAAGGACAACTATGATCCAAATTCTAAAAAAGATAGCTACTGGCCTCAGAAACACTTTGAAACAGGCACGATGAAAAAAATGATAGGGAAAATGGTATAAATTTGAATGATTAGTAGAACGAACAAAGTAAACTCCTGATTTTAACAGATTAAAGAAGCAAAGATGAAACATCGAAGATACTGTAATAATTGTGGCATACTTTTCAGTAAAAAAGACGAAAATGCATACGATCACGGTGACCATGATGTGTTGAAGGGTCTATCTGACGATCAGTTGCGGGAACCAACACAGTTTTTAAAACCAATTAGCAATGACAAAACGAATGCACAATATTTTTTCACCGAAAAGACGTTGAGAACTATAGCTATTATTTTACGAAATCTGAAAATAAGGTAACAAATCTTCTTAAATTTCTATCGATAAATTCTTTCACATAAAATATTCTGAATTAGTTATCATTATCTCATAATATTTTTACTATACAGTAGAGAACGGGTGTGCCAAACACGCATAATTACACAGAAAGCTTATGTGTTGACTTCTGGCTTTTCATACATTTATGGTCGAATAAGTGCGCACTTGTTTCGAACACGTACATACATTAAATTTGACATGGCTATGGGCATATGGTTTTCTATAGCTACATATTAGAATGCATCCATAATTGCAAACATCTGTTGCAGTCTCTAGTTATTCGGTTTCCTATAATTTAATTTGCAACGCAACGTTGGGATTTCGGGTCATATACATTAATAATAAAAATTAATTTTTGAGTACAAGGGAATTGTATTTTGTTAATAATATAGCATCCCATACAAGAAATCAACTTCGCCGTAAACAGTCCCAAGCCCGATTGAGAAATGAGGGAGGATCCGCTTGTTTCACCAACCCACAGCTTCCATGATTCCTCATCCTAAATCCCATGACCAAATGGCACTAGTGGCCTCGGCGTCGCACATTGGGTTTACTGGTTCCGCAATGATGGGACATTAAAAGTTGATAATTGTTAATAATTGTAAACACGCATACAGCTCTGCTACTAAATTCTACTTAAACCTCCTTTGTGGAGACGTAAGAAGGTGAAGACGAGTCTTCCGCACCTGGTAACGGAATCGAAAGTAATAACCATGCCACCGGAATGCAAGTGGCGCGACGGGGTAACTCCCCGTCCCTGGAAACCATACACTGTTTTAAAACAAAGGAGCCTCGGAATGGAATGGATCTACGGCAACGACCTCGCAACTGAAAAAAAGACTATAGTATTGGATTCTGGAATATCAGATCACTGAATAACCCTGGTGCGTAAATGGCATTCACCTCCCAACCACAAAAAAAAGCCCTGGCGCTGTTAAGGGCCTTTTATAACAGGCCAGTCTATATAAATTAAACATACTGGGAATCCAGAAAACAAACTGGACTGGAAGTGATATTCAAAATACGGGATCGTGGCACAATATTAAAAAGAGTTCCCACTTTTGAATATTGTGTTCCCACTTTTGAATATTGTGCTAGACAACGAGAAGTCTGAGTAGCCTTTGTTGTGGATAGGGAGTTTAAATCGCACGTCATTGATTTTAAGGTAGCCAATGAACTAACTCCGCCATAGATGGTCCTAAGCCCGTTTGAGAAAGGAGGAGGGAACCCCTTGTTTCCCCAACCCATAGCTTCCATGATTCCTCATCCCAAACCTCCCAATTAAATGGTAGTAAATGCTCTCGGGGTGCACCTTGGGTTTACTGGTTCCCCAATAATGTAACGTTAAATGTCGAGAAATGCTAATAACTGTAAATACATCTACAGCTCTGCTACTAAATCCTACTTACACCTCCTTTGTGAGGACGTAAGAGGGTGAAGGCGAATCTTCCGCGCCTGATAACGGAATCGACGTAAGAACCATGCCGCCGGAATGGAGGTTGGGCGACGGGCTAACTCCCCGTCCCTGGAAAACCTTTCATTGTTTCGAAACCTACGGATAGGCCTCGGCATGGATTGGACTCACGGCAACGACCTCGCAAACGAAAAAAGGACTATGGTATTGGATCCTGGAATGTCAAATCACTTAAATACCTTCGCACTCTTAAGGACCTTTTACAACAGGCCAGTCAATATCAATTAAAAATACTGGCAGTCCAGGAAACGAATTGCACTGGAAACGACATTCAAGACATGAGATAGCACACAATATTTAAAAGTGTGAAGCCTACTGGAAAATGAGAATTCGGAGTGGCCTGCATTGTGGATAGGGAGTTCAAATTGCACGTTATTGATTTCAAGGCAATAAACGAACGGTTGTGTGCGATCCGTGTAAAAGCGAAACTCTTCTTGGCTGATTAATGTTCACGCTCCGACCGAAGAAAAGGACGAAGAAACGAAGGAATTGTTTTATAATCACCTGTAAAGACTGGTCGACTCATTGCCCACAAACGGCACAAAAATTATTCCGGGTGATTTCAACGCTAAGGTTGGCAATGAGCTATCTCATCGGGGAACGACTGGAGGATATAGCCTCCACGATGAAACAAATGACAACGGCCAGCGCCTGATTGACTTTGCATGTAGCAGAAATCTGATATACGTTCGACTTGCTTCGCACATCGACGCATTCATAAAATGACCTGGGTATCAACGGATGGCAATACACAAAACCAGATCGATCATGTTCTCATCCAACAACGGTGGGCCTCGAGCATACTTGACGTCCGTACATACCGAGGAGCCAACTGTAACTCAGATCATTACTTGATCGAATTAACCTATCGATGTCGTATGTCAAAGGCATATTCGGCGAAAACCAGCCCGCTACAAAAATTTGACATCGAAAGGCTCCAAACGGCGTCTGTGGCCGAAGATTTCACGGAGACCCTCGACAACCAGCTGACTCCCATCTTATCAGACGCATCGTTAAAGACGAGCCACGAGCTCTGGATGGAAGTGAAAGCGCCTATCAGGATCGTGGCAGAACAGACGATCGGACATCAAGCCCGGCGTAAGAGGAATGAGTGGTTCGATGATGAGTGGCAGAATGCGTTAGATAAAAAGAATCAGGCGTATAAAGAATACGTAGATAGGAAAACCAGGACGAAGAGAGAACACTATGAAAATCTCAGAAGACTAGCGAATAAGATAATTAGGATTAAGAAAAGAAAATACTATGACGACCAATTGAGAAGTATAGATGTAAGTTTAGCGATCAATAACACAATACAAGCATACAAAGTAGTGAAAAGCCTGAAAAGTGGTTATCAGCTCAAAACCACGCTCTGTCGTGATAACAGCGGCAATATAATCGCTGATGAATCAAAGATTAAGGAAAGATGGGCATCATATTTCAAGCACCTCCTTAATCCTCCGCACAGCTCCAGAACATCGGAGGCTATAGATGTCTGCCATTGGCCCCACCAACTCTGGATGAAGTTTGTTCCATCATCAAAGCCCAAAAGAAAAATAACGCGCCGGGCATCGATGAGATTCCAGTGGAGCTCATCAAATATGGTGGCAGTAGTGTTCATTAAGCTATTCACAAAGTCATCCAGTGCTTTTGGCAACAAGAACATATGCCAAAAGAGTGGAGCTAATCAATTATATTCCCTATCCACAAAAAAGGTGACAAGCTACAGTGCGAAAATTATAGAGGCATATCACTACTTTGTACGGCGTACAAAATATTTTCTAAAATTTTAGAAAATAAAATCGGATCATACGCCAACAATTTTATTGGGGAGTATCAACGTGGTTTTAGGGCAGGTAGATCAACAACAGACCAATTGTTCACAGTCAAGCAGGTACTTGAAAATGCTGGGAGTTCAACATAGACGTACGCCAAATTTTCGTTGAATTTAAGCAAGCATACGACAGTTTGATCGTAACATACTGTACCAAATAATGCTTTACTTTGGTATCTCAGCCAAATTAGGGCGTGTCACTAAAATGACAATGACTTCGACGACCTCCCAAGTCCGCATCAATAACCAACTCACCGATGCCTTTGATGCAAATATCGGACTAAAATAGGGAGATGGGCTGGCTCCATTGCTATGTAATTCGGCTCTGAAGTACGTCATAAGAAAGCTACCTGTCGATACGCGAGGTACATTGCTATACAAGTCGAGCAAAGTAGTAGCCTATTCGGACGACAGCAACATTTTGTCACGGTCATTAACAACTGCCAAAGAACTCTTCCTGAAACTTGATAGCGAAGCAAAACTAGTAGGGGTACAAATAAATGAGAATAAAAAAAAGCTTAAGACGAAGTCGAAGAAAAATACCTCAAACACACAAAATATCACACTTAATGCATACAATACCGAAAATGTTGGCGAATTCGTGTATTTAAGGTAATGAAAGAGACGAAATACGCCGAAGAATACAGCTCGCAAATAAAATATTTTATTCAGTTTTGATGATCTTGAAGACCAGTTGTATACACAGGAAAACAAAGCTCCAAGTATACAAATCTGTGATAAGACCTGTGCTATGCTATGAGGGTGAAACAAGGACCATAGTCCAAGCTTCCGCAAATATATTGAACGCCTTTGAGCGACGAGTCCTGAGGCGAATAATCGGAGTGAAGCTAGACGGGGACCAATGGCGAATTCGATATAACCATAAGCTGTATGAAATTTTTGAAGAGCCGGAAGTCTCAAGGATTGTAAGACTGCGGAAGCTGCAATGGGCTGGCCACATGAATCGTATGGACGAACAACGGATATCCGAAAAGGTATTCGTTGGGAGAACTGAAGGCCGGAGAACGGTCGGAAAACGGGGAAACGTTGGTCTGATAGTCCATTGCTGCTTGGATTTCAAAATTAGAGGACGCGGTAAATGGACCGAGACTGATCTTTTTATAATCCAATGAAAATTATTGAATTGACTTGTAGTAATTGTCACTTTTTATAGAAAAATAACAAGAGAAATGTTGAGTTAAATAGATACATTCTGTCTTCTCATTTGAGATCTCAAAAGGGTATGCGACTCGCCACGTTGGCTGGCTCCTCCGCCTATGAGCTAGCCATTTGGTAAGCTCTCCCTCTTTTTTGCATTTCAGGATCTCTCGCCGTGATTTTTGACCTTCTTCACAAGACATAGGCCAAGGTATCACTTAGAATCCTTGATCCGGCTGGGAGGGGTGTGAGGGGGCACCGCCACCATCTGAATGCCCCACTCTTATTTGTGCGCCGTAAACCTTCGTGGGAATGACGTAATCGCCTTGCGTCTTGCACGCGGTTAACCAGGCATTGGCGAAGCGTTTCTCTTGACAATCCTTTCGGTAGGTTACTTAAGCCATCGACACCTATCCACGGTTTCGGTCGTTTGGCATTTCTGATTTCTGGTCACCGGAAAAGTAAGTGCCCCGCGACACCACAAAGCTAGCTTGCCAGCGCACTTACGAGTCCCCAGACAAGGCCATCTCCAGTTGAGCGTAAATCTTGCGCTTCCTGAGGCAGCAGTCTACCGCTGCAGTCATGTACGGACGAAATATCCTTTCAAACACTACAGGTACATGCACTTGTTACTAAGAAATCTAGTGAAATGCTCAGACTACGTACGCCTGTTATTTATCCTCTATCGCATACGAAGTCATATATGGCTTTACGATTTCTTGATCCTGTTTTTACCTGAAATATCACTGCAAATTACCCAAATCGCACTCACAAGATATTATGCATCTTTATCTCTAAAAAAGTGTCCTTTTGTTTCGTTATGTATCTTCATGCCAATGCATAACGAAGTACGACAAAAAAAAAAAAATATTATTTTGTTACAGCTACACTTAGTTTTTCCTAAGATTGTTAATTATTAAAGGTTTTTATAAGATTGTTAATTATTAAAGTGTTAATTATTTTTGTTTTAAAAATTTACGGGTATTTCGTTTATTTTTTATAAAAATGTGTTACTTGCAATAAAAAATGTATTCTTAAAGACGTTTCATATTTTTGTTCGTCATAAATCATATATCATGCAGTAGGGGGTGAAGAAACCTAGGGACGAGTTCTTGGCAAATTTAAGGGTACCGGGAAAAAAATATAAAATTCATAAAATGTACTATTATTAACAAAGTATATCGAATTTTAACAAGTCTAACTTTTAACCGGCAGAACTATTTTATTTCAATAGCAACACATACATTGCCAAGGACGGTCTGGGTATAGGACATCCAATGTCCTCAATAATGTCAGAAATATTCTTACAATCTTTGGAAGAAGTTGTAGTGAATATGAGGTATAAATGTCCGTAAAGGGCTGCAGCGATGGTCTGCTGCCTCGGCGAAAGAGGATGGTAATATCAGCCGAGATTGGCCTTGTGTGGGGACGCGTGAATGCGCTGGCAGACTAGCCTTGCGGTGTCGTGGGGCGGGTTCATTCCCCCAGCACAAGGACCCACTACAAAAGAATTTCGCATTCACGAATTCACGGGTGTCAAAAGAAAGGTCGACCGAAGTTGAAAAATGTAGGTAACTAACGAAGGGGAAAATTGCTTGCTCAGAGAACAACCCGAAACGAGTCAAAACAGACGGACTTGGGGAAACTTCGTCGTTACCCGACGATTCTCATGGCCCACAAATAAGAGTGGGGCACCCGGATGGATGTGGTGCCCCCTCGCACCCGCCCAACCGGATCAAGATCCAAATGTTGACGTGGCCGTATATCTCCCGTTTGAGCGGAAAACTCACACCAACCTCCTTTGTATGAGCCCTCCCATCAACGGGAAATATGGATGCGCCCGATTTATGTCATAGATTATGTGATCGGGTCACATAACTCTATGTCATAAAACAGGCACGTGAGCGGAAGACCACTCAACCCGGCAAGAGCCCCTGAAACTAAGAACAGGTGGAGCGCGCCCGATGGCTAGACCATATGAGCGAATAAGCCTACCACCGGTGCGGGTCCTATGCCCGGTCTGATAGAGTGAATGGAAAGACCGGATTTATAGTTTAATCCATCATTCTATTCATTATATATATATATATATATATATATATATATATATATATATATATATATATATATATATATATATATACATACACAAATATATATATATATATATATATATATATATATATATATATATATATATATATATATATATATATAAATATAATTTACTTCTTTTCATACAATCGCGACGTAGATAACAATATAAACATTTCCTTCGTACCTTCTTCGCTTACTAATATCGTTTAAAAGCTCAACAGACTTCGAAACATGAATGAGGTCCACGCGATTCTTTTTTTTTTTTTTTTTTTTTTTTTACCTCCATTCCCTTCCACTCTCTCCATCACACTTTCTTCGTCGCACTACGCTCGTGCGATCTGCACTTCACATTTCGTCGTTTCCTCAGGTGTGCCACCCAGGCAATGTATAACACATCGGTATAAGGGGGCACACAAAAATATGTGAAGTCCTCCGGTTAAACTTGTCTTGTCCATATCGTGATCAGCTCTCAGAGATAAAAAAAAATTATAAATTCGACGCAGTAAAAAAAACTCTGAGTTAAAAGAATAGCTGTCTCTTCAAGCATCTCGACGATAGGGTCAACAATGCCCTAAGATGCTATGTTGAAATTACTGGACTGATATTATAATATTAGTAGGTGTTTCTCGAGGCATCTCGAAGATAGGATCAATAATTGACCTAAGATGCTATGTTGAAAGTTTCTGCACTGAGATTCAATCGTTATTCATTAAATAGTTTCTAAGTCTTTTCTTGAAAACCATAAGAGAATTCGCTTCTTTAACTGATTCTGGAAGATTGTTGTATATACGAAGGGCGTCATTTGTAGCATCGTTCTTCAGGCGATCTGTCCTTGCAAAAGGAATTACAAATTGGTTTGCGTTCCTAGTACTGTATTGATTCTTTTGTGAGACTTTAATAAATGGTGTTTGTGACGACAAGCTGAGATTTAAACTTTTGAAGATAAACTTGGCTTTCTCCATTTTAATGATTTGGTTAAAAGTTAATGCGTTACATGATTGATACACTATGTTTGTTGGTGTGAGCCTTGGGAGATTATGTATATTTTTATACGCCTTGGTTAATATCCTGGAAATTATATTTAGGTGTTGCTTTGAGGACTGACTCCAAATTACCACTCCGTAATGTACTTTTGACAGTACGAAGGCATTCAGAACAAGATGCTTGATTTTTTTTGGAAATTCCTCATATCTTCGTAACAATCCAATTATTGGTGCTAATTGCCTCCTTAAGTTGTTTATATGCGGGAGCCAGGTCAGACGGTGATCGATAGTAAGGCCAAGATATTTAAGTTCGAGCACTCTTTGCAGCTTTTCACCATTAATTTTTATATCAACATCTATGTCTTCCCTGTTCTTTTGCTTAAAGATAATATATTTTGTCTTTGAAATATTCAACGCTAGTTTATTCTCTTTCAACCATAAATTATATGAATTTAGATCCTCGTTGATAGCGTCTCCGATGTCATTTTTATCGCGTCCCGAGTAAAGAAGCACTGTATCATCAGCATATAAAAAGTAATTACCACTTAGCCTGCATGTATTTAAATTATTAGTGTATAGAAGGAACAAGGTTGGGCCAAGTATTGAGCCTTGTGGAACACCTGATTTCATTGGTGCCGGGTCACTCAGAACATTATTAAATGCTGTTTTCTGCAGTCTGCCTTTTAGGTAATTTTGAAATAGTTTATTTGCTGTGCCTTGAACACCATATGCTTCTAGTTTTCGAAGTAAGAGGTCATGATCGACCGTATCAAACGCTTTCCTTAGATCCACAAAAATGGCAACAACATAATCCCCTACATCAAGTCTCTCGTTGATGAATCGCGTTACCGAGAGTAGAGCGTCAAACGTTCCCTTGTTTTTCTGAAAGCCATATTGGCGGGAGTTTAGGATAGAGTTATCTAATATGAAGGATGTTAAGCGAGAGTTAATTACTTTTTCAAATATTTTACTAAATCCAGTCAAGAGTGCAATTGGGCGATAATTATTGGGGTCCGATCGATCTCCTCCTTTGAATATAGGTACAATTTTTGCAAGCTTCCCCTCTTCAGGAAACGTTCCGTTTCTGATATGCTCATTTAAATAATTAGCCACGAGTTCTGCTATTTCATTTTTTACAAGTACAATTTCCTCCATCGTGATCTGATCAATACCTGGAGCCGTATTTTTCTTCATTGCCTCAATAGTCTTAAGAACTTCGTTTTTATTGGTTGGATGAATATGAAACATGGAATCGGGTGAGATGTTAGCGTGATCTAGCCTACTTGTTGGGACATCACCAAGCTCTTTGGTAATTTTTTCGCCCACAGTTGAGAAAAAGTTGTTCAAGAAAGTTGCTGCTCCATCTGGTTGTGATAAAATATTAGGGGTCACTGGAGAAAACTGCGAATCCGGTATTAAAATTCGGGGGGGAGAGTTGTCTTTTACTTCATTTATTATCTTCCATATTTCATGATTGTTATCTGCCGCTGTCTCCAACCTTTTAGCGAAGTAAGAGAATTTAGCTTCCTTCACAAGACGTTTTGATTCCTTTTTCGCTTGTATGTACATGTTTTTTAGCACACGATCTTCCATGTTCCTTCTAAAGCTTATGTACGCCTTTCTCTTTTTAATACTGGCTTCGATTACTCGCTTTGTTATCCATGTCTGCTGGCGGCATCTAAGCTTTTTCTCGACGATGGAGTAACGTTTGGACTCTGTGATCATATTCGTAAGTTCCATTAGGTTTAAGGGACTCCGGACTTCTAATGACCTTTGCAGATGTGATTTGAAGAGTTCTTTGTTCAAGTGTTGGAATGTTTTGTAAACAGGTTTTTGTTTTTGTGCGCTTATGCCTTGGATGCTTATTTTGAAGACACGATGATCCAGCTCTGGCCAATCCTCAAATATGAAATTGATTTTTCCCGCAGTTGACTTATCGTTTGTAACGATATGATCGAGGCACGTATGCGAAACAGGACGAGTAATTGTTTCGTTGTTGATGATAACAGCACCATTAGTATCCAGTACATCCTTGTAAAGCCTTGCTTCTGAGGAATCGGTAATTACATCAATGTTTGTGTCAGCTACTGTAAATAAATTATTTTCTGAGGAATATAGGTTGTCGAGTACCGAGCAGAGATCTTGCGCATTCAGACGGTTCGGGTTATAGAAGGTACCGATTTTAATTTTTTTGCCTACGAGGTTTAATTCGATTATTATAATATTATATTTATCAGGTGTATCGCGTTTAATGATGAAGTTTATTTTATCTTTTACAAAAATAGCTGTCCCACCACCTCTTCCAGGTCTGCAGGAGAATACCGAGTTATAACCCTCAATATTAAAATATTTCGATTCCTCAGGATAAATCCATACTTCGTTCAGTATCACCACATCTATCTCAGGATTTTGCTTCAAATAAATCTGCATGTCATTTAGTTTGTGCCGTAAACTTCTTATATTGGCATACAAGAGCGTTAATTTCGTCCCAATTAATCGATTTGCGTTGTTAAAAATCATTTGAACTCGTATTCAATGCTCCTCCTAGCAATTGTGATCCTTCGCTGGTATTCTGCGCACTCCGTAGAGTCTGCTCTGTGGGAATAATCTACGTTCTTACTATTTCCTGCACAGTTGCAGCATTTCTCGCACGAGCTCTTGCAATCCTTCGTTTCGTGCTTTCCTCCACACTTAGCACATGTTTGCTCTCCTTCACATTTTGATGTCTTGTGGTTGTATTTCTGGCACTTATAACACCTCGTTATATTGTAGTCTTCCTTCACAAGGTAAGACCCATAATCAATATTGATGTACCTATTCACCAGTCTTTGGTACATACTCCCATTTACCTGCAGAATATGCAACCATTTACCATTTTTTGTTCGTCTGGCATGAACCAATTCCAGTTTATCATTTTCTCCAATATTAGGGTTCAGTGAGTGAATTTCGTTAATTAACTCCTCATACGAAAATTGTTTTTCTAGTCCATTAATTACTAGCCTGGGTTGACGAGATTTTGTCTCCATGACATCATATTCATCCTTCAGGGTATCCTTTGCAATGTTGTAGAGCGAGGTTGTATTGTCATTTGTGGAAGTTTTTATGATGGCACCACCATTACGAAGAGGACGCATCAGTTGGAGAGGAATTTTGCATTTTGAAGGCTTTATTTTCGACTTGAAGTCGATGAGTGTTTTTTCAGAGGATGAATGCTTCTTGGGCTTAATTATGATTCCTTTTTGCGAGGTAGTATTTGTACGGCGTTCGGGTAGAAAAGTGGAAATACTTTTCGTCATATCCGCATACGAAGGTTTTCGCGTGGATGAACTTTTATCAATTAAGGTGGCCACGGTGCTTTTCAGTTCTATTAGATGGTTTTCCATTTCTTTCATTTGGTTGAAGAGACGATCTTCTTTAGTCTTTTGGTGTTGTGACTTACACGAAGGACACATCCATATTCTTCATTATCATTACTATATAAGCCAAAATTCTTTACACAATGAACGTTTTACTCGTTTGAATAGTTGTCGTTCAAGAAAATTATATCATAGAATAATACAATATATCACGGTTAAATTTTATTTTTAGATTGCATTTGTAAATCATCAAATTTTTATTTTGCATGTCCTCTGGGATATTGCACTTTCATTTCTTTAACTTTAAACTCGTATGTGAGTCCCTCTCTGAGAGTGCGATTCGCAATATAGATATATAACATATATGCATGCGTTTTACAATGAATTTATTTATGTAACAAATCAATTTTTATAAACAAGAAAATCAATAAAATATATTTAATTTATGAAAAAAAATGTAATATACAATAATTCAAGCAATATAGAACAAACGGGTACTTACCCATCCTCCTCGGCGAGCGCTCGTAGATGGGGTGGGTACATCTGCAACTTCTTCAACAAAAAAAAAAATTCGTTCCTTTCTCAAATTTTTATAATTTCACTTAACTTCTTTGCTTTAAATTTTCTTGTATTCTTTTAGACGCACGTCAATATTTAATATTTTAGCACTTTCCGCTTATAATTTAGTAATTTTAACTTATATTAACTTTAGGATATATATATACATATATAAATATATATATATATATATATATATATATATATATATATATATATATAACATTGTAAACTTAATAAAGGGTGATTCATCACAAATGTACACATTTTTGTCGAAAAAAAACCTAGTTTTTGTGAAGATTGAGCTATAATGTTTATTTATTATGAAAATTTGGTCCCTTACAATTAAATATGAAATATTACTTCGGGCGTATGTGCACCTCGTGCTGCTTTACAGACTATCAAACGATGATTGTAATTTTCGATGACATTTTCGCACATTTCCGGCGTATTAGGCGTATGCTCGAATATTGTTTTTTAATGCTTCAGCAGTCTGGGCAGCATCAGCGTAAACACGATCCTTCAGAAATCCCCAAAGGAAGAAGTCACAAGGAGTCAAATCACACGATCTCGGCGGCCAATTTATGGGTCCATTTCGTGAAATTCGATTTCACGTAGAGCGCGAAATGTTTGCACTGGCGATTCATTATTTTTGTAAAAAGTTTTAACAATAATAAAACGTTCGGCTGATGTGTATGACGCCATGATTAGAATTGTAAAAGACCAAACTGTCATAATCTGTCGATATATGGACCTGAAGTTGGTGCTAAATAAGAGTTAAGGCCCATTCCCATGTGTACACATGTTATGAATCACCGTATATATGCAGCGTGCACTGCCTACTCCATATCAAACTCTTGTTTCGCGCCGTCCAATTTATGCAGCAAAGTTACTGTTTTATTATTATATGTAGATTATTGTAGTTTTAGCACACACTTCCTCTCTGAAGCAACGTAAACGCGTCTAAATCTTGACTAACGCATGTATTAAAGTTGTGGAATTGTGCTTGCTTTTTTTATGAAATTCAGTTCTTGTTTACTTTCTACCTCAACAGCAATTCTCGCACAGCCACTCTTTCCCATCTTCAAACTAACTGAGGCAAATGACGGACAGCAGATTGATATGCATCAACGGCTGCATTACCACACTGAGCGGTAATTTTCACTTTGGTCACCTCCAATTCATTACGGACCAGCAATTTCATTTTATATTCCCCGTTATTTTTAAGACTTTTCCCTTCGATGAATATACAATCTCATGTTAGCTTTTACTTTATTAGTTTTCCATTTCGCTAGAGTGAATGAATCGAATTAAAAAAATTTCACTAAAATTGTCAAAGTTACTACTGATTTACATAAATCTGGTTAATGGATTTCCCAATTGCACGTGAAATGCACGAATCGCACAATCACGGAAATAATCCCAATCGCTTTACGCACCCGGCTACTTCTTGACAATCATAAAACCCCGGGCCTATCTCAAAATAAGCACTTTCATTCTGAATTTAACGGTTTCAACAGTTATTTTTCCCGCTTTATTGAGTCAGCCACAAACTCAAATCTAAACGCGTATTTGCACTTGTTGGATGCGAGGTGTCATGCGCACAATAAATTCTGAACATGTTCCGCGTGAATGAGTCATAGGGGTCTTTGGATTGTTTTATTTTGATTTTTCGACGATTTAGCTTTATATTAAATTTTGTTTTTTATATATACTCAGCTTCGGTTCGTTTTAAAGAAGAATTTTAGACATTTAAATAGGGATTTAACAACAATTTATGTTAGAAACCAGCACTTCACACCAACTTCACACCCGTTTGATAAGATTTCCAATATTTTCTTTCACAGCTAGGGCAAATAGCGATGCTACACAAAGCCCCACAAATTGATGATATTGAATCGCAAATCTACATAATATTGGTGGCATACGTACTGGTGCTAACCAAAAATTTTAGCACTTAAACATGACGTTAATTGTGTATTATTATTTTCTTTTTGATAGAAGAAAGGCAGTCAATTAACGCGTCCTTGTATTCTTTGCTCCATCAGTTAAAGGGGCCGATTCCAAATCCTCTGGTTGAAAGCGGAACTAAACAAAGAACAAAAGTGCTATGCGAGGAATCTCCCACCATGACTGACTATCCAGGAGACTGATAAAAGTAGAAACCATTTATACACAAAGCAAATCTTTTCTCGTTTCTTATATGCTTTCCGATTTTTCGTGTCCACGACGCTCAAAGTTATCGCCACTACGGATTTCGAGTTTTTGACTTCGTCGTTTTGCCCACTTACATGTATGTGCTGTTACAACGGATCGACCGAACACTTGCTTTCTCGTCCGCTACGCTTTTAGTGCCTCGATTTGTCTTCACATCGAATTCAAGGAAGGTAAAGATTAAACACTTCAGGGATTTGCTTGTTTGGAGGAAATAATTTGAAGAAAAATGGTCAACATGAAAAGTGGCACGTATCGTAAGAAAATTTATCACTGACGGCTGCGGCCATCGCAACAGAGAGCGAGCGACACACCTCCGAATTGTTTCAGCACGACGAGGAAACTTTCTTTCTTACACTAGAAACGCAACGAAACGTCTAAATTTAAGGTATTCATTCGGGGATTCAAAACTCAAAACAAAAACACGCCAATCCAATTAAAGTTTCGCGTATTAAAACAATTTCTTATTTTTCTTTTCTTCTCGCTGCCGTTCTCCGCGTCATTCCGTGTCGTGGTTTTCTCTCGAACCCCCCGCGTCCACGCTCGTTGGCGATTTCCAGCAGACTCCCCTCGCTTAGCTGAACTCCATTGCATTCCATCATGTAATGTCCCGTTAGCCTGCACTAAATCAGTGTTTCCAAGTCCTAAATTGCAATGGGCAGATTTAAATTTTTAAAAACCAAAATTTAAATGAAGTAGGAATATTTTAAATGAACTAAAGAAATTTAAATGAAGTAAGGAAATTCAAATGAAGTGAAGAAATTTAGATGAAGTAAGGAAATGAAAATTTTAAATAATAATAATAAGAAAAACTATTCTACAAATTACAATTACCGGGGAAATAATTACATATTTTTTTTAAATCTGCCATTACAATTTGGATAGGAGATAGGAGGGTTTTCGAGCAGATTGCTAGTGTGACTGCTCGATTACTACAACGTCTTTATACCCAAAGTTGTCAAAAGATTCAATGTAATATTTTACAGACGATATGTGGATGACTTTTTCATCGTTATTGACTCACAAGAAAATAAATAAGACGAGCTACTTACCTATATGAATTAAATTCACCCGAAAATAAATTTCACTATGGAAAAAGACACAAACGCACAACTCAACTATAAGGACCTAACTGCGACACGCGAACAAACACGGTTGGACTACAAAATATACAGAAAACCAACCACAACGATCATACCATACATGAAACATCTAACCACCCCGCACAACATAAGCTAGCAGCGTACAGATCGATGGTGCAGAGGCTTCACTCCATCCCCATGACTCCTACTAACTACTCCAACGAACTAAACAACATTTACAGAATAGCTAATAATAACGGATACAAACAATGCGACATTGACAAACTTGTCACACAGTACAAACAAAAACAGGAACGCCAACCGACTGAAACTCATAAGAATGACCAACAGTGGGTTTGGTTAACATACGTAGGCAAAGAGACATACAAACTATCAAACTTACTTAGGAAATACAAATTGCAAACTGGATTCAAAACGAACAACAACATTGGAAACAAACTGAAACCAAAACTGAATGACACACCAATATACGAAAAAAGCGGCATATACAAACTGACATGCAAGGACTGCAACATGGTATATATAGGAAGGACAACGCGAAAACTAACGACAAGATACAAAGAGCACTTACGATCTTTCTTACACAACAAGGCAGACTCCAATTGTGCGACGCACCTCCAAAACCACACACATGAGCCCGACGCTATGACATACTCTATGAAGTTGCTACACAACATCCCAGAAAGGCTTGAAATTTATAAACATAGAAAGACAGACAGTAACATTATCAACGAACAACTTGTTACCAATTCCGACGCAATTTTCTCAGTACTATACCACACTCTTAGACGAAAACGAGATGTAACAGAACAAACCGAGATCCAACAAGCAAAAAATAATTTAGTACTTGACGTAATTTACTACCTGACCTAATTACCCATCCTGCGACTATATAAAGTCATCCCCTTCAACACATCCTTTAGACACTGAAGATGACTCGAAGTAGTCGAAATGCGTCTGCTCACACAACAAAGCAAGGCTCGACGGCTTTTAAAGAAAAAAGAGAATTGGCCTGCGGATATCAAATAGACAAAATTATTGACATCATCTTTGAGTTTTAGGGAAGTGTATAGATACCATGGATTAACAAATAAGAAAATTAAGATAGTCATATTTCACATTGCTTTTCAAAATATTACATTAAATAACCAGCTTAGCTTTTCCTTATTTTTCAGTAAAGTGATATGCATTGGCGCGCCTCGGTTACATGAGTACCTTCTAAAAACCTCCAACGAAATACAAAGTTATTTAATGGACATAGATGAACGGCTTCTAAACTTCTTTTCGGATGAAGAGTTTGCATGGTTTAATATGTTTAATAATTATTTCTTTTTGGGAAATTGCCAGCAGGAACGCTTTGAAACTTACATAATTGAGAAAGGGTATGAATTGCATTATTTTTTAGATGAATAATCCGAATCAAATGTTACTCCACCAGTGATACCAAAACTCTCTTATTTGTCGACCCACCATTTGGTTGCCGAACCGAACCATTAACACAAACTATAAAAGAAATTTCTCACAAGTATCAACAATTGAATGGACCGACCACAATTTTACCAGTGTTTTGGATCTTTCCATATTATATGGAAACGTACGTGAAAAATTCCATGCCGGAAATGGACATGTGTGATTACAAAATTGATTATTCTAATCATAATTCATATAGTGATGAAGCGGATACCGGGAGAAAATTCGGTAGCCCTGTGCGAATTTTTACTAGCATTCCTCTAAAATTTATTAAACTGCCACAAAGCGAAGACTACAAATATTGTTGTCTGTGTGAAAGATGGGTTGCCGCTGAGAACTTGCACTGCTCCCTGTGTCGGGACTGTCCTTCGAAAAATGGTCAAACCTATCAGCATTGCCAGCTTTGCGCAATTTGCGTTAAACCTAATTATGTTCATTGTCGTACATGTGGCCGATGTACGCAGGCAGGAAATCATTCCTGTAAAGAATACCAAGCATCAGTCAATTGTTGGATATGTCGGAAGAGAGGACATTGCGAAAAGAAATGCGAAGAGTGGATTGATATATTGAAAAAGACCGGAGTTCAAGCCCATATCAGTAATGTTAAAAAGGGAAGGCGACGTTGTCTCATTTGCCAAAAAGTTGGGCATAATGAAAAACGATGCCCACAAAGGCAAGCACTCCTGAAAGAAAAATCATTTCTTGGCGAGATTTCAAATTTTTTTACTAGATATGACGACTGAAACAAACTTGATTGCATTTTATACAACATCAAAATATTTAATAGAACTGCTAATTTTCACAATTTTAATAATAATTAGTTGCTGTACATTCTGATTGAACATTCACTACTTTTCTATATATGTATCTAAACAATATTTATGAGTTTGATTGTGAATAAAACCTTATTGAAATGAAAATGAATTCTTTATGAAATAATTTTGATAAAGAGCTTTCAGGTTGTCCACAATTTGCGTCCAGCGTGATTTTAATGGGACCAACAATTTCTATATGGATTTAAATCGGCTACGATATTGCGCCTGGCTTTCCGCTTCGTTTGCTTGCAGTGAATGTCAGCTACCTTTTCCTGGTGGATTATTTTTGAAATCGTTTGTTACGTAGTCAGCATCAATTTCCTTGAATTCAATATTTTGCTCTTTCATAGCTTTCTGTAAAGACAAAGCAATTTTAAATATGCATTTTGGACGAGCAAAACATTTTTCTACCTTTACACATTCTTGATACACTTTGAAAATCGGTGCGCACATTGAATCATCCGTTTGGCCTTTCAGAAACTTTTCCGAAAACCAAGTATTAAAACAAGCATCGTATTTCTGTTTTAATTCATTGCAATCTTGTCCAATGCTGTTCATTTTAACCAATTGATACGTGTGAATACATTCAAACCTGAAAATACTGATATTTTATTAAAAGCTCTATTCTCATTTCTAGCTGTATTAGAAAGCTACTGCCATTAAACTTTGTGGAACTTCTAGAAAGTTTTGTGGTGAAAAAAAAATTTTCAAAGAGTTTTAAGGGGGTCCCCTCATATAGAAGAGTGACCCTCAAAAAAATGTTTTCATCAAAAGTGGTCAAGTGGGGTATCATATTAAAGCCCTCAAGGATATCTTTTCAAAACAGGTCTTAAAATTACTTTATCAGTATCGAGGGAGGGAAAACGCACGAGATTTAGGCGTACCCCTCGCGATTGGAAACCTATCATCTGAAAAATCAGGAAAAAACTATGAGTGTAGACCTTTATCAGTACAACAACAAATACGTTAGAAGTCAAAATTCACTCAACTTTGTTAGTAATAGCATGATTTATAAATTTTACACTTTCTTGGATTAAGTCGTAAGGGCATCCTCAAATTCAATAAAATTCAATAGGTAAATGCCTATTTACAAGTTTAATTATTATTGAAAATTTCAGATAGATCGAATCGTAGTTAACAAAGTTATGGGGGTTTAAATGTTCCTGTATTAAAACAGCAACTATACATGGCTATAGGACAATATACACTTCCAATCAACTCAGGCACTACGGGTTTGTTAGGATTTGCATGAAAGTTTCAGGAATTATATTAATGATGAATATCTTTGAGAATTTGTTCAACGGGTGACATCCGTAATCGTAAAACAAAATGGTGGCCGTTTTAAATGAGAATATTGCATAAAATTGTGTTATTTTTCGCGAACTTCAACATTTAAGGTATGTGCTATTAACACTTGATTGAATCTATTTATGAATAGCTAATGATAAGCAGCTGAAAATAATCGGTAAAAGAATTATGAAGGTAGATCCAATAACTTAATGGTTGAAATTCGTTCAACTTTGGTAATAATAACAGGATTTCTTAATTAATAGTTTCGCCAGTAAAACTGTATTAGTATGCATTAATTGGATGAAAGTAGAGATTTAAGTGTCCTTGAAAAGGTCCTTATACTCTATTTTAATAGAATGTGCAGAAGCTATTGCCGTTTGAATTTTCTCCGACTACAACTATCAAATACGGTTACTACATGGGCTTTCCATCAAACCAGACACTAAACTTTTGATTGTATTTTTTCCAAATATACAAGTATAATAGAACAAAAAGACATTTAAGATTCCACTTAGTTATTGGTTTAGCAATATTGCAACAAAGTGTTGAACAGTTAGAATGGAGTAACACCGGTTTTTCTTTTAAAGCAAAATATATTTGTTGTGCATGTTATTAAAGTTTTTCTTGAATTCAGTCATTCTATACTCTTAAGTCTGCGTATCGTAGGTTATGTAAAAAAAAACCTTCTGACACGAGCGCAGTTCTGTCTACTGAACTTGTTATTTTTTAGTTTGTTCAAAATTCCGAAGCGTAATGAATGAAAAATTATTAAATCGTAATACCTTGCAACATTCAACTCCATTGAATTCGTAGAATATGGATTTAGACGCTTTAAAGATATTGTAGGAGACTTTAGACTCCAGTGTATTACCGATTCCCTTGCTGCCCCACTGATATATTGGGGCTACTTGGCTGAGGCTCCACCGACCTAACTAACTCGGGCGTGGGCGTCGCTCGTTCGATTCACCGAGCCTCCAAAAGGTCGTCCAAACGAGAAAGCGATCGTCCGGAGCGAAATTATCACCTGGAAACGTTTTGGTGCTCACCGCCGACATCGTAATCGAATTGTTGCAGCCTTACCGCTCAACGAGCCCGACGCCCATTCGGCTCCCGCAAGTTAAGCCATACCAGAGAGTGGTGATCGGTAATCACCGTAAAGTGCGACCCTTCCAAATAGGGCCTCAGTCTTTCCACTGCCCACAACGCCGCCAAACACTCCTTTTCGGTGGTAGAGGAATTCTTCTCCGTGTTTGAAAGACCACGACTAAGGTAACATACTACCTTCTCTCCCTCTGGATGGCTCTGGCTTAACACTGCACCCAAACTACGATCGGATGCATCCGTCTGGACATTAAACGGTAAGGCGAAATCTGGGCATGTGATCGGCTCCGATGATAGCATCGCCTTGCAACGCCTGATAGCCAACTCACACTGCTCCGTGCATACAAACTTCTTGGTTTTGCGGAGTAAGTTTGTGAGAGGTGCTGTGAGCGTGGCGTGATCCGTAATGAAGCGCCGATACAACGATACCATTCCTAGAAATTGTCGCACTATCTTCACATTGGTTGGCTGGAGAATACGCAGTCAACCAGCCGGAGTAGCCCCACGTTGGGCTCCAAATATTACCGATTTCCTTGCCGCTCCACCGATGTATTACGGCTACTCCGGTGGAGGCTCCATCGATCCAACTGACTCACCCGAAGATGGGCGTAGGCACCACTCGTTCGATTCACCGAGCCTCCAAAAGGTCGTAAACGTTTTGGTGCTCGCGCCACCTAGCCGCGAAGATCACCTTCCAAGAACCCTACCACGCAGTACGAGTTAGCATATTACACACAGAACTCGCAGATTCCCGCAACAATTATCCCCTAAAAACATTTTGGCGCTCGCCGCCACCTAGCCGCGGAGGTCACTTCCCAACACCCTACCACGCAGTACGATTAAAAAAAATATTACGCGCTGAATGCATTTGACTGACAGTTCGAACAGTCAGTAATGTTTATTTACATCTCGACGCTCATCTTACTTGGTCCATGGTCGTTTTTAGACTAAGTTATCGTAAACAATCCATTTTTTATCATCCGTTATGATTCTTTTTAGAAATAGGTCGTTTTGGTTACGATTCATCAAAGAGCCGCATATATTAATGCGTTTGGTGAGGTGGTTTTCCTTTAATTCGTGAGGAACCAAACATTCAGTTTGTTTACGTAGCCAAGCTGTTATAAGTGCAAATAAAAGGTTGAATTCGATAGGTCGAGCATCTTTGCTATTTCTTGAGTTGTCATACGCCAGTTAGTTTCGATTAACGCCTTTATTTTATCGTCATCAGTAGTGGTTCGACGAACAGTATGTGGTACATCTTGCACATTAAAATTTCCAAAACGATAGCGAACAAACCAACGCTGACACTGGCGTTCAGTAAGGCAGTCCTCACTATAAACTTCACATAATACAACAATAAAATATCCGATAATGCTCTCTTTGATTGTTCATTTGCAAGCTTATTTTTAACCGATTTTATCAGTTCATCACGTATATTTTTGTTGTTGCTTTTTTTATGTATGTTCACGCATAACTTTCGAACGGAGATAGAAGAGTCCTGTTTTTTCGGCAAATGAAACGACTTTCTTCCTGTTAGGTCCCATTTAAAGGACTAAAAATTCAATTAACGGTAAGGGACTTTTTACTGTTAAAACTATAAAATTTCCGACTTTCACCCCGATTTTGCAGCATAACTGATCGATGCGTGTAAGGATTTTGATTGTAGAGGTTTCAAATGAAGGAAAACATACTTGACTAAAATTATCGGTACAGAATTGTAATCCTTTCGACTCTGTAGATATTAACAGTTCAATGTGGTACATTGATGTCGAGAAACCGAATTTTAATGGTATTTCGTACGAAAAATGCCAATTATTTTGCATTTTTCAAGAATTTGATAGAGATACTGATTCGTTGCTGAGGCAGGAAAAAATTGATCAGCATCCTTAATTTTCTGCATAAATGGTACACTTTAGTCAATCATTTCTACCAGAAATAACCAATTTGTTTAAATGATAGATCTAAAGTATAGTCTTTAAAATAGTATATAATAATATAAGCCTCGCAATCACTACTACATGGAAAACTACATGAGAAAAAACGACATAAATTATCGAACAACCCAATATAAACTTATAAGAGCCAGAAATACTCTATGGCAGGAATGGGAAGAACTCGACAAATTTCAGTAAAATGTGCGACCAGACACGAGGCTATAATTTTTCATCATGACAACGCTCGGCTGCATGTTGCAAGACCCGTGAAAAACTATTTGGAAAATAGTGGATGGGAAGTTTTGGCCCTCCCGCCTTATAGTCCGGACCTTGCTCCGTCTGACTTTCATTTATTTCGCTCGATGCAAAACGCCCTCACTGGAATACGCTTCACTTCAGAGCAAGGCATACGAAATTGGATAGATTCGTTTTTGGCCGCCAAGCTGGCGCAATTTTTTTGGGGTGGAATTCATAAGCTGCCTGAAAGATGGGAAAATGTTGTAGCTTCCTATAGACAATACTTTTAATAAAATATATTGTAAGATTTTTCCACAATAAAGCATCAAATTTCGCTAAAAAATTCCGGTTATTAAGTTGTACATCCAATATAATATAAGTAACCAAGATAATTGTAATAACTGATATAGTGAGGATAAATATGGAGACTAAGAAACGAAAAAGTTAGCTCAGCTTACGTGAAATGAAACGAAAAAATTTTTAAATGTGAAAGTGTAGCCCAAAGAAAGAACAATATAAGAACTAAAACACACAAAAGATGCAACAAAAACATGTGACTAGCAAAGAAAGAGTTGGAGAACGCGTTTCTTTAACTTTTCTATTGCATTCTCTAATTCTGTTGATGCAAATGTGTAGTGGGAGAAGCTATTTTAACAAAATTCATTTAAAAGAAAATGGGAAAGCAAAATATTTGGCAATTTATACTCATCTTTTAATAACCTCAACAATTATCACTTTATTTATTTTCTGTATATTATTGTATCTATTTTCTTTATATTCCTTGGTCGTAGATTTTTACCGTATTTGCTATTTGTAAAAAATATAGGAAGTACATTACATTTTAAAGTTAATTAGTATTTAGTACCATAAAAAAAGCAATTAATTAAAATTAATTGAAAAAAAAGAAAAATAATTGGGTCGCCCTCAAATTCTCGGAATAACATGCTTAGGGATCTTGATTATAACTGAAGACAATGTTAAAAGAAAATGCAGATCGAACAGATCTTACGTATACTTTGTTAAACATGTATATACTCGTTTAACTACTAAGCTTGGGACTTCGTGCGGTTTCACTTCTCCCCCTTCCACCCCTCTTTCCTTTAGGTACATCGTCTCCTCTTTCTAGTAGGCTTACGCCGCTCGTCCAGTTCGAATTCACCCTTCGACCACCATGCAACACCACCAACATGCCTCCAGCTACATCGTTTCCCCTTCCTTCTAGGGTAACGCCGTTGGTTCGGTTCCATTTCTCCCATCAGCCTCCAGGCCCTCAGGTCTGCTTCCCCTTGCTACTAGGTTACGACTCCTGTCACTTGGTTCCACTTTTCCCTTCAGCCATCATGCACCACCACCTAACATGCCTCCAAGTCCATCGCTTCCCCTCCCTACTAGGCTCACGCCTTCCGTCCGGTTCTCCTTCTCCCATCAGCTTCCTCAAAGTCAAAGTCAAAAGCGCTTTATTCAATGCTAATCGGTATAAACTTGCAAAGAATATAAAGCAAATTCCAAACAATAAACATACAAAAAATTTAATGGCCCAAATGCCTCCCTAAATTTATACGTTATCATTAAACATATTTCTTCAAAAAAAAACTCTAGCAAATTTAATTAACTAAAATTATTACATATTTTGGAAATCAGTTGGAAAAAGGAGAAAAAACCAAAAACTATCCTAAAATTATTTACAATCTTAACACAACAGTGAATTTTGATTCTACACCTAATATGCTTTAATTTAATTCTAATGAAATTCAATCAAAAACTTTATTTTATACTAAAAAAATTCTATAACAAAGTTCCTAACCTAAGCGTTTGACCTTATCTCTAACTTATACCTAATTTTTAACACAAATAAACAATACTAAATGTAGCAATAATGAGCTGAAACTCAAAAACTAACTAACGAAAAACATAAAACTGGAAATAAACAATAATAATTTAGACATAGTCATTCAGCCACCAATACCTGTACTGCGCCGTCTAAATTCGATCAGATTCAACGAATCTAGCAAATGAGTATCTCCATTGGAATTGTTGGTCTCGTGAACTCAAGTTCGGAGGATATTTTATCTTCTTATCGGTGGCCCGTCGATATATGTGATATATGACTGGGACGCCGTCAGAATCAAAAACATATCGATTCATGTCCAAATACACGAATGCTGCTGGAGGGACGAAGCCAGTAGCGAGGCAAGTCGCAATATACCCGTGTGTTGGGTGGAAGGGCTGTGAAATCCAAGGGTTTTCACTCACAGTCACAGATCTTGCGATATGATTCCGAAGAAGTTTCAATATAAAGATATCGACTCTTGTCACTTGAGCAGTTTGATAAATTCTTCTATTCGATCTATAATGTTTCCAATCCGTCTCAGGCTTTCTGTATAAACCAATACATGCACGAAGGCATTTCCTTTCGAAAACTCTTAATTTTTCCATAGTACTAGCACTCTGGTTGTACCAGATTTGACATCCATATGTCAAAACTGGTCTAACCAGGGTCTTGTAACAGATAATTTTGACCTTTTGATCAATGTATTTGGAATGAAAGAGTCCTCGTAGGGTCATGACTACTTTTCGTGCCTTACTAAGCATGATTTTGACATGTTCAGTATAGTACAGATACTGATCGAGATAAACACCGAGGTATCGAACACAGGATTTATGTGGAACTCGTTCTGAACTACCCTTGCCAGCCATGATGTGGAAATCCTTCCAATTACGTTTCAGGTCTTGACTGATCCCCTGCAGCGTTGTCCGAAACAAGATTGTTTCATTCGCCAATTGTCAGTGAATAGCTGCACATCATTGAACATTTTTTGGAGATTTCTCTGAACTATTGTAGCTTTTCGGCCTGCCGTATAGATGATCAGATCATCAGCAAACGCTACCAATGATCGCGTTGGCGAGACGTTAAAATCAAAGCCGTTCAATAGCTTGCGAATGAATATTGAGAAGAGCAGAGGCGCAGTAACTGTTCCCTGCTGTAGACCATTCAAGACCTTGAATTCGCGCATTGTTGTCAGATTTCCATCAGTTACAACAAACGATTTCCCGTATAACATATTGCACATCATGGCGACAAGGTGTCTGGGGAACCTGTCCTGAAGGAGTTTAAAAACTTCTCCACATCTAACCACACCGTATGGAAGGGTTTCTCCATATCAATGAGACACGCTCCAACACATTCTCTATCATTTAGTTTCCGACAGATGTCTGATGTTACTTTCGTTATTGCATGTGTGGTCGAATGCCTGGCACGAAAACCAAATTGGCAATGCGGCATCAACTCATATTCCTCAATGTGGGCATTTAATGCTCTTTTGAGTATCACTTCAAACACCTTACTGATGTTAGGCAGCAAGCTGATTGGGCGATAGCTTTTAGGGCATGAAGATTCTTTTCCTTTCTTCAAGATCGGAAATACCTTAGCCTTTTTCCACTCATTTGGGAAATATGAATTGCTCAACATGTTGTTGAACAATATGCAATAATTCCTAATAGCAACCTCGGGCAAATGTCGGAGAACTACATTTGGAATATCATCAATACCACATGATTTCTTGTTGTTTATCCTGCGAAATATGAAGCACAAGTCTTCATAGCTGACAAAATAATCAATAAGATTCAAGCTCGGTATGAGGTCAGATGTTAATGTTTCATTGAAATGAAGAATTGATTGGCCGTTCAGGCTTGATTTTCTTTCCCTCTCTCAAGGTTTGGTAGATGAACCAATTCAAAATGTGTTCCAATCAGGGCAAGTTTATCCAATCCTTCACATATAATCCTGTTTCCATCTCTATCCGGAGTCGTACTATCAATTTCATTACCAGCCCTATCGAGAAGATTTATCTCATCACTAGTGACTTCAAGATTCGTACCTTCACTCGAGACTTCTTGCGGAATATGCTATTCACTTTCGCGAAAACGCCGTTTGGGTCCTGTGGGCTAATACCCCTCAATTTTTCCGCCCATTGATTACTGACCTCACTCCTGAAGTATGACCGGATTAAATTCCGGACATTCCTCAGGTGTAATTTCAACAAAGCCAACGAGGGATGGTTGTAGTCCAAAAATCGTCGATAAATATTGTTGACGCGTGTGAGAAGAAGGCTTATCAGTCTTTTCAACCTTGCGATGGTTGGTGTTTCATATCCTTCCATATTGTTTCGATGTTTAATCTTGGGAATGACTTTCTCAAGCGTTTCCAACGTCAGCTTCTCAAACTTCGACAAATAGAGATCCATTTCATCGTTAGTTAGATTTCTGTCATTAGGAACCATTGAGCAAGTGTTACCACCATCAGAAGGGGGAGATTGCTTCTGGTACTCACGATTAAACTTCTTTTGAAACTTTCCTCAGTCTGTTTTTTTGAAATTCAACCGATAATTTTCGTGTTGAACTGGAATGAGGAAGAAATCATCCCTTTGATGATTGATTTCCATTACAATTGCGTTATGGTCGCTATCGTAAGGAAGCACCACCAGTTTCCGTTGAGGACTATTAAAGTTGAATTCAAGTCTTGCGTCTGCAATGCAGAGGTCCAAATATGAATTTGTCCTAGGGTATGTTGGGAACTCCGACCCATATAGATTGCACCTGTATTCAATTTGGTTCTCTGTTATCCACGATTTCAGGAATACACCTCTTGGATTATTTGTGGCGTTCAGCCATGATGTATGCTTGGCGTTCAGGTCACCAGCAAGAATATGATAACCATGCAGCCTGTTCAATTCGAGTATTTCAAACAAGGAATTGAGTTCCTTCTTGAGCTTGAGAACAGTTCCACCAGTAACATAGGCAGGGATAACGAAGAGGTTATTCCCACCTGGCAGTGAAATTTTGATAACGGACCCTTCAAGAGATTCAAAGCTTTTGAATTCGCTTCGAGGTCTCTGATTCCGCTCATTACTAGGCTAACGACTCTTTTCGCTTAGTTCCATTTGTCTCTTTCGGCCATCTAATCCTTCGGGCCCTCTATACGTCAGTACACTCGGTCTTTCAGTGCCTCAGGTACGTCATTTTGCTGTATCACGATTATCTTCCACTGCTTCGGCTTCCGCTTTCGTTTTCCTTTCAGATCGGCGCCCTTTACGATACAGGTATGCTTTACGTCCAGTTCCGTTTCCAGCTCCAAATAAATGATAAGTCCTGAAGATTGACAATGCAGTATCTTAGGGCATTCAGACCCTATCGTCGAGATACTTAAAGACAGCAAGATTTTCTAAACTCGGAGTTTCTACTGCATCGTATTATATATATTTTTTTATCTCTGAGAGCTATTTACGAATTGAATTAGACTAGCAAGAAAGGAGTACTTCACAGCATTTTGTGTGCCCCCTTATACCGATGTTTTAACATTGCCTGGGAGGCATACTTAGGAATCGGCAAGGTGTGAAGTGCAGATCGCACGAGCTTTGTCCAACAATGAAGAAATGATGGAGAGAGTGGTAGGGAATGGTAGTATTTAAAAAAATGTCCTCATAAAATTGTTCTACCGTTTGTCCATTTCATCATATATGAGTAACACTAGATAATCTACAGTAACGTTGAAGCTATAGAAATAAAATAATGTATCTGCCGACAGTTAAAATGTGTTCAACGCGGGTTTTCACACAAATACATATTGGTAATAATACTGTAAAATTGGTTAATCACGTTATTTACATACATCGAATCTATAATACCTCACTATCAACTAACATGTACAGATATTCACCTAATCAAATATTAATCTCGATTGATACTCTCAACGCATAGCAAGCGTAGTGTCAATAATTTTTGTAGATAATTTAATTATTGAATGTGGGTCATGTTCACTTAAATCACACAGTATATATTTCAACAATAAGAGTAAACTTACAAGCTGTAGCAGTTCGAGAAGCATGAGTTCTCCACTTACCATATGGTGTTTTCTAGAGCTTAAACATTAGATTTATTAACTGCGATTCGATCAAGTATTAATTAAAATTTTTTAAGTCACGACTTTATTGAACACTAAAGATAAAAATTATAGTTGTTATCACATTAGATACTTTTGACAGCTATTTTGCACCGGATTATGGAATGAGGAATGCTGTCACGAAATGGAAGAAATTGTGTTTCAATTCTGTTCCGGCCTCAACCACATATGGTACGATTGAAAATGACATCGTGGAATGGGAATTTTATTGGACAGCAGCATGAAGACTTGTAATTACCTTCTAAGCTTTCTAATTAGTATGTTAAGTTTGTTTTTTGTATTTCTATAGGAATAAGAATTTTATTTTGGCACATAGGAGCAATGATACAATGTTTTGCAATGAAAGAAACGCTCATATGACAATAGGCTGTATGTAGGCTATGTTTTAAAGTTTGTAAGTAAATTTTTATTCTTCTTTATCATAACAGAAAAAATAAAATAATTAAAGACTGATGCTTTAAGTTCATAAAAAAAATTGTTAATATGTACAACCGAAAATATAATAAATAACATTAATTTGGCAAATGGTAATATATGCAATTTGTTATTTTGGAATTATTTTTGTCAGGTTACTTTGGAGTTGATTTGTATGTTATTTACCTACCATCCGAGGAGAGCGTAAATACTCTGAGTTGTGTTTGTTTTTTTAATGCCTCCATTCCCTGCGTCCCCCTCAAAATCAAATTCAAATCGCACTTTATTGATTCAATCGTTATAAATTTTATAAAAACATAAAGCGAATTTCAAACCATTAAAGAACATAAAAAAACAACACATGGCACTATAAATTTAATTAATATTCAATAAGAAAAAAATGATCAAAAAACTATATCAAATTATCAAATGAAAATTACTAAATATTATCAATTAATTTGGAAAAGGGAGAAAAACCAACCAACCTTATTAAAAACTAGTATATGACTAAAAACCACAACGAAAGAGTGTACTTTGAACTTACAACCAACTAATTTTAATTAATCCTAATAAATCAATATTGGTAACCTTCATGTTAAACTTATCTCTAGTTATATAAAATAACCAACACAAATAAACTACAATAGCGCTTAACGTAGCAGTAATGAACTGAACAAAAACAAAAATGAAACATCATAAATAGTCGCAAACGACCACGAAGAATTTAGTAATGGCCACACCTAGACTACACCATTAGAATCAACAATATACCCATTCATGTCCAAATACACGAATGCTTCAGGAGGAATGAGGCCAAAGACGAGACAATTCTCAATCTATCCGTTGGTAATTTCGCTCACAGTTACAGACTTCACGATATGATGTCGAACAAGTTTCAAAATGAATGTATTGACTCTCATCATTTTGGCAGTTTGACAACTTTTCTATTCGATATCTTCTTCCTAGCGCTACAGTCCCTCTCGGGCCTTTGCTTCCTGCAAAAAGTGCCTCCAACAGTCTCAGTCTATCGGCCACTGTCTTCGACGATCGAGTCAGACCAGCGTTATCCCCCCCCCCCCCCGGTATCCCTACAAGTCTCTGCCCTTCAGTTCTTCCAACGAACACCTTTTTGGGTATCCGTTGTTTATTCATACGTTTCACTAAGGCCACTGCAGCTTCTGCATTTTTAAAATCGTTTAGACATTCGGCTCTTTAAAAATTTCATCCAGCTCATGGGGCTTTGTTTTCGTGTCTATACTGCTGATCGTCAAGAACGTCAAAACTGAATAAAATATTTTATTTGCCACCTGTGTTCTTCGGCATATTTCGTCCCTTTCATCACAGGTTCTCTTTATTTTGGCAATTTAATACATAAACTTGCCCAAATTTGTGATATGGTATTTGCCAAGTGTGATATTTTGGGTATTCGAGGTATTTTGGTTATATTTTCAATGATTTGCAGCTCTACAAGATTTGCTTCTATCGAGTTTCAGGAAAAGCTCTTTGGCGGTTGTTAACAGCCAAAATGTTGATGTTGCTCGCATCGACTACCACTTGGCTCGACTTGTATGATAACATACCTCTTATATTGACAGCTAGGTTTCCTTGACACATTCCGGAGTCAAATTTAATAGCAATGGGGCCGGTCCATCTCCCTGCATTAGTCCGATATTTATGTCAAAGGCGTCGGTGAGTTGGTTATTGACGTGGACTTGGGAGGTTGTCGATGTTATTGTCATTTTGGTAAGATGGACTAATTTTGATGGGATACTAAAGCATTATTGGTACAAATAATGTCGTTTTGAAGTAATTTGTAAGGATAAGTCTATGCCAGACATAGAGGCAGCGAGATATAAAAAAGAAGACCAAGCACAGATGACTAGCTTTGCTTTAAAATTGCATAGGCATGCTTGTCGGCTAGATATTTGCAAGATCACATGGGGCGAATTCTTGTTGCACGACGAAGCTACACTACAAAACATTTATCATGCATACTCTACGTTATTAGATATCCTGAGCAATTTCTATTATCCTTAATTTTTTTATTGAGTGTCAGTCAAGCTACTCTACAAATAACTAAAAACTTCATCTTACCAAGGTTAGCGGGTACGGAAGCTTGAGACAAATGCAAAAGTCAAACAAATGACAAAAACCTCCGTTCCTTCTCCGAAGATAGTTATTGCATTACGAGGGGAAAGGAGAGAAATACAAAATGTCAAGCTAAAAGATGTTGAAAATGGTTAAAGTGAACCACTTACCTCCACCTAACTTACGGAAACTAACACCGAGTTTTTCCTGAAAGCAAGCATTTTCAGGTGAGGTGACCGGCTTCTCCTTCGTAAGAAGCTGCCACTGCTAATCACTTTCTTTTCGTCCGTATGTTTGCCCGTCCATTTATCAGGCGGCTCATAGTAGTATGCTTGCTTAAAGTCAATGAAAATTTGGTGTATATCTATGTTGAGCTCCTAGCATTTCTCAATTACCTGCTTGACTGTGAACAATTGGTCTATCGTCAATTTACCTGCCAGCAAATGCGCACAAATATTTTCTTTCGAGAACTCGTAACATTTGTAATGTTTTTCTGTTCACTTTGCTCGAACGAAAAGATTTCCCGAAGGAAATCTGAACCGACCTCTCATCGGTTCTAGACGTGAAGTCTGAGTTGTACCAACAAATGGTAGCAACCGTTCAACCAGTCCGTGCACCCGTAATCCATTTCGCGGTGGCTGCTTGTTGGCCAGCTAGTTCGGAGAGGATTTCGGTCACAGGTCTTTCAAATGGATTACGCTCGATTACATTGTTTCAGCCACTATCACGGGCCCGTTTCAAACGCGTCAAAAATACAAACAAACGGAAACGAAACCTATCTCTAGTTTATTCCGTATTTCTTTCATACATTCAGACAACACAAAAAAACTGGATCTAATTCCGCGTTCCCGAATATCACCAACGCAGTTCCGAAAAATATCCTACTCTAACTCGAAATCCGAAACAACCTACTCTAATAAAAACGCAAAACAAATTATGGTACCGCGTACCGAGCGCGACGCAAAATCGACCATCCGCGGATTTCTATAAACCCTATCCTCGTAACGGTATACTTACCGTTCGCACTCAGCCCTGCTGGAAGAAAAGGGTCAGCTGGAAAGGAAGGACGTTGTTACATTTAGCAATTCATATTATTTTTTTTTATTATTATTAAGTCTATATACCTCGAAATACATTTCAACTAACCTAATAATGTAATCAACACCGAAATATAGATTATTTGGTTTCTGTTTGTTTATTGATAACTTTAGATGAAAAAATTTCGTGATAAAAACTGATATCTGCATTTATCATGTTTTTTGTTCTAAATTTTAAATATAATATTTTTAATGTGAAGCACTTTTATTATTCTAGTAATTGATTTTTTCTTTTTTCGCACATTTTATAATCATTTTGTCTCGAACTTTCCTTTAAGCTTGCATGCTTTCAGTGTTTAGTTTTAAATCTTAATCTTTCCAAAACTATCGAGAAATAAGTGCTAATGTGTGATACAAATTTTAGATAAAATCATTTTTTCTCGATCATTATTCATTTAGATAAAGTTAAATAGAATGATTATTCCATTTGGCTATAAACGTATCTAGTGGAAGCCATGTGTAGGTAAATAGTTATAAATAGCTTTAAGAAAAAAATCTGATTCCGTTAATGCGAAAAAGATTTTTTTTCCTTTTTTTAGCCACCTCTTTTTTTTCTCTTTAGTTTATTTAGTTTATTTAAAATTTCGTTTGAAATATTTTTGGAATGTACAGTCCTTAAAACGGATCTTTCAATGCAAAAGCTGCGCTCAAAGTAGAAGTCAGAAAATTTGAAAACCTATTCTCTATTATTATCACTCAAAATTTTTTGTGTGTTTTTAGTGTAAATTGAAAATATTTCAACTTTTTGATAAAATACTTAAATCAATCTACAGTATTGTTATTTTTATGGAGTCCAATGCATGCATACTGATCAAACGCATTAAAATCTTATTTGATTAATACTTATTCCAAATTAATTCATTATAGAGGTTTAGGGAAAACAGTTTTTTTTCCTTGTTAGAATAACTCTACGAAGAAAGTGCTACCAATTTGATTCAACTTACACGCGAATACTATGTATTGAATTGAATTTATTTTATTAAAAATGCTTGAAAAATATCTAAGTCGGCCAGTAAATCATAGAAATAGGAAACTTAGATATTATCAAGAACACAACTATGAATTCGTTGAATGAATCCAGTAGGTCTAAACGATTCCCAATGTTGGACACAAAAGCCTAGCTACCACTATTAAATGGAATATGGTTTTACAAACCACTTCATACAGATGAAACGAATTGCTTTTAAACTGGCGTAATAATTTCAGACTAGATAATTTCAAAGCAACTATTTGAATTCCTGGCCGAAACCGATTGAACATGGGAATTATGAAGAATTTACTTCAATCCATGTGAATTACGGAGGATTCAAATGGCGCAATGAATTATAGTGATACTCCTAAACTAGTTACTTGTGCTATTCAATTTACAATTGATTTTCAAAACCTCAACCAAACCAAAATTTAACGTACAGGCCTCTGTAGAGGGTTGAAAACAAATTCATTTTCAACAAGTGATAGAATTTTAGTGGCAATTTGTAAGATTTGTCTTGCATCATTTGGATAATCCTTAACAATTAAGCTAACTTTGCTTACAATAACGTTGTTTCCGGTAATTAATGGAACATGATACATTTTCCAGAAAGGAAAACAAGATTTTGCTATGACTCTTACTTGAGCTAGTTTGCGGCGTGAGTGGTCTCTTTTAGACTTTTTGAATTACTGCTATCCCATCATCACGTTCCTGTTCACTACTAGCTGATAAATTGTAGACGCTTTCTGGTGTAAAAAATGTGAAACTATAACCTTGATCTTTTGCCCCAGTTGGCGCTCCAACACGAACACTATAGGCATCCAAATTATGACCTAGAAATATTTCTCCTTTCGGATATGCATCCAACGGCTCATCATGTACATTCACTTCCGATTATCTAGAGTAAACCAGCGCCGTTTATATCCATCACTGGGCCGTGGACCTGTTTTTAAAAGCCATCCTTCTTTTGTGAAGTCACGTGTAAGCAAGCCTACTAGTTCAGTTGCACTCGGCGGTTCGGAAATACAATTATTTAAAAATATAGGCAAATAGGTTGCACTTACTGTAAACGCGCCGAAACCGTAAAAAAATATGAGGCACACACAAGTCTTGGCCACTGGGAACCGGCCTACAGTAGACTCACCGAACCAAATCATCGCACAGCCAGAAACGAAACTGAAGCTGGTAAACTTTCGTCCCATGGGAAGGAAGGCGGTGGCGCATTCAGAACCAGGGCAGAGGCACTTCAATAAAGCTAAATTAATGATGGGAAACTCGAGAACAACTTCTCTACTTTTCTAATCCTTATTTGCAACACCATGAGCAAATTCCATCGCTTAGCTGTAAAAACGAAAATCGCTTAGCTGTAACACCACCTAATATTTTCAATGCACCTCCGACAGTGAAACTTCAACAGAACTCGAGAATGCGCGAACTGTTCTGCGTTGCAAAAAGAATTAGATGACACTCCCAGACAAAACTGAAGTAGGGTGGGAAGTCATACGGTTGCACGTTGCATATCTATTAGTCGCCTACTAATGATCATGTGTGGTAGTGACGTCTGCTGCCATCTAGTTTCTCATCCTCTCAGCTGACCAAAAGCGGTTCAGGAACAGCGAGACGTTAGAGGGTGCGTTCCGATTTCGTCGACGTCAATAACGACTGACTAATAATCGCCAGTGGCGTAGGGCCGATTCATTACACATTACCATTGTAATAGCACTCTGATTATAGCAAATTGGACATCCATAGTCAAAACTGGTCTAACCAGAGACTTGTTATAGATAAATTTGACATTTTGATCAATGTTACTGGAATGAAAGAGTCGCCAAAGGGACATGAACACTTTTAGCACTTTACTGAGTTTGGTGTTGACATGTCTATTATAGTACAGATACTGATCGAGGTAAACACCAATGTATCGAACATAGGATTTACGTGGAAGTCGTCCCAGTCATAATGTGAGAATCTTTCCAACTGCATTTATGGCCAGTCTAGGCTAACCGCAGCGTTGCTCGAACGAAAATTGTTTCGCATTTTTGGGCACTCACTTTTATTCGCCAATTATCAGTATAGGCCTGCACATCGTTGAACATTTTCTGAAGGCTTCTTTGAACGACTGATGCATAGATGTCAGAGAGAATGGATACGAAATGCATAGCGAGAATTGAAGCACTTTATGATGTAGCGTGAAGTTGGCGCGATATCGGCTGTTAATTCGAATTGCAAAATAAAATTGACGTGGCGTCTAACACTAATTTTCATATCTTGAACTAAATCAATTTTCCGTACAGGTATTCTAACTTGAACGATATAAAAGATTCAACATGACTTATCCTACGAAGGATACGTCCATGACATGCTTCCTATAGCTGTTTTTACAATCCCTCACACCTCACTACATTTTTCGTTTTCCGACATAACAACACTCGCGATCCATAACAAACTTCACAGTTTGATTAATTATCAGTTTTGCAACGCTTTTGCACTAGATTCAACACGGTTTATCTTAAAAAATTGTTTTGTATACAATTTCAAATTTAACTTGATTAGACGTTTCCCATCATTATTGAATTTTCACGAATCGTATGTTTTCAATCATATGGTAGATATTTCGTCAAAAATTCGGGGGTTAAAGTACAAGAGGAGTGGGATTTTCATGAGAGCAACTCAAGAGCCACTTGAGTGTGTGGATGCTTTAGCGGCGTAAAAGGAGGGGGAATTTTAATTCGTATGGGAGAGGATGGCATGTATGTAGTAAAAGTCCATCACTCACGTGTGGATGAAAATAAGCTCATTTCGCGTCCATTACTTTATATGTCTTTGGACTGCTGCCTTTTGGTCTGCCACATATGTATATAATCAGGTCATCAGCAAATGCCACTAATCAAAGCCGAAATATGGACTACAGGAATTGTTCAAAATATTAAGAATAAATATCGAGAAGGACAGAGGCGCAGTAACTATTTTTTTCTGTAGACCATTCAAGCCCTTGAAATTGAGCATCGGTCGCAGGCCTTTAAATGGATTACGCTCAATTACGTATTTCAGCCACCATTAAATGCCCGTTTCAAACGCGTCAACAATGCAAACATACGGAAGGGAAACCTACTTTACTTTATTCCGTATTCTCTTCATTCTTCCAGTCAATCACAAAAATTAAATTCCATTTCGCGCTCCGAAAAATAAACTACGTTAGTCAAACCCGCTACGCTAAGAAAAAGGAAAGGCAAACGAAGGTACCGCGTAGCGCACGCCACGCGAAACCGGCCATCCACGGATTTTTAGTAAATGCTCTCGGGGTGCACATTGGGTTTACTGGTTCCCCAATAATGTAACTTTAAATGCCGAGCAATGCTAATAATTGTAAATACATCTACAGCTCCGCTAATAAATCCTACTTACACCTCCTTTGTGAGGACGTAAGAGGGTCAAGGTGAATCTTTCGTGGCTGATAACGGAATCGACGTAATTACCATGCCACTGGAATGGAGGTTGGGCGACGGGCTAACTCCCCACCCCTGAAAAACCTTTAAATATTTCGAAACCGGCAGATAGGCCTCGGAATGGATTGGGATCACGGTAACGACCTCGCAGACGAAAAAAGGACTATGGGACTGGATCCTGGAATGTCAGATCACTCAATTGCCCTGGCGCTATTAACGACCTTTTACAACAGGCCAGTTAATATCAATTAAAAATACTGGCAGTCTAGGAAACGAATTGGACTGGAAACGACATTCAAGACATGATATCGCACACAATATTCAGAAACGGGAAGCCTACTGGAAAACAACAATTCAGAGTGGCCTTCATTGTGGATAGGGAGTTCAAAGCGCACGTTATTGATTTTAAGGCAGTCAATGAACGGTTGTGTGCTATCCGTATTAAAGCCAAATTCTTCAAAATCTGGCTGATAAATGTTCACGCTCCGACCAAAGAAAAGGACGAAGGAAACGTTCTACAATCACCTGGAAAGACTGGCCGACTCATACAACATGGAGACCCTCGACAACCAGTTGGCTCCCATCTCATTAGACACATCGTTAAAGACGAGTAACGAGCTCTGGGTTGAAGCGAAAGCAGCTATCAGGACCGTGGCAGAACAGACGATCGGACATCAAGCTCGGCTTATTATTGCTAAATATCTTATTGTATTTTGTACGCTCAAAGTGTCATATTCATGTAAATTCCTTTCTTGTAGTTTTTTTTTGCAAATAATTCTTAACTGTATTTTTCAATTTGTAAGCCATTGAGCACTGGTGTGATACTCTTGTTTTTTTATCAATATTTCAATCACATTGAATTGGTTACGACCGAATCTTGTAATAATTGCTGTTTGACTACAGTGTCGTTGTCAAGACTCAATAAAATATCTGTTTTTCGATACTCAATAAAATATCTGTCTTTCTATATATGAACTTAAAATCACAGAGTGTAATAACGTTTTAATAGCGATAATTTAATAACGTTTTAAAAGCAATACAATGATAGATAATATAAGCTGAAGTGATTTGTCTGTCCAGTATAGTTGGTCGATTAAAACTACACCAATGATAAAATCTCCTGATTGCTTTAAATCTGTGTGTGTATACCACCATTAAAAAGTATGAAATATTTCAGAAACACATTACATTATGGAGTTAATAGCAAAATTAATTTAATTTAGAGTAAGTTTATCGTAAAAATATACAAAATAAAAATTTATTCCCCAGTGGGATGTGGCATCGGTGGTTCAGTGGTAGAATGCTCGCCTGCCACGCGGGCGGCCCGGGTTCGATTCCCGGCCGATGCAACCTTTTGTTTTAAGTGTTTTCAAGCTACAGCGTTCTTTTGTCACTTTATTATTACTTACCTTTTCTTTTTGAAATCCTATCTTTCATTTTATTCTTTTCCTCCTTGCCCTAATGGGTAGAACTTTTATAGAAATGTTAAATAAGTTCAATGTTACCTGCACTTTAAAAAACCATAGAAATTATTGTTGAATGGTACTTGTGCCGTCACCAGTCAAATTGACTGGGGCACATTTCCACATGATATAATAAATTATTCGCCTCTATTGTAAATTATAAGCAGTTGTTATATTATTGCCCATACGTGGCCTAAATGAATGCTAATATTGTATCCAAAAAACAAGGGTTTACCTAGCAATGAGCATTAATTATCACTTCAATAAACCGTAACAATTTCCAAGGATACAATCAGAAAATGAATATTTCAACTTCCTTGCATCCTTTACCAGGACTATAAACTACACGCGAAACCCAATAGTTGAGAAGATATTATAATTTCATGAAAACGTTTCCAGCAAAGATGCTAATTTGCATAATTGTAGCATACTGAAAAATATGTGTATGTGTGTGTTGTGTTTGGATTTTCTTTGTGCGTGGAGCACTTACTTTTATTTTTTATAGTTCGGTATAACTCACGATAAAACTAGTGCACTCGGTAAACGTCACAGTGTTGAAATTCTCGAAGGAAATAACAATAAATTGTGGGAAAAGCGAAAACAAAAATAAAACAAAATAATTATCAGGATGTAGTTATCGAGCAGTTAGTTAAATTTACTATTTTTTTTTCTTCCTTTTAGGTAAATTTCTCGAGAGAAATTTATAGGTAAATTTCTCGAGAGAAATTTACCTATTGCGGAGAGCATCATATATATATATATATATATATATATATATATATATATATATATATATATATATATATATATATATATGTATATATATATATATATATATATATATATATATATATATATATATATATATATATATATATATATATATATATATATATATATATATATATATACAGTCTTCCACAAAAGTCAAGGTACAGAGAATCGGTAACTGAAAATTTTATTACTGAATCAATATTTTTATTTGAAAACCAAAAGTTATGAAATGGTAATAATACGAGTTCTGTTGAATTTAAGTTTTCATAAATTTAAAGGGATTTGGCAATAATGATCATTGAAGACAATCATTTTTTGTTGGCAATGTCTCTTTTCTACTCCACAAAAGTCTTGGTACAGTTGCAGAAAATGCCCTGTTATTTGTAAAAAGTGGAATCCCCCAAGTTCATATTATCAGAGTGAGTTAACAACCGTAGGCCGCTGTCTTTAATATCGCGTCCGTATTCGTGGTCTATCTTTTATTTAATAAAATTTTTAAAAAATGAGTCGAAAGGAGTTGAGTATTAAGTCGTGTGAAATAATTATTAATCTGCATTCAAATCAGAGCAAATCATATTCTGAAATAGCTGAACTAGTGTTGCGAAATCGGTCAACCATTCAAAAAGTGATAAATCGATTTAAAAAGGAAAATAGAGTGGAAAATGTGCCCCGAACAGGTCGTCCATCTAAACTAAGTGCAAAGGACAAGAGAAAAATTTCGCGAATGGTAAAACAAGATCCATTTCTAAGCTGTAGAAAAATCTGCGATGTTCTTGGAATTAATGATAAGAAGGAGGTTAGCGCAGAAACTGTGCGTAGAGCTGTCGTAGAAGCTGGATTTTCATCTCGTACGCCTAGAAGAAAACCTCTTGTAAGTTCAATAAACCAACAAAAAAGAATAACATTTGCAAAAGCATAACCAATAACGTTTTGGGATAATGTTTTATTTTCGGATGAGTCTAAATTTTGTATATTTGGTGTAAATGGGCATAAGAGGGTCTGGCAAAAAGTAGGAGAAGCATTTAATCCCAAGAACACTATTAAACCAGTAAAACATGGAGGCGGTGGTGTTATGGTTTGGGGTTGCATGGCTGCTGCTAGAGTTGGAAATCTGACATTCATCGAAAATACTATGGATCAGAACTCTTATTTAGAGATTCTACGAAACAACATGAAACAAAGTGCAGCCAAATTAGGTATGCGAGAAGATTTCTTGTTTCAACAGGACAATGACCCTAAGCACACTGCGCATAAAGTTCGAATGTGGCTATTGTACAATACTCGCATGCTTGCTACACCACCTCAAAGCCCTGATTTGAACCCTATAGAGCATCTTTGGAATGAGCTTAAGACAAAAATCCGAAAAAGAGTGATATCAAGCAAGGCGCAGCTTAAGGATGTTATATTGGAGGAGTGGGCCAGAATCAGCAGCGAATTTACTAAAAAATTGGTATATTCTATGCCTAAAAGACTGAAGTCAGTAATTCAGATGAAAGGATATCCGACAAAATATTAAGAAAAGTATAATTCAAATAACTATGCAAGACTATAATTACAATTTGTATCATTTTTCTTTTGGTGTACCATGACTTTTGTGGACTTCATTCATTGACTTTCCAACACATCATATGTAATAATATATTAATACGACAGAATTTTCGTTTTGTTTTACATGAATTTAAAGTGTAATGATTATAGTTGAAGTAATACCAAAAAATTTTTATCACTATAGGTTTTTTAAATAAAAATATCAAACAATTTTCATGATATTTATCACTGTACCTTGACTTTTGTGGAAGACTGTATATATATATATATATATATATATATATATATATATATATATATATATATATATATATATATATATATATATATATATATATATATATATATATATATATATATGGGATATAACGAAATTTGTGACCACGCTAGAGGTTGCAATTTTGCTTCGATTTTCACCAAATTTTCAGGAAAGGTGTATTGAGTGATTATCTCAGTTAAGTTCGTGAACCAGCTATATCGGCCGGGCCAAAACAAAATGGCGGCCATTTTAGACGAAAAATCGCGATTTCTGTTCTGACCAAAGTGTAGCTCCGATTTTGATGAAATTTGGTACAAAGGTTTATTGAAGTATGTGATGAATCTCACAGTAAAAAATCCAAAGTCGGTACAGCAGAAACAAAATGGCGGCCGCTCAAAGGTCGAAAAACGTGCAAAATTTTGTTGTTGTAATAGTGGTCAAAGCTTTCAACAGATTTTCATGAAATTCGGTAGTTTGATAGAAATTATAAGTATCTAAAGAATTACGTAAAAAAACTGGAGGTCAGGTTGCAAAAAACAAAATGGCGGCCAGTTGAAGGTCCAAATTTCAAAGGCTTTTAAAAGTCGCAATTTTGATCCGACATATATGAAACTTGGTTTCGAGATAAACATTACTTACACCTACAGTCTTTGATATTTTGGTGATCATGTATGTGCAAATTTCAAAATGGCGGCCGTTTAAATATGCGTTTTTTTCATGTTTTTGTGGCCCTCTAGCGGTCACATTTTCCAACGGATTTTGATGAAACTTGAGATTATGAATTCCTGTACTATGTTATTGTATTTTGCAGGAAATTATTAAAATTGAATGAAAAATAAAAAAGTCAAAAATTTAAAGCCTAATATTTTTAGCTGCGATTTTCTTTAAAAATTGAATTATTTTGCCCTGTCTAGAGTGAAACTCCTATTTGAACGAGATAGTACATTGATTGATGAGGTCCTAGCATACAAAGATTTAAAATAATCCAAAATCAAATGCATGCATTCAAAATGGCGGCCCCCAAAGGACTGAAGGCAAGCGCAATTCGCTATTTTAGTGCCAACTGAAATAATGAATATTTTTCATTGAAACGTTTTAAATGACTTTACTTGAAAGAACTTATAAACCAGATCATTTTTAAGATATTGTATAATATTTTTAACAATACCCTAAAAAATTATAAAATCGCGACTTGTCTGTCTGTCCGTCCCTCCGCCTATTTGTTCGTGCGTCATAACAAGTTTTCTCGCAAACCACATGAGCTAGAATGAGGAAATTTTCTACGTAGGTCAAAAGTGGTGCCTCTTGAAATTTGCAGTGCAAGAAAATATTTTAAGGTATTTAAGGGGGGTCTCCCCATACAGGCGGGTCTCCCCATACAGGCGAATGGCATACAATTTTTTTTATTTCTGTAGCCCTCTAGCAGCCAAGATTCTCAACAGATTCCGTTCAAACTTGAAATTATAAGTTATTAAGGCAAGTTAATTTAATTTGATTATGCAAATCGAATGACAAATAAAACAGTCGAAAATTTACAGCTTAATATTTTTAGTAGCCGATTTCAATAAAAATCGAAATGACGGCCCTCACAGTTCAGAAAAAAATTGAAATGTATATATTAATGGCAATGTAAGTGCTGATTAAACTTTTATGGAAATCTTTTGGAATTAACTATTCGAGCTATTTAAGCCTTTGTGTGGTTACCACTGTGAACTGTGTAAACAGCAGATGCGAGAAGGGCGAAACCGGTATTTATATGTTTACAACAGTATGTAATCCATACGCATGCAACTCAATTTAATTAGCAAAATATTTGCGCCCCGATAAAAGGTTTCTAAAAACGAACGTGGCCAGATTTTTTTTATGTTAATAAATACCCATGTGGTACTACGAAAATTGCAGAAAGAAGTTTAGTTGTAGCAAGCCAAATTCTTTTTCGAAACTTTACGCTACATACGAGAAATTTACCTTTCCGGCTGGTGCTGCCAACGGGGATTTTTTTCTCTTTAAATTATTGGATAAATTCACATAGGATTCAAATTTTATTTATGTCAATTTATAGATTTTTTTTCCTTATTTTATTTTATTTTTTTTTTATTTTTTTTTCGCACAACTAAAACTGCTCGATTATTCGGCGCCGGCAAAGGGTTAAAGGAAATTCAGGCATAATATGTCCCAGATCAACTAATCAAACGAAAATACAGCTGCTTTGTCCAAATTGTATGGGACATCAATTTCCCTCCAATTTGATCACAACGAACGCAGCCCTTTAAGTTTAATATGGGACGATTCGAGATTTTTGAGAGGGCGCGCATGTGGTGGTATCCGCGTGGAGTGGATTTGGCCGGTCGGAAAGGAAAAACATAACATTTGTAAAAAGGGAATGAAAAGTAAAATTTTGGTGAATCAAGTGCATGGTGAGAACGAGATCTTTCGAGCCTAGTCGTCGTACACGCGAGCAGTTTAATTTCAGAATCGAGATTTGACAAGTCGTGCCCGATATTCGATTGGCAGTTTTATTTCTTGCCTGTGTTAAATTTGTTTATCGTATGTCCATCCAGAATTTGCAAAAATTTGACCCCTTTGCTGATGCAATCAATTGTGCTGATGATACTGTACAGGACGAACTTGTGCACCTAAGAATTCAGCAGAGAAATGGTCGAAAAACACTAACTACGGTGCAGGGCCTTTCCTCGGAATATGACCTGAAGAAAATCGTGCGAGCATATAAAAAGGGATTTGCGTGCAATGGCACAGTAATAGAGCATCCCGAATACGGTGAAGAATTACAGCTTCAAGGTGATCAGTGAGAGAACATTTGCCAGTGGTTAACGAAATCTGGACTGGCGAAGCCAGATCAACTCAAGGTGCACGGTTTTTAAGCGAGACGAAGGCGCGTATGATCGAACAAAATTTTTAGACATACTGTAAAGAGAATTTATTCATCATTATCTTCATCCATCCCAAAGATAAATTCCCTGAAGCAACTATTGATTGCATCTTAGTCGAAGTTTTGAATATAACAGTCAACAAAAAAACAAAGGAATTGTTTAGCCGAATCTGATTTTTATTCCGTGTCCATGAAGTTTATGGTTCGTGTAGTTCAGCAATAGCACAGTGTTCGCCTTCAGGTGATAAGTCTTATTTGCCTTTGGCGCAGATTGACGGTTGGTAGTGAGTGGAACTATTTTCTGCGACGCAAAAACAGTCGACTGATTGTTAAAATTTTGGAAGCCTGGATATGCAATGGATTTCCTACTCTAATACTTACTTTAAACAACTTGTCAAAATAATCGAGACGATTAATTTCTACAAACGACTTGTTTAAATAATCGATAGAATAACATTTACCGTACAGCAAGAGCGCCAGGAAGTTATTAAGACGGATCAACTCGTAAAACCTACAAAATAGGTAGCTGTTTTTCGAAAATAAGATTGTACAGCATCGTTGGCTTGGACGCGAACAGGGTCAATCAGCTGTATTTTTTCTTGCATTCATTCAATGTTGTAAATGTCTGCTTTAGGACGCAGCCGACGGGCTTGCTATCTGTGTAGTCGAAAAGTAGCTATAACGGAAGCGAACAAATTATGTATAATCACTCGTAACAACTTTAAAAGGAAAAATTTGAATTTCAGGACCACCCACATCATCAGCGGGCGCCCAACGAGGATGTTTGGGTGAGTACCCTCATATTTTATTATATAAATTATATTTTATTAAATATTTCTTTAATATTTTAAAAATTTTTTTATACTATAAATTACTTTTATATTTATATTATTTATAATTTAAATTGAATTATATTTTTATAGATATGAAATAATAATTTTACATAAATTATAAATAATCTTTTTTAAATAAGGTTAAATATTATTTTAAATTTATCTATATATTTTTTTGCACATTTAGATACATATATTTTTGCATATTTTCTTTGTTGTGATCGTTTATTATACATATATCTTTGCGTTATATTCCACAAACGTTATTTGAAGTGTAACCAGTTAATTTGGGTCGGAAGAATATTATTTAATTTTCTTATCGGAATATTGACCACAGATTATATCTAAAAGAAGAAATAATTGTGAAGAAACATAAGCAAAAATGAAGTGCTAATTTTTTTAAAAAAATCGGTCTTTTCTTTCCGATAACTTTTGCCCGGGTATAGGACCCGGTACGGTGGCAGGCTGCCCCCTAAAAACATGAGCCAGCCGCCGGGTACTTAACTAATCCTTCTTTGTTTCAGGTGACATCGCGGGTTGAGTGGCCCAAGCAGAGTGCCTCTTTATGGCATAGCGTTATGCAATCGAATTGTATAGTTCTATGGCATAAATTGGTCACCGGGGTACTCCCCTTCTGATGGGAAAGTTTATACAAGTCAAGTTGTATGAGTTTTCCACTCAGAAGAGGAATACCTGGCCACAGCAACAAAATATGGATTTATTCCGGTTGGGTGGGTTCGAAGGGGCTCCATCACCACCCGGTTGCCCTTCTCTCATTTGTGGGCCATGAGCTTCATCGGATAATGACGAGGTTACCCCAAGTCCGCCTTTCTTTTCAGGTTCCACTTGTTCTCGGAACAAGTACTTTCTCACTCGGTGTAGTTATCTACACTTTTTGTGACTTCGGTCGCCTCTTGATCAATTGACCACCAAATTCGTGAGTGCGAAATTTTTTTGTAGTGGGTCCTCGTGCTGGGGAAATGAACCCGCCCCATGACACCGCAATGCTAGCCTGCCAGCGCATTCACGCGTCTCCAGACGAGGGCATTCTCGGCAGATATCTCCATCTTCTTCTGCCGAGGCAGCAGACCATCGCTGCAGTCCTTCACGGACTTGGAAACATTAAATTCACTACAAGGAAAGGAGCGAAAGTTAATACGGTTATTATTAACCTTTATAACTAGATCAGAGTAGACACACGAAGCATAAAGGTCTGTTTAAAACTCACAATGAAGCTGCTGCAGAGATTTGATCGCCCATAAAAGAATACAAATTTGTGTAAAACAAAGCTCAGCAACATTCCGAGCAAGAACAACAATTGAACAATATCTAATAATAAAAAATTTGGAAACAGGTAAAATAGCCTAAGATTTTTAAAATTCAAATAAAAAGTGGATCCGCCTGAAAGGAAAACAAGAAGAAGACATATCTTCAACAAAGGGCGAAATGACACATACAAAATGGAGGAACTCGTTGAACAATTCCAGCAATTACAACAACAACTTACTCACATGGAAGAGCAGGTCCAATAGTTGGCAGCAGCTTAAGGAATTAAGGAATATTACGTGAAATAAATTATATGAACAACTTTTCCGGCATCAGAGATATTGCAATTAACGGTTTCCTGACCAGTGTGGAATACTATTTGAGTAAAATCAACAACGAAGATCTAAAGAAAACAGCAGTACGCATCATATATTATGAAAAAATTCAGCGCAAGGTTATGAATCACACCATCAACATCCCAGAAGCAGGTAATTGGCAACTCATAAAGGAGCAACTAAAGCTACTTTTCAGACAAGACGTTCAATCGTGGGAAATCTACAAAAACTCAACAAACTGAAGGTACACAATGTCATCCAATGTCTTCTTGCAAGGAGAACTGCCCAACTGGTGCTTCAGCGATAGCTTAAATGTGAATGCTCAATATGGCATGTAGCATCAACCAGCATTCGTTCGCAAACAGATTGCCATAATTCTGCAGGAATAATTAAACCTGGTGTCTCAATGGTTACTAGGAGTAAATCATTGTTGAAGCCGCTATCAGTCAATCAATGGTTACTAGGACCGTATCACTGTTGAAGCCACTTTCTATTAATTAACAAGTAGCGGTCTCAGAATCTGATTTACTTATCATCAGCACACCTGGTTCTTCCTTCAACAGCCGGGGAGTGATTACAAAGAAAATACCTCCTCCGATTCAATATCAGAAATCGAGTGTACTTGCTAAGTCGTTTGCAATGATACGTAGACATGTTCGTTGGTTAACAAACGAAATTCCAAAGCTTAAGTCACATGTAATCTTAATGAATATTTCTATAATCATTATGTTTATCGCACTGTATCCTCTTTAGACCTCAACGAATCTCTTTCAAAGCTTAATTCTGTTCAACTTAACTTCTCTTCTCAGAGTAAAATGTGTTTCCTTTTTTTATGAAAATGTACAAGGATTAAGGATAAAGCTTGAGGAATTCTTTGTCTCTCTCTCTCTTTATCGACTTAGTAAGGATGCTATTATTTGCTTCTTCGAGACTTGGCTGAATGCAAACATTTTGAGGAATGAAATGCTTCCTGATTATATTGTATATAGATGTGACCGCGACCTAATTGCTACTAACAAGGCTGATGGCGGTGGAGCTATGGTTGCAGTTAGTAAAACTCTACCTAGTTCTCTTTGTTCTGAGTTTTATTTTTCCCATACTTTAGAATGTGTTATTCTCAAACTTTATCTCTCTTACAATACAGAGTTCTTGATTTCGTCTGTTTATATCCCCTGTAATTAACAGTTAACTGTTTATGAGAAGTTTTTTAATGATCTATCCTCTTATTTAGTTTTGCGATATCCTCACACCAAAATGTTGGTTTACGGAGATTTTGACTTACCATCGATAGAGTGGAGGAATTATCCTATTCTTTCTATCTCGTCAGTTAATCCTTTTTCGATAACCCTGTCATCTTTCCTATATTATTGATCCTTTTCTCAATTTAATTATGTCTGCATTATTAATGGTCGTCTCCTTGACCTTGTGTTTTCAAATGTTCCAGTTAGCTGCTCATCTGTATCTCAAGCCTAACATCCATATGTTCCTCCTATTTAGCATCATTCTCCTTTATCTACAGACCTTATCGTTGATAGAATTAAATATAACAAACCACATGCTGCTCCTAAATTTAACTTTTTTAGGGACAACTATGAAGCGATTAATGCAGAACTACTCTTAGTCAACTGGCTAGATTTCTTTAGATGCTTAAATTGTGAGGCTACTTAAGATAAACTTTACATTTATATTTATGGCCCTATTCCCGTAAGGTAAATCAAAAACCTTAGTTTGCACGGCGAGACCTATAAGCCCTACAAGCAAAGGAAAAAGGCACATCGTGTCTTCAAAATACTCGGCACTATTAAAGCTGGATTGAATTTCAGCAAGCTGCGTGGTAGTGCCAGAAAAGAGATCAAATATGCTCTGAAGACTTATTTCAGTAGGGTAGATAGTTCTCACAGGCACATCGTGTCTTCAAAATACTCGGCACTATTAAAGCTGGATTTAATTTCAGCAAGCTGCGTGGTACTGCCAGAAAAGAGAACAAATATGCTCTGAAGACTTATTTCAGTAGTTTGGATAGTTCTCTTGTGGCTAATAATACAAAACCATATTTATATTAGGTCGCTGAAATCCTCTTCTTCTAGTTCTAGTAAGGTACATTGGAATTGTGCAGAAGTTTCTTCTCCTCAAGAAATTACTGATTCATTCGTCCAATTTTTCTCTTTGATAATTTTCTCCTCTCGTTGCGACTATGCATCAATTTCTTATATTTTTACATATGTATTTGAAGTCTAATCTTTGATCAACACTCTTGATCCTAATATCAGCCCTGGACCGGACGGTTGGCCAAACATACATGTATTTATGAAGTCATTAACCTCATCGCTAAGTTTTCCTTTGTCTCTCCTCTTCAATCTAAGTTTGAGTGCTGGTAGTTTCTCTAACTCGTAGAAAACAGCTAACATTGTACAAATTTTTAAAAGTGGTGATGTTATGTTTGTTTCCAATTATTGCCCTTTTTCCTGAATTTCCTATTTTTCAAAGTTATTTGAACGACTGTTTGATAATTGGCTCTCAAATTCATTAGCCTATGTCATAAGCTTGAAGCTTTTGCCATTTCGGGTGCTCTTCTATCTTGGATTTCATCTTATCATCGTTTCGTCCTTGTCAAGTAACCCTCCCGGAAACTTCGTCTAGCCCTTTTTATCCTTCTTCTGGTATTCCACAAGATTCAATTCTTGGGCTTCTTCTCTTTCTGTTGTTCATAAATGGTCTCCCCTTTGTAATTGTTTTCCCTTGCTTCTTGTATGCTGATAACTTCAAAGTATTTCGAGCAGTCAAATCCCATTTAGACTGCCAGCTCCTCCAAACTGATCTGAATGCTCTAAATAAATGATATACTTCAAACTATTTATGTCTTCTTCGTGTTCTTCTTCGTAGCACTACAGCCCCAATTGGGCCTTTGCTTCCTGCAACTAGTGCCTCCAACTGTCTCGGTCCATTGACTGCGTCCTTCAATTTCGAAATTCGAGTAGCGATGAACTTTTTTGTCGACCGAATCAGACATGCGTTTCCTCGGTTTCCCCACTGGCCGCCAGCCTTCAGCTCTCCCAACGAATATCTCTTTAGGTACCCGTTATTCGTCCATACGATTCACGCGGCCAGCCTTTTGCAGCTTCCGCACTCTTACAATCGTTGAGACCTCCGGCTGGTCGAAAGTTTCATAGAGCTCATGGTTGTATCGAATTCGTCATTGGCCCCCGTCTAGCTTCGCTCCGATTATTTACCTTAGGACCCGTCGCTCAAAGGCATTTAATATATTTCGGGATGCTTGGATTAGGGTCCATGTTTCAAACCCATAGAATAACACAAAATTTATCACAGATTGGTATACTTGGAGCTTTGTTTTGTTGTGTATGCAGTTGGTCTTCAAGATCGTTAAAACTGAAAAATATATTTTATTTGCAAGCTATATTCTTTGGCATATTTTGTCTGTTTCATTACTGATTCTCGTTATTTTGGCGCCAAAATACAGAAATTCGCCCATATTTTCGTGTGGTATTTTGTGTACTTGAGGTATTTTTCTTCGACTGCGTCATGAACTTTGTTTTATTTTCATTAATTTGTGGCCCTACTAGTTTTGCTTCGCTGTCGAGTTTCAGGAAGAGTTCTTTGGCAGTTGTGAATGACCGTGACAAAATGTTGATGTCGTCCGTATAGGCTACTACTTGGCTCGACTTGTGTAGTAATGTACCTCGTGTACCGACACGTAGCTTCCTTATGACGAACCTACTTATGTCTTAACGTTGCCAAATATTATAAAATGACTTTTTCCCTCAAGGACCCTCCTTTCAATTTTAAATATATATTAAATGATACTTTTCTCTCTGAAGTGCTCACTCATAAAGATCTTATAGTAACTTTTGATTCAAAACTCAAATGTGATGCACATATTTAAAATGTGATTACGAAAGCTTCTAGAGTTTCCGGGGTTATTCTCAGGTATGTACATCAATTTAATAGCATCTCATCTTCTATCCGCTTATTTGTTTGTGTTTTTCGCCGTATCAGCTCTATGAAAGTCGTTTACCCTTCCCATCGCTTACATCTCTAATATCCCGTCGAACTTATTTAGATCAATGTTTTTGTATAAGTTCCGTCCAATATTTTTTTGAGCTGCGTCTCCCACAAACATCTTGTTCATTTCGGATGAGTTCTTATTTTGATATTCTGTATGCTAGACAGTGGCGGCTCGTGCATGCGAGCTGAAGAGCTGCAGAACTCACCAAAAATTTTCGGAAAATGAAGTTTTTTATTAATTGATCACTTCTAATAATGTGTATGACAATATTTTTGTTTTAATCTTTTTTATCATGTTTATGATATTTCACATAAAAAACTTTCAAGTAATTGCCCCACTATGCAACAGAAAAACACAATATCTTAAGCTCATCTAACCTGCATATTCATATCTACACATACTGTACCTCAGAGACATCATTTTGGGTGAATTTCTCGAGAGAAATTTACCTATTGCGGAGAGCATCATATATATATATATATATATATATATATATATATATATATATATATATATATATATATATATATATATATATATATATATATATATATATATATATATATATATATATATATATATGGGATATAACGAAATTTGTGACCACGATAGAGGTCGCAATTTTGCTTCGATTTTCACCAAATTTTCAGGAAAGATGTATTGAGTAATTATCTCGGTTAAGTTCGTGAACCAGCTATATCGGCCCGGCAAAAACAAAATGGCGGCCATTTTAGACGAAAAATCGTGATTTCTGTTCTGACCAAAGTATAGCTTCGATTTGGATGAAATTTGGTACAAAGGTTCATTGCTGTATGTGATGAATCTCACAATAAAAAATCCAAAGTCGGTACGGCAGAAACAAAATGGCGGCCGCTCAAAGTTCGAAAAACGTGCAAAACTTTGTTGTTGTAATAGTGGTCAAAGCTTTCAACAGATTTTTATGAAATTTGATAACTTGATATAAATTATAAGTGTCTAAAGAATTACGTGAAAAAATTGGAGGTCAGGTTGCAAAAAACAAAATGGCGGCCAGTTAAAGGGCAAAATTTCAAAGGCTTTTTAAAGTCGCAATTTTAATCCGACATATACGAAATTCGGTTTCAAGATAGACATTATTTAGGCCTACAGTCTTTGATATTTTGGTGATCATGCATGAGCAAATTTCAAAATGGCGGCCGTTTAAATATGCGTTTTTTTCAGGTTTTTGTGGCCCTCTAGCGGTCACATTTTCTGGCGGATTTTGATGAAACTTGAGATTATGGATCTCTGTACTATGTTCCTGTATTATGCAGGAAATTATTAAAATTGAATGAAAAATAAAAAAGTCGAAAATTTCAAGCCTAATATTTTTAGCTGCCATTTTCTTTAAAAATTGAATTATTTTGCCCTGTCTAGAGTGAAACTTCTATTTGAACGAGATAGTACATTGATTGATGAGTTCCTAGCATACAAAGATTTAAAATAATCCAAAATAAAATGCATGCATTCAAAATGGCGGCCCCCAAAGGTCAGAAGGCAAGCGCAATTCGCTATTTTAGTGCCAACTGAAATAATGAATATTTTTCATGATAACGTTTTAAATGACTTTACTTGATAGAATTTATAAACCAGACCATTTTTAAGATATTGTAAAATCTTTTTAACAATCCCCTAAAAAAATTATAAAATCGCGACTTGTCTGTCTTTCCGTCCGTTTGTTCGTGCGTCAAAACAAGTTTTCTCGCAAACCACATGAGCTAGAATGAGGAAATTTTCTACGTAGGTCAAAAGTGGTGCCTCTTGAAATTTGCAGTGCAAGAAAATATTTTAAGTTACCACTGTGAACTGTGTAAACAGCAAATGCGGGAAGGGCGAAACCGGTATTTATATGTTTAAAACAATTTATGATCCGCTGATTTTCAATATGTAATCCATACGTATGCAACTCAATTTAATTAGCAAAATATTTGCGCCCCGATAAAAGGTCTCTAAGAACGAACGTGGCCAGATTTTTTTTATGTTAATAAATACCCATGTGGTACTACGAAAATTGCAGAAAGAAGTTGAGTAGTAGGCAAGCCAAATTTTTTTTCGAAGCTTTATGCTACATACGAGAAATTTACCTTTCCGGCTGGTGCTGCCAACGGGGATTTTTTCAATTTGACTTTCCCCTGTTTCCATACATAACATTTTTCTTCATGCGTCTATGATAATCTATAACATCACTCAGAACAATGTCGTTCGACGTTCTGTGCACTGAAAAAGCGAATCCTCTATCTCTTCTCTCCCCTGTGTTTCCCATAAATTTTGCATTCGCTTTGGAGTTTATAGGCACGATTCGTGCTGCAACTCTGCAGAACATTTTCCGTCCATAAAAATGACTTGTGAAAATGCATACATGAAGTTACAAAATAAGTTGAGTAGAACTGGGTGACAAGAAATTAATTTAATAGTTTTGATTTAATTGTGCTTAAATTAATGAATGAAATATTGGTCAGTTCTTAATTGAATTATTGTTTCATTCTGTTTTTCTGCAATGTATTACTTTTATGTTTGAAGAATATTTTACACCTTTTCGTAACATGATTGATGTTGGTTGTGGGGAATTCACGCACCCGATTATTTTTCTCTTATAGGAATATGAAATGTTTCTAAAACTTTGTAAGCTTTGACTTAAGGAGTCAAATCAATACTAAGCACAGATAGTCTAAAAATATTACATTTTTCGTTTATTTGAAAACGCTTTTTCCATCCATTGCAAGTCGCTTTATAAACGAAATGGTCTGTTGTTTCATCCTGTGCTTTATATTAGAACTGTATTTCCCTGCAGCATTGGAAAATTTAGTTTTATCACTCTTCGAGCAATATTGCGAGTCTTGCTGAAAGCTCTTCTGATTGCGACTGTAATTCTTCCGAGATTTTTCCATTCGGTATATTGCTTATTTTCGCGATTCGTTGTGTGCCTAAACATAAGAATTTGATTGTTTTTTGATTTGAAGTGTTTTTGTAGTGAACAAGTGTTCTGTGGCTTTACTTGGTTTGGATGTTTAGAAACAAAATGGATGTTATTTATAATTTGATCAACGTGAAATGTTTCGGTGCCTACAGCCTAAAGGTCGACATATTTAATGGAGACATTTATACAAGAAACAATTGTATATGTGGGTGTAATAAGAAAAATGCATTATACTGCTTTCCATGTTTGCTGTTTGGTGGTGACAAGCTGTGTGTGACTTAATACACCTTTCCGAGAAAATTAAAAGGCATGAGAACTCTCGAGCTCACCTTTATAATCAAATGGAGCTAAATATTTTGGGCGAAATTAATATACAGGCGTAATTAGATTCTGCATTTTGGTGCAATATACAAAAGCAGAATGAATAAGTTTCACGGAATCGATATGTTCTGTCAAAAATAATCAACTGCATAAAATTTTGTGGCGCTTTTGAACTAGCCCTCCGAGGACATGATGAGTCTGCAAACTCTGAGAACCCTGGTGTATTCCGTGGCCTAATAAATTTTTCAGCAGAGCTCGACAACGCATTGGAAGATCATTTGAAAAATGCGACTATTTTCAAAGGCACTTCAAAAACGATTCAAAATGATTTATTGAATTGCATGCTGCAAGTTTGCCAAGAACACATAGCTGCTGTAATTAAAGAAGCTTCATATCTTGCCATCTCAGCAGATGAGACCACAGATGTATCCTCAAAGCTACAGCTTGTTACAATATTTAGGTATGTTAAGAATGGAAGTCCAGTAGAGCGCTTCAGGTGCTACTTAAATCCTCCAAAACAAGACGCGGAAACTATAAGCAGTGAATTACTGGCTGTATTGAACGCAATATTGGATAATTCAAATGAAAAACTTATTGCTCAAAGCTATGATGGCGCCGCTGTTATGAGCGGGAAAAGGGCTGGAGTGCAAGCATTAATAAAAAAGAAATATAATTTTGCACATTTCATACATTGCTATGCGCATCAATTGAATTTAATCGTCAAAAATGCGGCATCTTCGAATTCACAGGTGCGAGCGTTTTTTGGTAATTTGCAAGAAATACCGGGATTTTTTAACAGCTCCCCGTCGAGAATCGCTGTACTTGATCGAATCGTAAAACGAAAAATTTCCCACGGTGCATCAACGCGATGGAATTTCAATGTGAGAACAGTTAATCTTGTATACGAGTATAGGGAAAGCTTAATTGAATGTATGGAAACCATAGAAGATGAATTCACTGATGGAACAGTTTGCAGTGCAGCTTCAGGTATTCGCCGCATGTTGAAAGATAACATATTTTTTTTCTGGCTAACATTTTTCTACTATGTTATGCCTCATGTAGGTATACTTTTTAACCAAATGCAGAGGCGAGAAGCTGACTCGGTTCAATTGAAAGTTAATATTGTTTCTTTTGAGGAAAATATTCAATATATCCGCGATCAAATTGATAATATCATAGACGAAGCGTCCCATGCAAATGATATGGAAAGTACATTTCAGGGTAAAAAGCGACGCATTCATGATAGTCCTGAGAGCCATCGCCTTGCTGCGTTAGAAGTTTGTGATGTAATTTTAAATGCTATCAAAGATAGATTCGCATTCGATGGACACCTTGTTGCTGCTTCTCTTTTTGACTCGAACCGCTTCAGAGAATATCAATTGAATTTCCCTGGCTCAGAGCTAAATTCTACATGTGCCGCCTATCCTACATTGGAGCGAGAACGCTTGAGACAATCATCTATTCAAGAAGTGATTGCCGAGAAATGTCAAGTGCCCATGTCTTGCTCAAATTCATCCTGAAAAATAATTTAAATGAACCACTAAGGGAAACAAAAAAATTGCTGGAAATCCTGGTAACAACACCTATGAGCACCGCTGAAGCAGAAAGGAGTTTTTCAACCTTGAAGCGCATTAAAACTTTTTTGAGATATACAATGTCGGAAGAACGTTTGACTGCATTGGCTATGATTTCTATAGAAAAACATTTGATTGCTGAAATTGGGAACTTCAATGATTATCGATAAATTCGTCACTGCTAAGAATCGCCGTCTTGAACTTATTCACAAACAATTTGGATTTCCTAGGAAGCTTATTTTAACTGGACTTACAATGTATATTAGTTTCAATGTAATTAGTTTAGTTTTGACTATAATTGCCCAGTAGTTTGTATAAAACGTGTGAAGTGAATTTTAATCGTAAGCCACTTTTCACTGTTTCGCCTTACTTCATCTCCTCCATTTCTGCTTCGTTAATTGTAAGTACATTTCATGTTTAAATCAATATTTTTTGTTTATTCGTGTTTATTATTATTAAAACTGCCAACAGTCGAAGTAATGCCTTCAAAAAAAATAAAAATAAAGCCACGGAAAGAGAAAAAGGAAAAACAGGTTTTACATGTGCATTACATTGTTATTCAATTTTAAATCGGACGAACTTCAGAGAGGATATTAGATACCATAATTGTGAGGTTTGTGATTGTGGATCTGTTGTTGGTCATTGAGATGTTGCTCAATAATGGGGGATATTTTAGAAAACACTATTTTTTCAAATAATTTTGGGGTTGCTGATAATATGGCTATTCCTCTGTAATTTTCAACTGCCCGTTTACTTTTGCTTTTATATATAGGGGTCAAATGAGAAGATTTCCAGTATGCTGGAAACACGCCGCTCAATAGGGATTTATTAAAAAGTATATGGAGAGGTGAAGCTAAATGATCTTTACATTGAAACAGAAAGGATGGTGGAAGTAAATCAGGGCCAGGACCATGGTTCAAGTCAAGTGTTTCAATTGCTTTAAATATATCTTCTTCTGAAACTGAAACTTCTTGAAGCAATGTTGTAAAATTTGGTTCTAGGTCATGTAGATGAGCTGTAGTGTTTGGCAAACAATACACAGATTGAAAGTGATCTGCAAAATACTTACAAATTTCTTCAGGGAGAGAGGAACAGCAGTCTTTATAAGTCATTTCCTTGGGATAGCCGTGAGCTTTGCGCTTTATATTCACAAAGTCGAAGAATTTTTTAGGGTTGGCAATTATGTTCTCGCCAATTACGTTAACATAAGTTTCATATGCTTCGGACGACTTTAACTTGAATTCTTTTGCCAACTCATCATATTCTCTTTTAGTATCATCGCTCACTTTAGACCTATTATTCATAACTTTATACAATTTATTCCTTCTGTTTCTTAACTTACGAAGATGACTATTCAGCCAAGGCTCAGATAATTTGTCCTTTTTCTTAATTTTAGGTGCATGGCTTTCAACGGCGTCAAGAATAATTTGGTAAAATAAATTTACTGCATCATCTATATCTAACGCTGAAAGCCTACCAGTCCAGTCAATACTAGAAAGGTAATTCTTAATGCTTTCGTAGTCAGCATTGCGAAAATCATATACAATGGAGTTATCGTACGAAAGATTATTGTGAGCTTCAGCAGTGGAAAATTCAACCGAAAGCGCGGAATGGTGAAGACTATTTGAGAAAAGGTTATCCGCATCACTAGTTGGATTAACCACCACTTCGTCATATGCGTTAGTGAAAATGAGATCTAACCAGTTACCATTTTGATTTGGCGTCGGAACTACTTGTTGTAAATCATTGCAACAAAAAGGTGGATACCAGGTTGAAATCATTATCATCTAAAAGGTTTACTGGAAGAAGACAATTGTCAAGTTCATCCACTATAAACTTTAAATTGGGCCTATTAAAATCACCAAATATCAAAATTCTATCTTCTTCATTCAAAAGCCCAACAATTGAAGAAATAATTCCACTTGCTTCATTGTACACTGTCTCACTGGACTTCGGAGGAATATAGAATACGCCTAGGTATAAGTCGAATTTATCAAATTTGATGCGAATTATTGCATGTTGGAATGTTTTATGTGCCGTAGTATTAATAAGATCACTTGAAAAGGAGTTGTGTACACCAATTAGCACACCCCCACCTCGCGTCAGTCCGGTGCTCTGAAAATCTTGATCGTCCCTATATATTGTCCAATCATTATCGAGAATCTCTTCATTACGATACGAGTCATTTAACCAGGTTTCAGTGAAAGCAGGAACAGTGGAAGGGCATGACTTAGCGTCCAAAAAGAGTCTATTTAGTTTGCCTCTCATACCACCACAGTTGTGGTAGAACATTTTTAGGCATTTAGAGGAATTAGTGTTATTATTGTGGACGAAAAAACTTATGATGCTGCTCCCGTGACTTTTGAAGTGAAGATATGTAATTAGAGCTTACATATGAGGCGTAAGTTTCAAGGTATTTTTTTGCTTGTTCGGAAGTTACTCCCAGTTGCTCGTGATAGCTGAGATATAGTTTGTGAAGGGCATCTAGATCTATTGGAAGACCTTCTCTTTGAATTAAAACTTTCAAATGGGTCTTCGTTTTGCCCTCGATGCATGTTGTTTCAGGTGCTTTATGCATGTAGGATAGATAGAGTCGAACAACCTCATACAGCTTATGCTCCCGTAGTCGTGATAAGAGATATCTACTCTCAATATCACTAGTAGAGTTAATTGTAGCTTTTACGACTGGAGGTAAAAGAAAGTCTAAGTAAGATTCCTTTTCTATCATGGAGTTTTTTGGTGAACACGGTAATTGAATTGTACATTGTCGAGATGAAACCTGAACCCCATTTCTAACGAAATTTGGGTATTTGGAGGGACGTTTCAAGTTCTCAGGTTCATCAGTGGAGGTATGGTCTATCTGAATAAAACTATCATTATTTTCTCTTGAATCACCATCTAAACAGGATTCTTTTTCGGTCAAAGAGTTTTTGGATGAGCACGGTAGTTGAATTGAGCCTTCTTTTGATGGAACTTGAATTCCATTACTTTTGGTATTTAGAGGGACGTGTAATGTTCTCAGGTTCAAGAGCGGAGGTCTGGTCTTTCTGTTTGATACTATTAATGTTTGTTGGTAGATTACCATCTGAAGGATTTACTGAGTTTACAATATTATTAGTATTTAAAGGAAGAATGTTGGCAGTAGTATTAGTATTGATAGTATTGAGATTTTTGTTAGTTGTGAGAGCATTTATTATATTATTTTTATATTTACTCGATACATCCTTACTGAAAACGGCTTTACTTGATTTCCACTTCTTGAAGCTCATCCCATTCCAAAAAACACTACCATTCTTTGACTGATGGTTTGAAAATAGCCATGCATACTTTTGCGGGATAAAAACTTTAAAAGAGCGGCTGCGCTTATTTCCTTGTGAAAGGTCCTGAACTCTGCAACCTTGAAGCAATAAGTTGTTTTCCAAGAATTTTCGCACTATAGTTGCATTGGTATTTTTCGGTGATTTTTTTAGAAAAAATATGCTATAGTCTTCGTCTTCGCTATGGCGATTGCTTATGACATTTGCGGCCTTCAACTTCCTGAGCCTACCATTCCACTCATCCTCTGACCAAAACGTGCCTAATTTGAAGATGGGTCTTAAGACTTCTGGGCCTAGCTTTGAAGCTGTTTGATTTGAAGATGTTGGAGATATTTCTGATGACTCCAGATTAACTGTATTATATTGATCGGAAGAAGCACAATACTGCTGGAGTAGTCTCTGCTCCAATGAATCGCATTTATTTTCGATGCACTGCAATTTTCTTAACACTTCCGGTTGTTGCGGTTGTTGAAGCAAGTCATTTCGGTCTAACAGCGTTTTAGTGATGTTTCTAACCATATCACATAGTTTTTCCTCACTAAAGTCTTCCCTTACAGATGGTGGCTGGATGTTGGATATCTGCTCATTCATTGAAATTAAACGAGTGTTAAAAATTTCGAGGGCCTTATATATTTTTTTATCACTATTTGATAGGCTCGTTGCTAACTCGTCAAAGCTGCTAGCCATCTCTATAAAGTTCTCGTCGTTTGCACGAGAATTCAATCTTTGCCTGTCAATCATTTGGTCTTTCTCTTCCATAAGATCATTTATGTGACCAATGATTCTTTCATATATGTTCCGCATTTTTTGCTCAAAGTTTTGGCAGTCAGAGCATATAAAATGTTCCTCTAAGTAAGGATGGAACCAATCCCTCGGTGCATCCATGCAGGCGCCATGCAGCTTCCGGTTGCAAAATCCCTTACGTAACACGTATTTAAATGTGTTATCGAATGCAATGCAATTCACTAGGCTGCACCTTACGCTCATTATGAAGAAGATTTTTAGTAGACAATGACGAAACCAATAGGGTAGGTCAGCAAAAAAACAAACACACTACAGAGTTCGACAACAGCACACTTAGTACAAACTGCTGCGATCACCAATTTGTTAGAATCAATTTGGATTGTATTCAGTCTGTTGGATGGAATAAATATATACATAAATAAATAAAGACGTATGCCTCCGTTAAACAACTAAGAGACGTCTTCAATCTGCAAACAATTCGTTGCAAAAGTGTACAAGGAGCAGTCATAGGCAAACCAGTCGAAATTAAAAACAAACGGCTGCGATATTTCCAGAAGCTATTCACAGCGTCCCCAATAACGCCTGAAGTTGTGAACATTCCAGAAGTAAGGCAAGAGGTTCCAGTTTCACCACCAACCAGAAACGAAGTACAGGCAGCAGTATGGGACCTAACAAACAAAGACTCCTGGAATAGATGGAAAACTAGCAGAACTGCTCCAAAGCGGGGTCCTCATCTAAACATCCTTCGGCGTCGAATAATATGTAGAAAATGATCAAAATAGCAGTTACCAGAGGACTAGCGGAAAAGTATAATATGCCCTGTACACAAAAAAGGGGGACAAACTAAGGTGTTAAAAATTATAGAGGGATCGCTCGACTGCGTACGTCTTATAAAGTGCTCTCTGAAATCATGGAAAGAAAATTAATGCCGTACTATGAAAGTATTAAAGGAGAGTAGCAGGAAGGCTTTCGAAGTGGATGGTCTACAATGGACCAAATATCCTCAGAAAAGCAGCTGCTCGAAAAGTGTGGGGAATATAGTTTCAATCTGCACCAAATTTTTGTAGACTTGAAGTAATTCAACGACAGTGTCAACAGAAATGCCTGTAAAAACTAATGCTTGACATTGGAGTCCCAACAAAACTAGCCCGCACAGTCAATGTCACGATGCTAAACACAGAGTCCCAGGTCAAGGTAAATGTTGAACTAACCAACAGCTTTATAATAGAATCAGGCTTAAAACGAGGGGATAAACTTGCCCAATGCTCTTGAATATTGCGCTGGAACATGTCATCAATAAGACATCAGGTGAAACCTCTGGTACAGTAATGCTGATGACATCAATATTATGGCACGCTCAATCTTAGATGCTAAAGGAATATTTATGAGCCGAGAATCTGAAGCAAACCAAATTGGTCTATGAGTTAATGAAACTAAAACCTAATTCATGACTCAGACGAGGAAGAAAACTTCGATTCAAGAAAACCTGTTCGTAGGTGACTGCAACCTTGATAGTATGGATAACTTTATCTACCTTGGAGCTAACCTGAATGCAAGTAGAAGAAGCGTCAAAAAAGACGAGATTGGATGCCGCATAAATGCTGCTAATAAAGCCTATTACTCCGTATTTCCCATTTTGAGGTCCAGAGTTGTGCAATGGCTAAATAAGCTCCGCGTTTCCAAAACACTGGTCACACCGGGGCTTTTATATGGAAGTGAAAAATGGACTCTATCGAAGACTGAAAACTACGTTACAATGTATGAACTTTTTGACGATCCACCTGTTTCCTCTTGCATATAGTTACGTAAATTGCAATGGGTGGGCCATGTAGAATGAATGAAGAAAGCCGGTTGCCCAAAAGAACATGAATGGGGAGACACTATAGAAGCTGCCAGCAGATCCTTGTAGGGAGTAAACAACTGGCGGACAAGATCACGGAGCCGTGATGATTGGAAGAGATTAATCCTGGAGGTCAAGGCCCGACTTGGGCTGTCGCGCCATATATGATGATAGTAGAAAACATTGTTCATATGTTGAACGTGTATTGTGATATTTAAAATTAACTAGACATCATGGCTTAAAGTTAACTGCTGAGGGAAACGTGATAGTATTGACAGAAGATCATACACAGGTTTCTGTTTCACATTATCAGGCTGTATAATTTCTTGGGCAAAAGTGGTAGCCTTGTCCAGTAGTGAAGTAGAATGCATGTCATTAGCTTGAAGGCTGTAAAGAATCTGTTTATTTGAGGAATCTACTATACAATATGAAATATCAAGGAATAAGTGCACTGAAGCTGACTGTTTGTCACAAAAGAATTAAGTACATTGACATAAAATATCACATTTGTTGAGATTGTGTAAATAAAAGAATTATTAATTGTTGCCATCAGTTGAGATACCCGCTGATATGCTTACTAAGAGTTTATGTGCTAATAAGCAATTTTATTTTTTGGATGAGTTTTATGTTCAGCATATTTAAAATGTACTATTAGACATGTAATCCCATTGTTAGATATAGTGGGGTGGTTGCAAATTATATCTAAAAGGTCTGCTAGTGCTGTTATGTACTATGAATACGTGTAAGCTTTTTTGTAATAAATACTCTCTCCTTAATTTTTGACAGAGACCACGTTATTCCATTATACGCTCAAATATTTATTTATTCAGACACCTGTTAATGGATTTGGGCTGGACTCGAACCCGAAATTACGAATAACAAGACAAAAGCGCTCACATTGAGTGACGATTATCTAACTCTATCTAAATTATCTACATAATTGTAGCAGTAAAACCTTATTGAGCCTTTTTTTGAACATTATCAGTAGGTACTTAATAATTACGTGACATTTGACAGTAGATCGATGTCAAATAAACGTTGATAGTAGAATATGTATTACATGTATAGTATATCGTTCAGATTAATTAGAAGATGCCATTCGCTCTTATGGTTTATTTAGTGAAAGGCTTTATAAATAAATAAGTTAAAACCAAAAAATAATCTAAATCTACCCTAATCCATTCCCTAATCTAAATTCAATCCACAACTACGCCTAACCTAATCCTACTACTAATCTATTTTTATTCTACTATGATGTTTTTTTTTCTTTTATACATTGTACATGCGGGCCGCATATATTCCCGATTCCTCTCCAGTTAGTTTCAGAGAGGTTCGACGCTACGAACATTTTGCCCGGTTTGGGTCTAGATTTGAAACGCGCTTATCACTAGGCAGGATAACTATTGATTTTTTAGGTCTTTGTAAAAAATTTTTTTACAAAGACCTACTAGTTTCGCGACCTGTCTGTCCGTCCGTCTGTCCGTGCGTCACAGCTAGTTTTCTCAGAAACTATAGAAGGTAGAATACTCAAACTTTGTGGAAAGGTCAGAAGTGATGGTCTCTCAAAAGTTAAGGTCTTAACGAAAATTTTAAAAAATTTTAAGGGGGGTCCCCCTAATAACGAATGAACCCTTAAAAAATTTTTTTAACCAAAGATAGTCGAGTGGGGTATCAAATGAAAGGTCTTGACTGGAATCTGAAATAAAAAAATCATTTTATGAATTAGGGGGTCCAGGGGAAGGCAAAATGTATGCAAAATTTGTGTCCCCTCCTCGCGATTGGACACCTTTGAGCCGAAAAATCTGAAAATTGTCACGAACGTGGAACTTTATGAGTATAAGGGCAACAAATGCCTCAGACTTAAATTCACTCAACTTTGTTAATAATAGTATGATTTGTAGATTTCACATTTTCGCCCATAAAATCAAAACGATACCTTTAAACTTCTTGAAATTTTCCAATATAAGATATGTATGCTTACAAAATTTAATCGAGATCGAATCATAATCAAGTGAGTTACGGCGATTTCAATTGTATGGAATTACAACAACAATAACGCGTGTTTATGGTTGATTCAAATTGACCTAGGCACTTTTATGTTTTTACAATTTGTTTAACTTGAATATGTTCTATTGCCCGAACATTCAGAACAATCATTTAAGCTAGATCAAAATGGCGGCTGCACTGTGCTTATGAAAGAAACTGTGAATCATTTGCATAAATTTGAACGATTTCATATGCACAATGATGCTCATTGCCTCTAGCATTTCGAAAGCAGATCAATTCAGATTTGGTAGCACTAATGACATTTCGCCAATATTTTAGATACTAAGCTATGTCGTTCACTGCACGCTGTAGCCTTATTTGAGCCAGGGCAGGAAGGGTGTGGGTGACAGTAAGAAGGATATCATCTGCATACATAATTAGTTCGGAATTCATGCAGTTTGGTCATGGAATGTCATGAAGGGAAATGTTGAGTAGGGCAGGACCAAGAATTGAGCCTTGGTGGACGCTAGAGTGGATAGGGATAGGATTGGAAATGAGATTCCCTAATTTTCTTTGAGAGGTTCTTTCTGAAATGAAACTGTAAAGGATTCTGAGACTGCGACCGGGCAGGATGATATTTTTAGTTTGAGCTTGAGCCCGTTGATCCAAACTGAGGCAAACGGTTTTGTTTTTATCTAAAGCATAAGTCGCTGTGCACTCTTTTCGCTGTAGATTCCGTTTGACCTTGTTATGCAGTAACATTATAGCTTGCTCTGTAGATCGTTCGTGTTTGAATCCAAACTGAAAATGAGGAATAAATGGAGAAGTGAAGCCGTTGAAGCTATGCATGATAGTTCTTTCATGGATTTTGCCCATATTCGGTAGTAACGAGATTGGTCGGAAGTTGTTGATACTTCCTTCGCAGTTTGGTTTTGGTATTGGAATTAGTCTGCTGATTTTCCATGATTGGGCAAAGTAGTCGTTGTTTATACAATTATTATATATTATGGCCAAAAAGTAAGAGACAGTTTTTTTAAGTTCTCTGTTTGGGATTCCTTCAGGACCGTGAGACAACTTGATGGTTAAAGTACTAAGGACTTCAACTTCCTTTTTCGCGGTGAAAAAACCCTTCATATCCTTCAGTTGTAAGCTGAACTTCTGCATTGGCCCTGTTATTTAAAACTGTTTCGAGCGGCTCACGGCGTCTGTATAGATGCTTGAAGTATCCCTAACAACCACTGATCATAGGTGAAAGAGCAGTTTAAACCTCGTTTCCTAGCCTTATTGGGTCTTTCTCAATGTTGTATTTGGAATTCTTGCGCCCAATAAGTTGGCATATTATTTTAAACACATCAGGAGAAGGTCTTATGGAACTAAGCCTTTGCTTATGAAACTTATTGACTTCATATTTGATGCGTTTGTAGATTTCACTGGTCATTGGCGTAATCTCCATCTGGAGCTCCAAATACTCTTCATTTACACGGTTATAGCTTCAATGGAATATGCGCTCTGGTCGTTGAAGCATATGTTTCCGTACTTATGTTAAGTGAAGAGTCTCCTGCGTCAGACATTTATATACCGAGCTACGGGGTTTCTGGAAGGAGCATGCTTGTCTAGACACTTAATTATTGCTGATATATGAGTTGTAATAAACATAAGCAGTCGAGCAGCCCCGTGGTGATCAGGAGTGGCTGCTCCTGAAGAGATAAGGTGATCACCCCGTCGAAACTGTTTAGTTTGTTGTTTTACTAGTGTAAAGTAAACTACATCCGTCAAGTTTCCATCCTTTAGGCAGAGATGAGTGATTCACTTCAGCCACTTTAACATCTTTAGGTTTGACATTCCCCTTGTAATGCAACGACCTCCTTCGGAGAAAGTAACGGTTGCTTTTTGTGTAATTTATGCGTTTGGCTCAAGCCTCCGTGTCCGCTAACTTTAACGAGGCAAAAAAATATTGAATTACTGTAGAGTAGCTTAATTGACACCTAATAGAACATTTCTAAAGATAATAAAAAGTGATCGGTACGTCTTGTAGAGTAGAGTACGCGTGATAAGTATTTAGTGTAGCTTCGTGGCTCGACCCACCTCATATGATCCCGCAAATGCTAGTCGTCAAGCACGCGTACACGGTCGTTAAGCGAAGCTAGTTAGCTGAGCTCGGTGTTATTTATAGCTCGCTGACACTTGTGCCAGACCATCGGCACCCGTGTCCTACACGGGCATTTCGAAATTCATTACAGAGTGTCTATTTTGGCGTTTGATAAAGACCATGGTGGTCTGATAATGAAGCAAATGCGGAGGATGTAAAAGGAATTGCGGAGTCAGAGAGAAGACCAGGTGGGATTAAAAAGTTGCTAAAAATGAACTACCTATTGGGAAAGTTAGGACACCTGCGTGGAGCCATTCAGAGAGGGAGTTTCCATTCATGTTATCAGTGGAATCATCCCAGTGCTCGTGTCCGGCGGTGAGGTCTCCTCCTAGTAGAAATGAGTCGTGCAATGATGATTTTGTTAGGGTTTTGTTGAGAATGGAAGGGATCTGGATGCGAAGGTAACACGGGAAATAAATGGAGCCTGTTAGGATTCCGGCAGGAGTTCCATTGGGGCGTTTGGTGATGAGGGTCGCTAGTGTGTATGAGGAGTTACTTTGCTCGAAAGCGATTTGATGGACGTCTAGATCGTCCCCAAACAATATCGCAGTGGCTCTACCACCATCGTTACGTAGAACAATATAATAATTTACACGAACTTTGTGATGAGGTCTAAGAACTGTCTTGTTCAAGAGGAGGATGTCGGGTTTGAATGATTTGGCTAATTTCGAAATGAAGGGCCTCTTGTCATGCCAAACTAGGGAGTTTATATTTAGGGATAAAATAATAAGCCTATTTGCCAACATTAAAGTTGAAGTTGAAGTTCAGGAGGTCGGGAGTGGAGTCAAATAATGAACGGAAAGATTGAATCTTCAAAAAGAGTTTACTGGGAGAATTTGCTTTAGACTTTCGACGGGATGAAGTGCACATTTACTTAAGTGGTTAAGTGCACTGAACCCTGCACTGATTACATCAATGCAGGGTTCAGTGTTTTTTCCTAGACATATCCGGGTAAGAAGTGGGAGTGTAAGTGGGGCTGCTCGTTTGGCTTTTGCCTCCATTGCTATTGTGCCGACTCCAACTTGGCAACACCATAGCGAGGTACTCAGTTCGTCGAGTTGAACTAAGCAATCGATTCGTAAGAACAACGTTTCCTATGATATGAGGGTAAAAAATATATTAAGGTGAATTTGTGAAGGACAGTTAAAATTCATTACTGAAACAAAGCGGTGCTATCTTGTGATTAAAGCAATTCCCTAAAATCCACAGTGCTTTTATTGCTGACAGCTTTCAGAAATGGAATGCTACGGACTTTTCAATTTATTGGATATTTTGTGCTTTTAATTACAGTTGGCCGTCTCGTAACTGCTCGCTGCGTATTTTAGATCGATTAGCCGACATTTTGAATCGTGAGTACTAACGCGATTGCCTTGTTAAATTGTTATTCGTGTCTGGTCGCCATATTTCTTAGTTGTAAATGCCGGACACCAAAGTTCGTATTGATTCGCTCACAATCAACAAGCTAAAACACGAGCTGTCTTCGCGAAATTTACCGACAAGTGGCAACAAACCCGAATTGATTTTACGTCTGACGGAAGCCGTCAATAGAGACGACGTTGAAATTTTAGCCGAGAGCTCTCGTGCATTCGACGAAGCGATAAAGTTGAAAGAAAGCGTGCAAAATCTCACAACTTTAGTTCAAGCATTAAATATTCAGGTACAGAGTATTGCTGGCGGATTCGCAAACTCTGTTTCAGGCATAACTTATGGCGTATCGCCAAACTTGAATATGGCATCAACCTCTAGTCTTGGTTTTCCGATGGACGATAAGCAAACGTGTCGAATGAGGCTGTTGTGGTGGAATCAACACCGAATCCACATCTACCGTAGACGGATGAAGACCAGTCAACGTATCCGACGGGACAAGTAGTCCCAGTACGCCAAAGTATGTTCCACAATTTGCGCGACGTCATTGAAATAATGCCAGGATTCGATCCAACGATAAGCACATCATTGACGGCGCAACAATTTGTTCATCGTGTGAAATCGCTAGCATCCATATATTCATGGGATGGAAACATTATTCTGTTTGCAGGGCAAACGAAAGTTCGAGGGCAGCAAATTTGTGGCTAGATGCAAGAAGCGGTATTTTCAAAAGCATTCATGAACGCGCAAGCTCTTTAGAAGAGGAATTCGAGTCTAGTGAAAATGAAGCCAAGGTATGATGGCAAATGTTAGACGTTCAAATGAGCCATATACGGATTATTGTTATCGAATATGTGCGGAAGGTAGACGTGCGGGGTCTTAGTGACGCAGTCATTATAAGATATATGCGTGAAGCTTTAAACGACGTTCAGATGCAAACCGCTATCACGTGCTTTACATCCAAAACAACTCAGGAGTTTTTGTGTTGCCTTAAAACTTATTTAACAAACCAAAGTAAGATAACCATATCCGTAGGCAAAAATCACACAGTAAAATAAAAAGTGTAAGCCCGATGAACGTGAACTCTGTGTGAAAGAAAATATTTAATAAGCCTGTGGCGAGAGCGACGACTGTTGCCGATATAAACGACGTGTCAAAGCGTGTTTCTCACAATTGTTATAAATTGGGGCACATTTCCGTGAACTGTTCTTTGCCCCAACGATGACTGCAATGTTTTAACATACATGTCAAAAGACGGGACACAGTATGGATACATGCATAAGTCGAGATAGGCCAGAATATGTGAATAACGCGAATACTCGTCAGCTGCATTTAAACTATTCCGTACAAAATCAAATAGTGAAAACGCGCTTATAGATTCGGGTAGTAATCGGTCTCTCGTCTGAGAATCATGCGCGTACAATTTAATAAAGTGTCCGCCGATTGAGCTGAATGGATTTGCAGGTGTATGCTTTGAATGTACTAGCAAAATGATAGTGACATTAAAAATAGACGATACAATCGTACGCATGTGCCTATATGTTGTAGCCGATCATCTCATACCGAATAGTTTGCTTTTGGGGTTGGCTGCGTTGAACGGAGTCTCACATCGAATAATTATTGAAAATGGCAAGTGCCTCGTTGAAAGTAAATGTCCTAAAATACCCGACATGGAAAGAAATTTAACTGCAGCCAAAGCAACCGGACTGCGGGTACTACTTGATGATTTCCGTCATTGTTTTGCAGAGACTACTGCCGAAATGTGTCGATGTAGGATGAACCAATGAGTATCGAGTTGACGTCTGACATGCACATCCATGCTCGACCATATCGTATACCGTTGGCTAAATGAGATAAGATTGAGCAGATTGTGAAATAAATTGTTGGCCACAAACGCTATTCGTCCAAGTAATTCATTAAACTCTTCGCCTTTTATTTTAGTTCCCAAGCAAGATGGGAAGGACCGTCGATAAACGCTATCACCAAGAAGAAGAAGGGAGATGGGTCTTATACTTAGACGGTCAAAGTGTGTTTTTTTGCATTTGAGTTAACCTTCTTGGGTCATTGCATACATAGAGACGGAATGAAGCCTGGAAGCAAGAAAATTGATTCTATCCAAAAATTTCCACCGCCTGAAAATGTGACCGATGTCAGATGATTTCTTGGATTAGCGGGGTTCTTCTGCAAATTTATTGAAGGATTCTCAAAAATGTCTAAGCCGCTAACGAATTTGTTAAAAACGAAGGAACAAAAATCCTTCGTATGGGACAAAACCGCAGCCATGAGTAGGGGCAGAATGCGGGCTCTAATTCACTTTTTCGATGCGAATTGAGATTGATTTCGAGAGGCACCTAGTGGCGGAAATCGGAACTAATGGCGCTTGAAGCGGCCGGGAATGGAACTAATGGTTTGTGTCTTGGGTATGTGTGTGTGTGTGTCTTGGGTGCATTAGGGTGGATAAGGTAGGTGCCTGAGATAAGAAGATATGAGCCCGGAATAGGTGCGGATGTCATGGATGGTTGCGGCGAGGGTGTGTGTCTAGGGTATGCGGATATGTGTATCAGATTAGTGTAGATGTGGGCCTTAGGTATGTGTACAAGATTGGTATAGGTGGGTACCAGGGGTGAGAAGGTATGGGTCTAAGGTAAATATACATCTGTATCTTGGTTAGGTAGGTAAGTGTTCTGGGTCTTAGTAGCCTCCAGCGGTTAATTGTGGAACTGGAAAGTTGATTTCTGTCTAGGATAGTCCCATATTTTCAATCAATAGATTAGAGCTCTAGATTTCTCAGCGTGTTTATACTTTGGCGCTTTTAGCGATAGATAATTATACTATTCATGGTTGTTATTCATCTATAGTGGAAGGATTCTTCATATATTCATTGCTTCTAGTCTTCGAGTAGTTTTGTTATTCATAGTATAATCTTTAGTGGAAGTGCTTCTCGGGTCTTTAACGCTTCTAGCGGTAGATAGTTTTTTAGCCATGACTAATTTAATGTATATGTTAGGAGGTCTATGTCTAGAGTTGATACCTTGAAGTATTAGGGTTGTTGATCAATTAGGGAAGCTCTATGGATAGGTGGCGCTCTGAGCAATAGGTTTACTGCTTATAAGGCTTGAGAATTTCTAGCGCATCTCACTACTGAGAGGCTTCCGGGTCGAACGATTTACTTTTTCTCAATAGGCGTACTGAACGTTTTTTATGGTGCGATTGGCTGCAAGGTGACGGCGGGCGTTTGTATAGACGGATGACTGCGATACTGATGGATGATGGACGTGCCCGTCAGCGCGTATTCTAAGCCGTGGGAATTTACTTCATGGGCGCTTGGATAAGGAACGCGTTGCAGCGATTGGTGTCTTTGGCTAAGGATAGACGGCCGCGTGCGGTGATGGCCGATTCGCTTGATCAAGCTAGCCGTGCCGGAAGTTTTATGATGCGAGTAGTTGTGTGGGGTGGAGGGCGCTGCTATAGACGTGTGGCTTTGCATTATGGATGGGCGACGGGCTTGCCTTTCGACGGGTGTTCTAAGGCGTGAGAATTTGCTTCATGGGTGCTTGCTTAAGGTACGTTTTTGCTCCTGGTTTGATGTCTGTGGTTAAAGATGGAAGGTATTGTAGATGTGATGCGCGTCGCTTGTTGGAGGAAGTAATTTGAGGTATACATTTCCACCAAGGCGGATGTTGTGAGCCGTAGAAATTTGTCTCTTGAGCGTTTGGCAATTCGGAATGATTTGCGTCGCTTGTCAGAGGATCGCGATTGCGGTGGCGAGTTCTGTTACGCATGGAAATTGACCTCGGGGGATGCGTGGCATGTGCAAGTGATTTTGCCTGTTAAGAGTAGTGTTTCGTACGCATAGACTTCCCTGTCGGCGGGAGTTTTAAGACATCGGAATCTACAGCGTGGAAGAAAGTGGCATGGCATACATTGCATTGCAATATGGTTTTGCTTGATGGAGGCGGTTTTTCTTGTTGTGTTGGCCGTGGGCAGCGGGTAACGTGATGCGCGGCATTGAGACGTGTTTCCATAAATGTCCATTCATAGATGCGCCTGTTCTAGTTTGCTGATTATTATTTACATTGTTCGTTTTCTTTTTGCTTGGATACGTCGTTTCTTTGTTTTGTGACTCATTGCTATTATATATTAATACAATACTACTTTACGAATCGTCTACAATGTATTTTGTTCGGTTAGACTACTATGTTGATTGCTCAAATCTATGGATGCAGTGAAAGAGATAATGCGTTCTTGATATTTAGTATAGTATTAAATTTTAGTTTGCTTGTAGCAGCATTTTGTTTGTCTTCATCATCATCACTTATTTCTTAAAGCAGTTTCTATACTTCATTCTCTGATTTTACTATTATGTAGAAGTATGGCACTACATTCATTTTTTTCTTTACTATAGGATGCTCATAGGTTTTGTTCAAAAATTCTAATAATTTCTTCCAAGACGAGTTATTTTTTCAAATTAATGATCTTGTAGTGCATGAGATGGTGATAATTTTGTTCGTACATCATATGATTTGTCCCTTTTGATAAGCGCATGGTAAAGATGCGTTATTTTTTAGATCACTTTGTTGACATACTCGTATATGTTTTGGGTATCTATTCCCTATTTCAAATTATTTATGGATGTTGTCTAGGAAAGATTTTACGATTTATGGCTTCTGGGGTGCTACTTTTTTATGGAGTATGTATGATGGATGTAGAAATCATCGCGGTGGTCCTAATGAGTGGGAATATTTACGCATTTTCATTGATAAATTTTTGGTACGCACTGAAAGGAAGAAGATAATATAGAAAAAGGAGAATGCGGTAGGTCATTGACATTGGGAGTTTGTTGGTATTATGTTATTATTCTTCGGTTATGTCCATAATGCATGAAGAAATATTTTAAGTCCTATATGATGGCATTATATGCATGCACTAGATTAAATGAATTTTTATATTAACTTTGAATTACGTGTTGTTATTGAGGGTCTGTATTATTTAGTTGAGGTAGTTTCATGAGTGTCAGTATAATATAGAGTAAAACTATTATTTTATGCTTGTCTCATATTCTTCACAGTATGTATGATTTTTCGACATTTCCGGATCTCTTTGGCCATATCTGCATTAGGAACTTGATGATGTTTTGAGTATGAGAATTTTTAATTTGTTATCTCCTTAGGAATGCTTGCATGCATGGATAATGCCATTTAGCTGATACTTTTCGGATGCATATTATCGCTTTTAGTGCCTATATGATTGCATGAGAATACAAACCCCGTACTTTGTGAGAATACAAACCCCGTACTTTGTGTGATTGTATTAAGCGTAAAGTCACTTCAGCTATATTCATATACATTTTCAATATTTGAGCATTGTAAAATACGTATTTCCTACATTTTAAATATGCTAGATTTATCATCATAGGGATTGTCGGGTATGCTCATTGACATATTCAAGTATTATTTTCACATCAGTAAAGTATATTCTTGTTGAGTTTTTCTTATCAGAATTTTTTTCTGCTGGATGCTTGGTTGATTTTTTATAGGGTTGCAGAAGATCTAATTAGTTTTCAACATAAAGGATATGTTTCGGGTTGGCGCACTGCTACCATAGATCACTTAGGCTAATGTTTATGTAAGATAGTTCGGTATAGAAAACGATGTGTGGTAGCATATGAGTTTATGGTAGGCTATTTTTAGATCAATCTCATCGTATCGTGTATAGACAAGTAGCATATGTCATGAAGTGTTCTTGATAAGGATGGTCACGAGTCATTGTAGGATGTTAAGAGATGATCATTACTTTCAGGAGGTGTTTGTCTGCTGGTAATTTGATGAACAGATGTACACTTGAGTTGAATGATCTCATGCGGGTTTTTTTGTCCATCGCTAGATATTTTTGAATGGTAGAATTAAGTGTTTGATATTTGGGAGTTTCGGATATGCTAGGAATGGTTAGGTTTTTTTTTGGTTTGTTGTTTGAGGTGTTTGTTTACTTGAGCAGTGTTAGATTAGTTGTTAAAATAAGAAGACTGTGTTTCTTTCTAATAGAAATAATTTATTGAGTAATGCTATTTTTTTGTTATATATAAATAAATTTTCATACGATTTACAACACATCTGATAAATGGCTTGATATATTTATGAATTCTATAGCATATTGAACAATTTTCAAGTTAACTTAACCTAGGTTTATTCAGCTGCACTATTTCTGCATTAGGACCATACAAATGTATAATAAGTCCTCTCACGTCTTTTTAATGTTTATTGTACAATTTATATAGCAATTCAATATCCTCAGCATATCATTGTAGCTTACGTCTTCTTCACTTTAGTGCAAACTGTCGATGTTTCTATTCCAATATTGTTTTGGTTGTATTTTATGAGGATAGTATGTTCCTTGATGAATTACCGGTGAGGATTTCCCGATACAAAGTGTATATCAATTATAAACTTTTTTATTCTAATAGCGCTGACCACCAGTTGGCTCTAATTTTGTTTGGACTGTTTATACTACCCGGTGCTATGAATTATTACTTTATCGTTTGTACGCGGGACTGCAGGAGTATGCACTGTTTTATTAGTGTAAAAATATTTTTTGTCTCTTGATCATATGAATGACAAATGCATGTATCAGTGCCTGATGTCGTATTAGAGTGGGACCATTCACATATCTGATAGTGTATTTCATGTTTGTTAGATACTTTTTCACCCATATTACCATAATTAAGCATATAATTCACGATGCGTATTTGAATATCAGGGTACTCTTCCATGAACTATAGGATGACCATTGTAATAGATCTTATCACGTTGATAGTGTATTGACCTCTGTCTTATTAGTTTTCTTGACGTCGTTCACCAGAATTTTGTTGTTTTTGAATGGATGTACTTAGGACTAGTGGTTTGCTGAATTTTAAAAACCTCACAATAACCCGTAGAATAATATGTAGTCTAGTGATAGAAAAAACGACGTGCTGCCTTTAAATTAACATACATTCATGTCCTAGTTGGTACAGTGCAGCTAAGATGAGGATCTGTTTCTCAATATTAAACTTCAGTATTTTATAGACTTTCACAATAGTATGTAGTTTACCAAGTCTCCATGCACAATTTTCTAATTAACAATTCCTTTTAGTGAAGTAAAACATTTTTATTGCGTTTGTAGCATTTTATTTCATCACAATGAAAATTAGATCATTACAAAGTATTGGTATTTCATAAAAAAGTCTAGAATGGTTTATGTTTACAAATGATGTTTGAGTTGAAGTAAAGAAGTCGTTGATATCCAATTTAAGTACGCTTTTTTCTCTGCATCTTGCACAATATTGGTCATAGTATTCCTTCACACAATCGGTAAGCAAATTGTTGTATTGCATGACTTTGTCGAAAAAATCCATCAAGATGAAAAGCGTGAAGAGCTCGGGATGTTTAAATATTAGTCTCTCTCCTCCAATAGGTATGTAGAAGAGTTCAAGAAGTCCAAGCTGATTTGCAGGGAACTCATCTACTCTATCCTTGAGATCAATGAGATATTGGCGAAGTGAAGTCCATTGAATGTTATCTAACTCCAATTGATTTTGTCTACTGCATCGGAAGATTATTTTTGCTTGAAATGTCAGTGGGTCAAATCCAAGTATTACTTTGCTTTTGTGGAAGCCTTCATCAAGATAGTATGTATAGTTCAGCAAGAGGGTTTTCTCATAGATTCGCTGTTCTTCTCGATTCTTTTTTAGTTTCTTCTCTTTCTTGTTCACTTTTCTGGTTGAAGTAGTCTTATCAGTCTGGCAGGCCTTTTCATGCTTCTGACTAGCTGACGAATTCACTGGACCTGCTCCGATCATTTTAAATGACTGCTTCTAGTAGTAAAACTACAGATGTATATTTATTACACCAGCATATATATTCACACCAGCATATATATTCTTCTTCTGATGGAGGGGGAATCAAGTTCAATATGTGTTGATAGTTCTATTGCATAAGTAAACATGTTTAGCCCTTTGATGCTGTAATGTTACTCATGAATTAAATTGAGAGATATGAAAGTGCTATGGAGTTTAGACTTGAACCACCAAGCTAACAAGAGTAGGAGTCAGTAACAAGAAATGACACTTTGCTCCGTATTTTCTTTAGAATTTTTAGAAGTACTGCTGGGCTACAAAAGATTGCTTCTAGGCTAATTAGCTTTCTTTTTATCTGTTAAACTATCTATTTAGCTGTCGCTTTTGCTGATGAGCTGGCTATCTTATGTGTAATGCTGTCCATGTAGCTGTCTTTTCAGTCGATTGCCTGTCTGTTTAGTTGATATGCTATCTCTTGAGCTGTCTATGCAGCTGTCTATTTTATATATAATGCTGTCTATGCGTTTGTCTATTTAGCTGATGCCCTGGCTGTTTAGTTATTATGCTGTCTGCTGAGCTAACCGTTTAGCTGATAAATCCGTCTTTTTGGCTGGTAAGTGATGTATGTAGCTGTCTATTTAGCTGATGCCCTGTCTGTTTAGTTGATATGCTATCTCTTGAGCTGTCTATGTAGCTGTCTTATGTTGATAAGTTGAACATTTGACCCATCGTGATATCTTTCATTCGCTAAATTTATTTGCTACTTGTTACAGTCAACATTTTTCACACCTTTCTTTAAATGTTATATGCTCGTCACAATTTACTTTAAGCCTACTGATTACCAAAACTGCATCGTCATCACCCTCCAAGTTATTTGTAGGCATACATGGGTCAGACAAGAATATTCACGTCCAGGACGCTGTTCTGCTAAACAAATCTTGATTAGGAGGAAGCCATTGTTAGTTGCTCGAGAGTTAATTGATCGTATTTCATGCTGATATATTCTTCATAAAATTGAGTCAATACATGCTTCTTTTTTCATTTGCATTAGTTTTTCTCTTGACTCCTGTCCATCTAACATATAGGAATCTCTTTCTACAGTAATTCGAGCTCGTTTTTCCAGGTTTTCATGTCTTCATAGGATTTGCGATCTATGGGACTCTTATTGCCTACTTTAATGTCCAATTGCATTGAATTATGCTGCTACACTTTTGAACTCATCCAAAATGCTCAAAAATCATATGGTCCCATGGATTAGCCATTTGAATCATTTTTTATAGCACAAACTTGTTGAATAGATCTCTACTTCATGCAAACCATCGCTAGGGTCTTAACATGAATTAATTCAGCCTGTTGTTTACTCGACATATTAAGGGCTTATAGTGGAACTTATTAAGTATATTGAATCATCTTTGTGTTCTCATGTATGGTCAACCCTTTTGGATTATCCGGGATAGGCTATGACCGGATCGATTTTTTCCCCTATCATTGAACAATTGATTAAAATTTTGGTACCTCCAACTGACTAATAAATCGGTCATTGGTTCATTGTCAGAAGAGGTTTGAATAGTTTTGATGACTTGAGGCTACAGCATTACTCACAACTTGTCAAATTATTAAACAGCACGGACAAATATCTCTGGATATGTACATTATAATAGCTATCAAATGTCTATGTATTAGTATCATATGATCGACTGGTCTCTTTATCATGCAAAGAGGGTTATCCACAATCAACGATCAGTTGAGCCGTCTCATACGGTCATGAGTTGTCTGTTCAAGGGTTGAACTATGATCAACTTCACACCAATACGTTTTCTCTTTCGCACCTACTAACCCAATTGCCTGATGAACTCAATGTAGCCTTCTCTTTCACACCTACAACTCGAGTTGATTGGTGGGCGGAAGGTGGTGAAGGTGTTCTACCCAGCCTGCCCCTTGCCATGCATGCATGATTATCCTCGCAGGGATGCAGAATAACCCTCTACCCAGCCTACCTCATTGCCATGCAGGCCTGATGACCCATCATCATGCGTTATGACGCGTCATTACGCATGATGACAGGTCATTGATGCCTGCGTGACAAAATTAGAGCCAACTGGTGGTCAGCGCTATTAGAATGAAAAAGTTTATAATTGTATCGGGAAATCCTCACCGGTAATTCATCAAGGAACATACTATCCTCATAAAATACAACCAAAACAATATTGGAATAGAAACATCGACAGTTTGCACTAAAGTGAAGAAGACGTAAGCTACAATGATATGCTGAGGATATTGAATTGCTATATAAATTGTACAATAAACATTAAAAAAGACGTGAGAGGACTTATTATACATTTGTATGGTCCTAATGCAGAAATAGTGCAGCTGAATAAACCTAGGTTAAGTTAACTTGAAAATTGTTCAATACGATATAGAATTCATAAATATATCAAGCCATTTATCAGATGTGTTGTAAATCGTATGAAAATTTATTTATATATAACAAAAAATAGCATTACTCAATAAATTATTTCTATTAGAAAGAAACACAGTCTTCTTATTTTAACAACTAATCTAACACTGCTCAAGTAAACAAACACCTCAAACAACAAACCAAAAAAAAACCTAACCATTCCTAGCATATCCGAAACTCCCAAATATCAAACACTTAATTCTACCATTCAAAAATATCTAGCGATGGACAAAAAAAACCCGCATGAGATCATTCAACTCAAGTGTACATCTGTTCATCAAATTACCAGCAGACAAACACCTCCTGAAAGTAATGATCATCTCTTAACATCCTACAATGACTCGCGACCATCCTTATCAAGAACACTTCATGACATATGCTACTTGTCTATACACGATACGATGAGATTGATCTAAAAATAGCCTACCATAAACTCATATGCTACCACACATCGTTTTCTATACCGAACTATCTTACATAAACATTAGCCTAAGTGATCTATGGTAGCAGTGCGCCAACCCAAAACATATCCTTTATGTTGAAAACTAATTAGATCTTCTGCAACCCTATAAAAAATCAACCAAGCATCCAGCAGAAAAAAATTCTGATAAGAAAAAACTCAACAAGAATATACTTTACTGATGTGAAAATAATACTTGAATATGTCAATGAGCATACCCGACAATCCCTATGATGATAAATCTAGCATGTTTAAAATGTAGGAAATACGTATTTTACAATGCTCAAATATTGAAAATGTATATGAATATAGCTGAAGTGACTTTACGCTTAATACAAGCACACAAAGTATGGGGTTTGTAAATTCTCATGCAATCATATAGGCACTAAAAGCGATAATATGCATCCGAAAAGTATCAGCTAAATGGCATTATCCATGCATGCAAGCATTCCTAAGGAGATAACAAATCAAAAATTCTCATACTCAAAACATCATCAAGTTCCTAATGCAGATATGGCCAAAGAGATCCGGAAATGTCGAAAAATCATACATACTGTGAAGAATATGAGACAAGCATAAAATAATAGTTTTACTCTATATTATACTGACACTCATGAAACTACCTCAACTAAATAATACAGACCCTCAATAACAACACGTAATTCAAAGTTAATATAAAAATTCATTTAATCTAGTGCATGCATATAATGCCATCATATAGGACTTAAAATATTTCTTCATGCATTATGGACATAACCGAAGAATAATAACATAATACCAACAAACTCCCAATGTCAATGACCTACCGCATTCTCCTTTTTCTATATTATCTTCTTACTTTCAGTGCGTACCAAAAATTTATCAATGAAAATGCGTAAATATTCCCACTCATTAGGACCACCACGATGATTTCTACATCCATCATACATAAACTCCATAAAAAAGTAGCACCCCAGAAGCCATAAATCGTAAAATCTTTCCTAGACAACATCCATAAATAATTTGAAATTGGGAATAGATACCCAAAACATATACGAGTATGTCAACAAAGTGATCTAAAAAATAACGCATCTTTACCATGCGCTTATCAAAAGGGACAAATCATATGATGTACGAACAAAATTATCACCATCTCATGCACTACAAGATCATTAATTTGAAAAAATAACTCGTCTTGGAAGAAATTATTAGAATTTTTGAACAAAACCTATGAGCATCCTATAGTAAAGAAAAAAATGAATGTAGTGCCATACTTCTACATAATAGTAAAATCAGAGAATGAAGTATAGAAACTGCTTTAAGAAATAAGTGATGATGATGAAGACAAACAAAATGCTGCTACAAGCAAACTAAAATTTAATACTATACTAAATATCAAGAACGCATTATCTCTTTCACTGCATCCATAGATTTGAGCAATCAACATAGTAGTCTAAACGAACAAAATACATTGTAGACGATTCTTAAAGTAGTATTGACATGAAACCGATAAAAGCAATAATATACAATAGCAATGAGTCACAAAACAAAGAAACGACGTATCCAAGCAAAAAGAAACTGAAAACGAACAATGTAAATAATAATCAGCAACATAGAACAGGCGCATCTGTGAATGGACATTTATGGAAACACGTCTCAATGCCGCGCATCACGTTACCCGCTGCCCACGGCCAACACAACAAGAAAAACCGCCTCCATCAAGCAAAACTATATTGCAATGCAATGTATGCCATGCCACTTCTCTTCCACGCTGTAGATTCCGATGTCTTAAAACTCCCGCCGACAGGGAAGTCTATGCGTACGAAACACTACTCTTAACAGGCAAAATCACTTGCCCATGCCACGCATCCCCCGAGGTCAATTTCCATGCGTAGCAGAACTCGCCACCGCAATCGCGATCCTCTGACAAGCGACGCAAATCATTCCGAATTGCCAAACGCTCAAGAGACAAATTTCTACGGCTCAAAACATCCGCCTTGGTGGAAACGTATACCTCAAATTACTTCCTCCAACAAGCGACGCGCATCACATCTACAATACCGTCCATCTTTAACCAAAGACATCAAACGAGGAGCAAAAACGTACCTCAAGCAAGCACCCATGAAGCAAATTCTCACGCCTTAGAACACCCGTCGAAAGGCAAGCCCGTCGCCCATCCATAATGCAAAGCCACCCGTCTATAGCAGCGCCCTCCACCCCACACAACTACTCGCATCATAAAACTTCCGGCACGGCTAGCTTGATCAAGCGAATCGGCCATTTCCGCACGCGGCCGTCTATCCTTAGCCAAAGACACCAATCGCTGCAACGCGTTCCTTATCCAAGCGCCCATGAAGTAAATTCCCACGGCTTAGAATACGCGCTGACGGGTACGTCCATCATCCATCAGTATCGCAGTCATCCGTCTATACAAACGCCCGCCGTCACCACGCAGCCAATCGCACCATAAAAAACTTTCAGTACGCCTATTGTGAAAAAGTAAATCGTTCGACCCGGAAGCCTCTCAGTAGTGAGATGCGCTAGAAATTCTCAAGCCCTATAAGCAGTAAACCTATCGCCCAGAGCACCATAGGGCCTATCCATAGAGCTTCCCTAATTGATCAACAACCCTAATACTTCAAGGTATCAACTCTAGACATGGACCTCCTAACATATACATTAAATTAGTCATGGCTAAAAAACTATCTACCGCTAGAAGCGTTAAAGACCCGAGAAGCACTTCCACTAAAGATTATAACAACTTTGAATAACAAAACTACTCGAAGACTAGAAGCAATGAATATATGAAAAATCCTTCCACTATAGATGAATAACAACCATGAATAGTATAATTATCTATCGCTAAAAGCGCCAAAGTATAAACACGCTGAGAAATCTAGAGCTTTAATCTATTGATTGAAAATATGGGACTATCCTAGACAGAAATCAACTTTCCAGTTCCACTATTAACCGCTGGAGGCTACTAAGACCCAGAACACTTACCTACCTAACCAAGATACAGATGTATATTTACCTTAGACCCATACCTTCTCACCCCTGGTACCCACCTATACCAATCTTGTACACATACCTAAGGCCCACATCTACACTAATCTGATACACATATCCGCATATCCTAGACACACACCGTCGCCGCAACCATCCATGACATCCGCACCTATTCCGGACTCATACCTTCTTGTCTCAGGCACCTACCTATTCCACCCTAATACACGATCCATACACCCAACACACACACACACACACATACCCGAGACACAAACCATTAGTTTCATTCCCGACCGCTTCAAGCGCCATTAGTTCCGATTTCCGCCACTAGGTGGCACGCAAAATCAATTTTAATTCGTATGGAAAAAGTGAATTAGAACCCGCATTCTACCCCTACTGACATGGACTTCAACGAGTTGAAAACTCTTCTCTGTAGGGAACCTGTTCTAGCTCATTATGATACATGGGCTGAACGCGAAGTACACACCGACGCTAGTTCTATTGGTGTCGCTGGAGTTTTGATGCAGTCTACGGAGGAGAAACCATTCCGGTTAGTAATATATTTCAGTAAACATTGCACAGATGCTGAAACAAAGTACAGTAGCCACGAATTAGAGGTACTGGCAATCGTTGAAGCGTTGGATCGATTCCGATTTTATTTGTCCGATTGTAACGCAATATCGACAATGAAGTTTACCACTTCACTTAACAATCGAGTTGCTCGATGGTGACTGAAACTCCAAGGATTCTACTTTGATGTGGTACATCGCGCAGAAAACAATATGAGCCATGTCGATGCATTAAGTCGTCGACCACACGAACAACCGCAAGAACCGACGACAATGGCAGATAAAGTGTTACTGATACAAAAACCTGATCAGAACCATTGGTTGATATCATTACAGCTACAGGACGCAAAACTAAAGGAAATTATGGATAAAATTGATGGAGTATGTAAATCAGCTCAATTCACCCAATTCAAGTGCGATTACACTCTTAAGAAAAGAAGATGGATGCAAAAAGTAAATGGCGATCTGAAATTCGTAGTGCCATCAGTCGTCCGTTGGAGACTAGTAAAAAGTTGTTATGACGATGCCGGTCATTTTGGCGTTAATAAAACGGTCCATAGGATACAAGAACTATTCTGGTTTACTCAAATCCGCAACTACGTGAAGTCGTACATTGCTTGATGTTCGGAATGTTGTCCCAATAAAGTACTAATAGGTAAAACCGAAGGTCGCTTGTTTTATGAACAGGTTGATCCTATGCCTTTTAGCGTATTTCATATTGATCACTTAGGACCATTTCCTAAGAGTAACAAAGGCAATCCATACAAAAATGCTGTAAGGGATTCTTTCAGCAAATTCACAATGGTTCGAGCTACAAGAGCAGCCAACAATCGACCAGTAGTTAACATTATGAGGGATATTACGTCATACTTTGGACTACCAATACGGGTCGGCATTTACATCGGGAGAATTCGAGGATTTCTGTGCAACGTCTGACATTCATCACGTGAAGATGCCTGTGCAAACTCCACAAACTAACGGCCAAGTTGAGCGCGTTAACCAATCAATATTGTATTATTTACGATGTTCGATGACGGATTGTGAAAAATGGGACGCACTTCTACCGAGTTTGCAGTAGGTACTAAATTCTCAAATCAACTCAACGATCGGATTCACAACTGATCAGGTAGTTTTTTATTTCCGTTTGAGGGATGTAACGGTGAGCCATATTATTCAAGCACTACAGGATGATACGGGTGACAATAATCAGCTGTCGATAAGCGAAATTTGGCAGGAGGCTGCACAGCGTATTATGACCGAAAAGGAACGATGGAAAATAAGATTCGAAGAGAAACATAAGACTCCTGTTTTATACGGAGAACGTGTTTTAGAGATTACACATAACATACCAATAGCAACCGGGGAGTCTCATAAATTGGAGCCAAAGTATCGAGGGCTATATGAAGTGGCCAACGTTTTGAAAAACGATCGCTATGTTATCAAAAGCCTCAAGGATAATCAGAAGCGAAAATTGAGTTCCGTGTTTACGAATAATAAAATGAAACCATGTTGCCGACTTACCCCAGATTTGGATACCTACGACTTTAATGACGATGACGAATACTACGAAGAAATCTGGCCAGGATGGCCGAGCTGTCAACTCCAACTTGGCAACACCGTAGCGAGGTACTCAGTTGGTTGAGTCCAGTCGAACCAAGTCAGCGGTTCGTAAAAAACGTATCCTATGATATGCGGGTAAAAGATATTTTAACGTGAATTTGTGAGGGATAGTTAAAATTCATTACTGAAACAAAGCGGTGCTATCTTGTAATTCCCTAACATCCACAGTGCTTTTATTACTGACATTTCTTAGAGATGTTTACGTTTCGGGCATTCGGAAAATTTGGGGTGTCCATGTCCTTTACACATTATGTAGAATGGAGCCATTTCTGGTTTGTCGTTTGAGATATGTTCCTCTCCAGATGCTACGCAGCGGAGATTGAATCCACAATTGGTGGAAACGCGACCAAATCTCTGGTAGCTGTAGCAATGTACAGGTCACTCCTTCTGGGGCGCTCCCAGATAGCCGGTTGATGTAAGATGTAGCGCAATTTTATTATTAACTCATTCAACGCGCAACTCTGGTAGTTGGATTTTGATGTTCTCGTTGATAACGTCTGCGCCGAAGTCTGAACCAACGCCCCGCACGTTTTCCTTTCTTTAGGAGTGAACGAGTATCCTATTTCTAAGGTGGTTTTAATGAGGGTCTTGCTGTAATCATGAGCTTCGAGCCTATCATCTGTGACTTTGGAGTTGGATTTTCTGGTTATTCTATGACCTTGTCAAACTCCGCCTACTGGGGTGTATCAGTTTAGTATATCCTTTAACATAGTTACATTAACGTTCTCTACAAAAATTGGCGGGTACCATATTTTTTTCGTGCGAGTGTTATTGGCGCTGGTGTTATTGATTGTATTTTGGTTCTCTTTGCAGAGTACACTGAAAGGATTTACACTGTGTGACGGTGGATTGGGAATGGCAACCGGGACGTTTCGTCTTAAAAATAAATTTCCTTTAGCTAAAATAAATTCATTAACCTTACTATTTATCAAGTTGGCATCTTCTGCAAAGCTTGAAGTTTTCGCTGGCACTTCTCCCGCCTCCATCACATCTACAGTAATTCTTTGCGAGCCGCTTTGATCTTCGATTGATCGCTTATGTTGCCATCTTGCTACGAAAGGTCGTCCATTTTGCCGTTGTTGCGAAACGCCGTTTTGAGTTTCTTGTTTTCTTCAGGTCTTCGAACCTGGTCTGAGAATATTTTCAGCTATCAACACGTGTTGACAGTCCAAGCGTTCAAACGCCAATTTTATCTACATAAGATACGTTTGACTTTTCGATTGGCGTGGTGATTATTATGCACAATGCTGATTGCTTTACTAGCTAAGCGTGATCTACATAATCTTGTAGTAAATTCGTTCAAATTTGATTTCATTTAATTTGCCTGCATTAATGTGTTGTCGTGCTAATGAAAAAAATTAGTCTTAATTAATTTAGGGGGTTTTACTATGGTTTTTTTCTGTCAGTGGATTCTCTATTATTTGCATATATAAAACAATTTACCAATCGTGCTTACTCGCGACTCATCAAAATCTTAGGAATGTTAAACTGTTTATTCTGGAAATCTACAATTAACAATATTTTATTTTTCAAAACATTTTATTGCGTGATTATACCATAAATTAGTAATTGTTCATCTATCCATTGGCGCAAAGCTGATATACGAGTAAATACAGCAGGTAGTTCGGGAAATTCACATCCAAATTCGAATGATAAGACTCCATGGAGTTTACCCCCAATAGTTAATGGAGCGCCAGAATCTCCGTCGCAAGTTTCTGCAATTATAGAAGCTCGGGTACAAACTTGATTACTTGTAATACTTTCTCCGTAAGCTTGAATGCATTCCGTATTATTGAGTACGGCAACCTCACTATATTTCAAAAGACCAGCATAAGGACCATTCGGACTTGAGGCTTTCCATACGCTCACTACACCAACACTGCCACCATGCACCACGTCATCCCTTCTGGCAAGTTTAATAGTTTGAATTGCACTGGTCAAGCCAAAAGGGGTCTCCAGAATAATAATGGCTGCATCATTGTCAAAAGTCATCATCGAAAAACTTTTATTTGGGAGTATCTTTTGAGCCTTCCGCTGCACACCAAAGTCATACAAGCTGGTGATTCCAGCCACAATTACCAGTTGATTGTTGGAGATGCCTTGAACACATTGCGCAGTTGTTAACACAACATTGGGCTGAAAAAGAACTCCACTACAACGATGCGTTCCGTAGTATCGCAATGACACTTGAAAAGGAAACTGATATACGGATGCTCTGCTTCCGCCAACCAAGCGATTGTATGAGTTGGGGGTGGTTTTGGGAGGGATTAGTCCGCCCAGAACTTGCACGAATAGAATTCCAATCACTGCTAATTGCAACATTTTTAACTGAAGACTAGATTAAAGACATAAAATATTGTCGACATGGTTACAGTGATAAGTGGTGAATGAAAGGCTATTAGGCTTTAGGGAATTTGCAAAGTATTTATTGATAAGATAAATTGGGGATTTTCTATTATTTTGTATAGGGGAATGTGGGATGAAAAGTTCTATTGATGAACATGTGAACAATGCCTAATTAACCCTCTCTTCTACTTTTGATTTGGAATGTACGAGTTCTACTCGTAATATATTGTACTTAAAAGTTATTTTAAGTTTGGATGAGATGGGGGTGTAATCCTGGCTGACTATGGCCCTGAAACGATATCGGAAGCAGGATTTGACTAATGAAATAGACTTGATATTTTCGACTGGAACATCATGACATAGTTGCATACCAATCTAAGTATGTTACCATCTTCGTCCCGATAAAACCTTGACAGGCCTCGTAGTACATTCAAAGCCCACGTCAATGAGTTGGTGGTATAAGTTTGGTTGAAACGGATTCCTGATTAGCGCCAGCCTGCCTTTGAGCACGTGTTTCCATAAACGCTGGTGCTTACATTGCATGGTCTTCTTGCTCTGCATAGATAACTATGTGACTAACAGGATAACTATGGATACGAACGGAAAGAACGTTTCTGAGGGGGACTGAGTTTCGAGAGCGTTAGATATTGTTACATGTCCAAATATTTCTGCGAGCTACTGTGGCGATTGTTATCGCAACTATTAACAACATCATGATCAATAAACGAATGTACTCGAAAGCACAAGAATTGACCAAGCATGATCAATATCGGAAAGTGACGTCACTGCGGGGTATTCATAATTGTCCAAATATTTCTGCGAGCTACTGTCGCGATTGTTATCGCAACTATTAACAACATCATGATCAATAAACGAATGTACTCGAAAGCACAAGAATTGACCAAGCATGATCAATATCGGAACGTGACGTCACTGCGGGGTATTCATAATTGCTCGAGTATTCCAGGTAGTAATCGCCAGAACATTCGCCAATATACGAGAAATGGATTGAATGAATAGAGACCCTATATAAAGCCGAGCTGAATGAATGGGGAGGAATAGTAAAACCGCGATAGTAAAACTTGGATAGAGGGGAGCGTGAAGTAAAGGCGATATTGATTGATAGAGCGGAGTGATTTTCGTCATACGGACAGTTGAAATAAAAATTGATAAACAAGTGTAAAGTAAAATTGTAAAATAGTGAAATTATTGATTGTGCATTCTAAGTAAATAAACTGCGTTTTCACTTTCCCGGAACATTAAAATTATTGATCGCGAACCATAACACGCGACAGTGGTGCTTACGACCCAGAACATCGAGATGACTCAGCAACAGAAGCATTCATGAGCGCATTAAAGGACCAAAAATTGCAGCAAGCAGCCGTTTAGCTCAAAAGCAAACGGTTAAGGATGCATTGGCTTATAGTCTGAACTTTGAGGTAGCGAAAAATGTGACTCGTACCACTGCCCGGGTTCGCGAGGTATTGGCAGACGAGTGCAGGTGTGAGCGCGTGGGAATTGAGCCAGAGCCGCAAGTTAATGGTGCGCTTAGATGCTGGAATTGCGGAGAGAAGGGGCACCTGCAAAGAGACTGCAAGAAGTGAAGAAATCTGAGCCATCGTGGAGGGTGTGTAGCTAGGAGAAGATCTAGACAGAGTCAGGAGCCCAGAATGGAAGCCCTTCAAACTGAGGGGCCGGAAAACATGCAAGAGCCAGATAGGTGGAGCAGAGGTTGGCTAGGAAGATTGACGTTCCCAGCACCACCATCACCGTGTCAAGACTACATCGTGGAGAAGTAGACTTATGCCTTCCGGGTCAAGTTGACGGAGAACATTGCACCGTAACAATCGACACTGGTGCAACCCGATCGAATATCTGACCAAACCTAGTGAGGCAACAACTACTTTACAAGGGCAGGATTTTCTCACTATGGACAGCTACGAGAGAAACTGCACCTGTTCATGGAGAGGTTAACCTTCAGATACATTTGGGAGACCTTGCGTTCCGACATAATTTTCTAGTCGCGAACATTATGGACGACTGCATCCTCGGAATGAATTTTCTGCAACCACATGGAATTATGTTGGATTAGGGCAAATGGCTATTGAAATGGTGAAATGTCGAAGTATTGATGGAGGATCCCAGCGTCCAAGTCCCCAAGATGAATGTGGTGGAATGTGCTGACACTGATGTACAAAAATCTTCCAAGATCATTGTGTGGGCCAACCTTGATGGTGATTCTGGAGACCACCAACCTTATCTGATAGAGCCAATGAAGACGTCACCATTGCGCAGTTTGATTTTAGGACAAAGCCTTGTAAGATCTGTAAGGAACGGATACGTGCCGGTTAGAGTCCTTAACACCGCAGACTCAACCACCAGCATCAAAGCGGGAGAAGCCATCGGCAGCTGCCAGCTTGTTTCCACCATCACCTCTTTGGAAGCTACTCACGACAGTCATTTTAATAGGAGGCAAGACGTAGACAAAGCCCAGGAACTCACGTCTGCAATATTGAAGCAGATCAAATTGTCAGTGTAGCTATTCAAGCGAGCCTTTGATCAGGTTGCCAGGTACAGTGACATCTCCTCAACAAGTCCGGATGACCAAGGCCGAATGAGTGTGGCAACTCACGTAATAGATACACAGGGAGCCAAGCCAATTCGACAAGCACCGAGACGTCTTCCTAAAGCCAAACAAGGAGAAGTGAGCGCACTGATCTCGTACATGGAAAAACAAGGTGCTATTGAGCCTTTTGTCAGCCCATGGGCTGCGCCAGAAGTTCTTGTAACAAAAAACGATGGTAGCACTCGTTCTTGTGTCGACTATAGGCAGCTTAACGACGTCACTAAGAAAGATAGTTACCCGCTTCCACGCATTGATGACATCGTGGACACTTTGGGCGCCGCAAAATGGTTTTCTACACTCGATCTCAAGAGTGGCTAATGGCAGGTAGAAATTGACAAGAAGGACTGAGAGAAAACCGTATTTTCAGTTGGGGCCGGATTGTGGCAATTTGTGGTGATGCCATTTTGGCTTTGCAATGCTCCAGCCCCCTTCGAACGCCTGATGGAATACGTGCTACAAAGCCTGACCTGGAAAAACTGTTGGGTGTACCCAGATGACGTCATTGTTATCGGGAGAACGTTCGAAGAGCATGTGCGGAGCTTAGAAGAGGTTGCCTCTCGACTGCGACTGGTGAATTTGAAATTAAGTCCCCACAAGTGTACCCTTTTCACAGCTGAAGTAAAATACCTGGGACACGTTGTATCGTCAGAAGGGGTCTAAACTGACCCTGAAGCCATGAAAAGCTGGCCAACATCAAACAACAAGCGCCAACTACGAAGTTTTCTGGGTCTAGTGACCTAGTATCGAAGATTCGTCAAAGACTTTGCCAAAATAGCTTAGTCTCTCCATCAGCTAACCGAGTAAAATTGTCTGTATGTCTGGAATGAACAATGCCAGGCTGCCTTTGAGACCTTGATGGAGCAGCTGTGTGAATGACCCGCACTGGTATATCCAAAACCCGTTTGAAACGATTACTGTTGACATCGCAGGAACCTTTCCTGAATCCGAACGGGGAAATCGATACACGCTGGTTGTGGTCAATTGTTTCAGCATGTGGCCCGAGGTCTACCCCATTCCCAACCTGGAAGCAATCACTGCAGCCAAACAGCTAGTGTTAAATTGCGTCAGTAGGTACGGCATACATTGCGAATTTCATTCGGATCAAGGCCGAAACTTTGAGTTACTAGTTTTTAGCGAAATGTGCGAGCTGCTGGGAATATGCCGCTGCATCCCCGATACGATGAAATGGTTGGACGTTTCAATGGCACACTTAATAAACACCTGGCCAAGATGGTTCACGAGAACCAAAGGGGCTGGGACCGGCACATCCCATTATTCTTGATGGCGTATAGACCTGCCGTCCTATTCACATCCCGACCGAAGAAAAGGACGAAAGAACGAAGGAATTGTTTTACAATCACCTGAAAAGACTGGTCCACTCATTGCCCCCAAACGACACACAAATAATTCTGGGTGATTACAACGCTAAGGTTGGCAATGAGCTATCTCATTGGGGAACGAATGGAGGATAAAGCCTCCACGATGAAACAAATGACATCGGCTAGCACTTGATTGACTTTCCATGTAGCAAAAATCTAGTCATACGTTCCATTTACTTCCCACATCGACGCATTCATATAATGACCTGGGTATCACCGGATGGCAACACACAAAATCTCGAGCATACTTGAAGTCCGTACATACCGAGGAGCCAATTGTAACTCAGATCATTACTTGATCAAATTAACCTATTGATGTCATATGTCAAAGGCATATTCAGTGAAGACCAGCCCGCTACGAAAATTTGACATCGAAAGGCTCCAAACGGCGTCTGTGGACGAAAATTTCGCGGAGACCCTCGACAACCAGCTGGCTGCCATCTTATCACACCCATTGTTAAAGACGAGCAACGAGCTCTGGATGATAGCAAAAGCGGCTATCAGGACCGTGGCAGAACAGGCAATCGGAGATCAAGCCCGGCGCAAGAGGACTGATTGATTCGATAATGAGTGCCAGAATGTGTTGAGTAAAAGAATCAGGCGTACAAAGAATACGTAGGTAGGAAAACCAGGCTGAAGAGAGAACACTATGAACATCTCAGAAGAGTAGCAAATAAGATAATTTGGATTAAGAAAAGGAAATACTATGACGACCAATTGAGAAGTATAGATGTAAGTTTGGCGAGCAATAATACAAGACAAGCATAAAGTAGTGAATAGTGAAAAGCGCAAACCACGCTCTGTTGTGATGACAATAAAATCGCTGATGAAATCAAGATTAAGGAAAGATGGGCATCATATTTCAAGAACCTCTTTAATCCTCCAGACAGCTCCAGAACATCGGAGCCTATAGATGTCTGCGGAGAACTTCCATTGGCCCCACTTATTCTGAATGAAGTTTGTTCCATCATCAAAGCCCAAAAGAATGATAAAGTGCCGGGCATTGATGAGTTTCCAGTGGAGCTCATCAAATATGGTGGCAGTAGTGTTCATCAAGCTATTCACAAAGTCATCCAGTACATTTGGCAACAAGGACATATACCGAAACAGTGGAGCCAATCAATTATATTCCCTATCCACAAAAAAGTGACAAGCTACAGTGCGAAAATTACAGAGGCATATCACTACTTTGTATGGCGTAAAAAATATTTTCTAAAATCTTAGAAAATAAAATTAGATCATACGCCGCAGTATCAAAGTGGTTTAAGGGCATGTAGATCAACAACAGGCCGATTGTTCACAGTCAGGCAGGTACTTGAAGAATGGTGGGAGTTCAACATAGACGTACACCTTGACTTCAAGCAAGCATATGACAGTATTGATCGTAACGTATTGTACCTAATAATGCTTGGTTTTGGCATCATAGCCAAATAAGTCCGTCTTACCAAAATGACAATGACGTCGACAACCTCCCAGGTCCACATCAATAACCAACTCACCGATGCTTTTGACACAAATATCGGATTAAACCAGGCCCCACTGTTATTCAATTTGGCTCTGGAGTGCGTCATACGGAAGCTACCTGTCGATACGCGAGGTACATTACTATACCAAGTCGAGCCAGATAGTGGCCTATGAGGATGACATCAATATTCTGTCACGGTCATTAACAACTGCCAAAGAACTCTTCCTGAAACAAGGCAGTGAAGCAAAACTAGTAGGGCTACATATCAACGAAAATAAAACAAAGGAGGAAGGATACCTCAAATACACAAAATATCACACTTGGCGAATACAGTATCGAGAATGTTGGCGAATTTGTGTATTAAGCGCCAAAATAATGAAAACGGGCAATGAAAGAGACGAAATACGCCAAAGTAGACGTAAGATATTCTATTCAGTATTGACGATCTTGAAGACCAGCTGCATTCACAGAAAAATAAAGCTCCAAGTATACAACTCTGGCATATGATCTGTGTTATAATATGGGTGTGAAACATGGACCCTAACCCAAGCATCCGCAAATATATTGAATGCCTTTGAGCGACGGGTCCTGAGGCGAATAATCGGAGCGAAGCTAGACGGGGACCAATGGCGAATTCGATATAACCATGAGTTGTATGAAATTTCGGGCGATTATTTATAATAGAGACAATTCTTTGATATCTTCTCCTAGATGAGACATGAGCAAATTTTTAAAGGGGAGGGACAGATAAAATAAAAAATTATAGAGGCGGGCCGGAAAAATTAAAGAAAAGGTGACAAACTTTATATTTCATTTTTACATCACACACAACTTATTAGATTTTGTGCTAAAAAAACCCTATTGCAATCACGACCTGTGTCTGTCTGTCGGTCCGTCCGTCTGTATGCCACAGCAGTTTTCCTCCGAAACCATAGAAGCAACCGCCATAAAACTTTGTGGAAAGGTCAGAAGGGGTGACTTCATGAAAGTTTTGGGGTGGAAAAAATGTTCAAAGAGGTTTAAGGGAGTCTCTCCATATAAGGAGGTGACCCTTCAATAATTTATTTTACTATTGGAAGTCCAATAGGGTGTCATCAAAAAGGTCTTAATGAGATCTTTTCAAAACAAGTCTTTAAATTGCCTTATTAGTACCATGGGGGGCAGAGAAAGAGGAAATGTGCGAACTTTTTGCGTACCCCTTTGCGTTCGGACACCTTTCATCCGAAAAATCTGAAAAAATCATGAGTATATAGGCCTTTATGAGTACAACAACAAATACCTGAGAAGTCGAAATTCACTCAGCTTTGCTAGTAATAGTATGATTTATCAATTTCATATTTTTTCGAATAAAATCCTAACGGTACCTTTAAATTTAATAAAATGGCTATTTATAAGATTGACCTGTCCTTAAAGTTTCATAAAGATCAAATGGTATTCAATGGTATTACTATGGAACAATATGCCCGGTATTACTATGGAAACGTATACCTATGTACCATTATGCGTTTTTTACCGACTCAAACACTACAGGTTTGTTAGGGTTTGCAAATGATAAGTATTATATCTTTGGAAATCGGTTCAGCTAGTGGTATCAGTAATCGTAAAACAAAATGGTGGCTGTTTTAAATGCGAAAATTGAATAATTTTGAGTTATTTTTCCCCAACTTCAACATTTAAGGTATATGCTTTTAACACTTGATTCAATTGAATGTATGACTGGAGACGAGTAGTTATAATTAATAGTCATAGGTGAAAAAAGTCGAGGAGGCAGGAGAGAGCTCCTAACAGACGGGCTTTGTAACCATTCTAGGGTTGGAAAGTTTTTCTGATGCCATGAACCGATGATTTGAATTATTCACCCAATCCTTGTATAAGAAATCATTCAATTTCTTCCAAAAGATGCAGCTTTGATCAGAGGCACAAAAAACCGCGATTTTGTGCAATGTTAAATAATTTTTCTGAGCCACCATTCCTTAAATTTTCCTGAAAATCTGAAGAAAATAAAAGGGTCTTTGTCGATTTGAAATATTTATTAATTATCAACATGTGTTATTGGTTTTGTAATTCCATACAACTGAAATCGCGATATCTCACTTGATTTTGATTTGTATGAAATTTTGTAAATATAAGGGTCTTATATCAGCCTAAATAAGTATAAAACCTCTAGAAGTTGGAGAGCACCGTTTCGACGTTTGGGGAAAATATAAAACATACAAGTCATATCTTTATTAACAGAGTTGATTGAATTTAAGTTCAGGTATCATAAGTTTAAAGTTTGATAACAGCTGCATACTTTTTTCCGGAAGTTCCTCCAACGACGAGTTGGCCACTTAGATTTCTGCTGGCGTGGGGTGACCTATTCTGCGGCAAAAATCCTCTCTCGTGCAGCAGTTTACCCCTGCAACCTAATATGGTATGGTTTAACTACACGAGTCGCTGGATGCCGGGATTTTTCATGCAGTACTTGAGGTGATCGCTTCAGCACTGTCTTTGGAGAAGCCTCCGGGGAAGATGTGGCATCTGTTGCATCGGCTACCAGCAATGGTATCGCGGTGTTTGACTCTAATGGTTTTACTGGCGAGAACTTGTCGTGGTAGAACTGTCAGTAGACGGAATAGAGTGCCGTTCCGTTACTTGGTTTGTTTCGAGCTGCTGGCTGTTGTGAGTACTCGCTTGCAAGTTTTTTGACTTCTTGCAATTTGTACAGTCTGGCGTATGTATGTCTGGTTTCCCATAACGGAGACAAAAGGCGTTAGGCTCTGCCTGGCATGCGGTAAAGTGATGTCTTTTCTGCCGGCAGTTCCAACATCTAGGGGCCAGTTGGTGTAATTCGATTTGTGTTGTCTGCTTAGTTCTGTGGGAGGGAGAAAAATAAGGTTTGATGCGCTGCCCGTTATAAGTCGAACGAGATAGCCTGCCGCGGGTAACGCAGGCACGCAGCATTCAAGCTCAGCTAGTGCGCGTCATTCTGGCTGCTCTCATCGGCTGGAGAAATTGCTTTGGGGTGTGGACATTGGCGCTTTTGCGGACGTGCAAAGCGCTTGCACGTTGTGGCGTGGGGCAAACACCAGTTGCTCTTGCAGCTTGGGCCCAATTCCCTACCACTGGGTGCTGAGAAACTCAGACTCCGGGATGTGATGCATCAGACGCTCCGACAGGCAGCGCAGGACCTTGTTTCATGCGCCTGTTGCTGTCTGTCTTTTATCCGCCGCTTTAAGGTGTCATCTCCTTCAGCTGGTGCGAACTCTCACAGTGCCGCAAGTCTAAATGCCTCCCAGCCAAATGTTGGAAAAAAGGCCCACAAACCGTCAAAATCAACGGAGCGCGCTTCCACTGAAAAGCATTTGAGCGCAGCGTGTGACTTCTCTCACATTTCCCTCTAAACTCAACCACGCCATGTTTTCGACCCTTCTCATGAAGGCACCTATTGTCATTGGGTCATTCCGGCCAGTAAACACCTACTTCCAGCCAGCGACTATCTTGGCTACCTTAGCGGATGGAAGGTCTTCTGGCTGGGTGGGTGGTGGATAATCCCAGGTGTCATCAGTCATAGGCCGAGATGATGGTGGATCAGCAGGTGGAAGATCCGGAGGTGGTGGATGAGGTAATTGCTCCAACTGCTGCCGCATTTGTTCCATGATGGCAGCCAGTTCTTGCATATCATCTAATAGTTAAGACATTTTGATTTTATTGGTATCAGAAAAAAAATAAATTAAATTTGAAAAAAAACACAAAGTGGCAATGAGTGGCGAACTATAAGTGAACCTCACAAAAAAAAAAAACAGAAATATAAGACAGATAATTAAATATCATCAACTAAATATTAAAAAAGTTGCTGAAGATATTTTCTTATAAAAAGGTACGTTGAGTTTATTTTTAAGTTTTGCAAAAACGATTCGCGGAATCAAAAATTACGTGATCCTGGAAATTTTGGTCTTTTCATTTTGCCCTTTTCACAGGCAAGGACACCAATGGCACACTCCTCCTGCGGCGTCACAGGGACTACTCTCTTGCGGAGCCATAAGGATCAGGGTTTGGAATTGCTCCCTCATAGGCAAGTTTTCACAAGTTACAAACTGTCAGCCCAGGGTTGAATTCTGACTCACAAGCAGCGCGTGTCTTGTCATGGATAGTCATGGACTAGCTAAACAGCCAATCACATGAATCAAAATCCATGTTGTGAAAAGCACTGAGGCACCGCTTGGGTTGGGGTGCAGATCAGAATCCTCCGCAAATATGGTGTTGGGATAATAACTTCCAAGAATAGGGACTCTAACATCATTTGGCCTTACTAGTCACCACCAGAGTATAAGTCAAAAGCAGGACCAAACGATATTGATGTCCGAGGACAACACACGTCCGGAAGTTACTAGATGCTGGGGCACGATTAGTGCAATAGCCCCGAGTAGTTACCTACCCGCCAATAATCTTGACAACTTGTAGGGACACCTAGAGACGATGGACTGTCTTGTGCTCACGACTGATGATACAGCCCGGCATTTCGGGCCCCAGCTTGGGCGCCATTTTGTAGTGTTTTGATTAAAAGGTCTCAAAGTCTGTAAAGGGCTGCAGTGATGGTCTGCTAAGATACTAAGGAAAAACAATTTTGTAAATTATAATTATGAATGCAGTTACAATTTAATCGCGTAGAAATGTTTTCGAGCAGATTGCTGATGTGACTGCTCGATTACTACAACGCGTCTTCAGACAAGGCTAATTTCTGCAACCGCTGCAGTCCTTTACGGACATTCATATCCCCTTGATTCACTACAAATCCATCAGCAGCAGCAGTTAAAGGTTTACATAATGTAACACCTGAAATCATACAAGCGTTAACAATGTAGAAGTCAACGCGTCAACGTTAGGTCCACTGTTATTATTTTTGTTGGTTAAAAAATTGGATAGACGAACTCATATTCTATACGAATTATCGCATATCAATTCAAAGAAGAACCAACCACTTCAACATTTCTTAAAATTTTTGGAATTCGGATTTCAATCACTTGAGGCATAAGGTCAAAAAGGTAGGCAGAACGGTATCATCAAGAATCACCTCTGATGTGAAGGATATTACGTGCAAACTTTGCAATGAAGGCAACCATCCGTTTCTCTGTTGCAAGAAGTTTTTACTATTGTCACCTACCAACCGACTGCAGGCTGTACAAAAGCAACGACTCTATGTGAACTGTTTAAAAGTCGGCCGCAAGGCTAATTCACGGACTCTTCGGCATTGTTTAAAATGTGGACGAAGACATAATTCACTGCTTCGTTTCGGAGGGAAACTAAATAAAGTAAGTCATGACGTAGCATCCAAAGGCACCAAGGATCAACTCCCGAATCTTGCATTAGTTGATAATGATGCTCATGAGCCATCAAGTTACATCAACCAACCATCGGCAACTCTGCAAGTTGTTAACTGTGCACAAAAACCACGAGGCTATGTTTTATTAGGCACAGCTAGAATTACCGTAGTAGCAACTAATGGCCCACGTTGGAATGCAGAGCAGTTTTAAACTCCGAAACTCAAGTCAATTTGGTGACGGAGAGATTGGTGAAAAAAATGGCAATTTCACCAAAGAAGACATCTGTTTGCAGCGAGGGCATAGGTAAACGAAAAAACGACACCAGCCAGCGAGTTATCATTGAAATAAAATCAAGAATGGAAAATTTCTCGGCAAGGCTCGAAGCATTCGTTTTACTTCACACAGTGTGAATGCAGCCAACACAGCCACTGGGCGCGTCATCATGGGGAATGCCTGAAAATGATACCGCTCAGGTCGAGTCGATGTTCTAGTCGGAGCTGAGTTTTACCACCAGTTTTTACTTAATAGCCAAATATGAATGTGAGATCTACCCACCCTCCAGAACGCTATCCTCGGACGGATGCTCAGTGCTAAGCTCAAACATGCATCATCAATGTCTGCAACTTGTGCGATCAATACAGCAAGTGAAGGCGATGTTAAGCGTTTGATAGAAAGGTTATGGCAACTGGAAGAAATTGATAGCTCAGAGCCAAATTCCATAGCTGCAGAAAAATCATGAGAAAACCACTTCCCGTAAACAGTCAAAAGGAACTCTAGTTGGTGTTTCATCGTAACATTGCCATTTATAATGCATCCGGCAATTCTTGGAGAATCCAAACAAATAGTGTGGAATCAGTTTCTTGCCCTAGAAATTCCCATAATCAGATATCTGGAGTTAAAATAAGAATATATTAAGTTAATGGAGGAATATAAACAGTTGAGGCATATGAAGGAAGCTGACATGAGCAGATCTCTATAAAACATTTTTTTTTGTGTCACACCACTGTAAAATGGAACCGAAGAGCAGCACCATGAAACTGCGAGTTGTGTTTGATGTGTCATGCATAACATCAACAGGTTCTCGTTAAACGGTGTTTTACATTCCGGCCCAGTCATCCAGAGTAAGCTGTTTACAAATTATTTATTTATTAAATTGTACCATGTATATTAAAATATAATTTTTAGTGCAATGCAAAAACCAATGGCTAAAATCTGCAGCGTCCGTAGGAATTGAATTTAATTCTTATACATTTAATACATGATCTCATCAACGTCTACCTTGATTTTAGATTTCATTAAAATCCAATATGAATTATAACTTTGTGAAATTTTCAAATTTCAGCTTTGCCTAGCCGCCATTTTTATATTCTGACCTGACCCTAAAGTGCTTTTTATCGTTCAACCTTTTTCGACCTTTAAGCGGTCGCCATTTTGTTTCAAATTGTTCGACTTTGGACTTTTTTCTGAGCTTTATCACACACTTGAATAAATCTTTGTACAAGCTATGGTATAAACCAGAGCTATACTTTAGTCAGATCAGAAACCACGGGTTTTCATTTAAAACATCCTCTATTTTGTTTTTGCTTAACCAATTTGAATGATTAGTCGAAATATTTCTGAAAACTTGGCGAAGATTGAAGCAAAATAGCGACATCCAGGCACAAATTTCTTTGCGTCCTATGTATACTGACACACATGCAACCACACACTAAAACATACATACATATTGTTACATGTACAAATAATTACATGTACAAATAATTCTGCGAGCTACTGTCGCAATTGTTTTCACAACAATGAAGAACACGAATTCACTCGAAACCACGAGAACCAATAACACGCGACAGTGGTGTCGAGAAGTGAGATAGAAAATTTCGAAAAGTGAAAACATTTAAACATTTTTAAACTGCACAGTTGTGAAATCTAACGTAAAAACTGTTGAAAAAAAAACAAAAAGCCAATACAATAAAAATGCCACGAAACTTGCATCTAAGAATCAATGAATTGACCATGTCGGAGCTCAAGGAAGAGTTAGAACAGCGAAATCTGGCTACGCAAGGTACAAAGGCCACACTGATTGCACGCTTGCGCGACGCGATCGAGTCGGAAGGCGTGAATCTGGATTCGGGTGAGTTCTCAGATGCGGAAAAAGGCGCAGAAGGTGGAGGAGTAGAAACACCAAAATCGAAGGAGCCAGAAAATGCGCTAATGCAAATGTTAATGCTGACGTCATCGAGTCTGACTGCGAAGCTAGACGAACAATCAGCGAAGCTGGACCAACAAGCAATCGAAATCAAAGCAGACATCAAGGCAGACATCACACAGAAGCTGGAGCAACAGTCAACCGAAATAAAAGCGGAGCTCGGTAGTCTCAACAAGCAAATTAAAGGCGTCGAGGAAAAGGTTGACCAGGTCGAGGAAAAGGTTTACCAGGTCGAGGGAAAGGTCAGTCAGGTCGAGGAGAGAATCAACAATGAGATGGAAAACATGAAAAAGGAATTGGAAGCAGCAAAGGCAGTAGTAACCGCCCCACCAGCCCCAATTATAACCGCAGCGCAAAGCTCATCTAGAAATGTACAAGCACCAATATTCGATGGGCAAACGTTCTGGACTATTTACAAAACCCAGTTTGAAGCAGCCGCTCGCATAAATCACTGGAATGAGCAGGAACGAGCAACTGCATTGATTCTTGCTCTAAGAGGCCCAGCTGCCGAGCTTTTGCAGACGATCCCCGTTGAATTGCACTCAAACTCGAATGCTATAATGAATGCGCTCGACATGCGTTATGGAGATGATCATCTAAAGCAGATTTATCGGTCACAGCTAAGGCATCGGGTGCAGAAGCCTGGTGAAACCCTACAGCAGCTAGCCCAAGACATTGAGCGACTAGCACTTTTGGCTTACCCAGCCTACGACCCAGAACATCGAGATGATGCAGCGACAGAAGCATTCATCAGCGCACTAAAGGACCCGGAATTGCAACAAGCCGTGCGTTTAGCTCAAAAGCAAACGGTTAAGGACGCATTGGCTTACAGTCTGAACTTTGAGGCAGCGAAAAATGTGACTCGTACCACTGCCCGGGTTCGTGAAGTAGTGACAGACGAGTGCAGGTGTGAACGCGTGGAAATCGAGCGAGACCCGCATGTAAATGGTGCGCCTAGATGCTGGAATTGCGGAGAGAAGGGGCACTTGCAAAGAGACTGCAAGAAGCGAAGAAAACCGAGCTATTGTCCAGGGTGTGCAGCTAGGAGGAGATCCAGACCGAGTCAGGAGCCCAGAATGGAAGCCCTTCAAACAGAGGGGTCGGGAAACATGTAAGAGCCAACTTCGTGGGGCAGAGGTTGGCTAGGAGGATCGACGTCCCCAGCACCACCATCACCGTGTCAAGACTACATCGTGGAGAAGCGGACTTATGCCTTCCGGGTCAAATTGACGGAGAACACTGCACCATAACAATCGACACTGGTGCTACCCGATCGATTATCCGACCAGACCCAGTTAGACAGCAACAACTTCACAAGGGCAGAATTTTCTCACTACGGACAGCTACGGGAGAAACTGCACCTGTTAATGGAGAGGTCAACCTCCAGATACAGTTGGGAGACCTTGTGTTCCGACATAATTTTCTGGTCGCGAACATTATGGATGACTGCATTCTCGGAATGGATTTTCTCCGACCACATGGAATCACGTTAGACTTGGGCAAACGTGTATTGAAATGGCAGAATGTCGAAGTACTGATGGAGGATCCCAGCGTCCAAATCCCCAAGATGAATGTAGTGGTATGTACTGACACTGATGTACCGAATTCCTCCGAAAGCATTGTATGGGCCAAGCTTGATGGTGATTCTGGAGACCACCGATCTTATCTGATAGAGCCAACGAAGACGTCCGCATTGCGCAGCTTGATTGTAGGACGAAGCCTTGTAAGATCTTTAAGGAACGGATATGTGCCGGTTAGAGTCCTTAACACCGCAGACTCAACCACGAGCATCAAAGCGGGAGAAGTCATTGGCAGCTGCCAGCCTGTTTCCACCATCACCTCTTTGGAAGCTTCTCACAACCATCATTGGAAAAGGAGGCAAGACACAGACAAAGCCCGGGAATCCACGTCTGCAATATTGAAGCAAGTCAAATTGCCGGTGCAGCTATTCAAACGAGCCTCTGATCTGGTCACCAAGTACAATGACATCTTCTCAACAAGCCCGGATGACCAAGGCCGAACGAGTCTGGTAACTCACGTCATAGATACACAGGGAGCCAAGCCGATTCGACAAGCACCCAGGCGCCTCCCTATAGCCAAACAAGGAGAAGTGAGCGCGCTGATCTCGGACATGGAAAAACAAGGCGTTATTGAACCTTCTGTCAGTCCATGGGCCGCGCCTGTAGTTCTAGTAAAGAAAAAGGATGGTAGTACTCGTTTTTGTGTCGACTATAGGCAGCTCAACGACGTCACTAAGAAAGATAGTTACCCGCTCCCACGCATCGATGACATCATGGACACTTTAGCTGACGCAAAATGGTTTTCTACACTCGATCTCAAGAGTGGCTACTGGCAGGTAGAAATCGACAAGAAGGACCGAGAGAAGACCGCATTTTCAGTTGGGACCGGATTGTGGCAGTTTGTGGTGATGCCATTTGGGCTTTGCAATGCTCCAGCCACTTTCGAACGCTTGATGGAATACGTGCTACGTGGTCTAACCTGGAAAACCTGCTTAGTGTACTTAGATGACATCATCGTCATCGGGAGAACGTTCGAAGAGCATGTGCGGAACTTAGAAGAGGTTTTCTCCAGACTGCGACTGGCAAATTTGAAACTTAGTCCCGACAAGTGTACTCTTTTCGCAGCTGAAGTAAAATACCTGGGACATGTCGTATCAGCCGAAGGGGTCAAAACAGACCCTGAGAAGATTGAAGCCGTGAAAAGCTGGCCATCACCAAACAACAAGCGCCAACTACGAAGTTTCCTGGGTCTGGCAACCTACTATCGAAGATTCGTCAAAGACTTTGCCAAAATAGCTAAGTGTCTCCATCCGCTAACCGAGAAAAATCGTCCGTATGTCTGGAACGAACAATGCCAGACAGCCTTTGAGACCCTGAAGGAAAAGCTGTGTGAATCACCCGTGCTGGCGTATCCGAAACCCGGAAAAATGTTTGTAGTTGACACTGATGCAAGCAACGGCGGTATTGGAGCTGTACTCTCCCAGCAGATCAATGGCGAAGAAAGAGTCCTCTCGTATTACAGTCGAGTTCTTTCAAAAAGTGAGAGGAATTACTGTGTGACAAGGAAGGAGCTATTGGCTATAATAGAGGCCACCAAGCAGTTCCACAAGTACCTATATGGCCAGAAATTTGTTCTTCGAACGGACCATGCATCACTGAGATGGCTACTTAACTTCAAAAACCCCGAGGGACAAGTTGCGAGATGGATCGAAAGATTGCAGTCGTACGACTACGAAGTTGTTCATCGAAAGGGCGGAGTTCATGGAAATGCTGACGCCCTATCTCGTCGCCCATGTCCAGCTAACTGCAAGCATTGCCGACGGATTGAGGAAAAGGAGCCGCCCGTTGATCTGCGACTGATAACGGCCGAATTCGATGAAGGTTGGTCATCGGAGGAGATTCGAAATGCCCAGCTAGCCGATGAAGACATCGGACCATTGCTCGTATGGAAGGAGACGACTGGGCGACCTGAGTGGAAGGACGTTTCAACGCATGGCGCAACCCTGAAAAGCTATTGGGCACAATGGAACTCCCTTCAGGTGGAGGGTGGCGTACTCAAGCGGAAATGGGAAACGGCGGATGGTAGCTCCTATAGGATGCAAACTATACTTCCCAAAAGCCGAATCCACGATGTGGTTAAGGAAATGCATGAAGGATCCTCGGGAGGCCACCTTGGTGTTAACAAGACCTTAGCGAAATTGCGGGAACGGTTCTACTGGCTCCACGCTCGAGAAGACGTAGAGGACTGGTGTCGCAGATGCACAATTTGCGCTTCCGTCAAAGGCCCAAAGCGACGACTGAGAGGACAAATGCAAGCCTATAACGTAGGCGTGCCATTCGAAAGGATTGCTGTTGACATCGCAGGACCCTTTCCTGAAACCGATTGGGGAAATTGATATACGCTGGTTGTAGCCGATTATTTCAGCAAGTGGCCCGAGGTCTACCCCATTCCCAACCAGGAAGCAACTACCGTAGCTGAACAGCTAGTATTAAATTGGGTCAGTAGGTACGGCGTACCTTGCGAATTACATTCGGATCAAGGCCGAAACTTTGAGTCACTAGTTTTTGGCGAAATGTGCGAGCTGCTCGGAATATGGAAAACGAGGACAACACCGCTGCATCCCCAATCCGATGGAATGGTCGAACGTTTCAACGGCACGCTCAATAAACACCTTGCCAAGATGGTTGACGAGAACCAAAGGGACTGGGACCGACATATCCCACTATTTTTGATGGCGTACAGAGCTGCCGAACATGCATCGACGGGCCAAGCCCCAGCCAAAGTCATTTTTGGAAAGACTATTCGTCTGCCAGCCGATATAAAGTTCGGAACACCCCCTGAGAAACCCCAAACGGTCTCGGAGTACGCAAGTGATCTAAGACAACGGTTGAACCAGATACATCGGACAGTGCGAAAACACCTCGAATCGGCTACTGACCGCATGAAGACCAGGTATGATTTAAAGGCTAATTCTACTGGCTTCCAGCAAGATGACTTGGTGTGGCTTTATAACCCGCAACGGCGAAAGGGTAGGTCTCCAAAGTTGCAACATAATTGGGAGGGACCATACCGAGTTACAAAGCGAATCAACGACGTCGTATACCGAATACAGGAACATCGTAAGCCGAGAGCTAAAATGAAAATCGTGCATCTGGACCGTCTTGCCCCATATTACACCCAGGGAGAATTGACTACAAATAGCGACACATCTTTTCGGGGCGAAAAGAACTGAGGTGGGGGCAGTGTTACATGTACAAATAATTACATGTACAAATAATTCTGCGAGCTACTGTCGCAATTGTTTTCACAACAATGAAGAACACGAATTCACTCGAAACCACGAGAACCAATAACACGCGACAATATATATGTGGGATGAGGTAAATAAAACAGTGCTAATATGTTTAGTCGTAGTCGAATTGATTTGTCCACGTTCACGATCAAAAGGCAAGAGAGCGATCTTGAGTGACTGCATCCAATTGATACGACGTACATAATGGTTAGTTTCAATACAAGCAAGACCCGGAAAGTGATTATAACAAATTAGTATGCAACAGGTTAGTATTACAAATTGTATGATTTGAGTGTAGATTGAGGAACACAGCTGGAGATGGCTATGATGAGCTTATGTTTATTCACTCCCACACTCGGCCTCTCCTGATCATTGATCAGCCTCTGATGAAGGATTTCTGCCACTTAATGTATCTTCATCGTTGTTTGTCACATCCTCTACGTCATCTGTTAAATTTCGCTAGTCTCGTCTCACGTCATCTTCAGCATCGTCGACCAGGTCCGCTTCATTTCTTGGCCAACATTTCATTTTGTCTACGCTAGATTCTGTAAGATTCGAACCCTCGTGATTGCCTTCTTTTGCCAGTTTGTATAGGTCAAACGCCTTCACTGCTGTAATCCTGTATTGGACCTAGAAATTTAGGACGAATTTTCAACCCCGAACCGAACTGCACTCTTTCTATCGCAACTAAATTTCCTGGCCTTGTTTCTTCGCTTATCGTAGTATTTTTTGTTTTACCTCTGCATTGCATCAATATCGCTCATCGCTTGTTGTCTAATATCGTCTCTGTTGTCCTCAAACTGCTTCCTCCACTCCTCTTCTATGATTTCCATAATTCTGCTTTCTTTATTGTTTTTCATCTCGATTCCAGTTAAAAGGCGAAATGGTGTTGTTTGTATTGCTCTTTGAAAGATCGAATTCAGAGTTTGCTGAAGAGGCCTCAAAAACTTTTACCACTTCTCGGGCTGATCCATCGACAATTTCGTTAATGCTGCGATTACTGTGGAATGGGGTCGATCGACCTAACCGTTACTCCTGGGGACACCTTCTGTAGTATGGATTAGTTAAATGTCATGTACATTACAGTATTCTCTAAATTTTGTTGAAGTAAATGTGCCTCAGTGCCTGCTACTATTTTCGTTGGGTACCCAAAAGTTTCTGCAATGTTTTAGATTTTCTGGGTTTCCTCTTCTGTATTTACCATTTTAGTGGGAAACAACCAGGAATATTTCGTGAACCCGTCTATATATATATATATATATATATATATATATATATATATATATATATATATATATATATATATATATATGTATATATATATATATATATATATATATATATATATATATATATATATATTTTTTTTTTTTTTTTTTTTTTTTTTTTTCTTTAAAAGCCGTCGGGCCTTGCTTAGTTGTGTGAGCAGACGCGTTTCGACTACTTTGAGTCATCTTCAGTGTCAGTGTATATATATATATATATATATATATATATATATATATATATATATATTTATAGTTCTTTTGTGTTTTGCATCGAGCCAAGGTGGTCGATGTGGAGTTTCTGCAATGGCTGGTCACCTTTCGGAATTGGTTGGAGGTAACCCTCCGCTTTTCCGCTTTTCCTTTCTGCAAGTATGCACCTAACACAACCTTGTATTTGATTCTCTATCCTCATAGAGACATTTCGTATAAAGTATTCCTTGTCCAGAATATCTTGCATCTTTCTTGCATAAAAGTGGCCCTGTTCGTGCGTCTTCTTGATGATTTCTGTAATCATTGTATCTGGAACAACAAACAAAAGTTTATTATTTACGTTTTTACAAAGTATCTTATTATGAACAACGTGGTCTTGATAGGGTTTATCTTTCAAGGTCTCGATAATCGCACGCAGTCTGTCGTCATTTTTTGGGCTTTTCTTAGTTTCTTCAAAAGACCATCGTGTTTACTGCTTATGCACATGCTAATGGGGGTCTACATATTTCATTTGTTTTGCACTTCTATGCTCCACGTTCTAATCAAATTTTTCTAGGAAAAGGGCCCACCGAGCGACTCGCGTCGCTAGATCTTTCTTTTTCAATGTACATTCGGTTGCCTTACAGTCGGTCACTTGTTTGAATCGCTGTCCAAGGAGATATACTCTGAACATTTTAACTGCTTCAACCACCGCTAACACTTCCAGCTCGTAGCTGCAATATCGCTTTTCCGCATCCCAGGTCTTCTTACTCTAAAATAAACTGGGTGTAGGGCACCGTCGTCGTTGCTTCTTTGTAAAAGAACCGCTCCGTATCCTTCTCTGGAAGCATCTGTGTGTAACTCTGTTTCCATTCCGTTTTCGAAAATTTTCAATACTGGTTTGCTGACGAGTGCTTCTTTCCATTCTCTTATTGCTTCGAGGTATTTTCGTTCTAGGTCACTCTCCTCCTTAATAAATCACTAAAAGACTTAGCTTTGCTTGCGAAGTTGCATATAAATTTCCTAAAGTAGCTTGCCAGTCCTAAGAAGCCCTGCATCTGTTTCATCGTCGTTGGGATCGGGAAATTCATTATAGCTTTCGTCTTCCTCGCTGATGGAGATATGTGACCACTCCTGACTTGGTACCCTAAGTACTCGATTTCATTCTACAATATCTGGCATTTTGACCATTTAATCTTCAATCCGTTTCTGGCAGTCACATTCAGCACCTGCTGGAGTCTTTCTACTACTTCCTCGATTGTAGCTGATGGTATCATAGTGTCATCCAAATATATAATTACAATGCCTTCGTTAACTAGATTTCTCAACACGTAATTTATGTACTTCTGAAACACTGAAGGGGAATTGCAGAGACCGAATGGAACTGGAATAAATTCATATTCTCCACTACTGGTCACGATTGCAATATATTTTCTGCTGAATTCTTCCACCATCACATGAAAAAATCTATTTTCTAAGTCGAGGGTGGAGAAAAACTTAGAATTCTGTAACTTATCCACCTGATCATCTATGACAGGTAAAGGATATCGATCCTTGTGGATTTTTTTATTGATACCCCGGTAATCAACACATAATCGGTGTGTTCCGTCTTTTTTCTTTACTAGAACTACCTGACTTGCATAATCAGAACTACTTTCTTGGATAATGCCCTTTTCTAACCACTCCTTGATTTGATTCTGTATTATGTTTTGTTTTATCGGTGGGAATCTCCTTGGTGGTCATTGTATCTGAAGGTCATCGGTCGTTGTGATTTTTCTTTGGATAAGTGATTCTGGAGGAACTCGGGAAACATAATTTTCTTTTGAAACAAGCACCTTCTTCCTAATATCTTCGTCTTTTAAATGGGATAAGTCAGGAAACTTGGAAGTTTCATCCAACGTATCTACTTCAATTTATACTAAGAAGCATGTCTGACTGTAATCTTCGGGTTGCAATTTATTGTCAACGTTGCTCGACACTTTCTTTTTACTTATATTCACTTTCCCTTCTTCAATTAAGATAACTGCTAACTGCAACAGATCATTCCGATTATCAAATTTGGTATCATATGGGAATTTTTAATAACGTGTACTTAAATAGATCCAAAAATGTCTCCATTAATATGGATGTCTAGCATACAAGAACCTCTCGTCATGATATTTGCTCCCAACCCTGCAATAGTCAGTTGAGCAACTTCTTGGTGATAAATATGTCTTGTAAACCTTGTAGCCAACAACCATTAATTTTACAAGATGCATATCTTGTATTAGTGACAGCGACATGCGTAGATTTTTCTGTAGTTGCTGCCGTAGGACAGTTGGGTCTTTTATGTCCGAACGGATTACAGTCGAAGCACTTAGGACCTATTTTCTTGTTTGGGCAAGAATGGAACTCGTGATCCACAGTTAAAGCAATATCGCTTCGGTTTTGTTTTTTCATTTCTCTGCGTTGGTTCTTTTTTAAACTGTCTTTCTCCTTCGTTACTTTTAGTGTTCACGTATTTATTGTTCTCGTTTCTAATTTTTTCGTAAATTTAACTTTTGTTACGCTCATAATCTTTTATTCCGTGTATGGCATATTCAATTATGGAAATCTCCTCTAAATCAGCTTGTGACGTGATGTCAATCATATGATACAATTATGTGCGGAGTGTTTCATCAGTTTTCTTTTTTCTTTCCTTGAGCTTGCTGTGGACGTTTGCGCTAGATATTTTGGGTTAGAATTCTTGAGTCAATGCACTCCTTAGGTCCGGGTTTGTGAGTGGCTTGGCGTCGCAATCCGCAAAAATCTTGGCTGCTCCCGTCAATGATCGTTTACAAAATATAAACTTTTGTATTTCGCCCCAACTGTAGGTATTCGCATATTGCTCGAGCTCAAAGATCCATTTCTTAACACTCATTGTTTCGTCGCCGGAGTTATATCACTCTAACTAATTACATCTTTCAAACTACACATATATTTATTTATTACCTTTCATTTTCACACTAACTACACGTGATGATCCTTTTTCATTACTTTAAATATTATTGTTTTGTTACACGTCCCTTTTTCCTTTCGTTATCCCTTTCCTAATTTGTAATTGCTTTATGAGGTTGTCGGCATTTTAAAGATCCTGTATACGGACCAATGTAACTACTTTTACGATGCAATTTTGTGCACAGATGTTTTCGGAAAATAGTTTAAATAGCAAAGTATGTTCTGTAAGTAGTCAGTAAGGTTTTGAACGGCAAATAAAAATATTTTAAAGTCTATGAAAGACGTGTTTTAATGTTTAAGTTTTGAAAGTATAATTGGCGCAGTCGGTCGTCCGAGTAAAGGACAAATTCGAACAAAGTTATTACACCGCTAAATGCAATTGCATAAGGTGCATTTTCTCAAAGTGCGAAAGTTCGTTCGATAACGCGTGAATTTTTCCAAATCTCTATGTATGTGTGTGTGTGTCTCCTGCAAAATTGTGAAGTTTTAAGCTTAAGTGCACCCCCATACAAGATTGAAAACAGTAACCAAAAATTAACAGTGACCAAAAAATAAATAAATTGAAAATAGTGACAAAAATAGGAAAACCTTAAAACAGTGCAGTGTAAACCGTGTGTCCCTCTTCTACAATTATTTATTTCTTAAAGAAAACGGAAATAGACTTGTAAGTACAAAATTTAATTTATTTAAGTTACAAAAAAGGGGGATCCAAATCAAAAGATATTCAACGTCAACATGGCAAATCAAAATGTTGATCAAAACGGACTAGGAGTATTCAATGAGGTCCAAATTAATGCGGGATCATCCTCCAAAGCTACAACTTCAGCTTTAGATTTTAGAACGTTGGAAATGAATCCATTAAAGTTCGTATGCAAGTTGCCAACGATTGATGGATCGGAAGAATTTTTAAAAGCATGGATAGACAATGTCGAGATCTTAGTCGCCACTTTATCCGGTTATGATCAGCTGTCCCATTCGATAGTTTTTAATATTTTGCGTACAAAACTTGTGGGTAAAGCGCAACAAATTTTAAATGTTAATAATAATGTGAGCGAATAGAGCCAATTGAAGGCAATTTTAATTTCAAATTTTAGTAACAAAAGAAATAGTTTACTTTTACTTGAAGATTTGAGATTGACTGAGTTTCCTACAAATGTGTTAGATTTTTATAGTAATATAATTAATAAAATTTTTATAATAATATAATAAAATATTAAATCGGAACTGGAAAATAGAAGTAGTGAAATCGAGGGAAATAAAAGAATTGCGTTAAACGTTTTAGTAAGTAAAATGATAGAGCCGGTTCGCAGTATCTTGTTCAGTAGAAACCCTGCTACTTTAGAAGAGGCTCTTAGAATTTTGACAGAGGGTAATTATTTACATTATAAAACTCGTAAGTCAAAAAGCTTTGATTCAAACCAAATGTCCCGAAAATTCAATAAAATGCCGCCTTATGAAAGATTTAATAATTCACAACAATTAATATCACCCTATAAAACATTTAATAACTCGCAACAGACACGGTATAATACTGAGCGCAACCATAATCAACAGTTTATAAGTGAAAACCAAGGTCATCGCTTTAATCCACCCAATAACTCTGTCTTGTCAAGAATTAACAGATATGGTCATCCGCAATCTATGGAAGTAGAAGATACCATTCACACAAACCTAAATTTTCAGCAAGAAGCCTCGGACTCAGATCAAACTTACCTTATATCAAAATTAACTCGTACGGATCACCGTTAAGATTTTTAATAGATACTGGTGCAACAATTAGTGTTATTCGCCCTGGGCTTTGTGATCCCCATTTAAGAAAGTACATTCCCAAAACAAAGCTATTTCCCCTAAGCTCCGAATACAAGTATAATTTCGTAGTATCTATTGAACCTTTTAAAGAATTTTGCGATTCGATCCCAAAACAAAATTTTGATTTCATTGAAATCAACTTTAGTGATAAGTTCGATGGTCTACTTGGTAATAATATATTATCAATGTTTAATACCAAGATCGATCTTTACAATAAGATTATCCAGTTTGATGAAAAAATGATACCCATTTTCTTCAACGAGCATGAGGAAATTGAAACACCAGCTGCTAACCGCAACAAAGCTTTAAATTCAAATGAAAATGTAACAACTTTGCATTTTCAAGAATGGTATGATTCGAAGTTATTGCGTTTTCTGATGAAATTTATTGCGTTTTCTGATGAAAGGAAACCCGCAATAGATGTTGCTAGTGAAATCAGAGTAGATCATTTGAATGCTGAAGAGAAGAAACTGTTATTGCCCATTATAAAAAAATCCCGTCATTCATTTTATCTGGAAGGCCAAACATTGAATTTCACTCATGTAATAAAACATGAGATAAAAACAAAACACAATGAACCCGTTTATACAAAAACTTACAGATACCCAGAAGCTCATAAGCAGAAAGTTCACAAACAGATTCAGGACTTGTTGAGTCAGGGCATAGTAAGACATAGTTCTTCACCATATTCATCGCCTATTTGGGTTGTTCCTAAAAAAGTTGATGCTTCTGGAAAAGCTTAATGGAGAATTGTGGTGGACTACCGCAAACTAAATGAAATCACAATAGATGACCGATTTCCTATTCCAAATATAGATATTATACTCGATAAACTAGGAAGATCCATGTATTTCACAACCTTAGACTTAGCGAAAGGGTTCCATTAGATCGAAATCAAAGAAAGTGACATTTCGAAAACCGCATTTTCAACGGATTTTGGTCATTATGAATTTAAAAGAATGCCATTTGGTCTTCAAAATGCGCCCGCAACATTTCAAAGGCTTATGAACTATGTTCTGCGGGATCTAATTGGCTCGATCTGTTTTGTTTACATGGAGGATGTGATAATTTTTAGCACTTCCTTGCAAGAGCATATGGTTTCTCTGGAAAAAGTTTTCAGGAAGTTAGCTGAAGCCAATTTACAGGTGCAATTGCACAAGTCAGAATTCTTACGACATGAAATTGAATTTTTAGGACACATTGTCACGCCAGATGGAGTTAAACCTAATCTAATAAGGTAGAAGCAATATCTAAAATGAAAATTCCCAAAAATAAAAAACAAATCAAAAATTTTTAGGTATGCTAGGGTTCTACCGCAAGTTCATTCGAGACTTTGCGAAAATCGCAAAACCTTTAACTCAAAGGTTGAAAAAGGATTCTGAAATAAACATTCATGATCAAGTCTATAATGAGAGTTTTGAACAGTTGTAAGTTCTTGTAATGAGTGATCCAATACTGAAGTACCCGGACTTTACAAAAAAATTCGTAGTTACTACTGATGCATCTGATTATGCGATTGGGGCTGTCCTATCTCAAAACGGACATCCAATTTGGTATGCTAGTTGAACTCTAAATAATCACGAAACAAGGTACGCAACAATAGAAAAAGAATTGCTTTCCATTGTTTGGGCAGTAAAATACTTTAGACCTTATATTTACGGGCGTAAATTTACGATAAAAACTGACCATAAACCATTGACGTGGATTGCTAATTTGAAAGAACCTAATCTTAAACTCCAAAGATGGAAGATCGAATTAGAGGAGTATAATTATGATATGGAATATTTAAAAGGGAAAGAAAACGTTGTTGCAGATTATTTTTCACGTCCAGTCATAAACATGCTGGAAAAAACCAATGAAAACACCTCAATAAGAGCAACTTGTCATAGTGCTGATGAGGATAATTCTAATTACATACAAATAAGTGAAAAACCTCTGAATATTTTCAGAACTCAAATGATAATTAAACAGGGTAATCAGAATTCAACAAAGGTAGAGAAACATTTCAGTAGAACTAGAAACACGTTCATTTCTAAAGAACCCCACGAGAAATTTTTTAACTACATTTTGAGAAACCATTTACCATCAAAAGGACTGGTAGGTGTTTATATTTCAAATGAAGCACTATTCAATGAATTCCAGAATGCTTATTTAAAGTGGGTAACACCACATAACCCAGTAAAACTAATTAAATGTCCCTATCTTTTATTCAACTGTGACGAACAGGGTAATATCCACGAGGAAATAAATAGAGAACATTTAAAAAAAACCATAGAGGGATTGAAGAAATTTACAAAAACTTAAAAACTAAATTTTACTACCCCAATCTTAAAATAGAAATCACAAAATTGATCAATAACTGCCAAGTATGTAACATAGCAAAATACGACAAGTATGTAACATAGCAAAATCCCCCCAAAAACCCCCGTTCTATAAAACTGAAATTCCTGAAAAACCAAATGAAATTATCCATATGGATATTTGGTTTCGGAATAAAAATTCTATGTTTATGACCTTTATAGACAAATTCAGTAAATTTGCTTACGTTACTCCAATAAAATTCAGAACTTGGCCAGAGCTCAGAAGAGCCTTAAACGAATTTTTTTCGGTGAATGATAAACCTAGAAATATAATTACTGATAATGAATCAGCTTACCAAAATAATTTACAATATTTTTTAACAAAATGAAGGAATACAACTTCATTTTTGTACACCCAATCTCAAAACAGGTAACAGTGATATTGAAAGGTTTCATAACACTCTAAATGAACATTTGCGAATCATGACTGAAATAAGCAAACACGATAAAACAAAGCCCATTTGCGTTCACGAAGCAGTCAAATTTTACAATAACTCAATTCATAGCACAACAAATCAACGACCGATAGATTTTAAAAACGGCGCTATTTTGCCGATGAAATATCCAGACATTAGAAAAAGGATTTTAGAGATTCAAGGGAAAAGACTGGAGTACCATAACAAAAACAAAAAAGATTGCGAGTATAACCCTAAATATGCTATTAATTCACAAGCTAGAACAAAGCATGAACCTAAATTTAAAATAAATAATGAAACACAACACATTAATAAAAAACTCTTTAAACGGCACAAGCAATTTCAACCAAACAAGATATCGCTTCAAGACCAATCCTCTAACTTGCCCTATGTTTCACTTCAACATCAAAACTAAATGAACTCGTAAGCAATGACGAAATTAATATAATAAAAAAAATATATGTATATATGTATATATAATCATAATAATCATATACCGACTTTTAGTTACCTATTTTTTTAGTAACTGAAATAAACAAAGATACTGTAAAAAGCTTAATCATCTTTAACTTCATGGAGTAAATATCTTATTTTGAACCAGAACAGTATATCCCATAAATATCAATTTAATATCTACATACCCGAAAATATAATTATTTCATCTAGTTAGCAATTATCTACTGAACAAATACACCATCAAAATAAAAAAATGTAAACCAAATATATTCAAATTAGTCTAGCGCAAAGAAATCAATTCATATATATTTTACTTTGTAATAACATATAAAGAACTGTCGAATTTCATCCGCAAACAATTTCTTCTAATTCACATGCACAAATGTATTTATACCATTTTAACCATGGAATTTTTTCAAAAACATGTGTAAAACCTTCTCAAGCAAAAGAGCATTTAAAGATAATTTCGAATCGCGAGGACGCGATCCCACTCAAGGTCGGACGAGTTATATCACTCTAACTAATTACATCTTTCAAAGTACACATATATTTATTTATTACCTTTCCTTTTCACACTAACTACACGTGATGATCCTTTCTCATTACTTTAAATATTCTTGTTTTATTACACGTCCCTTTTTCCTTTCGTTATCCCTTTCCTAATTTGTAATTGCTTTATGAGGTTGTCGGCATTTTAAAGATCCTGTATACGGACCAATGTAACTACTTTTACGATGCAATTTTGTGCACAGATGTTTTCGGAAAATAGTTTAAATAGCAAAGTATGTTCTGTAAGTAGTCAGTAAGGCTTTGAACGGCAAATAAAAATATTTTAAAGTCTATGAAAGACGTGTTTTAATGTTTAAGTTTTGAAAGTATAATTCCGGAAAATTTACGTAGGATATTTTCGAAGTCGCTGTAACTGCATTTTACAGACATATTTCTTTGTATATGAGTCATCCGTGTCACAGTTCCATCTACCAACGAGTGGCTATTCTGTCAATTTTTATTTCTTTTTCCGCTCATTTCTAATCAAGAAATATACTTTAAATAAGCGTTATACCCGCAATGCACCGTATCCGTGTTGATATATCAACTTTGCTGATTTGCTGTTTATATGTTGGTACTGTTATGCAGCATGAAATGAGCTGTTGAAGTTAACTGGACTATACCGTTAATTTTTACTATCAGTATCATAGGTTATGTCTTGTTATGCGTTTTGTACACTTTTTATTGATATGCAATTTGCAGTCACTCACTAATAACCCCAATGCAATTTTCAGTTTCCAGTCACTTTTTATTATTTAGAAATCACTGTTGCCGGTCCAATTGTAAATGACTCCGATCTCAGATGATTCCAAAACTTTATTCATTCCAATTCGGTTGACTTCACATCCCGGACGACTTGAATCCTGGTTGAATTCAGATCCCGGTTGACTTCAGATCCCGGTTGAGTTCACTTCCTGCACGACTTGGATCCTGGTTGATTACAGATCCCGGTTGAGTTCAGATCCAGGTTGACTTCACTTCCCGGATGACTTGGATCCCCGTTGAGCCCCCACATTATATGCGATGTGGAATTTGAGGTAAATAAAACAGTGCTAATATGTTTAGTCGTAGTCGAATTGATGTGTCCACGTTAGTTATGCAACGGAAGTGTGTTAACGGAAGCAGAAATGGAAACAAATGTCAAAATAAAATTTAAGCGGAAATGGAAGCAGAAACGAATGCGGAAGCGGAAGTGCTAAATAACTTAACACATTTTGTATGTATTGTATTAAGTTTTATTAAATCAATATTCAAAATTTAGTATAGGTAAATTATATTTTATGAACAGCAGTTTGGCCACTTTCGTACCGAGCAATCGACTCCTGTGCTCTTCATAAATTAAGCCGGTGCCACTAAACAACTGTTCACTGGCTACGCTACTTGCAAGAGCTGCTAAATATAGCCGCACAATAGGTAAAAGGTGATGATACTTATGTGAATTTGATTTTCACCATAAAAGAGGATCTTCATGTAGCGGCAGCCGCTTTTCTTTTTTATATTCCTGAAGTTGTGACTGCAGCTCTAAGGCTAGACTGTCATTCTCATCATTTCCAATTGGATCTTGCTGGTTTCTCCTTTATATCCAACATCGATTCGAGCATTTGCTGTGATGAGTTCGTTGATGGTGATGACGTAGGCTGGATTTCATCTTCTGCACCTTTTGGGAGCAAGTATACCATCATCAGTGAGATTAGATGTATCATCGAATTCTGGTGTTCCATTTATCATCAAATTTAATAATTCGGTCTCGATCTGCTCTAAGACAATGCTGGTATTTATATCTTTGGTCAGTTCTCCAAATCTTGAACTTGCGTTCAATTCATCGCGTAATTTTCTTGACAGCTTCCGAAATTGTTCTGAAGTATTTGGTCTTATCTCTTCTTGTTGCAACGTGTTTGCTAGAACCTGGATCAAGGGTATGACGGATGAAATACTGACCTGAGAACTGCTTAAACTTCTTGTGATTTCCTCAAATGGCTGCATCGATTGCACAATTGTTTGAATATTTGGCCAGTCTTCTGGGGAGATAGTTGCTATTGGATTTCCACTCAGGTATAAGACAAGAGAATCCTTGTCATCCAAAAATCTTTGCATCATATAGAATGTGCTGTTCCATCTATAAGTAAAATTAACCAAATCAATTAAGAATCATGTAGCTTTCTAGTAATTCAATTAATTTGTATCCAGGATGATTGCGGCACCTTTCGTACTGACTCTAGAATTTATTCACCACAAATAAAATTTGAATCATTTCATTTAACCAAAAACTTTAAGTTAGCATTTATTTAGTTATGTACATTTGTTATATTGCAAACGATTCAACAGATTTGAATGAATTTCAGGGGTTATATACTTCATTATTTTTCAGATTTATCTAGTTTGGAACTTATTATATATATATAAGGACTGATTATTGATTTCAACATTTACCTATTGGGACAATCCTGAATGATGGATAGATGTGATTGATTCAGGCGTTCTTTTTGAATTTTGGATAGCTCGGTTTGCGCCACCAAGGAATGGTTAAAACGGCCGGCAATTTTTCGTAATTTAGAAGCTAGTTGTGTAAGCCACTCTTGAGATTCTATACCAGCGTGGATGCATAGTTGAATCTGATGTATTGCACAATTAACATCATCAAAACCTGACAAGTGGATTGCTCTTATCATGTTGGATCCACGATCCCGAATCATGCAGTGCAAAGTTTGTTGATGTATACCCCATTCTTCAAGTGTTGTTTGAAACTTTGATGCTATTGCGGTACCTGTATGGCGTTCATCAATGACTTCAGACATCAATATTATTGTCTTTTTGCGAAAATCATTTTAAATTCCATGTGCGGTTAAACTAAGTAGTGAAATCCCAGAGGCAAGATGAGACCATATATCGGTTGTAAATGAAAGTTTGTCGAACTCCTGAAGTAACTCTTTGATTTTTTTACCAATTTATCGTACAAATCATTGCATACGTATAATAAAAAATAATCACGGCCTCTCATTTTGTACTTTGGAAGAGCAGTGTTCATTAATCTTCGAAAACCAGTACCCTCAACAAAATTAAATGGTAGATTTTGAAGGGCACTCATTTCAGCAATCATGCGATCTATTTGCTGCAATTTTTGATTTGACGAGTTCCAATAATCATTAATTTGCAGACTTTGTTGTAGTGTGAGTTGTTTTCTCATAGCTTCAACCGGTGCTAAATAAACCTTCAAAAATTTACGTCAAAAATGCATTTGCAGTTATCACCTAATTTTTTCCACTTTGGCAACAAATATTTACGACTTTGAGTTTCATTAACGTTTACCTAATTCATCGAAACTAGGCATTAACTAGTTACACAAAAGCATAAAACCCTACATACAACATTCATCACGTATATGCAAGCTTATCGCTGCACTTGCGACGCAAAATTCATTCAACGCTTTAGGAAATAAGTAATACTAATTGAACTAATTGCATTTAGTTTCAATATTTGATCACAAACCTTTTTTCCTTCCGAGGATAATCTTTATGCTTACTATCTAAAATTCAATCACATGACACTCGTTAGTGTCAGTGTATATTGTTGGTCTCTTAAAAACGCTAAACGTTTAAAAACATATGCTTTAGAATCAGTAAAATCTGTCGCCAAAGCACTTTAACCGGTTAGCATAGATTTTCCCTAACTGCTGGGCACTTCGCCAATATAAGTCATTCTTATATTCGCTTACTTTTTCTTTGTTCATTTCCGATGAAATTTTAGAAGTTTCATCTAACTTCTGAAACTCTTTAAATTTCTCTAAATGCACTGCACTGGAAGGTTGAGATTATTACTAGAAAAAGGAAGACAGTTCGATTAAACGCATATTGCCATAGGCGGCGATAAGTAGACATTAATGATTATTCAGCGTAGAATTTTTCTATCTAAAAGCTTCTTTCTTTTTTTTAAGTAATCCAAAACTAATAAACGCCTCGCACACCGATTTTGTTTCCAATCAACGTGATACCAAAGAAAAACTACGATATACTATTACGCAGTATCCATTAGCTGTACGCACCCACACATGGAAAAAATCGTATGCAACCTACTTTCAGGCTTGCATCAAAAGGTGGGTGTTGGGATGTTGCGATGTTCCTCGTCGCATGGAGTCGAAGGGCAAACGTCAGGAAGGGAACGCACGTGGGTGGTTGGAACTGGCAGCTTGCAGGTCGATATTGCTCCAACTAAATTTGCATCGCTAAGTGTGTTTTAGCAGTGTATAAATTTGTATCGCCTCGATCGCGACTCGGGGGCTCAACCAGGACAAACATATCGGTAGTTGTCAGTGCGCAAGAGAAAATGTGAATTCCAGGGAATTCACAAATGAAAATAATCGGCGCGTGTGAAAAAGGGTGTCGATTTATTTTAGCGTCGGTCGAGTTTCAGTGAATACATGTGAGATCTGCTTCTACCTAGACACGGGAACATTCAGAAAAGCTCCTACTGCCTGGAACTTGGTCGACCTAAGCCTCTCTGTCCTGTGTACAAATTACCATCAATATCTGCGAGACAATCTGGGGACTATAGTGTGTCATTTAAGTTCCTTTCTGAAAAAATCGCTTACTCTGCGATGGATGCAATCAAATACTCCTTTTCGATACTGGAGATCGCACGCGAACTGCAGAATGGAAAGTAGTGTTCAAGTCGGAGATCTCACCAGATCAAAGGAATTTTATAAGTCGTGACGCAAGGTTGGATATGGTAGCAGGAGAGAAACGTGTTAACCTTATATTGCATCGTATTAGCACGGGAAAAGATAAAGGACATATAAGTGAACTATTCTGGTATGTGACGTTTGTTAAATGAAAACTACTTTTAATTTCTTAAACCGGTTGTTAAATTCGGCACACTGTTTGGACGAAGAAGCAAAATCAGTTAAAATGCCACTAAAGTTTATAGAGTTACGGCAAGATTGGAGTTTTATCAAGTCCAACTTCGAAGGCTACGAACTTCCACTAGAAGTAGCTCCAACTATAAAATAGGAACTCTCAACAGCACCACTTTACGCTCAGTCAAACGAGGAGCAATTTTCGTTTCTTCATGTGAAACTTTTCTCTACACATAATCATCTAATTCAAGATCCATGGGAAACAATTTCCGTTTATTTTGCGATTATTTGATCTTAATTAAGGTAAAACAGTTACTTTAAAGGGTAACGCTCCGAAGTTCCGTGGAAATAATTTGATAAAACGTAAATCTGTTCATGCACGGCCGCAACTGTTTTCTCAGAAATTACGATATAAAGACTGCGATCATATAATTTTGCGTCAAGATCAGAAGTGATGGATAAATGAAAATTTTATAAAATTGATTTAAATAAGTAGTAATAATTTACAAGCCAGAGAGTTCCCACCACAAGAAAACGTGTTCGGAGTTTGGTTCCACGGGAGTTTCCGGAAGCAATTATTTCCGGTTCACGTTGCGGAACCTTCTGAACTTGCCTTGAACGTGGCTTAAGTCTTTGAAGAATATCGTAATATGCGCGGACCTTTGCCATCTCGTACTCCTTTCTATAGAGATAGGGTTGGTGATCATCAAGTAGCCAAGATTGAAAGTTATACAATCCGGAAACGTCTCACGGAAGTTTGTACCCAGGCTGGAGTTGCGGAAAGCCTCACATTTTGCTTTTGTAATCGTTTCCGAGCGTATTAAGACTCGATATTTCCTGAATCAGGACAATCCGCCTCCGAGGACAGTTGTTGATGATATTATCACTCTTCCGGGGAGATGTAATTTCATCTCAGTATCTCAATCAGTTCACCAAGGTACCGTAACTCTAACTCACTATAGCATTGTGAATGACAATATTGGGGCTGGATCCCGATAAAATGCAGATTCTCACTTATGACACATTTGTATAATAATTGATCAGGCACAACTCGTGTTCCGGGTGTTCGCCAATACGTTCACAAACTCACATTTTTGGAAGTAAGGAAAAGATTACATTTTGGATTTTCTTGATTTGATTAAAACAATTAAGTTCTCGTTATTTTATTTTATATTTTCAGTCTTTAAATTTGCTTATATAATCCTTGTTAAAAGGTTAATCACATACAGATTTTGCATCTAAAGAGTATGTTTCTGATAAGAGCGTCCTATGTAAAATTCATCGTTGTTCTCACCGGAATAATTCCCATACTAAATACTTCTGACAAACGAGTAATCATCCGGTTCTCTTTTTGGCCAAAAAGTACTCATAACATTTTTGAAGTTACAATTTACTCTTTTTTTCCCAACCCTGTCGCAAAAGTAAGAACAACGGCAATTTACCATTTTGGAAACTAGTTAAAAATTTTAGTTATATATATATTCATACATCGGTATTATAGCTTAGTTTTCCAACAAATTTCTTTAAGTGAATTTAATAAATTTATTGTTTTGGCTTATTTTAATATATATATTTTTTGTTCAGAATAAAGCAATGTGGAGTTAAATGGATCCTTCGGTCTTTCCATTTTTACCCTTTTGACCGTGTATAGGACCCGGTACGGTGGCAGGCTCTCACCCCAAAACATGAGCCAGCCGCCGGGTACACACTAACCTCTTTTTGTTTCAGGTGACTTCGCGGGTTGAGTGGCCCAAGCAAAGTGCCTCTTTATGACATGGGGTTATGTAATCGACTTGCATAATTCTATGGCATAAATTGGTCACCGGGGTACTTCTCTTCTGATGGGAAGGCTCATGCAAGTTAAGTTGTATGAGTTTTCCACTCAGAAGAAGTTTACCTGGCCACTGCAACAATTTTGGATTTTGATCCGGTTGGGTGGGTGCGCGGGGGCTCCATTACCACCCGGTTGCCCCTCTCTCATTTGTGGGCCATGAGCCTCCCCGGGTTAGGACGAGGTTATCCTGCTTCCACTTCTTTTTACTTGTTTCTCTTGTTCCATGAACAACTCCGTTGTCCCTGGTGCAGTTGCCTACGATTTTTGCGACTTCAGTCGCCTTGTTTTTCTCGACCCCAGAAATTCGTGAATGCGAAATCCTTTGTAGTGGGTCATTGTGCCGGGGGAATGAACCCGCCCCACGACACCGCAATGCTAGCCTGCCAGCGCATTCACGCATCCCCAGACAAGGGCATTCTCGGCAGATACTGACACCTTCTTCTGCCGAGGCAGCAGACCATCGCTGCAGTCCTTCACGGACTTTTGAAATTACTTTCTTGCACTACAATGCACTAGGATTGCTGCTAGATCACACACCTCTCACCGCCAAGCAAACCGCACGTGCTTCATTCCATCGAAAAATCCGCTTAAATTTCCGTTATAGAAGTTGCGGTAATAGAAACAGAAACAGTTATGAAGATACATGCGGAACTTCCGCAGTTGCGGAAACAGAAGCAGACATCCGTTGCATCACTAGTCCACGTCTAGGTCAAAAGGCAAGAAAGCAATCTTGAGTGACTGCATCCAATTGATACGATGTACATTACGGTTAGTTTCAATACAAGCAAGACTCGGCAAAACGAATCGATATCATCTTTCCAAGCCAAGTTTCAGGCTTTGGAGGGCGCTGTCTCGAATGCAGAGGGCAAAGTGCTCGTTGGGGGCAGCTTCAACGCAAAAGCACTCTAATGGGGCATGCCTCAGATGGATCCGCGGAGAAAACGAATCCTGGAAATGGCGGCCAGGACGGCCCTCGTCGTACTAAACTCCGGAAATACGCCAACTTTCCACCGTATTGGCTGTGAGGGAACCATACCGGACGTGACATTCGTCTCGGAGTCCTTAGTATGGAGGATACACAACTGGAAGGTATTAGAGGACTACTCAGCCAGTGATCATAAGTGAATTCTGCTTGAGATAAGTAATGCTGTCTCCCGACGTCCGTGCTCTCAGATGGAACATCGGAAGGATGGACGTCGAGAGGTTCGCCGAGGTGCTCGCAGCATGTGAGCCGCTGCAGGGTGCTTCGGGGGGACGGAAGAACTGGCAGCTCAAGACGTAGTGAACTCTAGTATGAGCATCATTACGACTGCTTGCAGCGCTTCTTTGCCCCGTCAAAGACCCCGGCATGGCAAGCCCCCAGTGTACTGGTGGTCAACAGAAATCGCTGAAAAGCGAAGGGAGTGTCACAAGCTTTGACGTGAGGCTCAAAGGCACGGAACGGTGACGAGGCATGCAACTCGTTGGCAGCATATAAGTCGGCCAGGAAATGCCTTCGTAAACTGATCAACAGAAGCAACGCTCGCTGCTGGCAAGACCTAGTGGACAATGTGAACAAGGATCCGTGGGGCCTTGGCTACAAGCTGGTCATGCGGAGGCTTGGTGCCCTACGACAGCCTTGTGTACATAGCACGGAAAAGATGGACGCAATAATGCGGGGACTCTTCTCCGCCCATTCCGTCCGTGTTGACGCTGTCCATGGTGAAATAACAGTCGAGTACCCACTCTTCACACAGCTGGAACTGGAGGAGGCAGTCCTCTCATTGAAAGCGAGGAAGGCTCCAGGTCCAGATGGTGTTCCAGCTGAGGTGTTGCGGCTTGTCTGTCAACGCTTGCCTACGGGACGGGGTTTTCCCGGTACGATGGAAGGTGGCGAGGCTCGTGCTGATCAGCAAGGGGAAGGGAAATCCCGAGTCGCCGTGTTCATACCGCCTGTAACGCATGCTAGACACGGCTGGGAAAGTGCTAGGGAAACTCATCAAGGGAAGAGTCACTGATTGGTGCTTTAGAGCAGGACGTCCTACCGTAAACTTTTGTGAATTGCCCCAACTGAAGGTATTCGGATATTGCTTGAACTCAAAGATCCATTTCTTAACACTCATTGTTTCGTCGCCTGTAAATTTACGCAGGATGTTTTCGAAGTCGGTGTAACTGCATTTTACAGACATATCTCTTTGTATATGAGTCATTCGTGTCGCAGTTCCATCTACCAACGAGTGGCTGTTCTGTCGATTTTTATTTCTTCTTGCACTCATTTCTAATCAAGAAATATACTTTAAATAAGCGTTATACCCGCAATGCACCGTATCCGTGTTGATATATCAACTTTGCTAATTTGCTGTTTATATGTTGGTACTGTTATGCAGCATGAAATGAGCTGTTGAAGTTAACTGGACAATACCGTTAATTTTCACTATCAGTATCATAGGTTACGTCTTGTTATGCGTTTTGTACACTTTTTATTGATATGCAATTTGCAGTCACTCACTAATTACCCCAATGCAATTTTCAGTTTCCAGTCACTTTTTATTATTTAGAAATCACTGTTGCCGGTCCAATTGTAAATGACTCCGATCTCGGATGATTCCAAATCTTTATTGATTCCAATTCGGTTGACTTCACATCCCGGACGACTTGAATCCTGGTTGAATTCAGATCCCGGTTGACTTCAGATCCCGGTTGAGTTCACTTCCCGGACGACTTGGATCCTGGTTGATTACAGATCCCGGTTGAGTTCAGATCCCGGTTGACTTCACTTCCCGGATGACTTGGATCCCCGTTGAGCCCCCACATTATATGCGATGTGGAATTTGAGGTAAATAAAACAGTGCTAATATGTTTAGTCGTAATTGAATTGATGTGTCCACGTTAGTGATGCAACGGAAGTGTGTTAACGGAAGCAGAAATGGAAACAGATGTCAAAATAAAATTTAAGCGGAAACGGAAGCAGAAACGAATGCGAAAGCGGAAGTGCTAAATAACTTTTTTTGAAACACATTTTGTATGTATTGTATTAAGATTTTATAATCAATATTCAAAATTTAGTATAGGTAAATTATATTTTATGAACAGCAGTTTGGCCGCTTTTGTACCGAGCAATCGACTCCTGTGCTCTTCATAAATTAAGCCGGCGCCACTAAATAACTGTTCACTGGCTACGGTACTTGCAGGAGCTGCTAAATATTGCCGCACAATAGGTAAAAGGTGATGATACTTATGTGAATTTGATTTCCACCATAAAAGAGGATCTTTATGTAGCGGCAGCCGCTTTTCTTTTTTATATTCCCGAAGTTGTGACTGCAGCTCTACGGCAAGACTGTCATTCTCATCATTTCCAATTGGATCTTGCTGGTTTTTCCTTTATATCCAACATAGGTTCGAGCATTTGCAGTGATGAGTTCGTTGATAGTGATGACGTAGGCTGGATTTCATCTTCTGCACCTTTTGGGAGAAAGTATACCATCATCAGTGAGATTAGATGTATCATCGGATTCTGGTGTTCTATTTATCATCAAATTTAATAATTCGGTCTCGATCTGCTGTAAGACAATGCTGGTGAAAAAATTATGCCTATAACGAGGATCTAAATATGTGGCAATTGTATATTTATAATCTTTGGTCAGCTCTCCAAATCTTGAACTTGCGTTCAATTCATCGCGTAATTTTCTTGACAGATTTCGTGTTTGCTAGAACCTGGATCAAGGGTATGACGACTGAAATACTGACTGACCATCTATAAGTAAAATTAACCAAATCAATTAAGAATCATGTAGCTTTCTAGTAATTCAATTAATTTGTTTCCACGATAATTGCGGCACCTTTCGAACTGACTCTAGAATTTATTCACCAGAAATAAAATTTGAATAATTTCATTTAACCAAAAACTTTAAGATAGCATTTATTTAGTTATGCTCATTTGTTATATTGCAAACGATTCAACAGATTCGAATGAATTTCAGGGGTTATATACTTCATTATTTTTTAGATTTATCTAGCTTGGAACTTATTATATATATAAGGACTGATTATTGATTTCAACATTTAACCTAGTGGGACAATCCTGAATGATGGATAGATGTGATTGATTCAGGCGTTCTTTTTGAATTTTGGATAGCTCAGTTTGCGCCACCAAGGAATGGTTAAAACGGCCGGAAATTTTTCGTAATTTAGAAGCTAGTTGTGAAAGCTACTCTTGAGATTCTACACCAGCGCGGATGCATAGTTGAATCTGATGTATTGCACAATTAACATCATCAAAACCTGACAAGTGGATTGCTCTTATCATGTTGGATCCACGATCCCGAATCATGCAGTGCAAAGTTTGTTGATGTATACCCCATTCTTCAAGCGTTGTTTGAAACTTTGATGCTATTGCGGTACCTGTATGGCGTTCATCAATGACTTCAGACTTCAATATTATTGTGTTTTTGCGAAAATCATTTTAAATTCCATGTGCGGTTAAACTAAGTAGTGAAATCCCAGAGCCAAGATGAGACCATATATCAGTTGTAAATAAAAGTTTGTCGAACTCCTGAAGTAACTCTTTGATTTTTTTACCAATTTATCGTACAAATCATTGCATACGTATAATAAAAAAATAATCACGGCCTCTCATTTTGTACTTTGGAAGAGCAGTGTTCATTAATCTTCGAAAACCAGTACCCTCAACAAAATTAAATGGTAGATTTTGGAGGGCAATCATTTCAGCAATCATGCGATCTATTTGCTGCGATTTTTGATTTGACGAGTCCCAATAATCATTAATTTGCAGACTTTGTTGGAGGGTGAGTTGTTTTCTCATAGCTTCTACCGGTGCTAAATAAACCTTCAAAAATTTACGTCAAAAATGCATTTGCAGTTATTACCTATTTTTTTCCACTTTGGCGACAAATATTTACGACTTTGATTTTCATTAACGTTTACCTAATTCATCGGAACTAGGCATTAAGTAGTTACACAAAAGCATAAAACCCTACACACAACATTCATCACGTATATGCAAGCTTATCGCTGCACTTGCGACGCAAAATTCATTCAACGCTTTAGGAAATAAGTAATACTCGTACTAATTGAGCTTATTGCATTTAGTTTCAATATTTGATCAAAAACCTTTTTTCCTTCGGAGGATAATCTTTATGCTTACTATCTAGAATTCAATCACATGACACTCGTTAGTGTCAGTCTAAATTGTTGGTCTCTTAAAAACACTAAACATTTAAAAAACTATGCTTTATAATCAGTAAAATCTTTCGCCAAAGCACTTTAACCGGTTAGCATAGATTTTCCCTAACTGCTGGGCACTTCGCCAATATAAGTCATTCTTATATTCACTTACTTTTTCTTTGTTCATTTCCGATGAAATTTTAGAAGTTTCATCTAACTTCTGAAACTCTTTAAACTTCTCCAAATGCACTGCTTTCAGGTGGCTCTTTAAAGCGGTAGTTATGCGGCCTTTTCTGGAGTACATTTTCGCACACAACTTAGATTTGGCATATCTATCATCAGCCACATCGGAAAAGTTCCAAATGGGGCTTGTTTTAGGTTTCATTGTTCTCATTTACTTTATTCACAAAACTAATTCACCATCACCATATAAGATCACGACGCGCTTGCACTCACAGTTACAGCAATAATGAGCTAGAAACATTATGTTAGCAAATAAATGCGTGGTGGCAAGAGTTTGCATGCACTAGGATTGCTGCTAGATCACACACCTTCCACCGCCAAGCAAATCGCACGTGCTTCATTCCATAAAAAAATCCGCTGAAATTTCCGTTATAGAAGTTGCGGAAATAGAAACAGAAACAGTTATGAAGATACATGCGGAACTTCCGCAGTTGCGGAAACAGAAGCAGACATCCGTTGCGTCGCTAGTCCACGTCTAGGTCTAAAGGCAAGAGAGCGATCTTGAGTGACTGCATCTAATTGATACGATGTACATTACGGTTAGTTTCAATACGAGCAGGACTCGGTAAAACGAATCGATATCATCTTTCCAAGCCAAGCTTCAGGCTTTGGAGGGCGCTGTCTCGAATGCAGAGGGCAAAGTGCTCGTTGGGGGCAACTTCAACGCTAAAGCACTCTAATGGGGCATGCCTCAGATGGATCCGCGGAGAAAACGAATCCTGGAAATGGCGGCCGGGACGGCCCTCGTCGTACTAAACTCCAGAAATACGAGAACTTTCCGCCGTATTGGCTGTGAGGGAACCATACCGGACGTTACATTCGTCTCGGAGTCCTTAGTATGGAGGATACACAACTGGAAGGTATTAGAGGACTACTCAGCCAGTGATCATAAGTGAATTCTGCTTGAGATAAGTAATGCTGTCTCCCGACGTTCGTGCTCTCGGCTGGAACATCGGCAGGGTGGACGTCGAGAGATTCGCCGAGGTGCTCGCAGCATGTGAGCCGCTGCAGGGAGCTTCGGGAGGGACGGAAGAACTGGCAGCTCAAGGCGTAGTGAACTCTAGTATGAGCATCATTACGACTGCTTGCAGCGCTTCTTTGCCCCGTCGAAGACCCCGGCACGGCAAGCCCCCAGTGTACTAGTGGTCAACTGAAATCGCTGAAAAGCGAAGGGAGTGTCACAAGCTTTAACGTGAGGCTCAAAGGCACGGAACGGTGACGAGGCATGCAACTGGTTGGCAGCATATAAGTCAGCCAGGAAATGCCTTCGTAAACTGATCAACAGTGGCAAGGCTCGCTGCTGGCAAGACCTAGTGGACAATGTGAACAAGGATCTGTGGGGCCTTGGCTTGGTGCCCTACGGAAGCCTTGTATACATAGCACGGAAAAGATGGACGCAATAATGCGGGGACTCTTCTCCGCCCATCCCGTCCGTGTTGACGCTGTCCATGGTGAACCAACAGTCGAGTACCCACTCTTCACACAGCTGGAACTGGAGGAGGCAGTCCTCTCATTGAAAGCGAGGAAGGCTCCAGGTCCAGATGGTGTTCCAGCTGAGGTGTTGCGGCTTGTCTGTCACCATTATCACCATTATCCTGCTCAGCACATTCAACGCTTGCCTACGGGACGGGGTTTTCCCGGTACGATGGAAGGTGGCGAGGCTCGTGCTGATCAGCAAGGGGAAGGGAAATCCTGAGTCGCCGTCTGCATACCGCCTGTTACGCATGCTAGACACGGCTGGCAAAGTGCTAGAGAAACTCATCAAGGGATGAGTCACTGAGGCGGTTGGTGCAGTATGGCTTTAGAGCAGGACGTCCTACCATAAACTTTTGTATATTGCCCCAACTGAAAGTATTCGGATATTGCTTGAACTTAAAGATCCATTTCTTAACACTCATTGTTTCGTCGCCTGTAAATTTACGCAGGATGTTTTCGAAGTCGGTGTAACTGCATTTTACAGACATATCTCTTTGTATATGAGTCATTCGTGTCGCAGTTCCATCTACCAACGAGTGGCTGTTCTGTCGATTTTTATTTCTTCTTCCACTCATTTCTAATCAAGAAATATACTTTAAATAAGCGTTATACCCACAACGCACCGTATCCGTGTTGATATATCAACTTTGCTAATCTGCTGTTTATATGTTGGTTCTGTTATGCAGCATGAAATGAGCTGTTGAAGTTAACTGGACAATACCGTTAATTTTCACTATCAGTATCATAGGTTACGTCTTGTTATGCGTTTTGTACACTTTTTATTGATATGTAATTTGTAGTCACTCACTAATTACCCCAATGCAATTTTCAGTTTCCAGTCACTTTTTATTATTTAGAAATCACTGTTGCCGGTCCAATTGTAAATGACTCCAATCTCGGATGATTCCAAATCTTTATTGATTCCAATTCGGTTGACTTCACATCCCGGACGACTTGCTAATGCTAGAGAAACTCATGAAGGGAAGACTCACTGGCGCGATTCGTGCTGCTGGGGACCTATCTCCTCGGCAGTATGGCTTTAGAGCAGGACGTCCTACCATTGATGCGATTGCAGAGGTGATGAACGCGGTCCAAAAGACAGAGGCACAATGTCGCACCAAGGGACGGATTGTCCCGCTATTGACGCTGGGCGCGAGGAATGCCTTCAACTCGTATAGATTGGTGGATATTCTGGAGACGCTGGAAAACCCTTTTCGAGTTCCAGAATATCTAATGCGGCTTTTGAGGAACTACCTGAAGGACCGAAGCCTGCTCTACGATACGACACAGGGCCAACGAAGGATGGAAGTTACATCAGGTGTTGCCCAGGGATCTACCCTTGGTCCGGACCTGTAGAACGTGTCTTAAGAAGGGCTACTGAGACTTGAGATGCCAGATGAGTCACGCTTGGTTGGCTGATGTTGCGGCTCTGGTCGGAGGATGCACCGTTAAACAAGCGCAACATAGGCTAAGTATGCTAATGCGCCGAGCGAGGGACTGGATGATTGCTCGGGGGCTCAGTTTAGCACTGCAGAAAACCGAAGTGGTCATCTTGACAAAAAAGAGAATCCCTAGAGTAGGGATGATCAGTATTGGTGACTTATAAATCCAATCGAAGCCAGCGGTGAAGTACCTGGGGCTACTGATCGACTCGAAGATGAGTTTCTCTGAGCAAATCAGGGCAACGGGTGAGAAGGCTTCTTCAGGAATATCGGCTCTGAGTCGACTTATGGCCAACGTAGAGGGGCCCAGCCCATCAAGAAGACGCCTCTTGATGAGTGCTGTAGGGTCAAGGCTACTGTACGGAGCAGAGGTATGGAGTGACGCTCTCAGCAAAGATGTATACCGAAAACGTTTGGCACAGGTACAGAGAAGAGGAGCACTGAAAATTGTATCTTCGTATCTAACAGTCTCTGACTCGGCGGTGAGAGTGATTGCAATCGTGATACCTGTCACCTTCCTTGCTAGAGAGCGCCGGGCTTTTTACCTGTGCCGAAACGAGGATGCGAGGGAGATGGTTCTCCGCGAGGAGAGACAGTCTTGGGTCAATTGCACGAAGGGAAGGTGGACTGCGCGTCTCAGCCGGGATATGAGACCGTGGCTAAATCGACTGACTTCTATCTGACCCAGCTTTTGAGCGGGCATGGGTGGTTTCGGTCTTACCCGCACAAGATTGGTAAGTCACGGTCCCCCGACAAAAAAAGACTCGGAAAGCAATTGCACCAATTTAGTACTCAACAAGTTAGTATTGCGAGGTTGTATGATATGAGTGTAGATTGAGGAACACAGCTGGGGATGGCTTTCGTGAGATTATGTTTATTCATTCCCACATATATATATATATATATATATATATATATATATATATATATATATATATATATATATATATATATATATATATATATATATATATATATATACTATATAAAACATATATCTATACACATCTAGTTAAGGTGTCGATTCTCGCCGGTCTTTAGTATGAAAATCACTAATTTTAGATATCTGGGCATATGATGTATAATATTAGTTGGAAAGTGACAATCACACAATCCTTATTATTTCTTCGGGGGATTCTGTAAATTCTATGTTTACGTCTAAAGATACAGGAAGGATCCTTTACTAAGTTCATAAATAAGAAAAGAATGAATGCGGAAGAGACAGGCATCCTGAAATTATCCTTCTAAATATTGTTGAATTGTATTTATGCCACATTTCGAATTAATTTCTTGGTTATTTCCGATAGAAATGGTCGACTAAAATGTACCGTTTATGCTGAAAGTTGAGGATACTGAACAGTTATATCATCCATCACCAAAGAATTCGGTATCTCCATCAAATCCTTGAAGAGTGCCAACTAATTGGCACTTTTCGTACGAAATATCATTCGAATTCAATTTCTCAACATCAATGTTCCATATTGAATTGTTAATATCTAGAGAGTCCTTGAAAGGATTAGAATTCTATACCGACACATTTTAGATCAATATGTTGTCCTTCATTTGAAACCTCTACAATGAAAACCCTTACACGCATCAATCAGCTATGCAGAAAAATCGGGGTGAAAACCGGAAATTTTTTAGTTTTAACGGTAAAAGTCCTTCATCGTGACTTGCCTTTCTTATCCTTTACATGGAACCTAAAAGAAAGAAAGACGTGTCATTTCCCTTAAACTAGACACTTCTATCTATCTCCGTTTAAAAGTTATGCGTGAATATACATAAAAATAGCAAAAAAAAAATTTGCGATATGTTTGTTAACCTTCTCTCCTTTGGAAGTCGGTTAAAAATTAATCAACTATATAACAAATTACATACGGTAAAGATAAAATTCTATACCTAATCTCAATCACCAAAAAGCGAATTATACCTTATTTCAAAAGTGTTAATCATATAATTAATCATCAACATTAAACTAATCAAATACTCCATATGCATAAAAAAAACTAGTAAAACCATCTTAAATTACTCCGCTAACATTTTTTCATTAAAAAAAAAGGCAAACCATGTGTATTTTTAGGCGAAATCATACATAACTTCAACTGAAATTAAACATATCTTCAGGCGAACGGGACTAAATCACACAAAGTCAAATTTGTCTAAGTTATACAAAGCTAGGAAGGTTATCAGTATTGCGTATAATAACAACCGAGATAATCGAAGATTTGAAGGTGTCTTATGTAGATTATTTAATTAAGGTTAGATAAGATGCCTCGAAGCTCAATGCAAGTGTTTGCACCTTGTGGTCCGTGGTTTGATTTTGGTCCAAGTCTCAGAGTAGGAATGAATTTGAATGAATACATAAATTAATCAATTAATAACATTACACATCAACATTAAAATGAATTTAAGATTCTAAATGTACAAATAATTTCTTCTCCATTGAAACATTCTTTGGTTTGGTTTTAAATTACATGTTGAGTGTATTTATGTATACGTAAGTGTCAATTTTATAGGTTGCATAAAATGCATTTAATTTATATTCGAATGCTAAACTGATATTTTTTTGCTACGACCTGAGACATCTAGTATTACTGAGTAGGAAGTATAATGAGTAGGTAAGAAAGTGGTCCTACCAGAAACACTTGTTACTATCCTGAGGCCCGAAACAATTTTTTGATGACAGAAATCAAATAAAGGGTTTTCCATTAAGGACATAACAACTTTATCTATTAATAAAACATAGCAATATTTGTGATAGTGAGTTCAAATTTAATGTGAGTGTAGCACAAGCATCACGTTTTATGAATAAAATTTTATTTCGGTGATAACATATGACCATCACGAGCCTGCTTACAGCGGTCGATTCTTTGGGCACAATTTCCCACCACTCTGGCACATATTTCGACCGGAACGTTGCTGTTGGTTGTGGTGTTTGAGCTCGTTCAAAGTTGCTGGCTTATTGGCATAGACCAGTGATTTGATATAGCCCCATAAAAATTAATTTAATGACGTTAGATCGTATGAAAGAGGCGGCCATTCGACCAGACCATTCCACGAGATAACATGTGCACCAAATTTGTCCTTTAATAAATCGATTGTAAGGCGTGCTGTGTGGATAGTGGCACCGTCTTGTTGAAAGCACATATCGTTGATGTCAAGTTCATCCAATTCTGGCCACAAATAATCTTCCAACACAACACGATAGAGCTCTCCATTGACGGTAACATGACGGACATTTTAATCCACGAAAAATATGAAAATCGCCCCAAACAGTAATTTTTTGCGGATGCAACGGTGTCTCATGAAGCACATGTGGGTTTTTTGCTGACAAATAACGTATAATTTGCTTATTAACAAACCCATTGAGCCAAAAATGAGCTTCATCGCTGAAGATGATTTTTCGTTAACAAGCGCTCTTAAAGTTGTGACCACTGACTCAATATTTCGGTACTAATTTTTAATAAATTCCAAACGTTGCTGGTTTGTAAACTTTACCGTGATAAAAATTTTGACTTTAACTAACGTTTTGATATTGATAGTTTATTAAAAAAGTTTAAGGGTGCGTTCATATGAAATACGAAATTGTTATATCTCTAATGGAAAACTCTGTACTTGAGCTATGCACTTACTCGTATTTATAAGAAATCATTTAAATATTTCAGAAAGTTTGAGACGTTCCTTCGTAAACACAAAACAGTCCCCATTTTATTCCAGTCTCGATAATTTAACTTAACGCTCCACTTATTGAACATAGACAAATTAAATTACGTACAATTTTCTCCTAATTATCTAGAAGTTTTCTAGGGGGACCCGTAGAAAACTTTAGTGTCTTAGTCTGATTGAAACATATAGTATATCAATCATTGACATGTGTTGTTGTTGCAATTTTATTTGAGGGCCATTTCACGTTAAGTTGGCAACGAAGAAAATGTCAGGTTTTTGATTTCGTTCATAATTATGTTAATTTTTCTTCTATGGGACCTGAATAAATGTATTGTAGATAATTGAAAAACTTAAAAGAATTGTAAACATTGGAGTAATGCATTTTTCGGAAGCTATTAATGCAGTTAATCAAATGGTTTGAATAATAAGTTATAGTGATTAAAATTTGAAATAAGTTTTTCCCGTCTAGTTAACTGGTAGATGACAATAAAAATCTGAATTCTTCCAACTTTGCATTTCTTAGTACTTTTTATTTAAAGCTCATAAAATAGCTTGTAGCATAGAAATATAAACGTATTTTGGAAAAGTATCTCAATTAATTTAAATGATATGAAATAAGATACGAAGGTGCAAAATTTCGCTCTCTCTTCGTAGCTCTCTTCCACCCCAATGCATGAGAACGTTGTAACATGCACGAGTATGTTTAAATCTTTGTAGCGATTTCACCTGGAATTCAAAACCGTTACTTTTGACAACAAAATGGACACATTAGAAAAATATTACTGCAGTAGCTATGAAAGTAATAACTGCAGAAAAATTTCCGTGTTTTTAACGCCTTTTCACACTAAAAAACGAATAACAATACGTTGCGCAATGCCGGGCGGAACTTGACGTTCACTCATGGTCGTAGCACACGCGAGAAAAATGCACTCCCGACGAAAACTATGTCAAATTGTTCTTAAGGGACACAGCTATCACAGATCAAGCTATAACCTTCAAAACCTACATACACGCCATCCACAGCGTTTGTCTCAATCATATTTGAACCGCCCTCGTACAATGACAGTACATACGGACAAAAAACGGAGTTTAAGAGACTGTCTTGTCCAGACTGCGATTCCTGCGGCGTTTTGGTGCAACAAAAAAGTGATGCGTATGCCAGAGCGTCCTAAAAAAGAAAAGCCAGAAACTCTGCAGGACGCGGCAGATGTTTGAGCGGTGGAGGAAAATATAAAGAAGATCGAGAGCTCGATGGTCACTGTTGCAATCGCTGCCAAAGCAACCGAAGCAAGGGTCATAATTCCCGAAATATTAACGGACCATCCTGAAGTCCACGAAGAGATTACGACAGTAAAAGGCAAGAGTGGCCAGAAAAATAAAGAGACGTTGTGTAATTTCACCGTCAACATCGGAAATGTGGCGGAAGTACTGTATTCGGAAACGGAAGCCGATAACTTCTCCTAAGGCCGATGGTTGTAAAGTACATAGGCCGCTCAGCGACACAAAGAACAAAGGCTGAACCGAAATGTGGGAGATGTTCTAAGAAAAATACAATCTGCATGTAACTCACCAAAAACCAACAAAGCAGTTAAGATTGGGCTCCTTGAAATAGAGGAGCTCCTAAACCGTATAAGGTATTATCAGAAGAGTTGGTTAAAGCCGAAGAATACCCAAAGGCTGAAGAAGAGCAGAAGGCTAAAAATGCGCTGCAGGCTAAATCTAAAGGGCACGTGTAGATAGCTCCACCATCAAAAATCAATAGAAGAATGGCATCAAGTCCAATCGAAGGATGTCGGGATAAAAGAAGGAAGGAAGAGGCACATCAGAGTTCCTGATAGTGCTGACAAAAGGAACGAAGAAAGCCGCGGAAAAACTCCTTAAAAACTGCCAGAAAATTAAGTTTCTACGGACGCCTAACAAGAAAAAAGACCTGATTCGAAACAGGAGAGAAAGAAGCTCCGACGAAGACCACTCATAAGACCCCAAGATGGTCGATCCTACGCGGAGGTGCTACGAGATATCAGGGAAAACGTAAGAACCGAAGACACTAACACTGCCATTAAAGCGGTACGGCCAACGTGGTTGGGCCCCATGCTGGTAAATAAACAACAATAAAGAAGCAGTAAAGAAAGTCCTCGGCAAAAGCGCAACTATAGCCTCACTCGAGCCAATAGTAACGATCGAAATAAGAGCCATTGACTGCGTCACAGATCTGGCTGACGTACAAGAGGCCATCAAAAGGGAGTTCTCTAGCGTGAGCAAGGCCAAAGCCAGGCCGACACCAGAAAACTATAGTGGAGAACGCATGGTCATCATTGACTTGACTGAAAAGGATGGTGAACGATTTCTGAATAAGGGCAAAATAAGAATAGGGTGGGGTTGTTTGTAGGATGCGTTGGATAGCAGCGATTCATCAATATTTCAAAGCGTTGGCTATGTTCACACCGCACAAATATCCAAAGGATCCGATAGGAGTTCCTTACGTTACAAATGCGGTGAAATGAGACATAAAAGAAAATAGTGAAAGAAGGAGGCACACTGTATTCTTTGCAAGGATGTTGATCCAGTACTTGATCTTGGACACGTCTGGGGATCAGGGAAATGCCAGTTTTTCCAGAAAGCCCTGGCCAAGGCAAAATCAGAACTTAAATGACTCGCATCCTGCAGAAAAACCTACACCGCAGTTCAACTGGCCAAAATCTGCTTGAGCAGTTTGTGAGGGACATGAAAGCCAACTTTTTGCTGCTGAGTGTGCAACGCCTTGATCCAAGTTCAGCATCATGGTATCCTGATGAAATAGGTACTGTCACCATTTAGGTGCAAAATAGTGATTTTCCAGCAGAGAGTTGTGGACGGGGGGATGGTTTCGTGTAGGTTCGGTACTCAGGGACCACCTTCTTTAGTGTGTACCTAATGTTGAACGAATCAATGTCATCTTTCCAAGCAAAGTTTAATGCTTGTAAGGGCAATGCTTTGAACGTAGATGGAAACGTGCTCCTTGGGGGAGACTTCTACGCCAAAGCAATCAAATGAGTCACGCCTTAAACTGATTCGCAGGAAAAAGGAATCCTAGAATTGGTGGTCAGGTTGGCGCTCGTCGTACTGAACACCGGAAATATGCCGATATTATCGCTGTATTGGCTGTAAAGGAACCATATTTGACGTGACATTTGCCTCGGAGTGCTTAGTACGGAGGATACACAATTGGAAAGTATTAGAGGACTACTCAGCCAGTGAACATCAGTGCATTCTGCTTGAGATCAGTCATGCTATCTCCCGATGTCCATGCTCTCGGCTTTCTATAATTGGATGAAACATCGGAAGGATAGACGTCGAGAGGTTCATCGAGGTGGTCACAGTAGGTGTCCCGTTGCAAAGAGATTCGCAGGGAACGGAAGAGCTGGCAGCCCAAGACGTGGCGAACTCAACTATGACTTTGATTATGACTGCTTGGAATGCTTCTTTGCCCCGTCAAAAACCTCGGCAACGCAAGCCTCATGTGTACTAGTGGATAACTGAAATCGCTGAGAAGTGAAAGGAGTATCACAAGCATCAGCATGAGACCCAGTAAGCACGTAACCGTGACGAGGCATGCAATTGAGTGGCAGAATGTAAGTCAGCCACGAAATGGCTTCGCAAATTGATTAACACCAGCAAGGCTTGCTGCTGGTAGGATCTAGTGAACAATGTAAACAAAGATCAGTGGGGCCTTGGCCATAAGCAAGTTATGCGGAAGCTGGAAATCTTGCGTACATGATGCGGGAAAGATGGACGAGATAGCGCGGGCACTCTTCGCCGCAAACCCTGTCCATGTTGACGCTCTCCATAATGAAACAGCGGTCGAGTGTCCAATCTTCACATAGCCGGAACAAGAAGAGGCAGTCCTTGAATTGACAGCGAGGAGGGTTCCAAGTCCAGATGGTATTCCAGCTGAGGTATTGCAACTTGCTTATGACCATTGTCCTGACTTGCTGCTCAGAATATTCAACGCGTGCCAACGCAACGGTACCATAGAAGGTAGTGAGGCTCATGCTGATCTGCAAGGGGGGGAGAAATCCCGGATCGCTTTTTGCATACCGTTCATCATGCATGCTAGCTACTGCTGGGAAGTACTATAGAAACTCCTTAAAGGAAGACTCACTGACGTGACTTGTGCTGCTGGAGACCTATTCCCTCAACGGTTCGGGTTTAGAGCAGGACGTTCTACCATTGATGCGATTGCAGAAGTAGTGACTGTGGTCCAAAAGGCAGAAGAATATAGTCGCACCAAGTGACGGATCGTTTTGTTGGTGAGAATCGACTTTAGGAGTGCCTTTAACTCCGCAAGATGGGTGGATGTTCTGGATACGCTGGAGAATCCTTTTCAAATTCCAGAATATCTAATGCGGCTTTTGAGGAACTGCCTGAAGGACCAAAGCCGGCTTTACGATACAAGACAAGACCAATGAAGGATGGAAGTTACATCAGGTATTGCCCAGAGATATATCCTTGGTCCAGACCTGTGTAATATGTTTTACGACAGAGATACTGAAACTGGAGATGCCAGATGAGTCGCACTTGATTGGCTATGCGGATGATGTTGTAGCTCTGGCCACTGGTCGCGCCGTTGAACAAGTGCAACTTAGGCTAGGTATGCTGATGCGCTGAGTGAGACACTGGATGATTGCTCGTGGGCTCAGTTGAGCACTGCAGAAAACCGAAGTGGTCATTTTGACAAACAAGAGAATCCCTAGAGTAATGATGATAAGTATTGGAGGCATGCTAATCAAATACCTGGGGCTACTGATCGACTCGAAGATGAGTTTCTCTGAGCAAATCAGGGAAATCGCTGAAGAGGCTGCTTCTATTGGCTCTGAATCTACTTATCACTTATGGTCAACGTAGGGGGGCCTAGCGCGTCAAGAAGACCTCCTTGATGAATGCTGTAGGGTCTGTGTTACTGTACGGAGCAGAAATATGGGGCGACGCTTTTAGTAAGGAGTTCTACCGAAAACGCTTAGCACAGGTACAGAGAAGAGGAGCGCTTAGGATTGCATCTTCGTACCTGACAGTATTTGATTCGGTAGTAAGGGTTATTGTAGGCATGAAACATGTTTACCTTCTTGCTACAGAACGCCGTACTATTTACCTGCGTCGAAATGAGGATACAAGGGAGATGGTTATCCGCGAGGAGAGACAGTGCTCATTCAACGATTGGCAGCAGCCTTGGGTTAATTGCACGAAAAGAATGTGAACTGCGCGCCTTATCCCGGATGTAAGACCATGATGGCATGGTGAGACTGACTTCTACCTGACTCAGCTTTCGAGCGGGTATGGGTGGTAATAGTCTTACCTGGGACCGTGACCCCAGATTGTCGGTTTTGTCCAAGAGAGGAAGACAATACCTGCCACACATTTTTGCATGTACAAAATGGGGCAGGCTGCAAAGGGGCTCAGATAATATAGTCGCAGTGATTCTCGAATCGGTTGACAAATGAAACCAGGTGGCACATCATGCTGGGGCAGTCCTTAACGGTAAAAGGGACCCACAGCAGCCGGAGGCGTTGGAGCTGGGGTATCTCTTGTCTGGCACTTCCTCTTCCCCTGTCCCCTTCCGCTCCTAACTGGATCTGGCCCGAAATAACGTGTCAAACGGTCCCAGCCTATGTTCTCGGGTTGACAGGGGCACCCAACCGCAAACAAAAAAAAAAAAAAAACGGTGGAAGACATATTGTACAATCATGCTAACCGAAGGATCTTCTGTTTGTGATTTTTGATATTAGGAATGCCTTCAACATCCCTTGACGGGTGGGTCTCTGAGAAACACTGGAAAACTTCTTCTGGTTTTCAGAACATCTAGTGCATGTTACGAGGGATTACCTGAAGTATCAAAGTCTACTCCCTGGTATGAGGTAAGGTTGGCAGTCGTATTTCACTCAAGAATAAGTTCTCGGTGCAGAATCATTGAATATTTTTCCAGTTGGCCTACTGAAATTGGAGTTGCCAGATAAATCGCACATAGTTGGTGATGCAGATGATATTCTAGTGCCTGTCACTGGATGTACAATTGAACAAGTGCAATTTAGACTAGGCATGCTAATGCACCGATTGAAGGACTGGATAACTTTTTTCGGGCCAAATTCAGCACTGAAGAAACTTGAACCTGATGAAGTAGACAGTCTTGAGAAGTGGGATGATCAGTATCAGCAGTAAAGTACCTGCATTTAATGAGAGAGATGAGTGTTTTTAAACGAATTAGTGCAATGAATGATAAGGTTGCAACGGGCATATCAGATCTGATTTAACTAATGGTCAATCTAGGAGGACCACATCCATCAAGAAAATAACTTTCGATGAGTTTCCCCAACCCATAGTTTCCATGATTTCTCATCCCAAACATCCCAATTAAATGATAGTAATTGCTCTCGGGGTGCACACTGGGTTAACTGGTTCCCCAATAATGTAAGGTTAAATGCCGAGAAATGCTAATAACTGTAAAAAAATCTACAGCTCTGCTACTAAATCCTACTTCCACCTCCTCTGTGAGGACGTAAGAGGGTGGAGGTGAATATTCTGCGCCTGATAACGGAATCGATGTAATAACCATGCCATTGGAATGGAGGTTGGGTGACGGGCTCACCCTCCGTCTCTGGAAAAACTTTAAACGTTTCGAAACCTGCAGATAGGCCCCAGAATGGATTGGGAATCGCAAACGAAAAAGGACTATGGCATTGGATCCTGGAATGTCAGATCACTCAATTACCCTGGCGCTGTTAAGCATCTTTTACAACAGGCCAGCCAATCTCATTTAAAAATACTGGCAATCCAGCAAACGAATTGGACTGGAAATAACATCCAAGACATGCGATCGCACACAATATTCAAAAGTGGGAGTCCTACTGGAAAAAGAGAATTCAGAGTTGCCTTCATTGTGGGTAGGGAGTTCAAATCGCATGTTATTGATTTTGAAGCAGTCAATGAACGATTGTGTGTGGTCCGTGTTAAAGCGAAATTCTTCAAAATCAAGCTGATAAATGTTCACGCCCCGACCGAAGAAAAGGACGAAGAAACGAAGGAAACGTTTTACAATCACCTGGAAAGACTGGTTGACTCATTGCCAACAAACAACAAATAAATAATTCTGGGTGATTTCAACGCTAAGGTTGGCAAAGAGCTATCTCATCGGGGAACGACTGTAGGATAAAGCCTCCACGATGAAACAAATGACAACGGCCAGTGCCTGATTGACTTTGCATGTAGCAGAAATCTAGTCATACGTTCCACTTGCTTTCCATATCGACGCATTCACAAAATGACCTGCGTATTACCGGATGGCAACACACAAAACCAGATCGATCATGTTCTGATCCAACAAAGTTGGGCCTCGAGCAGAGTTGACGTCCGCACATACCGAGGAGCCAATTGTAACTCAGATCATTACTTGATCAAATTAACCTATCGATGTTAGCAAAGACCAGCCCGCTACAAAAATTTGACATCGAAAGGCTCCAAACAGCGTCTGTGGGCAAACATTTCACAGAGACGCTCGACAACCAGCTGGCTCCCATCTTATTAGACGAGCTCTGGATAGAAATGAAAGCGGCTATCAGGACCGTGGCAGAACAGACGATTTGACATCAAGCCTGGCGAAAGAGGAATGATTGGTTCAATGATGAGTACCAAAGCACGTTGGATAAGAAGAATCAGGCGTGTAAAGAATAGGTGGGTAGGGAAACCAGGACGAAGGGAGAACACTGTGAACATCTCAGAAGAGCAGCGAATGAAAAAATTAGGATTAAGAAAAGAAAATACTAAGACAACCAGTTGAGAAGTATAGATGTAAGTTTAGTGAGCAACAACACAAGACAAGTATACAAAGTAGTGAAAAGCCTGAAACGAGTCTGGCAGCCCAAAACCACGCTTTGTCGTGATGATAGTGGCAATATCATCCCTGATGAGACGAAGATTAAGGAAAGATGGGCATCATATTTCAAAAACCTCCTTAATCCTGCAGCTCCTGAACATTAGAGCCAATAGATGTCTGCGGAGAGCTTCCATTGGCCCCACCAACTCTGGATGAAGTGTGTTCCACCATCAAAGCCCCAGGGAATAATAAAGCGCCGGGCATCGATGGGATTCCAATGGAGCTCATCAAATATGGTGGCAGTAGTGTCCATCAAGCTATTCACAAAGTCATCCAATACATTTGGAAACAAGGACATATGCCGAAACAGTGGAGCCAATCAATTATATTCCCTGTCCACAAAAAAGTGACAAGCTACAGTGCGAAAATTACAGAGGCATATCACTACTTTGTATGGCGTAAAAAATATTTTCTAAAATCTTAGAAAATAAAATGAGATCATACGCCAACAGTATTATTGGGGAGTATGAAGGTGGTTTTAGGGCAAGTAGATCAACAACAGACCAATTGTTCACAGTCAAGCAGGTACTTGAAAAGTGCTGGGAGTTCAGCATAGACGTATGTCAAATTTTCGTTGACTTCAAACAGGCATACGACAGTATTGATTATAACGAACTGTACCAAAGCGAGGAAGGCTCCTGGTCCAGATGGTGTTCCAGCTGAGGTGTTGCGGCTCGTCTATCACAATTGCCCTGACTTACTGCTTAGCACTTTCAGCGCTTCTCTACAAGACGGGGTTTTCCCGGTACGATCGAAAGTGGGAAGGCTCGTACTGATTGGTAAGGGGAAGGGAAATCCCGAATCACCATCTGCATACCGCCCATTATGCATGCTAGTCTCGGCTGGGAAAGTACTACAGAAACTCATCAAGGGAAGACTCACTGACGCGATTCGTGGTGCTAGGGACCTATCTCCTCGGCAGTACGGCTTTAGAGCAGGACGTTCTACCATTGATGTGATTGTAAATATGGTGAACGCGGTCCAAAAGGCAGAGCGATGGATCGTCCTGTTGATGACACTTGACGTCATGAACGCTTTCAACTCCGCTAGATGGGTGGGTACGCTGGAAAACTCTTTTCAACATGCGGCTTTTGAGGAACTACGTAAAGGACCGAGGCCTGCTCTACGACACGACACAGGGCCAACGAAGGATGGAAATTACATCGAGTGCTGCCCTGGGATCTATCCTTGATCCGGACCTGTGGAACGTGTCTTACGACGGGCTACTGAGACTTGAGATGCCAGATGAGTCACGCTTGGTCAGCTATGCGGATGATGTTTCGGCTCTGGTCGCTAGTCGACTGTTCGCGGGCTCAGTTTAGCACTGGAAAAAACCGAAGTAGTCATCTTGACAAAAGAGAATCCCTAGAGTAAGGATGATCAGTATTGGAGACATGCAAATCGAATCGAAGCTAGCGGTAAAGTACTTGGGGCTACTGATCAACTCGAAGATGAGTTTCTCTGAGCGAATCAGGGCAACGGCTGAGAAGGCTGCTTAGGGAATATCGGCTAAGAATCGACTTATGGCCAACGTAGGGGGACCCAGCCCGTCAAGAAGACGCCTCTTAATGAGTTCTGTAGGGTCAGTGCCACTGTACGGAGCAGAGGTATGGGGTGACGTTCTCAGCAAGGAGGTAAACCGTAAACGTTTGGCACAGGTACAGAGAAGAGGAGCACTGAGAATCGCATCTTCGTATCCGACAGTCTATGACTTGGTGGTGAGAGTCATTGCAGACGTGATACCTGTCGCTCTCCTTGCTAGAGAGCGCCGGGCTACTTACCTGTGCCGAAACGAGGATGCAAGGGAGTTGGTTGTCCGCGAGGAGAGACAGCGCTCACTCAACGATTGGCAGCCGTCTTGGGTGAATCGCACGAAGAGAAGGTGGACTGCGTGCCTCATCCCAGATGTGAGACCGTAGCTAAATCGAAGGCACGGTGAGACTGACTTATATCTGACCCATCTTTTGAGCGGGTCTCCCGATTGTCGGTTTTGTCCAGGAGAGGAGGACAATGCCTGCCACACACTTTTGCGTGTACTGAATGGGTCAGGCTGCGAAGGGAACTCTACAGGGTGACGAGAGAGCTCACTCCGGATAATATAGTCGCGGTGATGCTCGAACCGGCAGATAAATGGAACCAGATGGCACATTGTGCTTGGGCAGTTCTAAAATATAAAAGGGACACACAGCAGCCGGGGGCGCTGGGGCTGGGGGATCGCTTTTCTGGCACTTCCTCTTCCCCTCTCCCCTTCTGCTATGAAAGTGATCCCCCAGCTTGAAGACGCGAGACCTGGCCCGAAGTAATGTGTCAAACGGTTCCAGGCTGGGTTTTCAGGTTGACAGGCGAGGTGTTTAGTGGGTAGGCCAGTCGCGCATGGGGGTCCCACGCTCTGTGCATAAATGACATTCACCTCCCTTCCCAAAAAAAACTTTCATAATTTACAAACAAGCACAAGGTCCTGCTCAATGGAAGGGATGGTGAGACTGACATCTAGCAGACCCAGTAATTGAGTGGGCATGGATGTTTTCAGTCTTACCCACACACAAGATATATAAGCCACGGTTTACCCACTACATGTTCTGTGCAGAAGTGTATGTGAAAGATGAGGCAGGCAGTGGCTACTAACGAAACAGGTTTTGGTTATCGATTTATCGATAGTGCCCTCAGACCGGGGAACCAAACGCGTCCCCAGGGTTGCGGATAGGGGCAGACCTTTCTCGAAAGGTTCGCTGCGAATTACCATTAAGCAGCCGTGGACAATGGTCGGCAGTGAAAGGAGAGTCTCAGGACAAATACCTGAGTGTCAATGATCTTTACTGTGACATGACGAAATATATGGCGTCATCAATTATCCATATATCCTGGCAGTAGGTAAAATGCTATGGGAACGGAAACCCAGACAGAAAACCAAACTATGCAGGTCCACAAGGGGAACCAAATTACGGTGCAGGGGGTCGGATCCCCAGTACCGGTGGCAGAGGGTAGTGAGCAAGCAGGCTCCCGGCCGTCGTCATCCAGCGACTGCAATGTTATAGAAGTGATGAACTTGGCTTCTGTAACAGATATAACTACAAGCAAACAGGACGCTAGCACGGAGAACCCTTTCGGGCAAAAACCGCTGTTGGCAAGAACACCGATAAAACAAGTCACCGATTGCGGGGGGAGGCAGCAAACCCCAGAAACACTGTCAAAGTCAACATCACAGGTTAAATCATCGGAGACAGACGACGGACGGACTAACGAACGAAAGAAGGCAGAGTGCGTTGTGAAACCTGGCATCTATGTGGCCTTTGGGCGCAGTAGAAGGACTAGACGCACCCTGGAGCGTCCAGTGCAAGACGTACACAATCCGGATCAAGCTGCGACACCAACAGAGGCCAGTGTAAGACTGGGGGAGGGAGAAGTTTTGCCGTCGGCCGACGCCGCTTCAAACATCATCCAAGCGATAGAAGCAAAAGGGCTAGGAAAGGGCCTCTCCCAAGAGGTGGCGCCAAATAACACAATCAGTCTTGACCGCGCCGAAGAGGAGCGGCTTACTCGGAAAGTGGGGGCTATCGTTAAACAACTGAGGGCTGCCTGCGAAGTGCAGAAAAACATAGGCAAGAGTGTCAGGAATGGCATTCTTGAACTGGAGGAGCTTTTTGGCCGCATAACGCACTACAGGCGGAGGTGGCTTGCAACCGAAAAGCACCAAAAAGACACGCTCTCCCTCGAGGCATCAGTGGGTCCTAGCAGCAGCAAAAGAATGGCCGGTAGCCCAATTGAAGGCGACCGTGAGAAAAGGAGGAAGGACGAGACCATAAACGAAGTTGTCACTCCAGGCGAGGAGTTTCATGTGGTGCGAAACAAGGCAGCGAAAAAAGCGGCCGAAAAGCTGCTCCTAGAACAGCGCTTTTTGTCCTAAATACTGGTAACACCCCTACTTTCCGCCGATGGGGTTGCGTAGGAACCATACCCGATGTGACACTCGCTTCGGAGTCCCTGGTACCTAGAGTACACAACTGGCGAGTACTAGAGGACTACTCGGCTAGTGATCACCAGTATATAGCGGTTGAGATTCACGACGGTGCCACTCTGCGTGCATATGCCCAAACTTCAATCCTCGGATGGAGGACTGGAAGGATGGACGTTGAGAGGTTCGCTGACGCGCTTACGGCAGGCGCACCGTTGCTGGGAGCTCCGCCAGGGAGTGGAGGGCCCACAGCCAAGGACTTGGTGAACTCAACTATGAGTACCATCAAAGCTGCTTGCGAGTCCTCCATGCCCCGTCGGAGACCCCGACACGGTAAGCCTCCAGTATACTGGTGGTCAAACGAGACCGCCGAACAAAGAAGCGAGTGTCACAAGCTTCGGCGAGAGGCCCAGCGGGCGCGAACACGGAAGGAGGCAGACACTAGGCTAGCAGCATACAGGTTCGGCAGGAAATATCTTCGCAGGCTTATTAACAAGAGCAAGGCCCGATGGTGGCAAGACCTCATGGATGATGTTAATAGGGATCCGTGGGGCCTTGGCTACAAGCTGGTCATGGGGAAACTTGATGCCCTACGGAAGCCTTGTATACATGACGCGGAAAAGATGGACGCGATAGTGTGGGGACTCTTCCCCGCCCACCCCGTCCGTGTTGACGCTGTCCGTGGTGAAACAGCGGTCGAGTGCCCACTCTTCACACAGCTGGAACTGGAGGAGGCAGTCCTCTCCCTGAAAGCGAGGAAGGCTCCAGGTCCAGATGGTGTTCCGGCTGAGGTTTTGCAGCTCGTCTATCACCATTGTCCTGACTTGCTGCTCAGCACATTCAACGCTTGCCTACGGGACGGGGTTTTCCCGGTACGATGGAAGGTGGCGAGGCTCGTGCTGATCAGCAAGGGGAAGGGAAATCCCGAATCGCCGTCTGCATACCGCCCGTTATGCATGCTAGACACGGCTGGGAAAGTGCTAGAGAAACTCATCAAGGGAAGACTCACTGACGCGATGCGTGCTGCTGGGGACCTATCTCCTCGGCAGTATGGTTTTAGAGCAGCACGTTCTACCATTGATGCGATTGCAGAGGTGGTGAACGCGGTCCAAAAGGCAGAGGCATATAGTTGCACCAAGCGACGGATCGTCCTGTTGGTGACACTCGACGTCAGGAATGGCTTCAACTCCGCTAGATGGGTGGATATTCTGGACACGCTGGAAAACTCTTTTCAAGTTCCAGAATATCGAATGCGGCTTTAGAGGAACTACCTGAAGGACCGAAGCCTGCTCTACGACACGACACAGGGCCAACGAAGGATGGAAATTACATCGGGTGTTGCCCAGGGATCTATTCTTGGTCCGGATCTGTGGAACGTGTCTTACGACGGGCTACTGAGACTTGAGATGCCAGATGAGTCACGCTTGGTCGGCTATGCGGATGATGTTGCGGCTCTGGTCACCGGACGCACCGTTGAACAAGCGCAACTTAGGCTAGTTATGCTAATGCGCCGAGTGGGGGACTGGAAGACTGCTCGCGGGCTCAGTTTAGCACTGGAGAAAACCGAAGTGGTCATCTTGACAAAAAAGAGAATCCCTAGAGTAAGGATGATCAGTATTGGAGATATACAGGTCGAATCGAAGCCGGCGGTGAAGTTCCTGGGGCTACTGATCGACTCGAAGATGAGTTTCTCTGAGCAAATCAGGGCAACGGCTGAGAAGGCTGCTTCGGGAATATCGGCGCTGAGTCGACTTATGGCCAACGTAGGGGGACCCAGCCCATCAAGAAGACGCCTCTTGATGAGTGCTGTAGGGTCAGTGCTACTGTACGGAGCAGAGGTATGGGGCGACGCTCTCAGCAAGGAGGTATACCGAAAACGATTGGCACAGGTACAGAGAAGAGGAGCACTGAGAATTGCATCTTCGTATCCAAGAGTCTCCGACTTGGCGGTGAGAGTTATTGCAGGCGTGATACCTGTCGCCCTCCTTGCTAGAGAGCGCCGCGCTATTTACCTGCGCCGAAACGAGGATGCGAGGGAGATGGTTGTCCGCGAGGAGAGACAACGCTCACTCAACGATTGGCAGCAGTCTTGGAGGAATTGCACGAAGGGAAGGTGGACTGCGCGCCTCATCCCGGATGTGAGACCGTAACTAAATCGAGGGCATGGTGAGACTGACTTCTATCTGACCCAGCTTTTGAGCGGGCACGGGTGTTTTCAGTCTTACCTGCACAAGATCGGTAAGTCACGGTCTCCCGATTGTCGGTTTTGCCCAGGAGAGGAAGACAATGCCGGTCACACATTTTTTGCGTGTACCAAATGGGACAGGCTGCGAAGGGAACTCTACAGGGAGACGGGAGAGCTCACCCCGGTGATGCTCGAATCAGTTGACAAATGGAACCAGGTGGCACATTATGCTCGGGCGGTTCTAAAAGATAAAAGGGACTCACAGCAGCCGGAGGTGCTGGGGCTGGGGATCGCTCTTCTGGCATTTGCTCTTCCCCTCTCCCCTCCCGCTAGGAAAGGGACTCCCCAGCTTGAATGCGCCCCACGGCGTAACAAAACGAGACCTGGCCCGACGTAATGTGTCAAACGGTTCCAGGCTAGGTTCTCAGATTGACAGGGGAAGTGTTAAGTGGGTAGTCCAAGGGTATCCTCCATGGGAGTCCCACACTGCCAGACTCGGCGGGCGTAAATGCCTTCATGTCCCTATAAAACAAAAAACCAAGAGCATCGAACAAAGAAGCGAGTGTCACAAACTTCGGCGAGAGGCCCAGCGGGCGCGAACACGGGAGGAGGCAGACACTAGGCTAGCAGCATACAGGTCCGGCAGGAAATATCTTCGCAGGCTTATTAACAAGAGCAAGGCCCGATGCTGGCAAGATCTCGTGGACGATGTAAATAGGGATCCGTGGGGCCGAGGTTACAGGCTGGTCATGCGAAAACTTGGTGCCCAACGGAAGCCCTGCTTACATGAAGCAGAGAAGATGGACGAGATCGTACGGGCACTATTCCCCACGCACCCTGTCCGTGTCGATTCAGCTCATGCACAAACACCAATAGAATGCTCACCTTTCACAATGATGGAACTGGAGCAGGCAATTCTATCCATGAAAGCAAGGAAGGCACCGGGATCAGATGGCGTTCCTGCTGAGGTTTTGCAGCTTGTCTACAAGCTTTGTCCTGACTTGTTGCTCAGTATTTTCAACGCTTGCCTTTTCGAAGGTGTATTTCCGGAACGCTGGAAAGTGGCGAGGCTCGTGCTGATCAGCAAGGGGAAGGGAAATTCCGAGTTAGCGTCTGCATACCGCCCGTTATGTATGCTAGACACGGCTGGGAAAGTGCTCGAGAAACTCATCAAGGGAAGACTCACTGACGCGGTCCGTTCTGCCGGGGACCTATCTCCACAGCAGTATGGTTTCAGAGCAGGTCGCTCCACTATTGACGCGATAGTGGAAGTAGTGAGCGCGGTCGAAAGAGCGGAGGCTCACTGCCAGTCAAACAAAATGGTTGTGTTGCTCGTGACACTTGACGTCAGAAACGCCTTCAATTCCGCTAGATGGGCGGATATTCTGGAAGCACTGGAAAACTCTTTTCAAGTTCCAGAATATCTGATGCGGATTTTGAAGAACTACCTGACAGACCGGAGCCTGCTCTATGAGACGAAGGAGGGTCGGCGGAGGATGGAAGTTACATCGGGTGTTGCACAAGGCTCCATCCTTGGCCCAGACCTGTGGAACATCACGTACGACGGGCTACTGAGAATCGAGTTGCCGGGTGAGTCGCGCTTGATCGGCTATGCAGATGATGTTGCGGCGCTAGTTGCGGGACGCACTGTTGAAGCGCAACTCAGACTGGGTATGCTAATGCGCCGAGTGAGGGACTGGATGACTGCTCGCGGGTTCAGCCTAGCTTTGGAGAAAACCGAAGTAGTCATCTTGATAAAGAAGAGAGTCCCTAGAGTAAGGATGATCAACATTGGGGAAGCACTCGTTGAGACCAAACTAGCAGTGAAGTACCTGGGCATTTTGATCGACTCGAAGATGCGTTTCTCCGAGCAAATCAGGGCAATAGCTGACAAGGCTGCAGTGAGTATTTCGGCTCTCAGCCGGCTAATGGCCAACATAGGGGGTCCCACCTCATCAAGAAGGAGACTTCTGATGAGTGCAGTACAATCTGTGCTGTTGTACGGATCGGAGATATGGTGTGAGGCTCTCAACAAGGGGCTGTATCGAAGGCGCTTGGCACAGGTGCAGCGACGGGGAGCGCTGCGGATTGCAACTGCATATCGGACTGTCTCGGAGTTGGCAGTGCTGGTCATCGCAGGAGTGATACCCATTGCCCTCCTTGCCAAGGAGCACCGCAGAATCTACCTGCGGAGGAACGAATGCGAAAGAGATGCTGTCGCCCACGAAGAACGAGAACGCTCACTCAGTGATTGGCAACAGTCCTGGGTGAGCGATACAAAAGGTAGGTGGACCGCACGCCTTATTGGTGACCTGAGGCCGTGGCTCAATCGAAGGCATGGTGAGACTGATTTCTATCTAATTCAGCTACTGAGTGGACATGGATACTTCCGGTCTTACCTGCACAAGATTGGTAAGTCACGGTCTCCTGACTGCATATTCTGAGCTGGAGAGGTCGATGATGCCTACCACACATTTTTTGTATGCAAGAGGTAGGAAAGGCAGCGCGGTGACCTCTTTGAAGAAATGGGACATCTCTCTCCGGATGAACTCACTGGAGAGATGCTCCCATCCATTGACAAATGGAACTGTGTGGCACATTACGCTCGGGCAGTCCTTAAGATAAAAAGGAAAATATATGAGCGCCTGGAGGCGTCCAGGGCGGAGGGGTCTCTTTTCTAGAAATCCCTCTCCCTTCCCCTCGTTCCGTTGGAAAAGGGATCCCTGTAGCCCGGTGGCGCCTAAACGCGTAGAGAAACGAGGCTTAGCCCGAAGTAATGTGTCAAACGGTTCCAGGCTAGGTTCTCAGATTGATAGGGGAGGTGTTTAGTGGGTAGTCCAAGGGTATCCTCCATGGGAGTCCCACACTGCCAGACTCGGCGGGCGTAAATGCCTTCACCTCCCTACCACAAAAAAAAACTAACGAAACAGGTGAGCTCTCTCCTGACAGTTCTAACTGGGAAGATGCTTAGGTGGGTTGACAAATAAAATCATTTGGCGCATGATGTTTGGGCACTCCTAACAGTTAAAAAGGGCTTAATTAAAGAGCCAGAGGCGTCACTGCTGGGGGCTCACTTTTGCCCTTTATTCCATAAGAAAAGGGACTCCTTCAACTTGATGGCGCCCCATAGTGCAGCAAACAAGCCCTATTCAAAAGTACTGTATCAAATGGTTCAAAGCTAGGTTCTCCGATTGCCTGGAGGTGTTTAAAATGTATACATAAAAAGATTTCATTTTCCAACTACAGAAAAACATTGGCCTTGTTTTTTACCTCAAATATGATTTTATAACTGAAAAAAATTGAAAGTTTTCTCATAAGTTGCCGTAAATAATACTTTATTTTAAATTTTTTGCCTTAGAAAACACATTTATTTTTCGAAACAGACCACAAAAAGTGGGTTTGCTACTAAAAGATTACTAAAGTTAGGCGGCTTTTCAGAAATATTTTTGTTTGTTATACTAATTAGGAAGCTAGGTGCAAAACCATCCGGTGGGAGCTTCCTTCTCGCTGCTCAACTTGGCAAAATTTAACATTATGTCTGTCTGCAAATCCATCTCTAGATTGCGCCGGACAAAGTCTATTGATTTCACGAGCTAAATAAATCTCTGGATTACATATAATGCAGATTTCAAGTTGATTGCAAGGCACTTTATCAGATTTTTAAATTCTGAATGAATTTGGTGATTCCATTTTGATAAATGACTTCTTAGCAGGACTTAATTCCTTGATTAGAGTTAATTGATGTTTAATTCAATTACCTACGTTTTTTGGTGTTTGATTCGTAATCTTTTCCTATAAATAATAAGCCCAATTGAAAACAAAAATATTATTTCTATTTTTAGGCACTTTAATTGAATTTGACTTACTCTGGATGTATGAAAATGTTCAGGGTTTTCCCAACGTAGCTTTTGCTTAGTCTTGAAAAGTTTATCATTGATCCAATCAAGGTAGAAGCTAAGATTTCATTTGAGAAACATAAGTATGTGGTCTTAAAAAAGATTGGCTCTATAAATCATGACGGGAATTTCAGTTTACCTAACAATAAATGCCGTGTGTCGCTTTGCAGTTGTGATTAGTGTGTCTTGAGTCCTACCGATTTATTATGTGATAAACAATTGTTATCTGAATTTAGAACGATATGAGAAGCTAACTAATTTGTCTGGTTTGTTCCGTTATTGTTATTGTGAATCATATTCTGAATGCGGCTCGATTGGGCTTCAGTGGCATTGAGTCTTTCAGCGGTAGGAGCTTAACCCCGTCTAATAGTCTTGATCGTTTAATCAAGGACAGAGTTTTGATTCCTGGACAGAACCAATATAATTTTAGGTGAATTTCTCGAGAGAAATTTATCTATTGCGGAGAGTATCTTATATATATATATATATGTATATATATATATATATATATATATATATATATATATATATATATATATATATATATATATATATATATATATATATATATATATATATATATATATATATATGTATATATATGACATATAACAAAATTTCTGATCACACTAGAGGTTGCAATTTACCTCCGATTTTCCTTAAATTTTCAGAAAAGATATATTGAGTAAATATCTCGGTTAAGCTTGTGAACCAGCTATATCGGCCAGGTGAAAACGAAATGGCGGCAATTTTAGACGAAAAATCTTGATTTCTGTGCTGACCAAAGTATAGCTCGGATTTGAATGAAATTTGGTACAAAGGTTGACTGATGTATATGATGAATCTCGCAATTAAAAATCCAAAGTCAGTACGGCAGAAACAAAATGGCGGCCGCTAAAAGGTTGAAAAACGTACAAAATTTTGTTGTTGTATTTTTGACCAAAGCTTGCAATCAATGTTATTAAATTCGGTAGCTTGATAGAAACTATAAGCATCTAAAGAGTTATGTAAAAAAACTGGAGGTCAGGTCGCAAAAACAAAATGGCGGCCAGTTGAAGCTCAAAATTTCAAAGGCTTCTAAAAGTCGCAATTTTGATTCGATGTATATGAAACCTTTGTTTTAAGCTGGGAATTGCTTAGATTTAGAGTCTTTGACATTGTTGGTGATCATGCATCTGCAATTTTCAAAATGGCGGCTGTTTAATTACGCGTTTTTTTCAGATTTTTGTAGCCCTCTAGCGGTCACATTTTCGAACGGATTTTGATGAGACTTGAGAGTATGGATCTTTGGGCTAAGTTCTTTATTTGTGCAAAAAAACATTAAAATCGAATGAAAGATAAAAAAGCCAAAAACTTACAACCTAATATTTTAAGCTGCTATTTTCACTAAAAATTGAATTATTTTGCCTTGTCTAGAGTGAAACTCCTGTTTGAACGAGATTTGGCACATTGGTTGATGAGGTCCTAGCAAGCAAACATTTAAAATAATCCTAAATCAAATGCATGCATTCAAAATGGCGGCACCGAAGGTCTGAAGGCAAGCACAATTCGCTATTGTAGTAGCAACTGAAATAATGAATATTTTTCATGGAAACGCTTTAAATGATTTAACTTGGAAGTATTTATAAACCAGACCATTTTTAAGACATTGTAAAATATTTTTAACAATATCCTAAAAAATTATTAAAATCGAGGCTTTTCTGTCTCTCCGTCCGTCGGTTTGATCATGCGTCATAACAAGTTTTCTCGCAAACCACATGAGCTAGAATGAGGAAATCACATGACAAATAAAAAATTCAAAAATTTACAGCTTAATATTTTTAGCAGCCGTTTTCGATAAAAATCAAAATGAGGGCCTCTGATAGTTCAGAAAAGAATTGAAAATGTATATATAAATGGCAACGTAAGTGCTGATAAAACTTTTATGGAAATCTTTCGAAATTAACTATTTGAGCTGTTTAAGCCTTTGTGCGGTAACCACTGTGAACTGTGTAAACAGCAATTGTGACGTGAAACCTGTGTTTGTATGTTTCTTCTTCTTAGGACTACAGCCCCCTTCGGGCCTTCACTACCTACAAACAGCGCCTCCAACTGTCTCGGTCCGTTGACCGCGTCATCCAATTCCGAAATCCAAGCAGCGGTGAACTGTCTTCGTCGACCGAGTCAAACCAGCATTTCCTCGGTTTCCCCACTGGCCACCGGCCTTCAGTTCCCCCAACGAATACCTTCTTGGGTATACGTTGTTCGTCCATACGATTCATGTGTCCAGCCTATTGCCGCTTCCGCAGTCTTACAATCCTTGAGACCTTCGGTTCGTCAAAAATTTCATACAGCTTATGGTTGTATCGAATTCGCCATGGTCCCCGTCTAGCTTCGCTCCGATTATTCGCCTCAGGACCCGTCGCTCAAAGGCGTTGAATAAATTTGCGGATGCTTGGGTTAGGGTCCATGTTTCACACCCATAGTATAACTCAGGTCTTATCACAGATTTATATACTTGGAGCTTTGTTTTCCTGTGTATGCAGCCGGTCTTCAAGATCGTGAATACTGAATAAAATATTTTATATGCGAGCTGTATTCTTCGGCGTATTTCGTCACTTTCATTGCCCGTTATCATTATTTTCGCGCCTAAATACACAAATTCCTTAACATTTTCCATACTGTACTCGCCAAATGTGATATTTTGTGTGTTTGGGGTATTTTTCCTGCGTCATAAGTTTTGTTTTATTTTCATTGATTTGTAGCCCTACTAGTTTTGCTTCGCTGTCGAGTTTGAGGAAGAGTTCTTTGACAGTTGTTAGTGACCGTGACAGAATGTTGATGTCATCCGTAAAGGCCACTACTTGGCTCGACTTGTATAGTAATATACCTCGCGTATCGACTCTAGAGCCAAATTGAATAGCAATGGGTCCAGCCCATCTGCCTGCTTTAGTCCGATATTTGTGTCACGGTGGGTTGGTTATTGACGCGGACTTGGCAGGTCATCGACGTCATTGTCAGCTTGGTAAGACGGACTAATATGGCTAGTATGCCAAAACCAAACATTATTTGGTACAGTATATTACGATCAATACTGTCGTATGCTTGTTTGAAGTCAACGAAAATTTGGTGTACGTCTATGTTGAACTCCCACCATTTTTCAAGTACCTGCTAGACTGTGAACAATTGGTCTGTTGTTGATCTACCTGCCCTAAAACCACCTTGACACTCCCGAATAATACTGTTGGCGTATGATCTCATTTTATTTTCTAGGATTTTAGATAATATTTTGTACGCCATACAAAGTAGTGATATGCCTCTATAATTTTCGCACTGTAGCTTATCACCTTTTTTGTGGATAGGGAATATAATTGATCGGCTCCAATCTTTCGGCATATGTCCTTGTGGCCAAATGTACTGGATGACTTTGTGAATAGCTTGATGAACACTACTGCCACCATATTTGATGAGCTCCACTGAAATATCATCAATGCCCGGCGCTTGATTATTCTTTTGGGCTTTGAAGATGGAACAAACTTCATCCAGAGTTGGTGGGGCCAATAGAAACTCTCCGCAGACATCTATAGGCTCCGATGTTCTGGAGCTGTGTGGAGGATTAAGGAGGTTCTTAAAACATGGTGCCCATCTTTCCTTAATCTTCGTCTCATCAGGTATGATATTGCCACTGTCATCACGACAGAGCGTGGTTTTGGGCTGCCAGACTCGTGTCAGACTTTTCACTACTTTGTATGCTTGTCTTGTGTTGTTTCTCGCTAAACTTACATCTATACTTCTCAATCGGTCGTCATAGTATTTTCTTTTCTTAGTCCTAATTATCTGATTCGCTACTCTTCTGAGACGTTCATAGTGTTCTCTCTTCGTCCTGGTTTCCCTACTTACGTATGCTTTGTACGCCTGATTCTTTTTATCCAACGCATTCTGGCACTCATCATCGAACCAATCATTCCTGTTGTGCCGGGCTTGATGTCCGATAATATGTTCTGCCACGGTTCTGATAGCCGCTTTCACTTCCATCCAGAGCTCGTTGCTCGTCGTTAACGATGCGTCTGATAAGATGGGAGCCAGTTAGTTGTCGAGGCTCTCCGTCAAATTTTCAGCCACAGACGCCTTTTGGAACTTTTCGATGTCAAATTTTTGTAGCGGGCTGGTCTTCGCTGAATATGCCTTTGACAAACGACATCGATAGTTTAATTTGATAAAGTAATGACCTGAGTTACAATTGGTTGCTCGGTATGTACGGACATCAAGTATGCTCGAGGCCCAACGTTGTTGGATCAGAACATGGTCGATCTGGTTTTGTGTGTTACCATCCGGTGATACTCAGGTCACTTTATGAATGCGTCGATGTGGGAAGCAAGTCGAACGTATGGCTAGATTTCTGCTACATGCAAAGTCAATCAGGCGCTGGCCGTTGTCATTTGTTTCATCGTGGAGGCTTTATCCTCCAGACGTTCCCCGATGAGATAGCTCATTGCCAATCTTAGCGTTGAAATCACCCAGAATAATTTTTGTGTCGTTTGTGGGCAATGAGTCGACCAGTCTTTCCAGGTGATTGCAAAGCGATTCCTCCGTTTCTTCGTCTTTTTCTTCGGTCGGGGCGTGAATATTAATCAGCCAGATTTTGAAGAATCTCGCTTTTATACAGATTCCACACAAACGTTCATTGACTGCTTTAAAATCAATAACGTGCAATTTTAACCACCTATCCACAATGATGGCCACTCCAAATTCTCGTTTTCCAGTAGGCTTCGCACTTTTAAATATTGCGTGCCATCTCATGCCTTGAATGTCGTTTCCAGTCCAATTCGTTTCCTGGACTGCCAGTATTTTTAATTGATATTGGCTGGCCTATTGTAAAAGGTCCTTAACAGCGCCAGGGTAATTGAGTGATTTGACATTCCAGGATCCAGTACCATAGTCCTTTTTCCGTTTGCGAGGTCGTTGCCGTGAGTCCAACCCATGCCAAGGCCTATCTGCAGGTTTCGAAACAAATAAAGGTTTTCCAGGGACGGGGAGTTAGCCGGTCACCTAACCTCCATTCCGGCGGCGTGGTTATTACGTTGATTCTGTTATCAGGCGCAGCAGATTCGCCTTCACCCTCTTACGTCCTCACAAAGGAGGTGTAAGCAGGATTTAGCAGCAGAGCTGTAGATGTATTTACAGTTTAAGTATTCCTCGACATTTAATGTTACATTAGTGGGGAACCAGCAAACCCATTGTGCACCCTGAGAGCATTTACTACCATTTAAGTGGGGGGTTTGGTATGAGGAATCATGGAAGGGTTGGGTAAACAAGGGGCTCCTTCCTCCTTTCTCAAACGGGCTAGGGACCGTCTATGGCGGATTTCATTGGCCGAGTTATTTATATGTTTACAACAAGTTATTATCCGCCGATTTTCAATATGTAATCCATACGTGTGCAATTTAATTAGCAAAATATTTGCGCCTCGATCAAGGGTCTCTCAATACGAACGTCGGTGGATTCTTTTTATGTTAATAAATCCCCATGTGGTACTAAAAAAAAATTGCAATTAAAAGTCTAGTAGTAGGAAAGCCAAATTCTTTTTCGAAACCTTACGCTACATACGAGAAATTCATCTTTCCGGCTGGCGCTACCAGCGGGGATTTGGTTTTGCAATAGCCTTTCACAAAGGAAATTTTTTTCTGCCTATGCTGTGTCAAGTACGTAAAATAGTGAGTTAGATATGATTTGAACTATGCTCAGCGATCTCTTTTTGTGTCTTCTGGTTAATAAAAAGCTACCCATACAACAGAATTATGTCAAATGGACGGCAAAAAGTCACATATTAGATATAGTCATTTTTAAAATCAGCATATTGTCAGCAGGAATTAAGCAAGTGTTTACATTTTAAAGATGATTGTTTTAATTGCCTTATAATTCTCATCAATGTACTATCCAAGGCCCACAAAGCTTGATCTTGATGAGCTTCAGAGAATTGGCATCCCAATCTCGTTGAAATAAGATAACAGAAGAATGACTTATCAGCTATGCTCACCGAAACGCAGTCAACGTTTATTCAAAGTTTCAAAAGTTGCAGAAATGTGTTAGAGGAAATAAATACATTTATATTGGTAAGTCTAAAAAGCATTGAGCCTTTTAAGTCATTTTTCGATTGAATATTTTTTTTATTTAAAGTGGATTTTATTTAAATACATTCTGTCCATAATTATCTATGACTTTTTGCCATTTTTTGGATAGAGCCACTATTCCATCTGTGTAGAACTTCTGTGGTTTATCGGCGAAAAACTTGGCCAAGTGATTCTCACAGTCCCTTTTGAAGTGAATTTCGTTTCATTACGGAAGTTTTGCAGAGGGCGAAACAAATGATAATTTTGAGGCGAGGTCTGGACTATACGATGGATGCATCAAAACTTCCCAGCCAAGCTCAGCCAATTTTTGCACTGTCATCAAAAATGTGTGTGGTCTGATATTGTCATGATGGAAGACAACGCCCTTTCTATTGATCAATCCTGGCCGGTTTTTAGGATTTTATAAAATAATTTTACAAAACCCTACTAAAATTACATCCTGTCTGTCCATCCGCGTGTCAGAGCAGTTTTTCTCGCAAACTACCTAAGCTCTTCTTCTTCTTCTTCTTTTTAGAATTACAGCCCCTCTCGGGCCTTCACTTAGAGATAGTTAGAGTATCTCATTTTCATGACCTTATTGATTTATTCGGAAGTTGGTTTGGTCAGAACCATGCTTCCGTGTGTCTGCTCAGCAACAATATGATCTGATTAAATCAGTACAAATCACCACTGAGTGAACACTCGTAGTCTGTCCAAAAAACCCCCTGAATTAAATCACGTTGTTCACCAACGAGATTTGAACCTGGGACCTTCAGTTTATGCGTCCACCTAAGCTAGAAACATTAAATTTTGTATGCAGGTGTAAAGTGGTGCTCTCTTGAAAGTTCAACCACAAAAAATTTTTGTAAGGTAATCAAGGGGCGTCTCCCCATACAGAGGAGTGGCCCCCGAAAAAAAAATGTCATCAGAGGTAGACGATATGGGTATCAAATGAACGGCCTTGATGAGAACTTACCAAACCGATCTTAATTTGACATTTTTTGCCTCGAGGGGGGCATAGAGAGGGAAAATATACGAAAACTTTGTGTTCTCCCCCTCGCGATTAGACTCCTGCAATCCGAAAAATCTGAAAAATAATGGAGGTGGTTCTTTATGAGTACAACAGTAACAAATACCTTAGAAGTCAAAATTCGCTCAGCTTTGTTAATAAAAGTATGATATTCGAATTTCACATTTTCCCCTATAAAATCGTACAGGTACCCTTAAACTAAACGAAAGTCAATATTTAAGTAGTCCTACAAAAGGGCCTTAAACTTTACAAGTTTGATGAAAATCGAATTATAAACACGGAAGTTACAGACATTTGAATTTTCTCCAATTACAATAACAATAACACACGATACATTGATCAAAAGGTCAGAGTTATCTCGTACAAGACCCCGGTTAGACCAGTTTGGATATATGGATATCATATCTGGTACAACCAGAGGGCAAGTACTATGGAGTGATTAAGAATTCTTGAAGGGAAATGTCTTCGTGCATGTACTATTTTGTATAGAAAGCCTGAGACGGATTGGGAACACTTTATATCGAATAGAAAAATTTATCAAACTGCTCAAGTGACGAGAGTCGATATTTTCATATTGAAGCTTCTCCGGAATTATATCGTAAGATCTGTAACTGTGGATTTCACAGCCGTTCCACCCTACAGACGGGTATATTGAGACTTGTCTCACTACTGATTTCATTTCACCTGCAGCATTCGTGTATTTGGACATGAAACGATATGTTTTGGATTCTGACGGTGTTCCAATTATGTATCACATATACAGCCGGACCACCGATAAGGAGATAAAATATCCTGCGGATTCGAGTTCATGAGACCAACAATTCCAATGGAGATACTCATTTGCTTGATTGGTTGAGGATAGTCGAGCTGAGATGGAGCAATCTAGGTATTGGTGGCTGAATGGCAGTGTTTAATTATTCGTGTTTGTTTTCTGATTTTGTGTTTTTTCATTACTTCGTTTTGAGTTTCAGCTCATTATTACTACAGTTAATGTTGTTTGTTTATGTTAAAAATTAAGGATAAGTTACAATATTTTGGAAAGGTATATGTTATGTTTATCCTAATCGGTTTAGGCATAAAGTTTAACGCTGAGGCGAGGAATAGTGTTTTGGTATTCGTATAAGATAACGTTTTTTGATTGAATTTGATTGGAATTAGGTTATAACATGTTAGGTGTAGGATAAAAGTTCACTGTTGTGTAACAATTATAAATAATTTTTTGAACAGTGTTGGTTGGTTATTTCTCCTTCTTTCAATTGAATCCGAAAATATGTAATAATTTTAATTAATTTGAATTTGCTATTGTTTGTTTTGATTAAATGTGTTTCATTGATAACATATAAATTTAGAGAGCCATTTGGGCCATTATATGTATTTTCGTATTTTTAATGTGTGGAATTTGCTTTATATTCTTTGAAAATTTATAACAACTAGTGAAAAATAAAGTGCCTCAGACATTGACAGCAGGCAACTCCAGGAGAAGAACTCGCCAGCATTGCACCCTGACGAATGTGATACTACTACTTTCTGAATTGTGTCAGTGCTCACTTTCAAATGCAGTGTTTGGTATACGGATATGGTTTTGTCGGTCTGGTATTCAAGAACTACTTTTCAATGCCAAACAAACCAGTGCCATCTTTTTTCTTGCACTAAGGAGGCTAGGTCTTCATCGGAGATGATTTTAATGCGACGATTATTGAGTACGACATGCCTTTAAAAGGCAGAAAAGGAAAACAAGGTCTAAAGTTGGCAGCCAGAACGGGATTCGTTGTGTTCAATGTTGGTAGTATGTCAACATTCTGCATTTGGGGCTGTGTGTAAACCATAACCGATGTGATATTTTCTTCGGGATCCATAGTAGAGTACACAATTGGAGGGGACTACTTCGTCAATAAGTAGCAATATATTTCACTTTGGATGTATGATGGTACCTCTAAACGTCCATGTTGTTTCACGTTAAGATGGTGTATTTGGAGAATTCACGTACAAAGGTTCGTCAGTGTGTTCTTGGTTTATACATTCTTGTCGTAAAATTCGCTGCTGAGTGAAAGGCTTACAGCTGGAGAAGTACCTGTATTACACTCAACTATGAGTATCATCACGTCTTCTATACTTCATAAGAGACCCCTAGGCGATAGTCTTCCGGTGTTCTGGTGATTAATTGAAGGCTATCAACTTTGGATTAGGCATGCATTATTAATATAAGTTGGCTGAGATATTCCTTTAGAGACTTTGTTGTGATCAGCAAGTGTCGCATGTTGGGAATTTATTCTCATCTAGCCGGACTTAAATTAAAACATCAAAAAGTTGCGAATAAATGACATTCCAGCTGGGAATAATTTCTTTCCAGTATGCGACAATAACAACAACAAAAATTTGTTCGCGTCATTATAGAGTCTTTTTTGCATTACCATTGAATGGTGCAAGCATCTGGTCATTGTTGGCAACATTAGCTGACTGGTGTCGTGGCGACAGCATGGAATGTCGCAAGTGCGCAGCTGGAAAAAACCAGCCAAACAAGTGCTATGGAGCATCAGTTGTGGGCTTTCTGAACGGGAGGTGTCGTCAAGGTTGAACTTTGGACCGAGCAGAATTTTTGGAGGAATTCTGGGATTGGAATTGGGTAGTCTTGAGTTGAGTGCAGATGAGCCGTCTGGATTTGGATTGCTGTTTGGGTAGAGTTTTTTTTGATAACGGCAAGCCGTGAAGGTGAAAGCGAAAAAGTGAGATTGTGGAGGGAATTTAGAGGAATATTGACTTTTCGAGGAATTGTGCGTGTAATTGGCGCTATCTATCGATCGTAGTTTTGATTTTTTTTGTCGGAAAGAGAAAATACAATTTGACAATAGCGCAATAGCGAATACAATTTGACAATAGCGCTTAAATGAAAAAAGTACGTTTGGAATCGCAATGTGTTACGAGTGAATCTTCTTTATCAGTAACACGGATAGAATAAATTGCAGCCAAGGGTGGCAAATCGGAATTACGCAAGTAGAATGAATTGTAGTTAAGAAATAGTAATTATTTGAGTATTCCGTTAGACGGTAACAATATTAAATATTTTGTTGAAATTAAATTAGTGCAAGTTTAGAGTGATAAAGGGAAGAAAAGAGAGAACGAATAGTTGGTTATAATTCAGTGAATAAAAACCCAGAAAAAAACGAAGAGAGAATTATTAACTTAAAAAAAAAGAAAAATAAAGTACGGAAGTCCTAATTAATAGAGAACACGAAATAGAAGAATAGTTAGCTAGTGGAGAGTGTTGGAGCCAGTAGCCGTTTTGATTTTTGTAATTTCTTGGAGATACATGAGTATCGATTTGGTTTTTTCTATATTTTATATTTTGCATTCTGGTCAAATTAGCTTTTTTGTGTTCTTTATTACAGTTGATCAATTTTTCTCTTCTTGTATTGTGTTTTCTGTTAGGTTAATTTTAAATTTTGAAGGGGGCTTTTGTTTTTTTATTTATTTTAAATTTACATATGATTAGTTTTGAATTTTGAGTTCATGTAAATAAAACGGTCATGTTGGTGTAAACCTATTTTTGATTTCTTAGAATGACCTCCTACTCTCCGGTCCGTTTCCTTTTGTGTTCGGTTTTATATGTAGGCTGGCTCAACATGAGCAGAGGGCGCCTAGACTACCTCGGACCATTACTTTATTAAATCAACGTATAAATGTTGTATGTCGGAGGAGTATTCGGTGAAGATTCACCCTCCACAGACATTCGACATCGAAAGACTTCAAACAGCGTCTGCTGCAAAACAAAAGGCACGGAGGCACTCAATAACCAGCTGGCTCCCATCCTGTCAGACAAATCAATGAAAACAAGTAACGAGCTATGGGTAGAAGTGAAAGCGACAATTAAGGCAATGGCAGAATAGACGTTCAAATTTCAAGCCCGACGCAAAAGAAATGATTGGTTCGACAAAAAAAAAAAAAAATCAGGCGTACTAACAATATTTGAGAAGAAAAACCGGGACGCAGAAATAATATTATGAAAATTCCAGAAGAGTAGCGAATAAGCTCATTAGAATTAAGAGGAAAAAAATCGAGAAGTATTTGTGTAAGCTTAGCGAGCAACAACACAAAATAAACTGCAGTAGACCTAAGCAGTCAAGGAGCCACGTGGTGATTAAGAGTTGCTGCTCCTGATGAAAAAAGCTGGTCACTCTGTCAAAACTGCTTGATTTGTTGTCATTGAGGCATCGATGAGTGGTTTACTTTAGCACATTTAGGTTGTAATGAATTATGCGACGCCGCTGGCTACCACTACTAACACACTTTGCTGCCAGGTGGCTTGTCATTTCACATTCCCCTTATAATGCAACAATCCTCAAGCCTCCGTATCCGCTCACGGTAGCGAGATGAAAATGTTGAATCACTGCAAAGTACCTTAATTGACAATAATAAAAAAAATCTAAAGTACAAGAATGCCTTGTAAGGTAGAGTACGCGTGATAAATAGTTCACAGTGCAGCTTTGTTGCACGATAAAGAATTCGCACTATACGATCCCACAAAAAGCTAGCTAACAAACATGTGTACGTGGTTGTAAGGCGAAGCTAATGAGCTGAGCGCGATCTGCTTTAAGCTTACTGAATTTCTTGCCAGAAGGTTGGCACCTGTTCTCAGCACGCACTCCACTCTAAGATCACACTCCAATCTAAAATCAATACAAATGGCATCTAATCTGGCGCCATTCTCCTTCGAATTCTCACATTTTGAATTTTGTTGCTGGTAGATGGACCGATTCGATTCACTGTTGTCCTTACATTTTTATATTAACGTAGTATAACATACTTTGGAGGTTCTAGTAACTGAAAGTTAGAGTCATCGATAAATTTTCTGCTGGTGTTCTTGTTGGTGCCGAAAGCAACGTTTGCATTTTTTTGTCCAGTTTGAAGTCGGACCTTTCTTATTTCAAATAAAAACATGGTGCCTTGGGTTTTCAAATGCTCTACTAGTAATGACGTCAGTTTTGCCTGAGAGCTAATTTCATGACCAGCAGTGATAAGACCGGCTTCATCGATTAGTCCTTAAAGACATCCCGAATTATTTTGTATGATTGGCTAGCAGGTTGTATTGGGATACTTTCGGAGAGAACACGGACTTTTATGGAGGGAAAAAGGGCCTGTAATTAGAATGGCTATCTCTCAGATGAGGAAACAATTGATTCTTCAGCAATGAAGAGCAAAATTCAGTCTTTCCTTGCTTGAGTTTGTATGGTAAGACTGCCCTGTTGCAAACTTAAGCAGTCGAGCAGCCCCGTGGTGATCAGGAGTGGCTGATTCTGATGAGAAAGCCTTGTGACTCCACCAAAACTGCTCAGTTTGTTGTATTACTAGGTTATAGTCAAATACACCTGGGCACTTTCCATCATTTAGGCAGGAATGAGTGGTTAACTTCAGCCAATTTAACACCTTTAGGCTTGAAATTCCCCTTGTAATGCAACGACCTAGTGAAGCTAGTTAGCTGAGCTTGGTCTTCTTTATAGTTCACTGAATTTTGTGCAAAAACTTCAGCGCTTGTGCTCTGCACGGACTTAAACACTTCGATTAGAGATCACTATAATACATATACGAGGTGTGTTCAAAAAATATCGCGAATTTTGGTTTTTTTCAAAAATTATTTATTTATTCATGAATATCTATTTTGTTCCCTTCAAAGTAATTCCCATGAGATATTATACACTTGTGCTAACGGTTTTTCCAATCTTCGAAGCACTTCATAAAATCATTTTCTTTAATCTTGTTCAGCTCCTCCTTCGATGCCGTCTTTATCTCGTCAAGCGTAGCGTAACGTCGTCCTTTCATGGGTCTCTTCAGTTTAGGAAACAAGAAAAAGTCACAGGGGGCCAGATCTGGGGAATACGGTAGCTGCGGCATCATTAGTGTGTTGTTTCTGGCCAAAAATTCGCGCACAAGCAACGATGTGTGAGCAGGGGCGTTATCGTGGTGCAAAAGCCAATTTTTGTTCTCCCACAAATCCGGGCGTTTCTGGCGGATTGCTTCGCACAAATTGCGCATAACTTGCAGGTAATATTCCTTATTGACGTTCTTCCCTGTGGCAAGAACTCATGATGCACCACGCCCCTGCAATCGAAGAAAACTGTCAGCTCGGGCGTCCGGCACGCTCTTCGTCGTTCACATCTTCTCGGCCTTCTAAAAACATTTTGTACCACCAATAAACGTTGCTTCGGTCCAAGGTAGCTTCTCCGTATGCCACAGTCAACGTTCGGAATGCATCGGCGCACTTAATTTCGTTTTTCACACAAAATTTGATACACGTTCTTTGATCCATTTTTTTGAATAAGTAAAAATCGAAGACGATTGAAAACACGTGCAAGTAAAGCAGCTATCACCAATTAAGTGAGCATTCAAAATGGCCGAGCTTGTCGGCATAAGTGACAGACATGAGTACCAACATAACGCCACAAAAAAATCGTAATTCGAATATACGTAACCCGCGAAAATTCAAAATTCGCGATCGTAAGGTAGTAAAAAGTATGAAACGAGGTTATCAGTCGAAGGTCACGCTCTGCCGTGATGGTATCGGTAACATCATCGTTGATGAAAACAGGATCAAATAGAGATGGGCATCATATTTCAAAAAACTTTGAAATTCTCCACACAGCTCCAGAACATTGGAGCCCATAAATCCCCCTTTTTTCATTCTACGTCTAGCACTCGTTGCGTGTAGACGTGTTTTTAATAATTCTACGTCTAGCACTCGTTGCGTGTAGACGTGTTTTTAATCGCTCCTGTCATTAATTTTAAAAATTAATTAATTTTTCGCAAAAGTCAGTTTCAAACAATGGAAATATTTTTTTACGAGCCAGTCAAAAGCAAATTTTGATTTTATTGGGAAAACCATCACCGGCGAATTATTCGAGCATTCATCGAATACTTGAAATTCATTTCCTGAAGAAATATCAAGTGGAAATACGTTCAAGGGAAGTCCCGGTCTGAGAACATTCCCTCTAGTCTCGCTGCGAAAGCAACGAGATGGAGGAGCCCGATGGCTTCAGCCATCAATTAGAAGGACCATGCCCATCGCCAATGATGATGGGCGAAAAAAACTTAAAAGAAAATACGAGAATCAAGAACAAAACCCGACAATCCTATCGGTTATCGAGATCGAACAGCTGATCCAAGAAAAAGAGAAAGCTGAAAAATTCGAAAAAGAAAATGAAGAACTCAAGCTTCGAGTTAAATCGTTAGAAGCACTTGCTGGAACGTTAACGTTCAGCAGGGATAGTGAAACCAAGAAAGGCCGACAAGCAAACTCAAAAACTCAAGACAAGAAAATTAAAAAGCCACAGGAAGAAGCTAATCAAGAGGATGTCCTCAGCGCAGGAGGCGCAAACGAAAGCAGAAATTATTATGCAGCGCTAGCTGGTCTTGAAGAAACGATGAACATTGAAGAGGATACAGGTAAAACGTCAAAATTAGATAATGATTTCGTTGAATATCTTAAAATTAAAAATCGGGAGAAAAAACCAAAAGGTTTGTCTGCTGGTCCGTCTGCTGGTCCGTCCGTTAAGATTGATGAAAAAAAAGAAGAAAAAAAAAGAAAAAGTCCCACCAATCAATGTGTTTGGGCAAACGGGCAAAGATATGGTTCGGCTTTTGGCAGCCGAAAATAAACTAAAAGGTTTTCAGATAAAAAGAGTCAATGCCGATAAATTGACAATAAGGACTAAGTCGCTGGTTGATTTCCAGGCAACAAAAAGTGCCTTAAATTCTGGAGATGTTCCGCATTTCACGTACACCCCGAAAAGTGAAAAGAACCAAACGTTTTTATTGAACTGGACTGTGGTGAGGACACAGTCGATCTCCTTCAGGTGCTCCAAGAAGCTGCACCAGAAATACAATTTATTACAGTCAAAAACTTTGCAACGAGAAGATCGATTGTGGAGCGCAAAAACTTGCCTCACTACTTAGTCCAGATTTCCAGCAAAAGTAGTTTGAGTGCCCTGCAGAAAATACGGTACTTGAACTTCCGCGTGGTGAGGTGGGAACGGCTCCAGAAAAGTGAGGTCAACCAGTGCTACAGGTGTCAAAGATTCGGGCATTCGGCTGCCAATTGCGCCATGAAATATAGGTGTGTGAAATGCAAAGACATTCATGCTCCCGGCGAGTGCAAATTGGCTCAGGCGGAGCCAAAAGAAAAACTATATTGTGTGAACTGCAGTGCCTTTGGTCATCCAGCATCATATCGAGGATGTCCCCGGTCAAGCACACCGCAGTGTGATACCTACCAACTTCGTCAAGCCCGGGGTGTCATTTGCACTTGCTGCGAGAGGACAGGCAGACAATGTAAATAAAATAAATAATGTAAGTGGCAATAATGAGCTGCTCCTTAAAATTTATCAGCAATTAAATTCCTTATCGGAGCGAATCGATAAACAAGATTCGAAAATTAACATTGTTTTTCAGCGTTTAGGGCTTTCAAATGCCTCAAAATAATTTGTCATCCAGCCACACTCCCACGGATAGGATTCGTCTCATCTCGATCAACGTCAACTCCATTGTTACTTTATATCAGCGTGATTATCTCCTTGAACTCATTGCCAGACAAAAGCCTGACATCGTGCTTCCCACCGAAACCCACCTCAGTTCATGGCACTCCATGAGATTCAAGGATTTTGAGTTCGTAAGAAACGATAGGGTAGCAGGTGATGGGGGAGGTGGCACCGGGATATTGGTTCGAAGACCCTATCGTTTCCAAAATATTGAAAAAGTCAAATTCAAAAGCTTTGAATCTCTTGAAGTGTCCGTTATCAAAATCTCACTGCCAGGTGGGGATAACCTCTTCGTTATCTCTGCCTATGCAACTGGTGGAACTGTTCTCAAGCTCAAGGAGGAGCTCAATTCCTTGTTCGAAATACTCGAATTGAACAGGCTGCATAGCTATTATATTCTTGCTGGTGACCTGAACGCCAAGCATACATCATGGCAGAACACCACCAATAATCGAAGAGGTGTATTCCTGAAATCGTGGATAACAGAGAACCAAATTGAATACAGGTGCAATCTATATGGGTCGGAGTTCCCAACATACCTTAGGACAAATTCATATTTGGACCTTTGCATTGCTGACGCAAGACTTGAATTCAGCTTTAATAGTCCTCAACAGAAACTGCAGGTGCTTCCTTATGATAGCGACCATAACGCAGTCGTAATGGAAATCAATCATCAAAGGGATGATTTCTTCCTCATACCAGTTCAACATGAAAATCATCGGTTGAATTTCAAAAAAACAGACTGGGGAAAGTTTCAAAAGAAGTTTAATCGCGAGTACCAGAAGCAATGTCCCTCTTCTGATGGTGGCAACTCTTGCTCAATGGTTCCTAATGACAGGAATCTAACTAACGATGAAATAGATCTCTATTTGTCGAAGTTAGAGAAGCTGACGTTGGAAACGATTGAGAAAGTAGTTCCCTAAGATTAAACATCGAAACAATATGGAAGGATATGAAACACCAACTATCGCAAGGTTGAAAAGATTGAAAAGCCTCCTTCTCACACGCGTCAACAATATTTATCGACGATTTTTGGACTACAACCATCCCTCGTTGTCTTTGTTGAAATTACATCTGAAGAATGTCCGGAACTTAATCCGGTCATACTTCAGGAGTGAGGTCAGCAATCAATGGGCGGAAAAATTGAGGGGTATTAGCCATCAGGACCCAGACGGCGTGTTTGCAAAAGTGAATAGCATATTCCGCAAGAAGTCTCGAGTGAAGGTATCGAATCTTGAAGTCACTAGTGATGAGATAAATCTTCTCGATAGGGCTGGTATCGAAATTGATAGTACGACTCCGGATAGAAATGGAAACAGGATTATTTGTGAAGGATTGGATAAACTTGCCCTGATTGGAACACATTTTAAATTGGTTCATCTACCAAACCCTGAGAGAGGGAATGAAATTTTTTCAGAGGTCGTTGAAGCAAAAGTTTCCGACTTCAAATCAAACCTGAACTGCCAATCAATTCTTCATTTCAATGAAACATTAACATCTGACCTCATACCGAGCTTGAATCTTATTGATTATTTTGTCAGCTATGAAGACTTGTGTTTCATATTTCGCAGGATAAACAACAAGAAATCATGTGGTACTGATGGTATTCCAAATGTAGTTCTCCGACATCTGCCTGAGGTTGCTATTAGGAACTATTGCATATTGTTCAACAACATGTTGAGCAATTTTCCCAAATGAGTGGAAAAAAGCTAAGGTATTTCCGATCTTGAAGAAAGGAAAAGAATCTTCATGCCCCAAAAGCTATCGCCCAATCAGCTTGCTGCCTAACATCAGCAAGGTGTTTGAAGTGAAACTCAACAGAGCATTAAACGCCCACATTGAGGAAAATGAGTTGATGCCGAATTGCCAATTTGGTTTTCGTGCCAGGCATTCGACCACACATGCAATAACGAAAGTAACCTCAGACATCTGTTGGAAACTAAATGATAGACAATGTGTTGGAGCATGTCTCATTGATATGGAGAAAGCCTTTGATACGGTATGGTTAGATGGACTAATTTTTAAACTTCTTCAGGACAAGTTCCCCAGACACCTTGTCGCCATGATGTGTAATATGTTATACGGGAAATCGTTTGTTGTAACTGATGGAAATCTGAGAACAATGCGCGAGTTCAAGGTCTTGAATGGTCTACAGCAGGGAACAGTTACTGCGCCTCTGCTCTTCTCAATCTTCATTCGCAAGGTATTAAGCGGCTTTGATTTTAACGTCTCGCCAACGCGATCATTGGTAGCGTTTGCAGATGATCTGATCATCTATACGGCAGACCGAAAAGCTACAATAGTTCAGAGCAATCTCCAAAAAATGTTCAATGATGTACAGCTGTACACTGACAATTGGCGAATGAAAATCAATGCGCAAAAGTGTGAAACAATCTTGTTTCGGACAACGCTGCAGGGGGTCAGTCAAGACCTGAAACGTAATTGGAAAGATTTCGACATCATGGCTGGTGAGGGTAGTCTTGAACGGGTTCCACATAAATCCTGTGTTCGATACCTCGGTGTTTATCTCGATCAGTATCTGCACTATACTGAACATGTGAAAATCATGCTCAGTAAGGCACTAAAATTAGTCATGGCCCTTCGAAAGCTCTTTCATTCCAGATACATTGATCAGAAGGTCAAAATTATCTGTTACAAGACACTGGTTAGACCAGTTTTGACATATGGATGTCAGATCTGGTACAACCAGAGTGCTAGTACTATGGAAAAATTAAGAGTTTTCGAAAGGAAATGTCTTCGTGCATGTACTGGTTTGTAAAGAAAGCCTGAGACGGATTGGAAACATTATATATCGAATAGAAGAATTTATCAAACTGCTGAAGTGACTAGACTCGATATTTTCATATTGAAACTTCTTCGGAATCATATCGCAAGATCTGTGACTGTGAGTGAAAACCCTTGGATTTCACAGCCGTTCCAGCCTACAGACGGGTATATAGCGACTTCCCTCGCTACTGGCTTCATTCCTCCAGAAGCATTCGTGTATTTGGACATGAATCGATATGTTTTTGATTCTGACGGCGTCCCAGTCATATATCACATGTATCGACGGGCCACCGATAAGAAGATAAAATATCCTCCGAATTTGAGTTCACGAGACCAACAGTTCCAATGGAGATACTCATTTGCTAGATTCGTTGAGGCTGATCGAGTTGAGATGGGGCAATCTAGGTATTGGTGGCTGAATGACAATGTCTAAATTATTCGTGTTTATTTTCAGTTTTGGTGTTTTTCGTTATTTAGTTTTTGAGTTTCAGCTCATTATTGCTACATTTAGTGTTGTTTGTTTTTGTTAAAAATCAGATATAGGTTAGGTTTTTATTATGTTTATTATATTAGGTTAGAGATAAGGTTTGCCGCTTAGGTTAAGAACATTGTTATAGATTTTTATAGTATAAGATAAAGTTTTTGATTGCATTTATTAGAATTAAGTTAAAACAAATTAGGTGTAGGATCAAAGTTCACTGTAGTGTTAAGATGATAAATAATTTTAGAATAGTGTTGGTTGGTTTTTTCTCCTTTTTCCAATTGGATTGTAAAAATATGTAATAATCTTCATTGATTTGAATTTGCTATAGTTTTTTTTTAAATGTGTTTAATGATAACATACAAATTTAGAGAGCCATTTGGGCCATTAAGTTTTTTTATTGTTATTGTTTGGATTTTGCTTTATATTCTTTTAAAATTTATAACGAATAAAGAGCTTTTGACTTTGACTTTGACATCCCCCTTTTTTCTCGGTAGTCGTTTCTTTAAAATTCGACTCCATATAGTTTGCATCATGATCTGAAATAGAAAAGAAAACACGCAAAGAATCATTATAAAATAAAACCCAATGAAGCTACTTATTTGCTAAAGCAGCAAAAACCACGAATTCCGGTCACATTTGCATTTCAAACTTTGTATATTAACTTCAAACTTTGTAACTTATTTGTAAAAATGGTAAGCAATGATGACATTTTAAAGTGAAAATGTCAATGTAAATGTCATGAGATTTTTATTCAAAAAATTAGACTTGAAAACATAAGAATATTGCAACATTCTCCATGACAATTATGGTAAATAGTTGGATAGAAACAACTCAATTTGTTAGAGGAAAAGTACTGAAATCCTTTATCTGAATTGTTTTGATACTGCTTGGCAATTTGAAAATTAGCTCATTTTCATTTAGGAAATTGATCAGTACGGAAATATCTCTTTTGAAAAATAAGTCTTTGCGATTGTTAAAGCGTATTGTGAATCGAATCGTCATTGTTAATAAACTATTCCGCGGATTTATTACTTAAACGATTTTTTAAAATGACCTATTTGTATTAAAGTTTAAAGAAAACGTTTTTTAATAGAATCGTGTTTTAGTACAACATTTTTTGGTACTTCGAGCCAAATCCTTCGTGGGTCCATAGAATTGGAACTGAAAACTAGAACTTAGGATAATTCGGGGAAATAAGTAGTGAAGCGTGCTCTTAGCAAATATCGGTTGTGCGGTTAATTTTTTATGAGTGCAAGGACAGGTAATAATGGCCTTAAAGTTGGGAAAGCCCATTTTCTATCTTCTTTCATTTCCAAACAACTTTTTATACGCTGTACAAATCGATTATAATAATCGATACAAAAACATTTTAAATAGATATTGTGTATTCCATAGTACTTTGAATAACAAATTCGAATACATTTCGACAAGAGGTATTGCGCACCATGAAATACTTTTTATACGCTGCATAAGTCGATTATCATATTATTCCACATTACTATTGGGCCGCAGTATAAGTCTTCGTTGATATTTGAAAATATAAGCGAGTCGCCAAATTGTCAGCTAATACTATATCCTGAAGTGCGTCATTGCCGCATTCCACAAAGGTGTAATATAATTCATGTTAGAACTAGTATAAACCAAACATAGTTATCTAAATAGCTCACTAGTTGGAGCTTCTGTCAATGCCTTGATTATGTCATTCTGTTCGGTCGAATAATACTCACTCTTGTGTCAACTGTTTTCTGTGCCAAGTAGATTATAAATAAACCTCAGTATACCAATTTAATCTATTGTTATTTTCGCCCAATCCCATCAGGTTATGGGCCCAGGATACGTGATAAATAAGTGTGCGTAAAAATTTATTTTCTGAAAATCGCAACACTTAAGGAAGACGCGATGTCACGTGGGGACGAGGTGCCAGTGCTGAAACCATTATCTTCAACAGCAATGAGTTCCTGAATACCAGTCAATTTTGAAAAGCTTAGTGGAATATCTAACTATGGAAACTGGAAGTTTATGATGCGGATGTATTTAGTCCATGAAGATTTATGGAATTGCATCGAAGAATCTGCACCGGGTGTTCCCAAAGTCAATGACAACCGCAAACAACTACGGGCACTCGCAAAGATATGTTTGATGGTTCAACCCTCGTATTTTTCCCACGTTAGAAATTCTGCCACTGGTTACGAGGCATGGGACAACCTAAAGACAGCCTATGAAGACAGGGGGCTATGTCGTCATCTTGGACTCTTACGCACATTATTTGGATTAAAATTGGAACAATTTAATGACATGGAAGCGTATTTCTTGAGAATCACGGACTTAGATCAACAATTACGAGACATAAACGCCCTACCAGAAGATGATTTTCTGTCAGTGTTAATGCTTAGCGGTTTACCCTCAGACTATGATCCGCTTATCATGGCTTTAGAAAATTCGAACATGAAATTGGGTAGTGAAACAGTGAAAAGTAAATTATTACAAGAAAATTTACGTAGAGACTTCGACAAGAGTGATGGTGCCATGTTTACTACAAACAAGTCTTCCACAAAAAGTGTCAACAAACATCCAAAGTGCTTCATTTGCGAAAAACCAAATCACTTTGCTGAAAACTGGCCAACTAAAACGAACAATAGAAATATTAATAAACGGGGTAAAAGTGAAAAGTATGAGAAAGTGTGGAACGGAACATTATTGACAGCACTGGCTGTGAACATTGACTCGAATGTCGACTTCAGTGCTAGTTATCACATGACAAACAACAAAAATCTACTGAAAAATTATGTTGTGGACACTCCGCGGTTAGTTACAGTTGCTAATAATCAGAAAATGTATAGTGAAGGTCATGGTGAAGTGGAATTATTGTTGGAAGGACAATCTCAGGTTACAAAATTAAATGAGGTTATTTTTGTGCCAGGACTGTCAACAAACCTTATTCCCATAGGTAAAATGGCTTCTAAGGGACTTGAAGTTCATTTTGACATTGAAAAGTGTAATGTTTATTGCGGAAGAATGCCAGTTGCAAGTACTACAACGGCGAATGGTGTCTATGAACTGGACACAGTGAGTCAACAATCAACAAATGGTCATGAGCTGGCTGCGACATGTCAAATAGTGGCTTTGGTGGAGCCACAGATCCAGTCCATGGATGAGAAATGCGCAGAAGCTGTGAATTTGTGTGAAGCGAATCAATCACAGGAGATTTGGCATCGGAGACTGAACAAGTGAAGTATGGTTTTACTGAAACAAGGCATGGCAGAGGAATAATAATTTATTCCTTATAGTAAAAATAATCCCTGTGTGGCATGTATTGAAGGGAAGCAGAGCAGAATACCATTCCCAAAACAATCCTATAGTCGAGCCACTGGGAAATTAGGTCTCATGCATACTGATTTATGTGGGCCTATGTCAGTTTCCTCATTTTGTGGTGCCAAGTATCTATTCACATTTATAGAGGACTATACTAGGATGACATTTGGTTATTTTATTAAAAGTAAAGATTAAGGTTTGTCTGTATTCACGATCTTTTAAAGATTTGTAGAAACACAAACCAATTTGAAAATAAAGATGATAAATATAGACAATGGTCGTGAATATGTGAATACAAATTTCCAGCCATTCCTTCAAGAGTATGGCATTGTGCACCAGACGACTGTACCCTACTCTCTATAACAGAACGGAGTCGCAGAAAGGGCAAATCGCACAATTATGGAGGCCGGACGATGTATGCTACAAGATGCAGGTATGGACCAAAGATTCTGGGCTGAGGCTTTAAATACAGCAATATTTATCAGAATAAATCAACAAGTAAAGCGGTAAGAGGAACCATACCAGAAGGAAAAGGTTTTTCCAGAGCAAATGCAACGGCAAGCTTATTGCATCTTAAAAGAAGCTTTCCGGGAAACTGAAAACTCCGGGAAGAATACTTGACAGTAATTCAAGAATACATAGATTTGGGCCATATGAAGGAAGTTTCTTATTGTGAGGAAGTGACGTATGACCACGGAAGAGGGATCAGTCGAGCCAATTTCTTGCCCCCTCATGCTGTATTTAAAGAGAGTATGTCAACAAAGTTGCGACTAATATTTAACGCCTCACGGAAGACAAGCTTTGACCCGTCCCTCAACGACATGTTATTAGTAGGTGAATATGCATCCTCAAGATGCAAATTACCAGGAAATCATTTGTAGGCCACAACCGTATGAGCCAATTAAAGATTATTGTCTTAGCGCTGTCACTTCGGAGCAACTTCTGCCCTGTTTCTTACAATCCCCACATTACATCAATTGGCAATAGATGAAATGGAAAAGTATCCTGTGGCAAGTAAGTCGGTATTGAAGGAATTTTTAATCAGGGGGGATATAACCTACAAGAAAGCATGAATAAAAGAGATGAAACGATCAAACTTTTGAAATCTGGTGGCATTCAACTAAGGAAATGGATAGCAAACGACAAGCGAATGCTACAAGCTATCCCTGCTGTAGACATCGAAAAGAAAGATTTAATATATTTCGGAGTAGATAAGGGATATAAGTATCTGGGAACTATTTTACATATCCATTAAAAAAAGGAACAATCAAAAACACATACAAAACAGTCAATTCTTTCTGAAAAAGTACGTCTGTTCGACCCATTGGGATAGATAGTACCTGTTATGATAACAGCAAAAATCCAAATGCAATAAATACAGAATAGTTCAATCTGTTGAAAGTAGGACTTTCGTTGTTATCATAACAGGTGCTATCCATCCCAATGGGTCATACAGACGTGCTATTTCAGAGAGAATTAAGCGTTTTGTATGTGTTGTTGATTGTTTCCCTTTCTTAATCGAAATGTAAAACAATCCTTCAGGGGTTATCTGGGCAAGATTGGGATCAACCAATGCCAAATGCAATAAATACAGAATAGGTCAGTCTGTTGGAACAATTACATAATATTGAAGACATCAAAATCCCAGGATGGGTAACATACTAACAAGATTCAGCAGTATCACTCCAAGGGTTATGTGATACGTCTCAAAGGGTGTATCCAGCAGCAATTTATATAGTGGTGCAATCGGGGTCATCGATCAACAGTCATCTGTTGATAGCCAAGACCAAAGTGACACCAGTGAAACCAATTAGCGTTCCTCGTATATTCGAAGAATTATGCGGTGCAGTCTTGCTGTCACAACTACTGAAAGAAATAACAAGGTCATTCGAATTCGAAAAAATACCTACCTAGTTTTGGACCAATTCTAAAGTTGTTCTAGCATACTTGAAAGAGCATCCGACCCGGTGGACGGTCTTTGTGAGCAATAGAAAAGCCCATATCTTAGAAAATACTGGCAATATTCTTGGTGTTATGTGCCGTTCAAATGCAGTCTAGCCGATGTAGCATCAAGGGAAGTTAAACCCAGGGACTTAAGTAAAATCAACTTTGGTGGAGTGTACCAACTTGGCTAGTTGAAAGTAGTGATCGATGGGCTAAAATTCATGAGGTCCAATCAATTAATATTGAGAAGCGGAAATATAACACACCGTTCAATAAGTCCCGAGACTAACCCAGAGATGGTGCTAGTAGTACCAAACTAGCGCTTCCATAGAGTGCAAACCTTTACATGAAGCGTGTAAAAATTCCAAGTCGATCGGATCACAGACAGCAGAGTTATCGAGATTAGAGTAATTTGTAATTTATTTGAAAAATGGAAAAAAGCGACTTTCGCGTGTTGATAAAACATTGTTTTTTAATGGGTAAACACCGTAGAAGCCTAGCAATGGCTTGGATAACATTATCTGGACTCCTCTCCATTGAAATCGTCGTTGGTATGCTGGGTTTAAACGAGGTGGCATGGACACAAATGATGCGGAACGTTTGGGTAGGCCATTAGAAGCCGTTACACATGAAAATGTGAATGAAGTGTTAAAAATTGTAATGAATAATCGCAAAGTAAGGTCCGTGAGATTGCAAAAATGACACAAATATCATCTGGAGGCGTATTTACAATCCTTCATTAAAAATTGATGATGAAAAAGATTTTTTTCCAAGTGGGTATCGCGATTGCTTTCAGTGGAACAAAAACAGCAACGAGTCGACAATGGCAAAATTGAACGAATTGCGCTTTGATTTGCATCTCCACCAGATTTAGCCCCCAGCGACTACTGGCTCTTTGCTGATTTAAAAAAAATGCTCCAGGGAAAAGGGGCTGCTGTGAGTCTCTTTTATCTTAACGGATTGTCCGAACATAATGTGCCACCTGGTTCGATTTGTCAACAGATTTAATTATCACCGCGTCTATATTGTGTAGGGTGAGCTCTCCCATCTCCCTGTAGAGATCTCTTTGCAGCTTGTTCCATTTTGGGCTCACAAAAATGTATGGCCGGCATTGTATTCCTCTCGTGGGCAAAACTGGCAATCGTGACATATCAACTTTGTGCAGGTACAGCTGTAAACATCCATGCCCACTCAAAAGCTGGATCAGATAGAAGTCAGTCTCACTATGTCTTCAATTTAGCCGTGGTCTCACATCTGGGACGAGGCGTGCAGTCCATCTTTCCTTAATGAAATTCACCTAAGACTGCTGCCAATCGTTTAGTGAATGCTGTCTCTGCTCGCGAACAACCATTTCCCTCGCGTCCTCGTTTCAATGAAAGTAAATTGTGCAGTGCTCTTTAGTAAGGAGGGCAACATGTATCACGCCTGGAATAACTCTCACCGTTGAATGGGAGATTGTTGGATAGAAGATGCATACCTCAGTGCTTCTATTCTCTGTACCTGCTCCAAGCGTTTGTTCTAGACCTCGATACCAGAGCTTTACCCTTTATTTCTGCTCCATACAGTAGCAGTGACCCTAACGCGCTCATCAAGAGGCATCTTTTTGATGGGTTGGGTGCGTTCGTCATAAGTCGAGTCAGAGCCGATACTCCTGACACAGCCTTCTCAGCCGTTACCCTGATTTGTTCAGACAAATTTATCTTTGAGTCGATCAGTAGCCCCAGGTACTGCACTGCTAGCTTTGATCCAATTGTTGTGTCTCCAATACTAATCGTTCTTACTCCAGGTGTTTTCTTTTTGTCAGTCTCTCACTTAGCGTATTAGCCTACCTTGCCTAATTTGTGCTTGTTCAATGTTGTGTCCAGCGACCAGGGCCACAACAACATCCGCACAGTCGAGCAAACGCGACTCATCTGGCATCTCCAATCTCATTAGCTCATCACCTGATGTAATTTTCATCTTTCGCAACACTTGATGTAATTTTCATCTTTCGCAACATTTGATGTAATTTTCATCTTTCGTTGGCCTTGTGTCGTGTCGTAGAGCAGGCTTTGGTCCTTTAGATAGTCCCTCAAAAGCTGCATTAGATATTCTGGAACTTGAAAAGGGTTTTCCAGCTTACCCAGAATATCCACCCATCTAGTGGAGTTGAAAGTGTTCCTGGTGTCGAGTGCCACCAACAGGACGATCCATCGCTTGGTATGGCTATATGCCTCTGTCTTTTTGACCACACTCACCACCTCTGTAATCGCATCAATGGTAGAACGTCCTGCTCTAAAGCCGTACTGCCGCGGATATAGGTCCCCAGCAGCATGAATTGTGTCAGTGAGTCTTCCCTTGATGAGTTTCTCTAGCCCTTTCCTAGCCGTGTCTAGCATTCATAACGAGCAGTATGTAGACGGTGATCCTGTTTATCTCTTCGACTATGGCCTTGGATTTTGGAATGTCTGATCACTCAACTATTCTGGCGCTGTTGTGGACCTTTTACAACTGGCCAGTCAATATATGTTGAAGTAAAAACATTGCCAGTCCAGGAAATGAACAGGACTGGAGATGATATTCAAGACATGATATCGCACACAATATACAAAAGTGGGAAGCCTACTGGAAAAAGAGAATTCATAGTGACCTTTGTTATGGGTAGAGAGTTCAAATCGCACGTTATTGATGATGAAGCAGCCAATGAATGGTTGTGTGCAATCCGTATAAAAGCGGAATTTTTCGACATCTGGCTGAGAAACGTTCACGCCCCCATCGAAGAAAAGGACGAAGAAACGAAGGAACCGTTCTACAATCACCTAGAAAGACTAGTCCACACATTGCCTACAAATGACACAAAAATAATTCTGGGTGATATCGACGCTAAGGTCGGCAATGGGATCTCTCATCGGGAAGCGAGTGGAGGATATAGCCTCCACGATAAAATACATGACAACGGCCAGCGCCTGATTAACTTTACATCTAGCAGAAATCTAGTCATGAGATTGGCTTACTTTCCACATTGACGCATTCCAAAAGTGACCTGGCTATCACCGGATGACAACACACAGAATTAGATTGACAATTTTCTGATCTAACAACGTTAGGCCTCAAGCATAATTGACGTCGGTAGATAACGAGGAGCCAATTGTAACTCTGATCATTACATGATAAAATTTACCTTTCAATGCTCTATGTTATATTAAAGGCATATTTGGTGAAGACCAGCCCTCTATGAAAATTTGACATCCAAACATGGCGACCCTCGAAAACCAGTTGGCTAACATCTTATTAGCTGTATCGGTAAAGACCATGGCAGAACAGACAATTGAATATCAAGCCCGGCGCAAGAGAAATGATTGTTTTGATAATGAGTATTAGAATGCGTTGGACAAGAAGAATCAGGCGTACAGAGAATATGTAGGTAGGAAAACTAGGGCGAAGAGAGAACACTATGAAAATCTCAGAAGAGTGGCGAATAAGATAATAAGGATTGAGAAAAGAGAATACCAGTCGACGAGTATAAATGTAAGTTTTGCGAGCAACAACACAAGACAAGCATACAAAGTAGTGAAAAGCCTGAAATGCGGTTATCAGTCCAAGACCACACTCTATCATGATGACATTGGCAATATCATCACAGATGTAACCCAGATTAAGGAAAGATGGGCAACATATTTCAAAAACCTCCTTAATCCTCCACAGCTCCAGAATGCGGAGAGCTTCTCTTGACTCCACCAAATCTGGATAAAGTTTATACAGTCATCAAAGCCCAAAAGAATAATAAAGTGTCTGACATCGATGAAATTCCAGTGGAGCTCATCAAATATGGTGACAAAGTCATCCAGCCCGTTTGGGAACAAGAACATATGCCAAAAGAGTGAAGCCAATCAATTGTATTCCCTATCCACAAAAAAGGTGACAAGTTACAGTGTAATAGTCAGGATGAATTATTCAAGTACAATACGAGTACACAAAACATCACACTTGGTGAATACTGCATCGAAAGTCTTGGCGAATTTGTGTATCTAGGCGCCAAAATAACGAGAACCACTATACAATAGAGAACCACTATACGTTAGACGAAATATGCCGGAGAATGTAGCTCGTAAATAAAATATTTTTTCAGTTGTAACGATCTTAAAGATCAGCTGGGTGTTCAAGAAAACAAAGCTCCAACTATACAAATCTGTGATAAGACCTGTGTTATGCTCTGAAAGTGAATCATGAACCCTAGTTCAGGCATCTGAAAATATATTGAACGTCTTTGAGCGACGGGTCCTGAGCCGAATAATCGGAGGGAAGCTAATCGATGCGACCATGGGCTGTATGAAATTTTTGGTGAGCTGGAGGGATGGAAACATGGGTTGTATGGATCCACAATCGATACCCAAAAAGGTATTCGTTGAGAGAACTGAAGGCCGGAGACCAGTGAGGAAACGCTGGTCTTGACTCGGTCGATGAAGTCAGTTTATCGGATTAGGAAATCGGAGGATGTTGTCAATGAACCAAGACAGTTGGAGCCGCTATTCGTAGGAAGCAAAGGGCCGAGAGGGGCTGTAGTGCTAAGAGGAAGAAAATAAGATATTGTGTTTAATTTGAACATGTTCGATTGGTTGAGCATTTAGAAAAATTATTTAAGCTAGAACGAAGTGGAGCCTGTTAAGTGCAATACTTGTGGAAGGAACTTTGCATCTCTTAGATAAATTTGAGTGATTTTTTATGCAATTAATACATGAATCATTCAAGTCATCGATTTATGGCACTGGAAAATTTGTTTCAAACCCTATTATGTTAACAAAGCCCTTTTGGTCGGAGCACTCTCCTACTTCCTCGATTAGTTTACCATCTCATCTTCAGCCATTTATTAATCAATTCAATTGAGTATTAATTGCATATGTCTTAAATGTTGAAGTATGGGAACAATTACTTAAAAGACTTTTCCCGTGTTAACTTGCCATCGGTTAATGAATCCCTTGCCTCAACCCTCTCCCAGATTCCATTACCAGTTGACTGTCACGTATCCGACATGGAAATCGACCAAGCTGTGTCAGTATATACTTATTTGGTACAGCAATGTATCGAATCTTGTGTACCTCTGCGCACATTCGGATACCATGACATGATATCTCTTTCCGAAGATATCATAAACAACATCAACTGGAAAAAAATTCCTTCGCAGGCTTCTCTTCCACCACCGGTACGACGCTCAATATTGGTATTTACGAGATGAGATCAATGATCTCAGCTCAAAAATACGTAATGATATTGATGTGCTGTATAGCGAGCACCTGAAGGTCAAGCTTAATAACTCCACCAATATTGCTGACACCTTCAGAGAGCTGCGGAAGACCTGTCCGAGCCTCGGAAAGCCCTGAACCTCAGCCAAATACCTTCCCAAAAATCAGTCGCCACACGAGAGGGTAAGTTCGTTAGCAAATCACTTTGCAAAAGCCCATAACCTGATCCAACACCTATACAACACAGAAACTGACCTATGTGTCCAAACCTCTATCTCAAAGGTTCTCACTGAATCCACACTCCAAACCTCCATACACGAGCCCGATACCCTGTTTTCACGACCTCTCCAAGCGCCAAACACATGCCCATCCAATGCACCCGATATCCAATTTGTCACCCCAGACATCCTTCAATTCATTATCCTAAAGTTAAAAAATAAAAAGTTCTGTGGACAGTTCGGCATCCCCACCATACTACTTAAAAAATGCAGTCAATCTCTGTCTCCCTTCCTCTCGGAACTTATCAGCCACTGCACCCTCAATGCCTAATTTCCCAAGCTATGGCGCCTCTCCATTATCGTCCCAGTCCCTAAGAAAGGCGAAAGTCCACTACTCCCTAGCAGCTACCGTCCCATTTCCTTGCTCCCCACCACAAGCAAGATCTTCGAACTTGCCATCAAAGAATCCATCGACTTCCATCTAGAAGACAATCCTATCATCCCTGACTTCCAGTTCGCCAATCGTCCATACCATTCCGTTGAGCACCCCCTCGTCATCCTGAAATCACACGTTGTAATAAATGATGCAAAAAATACTCCGACCACTGCCTGCCTAATTGACATCCAGAAAGCCTTCAATACTGTCTGGCAACATGGCCTCATCCACAAACTCCTCTCCCCATCTAACCTACATCCCCACCTGTACAAACTCTTACTTTCCTTCTTAACAAACCGCTCTGCACGGGTGAAACTTAACGACACCCAACTCGACACCTTTCCTCTCACAGCGGAGACCCCACAAGGATCTGTTCTTTCAGCCCTTCTGTTCACCCTCTATACAGCCGACATTCGACCACCCCTGACCCCAATAAGAATCCTTCAGTATGCTGATGACATCATCATTTTTGCATCATCTCGCCAACTAAAACTCATCAATACCCACCTTAATAATTATCTCGACCAGTTAGATGACAATCTTTTAAAGTGGAAACTAATGGTCAACCCAGCTTAATGCGTAGCTATTCTCATCAAGGGCCACACCCACCTTAAAAATCACTCCTTGATGAAGTGCGCAATTTAAGCTTGCAAGGGCAGTAGTATCCCTCAGGAATCCGAGGTCAACTATCTGGGGGTTATAATTATTTCCCGTCTTTCTCTTCTCGCCCAAATAAAAAAGAACCTTTGTAGGATACCACGGTTTTCCACTCGCTACTGCCGCTCATCCACTATAAAACGACCTATCCCATCAAGACCAGAATCCTCTGCTACACTTCACTAATCCGCCCCGTCCTATCCTATGGCTTTGTCTTCTGGTGCGACCTGTCATCAGCCTAAATGGAGAAGCTACGCACCAAAGAACGGCAGATCCTTCGTCATTGCACGGAAATTTGGGAGAACCCTGTGACAGGTCGAATGGTCTGTCACCAAAAAGTCTATGACAATGCCCAAATCCCTCAAATAGACTACTTCCTCACCAAAATAGCCCTCAAGCTCCTCCATAAAGCCGAATCCCATTCCAACCCCTTAATCACTCAATCCCTCAATACTGACCCCGACCTCCTAGATACAATACGCTTCCCAAAACACTTTCCCCAGTACCTTTCGCTTCTCAACGACCGCGGTCTCATCTTCGATGGTGAAGGTAGAATCACGCTCTACAACAAATCCCGGCACGGGGAATCGAAGTTCTCTGAGTCAAAGTTTGTGCCCCCGCGCAAAAGCCGTGATGACAGACGCTCCCATCACCCCTTTTAGGAACACGCTACTATCCCCTAAGCCCCCCAACACCCATTCTCATCCCTGCATCCTGGCCCTTTGCCATCCTTGCCTATTCCCCTGCATGATCCCCCCTGGTGTTATTTAATTTAACGTGTTCGTCCGTTTTCGTTTCTTTTTTTTCTCATTTCAGCATCAATGGATCGGAGGCACCTTCCGCTGCCACCGATATTACTTTAGTAAGGCTATAGGTTAAGAAAAATGAGATGTAATATAACTAGGTTAAGATAAACCATCGATAAGGAAATAGTCCGCTAGGTTAAGCATAAGTTAGAGCTAAGTTTGATATGTAAATACTATTAAGATGGAATAAAAATAAATAAATAAAAAAAATATATGAAAAGATTTCATTAAGACCTTTCCAATGACTCGCTACACGACTACTGAAGGTGAAAAAAAAAAATTTGAACGGCCACGTCCCTATATATCTTTCACCCTGAAACATTCAAGAAGTCACTTCTTTCCACCTTTCTACAAAACCGGACAAAGCCTATTGATTTCATGAACTAATTAAACCTCTGAATTACGTACAGTGCAGATTTCAAGTTGATTGCAAAGTACTTAACCAGGCTTTTAACATCTGAATGAATGAATGACTGTCTGGTTATTGCATTTTGATATATGACGTCTTAACGGGGCTTAATTGTTTGATTAGAGTTAATTGATTTTTAGTTCAATTATCTGCGTTTATCTAGTATTTAATTGTTAATCTTTTCCCGTAAATAATTTGCAAATCGAAAAACAATAAATTTATTCCTATTTTTAGGCACGTTAATTGTATGTCCTATTCTTCAGACATGAAAATGTTTAGGGTTTATCATTGATCCAATCAAGGCAGAAACTGAATTTGATAAGCATAAAGATGTTGACTTAAAAAAACGATGCTTATCGAAAGATTGGCTCCATAAATCATGAAGGTAAATGTTAGTTGAACAATAAATCCCATATGTTGCTTTGCAGTTGTGATTAGTGTTCCTTAAGTCCTTCTATTTTAAAATGCAATAAACAATTGCTATCTGAATTTAGAGCGATATGAGAAGCTGACAGATTTACCTGAATTGATGCAATTGGTGTTCAATGGCATTGAGCTTTTCTGCGGTAGGAGCTTGACCCCTTCCAATGATCTTGACCATTGGATCAATGACTTAGGTTTGATTTTTGAATAACACAATATTAATTAAACTTTAATTGGATCATTTCACTCTTTTCACATCAACTTAATGTAAATCTATATATGTACGACAAATTTGCTCTACATTGAAGCTTTTCGAACGTCACGCGGTCTTTCAGATAGCTCCGATAGCTTTTTAAATTACTTATGGAATCGCTTGCAGCTACTTAAATGAGTTGCATATTTTTTTTTTAATAATAATTTTTCAGAAAAATTATTAGGGAAGAAAAATGTTAGAAGAAGGTGTGTTTCACGATAAAAAACTATAGTTCGATTTCAACTTATGTATTTCCAATTTTGTATTTCAATATAATACTGTCTAATTCGCGACTTGAAAACCTTGCAACTAATTATAAACTATTTCGAAAACGAGTTAACTGGTGAACGAACAATACAAAACTGCACAATGGAAAAATCTCTTTCCAAGAATGTTCCGTTTGATGAAAATTTCGGTACATTTTTTCCCGCGTAAAATTAATCTTATACTAAATTTATAATATTCTAAACAATTATGTGGTTCTGCGATATTAATAGTTTACGGGCACCCTGTGACATTTTGTAGTATGTCAAGTTTGACAATTAATTGTGTTGACATAAGTTCGCGTCGTGCATCAAATTCAAGTAATTGAATGTTTGTGTATTCGTTTGTCTTGGCCAAATTATTCACCAAGTGATTGGTTCGCGTGATTTTCCACTTTCGCAAGGACACCTCATGATTGTTCAACGACACACTGCGAAGATATAGGGATTTCCCACGTGATGGAAGTTGATGACGACGGAAATTGACAACATCAGATAAGTATATCTTATTATATAATAAGTCCGATCCTTTGTGGGTTTTTATTATTTTCCAGGCCATATATTTCGCATCGCGGTGAGCGGAGTCAGCACATTGTCCAGTCGCAATCATTAATCAGGATGAGGACAAGATTGGCGACCAGATGTTTTGCTTCAGTCATCCAATCCATTGGCAGAATATACGCAGAACGGTGAGTACCCAACAAGGTGGTTTCGACGTGTGCAGTTATTCTCCTCAGGCCATCACTCTTAGATACACACTGGTGATGGCGACCACCATGCTTAGAGGTGAAGGAGTTAATTTTAATTTTTCTTCTTATGCGAACTCAATATGTTCTGTTCAATATTCTCCACATATGTTATGTTGAGTCAAATACGTTAAATAGCAGCGAGTTAGATACGTTTCGAACAATCTCAGCGTTCTGCTTTTTGACCATCTACGTACATGTACAGAAAGCACATTTTGGATGCAGTCATCTGTAAAACTCAGCTTATTGTCAGCAAAAACTATGCAAAATGTTAACATCTTAAAGATGCTTGTTTCAGTAATAACATCTTATCATCCCCATCGACGTGCTAACCATGGCCCATGCAGCTTGGTTTCGTTAAGCTCCAGAGAATCGCCTCCCCAGCATGGTTGAAATAATATATAGGGTTCTCCATTTTACGCTTGGGAAAGTAAAGCTAAAGAAAACACAAAAAATATTCAGATAGAAACAAAATTTCTTACTCAAAATAAAGACTGAACCTTGCCATTATACGTGTATCACAACATTATTCAAATGTTTACCACGAGACCTCTTACAGGCCTTTTTTTTTCCTTCTACCTAACCTACGTTAGGCGTGTATTGGCTATGGCTTTAGAGCACATACCACCGATGTATCGATTAATCTCCTCACGGAACTTATGGTAATAAAGTGTTTTTTTCCAGTTTTTCTTTATTGGTTTTGTGATTTTACTGTGTTAGTGTGTTAGTATCCGTTTGGAATGGTTAGTAGATTATTGGATTGAGTATTTTTCTTGGAAGGTTAAAAGTTAGTTTTTGTGAATTGAGAGGACTATTTGCGTGAAGTTATAGTTCTAAGTTTGCTTCTTCAAGAAAGGCGATTAATTGAGTCAGTGCTTTCTCGTTGTTTTTATTAAAAAATTTTGCTATTGGATAGTTATTTTGAAAGATTTCGTACTTGTTCCTTAGAGTTTCAAAGTGTTCACAGTTTAGAATTCTATGTTCAAGATCGTCTGGTATGTCGCACCACTTACATCCTTGAGATGTAACTATTTTTGTTTTTTTAATCTTTTGTGATTGTAGGCTCGGTTGAGTAGGATTCTATTTATTTATTTTTGGGTGTTGCTGCTTGGTGTGAAATCATGGAACCATGGTTTGGTTCTGTAAATGAGGTCAGTTTGTAGCCACGCTGTACGCTAGGTTTTTGATGTTTTTTTGGCAGTATTCATACCATTCTATGTTAATGGAGTCGTTGATCTTTTTGATAGAGTCGTCCCATTCCAGAAATGAGTCGACCTCTTCGCCTTCTATTGTGGCCAGTGTAGCTTGTTACGGATAAAACCGAAGGGCACCAGTATTACCTCACCCCGAACACTATCGTAGCATCTGCGTGACTCAGTATAGTCAGAAAGCTAAGCCGCACTCGACTAGATTTTGTTTGCCACTCCAAATTGTATTCATAATAATAGTTTAAATACGATCATTTGTAGTTTTAAGCAAACATAATTGTCATTGACCGAAGGTCAGAATCAACGCATGTTTGAAATTGGAATGTTCCCCAGAAATATTTCGGAAAAATCAAAACTTAACAATAATATTAGCCGCCCAGTGTATGACTCATTCCGACATACAGGTCACGGAGGCGGTTTGGTCCTTCATGGGGTAGTCCCACATTCATTGACCCTGCTTATTGGGATGCGAATATTGAAGTGAAAGGAAATACATTGGACCATAATGACCCATTCGACACTTCAACGATAACGAACTTTGCGAACGGATCTTCCCAATCTGCCAGTTTTTATAGTAACATAAATCTAACATCCGAGCATTCCCAACAGCAAAATTTATCATCAATTATTAATGGTTTATACCAAAGTGAAAACATGAACGTTGACTCGCCTACATCTACAAGCAAAGGTGCGATATCCAAGCAAAAGTTCAACGCCAACTACGAAGCTCGGCCTACCGCAGGAAGTGCAAAGAAGTGTTTGAATTATGAACCGACTGAATCTGTTTCGTTATCAAACGCATACTCATCATATGAAAATCAATCCCAGATATTCAGTGATGTATTGGAAACAAATTCAGTAGTTGCTCCGACTGTTGATGCGTCGATTTTATCAGATAGAATAAACGGGTTATCAGTAGACTGCTGTGGAGACTGTGCAAACTGAAAAGATTTACCAACTAGATCTTCCTATATCAACAAACAAATCTTTATCAGCAGAAAGCTGTCAATTTCCTTAGACATTAAATTAAAAAAATTAAATAAAGTCTATCATGAAGGGGAACTACTGGTTGGTGTGGTGCAAATTAATAGCTCCCCCGAATCTAAACATGAAGGCATAAGCCTGACTATGGAAGGCGTTGTGAATTTGCAATTAAGCAATAAGAACTTTGGAATTTTCGAAGCATTTTAAATTCAGTAAAACTAATTCAACTTTTAAATAATACACTAGAACAAAGTGCTCGAGATAAACTGTCATCAGGCTCGGAATTTCACTTTGAAATTCCTCTCTCTACGAATAAGGAACCAAAAATGTTGTATGAAGCGTATGTTATGTCAGAAACTAAGCCCAGAACTGCTGACTCAGGTATAACGAGAGATAAGAAACAGATTGGATTTCGTTTGCAATAGAATAATTCATAGTTGTGTTTATATTGAGAACAATTTTGAAGAATATTGAATTTCAGATATTATAGTTGTGTTTATATTGAATAATCAAATAATTCATAGTTGTGTTTATATTGAGAACAATTTTAAAGGATATTGAATTTCAAATTTGCCAAGAAATATTTTCTGATGCATCTAATCAGCAAGATGAATTTACTTTCATATCAATTACAGAAAAATAATAAGTCAGCATAAATATGTTATAAAAGAATCTGAACGAGAGAGAAGAGAGTTAGATAGAGTTTGATCAGTTGCGAGCGATATTAAAAATTAAAAACATTAGTGCTGGTAAATAAAAACAGTTAACCAAAGAATTAAACCCTGTGTTTGAATTAAACAGAGCACGGAAGCTCTGAAAATTTATTTTTTGTAAACTGTGGATAATAAAAACATAAGTGGCGCAGTCGGTGTCTCGCGGAGGGAGAAAGTATTCATAGATCTCCGAGTGACTTATAATTATTAAAAATAAAAGAATCTAACCACGAATCGGTTGACGTTCGAACGAAAATCGAACAATAAATAAAATTAATAAAACACAGTGACAATTAATGAACAAACATAAAATATCAAGGGTTTGCATTGCCCCGTAGGCTGAATTATAAGACGATTCGCCTCCTTGCTGTAACAAACAGACAAGGCTAATAACAGTTGACAGGAAGAGTTGCCCCTGTTCAACTAATCACAGAAGGCGGTGAGCAGTCATAACAGTTCAGGGGGTGGTTGAGTTAGGTAGCTACCTTTAGCAACGGCCGCCAGAGGCTGGAGACCCAGAACTGTTAATCAGGTAATTGTTTGTAACCAGAAGCACTAAAAAGAAAAAAAAAATGATCCCGTTCCACGAGTTACTAAGGGAAGCAAGGGCTATGCCTCCATTCGTGGGTGACAACACATTTCAATTACAAAATTATATAATGGAAGTCGAAACACTTTTACGATTGGTCCCGGAGGACGAAGGAATGGAATATTTCACGGAAATTCTCTTCTCAAAGCTACAGCCAGGAGAGTGGCAAACAGAACTTGGGGAAACGTGAAAGCAGCACTTATCTCAGCATTTGGAGTACAGGAATCATACCAACGGCTGAAGGAGCTAGCAGATCGTTATTACGAAAGAAATTATACAAAATTATACAATTACTTAACATACATTATAGATAAGTTAAATTTAAAATATACATTAGATGAAGAGAACCCAGATGAGTACAAACCAGAAAATAATGAAGCAAGTATTTTAGAGAAATTTTTATACAAAATACACAGATCAGATGCTATGTACCTGCGAACGAAAGGAGTCTCAACTTTGGACGAAGCATACAACGCACTTATACAGACAGGATATGATGAGAACTATTCCTCAAACAATACTAACAAACAAAACAGTAATAGAAATCAAAGGAATAATCAAAATAGGACAGAAAATAGAGAAGAAATTCTACATCAAGGATATAACCAACAGCAAGGAAATAGGGATAGTCATACATATAGGCAGAATAATAATTCCTTTAGATATCAACGTCGTGAAGACAACCAAAATCAATATTACAACCATAATAACTATAACCAGTATCAACCAAATCGATTCGGAAATAATAGGAATAATTATTATCAAAACAGAAACGAGCCAGAACCTATGTATACTAATCCTATAAGTGCAGAATCAAATTTTCAGGAATCAAATTTTCAGGAATCAAATTTTCAAGAATCAAACATTCAAGAACAAAATTTTCAGGAACGAGCCTCGGATACAATCTTCCAATAATTTATATTCATATTAATAAAATCAAAATTAAGGCCCTCATAGATTCAGGATCAACAATATCAGTTTTGAATTTAAACAAATTAGGTAACCATCCTGTGACAAAAGTAAATAATCAACAGTACAGAACAATTATGGGAACTCAAGCTATTCAGTATGAAACAATTACGAAAACACCACCAGAAATAGGAATAAGGAAGTTTATCATATGGAAATTAGCAAACTTAAACAACAATAGATTTGACGCAATAATTGGAACAAATATTTTAATTAATACTGGTACGAAGATAGATTTTAAGAATCAAGTGGTTCAATTTGGAAATAATACTATCCCATTTAAAACAAAAGGTGAAATCCCCTATAGCTACAATTATAATGAAATTCATATGATGCAACCAACTAATAATATAAATATCGACATGACTGATTTAAATACTGAAGAAAAAAGAGAACTAGAAAAACTCGTTAAACAAAATAGGAGTGTGTTCTACATGGAAGGTGATTGCTTATCAGCCACTACTTTAGTAGAACATGAAATAAAAACGACTACTGACGAGCCTATTTACTCAAAAATGTACAGGACTCCACAAATACACGACGATGAAATTAAACGACAGATCGGCGAAATGCTATCACAGGGGATAATTAGGGAGAGTACATCACCGTACAACTCACCAATTGTGGTAGTAGCAAAAAAGCCTGATAATTCAGGAAAGGCTAAATGGAGATTAGCAGTAGACTACCGAAAATTGAATTCAGTAACGGTTGATGATAGGTTCCCAATACCAAATATTGACGGTTTTTTGGAAAAATTGGGAAGAGCTCAATATTTTTCTACTTTGGATTTGGCAACGGGTTTTCACCAGATTCCAATGCGGAGATCTGACATAAAAAAGACAGCCTTTTCAACGTCAAGTGGTCATTATGAGTATACAAGAATGCAATTCGGGTTAAAAAATGCCCCTGCGACCTTCCAAAGACTTATAAATCAAGTATTGAAGGATTTAATCAATAAAATATGTGTCGTCTACTTGGATGATATTTTGGTTTTTGGTACATCCCTGGTGGAACACTTACAAAATTTACAAAGAGTATTTAATCGATTGAAAAATGCCAATCTCAAGGTACAAGTGGATAAATGCAATTTTCTAAAAAAGGAAACCCAATTTCTAGGTCACACAATCGGAACGGAAGGTATAAAACCAAATTCCGATAAAATCGAAAAAGTTCTTAAGGTCCAAATTCCTAAAACTGCAAAAGAAATTAAATCTTTTCTTGGGTTAACGTGCTACTATCGAAAGTTTATTAAAGACTATGCCAAGGTTGTCCAGCCGATGACAAAGTATCTAAAAAAGGATAAAAAGATCAACCTTAACGACAACGAATATGTCGGAGCTTTCGAAAAATTAAAAATCCTGTTAACCTCAGCACCCGTTCTCAAACATCCGAATTTTTCCCAGAAATTCAAAGTGACAACGGATGCAAGCAACTATGCCCTGGGAGCTGTATTGAGCCAAAATGGCCACCCAATATGTTACATAAGTAGAACATTAAATGAACATGAGCGAAGGTATGCAGTTATAGAAAAAGAAATGCTAGCAATAGTCTGGGCAGTAAATTATTTGAGACCCTACTTGCATGGAAGTGAATTCGATTTACACACAGACCATCAACCAATTAAATGGTTATACCAGAAATTTAAGGGTAAAGATAGAACACCTAGACTTCAAAGGTGGATATTAAAGTTGGGAGAAAACGACATAAAACTGGACTATATAAAGGGTATAGACAATATTCCTGCAGACTTCTTATCTAGACTTAAAGAATCAGGAGAAATCTATGTTATCCTTGACAAACATAAAAAAAAAGGAACATTGAAATAATATCCATTCAAAAATTACCTAATAGAGTTCAAGGAATACCACTACCCAGTAATTATTCAGATGAGGAACAAGAAATACAATTAGTACCTGAAGTTAAAATTATAAAAAGAAAACAAGAAAATAAAAACCCTCTCAATCCTTCTATAACAATCCATTCTCAAAACGAAAATTTTGGTGATCACATCCCGATAAAAGAGGACATTATTAATAAATACAAGCAGCAAATACTTTTAGTGGAAAATTAGAACAAAACATAAAATCAAAACATTTAATCGAAAACAAATTATCATTCCATGGGGCTCTCTTAATGATCAAATAGAACAATTAAAAGGAAGGCTAAGAGCTAGAAAAGTTGGAATATACAGCGAAGTTACGGACTCACAATATAATGACTTACAGCAATTGTTGATTGAATTGTTTGATAAAAGTAAAATAAGATTCATTAAAGTTGATAAAATGGTTAAAGAAATCGGAAACGAAACAGAGCTATTTGAAATAATTAAAAATTACCATGAAAAAGAAACAGAACATTCGTGAATCAATGAAAACTATGAAGGTCTCAAGAGAAAAATATATTACCCAAATCTGAAACAATACATAAACAGATTTATTAATGTATGCAACCAATGCAATCGTATGAAGGTGGATCGGAAACCAATTAGACCTCTGTTCGAATTTTCTCAAACTCCAAAAGATGTAACCGAGATCACATTTCTTACAGCAATAGATAAATTTTCAAAATTTGCAACAGTAGTCATCCTTAGTTCCAAAAACATGACAGACATGAGAGAAGGACTATTGAGTATACTTGCATTGATAGGAAGACCAAAACTAATCATAGGAGATGGAGACTTTAATTCGGTTTTGTTGAAGGAAATTCATGCCGCTAAGAACATAGAAGTTCATATAACAAAACCCCATTCACATACAGGAAACGGAGATATTGAAAGGTTTCTTGAGACAATTCAAGAAAAATTGAGAGTCGGCTGTAACCAAATAGTAAACCAAACTACAAAAGAAAAATTTTTTGAGGCAATAGAATTCTATAACAGGCAAATTCATTCAACAACAAAGCAAAGGCCCATAGATATCCAAACCGGTAAAATAGATAAAGAAACTGTCTTTAAATGCATAATACAAGCCAAAGAAAAAATGCTGGAGAAAGAAAATAATAAAAGAGAACCATATACAGAAGAAAGAAAAGAAATTTTTGTGAAAAACCCCAAAGCCAATAGACATAAGCTAGAACCCAAATTTAAGAAACAACTATATAATAACAATATAGCCAAGGTCAACATTAAGAGACCTAAAAAGAACGTTATTATTACAGATAAAGGACAACAAGCTAGTTCAAGTTTAATTGCTGAAAAAGAATCGTCGCAGACAACACTTAATCATGATCATCACGACAATAATTTATCTAATTTTCAACCCGTGTTAATATCGGCGACCTTGACCATTGAGGAAGTAAATACAAACATAGGATACACGGAAATAAAAATGGATCCAGTACAACTAGTTAACACAAAGAAATTTATAATACATAAAATTGACTTGACATACATAGAAACTGCTATAAATGAAATTAAAAAGACAAATTCTTTAGGTATACATGACCGTAGACAATGGACCTTAGCTCAAGAAATTGACGATTTGGAACATCAGCTGTATACACTACTTCCACATGAACACCAGCATCGACAAAACGAAAATTTATTGAATAACGAGCAATTTACCATGACCAAACTAAAAAATAAGTTAAATAAAGATATTATAGAAACAACTACAATAAGAAACCCAACAACAACAGATAAATTAAAGGCCCTTTGTAGCTCCGTTTTGGCAGCAAAATCAGGATTTAGGGAAATCTGTGAAGAAAGAACTAAGAAAAGATTGATTAATAAAAGAGGATTAATAGATCCTATAGGTAGTATATATAAATGGTTATTTGGAGTTATGGACGCAAATGACAGGCAAGATATTGAAGATCACCTTAAAACTATAGATAAAAATAACCACGAAACTATAGAGAAGATAAACCAGCAGATGGTTATTAATGATAGGTTAGAGAAAGAAATTAAAAAAGTTATAGAAACCATAAAAATAGATAGAGTAATCCTCGAAAAATCAGTAAATGACAGCAATAATAGGTGGAAAACAGAAGTTTCATACTTGGCATCCATCATAAACATACAAATAATTAAGGATGAATTAGAAATTGTTCAGGACAATCTCGTATCAGCTAGAACAGGAGTAATGAGTAGAAATATGTTAACAAAATAGGAAATAATTGATTATAAAATCGGTATAGAAAAGTTGAGGTTCCTCGAGTTAGCAGTAGCAATAAATAATAAAAACACAAAAGAATTACTATTTGTTATAAAAATCCCCCATGAAATTATAACACTTTTTAAATATATTGTAATGCCAATTCTAGACAGCAATCATTATCAAATTAATTTTAAACAAGAAACAATTGTAAACAAGTTGAGTAAGCAGGAGAGTGCTCCTACCAGAAGGTCTTTGTAAACATCCTAGGGTTAGAAGCAAGTTTTCTAATGGCGTGAATCGATAACTTGAATTATTCATCCAATACTTAGATATGAAATCGTTCAAATTTATACAAAAGATGCACAGTTTCTTTCATAAGCACAGTGCAGCTAGCTTAATTGATTTTTCTGAATGCTCGGCCGATGAACATGTTCAAGTTAAACACTATTCTTTAAATTTTCATGAAAATTGAAAGAAAATAAAAGTACCTAAGTCAATTTTAAATATATATAGGGTTTTCCAATAAGAGGTGTTATTTTGAATAGATGTTCTGATTTAACACCTTGCGACTTCTTCCTTTGGAGCCACGTGATAGAGAAGGCCTATGCCAATGGCCCAGTATCAATTCAAGATCTCAAAGATGAAATTCGTGCGGCTATCGAGGACATAGGGCAGCCAATTTGCGATTTGGTTATGGAAAATTTCATAAAGAGGATATGGTCCTGTAAGCGTGTCGTAGTGGTTATTTGCCCAATGTTACTTATTACTATTAACGGCATATCTTCTTCTTCATAATGAAATAAACATCCGATCATTTATATTAAAAAATGGTATTTTTCTTTCAATATCAAAATAACACCTTTTATTGGAAAACCCTATATGAACCATAAACACGTGTTATCGTTGTTGTAATTCCATATAATTGAAATGGCTATAACTCACTTGATTATGATTCGATCTCAATTAAGTTTTGTGAACATATATATCTTATGTCAGTCTATATAATCGCAAAATTTCAAGAAGTTTAAAGGTACCGTTTTGATTTTTTGGGCAAAAATGTAAAATCTACAAATCATACTATTATTAACAAAGTTGAGCGAATTTCGATTTCTAAGGTATTTGTTGCCCTTGTACTCATAAAGGCCGGCATTCGTGATAATTTTCAGATTTTTCGGCTGAAAGGTGTCCAATCGCGAGGGGGGGGGACACAAATTTTGCGTACATTTTGCCTTCCCGTGGACCCCCTAATTCATCAAATGATTTTTTTATTTCAGATTCTAAAAGTTCTAAACAAGACCTTTCATTTGAACCTTAGATTAAAAAAAATTTTTAAGGGTCAATTCGTTATTAGGGGGGACCCCCCTCAAACATTTTTAAAATATTTGTTGGTGCCTTAACTTTTGAGAGACCATCACTTCTGACCTTTTCACAAAGTTTGAGCATTCTAGCTTCTATAGTTTCTGAGGAAATCAGCTGTGACGCACGGACAGACGGACAGACGGACAGACGGACAGACGGACGGACGGACAGACGGACGGACAGACGGACAGACAGGTCGCGAAACTAGTAGGTCTTTGTAAAAATTTTTTTACAAAGACGTAAAAATAATAATCAAATATTTACATACAATAATGAAATTAACGTTAAAGATCTTAAACAAAGTCAATTATGCTTTTACACAAATGAAACATGTACTAAAATACAAAACACAAAGAACTCGATCCTTGAAGTAGAAACAGGAACCATATTAACTATTCAATCTAAATTAAAATGGAGTAATACTTGCGATGAAAGAAATCATGACATGGAAGGAAATTACGTATTTGTTTTCAATGATTGCTCAGTAACCATAAATAATATAACTTTTAATAACAAATTTCCAGAATACCGTACAAGAGTAATTATTCCAAGTTCTATTCCTATGAATTTGACAAATTTTGATAAACAAATTTCATGGCAAGAATTAAACGACTTTTACATTAATAACTTAAAAGAAATTAATGAAATAAAATATACAAAGCAGAAACATATTGTATCAAATATAATAACCACACTAATCATTGTGATCGTACTCATCTTTTTGTTTATATATCTATATTGCAAAAGAAATAATATTAACATTAAATTCAATAGAAAAAATAAATTCGAGGACGAATTTGTACTTAAGGGGAGTGATGTTATGTCAGAAACTAAGCCCAGAACTGCTGACTCAGGTATAAAGAAAGATAAGAAACAGATTGGATTTCGTTTGCAATAGAATAATTCATAGTTGTGTTTATATTGAGAACAATTTTAAAGGATATTGAATTTCAAATTTGCCAAGAAATATTTTCTGATCCATCTAATCAGCAAGATGAATTTACTTTCATATCAATTACAGAAAAATAATAAGTCAGCATAAATATGTTATTCAAGAATCTGAACGAGAGAGAAGAGAGTTAGTTAGAGTTTGATCGGTTGCGAGCGATATTAAAAATTAAAAACATTAGTGCTGGTAAATAAAAACAGTTAACCAAAGAATAAAACCCTGTGTTTGAATTAAACAGAGCGCGGAAGCTCTGAAAATTTATTTTTTGTAAACTGTGGATAATAAAAACATAAGTCGTATCACGGTGTTTGTGATTATAAATTATCAGCTGAAATGTGAAGTTAAAAGAAATTTCCTTGCTAAGACAGTTCACAAGGCTCAACAATTTTGTATACAATACAAACTGGAGAAGGAGACGGTCGCTAGTACGGAAGTAAATTTTAGTATTAGTCCTGAAACGCTACAAAAGACGGCAAAGGAGAGGATATCTATACCGAGATTTTTGATTACTGGAAAGCTGGATTACTGGAAAGCTGGATGATGGCAATGTTTGCCCAAAAGTGCAAAACATATTTTTATGATATTTCCGCGATTATTTACATGTCCAACACTAATAACGAAAAATTTTAAAGTTGAATTCGAAGTCAATTTAGTGATTGTATTCAAGGACGATTATTTGGTCACGGAAAACTTACAAATTGTATTGAACAGATTTAATTTAAAGCTACACTGAAAGTAATCAAACGCAACGCTAAGAGAAAAACTAATTCGAAGAATTGCTTTAAGCAGACATCATTGGAATTCACTACTAAAGTTATTTTCGTGAAAGACAGCATTTCCATTCAAAATTAGTTTAAGAAAACATTCAACATACTAAACTCGAATCAAATCAAATCAAGTAAACAAGCACCACTGACAGGCCAAACTGTCAGTGAATTATGTTCAGCTGATTCAGCCGCACTTGGAGTGCTCGCCACCAGAGGGAGCGGAGCCCGGCGGCAGAAAGGAATTACCCCGCCGAAGAGGTGGATAACCGAAGAGCGGAACAATAGCCGTTAGGAGGAGGCTATAAAACCGCGCGAAGAATGACGCGCCTCCTCTTTTTCCTTTCTTTTCGTGTGCGACAAAGCAGCTGAGAAATAGCAACAAGTGCGGAGGTAATTTGACGTGCAGCGGAAATCATCAGTGTACGACAGCCGAATCAGCAGTTGCGGAAGAAAAGGGAATTTGAGATCCAAGCGAAGGGAGATTAAGATCGAAACGACGAGCAAAGCCCAGACGTTGGAGGAAAGACTACAAAGTGCACCAACGGATACAATCATCGAAGGGGCCCCTTGTAGGTACACAGTAGAAGTAATTTTTCTTGTTGATTTCAGTGTATCAGATGTTAACTTATATTGAATTTATGAATTGGAGTATATGTTTTGTAAATTTTAAAAAGTCGTATTTTCATTGAAACGAATTAACGCTTTGTGGAAGAAATTTACGTCTTTAGGACAAGAACGGTGAAGATCTTTTTCTTAGATTACGGATTGTAACGAGTGCGGCTTGAAAGGCAAGTCGAAGTAATACAAAGTGTATTAAAAGTGAGTGAGGCTAGTGATATCGAAAATAGAGTGTTCCAGGGTGGTGTAGTGGTCCCGGCGAAGGTTAGTGCTAGGAAGAAGTAGAGGAGTACGGTTGTGCAGGTGTAGAGTTGGAGTGAAAGCCAGTGTGTGCTTGATAGATAGGGTTTCAGCCGAATAGCGTCGTGATTAATCCGGCTAGCCGCATTCTTGCTTGGCGGCTAAGTGGGGCCTTGAGGGACAAGCGAGTGGCACCCCACGCCCGTCTCCGGATGAGCTAACCGGGTCCATAAGCCCCGCCGGAGCACCCCAATTTCCCTGAGGGCCATAGTGGCTCTCGTGGAGTAAAAAGTGGGTGTAACAAGCTGCTTTGTCAACCAAAGCTGTGGAATTTTTCCACTTTCGGTATCCAGTATAATAATACTAGTGCGTTGGGTCTATTGTTGATTGTTTTTCTGATTTGTTCTGTAATGAGTTGTTTATGATCTCGTTTATTGTATTTTTGGAGTCAGTGAAAATGGTTATGGTCTTGGTGGGTTCAACATCCGCATTGTTTATAGCTTCCTGGACTGCTTTTAGTTCTGCATTTGCTGCTGTAGAGTCTGTGTTCAGGCAGTATTTTAGTGTCTTTTTGGAGTTATAGCAGTGTATGGCAAAACCAGTGCCTAGTCTGTTTTTTGCCGAATCCGTAAAATATATCTTAGCTTGGTTACCCATGAGATTTTGTAGTACTGCTTCAATCGACTTGTTGAAGTTTTCGTAGTTTATTTTCTTGAAGTTGTTGGGGATGTTGTGCATAAAACTATTGGTTTGAAATTGTATGGTGTGTGGTTTTGGTACTGCAGAGCCCACACAGGTGTTGTTGTAGATGTCGACATGTTTTTTGTAAACTGTGGCATAGTTCGAGTTTTTTTGGTTTTCCGATATCATTTCTTTGAAATCTTGGCGGAATGTGTTTTTTCCTATTTGTTTGGCGAGGAGTTGCTCAGCTCTTAGTCTAGCTGGTAATTCTTTAGCTAGAGCAAGCACTAGTATATTTGGAGCAGTTGTAGGTACCCCGAGACATCGTTTTATGGCTTTGGCTTTCAGGCTGTCTATTTTGTTTAGAAAATAATTTGGAGCATGAACAATGTTTGTTAGATTGCTTTCTATTACCGGTCTTATTAGAGACTTAAAGGTGTTTAATGCCTTTTTGGGGGTAAGGCCATGTTTGGGGGAGCTGATTTTGAACGCTATGTTGATTGTTTTATTTGCTTTACTTAGGGACTTGTTGTAGAATTCATTGAAGTGATTTTGGTGGCTAAAGTTTCTGCCTAGGAAAGTGAAATTTTTTACCCAATCTAGTTGTTTGTTTCCATATTTTATTTTGTTGGGGTGGTTTTTGTTTGTGTAGAATTCTATGGCTTGCAATTTTTCCAAGTTCAATGGGAGGTTTAGCCTGTTGCATAGTTCTGTGAGCTTGTTGAATTTTGTTTGTAGATTATTAAGATTGTTTCCATATTTTATTTTGTTGGGGTGGTTTTTGTTTGTGTAGAATTCTATGGCTTGCGATTTTTCCAAGTTCAATGGGAGGTTTAGCCTGTTGCATAGTTCTGTGAGCTTGTTGAATTTTGTTTGTAGATTATTAAGATTGTAGGGTCTGTTTTTTCCTTTGCTTATGATTAGAAAGTCATCAGCAAATCGGATGAGTGTAGTTTGACTGTCAGTGATTTTGTGGAGGCTAGCTGTGTAGAGATTAAGGAGGAGCGGACTTAGTACGTCCCCTTGCGGAAGTCCATTGTTAATTTCGGTCGAATCCTTGCTTAGATGTAATTTCCTGTACATCAGGAAGTTTAAGATCCACGAGAAATAATCATTCTTGATGTTGAAGTTGGACATGATTTTGAAGAGTTCCGGAATATTTACTCTCTCATACGCACTAGAAATATCACAGTTGATAATCATGATGTTTTTTGCTTTCTTATCTTTGTTGAGGAGGTGGATTACAGTGTTTATGCACGAGATTGCCGACTTTCCTTTTCTATAAGCAAAACAGAAATTGCTTAAAATGTTTTGGTATTCAATGTCACTAGCAATCCTTTTTTTTATTAGGCAGTTAATTATTTTCAGCGGGATGCTTATAAGAGAGATAGGTCTATAGCTTTCTATTTTGTGCAATGGTTTGTTTTTCTTGGGGATAGGTACGATTTTGATGTCTCTTAGCTCATTATGTATGTTGTTATTTTTGAAGCTATCTGTAATGAATCATGCGATGCCTCTGGCGACCACTACTAACACACTTTGCTGCCAGGTGGCTTGTCATTTCAAGTTGGTTGTGACGAGTGCACATCCCACGTCAATTTTGTCGTGGGATGTCAAGAAGATTTGACAGCCACATGGCAGGAAAGTGTGGAAGTAGTGGCCGTCACTCAGGAAGAAGTCCCGGAGGGTGCCAACAAGCAGCAAAAAGGCTTAAAATTAACAGGAAGAAGAACTTTCCCACAAATTGGTCATCACAGATATTCATCGACTATTCAAAAGTAGTAAATGTATCAGAAATTGGAATTGGTAAGTCGGCGAATGCAAAGTTTGTTTTTCCGCTTCGAGTTAAAATAACGTTTTGTGATGTTTAGACTAACCGCGGATATCATCAATCAATCCATGCAGAGAACGGAACCAGATCTACGAGGATACAAAACACCGCCAATAGAAAATTTGGGAGCTACACTGGACCAATTCGATACAATAGACTTCTCTGATTATGATCTACGCAAACGTGATGGATGTCCGTATTTGCCTAGATTAAAGTACCTGCTATGAAACAACAACCGGATAATACGAATGGGCGATTGCTTGCATGAATTTATCCCCAATTTGGAGTCAGTAGTTCTTGCTGGGAGCAATATTCAGGAGTTGAGCGATTTAGAACCACCCACGCACCTCAAAGAGCTGGAAACATTGTGCTTGCTTGTAAACCCCGTATCTGCAAGGCCATATTGCAGTGAGTATGTTGCATCAAGTTAAATTCGATCCATTCTGAAGGTACTACTATGATTAAAACAAAAATAACAAACAAAATAAACAAAAATATTCATAACCTCAATATAAACGATATTGGGGAAATCTTGATAAAGCAAGAAAACACGGGATTTATAAAGAGAAAGCAAAGGCAACAAAGTTCCAATTCATTTTAAGTAAATTAAACTTATTTACGAGACAGACAGAAAGCATTGATTGCAGTTATATGTTTTTTCCTCATTTTTTAGTTTTCAAATACACCATTAACAATTTTTCCACTTCCATTGGGTACAGTAAAGAGAGGAAAAGTAATTATGAAAATTATCACCGGAGAAAAGACAAAGTCGAACAAAAAAATGAGTAAAAAAATTGAGGAAATAAATATAAATCGCAAATTAAGAGAAAATATAACGATGAAGACTTGTAACCCTATTGTCGTACATTTATAAAGTAAAAATAAAAAATTAGTTTGAAGGAAACAACAAAAAGATGAAAGCAAAACAAAAAACAGAAACCTATTAACTACAAACTAGTTCTTGTCAATAAATCAAAGTAATTGTAATGATTTTTTTTTTGCCCGTGTAGGACACGGGTGCCGATGGTCTGGCACAAGTGTCAGCGAGCTATAAACAACACCGAGCTCAGCTAACTAGCTTCGCTGAACGACCGCGTACGCGTGCTTGACAACTAGCATTTGCGGGCTCATATGAGGGGAGTTCTTGTCGAGCCACGAAGCTACACTACAAAATACTTATCACGCGTACTCTACTCTACAAGACGCACCGATCAATTTTTATTGTCTTTAGAAAAGTTCCATTAGGTATCAATTAAGCTACTCCACAGTAATTCAATATTTTTTGCCTCGTTAAAGTTAGCGGATACGGAGGCTTAAGACAAACGCAAACATTACACAAAAAGCAACCGTTACTTTTACAGAAGAAGGTCGTTGCATTAAAAGGGGAATGTCAAACCTAAAGATGTTAAAGTGGCTGAAGTGAACCACTCATCTCTGCCTAAAGGGTGGAACTTGACGGATGCAGTTTACTTTACACTAGTAAAACAACAAACTAAGCAGTTTCGACGGGGTGACCACCTTATCTCTTCAGGAGCAGCCACTCCTGATCACCACGGGGCTGCTCGACTGCTTATGTTTATTACAGGACAGTCTCTTCGATGCCGACCCAGACATGGAGAGACTGAAGGGTTTCGCTCTTCGCTAGTAAAGAAACAATTGTTTCCGCAGTGGAGAGATAGTTGTTATAATTTTAGGCCCCTCTCTTTGAATGCAAGTCCCTGTCTTCAACGAAAGTATGCTAATAAAAACCGCTAACCAATCATAAAAACAAATCGGGTGTCGGTCAGGACTAATTGATGATGCGGATTTTATCACTGCCGGTCATCAGATTCTCTCCCAGCAAAAAATGACGCAACTCCAAGTAGTGTATTTGAAAACCCCTGGCACTATCAGTTTGTTCAAAATTAGAACTGTCCGACTACAAACTTTATAAAAATGTGCAAACCTTTCTTTTGGTAACATTAAGGGAAGAACTACTCTATAACATCATCGGCATGTTCAGGCGGCAGAGCCACCACAAACGAAGAACTCCAGAAGATGCTATAGACCTTATTATATCGAAGACAAGACAAACAACAACAAAAGAAAGTTTATCGGTGACTCTATCTTTACTTTACGGAACCCTCCAAAGTATGCTACGTTAATATCAAATGGTGAGGGTGACAATAAAAATTGAATCGGTTCATCTGCCGACAGCAAAATTAACAAGTTGGGTAAACAGACCTACGCTCATGTCAGAAGGGTTTTGTATTCAATTTACATAATGCAGTCACCAGATCGAATCAAATCAAGAAAAATGTCAAAGACGATTTTATTGGAGAAAATATGAAATACGAAGATCATACTATTATTAACAAAGTTGAACGAATTTCAACTTCTGAGGTTTTCAGAATTGTTATACTCATAAATATCTCCCTTGATAATTATTTTAGATGTCCATCCGCGACGGAGGAAACACATATTTCATGTATTTCCCCCCCTGTGCCCCCACTGAAGCAAAAACTGACAGTTTAACAACTGTTTTGAAAAGCTCCCATGAAAACTTTTATTTCATACTCATATCGGCTACGTTTGATGAATTTTTTTTTCAGGGGCCACTCTCCTGTACTGTTATCATCGATTAATGGCCAATTTTTTCGAATCCTAGAATGATTACAAAACCCTTTTGCTAGGAGCTCTCTCCCACCTCCTTGACTTGTTTCACTTATGAGAATTAATTGTAGGTACTTATCTTCAGTCATTCATTAAATTGAATCAGTGTTCAAAGCATGCACCTTAAACGTTGAAGTTGGGAAAAAATAACTCAAAATTATTCAATCTTCGCATTTAAAACAGCCACTATTTTGTTTTACGGTTACTGATACCAATAGCTGAACCGATTCTCAAAGCTATTCATGACACCTATCATTCCTGAAATTTTCATGCATATCCTAGCAAAACTGTAGTGTCTGAGTCGGTAAAAAGCGCGTGTTGTTCCATAGCCATATGTTGCCATAGTAATAAATGCAGCGCATATTGTTCCATAGTAATACAGGAAAATTCAAACCGGTATAACTTCGCTAAATAGGATTCAATCTTTATGAAACTTGCAGGGTAAATCAATCTTATAAATAGTCATCTGCGTATTGAATTTCATTGAGTTTAAGGGCACTTTGAAGATTTTATTCAAGAAAACATAAAATCGATAAATCATACTATTACTAACAAAGTTGAGTAAATTTTGACTTCTCACGTATTTGTTGTTGTTGTACTCACCAAGACCTACATTCTTGATTTATTTCAGATTTTTCGGATCACAGGTGTCCAATCGCGAGGGGGGGGACACAAATTTTTCGTGTATTTCCGCTCCCTGTGCGCCCCTCGAAGCAAATTTTGCCAAACGAAGACCTGTTTTGAAAAGTTCTCATCAAGACCTTTCATTTGATATCCATATCGGCTACCTTCAATGAAATTTTTTTTTGGGGGGTCACTCCCCTACATGGGGAGACCCCCCTTAAATACCTTATAAAATTTTTTAGTAGTTGAACTTTGAAGAGGTCACCACCTTTCACCTACACACAAAATTTGATGTTTCTAGCTCAAGTAGTTTCCGAGAAAAACTGCTGTGACACACGGACGGACGGACGGACGGACGGACGGACGGACGGACGGATGGACGGACAGACAGACAGACGGACAGACAGGACGCGATTTTAGAAGGGTTTTGTAAAATGAACTCGAAGGAGAGTGATGTTGTTTCCCCTCCGGGCCCCACGTTGGGCGCCATTGTAATGATTTTATGTCTACTTGCGAACGGAGAACCGACCTCTCATCGGTTCTAGACGTTAAGTCTGAGTAGTGCCAACGGCTGGTACCAACCGGTCAACCAATCCGTGCACCGTAACCCATTCACGCGGTGGCTGCTTGTCGGCCAGCTAGATCGGGGGGGTTTCGCGTCGCGCGCGGTACGCGGTACCTTTGTTGTTTTGCCGTTTTATTAGCGTAGCGTTCGTCGGGTTGAATTAGCGTAGCCTATTTTTCGGTACCGCGTCGGAAATTCGGGAACGCGAAGTAAAAATTCGATTTTTGTCCTGGACTGAGTAAATGAAGAAATACGGAGTAACATAAAGTAGGTTTCCTCTCCGTATGGTTTTGTTTTGTGACGCGTTTGAAAACGGGCATGTATTGGTGGCCGAATATTGTAAATGAGCGTAACCCATTCGGAGACCCGCGACCGAAACCCTCTCCGATCTAGCTGGCCGACAAGCAGCCACCGCGTGAATGGGTTACGGTGCACGGATTGGTTGACCGGTTGGTACCATCCGTTGGCACTACTCAGACTTAACGTCTAGAACCGATGAGAGGTCAGTTCCTCGTTCGCACGTAGACATAAAATCATTACATATCCTTTATAGAGTTAAGCAGTGCTGATTTATTGTAATGGTTTAGGGAGTTTATAATATTTTAATCAATTGCATCCAGACCCGGAGATGATCTTTTTTTGCGTTTGTCTAGTACTGTGAGCAGTTCGTGTATTTTAAAGGGTTCAGCTGGTTCTATGTTGTTTGGCATGTAGGGAGTCCAGTTAGTATTTAGCGCCTGGTGTTTATTTTTTATTATTTTGAGATAGGCTTTATTGTTTTCTGTGTCCCATTGCGATCTCGGGTTGTTGTTGTTGTTTTTTTTGACTGCATTGACTAGATCCCAAAAATGTTTTATATCTCCACTTTGGTTTATTTCATTGATTTTTTGATCCCACAGTTCTCTTTTTGCGTTAGTTACAGTTTCTCTTCATTTATTTTGTATTTCAAGAAATTTTGCTTCATTTTCGTTACTTTTCATTTTTCGGAAATTTGTCCAGGTTTTCGTTTTTTTCCTGCATAGGATGTTTATCTCTTTTGACCACCATGGTTTTGGACTGTGTTTGAATTTCTTGGCGCTTATCTGGTTGCTTTTGATTAGCTCATTGATTTTCTACATATTTTCTTCAAGATCGTTAGTGAAGTTGATCGTGTTGATGTCCTCCATGATTTTCTTTCTGTTTGGTGTTCGTCTTTTCTTTTGGTTCCAGTTTTCAACCTGCAGTGTGAATTCAATGGGGACGTGCTCACTCTTGCCTATTTTGTATTTTTTAGTGTTCCATTCCTTCCAGTAGTTTAAATTATTTGTTAGGGTGATGTCTGGGGCTGACATTTGAGTGGTCTGTTGATTGGTTTTCCTAAAGAAGGTGAACGTGCCTGTGCCAATTTATATTTGTATAGCACGGATTTAAGGATGTTTCCTTTTGCATTATTTGTTTTGTCGCCCCAGTCTTTGTGCCTTGCATTGAAGTCTCCTCCAATTATGCAGAGATTTTTGTCGTGAACCACTTTTATAATTTGATGTATTTGTTCTTTGAAAGTTGTGCTTCTTAGGTCAGGGGGAAAATAGCACGCGCAAATGTTTATGTTTGGTTTTTGATTTGTTGTGGTGATTACTATTGCTTCAATGTCACTGTTACTTAACGGTATTTCTTTAAATTTTATTTTGTTATTAATTACTATGGAGACTCCCCCTCCTTCTTTCTCTGTTCTTATTTTGTTAATTAGTTGGTGGTTTTTGATTTTTAATATAGGTGATTTTTTTGTTAGGAGTGTTTCTTGTATAAGTGCAATGTCTATCTTGTTTTTGTACATAATGTACTCTAGTGTATCTTTATTTTTGGAAATGCTTTGTATGTTGTACTGTAGAAATTTAATATTTTTGATATCTTTCATGTCGTTAAGTGTTGTTATTTGTCAGCCAGTCTGTGTATTGTAAGTTGTTTGTATTATGTCTTTTCTGACAGTGGTTTGTAAGTGTTTGTGTTGTTTCCTGTATTAAGTTTGCATCTATTTGTAAGTATTTGGTGTTGGTTTGGTTTTTACAATTATTGTTTAGTAGATTTATTAATTTTTCTATTGGTGTGACTTGGTTTGCTGTTTTGAAGATGTTTTCTGCTAGATTGTTTTTCTCCATAAGCGTATTGTTAGACTGTAGTAGTAGATGGCTACTCATTGGAAAGTTTGTTGTATAATTGGTTGCTCTTGTGTTTCGTGTTTTTGTAGTTTTTGTGTATGGTTTATTTAGCATTAATTTATTTATTGTATTGTTAGAGTTTCTGTTGTTTGTAACTTTTGTTTTTGAAAGTAGTGGGAATGCTGTATCTATGAATTCATTGTCCTTCAGCAGTTCGAATTGGTTGTCGTTATTCAGGATGTTTCTGGCTTCTTTTAGTGTTACATTTCTAATGGAACAAACTTTCATCTCCATGTCATAGTTTATCCATTTGGGGCAGGTTTTGTCCATGGCGCTGTGGTTTAGGTCTCCACATAAGAAACATTTCGCATTTTTGCACTCTTTGTCAAGACATTCCTTGTCCCCGCATTTTCGACATATTTTGTTTTCTCCTTGAAATTCCTTGCAGAAGTATTGCGTGTGTCCAAGTCTGAGGCATTTCACGCATTGTTTTGTCCTGAGGTAGTAGTATTCTACAGGCATGTTCAGATATTCTAATCTGACTTCGTCCGGCAGTTCTCTCCTGAAAATGAAATCTTCACTGTTTGTGTTGGTATCTATGAAGTTTTCTCTGTTTTCCGGATCTCTTCTTTTTATCCTGTAAACGTTCACAATTTTGATGTTCTTTTGTTGCATTCCATGTGAGTTGCTTGGTATTCCATTTTTGCCAATCTCTTCTTCTGTGATGTTTAGTAGAACTCCTTTGATTATGCCATGTCTCATTATAAAGTTGTTACGGATGAATGCTCTTACACCAAAGTTTTTAAGGTTTTCGTTCATGACTACCTCATTGGCATCTTCAGGTTTGTTGAACAATAGTTTGATCCTGTTGTACCCTACCTGTTTAATGTCCTTGATGTTCTTTAAGTTCATGTTTTTGTTCATGGAGTAGAATGCCATTGGAGTGAGTCTCATTTTTTCATTAGCTTTTTCTTTGGATAGGTCCATAAGTACGAAGAATTTTTTACTGTTGTCGTTCTTATCATATTTGTTGATGTTCTTCCCAGTTCTCGCTGGCTCGGTGTTTTGATTTACATTGTCCTTTAATTAAGTCATGTGATCCTTTAGAACCTGGGTTATTGTATTATTGTGTTTGATCGTCTTGTTTAATGTATCCGACATGAACTTTTCAATGTCCTCCATCGGCGTTGACATAGTTGGTGTTTTTTCTGTTAATTCCTTTGTCTCATTGTTATTAGGCGTGCTAGACGTTTTACCGTTAGCAAAACCACTCGTTTTTAGGGTTTTATAAATAATTTTACAAAACCCTATTGGAATCGCGTCCTGTCTGTCCGTCTGTCCATCTGTCCGTCTGTCCGTCTGTCTGTCCGTCCGTGTGTCACAGCAGTTTTTTTCGGAAACTACTTAAGCTAGCAACATCAAATTTTGTATGTAGGTGTAAAGTGGTGCTATCTTCAAAATCCAATTACAAAAAAAAATTTATAAGGTATTTAAGGGGGGTCTCCCCATATAAGGGAGTGACCTCCCGAAAAAAAATTTCATCAAAGGTAGCCAATATGGGTATCAAATGAAAGGTCTTGATGAGAACTTTACAAAACAGGTCTTAGTTTGGCAAAGTTCGCTTCGAGGGGCGCACAGGGAGGGGAAATACACGAAAAATTTGTGTCCCCCCCCTCTCGCGATTGGACACCTGTGATCGGAAAAATCTGGAAAAAATCAGGAGTCTTGGCCTTGCTGAGTACAACAACAACAAATACGTTAGAAGTCGCAATTCACTCAACTTTGTTAGTAATAGTATGATTTATCGATTTGATGTTTTCTTGAATAAAATCTTAATGGTACCCTTAAATTTTAAACAGATGAAAATTTGTTAGATGGATCTATCCTGAAAGTTTCATAAAGATTGAATTATATTTAGCGAAGTTATAGCGGTTTGAATTTTCCTGTATTACTATGGAACAATATGGGCTGCATTTATTACTATGGCAACATATGGCTATGGAACAACATGCGCTTTTTTCCGACTCAGACACACTGCATGAAAATTTCAGGAATGATAGGTGTCATGTGGATCTGTGAGAATCGGTTCAGCTAGTGGTATCAGTAATCGTAAACAAAATAGTGGCTGTTTTAAATGCGAAGATTGAATAATTTTGAGTTATTTTTTCCCAACTTCAACGTTTAAGGTGCATGCTTTGAACACTTGATTCAATTCAACGAATGACTGAAGATGAGTACCTACAATTAATGCTCATAAGTGAAACAAGTCAAGGAGGTGGGAGTGAGCCCCTAGCAAAAGGGTTTTGTAACCATTCTAGGAATCGAAAATATTGGCCATGAATCGATGATAACAGTACAGGAGAGTGGCCCCTGAAAAAAATTCATCAAACGTAGCCGATATGAGTATGAAATGAAAGTTTTCATGGGAGCTTTTCAAAACAGTTGTTAAACTGTCAGTTTTTGCTTCAGTGGGGGCACAGGGGGGAAATACATGAAAAATGTGTTTCCCCCGTCGCGAATGGACATCTGAAATAATTATCAAGGCAGATATTTATGAGTATAACAATACCAAAAACCTCAGAAGTCGAAATTCGTTCAACTTTGTTAATAATAGTATGATCTTCGAATTTCACGTTTTCTCCAATAAAATTGTCTTTGACATTTATCTTGGTTAGATTCGATCTGGTGACTGCATTTTGTAAATTGAATACAAAACCCTTCTGACATGAGCGTAGGTCTGTTTACCCAACTTGTTTCCGCTTCAGCAGTGTCCATTGGTTCATTGTAATTACCGTTAGGGTTTGCGTTGAGGCTATTGACCTTACACGTGGAGTCTCCTTTAATGTTTCTTTTCACCCTTTTTGCGTCTTTTTCCTCATTGATTTTTCTTAAAGTAGTATCTTTTCTTCCCCCAGGGTCGGGGGAGACCTTCTTTTTATTAGATTGAACTTCCATTATAACATTAAGTGAAAACTCTTACCTGTGACGTACAAACTCTAAGGAACTGGTTTTGATTTTACTTGGCTTTACTTTAAATGAATAATTATATCTCACTGTACTAAAATATTAATTGTTAGGGGGATTAACCAACCCTATTAGACTTTATTTATACTTGCAAAAGTGAAAGGATTTTGTTTTACTCAAAAATGTGATTTTTAGAATTTATACGTTAAACTTTCCTTTGCAACCACTCACTACACTCACAGCACATTCTGAAGGTTGGATGGGAAGTGCTTCCAGGCCTCAATCCTTTTGAGGTAATTTTACATGACTTTTCGGCACATTTTCGGCAATATCTCGGCCATAACTTCACGAATATTGGTTTTCAACTGCTCAAGATTTTGAGGATTGATCGCGTAAATACGATCGTTCGCATAGCCTCATAAAAAGAAATCCAAAGTTGTTAGGTCGCAGGATCTTGCGGGCCAATTGACGTCACTCGATCTCGAAATTACGCGTCCTGGAAATTTCTCTTCCAAAAATGCTCGATTAGCCTGTGTTGTGTGGCTTGTGGCCCCATTCTGTTGGAGCTACATGTTCTCCAGATCATAATCTTCAATTTCTCTCCACAAATAATCGGTTAACATTCGTCCATAGCGGTCGGAATTGACAGTAATGGCTCTTCCTTGATCGTTTTCAAAAAATACGGGCCAATAACTCCACCAGACCATAATGCACTCCAAACGGTCACTTTTCCGGATGTAAAGGCCTTTCTGCGATCACCTGAGGATTTTGAGAGCCCCATTGGCGGCAATTCTGTTTATTGACCTAACCACTGATCAAAAAATGAACCTCATCACTAAACAAAATTTTGTTCGAAAAATCGTTATCAATAGCTTGTTGTTCAATCACCCGATTTGCATACATTCTGCGTTGCGTATGGTCTTGAGGCTTAAGTTCTTGAGTGAGTTGGATTTTGTATGGATGGAGATGCAAATCCAAATGCAAAATCCGCCGAAACGAGCCATAAGGTAAGCCCAAATGTTGAGCACGTCGAGGAATCGACAAATTTGGGTATTTCTCCACACTTTGAGCAACGACAGCGATATTTTCAGCAGAACGAATGTTGCGATGAAGCACAAGCCTGGCAATATCAATAACCGATCCAGTCTCTTCAAATTTTCTCACTGTGTTCGAAATTGTTTGCTGTGTAGGTCGATTATGTCGACCGTAATCTGCTCGTAAGGCCCTAAATGTTGATACAGCAGAATCACTATTTTTAAAATAAAATTCAATAATTTTAACGCATTTTTTGACTGTTAAACGATCCATATTTCTAAATGGCAAACTTTCGTCTAAAAAAAACATGCTTTAGATGACATTTTGTTTTGACAAATGTCAAAAGGCAGGGTTATACTTTTCCAATCATGAAATGGATAACCCTGTACATAACAGAAGAATGAAGAATAACTTATTAGCAATACGCGCCGAAATGAAGTCATCATTTACCCAAAGTTGCAGAGATGTTGTAATGTGACGCCTACGCCCGTAAATCGGAGTGATTCCGATCCCGAACCCTGGCACCCGGCCAGAGATGTATGACTTCGAAATGCAAGCAGACTTTATCTTTCGTGCAGCCAGCATTGCGCCGAAAATATTTTTTCTTCAAATATTTATATTTGTGGAGAAATATTTTCTGTCAATGTGAGCCGCTGAAGTAAAACTCTGACACATTTCGAAGCATATCTATCTGGCAATGCCTCCCACAGTTGCCATCCAAATGTCAAAGAGGCAGAAGGTGTTCGCGGTTAACTGTCCGATGAGTGAGAGTGTGCTTAAAGTGTTAAAATGGTTTTATTTTGACACTGGTTTTAGAATTCGTACATAATGATTAAACAATCGAGTTTGACTACAAAAAAAATCATAAATGAAATTGTGTATGATAGAAAATATAAGTAAAGATTGAGTTTTAGATAAAAAAATTTTCTAGATATGAAGTAGATTAGACAACTAACGGGACTTTATGAGGTAAAAGTCTCGCGAGGGTTAGCGGATTAGCGGTAAGTCCGAAGAAAATTTGCGTGGCGTGAATATATAACGCAATATAAATTTATTTCCAGGAGAGGGTGAATCTTGTTGGAATTTCAAGTCATTTTAATTAGGAATATCGACTTATTCGGCTTTTAATGCTTCTATACAGCTGAACCGAAATCAAACTATAGCAGCTGGGTCGGAGATGTCAGACAAGAAAGGGAGAACAATACTTCGCCCATAGCGAGCGATATTAGAAATTTCAGCGGTGGCGGAGAGAAAAAAGTCAATTCTGATAAGTGGTCACTTTTGACCAAAAAAAAAAGGAGTGAAGTTAAAGCGATCTCGAGGTATGTAAAGCTTGTTGTTCTTGGCTATAACAAAAGAACGAGGGAATCAGGATCAGATCCAGGCCAGCTCCTAGATTTGTGTTGGATAGTTTATCTGGGAGTTGAAATGGTTTGGGGGAGGAATATGACAATAAAGGAGTGAATTTATAATTTTTCTCACCCCGGGATGAATTGGATGATGGGAAAAGTTTGATTGGAAAGAGGGATAATTCGATTGGGAGCTTTAATACAAGTTTATAAGAGCATCCTTAAATTTAAATTGCATTCATAGCATTTGTTACATTGGGAATTGAACGGTTTGGGGAGGAATATTTGAGATGAATAAAATCCTAGTTCCTACCTTCTTGAGATGAAGGTAATGATGTACAAAATTTGATGCAAGGAAGGATAATAAGAGGATTGCGAGTCCTGTGACCACGAAGTCTTAAACTTAAATTTAATTTAGAGCTCTTTTAACACTATAATTAACGGTTTCAAGTTGAATTATTTTTTTGCTTTTTACTAAATTTTGCATTGAGTCAGAATTAATTTTCTAAATAAGTTTTTTTATATAGCGGATTTCCTTTTTAATCAATTCCAAAAGGATTTATTTTTGTTTGTAAAGTTTTGATGGTGGTTTTCCACAAGAATCGAGTTTTATCTGTATATTTATAAATTCATGGCATTTTAATTTCGAATTAAAATAAAATTGAACTTTCTCCCTGTTAATAAATTTACTTAATTGAATTGATGGCGATTCCGTTCAATGATATTTAAACTCATTCCGTTATTATTGGAAGAAAAGTAATTTGAATGCAAAACTCAATAAAAATCGTTGAAATTTAGCAAGTTAGCGCGTAAATGTGATTAACAATTTGTCAGAATTAAAACAAGGATATGATTTAAATGAAAAACAAGGACTGCACTTCAACTGACAGAAATCCGATTGAATTCTTTGAATTTATCAAGATCACAATTGCCCAGAAGCCACTCCTGTTGAATCTAGATTGAAATAAAGGACCCTTAAACTCAAGTCATTGAAGTAAAATAATGTACAGTACAAAAATGGAATTATCATTTGTAATAAAAAAATAATTATATATATATATATATATATATATATATATATATATATATATATATCTATATATATATATATATATATATATATATATATATATATATATATATATATATATATATATATGTGTGTGTATGTATACATGTATATATATATATATATATATATATATATATATATATATATATATATATATATATATATGTGTGTGTATGTATACATGTATATATCTATATATATATATATATATATATATATATATATATATATATATATATATATATATATATATATATATATTGTTACATGTACAAATAATTACATGTACAAATAATTCTGCGAGCTACTGTCGCAATTGTTTTCATAATCATTAAGAACGTCAACAAATGAACTTACTCGAACCCACGAGAACCCAACAAGCATGATTAACATCTGCAAGTGACGTCACACCATTCATTAATTTGCTCGAATCTACCAGGTACCTCTCGGTAGAACATTCGCCAATGTACGAGAAATGGGTGAATATGTAGAGACCCTATATAAAGGCGAGCTGAATTAATGGGGGGATTCATTCATTCGAACGCGATAAGAACTGCGATAGTGTGTGGAAAGCGAATAGAAAAGTATGTTTCGTAATAGTGAAGTGAGTTAGAAGACAATTGCGATGAGAAATTAATGGACAAGTGTTAGATTTTTCAAAGTGAAAATTAAAATTAGTGAATGTGTTAAATTGATCTTTGTGCGCTTTTGTAATTAAATAAACTCTTTTAACTTAAATTTAAAGACCGTTTTCACTTTCCCGGAACGTTAAAATTATTGGCCGCGAACCGAAAACACGCGACAATGGTGTCAGAAGTGGGATTAGAATTTTGAAAGTGAAAATTTGAACATTTTTAAAGTGCACAATAGTGAAATTTAACGTGGAAACTGTTGTCGAAATAATAAAAATACCACCAAGCTAACAGTGAAAAATTAATGAATTTACCATGGTGGTCGAACCCTCAGATGCAGAAAAAGGCGCAGAAGGTGGTGAAACAGAAACATCAAAACCAAAGGAATCAGAAAATGCGCTGATGCAAATGTTGATGCTGATGCAGCAAGAGCAGCGACAACAGTCATCCAATTTAACTGCGAAGCTCAATGAACATTCATCCAATTTAACTGCGAAGCTGGACCAACAAGCAATCGAAATCAAAGCAGATATCAAGGCAGACATCACACAGAAGCTGGAGAAACAGTCAACCGAAATAAAAGCGGAGCTCGGTAGTCTCAACAAGCAAATTAAAGGCGTCGAGGAAAAGGCTTACCAGGTCGAGGAAAAGGTCAGCCAGGTCGAAGAGAGAATTAACAATGAGATGGAAAACATGAAAAAGGAATTGGAAGCAGCAAAGGCAGTAGTAACCGCCCCACCAGCCCCAATTATAACCGCAGCGCAAAGCTCATCTAGAAGTGTACAAGCACCAATATTCGATGGGCAAACGGTCTGGACTATCTACGAAACCCAGTTTGAAGCAGCCGCTCGCATAAATCACTGGAATGAGCAGGAACGAGCAACTGCATTGATTCTTGCTCTAAGAGGCCCAGCTGCCGAGCTTTTGCAGACTATCCCCGTTGAGTTGCATTCAAACCCGGCTGCTATAATGAATGCGCTGGACATGCGTTATGGAGACGATCATCTGAAGCAGATTTACCGGGCACAGCTACGGCATCGGATGCAAAAGTCTGGCGAAACCTTACAGCAGCTAGCCCAAGACATTGAGCGCCTGGCACTTTTGGCTTATCCAGCTTACGACCCAGAACATCGAGATGACGCAGCAACAGAAGCATTCATCAGTGCGTTAAAGGACCAGGAATTGCAACAAGCCGTGCGATTAGCTCAAAAGCAAACGGTTAAGGACGCATTGGTTTATAGTCTGAACTATGAGGCAGCGAAAAATGCGACTCGTACCACTGCTCGGGTCCGTGAAGTAGAGGCAGGTGAGTGCAGGTGTAAGCGCGTGGAAAATGAGCGAGAGCCGCAGGGTAATAGTGCGCCTAGATGCTGGGATTACGGAGAAAAAGGGCGCCTGCAAAGAGACTGTAAGAAGCGAAGAAAATGGAGCTATTGTCCAGGATGGTGGAGATCCAGACCGTGTCAGGAGCCTAGAATGGAGGACCATCTAACTGCGAGAGCCAACTTCGTGGGGCAAAGGTTGGCTAGGAGGATCGACGTCCCCAGCACCAACATCACCATGTCAAGACTACATCGTGGAGAAGCGGACTTATGCCTTCCGGGTCAAATTGACGGAGAACACTGCACCATAACAATCGACACTGGTGCAACCCGATCGATTATCCGACCAGACCTAGTTAGACAGCAACAACTTCACAAGGGCAGAATTTTCTCACTACGGACAGCTACGGGAGAAACTGCACCCGTTCATGGAGAGGTCACCCTCCAGATACAGTTGGGAGACCTTGTGTTCCGACATAATTTTCTGGTCGCGAACATTATGGATGACTGCATTCTCGGAATGGATTATCTGCGAACACATGAAATCACGTTGGACTTGGGCAAACGTGTATTAAAATGGCAGAATGTCGAAGTACTGATGGAGGATCCCAGCGTCCAAATCCCCAGGATGAATGTAGTGGTATGTACTGACACTGATGTACCGAATTCTTCCGAAAGCATTGTATGGGCCAAGCTTGATGGTGATTCTGGAGACCACCGATCTTATCTGATAGAGCCAACGAAGACGTCCGCATTGCGCAGTTTGATTGTAGGACGAAGTCTTGTAAGATCTTTAAGGAACGGATATGTGCCGGTTAGAGTCCTTAACATCGCAGACTCAACCACGAGCATCAAAGCGGGAGAAGTTATCGGCAGCTGCCAGCCTGTTTCCACCATCACCTCTTTGGAAGCTACTCACAGCCATCATTGGAAAAGGAGGCAAGACACAGACAAAGCCCGGGAACCCACGTCTGCAATATTGAAGCAAGTCAAATTGCCGGTGCAGCTATTCAAGCGAGCCTCTGATCTGGTCACCAAGTACAGTGACATCTTCTCAACAAGCCCGGTGACCAAGGCCGAACGAGTTTGGTAACTCACGTCATAGATACACAGGGAGCCAAGCCGATTCGACAAACACCAAGACGTCTCCCTATAGCCAAACAAGGAGAAGTGAGCGCGCTGATCTCGGACATGGAAAAACAAGGCATTATTGAACCTTCTGTAAGTCCATGGGCCGCGCCTGTAGTTCTAGTAAAGAAAAAGGATGGTAGCACTCGCTTTTGTGTCGACTATAGGCAGCTTAACGACGTCACTAAGAAAGATAGTTACCCGCTCCAACGCATCAATGACATCATGGACACTTTAGCCGACGCAAAATGATTTTCTACACTCGATCTCAAGAGTGGCTACTGGCAGGTAGAAATTGACAAGAAGGACCGAGAGAAGACCGCATTTTCAGTTGGGACCGGTTTGTGGCAATTTGTGGTGATGCCGTTTGGGCTTTGCAATGCTCCAGCCACTTTCGAACGCTTGATGGAATATGTGCTACGTGGTCTAACCTGGAAAACTTGCTTGGTGTACGTAGATGACATCTTCGTCATCGGGAGAACGTTCGAAGAGCATGTGCGGAACTTAGAAGAGGTTTTCTCCCGACTGCAAATTTGAAACTTAGTTCCGACAAGTGTACCCTTTTCGCAGCTGAAGTAAAATACCTGGGACATGTCGTATCAGCAGAAGGGGTCAAAACAGACCCTGAGAAAATCGAAGCCGTGAAAAGCTGGCCAACACCAAACAACAAGCGCCAACTACGAAGTTTCCTACGTCTGGCAACCTACTATCGAAGATTCGTCAAAGACTTTGCCAAAATAGCTAAGTGTCTCCATCAGTTAACCGAGGAAAATCGTGCGTATGTCTGAAATGAACAATGCCAGACAGCCTTTGAGACCCTGAAGGAAAAGCTATGTGAAGCACCCGTACTGGCGTATCCGAAACCCGGAAAAATGTTTGTAGTTGACACCGATGCAAGCAACGGCGGTATTGGAGCTGTACTCTCCCAGCAGATCAATGGCGAAGAAAGAGTCCTCTCGTATTACAGTCGAGTTCTTTCAAAAAGTGAGAGGAACTACTGTGTGACCAGGAAGGAGCTATTGGCTATAATAGAGGCCACCAAGCAGTTCCACAAGTACCTATATGGCCAGAAATTTGTTCTTCGAACGGACCATGCATCGCTGAGATGGCTTCTTAACTTCAAAAACCCCGAGGGACAAGTTGCGAGATGGATCGAAAGATTGCAGTCATACGACTACGAAATTGTTCATCGAAAGGGCGGAGTGCATGGAAATGCTGACGCCCTATCTCGTCGCCCATGTCCAGCTAACTGCAAGCATTGCCGACGGATTGAGGAAAAGGAACCGCCCGTTGATCTGTGACTAATAACGGCCGAATTCGATGAAGGTTGGTCATCGGAGAAGATTCGAAATGCCCAGCTAGCCGATGAAGACATCGGACCATTGCTCGTATGGAAGGAGACGACCGGGCGACCTGAGTGGAAAGACGTTTCAATGCATGGCGCAACCCTGAAAAGCTATTGGGCACAATGGAACTCCCTTCAGGTAGAGGGTGGCATACTCAAGCGGAAATGGGAAACGGTGGATGGCAGCTCCTATAGGATGCAAACTATACGACCCAAAAGCCGAATCCACGATGTGGTTAAGGAAATGCATGAAGGATCCTCGGGAGGCCACCTTGGTGTTACCAAGACCTTAGCGAAATTGCGGGAAAGGTTCTACTGGCTCCACGCTCGAGAAGACGTAGAGGACTGGTGTCGCAGATGCACAGTTTGCGCTTCCGTCAAAGGTCCAAAGCGAGACTGAGAGGACAAATGCAAACCTATAACGTGGGTGTACCGTTTGAAAGGATTGCTGTTGACATCGCAGGACCCTTTCCTGAATCTGAATGGGGAAATCGATATACGCTGGTTGTAGCCGATTATTTCAGCAAGTGGCCCGAGGTCTACCCCATTCCCAACCAGGAAGCAACTACTGTAGCTGAACAGCTAGTGTTAAATTGGGTCAGTAGGTACGGCGTACCTGGCGAACTACATTCGGATCAAGGCCGAAACTTTGAGTCACTAGTTTTTGGCGAAATGTGCGAGCTGCTCGGAATACGGAAAACGAGGACAACACCGCTGCATCCCCAATCCGATGGAATGGTCGAACGTTTCAACGGCACGCTCAATAAACACCTTGCCAAGATAGTTGACGAGAACCAAAGGGACTGGGACCGACATATCCCACTATTTTTAATGGCGTATAGAGCCGCTGAACATGCATCGACGGGCCAAGCCCCAGCGAAAGTCATTTTTGGAAAGACTATGGGTTTGCCAGCCGATATAAAGTTTGGAACACCCCCTTAGAAACCCCAAACGGTCTCGGAGTACGCAAGTGATCTAAGACAACGGTTGAACCAGATACATCGGACAGTGCGAAAACGCCTCGAATCGGCTACTGACCGCATGAAGACAAGGTATGATCTAAAGGCGAATTCTACTGGCTTCCAGCAAGATGACTTGGTGTGGCTATATAACCCGCAACGGCGAAAGGGTAGGTCTCCAAAGTTGCAACATAATTGGGAGGGACCATACCGAGTTACAAAGCGAATCAACGACGTCGTATACTGAATACAGGAACATCGTAAGCCGAGAGCTAAAATGAAAATCGTGCATCTGGACCGTTTTGCCCCATATTACACCCAGGGAGAATTGACTACAAATAGCGACACATCTTTTCGGGGCGAAAAGAACTGAGGTGGGGGCAGTGTTACATGTACAAATAATTACATGTACAAATAATTCTGCGAGCTACTGTCGTAATTGTTTTCATAATCATTAAGAACGTCAACAAATGAATTTACTCGAACCCACGAGAACCCAACAAGCATGATCAACATCTGCAAGTGACGTCACTCCATTCATTAATTTGCTCGAATCTACCAGGTACCTCTCGGTAGAACATTCGCCAATGTACGAGAAATGGGTGAATATGTAGAGACCCTATATAAAGGGGAGCTGAATGAATGGATGGATTCATTCATTCGAACGCGATAAGAACTGCGATAGTGTGTGGGAGCGAATAGAAAAGTGTGTTTCGTAATAGTAAAGTGAGTTAGAAGACAATTGCGATAAGAAATTTATGGACAAGTGTTAGATTTTTCATAGTGAAAATTAAAATTAGTGAATGTGTTAAATTGATCTTTGTGCGCTTTTGTAATTAAATAAACTCTTTTAACTTAAATTAAAAGACATTGCGTTTTCACTTTCCCGGAACGTTAAAATTATTGGCCGCGAACCGAAAACACGCGACAATATATATATATATATATATATATATATATATATATATATATATATATATATATATATATATATATACATCTATATATATATACTCGTATATATATATATATATATATATATATATATATATATATATATATATATATATATATATATATATATATATATATATATATATATATATATACATAAATATATTTCATGCTTCCGCGGAAGAAATTAAGTTGTTGATTGAGCACATTCGGATGGTATTTACGAAAAAAGTGAAAATGGGTCGTAAATCAAAAACCACTTCTGTTAAGATTCGTGAATTAGCTATATCGCATCATAAACCCGGCAAATTTTTGTGAGACATTGTGAATATACTTAATAACTAGGTTGGTATACAGACCTACGCTTATGTCAAAACGGTTTTGTACCCGATTTCTCCAAAATGCAGTCACCAACACCGAATGAAGTCAAGAAATATGTCCAAGAGCCGTGCTCGTTTAAAAGAAAATTCATTGTTTCTATTTAATCAAAATCTCTCAAATCATAAATGTTAAGATTTTCTAAATTTCCCAAAAAAAAAAAACATAATTCATTAATTCTCAATCATTAATACATTTCACCATGAATTAAATTGTAACTCGAACCATGCAAAAAGTATTCCATTATTTTCATAAACACAAAATTCCCACGAGCAGATTCCTAAGACGGGAAAATCTATGTATGCAAGCATTTTAAGCGTAATGCATTGTCATCTCAAGTGCACATTCGTTCGCGAAGACATTCCAAATCATCAAATTACGTGCAAACAATTGTCTATGAACGAACGAATGTTTCGGCTTGAGATGAGAATAATACACAACATGTATCTAGTCTAGTCATTTAGTCAAGTAAGCAAAATTTTGTTATAAAAGTAATTGTTTCGAATAAATGTTAGGTATTTTGCTGGAAAACGTGGACCAAGCCTTTTAATTTTTCCTGCAGTGAGGCTGCTGTGGGACGTTATTTTAGCAGAATATCAGGATTGCTACAAACGGGATTGTATATTGATCTCTACAATTGGTGTTTTCACCTGTTGTCAGAAGAAATCTTTTGCAATTAGCGTTTGTGCAATTCCAAATTTCATCGGTCGCAGAATTACTGAGTAGAAGTTTGACTGGGTGATTCATCCGGTCAGCTAAACTTACATCGTCGGCCATTGGAATTTGTGACAATTATACTTGATTTGATGATCAACTAGATCAACCCGCAATTGGTGGATCACCAATTAGCAAATTCACATCCGAACATTTTTTTGGTGACCCCGACGTGATCCTCAGTGGATTACGGAGATGGAGGCATTAGCGAAAGCCCAATTAGAGTAGGGAAAAACAATCGAACAAAATTTCGCCAACTTTAAAAAGGACGACAAGGACAGGAAAACCGGAGAGTACGTCAAGCAAAGGTTGGCTGTACTTGACACGAATTCAAAGATTTTTGAATCGAACTACAAAGCGCTTTGCACTTTCATGGAAACGCATGGTCATCATTCATATTTCGCCAAAAACTACTTTGATCAGATCAAAGAGATAATCACCAAGCATTCAGACGGCCCCAATGAGATACTGAAAAACCTCCATTCAGATGTACAGCATGAAACTGGAGCTAGTGGTGTAGCGCAATTATTGAAGCAATGAAAAGGTCTCCTTGCGTATGCTCGTCAACTGATCAACGATATTGAAGATCGAATTAAAGAAGAACAGTCACGACAATTTTTCGAATTTAAACTTGGCTTGTTGACGAACCAAAAAAGGCTGCTAGATGAGAACAACCAGGCCATGGGAAGTATACGATGGTTACGCAGACAGTGAGGACAAGATGGTGTACGATGAAATCGACACCAATATCCAAGAGGCAATCGTTTTGATGCAAGAAAAACTAGCACACTTGCAAAGTAGTAGCACTTTAGCTACTGGAACCATTGAGATGGGGATTAAACTTTTGATGGTAGCTATTTGATGTGGACACAGTTCAAGGAGCTGTTTACACAATAAGTAGACAAGCAGAGGATCAGTGAAGTACAAAAGATGTACTATTTAATAAGCAATCTCAGCGGAGAAGCCCATGGTTTAATCCAACATTTACCAGCATCTGGGCAAAATTACAAGGCAGCATGGGACATCTTAAAACAAAGATATGACAACAAAAGATTGCTAGTTGCGTCATTTTTGAATAAACTGATGAACCATCCATCTGATCAAACCGACTCAGCACAGACCATCAAGAGGCTGCATGATGTAACCAAAGAATGTATAATGAGCCTTAAAACCCTGGGGGTCTAAATATAGCATTGGGATCCGATATTGGTCTACATCGTCTCAAAGAAATTAGATAAAACTATTTACTCCTTATATGAGCAATCTTTGGTTAATCCAAGATCATTAGAAACGATGACGCACCTTTTATCATTCTTGGAGACACGTATTCAATCGCTCGAAACCCTTAATCACAGGGTCATGGAGAGAATCGGAAAACCCACGAAAGGTCGAGCTTCTACATTGCTGACAAGCTCAGATAAGTTGATGTGCTACATCTGTAAGCAGTCTCATCATCTGATTTCTTGCAAAGAATTTCAACACAAATCTGCACAACAAAGACTTGAGGTTGTAGGCAAGAATCAGTTATGCCGCAATTGTCTCAAGCCGTACAGCCGGAGTGTGCATGAAATGCAAGTTGAAGCATAACACTCTTCTTCACCGAGACCTTTATCGTGTTAGTCCTTTTAGGATTTCATTTATTTGATTAATATTTACCTATAGTGTCGTCTAGCCTAATTTGTATCTGGCCAAATTGGACGTAGCACCGAAGTAACAAACTTCTATGCAGCAAGCTAAACTAAGTTTGGCCGAATAAACCAGCCAAAGTATTTTGAACAGTAAATCCCTTTTCCGTCTTTTAATAAAAACCAGCCTAAGATTTTTTTTTGGCCGAAACCTTTATTATAGGACGGGTCAGAATTTACTGATCCCGAATCATTACATTCATTTTCCTTTTATACTAAATCTATTCATGAATCTACTTCTCACGCCCTCATTATTCATCGTTCAATTTGTGTGGTCATTAACACCTCGCATTCCCATTCATTATACTCATCATATCTATCCATATGTACGAATGCAATTTATGACCTATTTTGTAGGTCATAAATTCCATCGTATCGAAATGCATATGACTAGGTCACCAGTATGCACATGGCAATTCGAATGCGGAAGAAAAGTAAGAGTGAAAGAAATTGAACGTTGAGTAATGAGGTAGGTATTATTTTACATACGTTCTTCGTCACATTTGTCTTTGCGATATATATTGGTTTCATATTCCAATGAAATGGCTCATGAAAGTAATCTATGACTTTGCCATGGGATTGGAATATGAAACGAGAACAACAAATTGAGTTTACATTCATTATGTAATTTGTATGAATACAATTTGAGTTTTGCATGAATGAATCATTACATTGAGTTTGGGTTATGCAACTTATGTATGAAATATTGGGAATCATTACACATTGAAGAAAAGAAGAGCGAGAAAGAAGCCTTCAACAAACAACATACTGAGGCATCCTCATCTGGAATCAAAACAGCATTGATGACACAGACGGCATCGAATGGCGGAGCTTATGTACTGCTAGGTACAATTGAAGTGGTAGTTTCGACAAGTAACGGCTAAAATATTAATTGCCGAGCAGTATTGGCCTCAGGGTCGCAAATTAACTGCATAACAGAAAAGCTCGCAAAGATGCTTCAAAGTAAGGGTGTTGTCTGCCCTATCAACATCCAGGGTGTTGGCCATACCACAGATACAGCTGCGAGAAGAACTTCGATCTGTTTTCGGTCCAAGGAGCGAACGTATGCCGTGAAGCTTGAGGCATTCATTTTATCACAAATTACTACAAACCAGCCTTCAAGATATTTGGACACAAGTACATGGGGCATACCTGCCAACGTCAAATTAGCTGATCCACACTTCTCGAAACCGGGTTCAATCGATATCTTGATCGGAGCTGAACATTATTACGATATCGTTAAAAGCAAGCGCATAAATCTTGGAAAAGGTCTTCCTTTTTTGCCAAGTACAACATTTGGTTGGGTTATCGGTGGAAGGATCAGCCATCAGCAGGAGCGTGATACAGCATCGTACTACATATGCACTCAAGAATTGGTCGACATAAACGCATAAATCGAGCGATTTTGGCAACTCGAGACGATTGAAGATTCTCCTTCACAAACAACCGAAGAGAGGAAATGTGAAAGGTTTTTCAAAGAAACCACCAAACGAACAGCATCGGGCCGTTTTGTTGTAATACTTCCGTTCTCCGAGGACCCATCAACGCTAGGAGAGTCAAAAGGGCTAGTAATTTGCCGATGCGCTCACATCGAACGAAAACTCCTGAAGTCCCCAAGCCTCAAGGAAGAATATTGCGATTTCATGGGAAACTATGCAAGATTAGGGCACATGACTGAGATCAATGTTAAGCGGATATCTGAAACACATTGCTTCCTACTACATCACTCAGTTATTAAGCCGGACAGCGATACTACCAAATTAAGGTATTCGATGCATCCGCCAAAACATCGATCAACATTTCCTTAAATGATATATTGCCCGCTGGCCCCAAAATACAAGAAGACATTATGTCAGTCCTGCTGCAATTCCGGATGACTCGGAATGTTTGCACGGCCGACATCGAGAAAATGTACAGGCAAGTCCAAGTAGCCGACGAAGATCGAAAGTTCCAGATGATAATGTGGAGAGAGAATCCACAAGACGTCCTAAGATATTTCCAGCTCAACACTGTCACTTATGGATTGACTTCGGCGCCTTATCTAGCCATCAAATGTCTTCACACTTTAGCCGAATCATTCGAGAGACAAAACCCATTGGGTGCTGGGGCAATTAGAGAAAACATGTATGTGGACGACGCCATGTTTGGGGCAGACAGCATTATAGAGTTGCAGAGAAACATAAGCAGATCGTAGAAATCCTAGCGACCGGCGGATTTAAGTTGAGAAAATGGTGTTCAAATCATGAAGTACCTACGAAAAATATACCTATGGAGGATAGAGCAGTAAAATTCGAACTCTCCGATAATAAGGAACATGAAGTCAAAGCCCTAGGCCTTGCATGGCTACCTCAGGTGGATGAATTTCGAATTACTCTATCGTAGAATAAGGTGGAACGATATACAAAGCGCAAAATATTATCGGATATCGCGCACATATTCGATCCATTGGGACTGCTGGGCCCAGTCACGGTTATGGCAAAGTTAATACTCCAAAAACTATGGGACTTAAAGCTTGATTGGGATGACGTGGTACCCGACAATTTACAGTACGAGTGGGCTCAATTAGCCGAAGCTTATAGGCATTCGACACAATACGAATACATCATCATATCGCCGCACACAGAGTAGCATGCACTAAAGAAATGCATGTATTTTGTGACGCATCGGAGAAAGCATATGGAGCCGCGATTTACAAACGCACTTCCGCAGCAGACGGTACAATAGTGGTAAGGCTTCTGTGTGCGAAATCAAGAATAGCTCCTCTGAAACCAACAACAGTACCACGCCTAGAACTTTGTGCTGCAAAGCTGGGATGTAGCTTGATGGCACGAGTCTGCAAGGATTTAAAATAGAGAGAACGTATCTACCTCTGGACTGATTCGGAGATCGTCTTGGCGTTGCTACGAACACCAGCTTTTTCGATGCAAAAGTTTGTAGCAAATCGAGTTGCTGCTATCCAAGAGGTTGCAGAATCCAATTTATGGAGACATGTGCCATCCAAACAGAACCCTGTAGACTTGATATCTCGAGGAAGTTCACTGAAAAAATTCAACAACTGCCAACAGTGGTTTTATGGGCCATTATTTCTACACGGCAAGGAAATGGCATGGCCAAAAACCGAGATATCCTTAGACGTCACTCTTGAAATGAGACAACCAAAAGTGGCACTACCAATCACCTTAAAAAACCCTTTTTCGTTGATTCACTCACACACCTCAGCTCAATAATCCGAATCAAAAGGACCGTTGCTTTTTGCCTCCGGTTCGTCAGCAACGTCAGCAACAAAAGTTTAATCGCCCGCAAAGGAGAGCTCACAGTGTTGGAGCTAGGGGAAGCCATGGAGACAATCTTGCGAGAAGTACAAGCGACAGCTTTCTCTAAAGAGATAAAGGACCTTCTAACGCACAAAGGCGTTGATAGCAGAAGTGCCATAAGCAGTTTGACACCATTCCTTGATGAACGAAATCTCATTAGAGTGGGAGGCAGACTGGATAATGCAGATCTCTCATACGAAGCCAAGCCACCAAAATGATTATGAAACGGATACACATGGAAAATAGTCATGTAGGACCGCAGACATTAATAGCTATCACGCGTCAAAGATACTGGCCACTCAACGGCAAAACAATAGCAAGAGCGATTGTACAGAACTGCGTTTTATGCTCCAGATTGAAACCCAAACTCTTCGAGCAGATCATGGGTGATCTACCCAAGAACAGAGTGCAGCCAGTTCGTCCGTTCCTCAAAGCTGGTGTTGACTTTTGTGGTCCATTCTACGTTCGATTGGAAATACGAGGGAAGGCTAAGGCTTATATAGCCGTGTTTTGCTGTTTCGCAACCAAAGCGGTCCACTTAGAGGTTCTGAAGAACCTCAGCACTGAAGCTTTCATTATGGTGCTCAGACGATTCACTAGCAGGCGTGGTTACTGCGAGACTATTTACTGCGACAACGCAACGAACTTCGTCGGGGCGAACAATAAATTGAACGAAATGACTAACACCTTGCATAGCAACGAAGTGGCACAAACCATAACCAATTTCGCAGCAGAACGGCGGATCAATTTTAAATTTATTCAACCACGAACCCCGCATTATGGGGGATTATGGGAGGCTGCGGTAAAATCTGCAAAGGAATTATTCTATAAAACTGTTTCTGGACCAATCACCTACGGAGAGCTCACAACAATCACAGCGGATATTGAAGCTTTACTGAACTCAAGGCCCCTGGTTCCGGTATCGAATGACCCAAATGGCCTTTCAGCGCTTACACCTGGCCATTTCTTAATAGGTGGACCACTTAATGCATCTATTGATCCTCATGCTCAGCCATTAGGACAATCGCTAGTTGAAACGTCCAAGGAGCTAAAGCGGATAAAAAACGACTTCTGGCAACGATGGAGTAAAGAGTATTTAAGCGAGCTCCAACAAAGAAACAAATGAAGATCTCCGACTGAGAACGTGAACGTGGCACAATGGTGGTCATTAAGGAAGACAATAGTCACCCATATAGCTGGCCTCTGGCACGTGTCCTGAATACATTCAAAGGCAAAGATGGAAAAGTAAGAGTTGTTAAGGTCAAAACAGTAAGGGGAGTTTTCAAACGTCCCATTCAGAAACTGGCCCCGCTGCCTGTCGACATTCACAGCAATATCATGGCGAATGAGACATTAAACGATACGATTGCTGAGCCAGCCGTCGAAAAGCATCCCACGTTATCTACTCCAAAGAAGCAAAAAAGGGTACCGTCATTACTGTCGACACTATTGGTATTGTGCCTGATACTCCCAATACAAGGCACAACTGAGGTCAAAATTACACCGTTCAAAACACAACCTGGGATTTATTTTGAAAAGTTGGGTTCAGGATCCTTGATCACTGACGAATGGAATATAATTGCATACTACGAAATGAAGCCCTATTGGACGGAATGCGATCTTGTAACCAACGGGACAGATCAGCTTAGGAAGTTCTGCAATCGTTTGCTCGACTACACAGCATGTCTAGAAACGATCGATCACTTTATGACAACGCTGATTGAACTAAATAATAATAACAAGTTGCTCAATCAAGTACCACCATATAGAGCAAAGCGATTGCCTTTAGATATTGTTGGGAACGTCGCTAACTCTCTGTTTGGCGTCCTCGACTCGCGATACGCCGAAAAGATGTCAAACATTATTAATGAGCTGAACACCAACGATAACCACCTCCTCGACCTGATAAAAAACCAGACATCTGTAGTGATAGTAAGTTTCATATGTCCGTAAAGGACTGCAGCGATGTTCTGCTGCCTCGGCAGAAGAAGATGACAATATCTGCCGAGAATGCCCTCGTCTGGAGACGCCTGAATGCGCTGGTAGGCTAGCATTGCGGTGTCGTGGGGCGGGTTCATTTCCCCAGCACGAGGACCCACTACAAAAAATTTCGCACTCACGAATTTGATATGGTTCAAGAGGCGACCGAAGTCGCAAAAAGTTTAGATAACTACACCGAGAGAGATAGTGCTTGTTCCGAGAACAAGTGGAACCTGAAAAGAAAGGCGGACTTGGGGTAACCTCGTCATTACCCGACGAAGCTCATGGCCCACAAATGAAAGAGGGGCAACCGGGTGGTGATGGAGCCCCTTCGCACTCACCCAACCGGAATAAATCCATATTTCGTTGCAGTGGCCAGGTATTCCTCTTCTGAGTGGAAAACTCATACAACTTGACTTGTATGAACTTTCCCATCAGAAGGGGAGCACCCCGCTGACCAATTTATGCCATAGAATTATACAATTTGGTTGCATAACTCTATGCCATAAAGAGGCACTCTGCTTGGGCCACTCAACCTGTGACGTCACCTGAAACGAGAAGTATTGTTTAAGTACCCGGCGGCTGGCTCATGTTTTTCGTGGGCAGCCTGCAACCGTACCGGGTCCTATACCCGGGCAAAGGGTCTTGGGAAGGAAAGACCGATTTTCAAAAGAATTAGCACTTCATTTTTCTTTTACTTTATAATTACTTTGACATTTCTATATTTAAATTTTTAATTAGTAGAATTTCAAATAATTTATCGGTCCCGCCCATGCAAAATTTATATATAAAAGGTTATAACAATATTTTCATATGTAAAATTTTAATTAGAAAAATTTCAAATAATTTATCGATCGTCCCATGCAAAATTTATATATAAAAGGTTATAACAATATTTTCATATGTAAAATTTTAATCAGAAAAATTTCAAATAATTTATCTGTCCCTACCATGCAAAATTTATATATAAAAAGGATTATAATAAAATTGTATTAAGTAAAAAAATATATATAAATAATAAAATTATATTAGGTAAAAATATATATATATAAAGAATAAAATGTAAGGGTACTCACCCAAACATCATCGTCGGGCGCCCGCTGACAATGTGGGTGGTCCTGGAATGTAGATTTCTTTTCGTTATAGCTACTTCTAACGTTAAAGTACAACGACGAATACTGAGATTCCAACAAAAGTATCGGAGATTAATGACAAACAGCTGTTCTTTGATAATTGCTGCCCTTGCTAACTTCCATCAATATGAATTGTTGACGAAGTAGTGACTTTCCTACCCCTTTGAAGACACCGATATTTTGGGCATACATTGGAGCTTCTATGTATAGCGGCAAATCGATAGAAACAATGAAATTGGCTCCTAGTTTTACCAAATGATTTAGAGGCACCGTGTATTAGACTATTTGAATGTCACTACGTCTGCCCCTTTGTATAGTTCCTCCTTCGATTGTTGAAATTTACGTACGGTTAATAAGTGCCTGCTTTCGGCAATAACAATAATAAGAGCAACGCGACGTTCCCGATCACTTCATACTTGCGACAGCCCTAAGAAGAGAGCTCGGAATGCGCGACTTCACAGTTCTGCCCACTAGAATCCAGCCCAAACTACAATTTACAATTTACCACGAAACGACACGGAACAAATCTATAAATGAAACAAACTGCCTTCTATCTAACCTTTTCGAGGGGGTTTTAGTCAAAAACATTGTCTTTCGCTCAGCTGGGTGTGATTTTGCTTTAACACGAATCCCGATTAGACATTCAACTGTTTCTTTGGGTCCCACTCCACATCCGATTCCGAACTTAGCTAAAGAGCTAAGCCAAAATTCGCGTTCACCATATATTAAAATTCCGCTAAATTTCGTCAACCTGCTATGAAAAGACAACAAAACTCCGCCATCTTTGACGTTTCGAAATGCATTCACTAGTTGCTTCAGGGAATTTATCTTTGGGATGGATGAAGATAATGACGAATAAATTCTCTTTACAATATGTCCAAAAGTTTTGTTCGATCATACGCGCCTTCGTCTCGCTTAAAAAAAAACCGTGCACCTTGAGTTGATCTGGCTTCGCAAGTCCAGATTGATTAAGCCACTGGTAAATGTTCTCTCGCTGATCACCTTGAAGCTGTTATATTCACCGTATTCGGGACGCTCTATTACTGTGCCCTTGCACGCAAATTTCCTTTTACATGCTCGCACAATTTTCTTCAGGTTATATTCCGAAGAAAGGCCCGACACCGTAGTTAGTGTTTTTCGACCATTTCTCTGCTGAATTCTTGTGTACGCAAGTCCGTTCTGTACCGTATCAGCAGCACAATTGATTGCATCAGCAAAGGAGGTCAAAGTTTGGCAAATTCTGGATGGACATGCGCTCAAAAAATTAAACACAGGCAAGAAATAAGACTGCCAACCGAATATCGGGCACGACTTGTCAAATCTAGATTCTGAAATTAAACTGCTCACGTGTCAAATTGTCGCGTCCCACGTGGGCGGCTTCAAGCAGCAACGCGCGGAAGCTACCACTGGCGGCGCCCGATACACCAACAAAACTAGACAAATGACTAAACGACGTCGACGTCAGCTCGCTGACTCGCACTGCAATCTCGATGATCACGGGTGCCAGCTTCGGTTCCAACAACAGAGAGAGAGAGAGCCCTGACTTTTTCCGACAACAGGCGAAAGCAAGGTGACAAGCTCAGGCGACAATGGCAATCGTAATATCTCGGCGGAATCCGACATCAGGGAATAGCCACGGCTAGAATTTGGCTCCCGTCCAGCGCCGACTTCCGGATTCCTTTCGATTTGCACTTACAATCCAAACGCTATGCAAAATAATTTGATCTCACCACAATAGTTGACGAGCCCGTCCGCTGATGTACTCTTTCCACCCTTGTCACGTTTACTTCTTCCTCTTCAACGACGTATACGTGGTACCGTTGTCTGTTTAGTGCACTTAAAAAATGTTTCCTATCACTCGAACAAAACACAACCAAAATCTAAATGCAAAAAGCCACAAGATAACAAGATAACCTTGAAAAATGTCTTTTCTTACCTCCGCCCAATGGCAACTCCTCCATATAAAAAGAAAACTGGTTTATTTAGCGTCGTCTTTCAGCTATGTACTTTGCCTTAACTTTTGCTATCCACTAGCCAGAGTTGAATTCGAATCCCCAGAAACGCGAATCACATGCTCGTTTTTCCTGTCCGACCTCGGCGACTCCTGTCAAAAATATTAAATCGTCCCAGATCAATCTTAAATCGTACCAGTTCGATCGTAAATCGTTCCAGTTCAATCTGAAATCGTTCCAGTTCAATCTGAAACCGCTGCGTTCGTTTGTTTAGTTGATCTGGGACATTTTATGCCTGAATTTCCTTTAACCCTTAACTGCTCGATTACTACACATCCATCATCGGTTCTACAACCAATCTCATTCGAAAACCCACAGAGGCGACCTCACGGCAGCTGCAACAGTTTTACCTTTATCTGAATACAACCATGGATGCAGTAAATCAAATAAACAGAGCAGCGGATAATCAAAGATTACTAGAAATTTTTAATTCTCTATCAATACGACTGATCTTAGCAATATCCAACCTACAACGTATCCAGGCGCTCCTCAACAACGTCTTAACAGACATGCAGCATGGAAAAGTAAATCCAATGCTTGTTTCACCAATCCAACTGCAGCAACAGCTACAACTGGTCAAGGAGCATGTACCATCTCATCTTCGACCGCCCTCAGAGACTGACAACTTAATGCGCATCTATGGATTGTTGAAGGAAGAGCGGTTCAAAATCAGATCATATTTCGAATCCGAATCCCATTGTTCGCAGATATGAAGTATGAGTTACTATCAGTCATACCGGTACCTATCATAAAAGATGAAACATTCCTCATCGTAAATCCAACCGCTCCGTATGCACTAACTAACCTTCGAAGAGATCAATATTATCCGATCAATGACCAAAATCTGATGTCTCTATGCTTGACGTTTGGGAATTCCAACTGGATCTGTAAACTTGGCCGATCCGTCAAAAATTCACAGGTAACGAACACGTTTGCGAGTTATCCATTCTCTTCCATAGCACCAATCTTTCAACGTCCACCTTCACGAAAGCAGATCGCATACAAAGGTGGACACAATTGTCAACGAGCAACTCCTGGATTTACGCTTTGAAGGAGGCAACTACCATTAGTGTCATTTGTGAGAAACGTTCCTCACAACACAACATTCAAGGAGTCGGCACTATAACTATTCCTTCTGGATGTTCCATCAAGGATGACAAGACAACCTTGGAAGCTAGTCACTATACCAACTCCGTAGACGCCGTAATTATGTCAATTACACACATAACTCCGGGTATACCCAATTCAATACAAAACAAAAACCACTGGTTACAGCCGGACTTCAACATCAGCCTTTCCAAGGACATTGCCCGAATCAAGGGAGAAATCAACATGCTGACACATCAGTCAACCCTGTCTCGTCAATCAATCACACAACATGATGTTCATCAATACGGAGTATCATACGCCGCCTTAGCTCTCATCGGCATCATATTGGGATGTTATGTAATACGACGCCTCATCTCCTCTCGAAGACAACAACAAGGCTATACAGAAGCAGTACCTCAACCACACAATCAAGCTGAATTAAACTTAACTGATGAGTTTTCTGTAAACGTTTAAATTTTGAACTCCTCCGTTCAAGGCGGGGAGTATGTTAAGATTTTCTAAATTTCCCAAAAAAAACATAATTCATTAACTCTCAATCATTAATGCATTTCACCATAAATTAAATTGTAACTCGAACTAAGCAAAAAGTATTCCATTATCTTCATAAACACAAAATTCCCACGAGCAGATTCCTAAGACGGGAAAATCTATGTGCATATGCAAGCATTTTAAGCGTAATGTATTGTCATCTCAAGTGCACATTCGTTGGCGAAGACATTCCAAATCATCAAATTACGTGCAAACAATTGTCTATGAACGAACGAATGTTTCGGCTTGAGATGAGAATAATACACAACATGTATCTAGTCTAGTTATTTAGTCAAGCAAGCAAAATTTTGTTATAAAAGTAATTGTTTCGAATAAACGTTAGGTATTTTGCTGGAAAACGTGGACCAAGCCTTTTAATTTTTCCTGCAGTGAGGCTGCTGTGGGTCGTTATTTTAGCAGAATATCAGGATTGCTACAAACGGGATTGTATATTGATCTCTACAATTGGTGTTTTCACCTGTTGTCAGAAGAAATCTTTCGCAATTAGCGTTTGTGCGATTCCAAATTTCATCGGTCGCAGAATTACTGGGTAGAAGTTGGAGTTTGACTGGGTGATTCATCCGGTCAGCTAAACTTATAGCGTCGCCCATTGGAATTCGTGACAATTATACTTGATTTGATGATCAACTAGATCAACCCGCAATTGGTGGATCACCGATTAGCAAATTAACATCCGAACAATAAGTTCCCAATAATGTTTACGTTGTTGATCTTATCTGAAAATTTAATGAAGATCAAATCAAAACTACAGTGTCTGATTCTATGGAAAGTCCACAAAATTCCAAAATCATGTGAAATTGTGTTTGGCCGAATTTCAAATGGCTATAACTTCCGTATCATACGAATGTCATTGATCTTATAGCGTATAAGGACTTTTCATAAGACTTCTTAAATGTAGACTTTTGTTGAGTTTGAAAGTACTTGTACGATTTTATTGGGAAAAATTTAAAATTCGAAGATCATACTATTACTAACAAAGTTGAGCAAATTTTGACTTCTAAGGTATTTGTTGTGATTGTGCTGATAAACACCTACCTCCATAATTTTTTTCAGATATTTCAGATTACAGGTGTCCAACTGAACGGGGGGGGGGGGGTGTACACACATTTTTCGCTTATTTTCCCTCCCTGTGCGTCGCTCGAGGCAAGACCTTACATTTGATACCTATATCGGCTACCTTTGCTGCTTTTTTTCGGGGGCCACTCCTCTCTATGGGGCGACCCCCCTCAAATATCTTACAAAATTTTTGTAGTTGAACTTTGAAGAGAGCACCGCTTTACACCTACATATAAAATTTGATGTTTCTTGCTTAATTAGTTTGCGAGAAAAATTGCTGTGACACAGGGACGGATGGAGAGATGGACAGACGGACAAACAGGAAGCGATTTTAGTATGGGTTTTGTAAAATTATTTGACAAAACCCTTAAAAATCATTCTACAATTCAATGTTTAATTAAGCGCTTTACCTCCGAAAACTGTGTTACGGATAAAAAAATAAGGCGTGAAAGCCCTAAATTAAGTGCGCCTAATTTAACTGCCGTGTTTGAGCAGTGTTCGGGAAAGCGGGTGTGTGCTGAATTTATATATATATATATATATATATATATATATATATATATATATATATATATATATATATATATATATATATATATATATATATATATATATATATATCGGATAAGTGACCAGATAAAAACCACCTTTATTGGAGAATCACAGGAAGCTACGAAAAAGAATACCTTCATAAAAATATTGAGTTTCGGAACCACGTTATTTTTGAACATAGATGAGTCCAAATTTAATATACAGGGTACGTACGGCATTTGAGGACATGCATAAATGTGACTATGACTTGGCGAATTTTTTTTTTATTTTTTTCCTTTCCACATCAGAAATTGCGGATAACAACATCACTCAAGAAATGAAGAGACATGCTGTCATCGTCGCTATACCGGTATGTGCAAGCCATACAGATTTAGAGATCTCTAATTTTCTCTAATTTTCATTCGTCCATTCGTGCATAAAGTTTGCCGTGAATTGGGAGCATCAGGAGGCGATACAGAATCGGTTACAAAACGCAAAAACACGAACAACGTTCTGACACTGTCCGATCTGCAGAATTTTTAGAGCAAGTGCAAGTGATTATAGACGAGGACCCTTCAAAATCAATGAGAGTCCTTGCGAGTGAGCTTCATGTTTCTGAGTGCCTTATTCGTAGAGTTGCCCACGAAGACCTTTGGTATAAGTCTTAGGTGATGCACAGAGGATAGTTCAGAGAGTTCTCCGATCAAAGCGTCGTTTGAACAAAATCAAACACCCTGAGACGCCCAAAATATTATGTTTTTTTTCCGACAAAAAAATGACTTAGATCAAAACCAATCGTAGAAATGACAGATGGTTATGTTCAAATCCTACGGAAGTTCTTGTTATTATGCACACAAAATGTCCAGCCACTTTTATGGTTTTAGGTGTTGTCAGCAACGAAGGACATATTATGCCACCACACTTTTTTACTCGCGGACTTCGAGTGAACTCTGCTGCATACATCGAGGTTTTGGAGACGGTAATGAAACCCTGCATAGACAAAGTAAGCGGAGGCAGACCAGACATTTTTCAACGAGACTCTGCTCATTCACATAGAGTGATGGCGACACAAGATTGGATGGCCTAAAGTTTTCATGAACACATACAATATATATCTTCTTCTTTTTCTTAGCAATACAGCCCCTCTAGGGCCTTTGCTTCTTGCAATGTATTGTCGCGTGGTATGGTTCGCGGCCGATTATTTTAATGTTCCGGGAAAGTGAAAACGCACTATCTTTTAAATTAAGTTAAACGAGTTTATTTTACTGAGAATGCACAATCATTAATTTCACTATGTTTACAAAAATTAATGAAAATATTATTTTTCACTTGTCTGTAAATTTTTATTTCAACTGTCGCCTTTAATTCGCACTTCACACTTATCGCAGTTCTTACTATCGCGGTTTTTCTATTCTTCCGAATTCACCCAGCTCAGCTTTATATGGGGTCTCAAGTCATTCAATCCATTTTTCGTGTATTTAGATGTAGATATTGATCATGCCTGGTCGATTCTTGTGCTTTCGAGTACATTCGCTTATTGATCATGATGTTAGTAACAGTTGCGGCAACAATAGCGAAAGTAGCTCACAGAAATGTTTGGACATTCAACACTGCTCCCACGTCAGTTCTTTGTACACCGAAAAATGTGTCACCAGTCATAGTTAAGTCTCCCTGAATTTGATATGGGGCAAGACGCTCCAGGCGCATAGTCTTTATTTTGGCTCTTGGCTTACAGTGTTCCAGTATGCGGTATACGACGTCATTTATTCACTTTGTAACTCGCTATGGTCCCTTTCAATTTTGACGCAACTTTGGGGACCTACCATGCCGCCGTTGTGGGTTATATAGGCACAAGTCATCTTAGTGGAAGCTAATAGAATTCGCCTTTAGATCATACCTGGTCTTCATGCGGTCAGCAGCCAATTCGAGGTGTTTTAACACTGTCCGATGTATCTGGTTTAACCGTTGCCTAAGTTCACTTGTGTACTTCGAGATCGATTGGGGATTCTCAAGGTTGTTTTAAACTTTACATCAGCTGGCAGACGAATAGTCTTTCCAAAAATGACTTTTGCTGAGGCTTCGCCCGTTGATGCATATTCGGCAGCTCTATACACCATCAAGTATAATGGGATGCACCGGTCCGAGTCCCTATGGTTCTCTTCAACCATCTTGGTCAAGTTTTTATTGAGTGTATCGTTGAAACGTTCGACTATCATATTGGAGATACAGCAGTGTTGTCCTCGTTTTCCATATTCTTAGCAGCTTGCACATTTCGCCAAATAATAGTGACTCAAAGATTCGACCTTGATCCGAATGTAGTACGGAAGGCACGCCATTTCTACTGACCCAAATTAAAACTAGCTGTTCGGCTACAGAAGTTGCTTCCTGGTTGGGAATGGGGTTGACCTCGGGCCAATCGCTGAAATAATTGACTACAATCAGCGTGTATCGATCTCCTCATTTGGATTCAGGAAAGGGTCAGGTGATCTCAACAGGAATCCTTTCAAATAGTACCCTCACGTTATAGGTTTCATTTGTCCTCTCATTCGTCACTTTGGACCTCTGACGGAAGCGCAAATTGTCCCTTTGCGAAACCAGTTCTCTACGTCTTCTCGAGCGTGGAGCCAGTAAACCCTTTCCCGCAATTTTGCTGAGGTCTTGTTAACACCAAGGTGGCCCTCGAGGATCCTGCATGCATTTCCTCAACCTCGTCGTGGATTCGATTTTTGGGAAGTATGGTTTGCATCCTCTAGGAGCTACCATTCGCCATTTTCTATTTCCGGTTGAGTACGCCACCGTTCAATTGTGCCCAATACCTTTTCCGGGTGGCACCATATATTGAAACGTCCATCCACTCAGGTTGTCCAGTGGTTTTCTATCATATGAGCAATGGTCCGATGTTTAGATCGGCTAACTGGGCATTTTGGATCGGCTCCAATGACCAATCTTCATCGAACTCAGCCGTTATCTCTTGCAGACCAACGGGCGGCTGCTTTTCCTAAATCCGTATGCAATGCTTGCAGTTAGCTGGACATGGACGACGGGATACAGTGTCAGCATTTCCTTGACTGCAATCTTTCGATCCATCTTGCAACTTGTCCCTCGGGGGTTTTGAAGTTAAGCAGTCATCTCAGCGATGCATGGTCTATTCGAAGAACGAATTCTGGCCATATACAAGTACGTTGTTATGAAACTGCTTGGTGGCCTCTTTTATAGCAATTAGCTTCTTCCTGGTTGTGCAGAAGTTCCTCTCTCTCTTTGAGAGAGCTCGACTGTAGTGCGAGAGGGCTCTTTATTCATCGTCGATCTGCTGGGATAATACAGCTCCAATCCCACCGTTGCTTGCATCGATGTCAACTTCAAACAATTTTCAGGGTTTTGTATGTGGGAGCATGGGTGATTCACACAGCTTCTCCTTCAAAGTCTCAAAGGCTACCTGGAATTTTTCATTCCAGACATATGGACGATTGGTCTCGGTGAGCTGATGGAGACACTTAGCTTTTTTGGGAAAGGCTTTGACAAATCTTGGATAGTAGGTCACCAGATCCAGAAAACTTCATAGTTGGCACCTGTTGTTTGGTGTTGGCCAGCTTTTCACGGCTTCAATTTTCATTGCTCATTGCTTCCATTGCTCATATGGTTCCGCACATGGTCTTCGAACGTTCTCCCAATTATAATGATGTCATCTAGGTACACCAAGCAAATCTCCCACGTCAGGCTTCATAGCACGTATTCCATCAGGTGTTCAAAGGTAGCTGGAGCATTGCAAAGCCTTAATGGCATCACCATAAATTGCCACAATCCGGTTCCAACTGAAAATGCGGTCTTGTCTCGGTCCTTCCTGTCGATTTCTACCGGCTAGTAGCCACTCTTGTGATCGAGATTAGATAACCATTTTGCATCGGCTAAAGTGTGCATGAAGTCATCGATGCGTGGAAGCCGGTAACTTTCTTTCTTGATGACGTCAACAGGCTGCCTATAGTCAACACTGAAACGAGTGCTATCATCCTTTTTCTTTACTAGAACTACTGGCACGGCCCATGGACTAATTGAAGGTTCGATAACACCTTGTTTTTCCATGTTCGGGATTAGTGCGCTCATTCCTCCTTGTTTGGCTATCGGAAGACATCTCGGTACTTGTCAAATCGGCTTGACTCCCTGTGTATCTATGATGTGAGTTACCATACTCGTTTGGCCTTGATCATCCGGGCTTGTTGAGAAGATGTCACTGTACTTGGTGAACAGATCTGAGGCACACTTGAATAGCTGGACTGGCAATTTCTTCTTTTTCTTCTTAGCACTACAGCCCCTTTCGGGCCTTCGCTTCCTGCAAACAGCGCCTCCAAATGTCTCGGTCCGTTGACCGCGTCAGCCAATTCCGAAATCCGAGTAGCGATAAACTGTCTTCGTCGACCGAGTCAGACCAGCGTTTCCTTGGTTTCCCCACTGGCCGTCGGCCTTCAGTTCTACCAAAGAATACCTTTTTGGGTATCCGTTGTTCGTCCATACGATTCATGCCCAGCCCATTGCAGCTTCCGCTGTCCTTGAGACCTCCGGTTCGTCAAAAATTTCATACAGCTCATGGTTGTATCGAATTCGCCATTGGTCCCCGTCTAGCTTCGCTCTTATTATTCGCCTCAGGACCCGTCGCTCAAAGCCGTTCAATATTGTTACATGTACAAATAATTACGTGTACAAATAATTCTGCGAGCTACTGTCGCAATTGTTTTCATCATCATTAAGAACGTCAACTATTGAATTTACTCGAACCCACGAGAGTCCAACAAGCATGATCAACATCTGCAAGTGACGTCACTCCATTCATGAATTTGCTCGATCCTACCAGGTACCTCTCGGTAGAACATTCGCCAATGGACGAGAAATGGGTGAATAGGTAGAGACCCTATATAAAGGCGAGCTGAATGAATGGGGGAATCATCATTCATTCGACCGCGATAAGAACTGCGAAAGTGTGTTTCGTAATAGTGAAGTAATTTAGAAGACAATTGCGATAATAAATTTATGGACAAGTGTTAAATTTTAATTAGTGAAAGTGTTAAATCGATCATTGTGCACTTTTGAAATAAAATAAACTCTTTTAACTTAAATTAAAAGACATTGCGTTTTCACTTTCCCGGAGCATTAAAATTATTGGCCGCGAACGGAAAACACGCGACAGTGGTGTCAAGAAGTGCGAAAGAAAAATTTTGAAAGTGAAAATTTGAACATTTTTATAGTGAACAATAGTAAAATTTAAAGAAACATTAAAAATGCCACGAAGCTTAAACTTAAAAATTAATGAATTGACCATGTCGGAGCTTAAGGAAGAGTTGGAACAGCGAAACCTGGCTACGCAAGGTACAAAGGCCACACTGATTGCACGCTTGCGTGACGCGATCGAGTCGGAAGGCGTGAATCTGGATTCGGGTGAGTTCTCAGATGCGGAAAAAGGCGCAGAAGGTGGAGAAGTAGAAACACCAAAATCGAAGGAACCAGAAAATGCGCTGATGCAAATGTTGATGCTGATGCAGCAAGAGCAGCGACAAAAGTCATCCAATTTAACAGCGAAGTTAAATGAACAATCAGCGCAGCTAAATGAATAGACATCCAGTTTAGCTGTGAAGCTAAACAAACAATCAGCGAAGCTGGACCAACAAGCGATCGAAATCAAAGCAGACATCAAGGCAGACATCACACAGAAGCTGGAGAAACAGTCAACCGCAATAAAAGCGGAGCTCGGTAGTCTCAACAAGCAAATTAAAGGCGTCGAGGAAAAGGTTGACCAGGTCGAGGAAAAGGCTTACCAGGTCGAGGAAAAGGTCAGCCAGGTCGAGGAGAGAGTCAACAATGAGATGGAAAACATGAAAAAGGAATTGGAAGCAGCAAAGGCAGTAGTAACCGCCCCACCAGCCCCAATTATAACCGCAGCGCAAAGCTCATCTAGAAATGTGCAAGCACCAATATTCGATGGGCAAACGGTCTGGACTATTTACAAAACCCAGTTCGAAGCAGCCGCTCGCATAAATCACTGGAATTAGCAGGAACGAGCAACTGCATTGATTCTCGCTCTAAGAGGCCCAGCTGCCGAGCTGTTGCAGACGATCCCCGTTGAATTGCACTCAAACCCGAATGCTATAATGAATGCGCTCGACATGCGTTATGGAGACGATCATCTAAAGCAGATTTATCGGTCACAGCTAAGGCATCGAATGCAGAAGTCTGGTGAAACCCTGCAGCAGCTAGCCCAAGACATTGAGCGGCTGGCACTTTTGGCTTATCCAGCCTACGACCCAGAACATCGAGATGATGCAGCGACAGAAGCATTCATCAGCGCACTAAAGGACCCGGAATTGCAACAAGCCGTGCGGTTAGCTCAAAAGCAAACGGTTAAGGACGCACTGGCTTATAGTCTGAACTTTGAGGCAGCGAAAAATGTGACTCGTACCACTGCCCGGGTTCGTGAGGTAGTGACAGACGAGTGCAGGTGTGAGCGCGTGGAAATGGTGCGCCTAGATGCTGGAATTGCGGAGAGAAGGGGCACCTGCAAAAAGACTGCAAGAAGCGAAGAAAACCGAGCTATTGTCCAGGGTGTGCAGCTAGAAGGAGATCCAGACCGAGTCAGGAGCCCAGAATGGAAGCCCTTCAAACAGAGGGGTCGGGAAACATGTATGGGCCAACTTCGTGGGGCAGAGGTTGGCTAGGAGGATCGACGTCCCCAGCACCACCATCACCGTGTCAAGACTACATCGTGGAGAAGCGGACTTATGCCTTCCGGGTCAAATTGACGGAGAACACTGCACCATAACAATCGACACTGGTGCAACCCGATCGATTATCCGACCAGAGCTAGTTAGACAGCAACAACTTCACAAGGGCAGAATTTTCTCACTACGGACAGCTACGGGAGAAACTGCACCTGTTCATGGAGAGGTCAACCTCCAGATACAGTTGGGAGACCTTGTGTTCCGACATAACTTTCTGGTCGCGAACATTATGGATGACTGCATTCTCGGAATGGATTTACTGCGACCACATGGAATCACGTTGGATTTGGGCAAACGTGTATTGAAATGGCAGAATGTAGAAGTACTGATGGAGGATCCCAGCGTCCGAATGCCCAAGATGAATGTAGTGGTATGTACTGACACTGATGTACCGAATTCTTCCGAAAGCATTGTATGGGCCAAGCTTGATGGTGATTCTGGAGACCACCGATATTATCTGATAGAGCCAACGACGACGTCTGCATTACGCAGTTTGATTGTAGGACGATGCCTTGTAAGATCTTTAAGGAACGGATATGTGCCGGTTAGAGTCCTTAACACCGCAGACTCAACTACGAGCATCAAAGCGGGAGAAGTCATCGGCAGCTGCCAGCCTGTTTCCACCATCACCTCATTGGAAGCTACTCACGACCATCATTGGGAAAGGAGGCAAGACACAGACAAAGCCCGGGAATCTACGTCTGCAATATTGAAGCAGGTCAAATTGCCAGTGCAGCTATTCAAACGAGCCTCTCATCTGGTCACCAAGTACAGTGACATCTTCTCAACAAGCCCGGATGACCAAGGCCGAACGAGTATGGTAACTCACGTCATAGATACACAGGGAGCCAAGCCGATTCGACAAGCACCGAGACGTCTCCCTATAGCCAAACAAGGAGAAGTGAGCGCGCTGATCTCGGACATGGAAAAACAAGGCGTTATTGAACCTTCTGTCAGTCCATGGGCCGCGCCTGTAGTTCTAGTAAAGAAAAAGGATGGTAGCACTCGCTTTTGTGTCGACTATAGGCAGCTTAACGACGTCACTAAGAAAGATAGTTACCCACTCCCACGCATCGATGACATCATGGACACTTTAGCCGACGCAAAATGGTTTTCTACACTCGATCTCAAGAGTGGCTACTGGCAGGTAGAAATTGACAAGAAGGACCGAGAGAAGACCGCATTTTCAGTTGGGACCGGATTGTGGCAATTTGTTGTGATGCCGTTTGGGCTTTGCAATGCCCCAGCCACTTTCGAACGCTTGATGGAATATGTGCTACGTGGTCTAACCTGGAAAACCTGCTTGGTATACCTAGATGACATCATCGTCATCGGTAGAACGTTCGAAGAGCATGTGCGGAACTTAGAAGAGGTTTTCTCCCGATTACGACTGGCAAATTTGAAACTTAGTCCCGAGAAGTGTACTCTTTTCGCAGATGAAGTAAAATACCTGGGACACGTCGTATCAGCAGAAGGGGTCAAAACAGACCCTGAGAAAATTGAAGCCGTGAAAAGTTGGCCAACACCAAACAACAAGCGCCAACTACGAAGTTTCCTGGGTCTGGCAACTTACTATCGAAGATTCGTCAAAGACTTTGCCAAAATAGCTAAGTGCCTCCATCAGCTAACCGAGAAAAATCGTCCGTATGTCTGGAATGAACAATGCCAGACAGCCTTTGAGACCCTGAAGGAAAAGCTGTGTGAATCACCCGTACTGGCGTATCCGAAACCCGGAAAAATGTTTGTAGTTGACACCGATGCAAGCAACGGCGGTATTGGAGCTGTACTCTCCCAGCAGATCAATGGCGAAGAAAGAGTCCTTTCTTATTACAGTCGAGTTCTTTCAAAAAGTGAGAGGAACTACTGTGTGACCAGGAAGGAGCTATTGGCTATAATAGAGGCCACCAAGCAGTTCCACAAGTACCTATATGGCCAGAATTTGTTCTTCGAACGGACCATGCATCGCTGAGATGGCTACTTAACTTCAAAAACCCCGAGGGACAAGTTGCGAGATGGATCGAAAGATTGCAGTCATACGACTACGAAATTGTTCATCGAAAGGGCGGAGTTCATGGAAATGCTGACGCCCTATCTCGTCGCCCATGTCCAGCTAACTGCAAGCATTGCCGACGGATTGAGGAAAAGGAACCGCCCGTTGATCTGCGACTGATAACGGCCGAATTCGATGAAGGTTGGTCATCGGAGGAGATTCGAAATGCCCAGCTAGCCGATGAAGACATCGGACCATTGCTCGTATGGAAGGAGACGACTGGGCGACCTGAGTGGAAAGACGTTTCGATGCATGGCGCAACCCTGAAAAGCTATTGGACACAATGGAACTCCCTATAGGTGGAGGGTGGCGTACTCAAGCGGAAATGGGAAACGGCGGATGGCAGCTCCTATAGGATGCAAACTATACTACCCAAAAGCCGAATCCACGATGTGGTTAAGGAAATGCATGAAGGATCCTCGGGAGGCCACCTGGGTGTTAACAAGACCTTAGCGAAATTGCGGGAAAGATTCTACTGGCTCCACGCTCGAGAAGACGTAGAGGACTGGTGTCGCAGATGCACAATTTGCGCTTCCGTCAAAGGCCCAAAGCGACGTCTGAGAGGACGAATGCAAACCTATAACGTGGGCGTGCCATTCGAAAGGATTGCTGTTGACATCGCAGGACCCTTTCCTGAATCCGATTGGGGAAATCGATATACGCTGGTTGTAGCCGATTATTTCGGCAAGTGGCCCGAGGTCTACCCCATTCCCAACCAGGAAGCAACTACTGTAGCCGAACAGCTAGTGTTAAATTTGGTCAGTAGGTACGGCGTACCTAGCGAACTACATTCGGATCAAGGCCGAAACTTTGAGTCACTAGTTTTTGGCGAAATGTACGAGCTGCCCGGAATACGGAAAACGAGGGCAACACCGCTGCATCCCCAATCCGATGGAATGGTCGAACGTTTCAACGGCACGCTCAATAAACACCTGGCCAAAATGGTTGACGAGAACCAAAGGGACTGGGACCGACATATCCCACTATTTTTAATGGCGTATAGAGCCGCTGAACATGCATCGACGGGCCAAGCCCCAGCCAAAGTCATTTTTGGAAAGACTATTCGTTTGCCAGCCGATATAAAGTTCGGAACACCCCCTGAGAAACCCCAAACGATCTCGGAGTACGCAAGTGATCTAAGACAACGGTTGAACCAGATACATCGGACAGTGCGAAAACACCTCGAATCGGCTACTGACCGCATGAAGACCAGGTATGATCTAAAGGCTAATTCTACTGGCTTCCAGCAAGATGACTTGGTGTGGCTTTATAACCCGCAACGGCGAAAGGGTAGGTCTCCAAAGTTGCAACATAATTGGGAGGGACCATACCGAGTTACAAAGCGAATCAACGACGTCGTATACCGAATACAGGAACATCGTAAGCCGAGAGCTAAAATGAAAATCGTGCATCTGGACTGTCTTGCCCCATATTACACCCAGGGAGAATTGACTACAAATAGCGACACATCTTTTCGGGGCGAAAAGAACTGAGGTGGGGGCAGTGTTACATGTACAAATAATTACATGTACAAATAATTCTGCGAGCTGCTGTCGCAATTGTTGTCATAATCAACGTCAACAAATGAATTTACTCGAACCCACGAGATCCCAACAAGCATGATCAACATCTGCAAGTGACGTCACTCCATTCATGAATTTGCTCGAACCTACCAGGTACCTCTCGGTAGAACATTCGCCAATGGACGAGAAATGGGTGAATAGGTAGAGACCCTATATAAAGGCGAGCTGAATGAATGGGGGAATCATCATTCATTCCACCGCGATAAGAACTGCGAAAGTGTGTTTCGTAATAGTGAAGTAATTTAGAAGACAATTGCGATAATAAATTTATGGACAAGTATTAAATTTTAATTAGTGAAAGTGTTAAATCAATCATTGTGCACTTTTGAAATAAAATAAACTCTTTTAACTTAAATTAAAAGACATTGCGTTTTCACTTTCCCGGAGCATTAAAATTATTGGCCGCGAACGGAAAACACGCGACAATATATTTGCGGATGCTTGGGTTAGGGTCCATGTTTCACACCCATTGCATAACACAGGTCTTATCGCAGATTCGTATACTTGGAGCTTTGTTTTCCTGTGTATGCAGCTGGTCTTCAAGGTCGTCAATACCTAATAGAATATTTTATTTGCGAGCTGTATTCTTCAGCGTATTTCGTCCCTTTCATTGCCCGTTTTCATTCTTTTAGCGCCTAAATACACAAATTCACTAACATTTTCGATACTGTATACGCCAAGTGTGATATTTTGTGTATTTGGGGTATTTCCCCTCGACTGCGTCATGAGCTTTGTTTTATTTTCGTCGATTTGTAGCCCTAATAGTTTTGCTTTGCTGTTGAGTTTCAGGAAGAATTCTTTGGCAGTTGTTAGTGACCGTGACAGAATGTTGATGTCGTCCGCATAGGCCACTACTTGGCTCGACTTGAATAGTAATGTACCTCGCATATCGACAGGTAGCTTCCGTATGACGTACTCCAGAGTCAAATTGAATAACAATGGAGCAAGCCCATCTCCCTGCTTTAGTCCAATATTTGTGTCAGAGGCATCGGTGAGTTAGTTATTGATGCGGACTTGGGAGGTCACCGACGTCATCGTCATTTTGGTAAGAAGGACCAATTTGGCTGCGATGCCAAAACCAAGCATTATTTGGTAAAGTACGTTACGATTAATACTGTCGTATGCTTGCTTGAAGTCAACGAAAATTTGATGTGGGTCTATGTTGAATTCCCAGAATTTTTCAAGTACCTGCTTGACCGTGAACAGTTGTTGTGTTGTTGACCTACCTGCCCTAAAACCACCTTGATACTCCCCAATAATAATACAAAGTGGTGATATGCCTCTATAATTTTCGCACTGCAGCTTGTCACCTTTTTTGTGGAAAGGGAATATAATTGATTGGCTCCACTCTTTCGGCATATGTTCTTGTTGCCAAATGTACTGGATGACTTTGTGAATAGCTTGATGGACACTGCTGCCACCATATTTGATGAGCTCCACTGGAATCTCATCAATGTGCAGCGCTTTATTATTTTTTGGGCTTTGATGATGGAACAAGCTTCATCCAGAGTTGGTGGGGCCAATGGAAGCTCTCCGCAGACATCTATAGGCTCCGATGTTCTGGAGCTGTGCGGAAGATTACGGAGGTTCTTCAAATATGATGCTCATCTTTCCTTAATCTTGATTTCATCAGCGATTATATTGCTGCTGTCATCACGACAAAGCGTGGCTTTTGGCTGATAACCACGTTTCAGGCTTTTAACTACTTTGTATGCTTGTCTTGTGTTATTGCTCGCACAACTTATATCTATAATACTCAATTGGTTTTCATAGTATTTTCTTTTCTTAATCCTAATTATCTTATTCGCTACTTTGCTGTGATTTTCATAGCGTTCTCTCTTCGTCCTGGTTTTCCTACCTACGTATTCTTTCTACGCCTGATTCTTTTTATCTAACGCATTCTGGCGCGCATCATCTAACCAGTCATTCCTCTCGCGCCGGGCTTGATGTCCGATCATCTGTTCTGCCACGGTTCTGTTAGCCGCTTTCACTACCATCCAGAGCTCGTTTCTCGTCTTTAACGATACATCTGATAAGATAGAAGCCAGCTGGTTGTCGAAGGTCTCCGTGAAATGTTCGGCCACAGACGCCATTTGGAGCCTTACGATGTCAAATTTTTGTAGCGGGCTAGTCTTCTCCGAATATGCCTTTGACATACGACATCGATAGGTGAATTTGACCAAGTAATGATCTGAGCTACAATTGGCTCCTTGGTATGTACGGACGTCAATTATGCTCGAGGCCCAACGTTGTTGTATCAGAACATGATCGATCTGGTTTTGTGTGTTGCCATCCGGTGATACTCAGGTCACAATATGAATGCGTCGATGTGGGAAGCAAGTCGAACGTGTGACCAGATTTCTGCTACATGCAAAGTCAATCAGGTGCTGGCCGTTGTCGTTTGTTTCATCCTATATCCTCCAGTCGTTCCCCGATGAGATAGTTCATTGCCAACCTTAGCGTTAAAATCACCCAAAATAATTTTTGTGTCGTTTGTGGGCAATGAGTCAACCAGTCTTTTCAGGTGATTGTAAAACGATTTCTGCGTTTCTTCGTCCTTTTCTTCGGTCGGGGCGTGAATATTAATCAGCCAGATTTTGAAGAATTTCGCTTTTATACGGATCGCACACAACCGTTCATTGACTGCCTTAAAACCAATCACGTGCGATTTGAACTCCCTATCCGCAATGACGGCCACTCCAAATTCTCGTTTTCCAGTAGGCTTCCCACTTTTAAATATTGTGTGCGGTCTCATGTCTTGAATGTCGTTTCCAGTCCAATTCGTTTCCTGGACTGCCAGTATTTTTAATTGATATTGGCTGGCCTAATGTAAAAGGTCCTTAACAGCGCCAGGGTAATTAAGTGATCTGATATTCCCGGATCCAATGCCATAGTCCTTTTTACGTTTGCGAGGTCGTTGCCGTGAGTCCAATCCATTCCGAGGCCTATCTGCAGGATTCGAAACAATTAAAGGTTTTTCCGGGACGGAGAGTTAGCCCATCGCCCAACCTCCCTTCCGGCGCCATGGTTATTACGTCGATTCCGATATCAGGCAGGAAAGATTCGCTTCCGCCCTCTCACGTCCTCACAAAGGAGGTGTAAGTAGGATTTAGTAGCAGAGCTGTAGATTTATTCACAGTTATGAGCGTTTCTCGACATTTAATGTTACATTAGTGGGGAGCCAGTAAACCCAATGTGCACTCCGAGAGCATTTACTACCAGTTAATTGGGGGGGTTTAGGATGAGGAATCATGGAAGCTATGGGTTGAGGAAACAAGGGGTTCACTCCTCCTTCTCAAACGGGCTTGGGACGGAGCTATGGCGGAGTTCACTGCACTGGCAATTGGTTTGCTTCAATATTGCAAGCCCCAATTCCTGGGCTTTGTCTGTGTCTTGCTTCCTTTTCCAATGATGATCGTGAGTGGCTTCCAAAGAGTAGATAGTGGGAACAGGCTAAGAGCTGCCCATGATTTCTCCTGCTTTGATGCTTGTGGTTGAGTCTGCAGTGTTAAGGACTCTAACCGGAACGTATTTTTTCCCTACAAGCAAACTGTGCAATGCGAATATCTTCGTTGGCTCTATCTGATAAGAGTGGTGGTCTCCAGAATCACCATCAAGCTCTAGAAAGATTTTGGTACATCAGTTTTAGTACATATTATCACATATTACCAGATTCATCTTGGGAATTCGGATGTTGGGACTCTCCATCAATACTTCGACATTTCGCTATTTCAATACCCGTTTTCCCAAATCAAACGTGATTCAAATATGAAACATGTAAGTAGCCCATGCAGTTGGCTCTTACATGGTTCCCGATCTCTCACTTTTAAGGAGTTCCATCCTGGGTCCCTGACTCGGTCTGGATCTCCTCCTAGCTGCACATTCAGGACCATATCTCAATTTTCTTCGCTTTTTGCAGTCTTTTTGCAGTTGCTTTTTCTCTCTGCGATTCCAGCGCCTAGGCACGCCATTTACCTACCGGTCTCACCAATTTTTACGTGCTTACACCTGTACTCACCTGTCACTACCTCGTGAGCCCGGGCAGTGGTACAAATCGCCAATGCGTCCTTAACCTTTTGATATTGAGCTAAACCCATGGCTTGTTGCAATTCCTGTTCTTTTAATGTGCTGATGAATGCTTATGTTCTGCGTCATCTCGATGTTCTGTGTCGTAAACTGGGTAAGCCAAAAATGCCAGTCACTCAATGTCTTGGGTTTTCTGCTGTAGGGTTTCACCAGACTTCTGCAACTGATGCCGTAGCTGTGACCGATGGATCTGCTTCACATGATCATCTCCATAACGCATGTAAAGCGCAGTCATTATAGCAGCTTAACTTGAGTGCAACTTAACGGTGATAGTCCTCAAAAGCTCGGCAGCTGGACCTTTTAGAGCAAGAAATAATGCAGTCTCTTTTTCCTGCTCATTCCAGTGATTCGTCTTAGCGTAGGCTTCAAACTGTTTGTAAATAATCAGACCGTTTGCCCGTTGATTATTGATGGTTTCACATTTCTGGATGTGCTTTGCGCTGAGGTTATAAGTGGGGTTGGTGCGACGGTTACTACTGCCTTCGCTGCTTCTGATTCCTTTTCATGTTTTCCATCTCATGTTTGAATGTCTCCTCGACCTAGCTGTTTTCATGGTTGATTTTCTTAGACCTGGTAAGCCTTTTCCTCGACGCATTTAGTTTGCTTGTTCAGACTACCTAGCTCCATTTTTATTTCGGTTGACTTTTTAAGGACTTCCTTGATCTCGAGCGTTTGTTGGTCCAGCTTCGCTGATTGTTCATGTAGCTTCACAGTTAGATTTGATGACTGTTTATTTATCTTCACTGATTGTTCATTTTGCTACGCTGATTGTTCATTTAGCTACGTTGATTGTTCATTAAGCTTCGCAGTTAAACTTGAGGACTTTTTTCGCTGCTCTTGCTATATCAGCATTAACATTTGCATCAGCACATTTTCTGGTTCCTTTGATTTTCGTGTCTCTGCTTCTCCACCTTCTCCCACATCTGAGGGCTCACCCGTATCCAGGTTCCTGCCTTCCGACTCGATCGGGTTACGCAAGTGTGCAATCAGTCTGGCCATTGTACCTTGTGTAGCCAAATTTCTTTGTTCCAACTCCTCCTTAAGCTATGATATGGTCAATTTGTTAATTTTTGGATGTAAGCTTCGTAGCATTTTTAATGGTTTCGGCTATTTGTCCACCAGTTTCTACGTTAAATTTCACTTTTTTGTGCTTTCAAAATGTTTAAAAGTTTTCACTTTCGAAGTTTTCTTTTTCACTTCTCGAAATCACTGTCGCATGTTATGATTCACTGCCATTTTTTTTTTTGTTGCGGGAAAGGGAAAACACGCTGTCTTTTAAATTATGTAAAACAGTTTATATTATTAAGAATGCATGATCAATTATTTCACGATTTTTATAAAAATCAATTAAAATTTTATTTTTCACTTGCCTTGCACTCCGCACCTTTAACGCTTCTTACTTTTGCTGTTTTACCATTCCTTCCCATTCACTCAACTTTTTCAATCCATTTCTCGTACATTGGCGAATGTTCTGGCGAGAAATTGATCATGCTTGGTCGATTTGTTACAAACTAGTATACCCTATGTATACTGGTAAGAACTAGGAGCTCAACTTGATGCGTATCCTATATACAACATCAAGGCTCCCGGGGAAAGAATTCACTGCACCACTTACCTGCTACTCTGTCCATTTTCACTAAATCAACCAAGGCAAAAGTTCACTTTAAAGCATTACTTTTATTGTATTATTGTTGTTTTCTAAAAACATTTACATTACATTAGATTTTCCAAATTATTTTAAAACTCTAAATATCAGCCAGCCTGAAGAGGGAACCAACTTATCGTGTTAATGGTTCGGGGTGGCCACACGGCGTGAAGCGCCAAAGGACCGGTTGAGGATCGCGGCGCAAGCCAACACCTCACCCCTCAACATTTTGTCGGGGATTGGACAGCACTTTCAACTTAAACTTAAACGCGAATACTTGCAACGACGTAGATAAACAATGGGTAGCAGCACGCTCCCTTTTGGATTTGAACAAGACTCACTGGTATAAGACTGCCTAAGAACATTAAATACCATTCTTTCGTGAGCTTTCAGCCTAAATTCTCTTTAAAGGTGCTGAGTAGCCGAACACGTGCGCTCTCGTTCCACGAAAGTTTTTCCTCCCCGCTTCGTCTCGCTTGCTAGGCTGGTGAATATGCGAAACTGGGGAAATTGAGCGAAAGAGTGCTTTTCGCTTAAGCTTTTGACTTCGAAAGAGTGCTTTCAGCTTAAGCTTTCGGCTTTCCCACGATCTCTCGAGGTGAAATCGCGAAACTGGGGACATTGAGCGAAAGAGTGTTTATGCCGGAACTTTCGGTTTTCCTTTCCGCTTACCTCTCTTCGAAGCACCCCGTTCGTTCATGATGTAAATATCATTGCGGGTTGTCCTTTCTCGTTTACTTAACTGCTCGCTTATTTACTTGCGCATGTGTTTCTACGGCTAATTGTCATTGGCGAAGTGCAAGTATATAGGTGTTGTTTGCTCGCTACTATTGCAGTTATGAAACGGGAATATATCCGAGGTTATTTATGTGTTCACTCGCAACATTCCTCCGGCAGTTGAAAAAAGGATTTAGTGTACTTGGAGAGTACAATAAATCGTCGCTCTACTCCGGTGATCTGGATTACTTAATGTACCCCAATAGATTACGCTCACTCTTGGTTTTCCGCGATTTTTGTTGTTGGTTGAGTCTCGCTACATTCCCTTTTGTGCAAATCATTCGTACTTATATCTCGCGCTGTTATCGCAATTGGTATTGTCCACTGTACTTCTCGCAGTTTATTGTTAACCGTTGTTTTGCTGCTGATTTATGCGTAATTTACTAGATGCTAACGCGCCAATGTTATAATTCTATCCAATTGACGTTACTTAATATGTTGTTACAAGTCAACGTTAGAATTGTAAATTTCCACATTTATGAATTAATGAGTTAATATTTGGTTTGATACTATACAATGTTTTGTTTGGTTCAATCATAAATTAATATAATAATATTTAGTTTGGTACCATAAGTTGATGCTAATTAAAATGTATTACACGTCAGTGTTGTATTTGCAAATTACTACAATCAGAAATTACTAATTTAAGATTTGATTTTATACAATTATGTATCATATTTTCCTATTTTGTTTGGTACCTTGAGTAATGTTAATTAATTTGTATTACATATCCATGTTGCTTTCATAAACTACTACAAATATAAATTAATAATTTGAAGTTTGATTTCATACAATGTTTTGTTTGATTCTGTTGTAAATGGCAGGATTATGAATTATTACGTTTTACTATAATATTGAAAAACATACTGAACATATTTTCCGTTCTTAAATAGTTTTTTCTTGACAATAAACTATTATATATTTTTTTACAATTGAAAAATAGCGGAATACAATTTCTTCTTTGAATTGGTTTTACTTAATAATATGGTTACGATTTCTTTTAAGATCCATATTCAATTCTGATTTTTTTTTTGTATTTGGAAGTTAATGATTTGCTTTTATTTTAGCATTTTTCATCTCAAAATAGATTTTGATATTTAATTGTTACATATTCTGCATTTCTCTCTTTTTTTATTTTCTTTTTGAATACTGTAATTGTAATTATTAACCGTAATTGCCAAAGATCGAATTTTACATTTTGTTTGGTTAGTGGTTATTATTAGTGTGTTACTGTTCAATTAGTGCAGGTTTTAATAAATTATAAACAGTTAGCGTTAGTGAGGATTTGATGTGGACGGCTTTCAAAATAGTTTAAATGTGCAAAGAAATCCGTTTTTTATTCAATTCATGGTTTATTAATATTCTATTAAATTACTTTCTTTAATGCTATAACAAAAGCTCTTTATGTAAGCTTCTGCTAGCATTTTCTTAGATTATGTATTGTGCGAATACGTTAGTAGGGAAGTTTCAATAGGAAATATCGTTAAAGCTTAAGCAGTTATTTATTGGGAATGAGTCAATCTGTAAGCGGGGAATGAATATTTCACACGATCGTTACGTTCGGGAATTGATTCGCTTCGGAAGAAGTTTTGCCGAGAGAATAGCTTTCCATTGATGTAGCTTGGGAGTCATTGTTGTTGTATTCCCACAACTTTAGTATAAGCTATCTTGGCTTTATAGGGTGCGAGTGAATGTGATAAATAGACTTTCCCCTTAATATGCATGGTTAATGATGTTAATGGGAATGGGAGTCATGGATTGAAGGTTTATGTGATTGTTTTTGCTCGCCGCTAACGAGCTTTGAAGATATGATTAGCATTGCTTCTGCAGTGATGCATGAGAAAATTGAATGAAGCGATGTATTGTAGCTTTTACATGCGCTGATTGCTAGGAAGTATGTGAAGTATATGATATGTATGTACTCATTCGTGGTTGGCTGCTAATTGCCTTGAAGAGCATTTGTTTTTAATTAAGTCGGCTTAATGCATTTTGTAGTGGGCAGGGCTTTTAATTCATCTATGCTATACGACTGTGTAGGAGGAAGAGCTTTTGAAGTATATGCATTTAATTGTCGTTTAATTGGCTTAAGTTGTAAATTACATACTTTTTTATTCATTTGTAGTTGTAAAAAGGAAGGGGTTATTAGAAATGTATTTAGAAGTATGTGTAAATAGTTGTGGATTATTTATAAGTTGAATCTACTATTTATTTTGAAGGTTTTTTGTTTAGTATAGAAATATTGAATGAGTTGTGAATGATGATGATCTGTTTCATTAAATTGAAATTAAAAGGAGAGATTGTAAGCTTAATAGTTCTGGTATATAGTTTTATTGATTTTCGTGAACTGTTAAGCAGATATACTGCGTTGAAAATATCTTGCGAGAAAGATTATGGTCGAAGCGACACTATCACTATATGGGCTTGGGAACATACGAGTATAGTTTCGGCCTTCATTCAAGACCCTATACGAGTATGTGTTCCGTCTACTTTTTCCCTAGTGCGTGTCTGCTTAGTTTGGCATAATGCTGTCCTAGGCCTTGCTGAAAGACAGTGCAGTGCCGTGCGAGGTCACTTCATAAGCCGTTTATAAAATTTTTGATATCGATCTTGAGAAAACGATCGTTTAAAGAATCTTAAAGTATACATTATAGCATTCTAAGCCACAATTTGATATCTTTGCCATATGTAAAGTAAAAGGGTGGGAAAAAGGTGGGTTTTGGATTGTCTTGCACTTTCCACAGGAGTTTTACTTGTGACTTTTTTAATAGTTAGCAGTTATAATGTATTTATGGTGCATGGAAATGTAGTGACTTGTTTAAAGGATACTTGATTAATAGCGTATCTGCAAACCATTTTGGATCAACAGCTCAGAGGCTATGACTGGATGGTAAATCGATGTCTGTTTTGCATATGACTTAATACTAAATGTAGCGTGTCTGCCGGAAGTTGAAGTCAGGCAGCTCAGAGGCTATTATTTGTTTCTTTGAGGACTTATAACTAAAAATAGCGTGTCCGTCGACAGCTAATGCCAACGGCTCAGAGCCTGTTGTTAAATTTACTGGTTTACATTCCAGTGATTGTGCAATTAGACATAGAAAAAGCGTGTCTGCTGATAGTTATGGTTTGGAGTTTCGCCGGGGTTTTACCGACTTGACTGCCACTTTTTTCGTTTCCTTAACATGATAGAATTGCAGTGGATTTTGAAAGAGATAATTTGTTTTGGGGTAAAATCGTTTGCATTGTTGCATTGCTCTTATAACTGAAATTCTGTTGTTTCAAATTTCCCATACTTAAATTGTTTCAGTGTAACTGGAAATTAAATTAGTTTCATGTTTATTTGCGTTGGAAAATCGCCGTTCTCATGTAAATTATTCTTTGTATTTATGTAGCGCAGTTAATTTATTTAGTTTGCTCTTCAATGTTGTTGCATTTAGAAATATTGGCTAGATGTCTATCTATTCAATTTGCAGTCAAATGTTTGTTTTTTTTTGCTCTTTTAATTATGCTTCAGTTAATTCGAGTGCTCATTCAGTTCAAGAGATAAGACTTTAGTATGGATGTGGGTACGCGTATTGTCCAAGCAGTTAGAGTGATAAGTGGTATCATATTTCGATAACAATGGGCACGCGTTTGTTTGCTCGCTATTAAGTTTTCGTTTTGCTTATTTGTGTTTAATATTTACTTGTAATGTTTAGTGTTTTGAATGTTAATTGATTGAAACTTTATATCTTTGTAAATTCTACGTTGGGTTTGAACGAGTTAGTAGTTAGTTTGAATGACCTTCAGATAAGAAAGATGAGATTTAAGATATATGAATGAAGGAGTAAATGAATGTAGAATCAGATGTTCAACATGACTATTTAATTTTAGGACTGATCTTATTTAATGGACAGTATGAGTAGGATTAATATTACATTTGAATATTGTTACCATATTTTGGTTATTAGAATGATCAATATAATTATTTGAGATTATTTTAAACGAAAACTGATTCAGTTTGATCAATTATATTATGGTTGGATATTCATACTTTCTTTTTGTTATTAAATTAATTGAAATATTTATTTGATGATTTATTTAAGAAGATGGATCTAGTTTGTTGGAAAGTATGAGTAACCTCAATTTTGTATGTGAATATTGATATTATATTTTTGTTATTTGAACAATCAATATTATTTTTATTTTCTTTTTTGAGAAGTTTAATCTAGTTTTATGTACTGCATGAGTAGAAACAATATTGTATTTAGATACCGATATTATATTTTTGGTTTTTAAATGATTACAATTATTATTTGATTTTCTTTTAAGCAAGCTGATCTACTTTGATGGAAAGTATGAGTAGCAATGGCTTCATACAGGAGTTAAAGGGTTTCAGGTACCGGCTGGGAAAATTGATTTTCAGCCCATGTAAATTTGCTACACAATGCGCTACATTGTGGTCGCTGCAAAACCGATATCCTACCGGCTGCGCCAATTTTGTTACAAACCAGTATACCCTATGTATACTGGTAAGAACTAGGAGCTCAACTTGATGCGTATCCTATATAAAACATCCAGGCTCCCGGGGAAAGAACTCACTGTAACACCACTTACCTGCTAATCTGTCCATTTTCACTAAATCAACCAAGGCAAAAGTTCACTTTAAAGCATTACTTTTATTGTATTATTGTTATTTTCTAAAAACATTTAAATTACATTAGATTTTCCAAATTATTTTAAAACTCTAAATATCAGCCAGCCTGAAGAGGGAACCAACTTATCGTGTTAATGGTTCGGGGTGGCCACACGGCGTGAAGCGCCAAAGGACCGGTTGAGGATCGCGGCGCAAGCCAACACCTCACCCCTCACCATTTTGTCGGGGATTGGACAGCACTTTCAACTTAAACTTAAACGCGAATACTTGCAACGACGTAGATAAACAATGGGTAGCAGCACGCTCCCTTTTGGATTTGAACAAGACTCACTGGTATAAGACTAGCCAAGAACATTAAATACCATTCTTTCGTGAGCTTTCAGCCTAAATTCTCTTTAAAGGTGCTGAGTAGCCGAACACGTGCGCTCTCGTTCCACGAAAGTTTTTCCTCCCCGCTTCGTCTCGCTTGCTAGGCTGGTGAATATGCGAAACTGGGGAAATTGAGCGAAAGAGTGTTTTTCGCTTAAGCTTTTGACTTCGAAAGAGTGCTTTCAGCTTAAGCTTTCGGCTTTCCCACGATCTCTCGAGGTGAAATCGCGAAACTGGGGACATTGAGCGAAAGAGTGTTTATGCCGGAACTTTCGGTTTTCCTTTCCGCTTACCTCTCTTCGAAGCACCCCGTTCGTTCATGATGTAAATATCATTGCGGGTTGTCCTTTCTCGTTTACTTAACTGCTCGCTTATTTACTTGCGCATGTGTTTCTACGGCTAATTGTCATTGGCGAAGTGCAAGTACATAGGTGTTGTTTGCTCGCTACTATTGCAGTTATGAAGCGGAAATATATCCGAGGTTGTTTGTGTGTTCACTCGCAACAGATTCTTGTTCTTTCTTTCGAGTACATTCGTTTATTGATCATGATGTTATTGATAATTGCGACAGTAGCTCGCAGAAATGTCATATATATATATATATACAGTCTTCCACAAAAGTCAAGGTACAGAGAATCGGTAACTGAAAATTGTATTACTGAATCAATATTTTTATTTGAAAACCAAAAGTTATGAAATGGTAATAATACGAGTTCTGTTGAATTTAAGTTTTCATAAATTTAAAGGGATTCGGCAATAATGATCATTGAAGACAATAATTTTTTGTTGGCAATGTCTCTTTTCTACTCCACAAAATCTTGGTACAGTTGCAGAAAATGCCCTGTTATTTGTAAAAAGGGGAATCCCCCAAGTACATGTTATCAGAGTGAGTTAACAACCGTAGGCCGCTGTCTTTAATATCGCGTCCGTATTCGTGGTGTGTCTTTTATTTAATAAAATTTTTTAAAAATGAGTCGAAAGGAGTTGAGTATTAAGGAGCGTGAAATAATTATTAATCTGCATTCAAATCAGAGCAAATCATATTCTGAAATAGCTGAACTAGTGTTGCGAAGTCGGTCAACCATTCAAAAAGTGATAAATCGATTTAAGAAGGAAAATAGAGTGGAAAATGTGCCCCGAAAAATTTCGCGAATGGTACAACAAGATCCATTTCTAAGCTGTAGAAAAATCTGCGATGTTCTTGGAATTAATGATAAGAAGGAGGTTAGCGCAGAAACTGTGCGTAGAGCTGCCGTAGAAGCTGTATTTTCATCTCGTACGCCTAGAAGAAAACCTCATGTAAGTTCCATAAACAAACAAAAAAGAATAACATTTGCGAAAGCATATATTGACAAACCAATAACGTTTTGGGATTTTTTTTATTTTCGGATGAGTCTAAATTTTGTATATTTGGTGTAAATGGGCATAAGAGGGTCTGGCGAAAAGTAGGAGAAGCATTTAATCCCAAGAACACTATTAAAACAGTAAAACATGGAGGCGCTGGTGTTATGGTTTGGGGTTGCATGGCTGCTGCTGGAGTTGGAAATCTGACATTCATCGAAAATACTATGGATCAGAACTCTTATTTAGAGATTCTACGAAACAACATGAAACAAAGTGCAGCCAAATTAGGTATGCGAGAAGATTTCTTGTTTCAACAGGACAATGACCCTAAGCACACTGCGCATAAAGTTCGAATGTGGCTATTGTACAATACTCGCATGCTTGCTACACCGCCTCAAAGCCCTGATTTGAACCCTATAGAGCATCTTTGGAATGAGCTTGAGACAAAAATCCGAAAAAGAGTGATATCAAGCAAGGCGCAGCTTAAGGATGTTATATTGGAGGAGTGGGCCAGAATCAGCAGCGAATTTACTAAAAAATTGGTACATTCTATGCCTAAAAGACTGAAGTCAGTAATTCAGATGAAAGAATATCCGACAAAACATTAAGAAAAGTATAATTCAAATAACTATGCAAGACTATAATTACAATTGTATCATTTTTCTTTAGGTGTACCATGACTTTTGTGGACTTCATTCATTGACTTTCCAACACATCATATGTAATAATATATTAATACGACAGAATTTTCGTTTTGTTTTACATGAATTTAAAGTGTAATGATTATAGTTGAAGTAATACCAAAAAAAATTTTATCACTATAGGTTTTTTAAATAAAAATATCAAACAATTTTCATGATATTTATCACTGTACCTTGACTTTTGTGGAAGACTGTATATATATATATATATATATATATATATATATATATATATATATATACATATATATATATATATATATATATATATATATATATATATATATATATATTGTTACATGTACAAATAATTACATGTACAAATAATTCTGCGAGCTGCTGTCGCAATTGTTGTCATAATCAACGTCAACAAATGAATTTACTCGAACCCACGAGAACCCAACAAGCATGATCAACATCTGCAAGTGACGTCACTCCATTCATTAATTTGCTCGAATCTACCAGGTACCTCTCGGTAGAACATTCGATAATGTACGAGAAATGGGTGAATAGGTAGAGACCCTATATAAAGGCGAGCTGAATGAATGGGGGGATTCATTCATTACAACCGCGATAGAAAACTGCGATATAGTGGAACGCGAAGTAAAGACGATTGATTGTTTGAGTGCGAAGTGATTTAGAAGACAATTGCGATAAGAAATTTATGGACAAGTGTTAGATTTTTTTCATAGTGAAAATTAAAATTAGTGAAAGTGTTAAATTGTTAAATGGTTTATTGTGCATTTTTGTAATTAAATAAATTCTTTTAACTTAAATTAAAAGGCATTGCGTTTTCACTTTCCCGGAACATTAGACTTATTGGCCGCGAACCGAAAACACGCGACAGTGGTGTCAAGAAGTGCGGAAGAAAAATTTTGAAAGTGAATATTTGAACATTTTTATAGTGCACAATAGGAAAATTTAAAGAAACATTAAAAATGCCACGAAGCTTAAACTTAAAAATTAATGAATTGACCATGTCGGAGCTTAAGGAAGAGTTGGAACAGCGAAACCTGGCTACGCAAGGTACAAAGGCCACACAGATTGCACGCTTGCGTGACGCAATTGAATCGGAAGGCGCGTATCTGGATTCGGGTGAGCCCTCAGATGCAGAAAAAGGCGCAGAAGGTGGTGAAGCAGAAACAAAAAAACCAAAGGAACCAGAAAATGCGCTGATGCAAATGTTGATGCTGATGCAGCAAGAGCAGCGACAACAGTCATCCAATTTAACTGCGAAGCTCAATGAACAGTCATACAATTTAACTGCGAAGCTCAATGAACAGTCGTCCAATTTAACAACGAAGCTAAATGAACAATCAGCAAAAATGGACCAACAAGCGATCGAAATCAAGGCAGACATCGCACAGAAGCTGGAAAAACAGTCAACCGAAATAAAAGCGGAGCTCAGTAGTCTCAACAGCCAAATTAAATGCGTCGAGGAGAAGGTATACCAGGTCGAGGAGAGAATCAACCTTGAGATCAGCCAGGTAAACCATGAGATGGAAAAAGTGAAAAAGGACTTGGAAGCAGCGAAGGCAGTAATAACCGCCTCACCAGCCCCACTTATAACCGCAGCGCAAAGCTCATCTAGAAATGTGCAAGCACCAATATTCGATGGGCAAACGGTCTGGACTATTTACAAAACCCAGTTTGAAGCAGCCGCTCGCATAAATCACTGGAATGAGCAGGAACGAGCAACTGCATTGATTCTTGCTCTAAGAGGCCAAGCTGCCGAGCTGTTGCAGACGATCCCCGTTGAATTGCACTCAAACCCGAATGCTATAATGAATGCGCTCGACATGCGTTATGGAGATGATCATCTAAAGCAGATTTATCGGTCACAGCTAAGGCATCGAATGCAGAAGTCTGGTGAAACCCTACAGCAGCTAGCCCAAGACATTGAGCGACTGGCACTTTTGGCTTATCCAGCCTACGACCCAGAACATCGAGATGATGCAGCGACAGAAGCATTCATCAGCGCACTAAAGGACCCGGGATTGCAACAAGCCGTGCGTTTAGCTCAAAAGCAAACGGTTAAGGACGCACTGGCTTATAGTCTGAACTTTGAGGCGGCGAAAAATGTGACTCGTACCACTGCCCGGGTTCGTGAGGTAGTGACAGACGAGTACAGGTGTGAGCGCGTGGAAATTGAGCGAGATCCGCATGTAAATGGTGCGCCTAGATGCTGGAATTGCGGAGAGAAGGGGCACCTGCAAAGAGACTGCAAGAAGCGAAGAAAACCGACCTATTGTCCAGGGTGTGCAGCTAGAAGGAGATCCAGACCGAGTCAGGAGCCCAGAATGGAAGCCCTTCAAACAGAGGGGTCGGGAAACATGTAAGAGCCAACTTCGTGGGGCAGAGGTTGGCTAGGAGGATCGACGTCCCCAGCACCACCATCATCGTGTCAAGACTACATCGTGGAGAAGCGGACTTATGCCTTCCGGGTCAAGTTGACGGAGAACACTGCACCATAACAATCGACACTGGTGCAACCCGATCGATTATCCGACCAGACCTAGTTAGACAGCAACAACTTCACAAGGGCAGAATTTTTTCACTACGAACAGCTACGGGAGAAACTGCACCTGTTCATGGAGAGGTCAACCTCCAGATACAGTTGGGAGACCTTGTGTTCCGACATAATTTTCTGGTCGCGAACATTATGGATGACTGCATTCTCGGAATGGATTTACTGCGACCACATGGAATCACGTTGGATTTGGGCAAACGTGTTTTGAAATGCCAGAATGTCGAAGTACTGATGGAGGATCCCAGCGTCCAAATTCCCAAGATGAATGTAGTGGTATGTACTGACACTGATGTACCGAATTCTTCCGAAAGCATTGTATGGGCCAAGCTTGATGGTGATTCTGGAGACAACCGATCTTATCTGATAGAGCCAACGAAGACGTCCGCATTACGCAGTTTGATTGTAGGATATGTGCCGGTTAGAGTCCTTAACACCGGAGACTCAACTACGAGCATCAAAGCGGGAGAAGTCATCGGCAGCTGCCAGCCTGTTTCCACCATCACCTCTTTGGAAGCTACTCACGACCATCATTGGAAAAGGAGGCAAGACATAGACAAAGCCCGGGAATCCACGTCTGCAATATTGAAGCAGGTCAAATTGCCAGTGCAGCTATTCAAACGAGCCTCTGATCTGGTCACCAAGTACAGTGACATCTTCTCAACAAGCCCGGATGACCAAGACCGAACGAGTATGGTAACTCACGTCATAGATACACAGGGCCGATTCGACAAGCACCGAGACGTCTCCTTATAGCCAAACAAGGAGAAGTGAGCGCGCTGATCTCGGACATGGAAAAACAAGGCGTTATTGAACCTTCTGTCAGTCCATGGGCCGCGCCTGTAGTTCTAGTGAAGAAAAAGGATGGTAGCACTCGACTATAGGCAGCTTAACGACGTCACTAAGAAAGATAGTTACCCACTCCCACGCATCGATGACATCATGGACACTTTAGCCGACGCAAAATGGTTTTCTACACTCAATCTCAAGAGTGGCTACTGGCAGGTAGAAATCGACAAGAAGGAGAGAGAGAAGACCGCATTTTCAGTTGGGACCGGATTGTGGCGATTTGTGGTGATGCCGTTTGGGCTTTGCAATGCTCCAGCCACTTTCGAACGCTTGATGGAATATGTGCTACGTGGTCTAACCTGGAAAACCTGCTTGGTATACCTAGATGACATCATCGTCATCGGTAGAACGTTCGAAGAGCATGTGCGGAACTTAGAAGAGGTATCTCCCGATTACGACTGGCAAATTTGAAACTTAGTCCCGAGAAGTGTACTCTTTTCGCAGATGAAGTAAAATACCTGGGACACGTCGTATCAGCAGAAGGGGTCAAAACAGACCCTGAGAAAATTGAAGCCGTGAAAAGTTGGCCAACACCAAACAACAAGCGCCAACTACGAAGTTTTCTGGGTCTGGCGACCTACTATCGAAGATTCGTCAAAGACTTTGCCAAAAAAGCTAAGTGTCTCCATCAGCTAACCGAGAAAAATCGTCCGTATGTCTGGAATGAACAATGCCAGACAGCCTTTGAGACCCTGAAGGAACAGCTGTGTGAATCACCCGTGCTGGCGTATCCGAAACCCGAAAAAATGTTTGTAGTTGACACCGATGCAAGCAACGGCGGTATTGGAGCTGTACTCTCCCAGCAGATCAATGGCGAAGAAAGAGTCCTTTCTTATTACAGTCGAGTTCTCTCAAAAAGTGAGAGGAATTACTGTGTGACCAGGAAGGAGCTATTGGCTTTAATAGAGGCCACCAAGCAGTTCCACAAGTACCTATATGGCCAGAAATTTGTTCTTCAAACGGACCATGCATCACTGAGATGGTTGCTCAACTTCAAAAATCCCGAGGGACAAGTTGCGAGATGGATCGAAAGATTGCAGTCATACGACTACGAAATTGTTCATCGGAAGGGCGGAGTTCATGGAAATGCTGACGCCCTATCCCGCCGTCCATGTCCAGCTAACTGCAAGCATTGCCGACGGATTGAGGAAAAGGAACCGCTCGTTGATCTGCGATTGATAACGGCGGAATTCGATGAAGGTTGGTCATCGGAGCAGATTCGAACCGCCCAGTTAGCCGATGAAGACATCGGACCATTGCTCGTATGGAAGGAGACGACTGGGCGACCTGAGTGGAAAGACGTTTCAATGCATGGCGCAACCTTGAAAAGCTATTGGGCACAATGGAACTCCCTTCAGGTGGAGGGTGGCGTACTCAAGCGGAAATGGGAAACGGTGGATGGTAGCCCCTATAGGATGCAAACTATACTTCCCAAAAGCCGAGTCCACGATGTGGTTAAGGAAATGCATGAAGGATCCTCGGGAGGCCACCTTGGTGTTAACAAGACCTTAGCGAAATTGCGGGAACGGTTCTACTGGCTCCATGCTCGAGAAGACGTAGAGGACTGGTGTCGCAGATGCACAATTAGCGCTTCCGTCAAAGGCCCAAAGCGACGACTGAGAGGACAAATGCAAACCTATAACGTAGGCGTGCCATTCGAAAGGATTGCTGTTGACATCGCAGGACCCTTTCCTGAATCCGATTGGGGAAATCGATATACGCTGGTTGTAGCCGATTATTTCGGCAAGTGGCCCGAGGTCTACCCCATTCCCAACCAGGAAGCAACTACCGTAGCTGAACAGCTAGTGTTAAATTGGGTCAGTAGGTACGGCGTACCTTGCGAATTACATTCAGATCAAGGCCGAAACTTTGAGTCACTAGTTTTTGGCGAAATGTGTGAACTACTGGGAATACGGAAAACGAGGACAACACCGCTGCATCCCCAATCCGATGGAATGGCCGAACGTTTCAACGGCACGCTCAATAAACATCTGGCCAAGATGGTTGACGAGAACCAAAGGGACTGGGACTGACATATCCCACTATTTTTGATGGCGTACAGAGCTGCCGAACATGCATCGACGGGCCAAGCCCCAGCCAAAGTCATTTTTGGAAAGACTATTCGTTTGCCAGCCGATATAAAGTTCGGAACACCCCCTGAGAAACCCCAAACGGTCTCGGAGTACGCAAGTGATCTAAGACAATGGTTGAACCAGATACATCGGACAGTGCGAAAACACCTCGAATCGGCTACTGACTGCATGAAAGGCTAATTCTACTGGCTTCCAGCAAGATGACTTGGTGTGGCTTTATAACCCGCAACGGCGAAAGGGTAGGTCTCCAAAGTTGCAACATAATTGGGAGGGACCATACCGAGTTACAAAGCGAATCAACGACTCGTATACCGAATACAGGAACATCGTAAGCCGAGAGCTAAAATGAAAATCGTGCATCTGGACCGTCTTGCCCCATATTACACCCAGGGAGAATTGACTACAAATAGCGACACATCTTTTCGGGGCGAAAAGAACTGAGGTGGGGGCAGTGTTACATGTACAAATAATTACATGTACAAATAATTCTGCGAGCTGCTGTCGCAATTGTTGTCATAATCAACGTCAACAAATGAATTTACTCGAACCCACGAGATCCCAACAAGCATGATCAACATCTGCAAGTGACGTCACTCCATTCATGAATTTGCTCGAACCTACCAGGTACCTCTCGGTAGAACATTCGCCAATGGACGAGAAATGGGTGAATAGGTAGAGACCCTATATAAAGGCGAGCTGAATGAATGGGGGGATTCATTCATTACAACCGCGATAGAAAAATGCGATATAGTGGAACGCGAAGTAAAGACGATTGATTGTTTGAGTGCGAAGTGATTTAGAAGACAATTGCGATAAGAAATTTATGGACAAGTGTTAGATTTTTTTCATAGTGAAAATTAAAATTAGTGAAAGTGTTAAATTGTTAAATTGTTTATTTTGCATTTTTGTAATTAAATAAATTCTTTTAACTTAAATTAAAAGACGTTGCGTTTTCACTTTCCCGGAACATTAAACTTATTGGCCGCGAACCGAAAACACGCGACAATATGTATAAATATATAATTATATATGTACACACACATATATATATATATATATATATATATATATATATATATATATATATATATATATATATATATATATATATATATATATTTATATATACATATATATATATATATATATATATATATATATATATATATATATATATAGATATATATGTATATGTATATATATATATATATATATATATAGATATATATATATATATATATATATATATATATATATATATATATATATATATATATATATATATATGTATATATATATATATATATATATTTATATATATACATATATATATATATATATATATATATATATATATATATATATATATATATATATATATATATATATCTACGATTAATGGTGGCAGGAAATTAATACGAGTTAATATATATGGTGGCAGGAAATTAATCATCCAATTTGGTTTTTGAATAACTTTGCTATGATTTTTCCTAGAAATTGGTAGTTTTTTTTCAGGATTCATCTAAGAGTCGCAATGTTAAATCATCTGCTGAGGTGGCTTTCCTTTAAGTCGGGAGGAAGCCAAACATCCAGTTTGTCTATGTAACGTTGTAAATGTAAGTAATACATAATTTTATCTAGCATATTTGACAAAAAGAATATGCACCGAGTGAGTGGAGCCAATCACACAAAAAGGTGACAAGGTACAGTGTAAAAACTATAGAGACATATCGCTTCTTTGCATGGTGCATTGGTATCCCAGTCAAATTTGTCCATCTTACCAAAATGACAATGATGTTGATAACGTCCCAAGTCCACATAAATAACCAACTCACCAACGCTTTTGAGTTCAAAAAAGGATTTCTCCTCGAATTCAAAGTAAACCTACTGGTCAGCAAAGTACATATTGATCAATCATGATAATACTCCGCATAATTTCATTAAGCAACTGTTGCATTCAAAATTTGCTTGCATTTTTAGGGTTTTGTACTAAAATACAAAACCCTATTGCAATCACGACCTGTGTCCGTCTGTATGTCACAGCACTTTTTCTCCAAAACTGTAGAAGCTACAGCCATGAAACTTTGTGGAAAGGTCAGAAGTGGTGACTTCTTGAAAGTTCAATGGTGGAAAAAATTTTCAAAGGGGTTTAAGGGGGTCTCCCCATAGAGGGAGGTGACCCCCCAAAAAAAAAATTCACCATTGGTAGTCGAGTAGGGTGTCATTGGAAAGGTCTTAACGAGATCTTTTCAAAAAAAGTCTTAAAATTGCCTTATGAGTACCGAGACGGGCAGGGAAAGGGGAAATGTACGAACTTTTCGAGTACCCCCCCTCGCGATTGGACACCTTCCATCCGAAAACTCTGAAAAAAATCATGGATGTAGGCTTTAATGAGTACAACAACAACAAATATATGAGAAGTCGAAATTCACTCAACTTTGTTAGTAATAGTATGATTTATTGATTTTATGTTTTCTTAAATAAAATCTAGACGGTACCTTTAAACTCAATAAAATTTAGCACACAGATGACTATTTATAAAATTAATCTTTTCTGAAAGTTTCATAAAGATCGAATAGTATTTAACGAAGTTATAGCGATTTGAATTTTCCTGCGTTACTATGGAACAATATGCCCTGTGTTACTATGGAAACATATAGCTATGGAGCCATATGTGCTTTTTACCGACTTAGAAACTACAGCTTTGCTAGGATTCGCATGTAAATTTCAGGAATGAGTATATACAATTGAAACAAGTTGGAAAGGCAGGAGAGAACTCCTGAAAAAAAATTTCATGAAAGGTAGCCGATATGAGTATCAACTGAAAGTTCTTTATGAGAGCTTTTCAAAACAGTTCTTAAACTGACAGGTTTTGCTTCTGTGGGGCAAGGGGGGGGGGGGGGGGGGGGGGGGTGTGGGAAACACATGAAAAATGTGTTTTCTCCCTCGCGAATGGACACCCGTGATCTTAAAAAATCTGAAATAATTATCAAGGGAGATATTTGTGGGTATAGCTATAACAAATACCTCAGAAGACGAAATTCTTTCAATTTTGCTAATTATAGTATGGTCCTCGAACATGACATGTTTCTTGATTTTATTCGTTACTGGTTACTGCATTTTGTAAGTTGAGAACAAAACCCTTCTGACATGAGCATAGATCTGTCTACCCAACATGTTTCATTTGAACAACATTTTCTGCGGTCATTTCGCGTTACCATGAAACCAATACGAGCATTTCAATGTCCGTATCGACTTCATGGCCACCCATCATGTATGCAGGCTCCACATGTGAATGCATTGCGTGGTGTCGTTTGCATTGTGCGAACATTGCACATGGCAAAGAATGCTATGATCGTATCGCACTGTGGCTGCATGCGATCAGTGTACATGTACGCACGGTCAGCTCAAATCGTGGGAGCGTCTGTGCTTGCGTGTGCACTTTTTGCATGAATGGATGTTATGACTTGCAGCAATTATGTTGCATTTGTTTTGGAGTTTTTTTAATTTGGCGCGGCAGTCTTCAGTTAGTAGTTGCGATCGACGGTTGAAAAAAAATTAACCAAATAAATTGAAATATTGTTCTTATTGTATAAGATTAAATTATTTACAAATAGAGAGGATTTTAGTCGCTATATTCTTTTCATACAATTTTAAAGGGATTGCGCACAATCTTGAGTTTTAAATTTGGCCCGGACAAAAGAGTCCCCAGGGATATGAGCTGTCTCCATTGCCTATTCAGTTTTTCTCTGGAGTATTTCATAAGAAAGCTACCTGTCGATCCATCATCATCTATGGCGGGGCAGCCCAGTCTGGGCCTTAGCCTCCTGTATTAATCTCCACCAATCATCAGGGATCCGTGACCATGTCCGCTAGTTGTCAATTCCCAACAAGTATCTGCGGTCAGCACCTATCGTGTCTTTCCATTGAGTCCCGCTGGAGTCTATCTTATACTCTACCCTCTAACGTTTTTTTTGGGTAGTCGGTTTTCTTCCCTTCTTTCTGTGTGCCTTGTCCATTGCAATTTTACGCAAAGGGAAATAGGAAGATCTTCAAAAATTCACAACACTCATCTTTGTAGCGTAGTCCCCACTGTATTGCTTGTTTCACTGGGTCGCAAATTGCTTGAAGCCTACAAAGAGCTAGTGCAATTCAATATTATATTCCTACCGCTGTTCGAACACCTACTTTACAGAGAATATTTGATCTATTGTAACCCTTCTACTACGAAAGCCTCCCTGATACTCTCGTGAGATAAATTAATCAAAAGTCAAGCCAAGTCGTAGCCTATGTGAAAAAAATCATTATTTTGTCACGGTTGATAACAACCGCCAATAAACT